>OU342973.1:6045957-7407686 GCA_910592155.1 Ypsolopha scabrella | reverse complement strand
GCGCGGCATCTGATTAGAGTAGGATAGACAGTTAAAAAGCAGAAGCATTAGAGCAGGACTGCGAATTGAGGTATTATGGGCCCTTAATTAGACCCTTTGTCGAGTTTAATACCTATATCGTAAGTGTTGAGTTAAGTTGGTCATCCTTAGCTGCTCGGGGCATAAGTTTGCCTTTTAAAAGGTATGTACGGAACCCTCCAGAGTACGAGTCCTACTAGCACTTGACCGTTTTTTGATTTGTGGATTCAATGACAGAATTATAATTACTTCAACTAGAAATCTTACAAAATACTCAACTTATCTATCTTCTCTAATTTATCTTCACACATAAAAAAGTATACACGAGTCAGTCTGTATATATGAGTATATTCGTTCACTTATAAGTTATATTATAACTCAAGAACTAATTAAAAGACATGGCTTAGAAAATTTATCTTAATCTTTATTTCCTAGTGTATTTTGATAGATTTTATTTAAGCCATCATAAGAAAAATACGTGACATATCCTACGTGGCCTTATTTGTCACAATCATGGATGTAGGTTGTAATTAAAACCATATATACTCGTACATATTTAGGTGTGAAGCATTGACCTACTTTTGACTTAGCTGTAGTTGAAAGAATAGGTTAGGTTTGAACTTAGATAAAAACAAACAAAAGCTCTTCCCGCGCGCGGTCCTACAAAACCGAGTCCAATGGACTTGCTTCGTTTCGCTTGTCTCGCTCGCGCTACCGTCGAAATTTGTCGCTCTATCCCTGTCGTTCGGTAACGCTTGTTCATGCAGAAGCCTATTTTTTAGTTGAAGATAAAAGAACTTACCGTATCTTACCACTTTTAATATATCAGTGGGTATGAGAAGTAGCTGAATGAAACAGTTTGTTTACGAGTACGTGGAGCATCTCTAAAGGCCCTAGTACACGTTGGTTAATGCCTTGATATGCTAGCTAGTGTGAAAAAGACAAACCTATGCGAGTGAGTAAAATGTACTGCGTTCTTCGCGCATACTTGCATAGCATTGTCTCTTTCACTGTGGCCAGTGCTACAATGCATTGGCTAACGTTTACTGGGGCCTTGTGCCTTGTTGACCACAAGCGCTATACTGCTTAGATAGCTGATAGTAGTAGCATAATAAAAACAGTATAGTAGGATGACTCCCGCGCCTCGCGAGACTTAAATACCTACTGTTACATGGTTGTCCCATATCCATACTCTTGGTTTTGTAGCGAAAGCGCGACTGCGGGGCGCGGTCCGGGCTATGGAGCGCAGCCCCGACGGGTACCGGCAAAACCGGCATAAATGTTGCCGTTGTGTGCGTGCTGTGGTTCGTGTACACACGCGCCGAAACCTTAGGTGAAGATATCCTATTCTGTTTTTACTATGGTAGTAGCTGTAGCTGAGCGGTGCTTCTATCTGAGCACGTCTACAAAGAAAAATCTACTACAATCGTCCGTTTGGTAGACGTTCGATTTAGCTGTTATTGCAAGCGCGGTCTAGTGTGAAATAGCTTTCTCAAATAACATGAATACTGTCTCTTAGAATTTGCCAAAAGAACAAAGTAGTAAAAGCGGGCTTAAAAGTCTCCAGGGTTTTACAATCTCATTTTAACCACGAAGATGAAATACAAAAGTAAAAGGACCTTTAATAAGCAGCGGTAGTTCAGTCAGTGGGAAGATGGACTTTCTATCTTGAGACCCTAGGTACCAAGTATGAACATGCTATCGACTCGACATCGAAACTATAAACAAAAAATATAGTTCTTATTTCATAGCAACAAGAGTTGACGTTTAGAGTTTATTGCATTTATCTGTCAAATGTATCGTATCGATGCTTACGTACTTGCATTACTAGTTCGAACCCTTCGATCATGTACCAATGAGTTTTTTGGAACATATGTGCGTTGTGTTTGTATACTTACAACTGCTGCTAAGAGCTATAAGGCTCAAGGCATCTCACGTTGGGGCGTTAAAATCGTCAGTGAAAAAAGGGTGCTACGAGTGTTAAATTTTCTACGGAAACACTTATTTTATGAATAATATCTTATTAATTATCTGATCTTATGAATAATGAATCTTACACCGTTTGGGATATATTGTCGGTCGTAACGATCACAGAACATTAAAATACGAGTAGAAAGGCCATGTAGGCGCGGCACGCGCGCCGCAACTATGTGCGAACACTCGTACTTCAAGCTGCTCGTAGATTTTGTCGGATGTCGTCGGATTTGTATGCCATTTTCTTTATTCGTTGTGAAATTAATCACCACATAGGTTATAAATAAATAGTGTTTATAAAATAATGCTCAATCCAAAAACGGGGCAGAGATTCAATAAAAGCGGGCGGAGTTGCGGGCGAAAGGCCAGTAAATAAATAAACCCTTCCCTGTGTAGAACTATAATACTGCCTAGAAAATCATACACCTAAGACAAGAGCAGAATATAAGTAGTTCTCTCAATAATCCTAGTTTTCTTTATATCAAAACCAAATGCTGTCATATACGAAACGGAGGATATAGTACCTCTAAAACTAAGACGTGATTCTTACATTGTTACCTTCAAAGATGTACGAGTAAGTTTGTTGCAAATTATCTGTGTGTTTTCCTCACTCGAAACCGGGAAACTATTTGAAGGGAAAAGCTTCCTTTTATTTTAGTACTGATTTTATTTACAAAGAAGGCTTTAAAAGAAGTTTCTGCTCAGGCAAAATTCTACTACGATGGGTTTTGCTTAATTAATTTTGTTTTCATCTATATTTATAATAAAATCGTAAAGTTCGTGCCTAGAAAGTTGAATAAATTTAAAAGTATATTTTGGGGTCTCTTAGACCCGTAAATTAAGTCCGTGACGACGACAAATTTGATGAAAAACAATATGTTAAATCTTTTCTGGCCCTTATCGCGATGTTTTTGCAAAAACTGGGGACATACATACACCACTTCATATTGGCCGTCTAAATGAAGACGTAGAATTTATTTGATTGAATTGTTTGCGAGTTATTTTGATACTTACGAACCCGCTCCGAATTCATAATCAAATCAAATCAAATCAAATCAAAATATTTATTTTGTAAAATAGATACCTATACATAAAGTATACTTTCTACAAGTCAAATTTAATCTTTAAAATATGTATCTTTAGAATAAAAAATATATATATACTAATAAGGGAAATATATACAAAAAATATTTAGGTTTTTTTAAGGATATCGGGGATATGATAACGCAAGTAGTCACTCCTTTTTTTATTTTACTTACGAAAGAATAAACTCAATGTTAAATGCTCTCTGATGACAGTTTTCAGTTTTCGGAAATTGTCAAATCAATCCTTTTAATATTAAAATCACAATATCCGTCGGAAATGGCCAACTAACTTTAACGGAAGTCTTCTAAATTAAATTTTACATTTTCTGTCTGACGAAGTCATAAAAATAAATAATAAAAAATATCAAAAAACACGACTACCGAAGGAGAGATTGAATTCGGATTTCCGTGTAGTCATATAAAACAACACGTATCCAATATTAGTCCCCCGACTGCACAAAATCCGAATTAAATCTCCATTCCGACAGTCGTCTTTTCAATATTTTTTATTATTTATTTTTATTTAATACTTATTTGTATATATTTATAGCTTATTCCACCCAGGATGCCAAAGGATTCTAACGATACCACACACTTCAAAATCGTCAGAGGTGTTCCGGGTGTGAACTGTGAAATGCAAGTCACAGTCAGCACACCCGCGTTTCATCGACGATTATTACGTCTCAACGTGATGGGTGGTGAGCCCTATCGCCGTACTTCGGGCACAATAACACGCTTTTAGGACATGCAGGTTTCCTCACGATGTTTTCCTTCACCGTGCAACAAGTGGTAAGTATTGGGTAAGAAGAACAAATACTATGCACATAAATCCCGAAGAACTGATTGGTGCATACCCGACCGGGGATCGAACCTAGGTCTCAAGATTGAGAGGACAGCGTTTTACCCCTGAGCTACCGCCCCTTCGCTATTTTAAATAAGTTTCCTAAATAATATTTATCATAAATAAAAAAAAAAACGAAATCATATTGAATCATTTTGCTGAATTAGAGCAACCTTACAATTTATTAATTGCTAGCCTTTGCCCGCGCCTCCGCCCGCGTTTACCCATCTCTGTCCCGTTTACAGCTTGGGCGTTATTTTTTGAACTTCTATAGACTATAATATATTTTTAGAAAATTTGGTTTTACAACCGACGTTAAAAAATTATGTAAGCCTGTATTAATCAAATTAAATGTTTCTCATTATTTTTTTGTAAGCGTTAAAGCAGCGGTTTGTGTCAGAGATATAACCGTAAATTATTTAAATGAATACTTTTTACATCGCCTTTTTACTCAATCACAGAGGTTAGGATCAATGACAAAAATAGATGTTATATTAACATATCAATGATTGCATTCACATTCGATTAAGAGTTAATTTCTTTTTTTTTATTATTCCAATCAAATGTTGAATAATAATAATAATAACTGATAACAATTCATAAACGTCAATTTATAGGTACTTCGATTTTTTAACGTTCCGGTGTGACGTGCGAGTTTTGAATATTCCCCCATACATTGATGTATACGAACTATTACCCCCCCCCCCGAATTCCCCCGATTCGAACAAAGAAGAGAAGTATCTATTTCTTTTATTTCATCACTTTTAGTGGGACGGGAGCGGCTGAATAACTTCCAGAAGAGTTCGAACAAGAGATTTGACGAGGTGATTTACAACATCATCTTCCTGAGCATCCTCATTCCACATTTCCTTCTGCCCATCGCGTCCTGGCGCCACGGGTCTCAAGTGGCCATCTTCAAGAATATGTGGACACATTACCAGGTTTGTAGTCTCTACAATAGTTTCCGTTTCGCCAACTAGGGTCTTACCTAACAAAAATGTAAAACTATAAGTCGGGGCTGATTGTACCATAGAGATTGCAGTTGAGTATTAGAGCTACATACGAACTACGGAACTGATTTTAAGAATTATTTTTCTGTCACAATGGTTTGATTCTCTACTTGGACGTAATAATATGCTATTGTTTGTTTATTGGGGTCGGGCAGTTTCATAAGGACATAGCTATTAATAACATTCGCGTGGGTAATCTCTAGTACTAATAAATTGATTTCGAAAGAGTAGTCTTCACTTGTACAAAGGCAAGTATAGTATAGGTTGTTCCCCGAGGACGGGCAGTTTTCTAGTTCGCGCAGGTGAAACTGCCCGCAAAAGGCTATTTAAATGTCCATCCATCCATCCATCCATCAGCCCGTTTCGTCTACTGCTGGACATAGGCCTTTCCAGGATTTCGCCACTCTTGGCGGTCCGCCTGGAAGAAATGCCCATAGTACTCACAAACGCTGGGCAGGTGGGTTGTTGAGCGCAGTGCCGAAACCCTTGCACCAGTGACGCTGCTGCCCGTGACTAGTCTGTTTTATATAAGGCCCGGCAATCAGGAATGGATAAACCGCCATCCATCGGTCCCAGGCAATGGTGGGCCGCCTGTGTTTGCCCGAGAGCTGTTCTCTTATTCTCCCCCGAATAACTTTGGGAGGATTTGCGAGTAAGATGGTGGTTCCTCCACAGTCGAGCCCGGCATCAGCTGTCCCACTTATTTAAATGTGTATAGGTATTTAAATACAACTCTACAAAAATCAATGATATCCCAACAAAACATAAATAGCCTAGCCGAAGAAAGAATTGAGATCAAATTGGATGCCGACTTAGAGTATACACTTGCTTATGTACACTCTAAGGATGCTGGGCTCCTTAAGTCGTAACTGCAACCATGTACAACGTTCTTAACTTGTTTTAAAAATAAGTTTGTTAGGTCCTTGCTACTATATAAAATATATAGAACTCGGTAAGTTATCAAAGTCAATTATTTGCAATTACCAATCTCTCACCACAGTTTTGAGCTGCTCATTTGACGACAGAAGCTGGAGCCAGGCCACACTCCTAGTCCATTTTGGCAGACTGGGGATACGAAAGATCTCAAGCATCGCCATCCCGACTTTTCTGTCCTCTGCTTACAGCACGCATGTCCTTTTCGGTAATATTATAAGCCCGCCACTTGGTGAGGTGGAGACGTCTGCTTTACGCTTGCCTGTCCTGGTCGGGATCTGATCGTTTTGGAATCACAAAAATTATGGGAAGAACCTCTATGTAAACAGACCCAGAAGAATCTTATGGACACTGCTTCCAACTTCACAGACCGTGCCCGTCGTCTCGCTACACGGTGATTGTGAATCTTCTTTCTGGCTGCATGCTATACCTTCTGCTATTGTAGGCACTCTTTTGGACAAATTAACCTTCACCTTCGCCATCTGTCTGAGCCTCGGTAGAAAGACAATTGATGCTTGCTGGTCCCGTCATGGCAGCTTTAATGACGTCATTCGGAGGGCCCTTGCAACCGTAAACGTGCCGGGTGTCTTAGAACCGAACGGTATCACTCGTGACGACGGCAAGAAGACCGACGGAATGACACTAATTATATGGCAGAATGGTCGCTCTATGGTGTTGGACGCAACGTGCATGGACACTCTCGCTGCGTCCCATATTATCCAGTCGACCGCTCGTTGTTACGGCTGGTGTGGCTACTGTAGCAGCGGAGCGCATCAAGCAACGCAAATATGCAGCGTTAGGTGATAGGTATATTTTTGTTGCGTTTGGAATCGAGATGTTTGGGCCGTGGAGGCCTGACGCTCGACGGCTATATAAACAAATAGCATCGCGTCTGGTGGGTGCTTCAGGGGACCCAAAAGCTGGAGCTTATCTCGGGCAACGCATCAGCCTTGCTATCCAACGAGGTAATGCGGCCAGTGTCTTGGGTACCCTGCCCGGTGACAGCGACGACTTAAATAAAGTCTTTTAATTTAATTTACCTTTAATGTTTCATTTTGATTATTTTGTTTAGTTAAGTTATTAGAATGTAAATGTATTATAATTTTACTATCATTTATTGTAATCTTTATCTTATGAAATATATCTAAAAATTATTTGATAAAAAGTTAATTTTTGATTAGATCAATAATTTCAGAGATATCATATTATTTGCATGTGTGATATAACCGTCGCTTCTAACCTCCATAAAGTTGTTGTATCATTGTATTATTATAAATCTTGGCAACTACTTTGATCTTAATTATTTTTTCGGTGTAACCGACTATCCTGCACTGCGTCTGTACTGAACTTAGTTAATTTTTAACATTTATGTTTATGGTGGGATATAGACTTTCTGACAATAAACACGAACGGGAGTTCAAAATCACTGAGTAGGATTGTTACATAGACATCTTATAACATTATATATAGATCAGTGGATTGTTATATACATCAAGTATTGAACCTTCTTTGTGCTAGTTATTTAGATGTCCAGTTTGTTTTACTAAAACACGAGATTTTTTCAAGGCGAAATGTTTATTTGACACCGAACTAGTTTATTTGGACTTGGAAAAAAATATCGTGAAAAGAAATCGTTAAATCTGAAAGATGGATCTGAACCATGATTTGGCGATTTAGGATTAAAGGTGACATAACCGCACTTTCCATGATAGTACCATTTTATTGATATTAATAAAATCCGAAATTAATAAAGCGGGCGTAAATGAAGTTTTTTGCTGCAGTTCAGCAAAGCCATTTAAGTTTTGAAATAAAATGTATTTCGCCTTTTCTGGTCTAAGTTGTTTGGCGTACTTTAGAAGAAACGTTTCAATTTATGATTCCTTGAAATACCTTTTACTTTCAACACTTTTACAACTCAATCTAACTTTTTCCGGAGAGTATTAGAGAGGTAATAGCTCAGTCGGTGTGACGCTGGACTCTGAAACTAAATCTTCCAGGTTGAAAATGTTCTTAAAGAAATTTTGAGGCATTGTATTATGAGAACTTACCATGTTCTTTGATAAATATTGGTGAATAACAGCTGGGACGTGAAAATCGAGGTTGTAGATTAATGACTGTCAATCAACACTCGAAAATACTTCTCATATCCCTTTGGATTTACACTTTTTAGACGATATCTTTGACCTCTATGTATTGATGATATATTTTTATTGGTATTTTCTATATCTTATGTAATTATTTATAGCAAAAAAAATTAGCTTTTTAATGAAATTTGAGTTATATAAAATAAACTTTTGCATATACTCGTAGATGTTATATTTGCTAGGAAAATTATGTATTCCTGGAAGTGTCTAATTCTAAAATTAATAATTAAACTTGAATAAAATTAAAGATAAAAATTTAAATAGTTGGGAAATTATCGAATCCTATCTACCCATAATGGTAGCTTTAGTTTTAGTTTTAATCTGCCATCAGCTTGGAGGAAAAAGTTGGTCCGAGGCTGTCAGCGAGATCCCGAATATATACGTATATATATAACTTGTATACGTTCGCTTGATGTGTCATACATCCAATCGTTGGTAACCCCCGTAATTTTAACAGAATTCATGACATACGCAAAAATTCTTTTTTTAAATTGAGATCAAAATAAAACTAAAGGGTAAACAACCACTAGCAGCCGAATAGCCACACTTCTAACATGACTTATTATTATATTATTATCTTATTGGTTGCTCCTAGGCAATATACTTTTGAAGACAAATTTATAATAATATGTTTTTCTTTCAGCTGAAATACCTTAAAATCACAGGCACCCCGATAGTGTTTCCTAACCTGTACTCTCTGACGTGGGGACTGTGCATCTTCTCCTGGGCTCTCAGTTTCGCCGTCATCCTCTCCCAGCATTATCTTCAGGACGACTTCGAGCTGTGGCACTCCTTCGCATACTACCCTATTATAGCCATGCTAGATGGATTTTGCTCTTTATGGTATGTTACATTTACATACATACATACCCACGCCTGTCTCCCAAAAGGAGTAGGCACAGACTACAGATCCTGCAACACCGCTTTTGCTTCTAGATCCATTAATCTAGTCAAACAAGCTCTATTCTATTCCGGGTACTTTTTACTTTGCCCTTCTTTAGTATGTCGCCTATTTGGACGGCATACGTCCGTTTGGTTAAGACTTTTTGTGTAATATTTAAGGTGCGTAATCACAAATATTGTATGAAACGTTACCTAATTTATCTTCTACTGGGGGATGTGCGTAAATTTAAACGAAATGGGTTATTAGTATTGTACTAAAGCCATAACTAAAATTTTTTGAATTTTTATCTCTCTATACATATATGTACGAATGTTTCGTTTTAAGCCGAAAACCAATCAACGGTTTCTTTATTATCATCGTAGTGACACTGCTCAATATATAAAGTGACTTTAATTTATGCAGCCACATTCTTACTTAAGACTCAGTAAGTGCTCAGTAACAAGATTCGATGACCCTATTTGTGAAATTCGTCAATTATTCTTTTTGTGTTGCTAACAAACGCAAACCCAGCCCCGAGTCAATTACTATGGGACGTCAAGATTTTATTTTGTGAAATTAGCATCTCATCAATCCCTGTTACTGATCACTTACCAAGCCTCCAGTATGAGTTTGGCTGCATAAATGAAAGTCACCTTATATAGACTACTAGATTTTTCCCGCGGCCCCACCCGCATCAAATGGATTTTCGTGGAATTAAGGAAAACAAAAGAATGTGATTTTTTGAACGACAGTATGCAACGGCCACCATGATTTTACCAAAGTACTAATAAAGACCAATCAAATAAGCCCAAACTCAAAGGGGCTGCTGTTGTCCGTTGAGAAGATCCCGTACCCACCTTCTAGTCCCATCAGCAGACCCTGGTCACCATGTTTTACCAAAGTGTTAATAAATGCCAATCAAATAAGCCCAAACTCGAAGGCTTTGCTGTTGTACGTTGAGGAGATCCCGTTCCCACCTTGCAGTCCCATCAGCAGACCCTGGTCACCATGTTTTACCAAAGTGCTAATAAATACCAATCAAAAGCCCAGACTTGAAGGGTCTGCTGTTGTCCGTGGAGGAGATCCCGTACCCATATTCCAGTTCCATCATCAGGCCCTGTTACCATGTTTTATCAAAGTGCTAATAAATACCAATCAAATAAGCCCAAACTCGAAGGATCTGCTGTTGTCCGTTGAGGAGATCCTGTACCCACCTTCCAGTCCCATCATCAGACCCTGGTCTCCAAACTCGAAGGGTCTGCTGTTGTCCGTTGGGGAGATCCCGTGCCCACCTTCCAGTCCCGTCATCAGACCCGGGTCACCATGTTTTACCAAAGTGCTAATAAAACCAATCAAATAAGCCCAAACTCGAACTCTGCATCCGTTGAAGAGATCCCGTACCATAACTTCTAATTAATACCAGTAGAAAAGTAAATTCCAAAAACTTTTAAATGACGTTTACTTTTTTTCCGACATACAATTTTAATAAAATGAAGCCTATATTCTATTCCAAATTAAGCTTTGTACAGCTGTGGAAACTATATAAAAATCTGTTCAGTAGTTTTAGAGATGTGCGTGAACAAACAGACTGTCTGACAGAAAAGAATTCTAAAAATCGTTGATTTGTGTTCTAGTACTCTTCTTTAGTCACCCCCTTTCTATTTCTATTACTTTTCTTCAATGTACAGACACAGCAGTTTCTACTATTTTATTATATATATTGATTGTTGATGATGATTGATAAGGGGCGATGATAAAGTAACCGTCAAGTCGAATCTTATTTTTTATCTTGCGCGCATCAGTGCCATTCGATCAGTGAACAAAACCCCTCGATACGGATCGATAAATCAAAGCATCAAAAGAGTCTCAAAAGCGCGAAACCTGGGTCTTATAATGGACTCCGAGTTAAATTTTTCAGACCACATAAACTCTAAAATTAGAAACGCCTTTTTCAGACTCAAGACACTGTATAGCATTCGTCCTTACCTCTCCGAAAAAATCCACATCATGCTAACAGAGAGCTTGGTGCTATCATTGTTTAACTACTGTGATGTCGTTTATGGTCCGAAACAATACGCTAAGATTTCAAGAGCAGTTCAGCGAGTTCAGAACGCATGCGCCAGATTTTGCTTCTCGGTACCAAAACGGGCTCATATTACACCCTTCTTGAACGAGAAAGGAATGCTCAAGATGGAGGCTCGAAGAACTGTTTATCTAGCCAGTCTCGTTCATAAGGTTGTACATGGCAAAAGACCGTTGTATCTTTACAACAAGTTTGCTTGGGCTCGTGAAGTGTGCAGTCGTGAAACGCGCAGTAGGCAATTAAACTTAATGATTTTGCCGAAACATGTAACATCTGGCTTCAGGGGTAGTTTCAAGTACGCGGCCGCAAAGATCTGGAACAATCTGCCTCCCCTTTGCACAAGTCTGTGACGGTTCACATGTTCAAGTCAAAGTTAAAAAAACATCTTTTTGACAAACAAAAGCAAGAAAGCCATTAAAATCAAATATAAATTATTTTTTTATGCTCAAATATGTATTTTTCAATAGTGGTTTATTTTTCTTTCTTGAAATTGTAATTTGGTGTGTATTTTTATAAATATATTGATTGCTGTGTTGTAGTTCATATTGTGCATCACCTATCGAACTTTATGTTTAATCGTTGATGATACAGGATCAGCTGAAAATCAGTGCTGTGCAGATATGTTTTACCATACTCGCAGCATAAGCTGAGCTGTCTCCTTTTTGTTTAATGTATCTGTGTTTAATTATGTTGTGTTACTTTTATGTGTTTTTTAGACAAATAAACTTTTTCTATTCTATTCTATTCATTCTTTCTATTCTTTTCTATTCAATTAAGAGATACATTGATTTAAAGACACTTCCATCCACGTGGGCAAAAGCTATTCAGATATAAAGTAACTTCTAGAAGGATTACTTTATTAAAAAAACTATTGTCTTGGATTCATTCTACTTGTTTTATTTCAGATTAATAAAACATCTGATACGATGCTAAAGAACAAGTAAGTCTTGAAACATCCAACATCAGACTGATAATTTGGAGAGTAGATTTTTTTTTGGTTACGAGTATAAAAAGAAATCTACATTTAAGGCGCAGCCCACACGGGAGGTACACGTAAGGCGAGGACGTAGCGTTTTGTTCCTGCGTCCCGTCTTGATCTCTGTATGTTTTGCGTTGCATACTTGTCTTGTATGAAAGTACATTAAGGCGCAATATGTCCATTGCATAAAGGAAAAGATACACATATCTACAAAAGTGCGCGTATGAGTAGTGCGGTGAATCAAAAGAGGTTGGATATTGCTGTTATTTAGTGAATAATATTCAATATAAATTCACACGTGCGGATTTTAAAATAACGCATTTTTATGTTTTAGATATATAATATATGTTAACAACAGTCATTTTTGTTATTTTTTCTTTTTAAGTATGGACGGACTACCATTTTGAACTGAAACAAACAGCCTCCACTTATTTTTTTTTCGATACAGCGAATTTTTCTCTAGTCTCTGTTATCGTATTGGAAAAGGCCTTATTTATAACATGTTTTTTTTTTCAAAACCTATGGATTGTAGTATGAGAGTTCTACTATTTTAAAACCTCATAAATCCAATCTTGCTTTGTCTTACGTCTTTTCTAACTTTCCTGTCTGGCCTGCGCCTTAGCTTGCATAGAATTCTAAAATTCGAGTGTAATTCATTTAAAGTCTTCCTACTGGTACTTGCATTCTTACGAATTGGATTTTGTTCCCTGGAACAATAAAATCTAATCCGGCAAGATATACCCGAGCAACAATCGGACAGTTATCTGTTATTTTAGCGATAATGAGTATTAAAAGGTTTAATTACAGCTCATACGAGTATAGTCTTTAACGCACCCCTATGAATACACGTTCTCCTAATTATGTTAGTAACATTACGATAAACGTTTATTTGTGTAAACCACATCTGTTTGTTTGTCTTTGTGGGTTGCCATGTTAATATTTACTTACCCAGATGTCTTGTCTAGGTGTATTGTGGTTTCAGGAAGACAATTAACACGTTGTACTTTGCTATTACGAATAGTGATCTATGTCAAAATAGATGTTTGCAAACGAAATAAGTTGGTATAATGGCATGACTAGATTGATGAATTTGGAAGGATCGTAGCACATGGAAATCAGTAGTCTGTGCCTCCCCCATTTGGGAGATAGGCATGAGTATATACTTTTGATATGTAATTAGAATAAAATCCAAAAAAGGACATTTATTTTTGCGTACTCATCCAGTACAAGAGTACGGGGTTTAATATTTACATAATATAGACTTTCTTATTTTGGTGGTCGCATACAAGAATTAATAATGTATTAAGATTTGATGTTATTCAAAACGGAATTCTCACTTGTTTCCATAGATGGTACTGTCAGCCACGCGTGATTACAAAAGCCTGTTGATTTCGGCCAGGTACTTGGCCCAGTCGCTCGGGCTTTTAAAGTAGACACCCTCACTTTAATCCCCAGAGCGTTTCGGCCAGTCAAGGGGCCCAAACCAACAAGCAATTAAAGTAGGCGTTTTATAATACTGCCACTACAAAACCCTGAGAGGCAGGTGTAGACGGTTTTACTGAAAGAAAACAAAGCAAATATTTCTGCAGATTTATGAGTTTAATGTAAGACATCAACTCTGAAGTCTACAGAAATTAAGAATTTAAAGATAATTTTGCACTTTTATAAAAAAATTACGAATCTACTATCAAACATACGAATGTAATTATTTTAGTTTTCACTTTTTTGCACTAGGCTGTACTCAATGAATATTTAGGCTTATACTATGAGGCCTTTTGTGAGCTCTTTTGGCTGTTTCTTCATTAGAAGGGCGTCCAGACTGAATTCGATTTCCATTTTTTTACCTCTTTGAACTCAGCTTCCAATAGAGGTCGGTTGGACTCTCATCTTTTTCACTCCATGAGCAACCTTTTTTTAGGGTTCCGTAGTCCGACAAGGAACGCTTATAGTTTCACCACGTCCGTCTGTCCGTCTGTCATTCTGTCCAGTATTATATAATTTTGTGGTATGGATCGTTATTGGATAGGGCCGGGAAAGGAAGGTGTAAAAATAAAATAACATTACGTGTAAATACAAACATGTGCTACTAATAACATTTGGGAAGAAATTAATAAACAGCGCGCTATCTCTGTCACGCGTATGGCATTTTATAACCGCAGAACGTTTTCGAACGTGTTGAATCCTTATCGCAACTGTAGAGTTTTAAGATGTGCAAATCAACTCTTGCTTAGTGCATTAAATTTTGCGTAACGCTCTGGGTTTTAGAGTAAACATACCTGCACTACAATTCCCTGTTAGAGACAAACACACGCTGGCGGAATCACTTGGGCTTTCTTTCGGGTAAACTGATTGATCAACTCTAATAGCCTGTTGGTTTGGGCCGTACACTTAATTTTGTACGAAGTATTAGTCTTAACTTGATATCTGTAACAGGGTCCCAGAAAATGGGTCTTGACAGACGGACAGAAAAAAAGACGAACAACAAAGTGGCCGGACGTATAAAGTGTTGAAAATACTGTTGGAACTATATTTTTTAAATATCAGAGTTGGATTTATAATATTTTTATCAATGGTGAAGAAAGATTTTGTAAGATCCAAACGCTAAACCTTTTGAAATAAGGGGATAGCGCAATGTTTACTGTTTTTTTAATATTCAAAGACTTCATTACTACCGCATTTCTTTTAAATTCAAATGATACCGGCGTGTACAAAGATTTACCTTCCTAGCTCGATCGTTAAAAATCCACAAAACTTCTAACAACTTTTTTACAGCCTGCACTAAAAATATATTCTCTTAACGAGTTTTCTTGTGTACTTTCAGGTACATAAACTGTAACGCGTTCGGAACAGCATCAAAAGGCTTGGCTCAGAACCTGCACAAAGCTTTGGAAGCTGATCATCCGGCGCTGAAGCTGGCTCAATACAGACATCTGTGGGTTGACCTCTCACACATGATGCAGCAACTTGGTAAACTACTATTTTTATTAATATTATTATTAGAATGCATTACAAACTGGAAGGGATAAATTAGAAACAAATATAAAGACGAGAATTTGAAAAAATTCCTCCGGCAAGGATTCGAACCTGCGACCCTTGTTATCAAGACAAGCGCGCTACCAATTGCTCCACCGAGGTACTTACCTAGACCGTTGAATTTTTCCACCCTACTTGTCCACGGAATATTTTTGTAACTATTTGATCTAACCAGCTCGTATTACACATACTGAACGCTCACCAGGGCGTTATGTGATTTCACGCCTTGTTCTTAAGAAACAGATGGCGCTGTCGTCGCTACAATATGTGCTATTCACAGTTCTCAATAACTAAATAAAACTTTACATTTGTTTTTAATTTATCTTTTCTAGTCTGTAATGCGCTCTAATAATAATATTTAGAGTATTTCCAAGCGATGGATTTCGCAATAAAAACATAATCTTACTATATTTATTTTTATTTTGTAGTCAAGTACGTCATGTATTACCATCAGTTCTTACTACGCCCGTAAAAATTGCACAAAAACATAAAATGTGGCGTGTTGACTTGTACATGTAAACATATGTCTATCTGCTACGACCCTGAAACACCTCTTTCGCATCTTCCACATCCTTACAATACAAGTTTTTCTATTCCGGGAACTTTTTACTTTGCCCTTCATCAGTATGTCGCCAATTTGGTCGGAATACGTTCTTTTAGGACGCCCCAGTCAAGCTTAATCTTCCATTTGCACACCATACATTTCTTTTGTCCCTGTACTTTAATTCATCCTTTCTATATTTATTTATTTATTATAATTACCACAGGCGAACTCAATTACAGCAATTATTTAATATAATTAAATAAAAGTTTAGTTTACATAATTTAACTTAACTTATGGCCATGTAATAACTAATAAACTTACAAAGTAATTGACATTTGGTATCAAAGAACAGGTAAGAGGTGGTAGAGCTGATGCCGGGCTCGACTGTGGAGGTACCATCATCTTACTCGCAAATCCTCCCGAAGTTATTCGGGAGAGAGTAAGAGAACAGCTCTTAGGCAAAACCAGGCGGCCCACCATTGCCTGGGACCATGGATGGCGGTATATCCATCCCTAATTGCCGGGCCTTATATAAAACAGACTGGTGACGGGCAGCGGCGTCACTGGTGCAAGGGTTTCGGCACCGCGCTCGCCAATCTGCCTGCCCAGCGTGTGTGAGTATGGGCATTTCTTCCAGAAGGAACGCCAAGAGTGGCGAAATCTCGGAAAGGCCTATGTCCAGCAGTGTATGAAACAGGCTGATGGATGGATGGATCAAAGAACACGTCAGCAGACGGTTCGGACTCAATGAATGCGTTGAGAGCTTTCGTCATCTTACACATTGTTGAGGTGGCGTGAGCGAACGTGCGGCTGATGGGTGCAGCAAACAGCTGCCGCTTCCGACACGAGTGCCATCGCACACAATTGTCCGGTGCAAACAGCCTGAGGAGCCCAGTAAGCAACTCGGGACAGTGGATTTCTCCCCTCAAAATTTTTAGAGCAAAAATTAACTCGCAACTACTTCGCCTAGATATGAAGGAGGTCATACCTAACATGCCAAGCAAGAAATTTGACGGGTAGAGAAACGGATAATAGCCGAAAAAATTCTTGTACATAAACCATAAAAAATCTTTTTGCTTATATGTCCAAACAATTGAAGAATTATTTTTTCTATTCTAGTCACTAAATATTCTTTTAGACCGCAAAGATCTCTTATTTATATTTATATTTTTCACTCTCTCATTCAATATCAAACCACACATACTGCGTAAGGAACGCATTTCCAATGCATTCATTCAAATTCCTTATACGTAGGAGCCAACACTCCATTATGAACTGCCAGTCGTGCCTTTGCAATAATAATAATATTCTTAAACGATTATTACACAAAGTCAAGATTACAAACTTTTTTTTACAAGCTAACCTTTGGCAATGGCAAAATTGTTGAGGGTAGTGCCAAAACATTTTAAAGTTTAAATTATACGATAAAAGAGTACTTAAGTACAAAGTGAAAATAATTAAACTACATCCTAATAAGCAATCACACTTCCCTGTCTTATAATTACTCAACATGTATAATGTACGGATTCTATCGCAACCCAATTATGACCTAATGTATAAGAAAATGGTTATAATTCCTAGAAGAAATCCTACAAATCCTTTGGATTCAAACGATGACGGTTTTCTCAACTGTCTGTTGACACAAATAATACATAGCAGTGGCATTTCTGCTGTCCTTGCGATAAAGGCAGTAAGTAACATCGCGGCAAAACTGAGAAAACCACGGTTAATGTTTTGAAACTTATTGTTTTCTTGGCGTGTATTTAAAACATATCATTATAGATGTTTCTTCATAATTTTACTAAATGTCATAGGTTTGTCATTTACTATAAATAATTATCTCTTCTGCTTGTTTTTATGAAAAAATCAGGAAAATACGTTTATGCTTAGGAGTGCACAGAATTAAAAAGCTATATTCCTAAGCAATAATGCAGTAAGAGTGTTACATACTGTGTTAATGATAAGGATTGGTTACTGATTGATTTATTATTTTTTGCAGTATGTACCTTGGCAATAATGAATAATACTAAAATTATATATTCTAAGTAATTTAATCAATAAATATATATTTATAATTTATGAATGAATACATATGTAGGTGGTAGAGCTAAAGCCGGGCTCGACTGTGGAGGTACCGCCATCTTACTAGGAAATCCTCCCGAAGTTATTCGGGGGAGAGTAAGAGGACAGCTCTCAGGCAAAAAAACCGGGCGGCCCACCATTGCCTGGGACCGATGGATGGCGGTATATCCATCCCCAATTGCCGGGCCTTATATAAATCAGACTGGTGACGGGCAGCGGCGTCACTGGTGCAAAGGTTTCGGCACCGCGCTCACCAAACCTAATCAAATTCAAATCTAATGAAAACTGAAAAATCGAATAATCGTATAAAAGTTCAGTAAATTAGGTAAAAAATAAACAACCTAATTAAACTTACAACAAAATCTGGCGGCCGCTGCCACAAAATAGAGTGATCAGCGAGACTAGCCGTTTGCGCCTGGATTCACCCGTGACTTTCGTCAACTTTAGTTAGTCGCCATAGTGAACGTGTCATTGACTGCTCCGTGAATGTATCGATCGTTATTTACCTAATTATAATGATGAAATGTGTTACGTGTGATAGTGAAATTGAACCCCTGGATGTTTTGAAGTGTGTGTTCTGTAAAGGAAGTTACCATTATCGATGTTTAAAAATTACATCGGCCGAGTTTAGAGAACAACAGACTAAACTAAAAAAAACGTTTAAGTGTGAATCATGCGTGAATATTACTCGACGCGTTCAAGTCACTGACGATACTCCTGTTCGCGGCGCGGGTCGATCGCATCAAGGAGGTACGCTAGACAACGTGTCATTTGATGGGATGCTAACCGGTGCTTCACCGGAGCATTCAGTTGTAACCGAGACCAAATTGATGACCAGCAATTTTCCGGAGTTGCTAGAAGCAATAAATGTGACAATTGAAACCAAGATGGAAGGTCTGAGGCTTAAGTTGATTCAGGAGATTAAGACTGAGGTTGTTAACGAATACTCAAAGCAAATAAATATTTCAAAAGATACTTTAGTAACCAAAGAATGTGAATGTGAACGATTGAGGGCTCAATTAAAGAAAGCGAATGAGATATGCCTTAAACTTCAGGCTGAAGTAGAAAACTTGAAAACTGTGAAGAAAAATGATGGTGAGAATAACATGAACAATATTCAATCAACAAGTTATTCGGGAGTTCAAGAACATCCATACCAACAAGTGTCGAATGCGACATCTACTGGCATGCAAGTTGAAACTAGCACCAAGCCACCTGAGCAGCGAGTTGTACTAAACTATGCGGCTGCGGCTAGGAAAAGAGAGGCCACGAAGGACAATGCAAATGTACCGAATGATAATTGTATAGAGGTTACTCATAAGAAGAATAATCAATTAAAGGAAGTGAAAAAGGGGGGTAATAATTTAATTGTTGGAATTAAGGGCGTTAAACGTCAAAAATTCCTTCATGTATGGCGGCTGGAGAAGAATACGACTGAGAAAGAATTATCTGATTATATACGGGAAGTACTAGGAAAGGAAACAAAGTGCAAAGTAGATAAGATCCAGCATAAAACCGAGAGAGACTACGCTTCCTTCATAATAGGGGTGTCAGAAAAAGATTACGACAAATAATGTGATTCAGAAGTATGGCCATTAAATATTGAATTTTGCGAATGGATTTGGTTTCGTAAAAGTGCGGAAAAACACCAAACCACCTAGTAAAAAAATTGATTTGTTTTACCAGAATGTGAGGGGCCTTAGAACGAAACTGAATGAATTTCAATTAAATCTGTCTACATCATCAGCTGATATATTTGTAATAACAGAAACAGGATGTAACGAATCAGTGTTTGACAGAAAAATTGTTCCCGTTAGTTATTCAATACTGCGCTGCGACAGAACAGATGGACGGAAGCAGGGAGGTGCGTTTTTAGTGGCGACACCCCGGTTCGAGGTCAGGTTAGTGCCGGTACCACCTGAAATAAACATTGACACGGCCATTTTTGAGATTGTTGGTGCTGCGGTATATAGTAATAATAAGTTTTTGTTTTTTATTTGTGTTTCGTATATACCGCCCAAGAGCAGCGACTGTGAATACATGTGCCTATTCAAAATAATAGAACACTTCTATACAAAGTATAAAGATGTTATTTTTTTGGCGATTTTAATTTGTATTCTAGCTCTGTCGAAATAAATAATTATTATGAGTATCTTCTAACCTATTGTGGACTGACTCAAATGAACACGGTACAAAACCAGAAGGGCCGATGTTTGGACTTGGTTCTGACTTCATTGCGGAAAGAGTGTGTAAATGTTTGTCTGTCGGGGGAGCCTCTCGTGGCGGTTGACGTTTTTCACCCGCCGCTTGCTGTGAGCTTAGAGACTCCCTCTACCCTCAGATATACCGACCTCGATACAGTGGCAGACGATGATGTTGAGGTTACACATAAATGGAATTTCTTTAAGGCTGATTTTTGTATGTTGTATTCTTCAATAGCATTAATTGACTGGTCTTCATTATATTCTATAAATGACCCAAATGAAGCGTTACAGCAGGTTTATAACCTAATATATGAAATATTAAATCAATGTGTTCCTACAAAAAAGCAAGGGGCTGTTGGTTCAGATTATAATTATCCTGAATGGTACACACAGCAAACTTGATTCGCAACATTAAGCTAAAAGCCAGACTACATAAGTGATATAAATGTACAAAAGCACCGTGTGATTACGAAGCCTTTACTAAGTGTAGGGCAAAAGTGAAATTAGAAGTAGCAGAGGCTGATAAAGAGTATAAGAAACGATTACAATTCTTGTTACAAAAAGACCCGAAATCATTTTGGAAATATGTTAATACAAAAAGATCTGTTTTAAAATCAAATAAAATTGTAAAAAATGGAACAGTTCTATCTAAAAAAGAAACTGCGGCCGAGTTTACAAGCTATTTCCACTCAGTATACGACAGTAATCCAGCACAGTTGAGCGTTGAGGACGCGATGCGGTCGACAGGAAGTGTAGGCGGGCCACACGTTCATCTCACTGGCTTGCAGCTGGCGGACGTCCGAGCGGCCCTCGCGCGTCTCAAGCCAAAAACATCAGCCGGGCCTGAAGGAATCCCTGCGTTCATTATCAAAAACTGTGCCGTATGGTTCTAGCAGAGCCTTTGCTCTATGTATTTAATTTATGCCTCTCTTTGGCTTTGTTCCCAGATGAGTGGAAAGCCACAAGAGTGACGCCGATTCCGAAGGGCAAAGGGGGGACAACAGCAAGTGATTATAAGCCAGTAGCTATCATGTCAACATTTGCAAAGATATTTGAATCAGCCTTACATACAGTAATATTCAGTGAAATAAAATCTCAATTATCAGATTCTCAACATGGCTTCCGACCAGCTAGGAGCACAGCGAGCAATTTGTTATGTGGCATGTCATATATGGTACCGTTGGTGGATTCCGGAGTGCAGGTCGACGCTGCTTACTTTGACTTCAAAAAAGCTTTTGACAGAGTAAGTAGCGACGTCCTACTTAGGAAGTTAGCAGTCGTCGGCTGTACACCGCATACACTAAAATTCTTTGCCAATTATATGAAAAATCGACAACAATTTGTTCAGTTCGGAAATCACGTATCGAAATCTTATTTTGTTTATTCTGGCGTGAGCCAAGGAAGCAATTTAGGACCACTTGAGTTTCTAATAATGGTTAATGACCTTTCAGATGTTGTCAAGAACGCGGTTTGTTTGCTATTTGCAGATGATCTCAAGTTAATATTGGGTATCAAGGAAGACTCTGACCATCAAACATTGCAACAAGATATAGACCGTGTGGTGGAATGAAGTCGTGCGAATAGGTTAGATTTTAACGTGGACAAGTGCGTTACAATGACGTTCAGCCGCGCACATGCTCCACTAGAGCACTTGTACAATATAGACGGGAGTGACATGAAAAGAGTGAAGGCAGTAAAAGACCTTGGAGTACGCTTTACATCAGATCTTAGGTTTCGAGACCATATTGTAGAAGTATGCAAGAAAGCTTTCAGGACGTTGGGCTTTGTGTTGCGACAAGCTCAGGGTTTTGACAGTATTGGCGCGGTGAAAGCCTTATATAATGCACTTGTTCGGAGCAAGCTTGAATGTAACGCGGTTGTTTGGGCTCCACATGAAACCAAATACTGCCTGATGTTAGAGCGTATACAAAACAAATTCATGAGGTTTTTGTACATGAAAATGTATGGGGTCTATCCTTGCTATCCCTTGATGTATCCTACCCTATTTGTTTTGGGTATGGTGGGATACAACAGATTGGAAGTAAGGAGAGATTATGCTCTGACAGCTTATTTATTTAAAGTTTTTACTGGTAGGATATGTAATCCCAGTATTTTAGGCAATATGAGGCTAGTAATTCCTAAGCAATACTTTCGACAACGTCGCGGGAGGCTGTTCAGGCTGCCAAGAACGAGGACGAACCTCCATGGGAAGCACCACTACAGCGCGCTACTCGAATTCTCAATGAGGTTGGAGATCACATCGATCTTTTTTCGTGTTCATTGAGCGAGTTCACAAGAGCAACATTATATTACTTGAGCTATCGTTAATTTATGTACCTATATATTCTAATATTTTGTAATTTGTTTTTTTGATTTTTCATGTTAGATATGTTTTTAGCATTTATGGTTTTTTAAGTGTTTTTAAAGATTGTTTTGTGTACCATGCCTGCACTGTTGCATTAGGTTTTCAACCTGTAATGATAGTGTTAGTTGTTAAATTAAATAAATAATTAAATAATTCTCGAAAATGTAAATGGGATATCTTAATATTACAAAAATAAGCTTAGGTAATAAAAACATCCTTAGCCTACTAATGCACAAAATAAATCCGTATTCTAACTACGTATGTAATATAATAAGCTACTTCAGTTTGCAAATTTTACCTAAACCCCTTTAGAAAATACATTTTATTCCGTTAAACGAGGAAAATAAGGGCGATCTCATAACAGTTCCACTTATACAACCGTTCGTAGGTTTGTTCCACTTTACTCGATCGATTGTATTCTATGTAGGTAATCCATTTATCTCACTAGTCTAGTTCTGTCTGTATCACTTAACCTGTATATTTTTATTCATTCTTGATGTTATTGATTACCACGAAATATCTGACAATCCCAGCAGAACTAAGTAACCATATACGTTGTTTGTAGAAAGTAACTAGAAAGACTTGTAAAGCGTTTTTAGTTTATTTATTGAATAAATTAATGAATTTGACACTTCAATGTACACAAAAGAATAAGAAAACAGAGTTTTGAAAGGATAATTTAGTACAAAGGCGAACCTACCACTTGAAGCGATTGCTTCCAGCTAACCTTTCTGTGGGTGAAGAAATTATTATTACACGAAAATTAAAAGGGGGATAGACAATAATCATATAAAAGTTCAATAAATTAAGTAAAAAGAAACCTTTGCCCGCTGTATACCTATAACGCAGTGTGCCTATGTGTGTAAATTATACGTCGATCTAAAATATTATACATTGTACAAATATACTACCTACACTTCGTATATTTCTATGTCCTGTATAGTTCAAAATCTATACGCCAGTTCCTACTGGGCTAAAAGGAATGAATAAAAAGTGATTAAACTTTTGATTTAGAATAAGATCCATTAACCTGTTGGCTGGAAAATGCCACATGTTATTGTTGTTCTTCAATTGATATTTTGTGGCAAGAAACGGGACGGCTATTGTGGCATTTTTTTGTGATAAACACCATAAAGTGGAGTGACTAAGCCTCATCAAATAAAAACTATGCAAGATAAGGATTGCTCACTATTGGTTTTTAATCAAATAAATCAATACATATCCGTAGAAAACCCTTTAAAATCACCCGAAATCTGTCTTAATATTTTTTTCGCACGTGCCAGAAAAACCGTCCTGCGGGCCTATTCTGTATCGTTGTGTTGGTTGCTAACTAGTTGCCAAACACTAAAAACATAGATAAGGACTGAATTTTAAAAATTGACTTAAGTGTGTATTGGACTGTTCACGAATTGTGACGTCACTACGTATTCTTAGATAATTGGAATTCGATAGTATTCGATGTTTGGCAACCAGATGGAAACTCACTCAAAGATACATAATCTAGGGGCTGATTTTGAGCCCATACATTTGGCGGTGCCACATACAAGTGGGATGTAAGAAGAAGAAACCTCTCTTTCCAGGACGGGCGTATTCAAACATGTACGGGATTTATTGCATGGTTATATTTTTCACGACAACAATATCCCTGTATGGAGCCTTATCTGAGATATTGGAACACGGACTGAGTTATAAGGAGATGGGGCTCTTCGTTATAGTGGGTTATTGCATGACCCTGCTGTTTATTATATGCAATGAGGCTTATCATGCATCAAGAAAGGTAAATATTATTTCCTTTTTCGTTTCTAATATAACTGATCTTTGGTTGTAAAAGAAAATGTATTTATGTGCAAAATGATTTCATCGTTTAAAATCATTAAGATGCTAGACTAGAAGACTAGAGGTAAGAAGAATATATAAGATTGTTCTCGCATAGTCAAACCATGAGGAAATTTTAAAACTTCAAAAGCAAAAATCATGATCTTTTAAGTCCTATGACGTTCCTATCAAAATATAAACACAAAAATCTTTGTTTACCATAGAAAAATATCACTAAATTACATGCTAGGTTATCTTAATAATAAAATTATATTTATCCTTTGAGATGAAAAACCAAGGCATCCAAAGTTAACTATTAAATAGTCATGGACCGTTAAGATCACGTCTCACGTATAGTAAGTATTAATAAACAAAACAATGACAAGGCGATAAATGAGATTCCGCCAACGCCCTAGAACTATTACCGCAAAGTAGCATAAAAAGCAAACTTATTAAACTTACATGAGTTGCACTAAAAAGATTTTTTATAACCACACCGACTCTAAACTTGGATTGAAAAGGAAGAAATAACTTCTTAAAACTATTTTTTCTTTTCTCCACGGTAATTTCAAGAAGCAGGTTAAAATTTATGAAGCCGTAGAAATATGCCTGACTTGACTTTCCTACACAAACTAGTGAGTGGTTCAACACCGTATCCGCGGTTACTTGAAAAGATCTTTGTGTCACTGCCCTAGAATGCCTCGTAAACCTATTACTACGATATTTTGCTGTCCCACTCGTAAAACTTACTTGGGTCTTAGTTCACCAATGAAAAGAATGTTGAGAAAATATGTGAGTAAATATAACAAAAAGTGTCTAACTATCCCGGATCTTGACATTTTTCACTTATTCTTGACCAAGTTCAGAAACTGTTTACTAAGATTCTGTTCAGTTTAATCTTACCTTCCCATTTTGTATTCATATTTTTATATAACTTTGTGTGAGTTTATAATAATGTTCTTTTTGTATAATTATTTTATTTTTGGTGGGTATTTGCTGTAAATATTGTCTGCTTTGTGTTCATAAATTGATGAAACGTGAATATTGTGAGCGCCTGTTACTTGGTCAGTGGTTTTTATGTTTTATTTTGTTGTATTTAATACGTCAACTGTTGGTGTTCCGTTTTAAATAAATAAATCACATTAATATTACATAGGTAACACTAAAAGTTTCCGGAACTGGCCACTTACATAAACAATATTTAAAAATTTATTGCAACATTTGAAAATAGAACTCTTTGGCTGTAGAATGCCGTTTGTTTCATCTGACTGTCTTTTGTTTTTACCTTGTGGCGCCATTTAAAAAATTGTGTGTCTGCATCAACATGGATTTAACTCGGGAAAATTTTCGTAGTATGATTTTATACGATTTTAAGTGTAATTTGACAGCTCAACAGAGCATCGCTCGGCTTGAAACAGCTTTTGGCAATGAAGCACCATGCAAGACGACTGTTTATAGCTGGTTTGCGAATTCAAGCGTGGTCGTATCAATCTCAGTGACGAATCTCGCGATGGTCGGCCGTCCACCGCTGTGACCAACAAAAACATCGATGCTGTGCGCCGTATGATTGAAACAGACAGGCATGTGACCTACCATGAAATTCGCGCATCCTTAGAAATAGGCATGAGTCAAATACAATCAATCCTACACAAACATTTGGGTGTGAGAAAGCTGTGCTCGCGGTGGATCCCACACAACTTGACCGAGGCTCAAAAAACGGACCGCGTCACTTGGTGCAGTGCCATGCTTACCAGATTCAACGAAGGTGCGTCAAATTTGGTGTGGGACATAGTAACAGGTGACGAAACATGGATTTATTGCTACGATCCCAAAACAAAGCAGCAATCGAGCGTATGGGTCTTTCAAGATGAGCCGAAACCAACCAAAGTGGCGCGCGTGAAAAGTGCATCTAAGCGGATGATTGCTTCTTTTTTTAATAAAACTGGACACGTGGCTACTGTTGCTTTAGAGAATCGTCGTACCGTGAATAGTGACTGGTACACGACCATTTGTTTGCCGGAAGTTATTGACGAACTCCGTAAAAATAACCGTAAACGCCGTATCATCCTGCACCACGACAATGCTAGTTCTCACACGGCCAGACAGACAAACGACTTTTTGAAGACGAAAAATGTAGAACTCATGAGTCATCCTGCATACAGTCCCGACCTGGCACCTTGTGACTTTTTTCTGTTCCCAAAAATTAAGAACCAATTACGCGGTCAACGATTTTCATCACCAGAAGAGGCTGTCGAGGAGTATGAAGAACACGTTTCAGAGGTCACCACAGGGGAGTGGCACAAAAGTTTTCAAAACTGGTTTGATCGAATGAAAAAGTGCATGGACGCCAAGGGAGATTATTTTGAAAAACAATAAATTAATTTTGTACCTTTAATAGTATTTTTTCATATTCATTCCGGAAACTTATAGTGCGTCCCACGTATTAATGCGAAAGTTTGTGTGTGTGTGCGTGTGAATGTTTGTTACTCTTTCATGCTAAAACGGCTAAACGGATTTGGATGAAATTTAGAATGGATATAGATTACACCCTAACTTAACATTTAGGCTACTTTTCATCCCGGAAAAAAACATGTCGTTGAACCGAATAACACGCGGGCCTAGCCGCGGGCAAAAGCTAGTATTAGATAGATGCGAAAAAACTTACGCACAAACATGCTCATCGAATTGAAACCCTCCCTTTCTTTGAAGTCAGTGAAGAAGGTGACAAAGTGATTTTCAATTTAATATCGCCCTGTCTACCCATCGGTCGTTGTCGTGTCGACGAGGAGGAAAAAATATGCTAAAGTTCACTAGAATTTTCCTTTCTAGTTAGAATTTTTCATTACTTTCTTTTGATCTTTCATTACATTGAAATTCCAAGAACAAAAGGAAATAAAAGTTTCATCTCCTGGCTCAAAAAGTAGAAAACTTCGTAATATCAAGCAGGTATCACATCATGTGAAAAAGTTAGTTCTTTTATCTGTTCTTGAACAAATAAAAACGGATCTCAAGCGGAAAAGAACAACCAAATAAAAGAGTTTGTATACGAAGTTGCTTCCTTTATCAATAGGAACGATTGCGACTCTTGCGTGGCTAGCACGGGTTGCCAAGATATATCAGATGTAAAAAGACAAGATTCTTTAAATGAAACCATATAACCTACTGATCATACATAACAAAGTTCCCAAAAAAACGTACTTGTAGAAATAAAAATATAATATTTTCCCGCGTCCTTGAAACCTGTCCATTTGCTACGAGCATAAGTGACTTGATATAAACAATATTACTGTAAGTTGCATTAACGGAACAAGATACTTACATAACGATTTGTTCTGAAGTTGTATCAAATCTAATTCCGTACTGAGAAGTAAAAGACGTATGTACGAGTGTTATTTTTTTAGTGATATTCTCCATTTGGAAACACCTCTTGTCGATGTTTTTTATTTTTATACAATCAGAGGTGCAATTGTGTAAGACAATCGCATTCAAATTGATTGTCATTATGGCTATTCGGCTAAGCAAATTAGCCTGTTTGACAATTGAAATCGTACATTTTTGGTTGTTAAATGAATACGATTGTCTTGTTTTGTTGTTGACAACCAAAAACGTACGATGTCAATTGTTAAACGGGCTAATTTGATTAGCTTATAAGCCATATATGACAATCATATTTGATTACGATTGTCTTACACAATTGCACCTCTGGTTTTCTTAACCCATTCAAAAAATAAACAGAGGAAAACGTATATTTTTATTAAAAATGATACACATGTCACTTTAGTCTAGATACTATTCCGACAAGACAGGCGTAATTTTGCCACATTTGGCCGTGAAAAAAAAAACTAATTAGGTGAGCTACATGTGAATCTACAATATAAATCAATTTTCGAGGCTATAATGTCATCCTATGCTCGCCCTGCAACCATTTATTTTAGATTTTAAACTGTAAACAGGAAATCCTAGTCTTAATTTTATTTAACTTTAAGGGTGCTAATGAAGGATTCTTTCACCCCTGTTCAAGTTTACCCTTTAACGAGTAATCGTTGTTCTTTTTAGGGTTCCGTACCCAAAGGGACCCTATTACTAAGACTCCACTGTCCGTCTATCTGTCCGTCTGTCACCAGGCTGTATCTCATGAACCATGATAGTAAGGCAATTGAAATTTTCACAGATGATGTATTTTTGTTGCTGCTCTAACAGCAAATACTAAAAAACAGAATTAAATAAATATTAAAGGGGGCTCCCATACAACAGACGTTTTAAAAACAACAGTTTTTTTGCCCTTTTTATAGATAATGGTACGGAACCCGCGCTTGGTCGGTTTTTTATTATAGTTCTGGTTCAACTTATAAAATTATAGTCCTGTACAAAAACAAGTTTTTGAAATAATATAGGTTTAAAAAAAAGGCTCAAACGTAAGGTAAGGGGAGTTCAGCTTGTGCGCTTTGGAAAGCACGTTTACTTTATACAGGTCTAGGATGAACTATCATAAATAATTTGGCCAAGTGCGAGTCGGACTCAAAATACGGGTACGGAACCCTAAGAACATACATATACTAATAATAAAGTAGCAAAAAATGTCGTGTCTGTACATTGAATATTTTCGCGAAATCTTAAATGAAATGCCTTATTGGTACTGTACTGAGGCCGAAACAACAATTGTTAGAATTTTCGTCTGTCTGTCGGTTCCGTTTTAACTCGAGAACCACTCAACGGATTTGCATGCGGTTTTTTTTTCATTATAATTGTAGTGACCCTGGTCAACACATAGGCTATAAGGGATGTTCATAAAACAACGCTTAAGCCGGAAACGGGGAAAATATTGAATAAACGCTGTTATTACTCGAGAACCACTGAACGGATTTGGATGTGTTTTTTTTTTATTATCATCGTAGTAACCGTGTTCAACACATGGGCTATAAGGGGTGTTCATAAAATAACATTCAATCTGAAAACGGCGCGAAGATTCTCTGAACGCGGGCGAAGCTGCGGGCAAAAGCTAATGAACAATATAGAGATGCTATAGGAACATTAAGGCGACGAAAAAAAAGTCGATAAAATGGTACCGCCTGACAAACAATTCAGCACCCTCTGAGTACGGATTCTAATTTTATTATTTTACTTTCGGGTGAAAATTTGAAACTTGTATGTCTTTAAGCTGATATAGCTGAAACAACGAACGTTAAAAAAATACATGTTTGTTGTATGCGGGGATTCAGCTTTTTCTTTTTCATTTTTATTATTTGCCGTGGTAGAGCCCATAGTAAAGAGTATTCAATGAAAATTTCAACTTTTTACCTATTACGGCTGAAGTTCTAGACCCATGTGACAGACGGACGGACAGACAGACAGAGAGCGGAGGCTTAGTTTGTCATCCTTCGGGTACGGAACCCCAAAAAACAATAGCTGGTTGCTTTCGTTCCTAGCGGCGATAAAAACATAGAGCCCAACTTGCTATCTTTCAAATTAGAACTATTGATAATAAGTAAAAATAAACAACCAATAAATAATTTATCATTCTCATTCTTATTACTAGCGCAGTAAATCTGCAAATTATTGGTGCATACTCATATAATTAAGTACGTATTCGTATAACATCGAGAACTAACCCTGAGAGAGAAATGCCAGATTACGATAACGAATCAGTGATACTGATTTTGCATAGACTTGATGATATGCGTCTCATTCATAAGTAAAATGTTTTGGCTGTTGTGACTAATTATAGGCTGTCCGAGATATCATGATATGGGTGGCAGTTCAAAGTTGACATTAACAGTGATGTACCCTAATGAAATATAATAGATTTTTTTTAGTATCGAGAAAGTTAGCCAGGGCTATCAAATCGATTTTTTATTTGATTGATCTTTGATTATCCAAACTACTTTTTGTTAATTACTAATTAAATCAATCGAACCAATAACTCCAGAGCTTGAGATATCAAAGTTTTATTTTTTATTTTTCTCGGAATTTCGCCAATAACAAAACAAAACATCAACAAAAACTGTAACAAACGTCAAAACAAATAGCACGTGGAGCAACCGCAACGAAAACACAAACCGCATACAAGATGAACTGATAATGATGCGATCCTATAAGATGGCCGAACCGATTCAACGATATATTTTCGATAATGTAGTGTCAGTACCTATCTGTTAGCGTTCCGATCCACGCATCACGTAGCAAAAAGTCATTATTATTTACTGAATCTTTTCTTCGTTAAATTTAACGCATACACTGAGATTTTTATTCCGATTTGTAGAGGCATAATTTATTGTATTTTTGCAATAATTATTTACAATATTTCTAAGACCAATTATTTTCTTTTGTGCCCAGGTGTATGTAGTATGGTGCGAGTAGTATAGGTGAAACGAAAAATTACGAATTGTCACCCATATCATGATATCTCGGACAGCCCGCAAAGCGCAATAAATAATTTAATTAGAACAAAGCAAATGTCATTGCGCCTCTTTGACCTTTGTTGTTTGATGATGCAGCAGCGACAGCTTAGCTAGTAGGACGCTGAACCCAATGTTGAGCCCCAGGTTCTAAGTGTGTCCGATAGAGCATGCACCAATAATTTTTTCTGAATTTATGCGCATCCATCCATCTGTTTGTGTCCATTCACTGCAAAGATGTGCCTTTATGCATCGTATTTGTATACCCACTTGCTGACGGTGAATGAAAACACTGTGAGGTAAGCCTGCATGTCCTCCAAAGCGTATATTTGTGTCCGAAGTACGGCGATGAGGCCCACTCGAAAACACTGCCTCGGGAATATTATTTCGTGAGGATAATTAAGTATGACTTCCAGGTGGGCCTCGAGTTCCAGGTCCGACTGCTAAATGTGAACCTCGGCTCCATAGACAGAAGTACGCAGCGAGAGGTCGAGATGTTTCTGGTCGCCATTTCCAAAAATCCACCAATCATGAACCTGGACGGGTTCGCCAACATCAACAGGGAGCTATTTACTGCGGTAAGGAGTATGGACACTATGTACCATCGGCTAAAGTTCTGGAGCCCCACTATTCTCTTCTATAACAGTTATACTACACCTGACTCATCCAAAATCTATTCATATTATATCTCATCCAAAATTATCATTGATTTATTAAATATATATATGTGTATAATTATGAATTCATATAAGTAAGTTTATTCTATATAATTTCTTTAGTGTATGTTTAGTTATCAGTTTACTATAACGGTAGTAATCTCTTATTAAGTGACCTACCTACTGCAGGTGTGACGTGTTTATTTTGCTTCAGCGAAAATATTATTTAATTGCGAAAATGTCGCGAAATAATAGCGATCCTGTGTTGATAGCTGTACAAAGTTCTCTCTTGTCGCTTGAAAATAAATTATCTTTGCTATTGGAAGCTGTAAAGGACCTAAAAGCCGAAATCCGTGAAATCAAAACAGCAATGATCGGTAAGAGTGAACCAGCAAATGTTTGCTCATTGGTTGATAATGCTCCAATGGCCAGCAGCGATAAGGTGACGCCGACCAATACGCTGACCGCAAGTTGCTCATCATCAGCTGTCCCACCAATAACACAACGGTCGCACCGTAATGCAGCAATTCTTGCCAAAGAAAAGATGTCTGCCGCAAGGTCTGATAAGAGAATTTTGCAAAAAACGAGTTTTATTCCTCAAAATAAAACCCCAAACCCGGAAAATGAGGTTAACTCTGATACTCCTATTGACTTGGAAATTATCTCAAACACCAACGACATTTTAACGCCTTTAACCGCAAGCCAAGAAGACTGGAAGACTGTTAGTTACCGACGCCCACGACCCCGGCGCAATGTTGTTCGGGCGACTGGAAGTGAAAACCCAGACCTCCTCGTCGAGCAGAGGTACCGATACATCCATGTGTGGAACTTCAGCAAGGATACCACTGCGGCACACATTCAGAAATACGTCAACAAGAAGATACCTAATCTTAAATGTGAAGTTGATAAACCAGGCCAAGTACACTCCGAACATAATTGTTTCATAATCAAAATGACATATGACAACTTCGAAACCTTGCAGTTAGCAGCGACATGGCCCAAGGGTACTTCTCTCCAGGAATGGTTCGTGAACCGACGTCAAGGTTTTGAAAGAAAAGGTGGTGAAAAGACATTTCGTGGTAGCAGCGCCGCCGCCGGAGAATCCTAGTCATAGTGTCCGAATATGGCATCAAAACATACAGTCATTATCGAACAAAACCGCTAACATAGAACAGGACATGCAAACTGGTTACAACTGTGATATACTACTACTCTCTGAACACTGGTTGAGAGAAGATGAACTCCTTCATGTGAACATGATGAATTTCCACCTAGTATCGAGCTACTGTCGTACACAACGTGAACACGGCGGTGTGTGTGTCTACGTGCATCAGCTGGTGAACGCCATGGAGAGACCGGATCTACGTGCCTATTCTGTGGAAATGCACTGTGAAATAACCGCGATTGAATGTGTACATCTCGAACTTATAGTTGCGTCTATCGTTCTAGTAACGAAGGTGACATAAATATATTTATCAAGCAATTACGTTTATTGTTGGATTCTATTCTACATGAACGCTGTAACATCATCCTAATGGGAGATTTTAACGTAAATTTATTAAAACCATCTACGGAAAAAAAGAAATTACTCGACTTATGCTCTGAATTCAATCTTATGCCGAAATTTTGGTTCCCGACGCGTGTGCAGGGTGAGTCTTCAACATGCCTAGATCATGCTTACAAGGATCTCGCTAACAGCATCAGCTTCCAGGCGTCACCTGTAGAGCCGGCTTTAACCGATCACAAGGCCGTCATTGTGCAGATTACATTGCCTTCTAAAATAAAGGAGATCAGACATGTAAGTAAACGAATCACTTCAGTCAATAAACTAGTATTATTCCTCGAATCTATAAATAGTATGAACTTTGACATCACAAATTCTAATTTTGACGAACTTATGACAACAATAGTTAAAATATTTCATTCTCATTGCCCTTTAAAAAAGGTCCCTGAAAAAACCAATGACATTTCATGGAAAACCCGAGATCTAGAATCAAAATTTCAATTTTTATCTTTAATACAAATGTACAAAGACAAATATCCACAAAATTATGATATTAAGCAATTTTGCCTAGAATTTAAAAGTAAGTTTAATTTAGCTTTGCGTGATAGCCGCCGTAATTTTATAAACAATTCAATAGCATGTGCTTCAAATATGTCCCGAGCTCTCTGGAATGCTATTAAGATGGAAACATGTAAAGGTAGGGGCAGGAGCCCGCTATCCATATTGCAGAAAAGTGTAGTGGGGCCGAACGCAACCAGCGGCGGCGGCTGCTCGGCACGTGACCTTGCTGACAAGTTGAACGACTACTATCTGTCTATTGTTGATGACACGCCGCTGCGCCCCAATATTAGTTCAGCACTATCAATCCTTAGGAGCAGCATCCCGTCACAATCGAAATCCTTGTTCCTGACTCCATTCACACTTTCACAACTACATACAATAATGAATAAAATAAAGAAAAAAACTACTAAAGACATTTACGGGTTTCCGTGTGACCTATTTCATCTAATACCAGATAATGTCTTATCTCTTTTATGCGAACTATTTAATAATAGTGCTTGTGACGGGATCTATCCTTCGTCACTGAAACAGATTAAAGTAGTTCCAGTGTATAAGGGTAAAGAGAGTAAGACTGAAATGGAAAGGTATAGGCCAATAGCCGCTGTCCCGGCCTCGTCCAAAATTTTTGAAATGGGTCTTTGTGAGAGAATCCTTAAGTTTTTGTCACCATCACTCAGTGACAAACAGTATGCATACCAATCGGGCCGCTCCACTGCGTGCTGCGCGCGCCGGCTCCTGCGTGACGTGCTCGACCCTCTCGAGCGTCGGCGTCGCGTCGCCGCCGTCTTCTGCGACCTGTCGCGTGCGTTTGACCTAGTCGACCACAAACTCATCGCTGCGAAGTTAGAACACAACGGTATTCGCAGTCGAGTGCTCGATCTGTTTAATTCATTCCTTGCTGACAGGTCGCAGATCACGGAGATAGACGGTGAGACCTCACAGCCTGGTTTTGTTGGTGATAGATCAGTGCCTCAAGGATCCAATGTGGGTAATACAATCTTCATCGTCCTCATGAATGATCTTCCTAATGTGTCGAGGGTGGCGAAGATGGTTATGTATGCCGATGACATATGCGCCCTTGTAGAAGGTAAAGATGACGATGAGCTGGAGAACAACCTAGTTTTGGTGATTAATGAGCTGACCGGATGGTTTACGGTCAACGGCATGCAATTAAATTTGGAGAAAACTCAAATAATAAAATTTGCTATGCGCCGAGTGGCCGATGCACCGCGGGTGCCGCTCGTGGTAAAAGACGTCCCGCTGCCTGTCGTTAAATCAGCTCGCTTCGTGGGCTTCACTTTCGAAGAAGGTCTCCATTGGACGAAGCACATAAGTGCACTGTGTGCTTAGTTGAACTCTGCGCACTACGGTCTCTCCCGGCTGTTTCCCACGTTATCTAAAGAACACTTGCTAACAGCCTACTATGGATACTTCCATTTCTTACTACCACTTCTTGTGGGGACAGGCTGCAGATTGTGTTAGACCTTTCAAAATTCAAAAGCGTGCAGTGCGCCGTATTTCTCGGGTTCCTGTAGACACGCATGCACAGCCCTATTTCATTGAACTGGGTATCCTAACGGTACCTAGTTTATATATTTTAGAGGTGCTGAAATATGCTAAACAGAACTTCTCCGAATTTACTGACTTTCAATCTAGTGACCGTCGTTATCCCTCTCGCTGGCCGAACAACCTACGTGCCCTTGAGCATCGACTCGGCAAGACAGGAAACTCCTTGCACTGCATAGCTCCATCTTTATATAATAAACTACCTGATCACATAAAAAAGTGCAAACGTTCCGAGCATTTGTAAGCAAGGTTAAAGCATTGCCTTTGGGAAAGGCTTACTATTCCGTAAAGGAATACCTATCTGATGATGTTACATAAGTAAGAATGATGTTCTTAAAATATGTAAATAATGTTTATACTTACTTATATACCTGTACTATATAACTGTGACATTCAAGTTTGACTCCATTATTGTAATTTGTTTTAAATATTATTAATGATACAATTTGACATGTAATGATAAATTATGAATAAATGAGTATGAGTATTAATAAGTCTATGTTATCTACCCACGTATTTTACTTTATTATCATTCTTTATTTTTTCATTTGCACGATCCCTTTTTATGTTTTTTTCCTTTTAAGTAACGCAATGTTATGATGGATGACAGATCACCGTAAAATGGTCACAGAAAATAAGATTATCATTTTCGTATTACATCATGCCTTCCCCATAAAAGAGGTCCGTCACACTACGGTATATGTCACCAAAAAAGCTGTGACGGAGCGCATAATTCTGTCTGCTTCCTACCAAGTCATAGTGACAGTGCGTCATATTATAACGCTAGTAGCAGCAACAATAGTTTAATCGTATTTTGTTGTGATGCCCGTATGCTCCCTACTTTACATGAATCATCATACTTTTTCTCAGTGTATTTGTACTTGGTACGCGTATGTAAAATTGTGTACCACAGAGCACTTAATTGCACGCTTTGTCCTTTAAAGGTTGGAAAGCGTAAAGTTTGAAAGCTCTATTAATCCCTCTACGTATAACTAAACATAAGCGCTATACTTTTTAGACTAGGTGATGACTTTCAGTGTTGCTTCCTTGGATCCCATATCTATCGATCCTGTGGATGTTTCTACGGGTGGGCGCCGTGCTTATAAATACCAATCAAATAAGCCCAAACTCGAAGGGTCTGCTGTTGTCCGTTGAGGAGATCCCGTGCCCACCTTCTAGTCCCATCAGCAGACTTGGGTCACCATGTTTTACCAAAGTGTTAATAAAGACCAATCAAATAAGCCCAAACTCGAAGGGTCTACTGTTGTCCGTTGAGGAGATTCCGCACCCATCATCAGACCCTGGTCACCATGTTTTACCAAAGTGCTCATAAAGACCAATCAAATAAGCCCAAACTCGAAGGGTCTGCTGTTGTCCGTTGAGGAGATCCCGCACCATAACTTCTAATTACTTCCAGTAGAAAAGTAAATCCCAAAAATGTTTAAATGACGATAACTTTTTTCCGAGATCCGATTTTATTGAAATAAAGCCTATATTCTATTCCAAATTAAGTTCTCTAAATCTGTGGAAACTACATGAAAATCCGTTCAGTAGTTTTGGTGCGTGAAAAAACATACAGATAGACAGACAGACAGAAAAGAATTCTAAAAATTGTTGATTTGTGTGCTATTACTCTTCTTTAGTCACTCCCTTTCTATTTCTATTACTTTTATTCATTGTACAGACAGAGCGGTTTCTACTGTTTTATTATTATATGTATTGATATTGATAATGTCTACGTCATACAAGGAAACTACGATCCAAATTTCATGCTCGCTCCTAGTGCCGCCCTTTTTGTAAATTGTCTAAGCCTTGATAGATCAGTCAGTCTAGGTATTTAGTAGAGAAAGGTAATAAAAGTTAAAGTGCACCTCACATTAACCACATCACAACAGCAAAGTATATTTACTCGCATTTCAGAAGGAATATCTTTGAACCACATCACGAACACAGCATCAAACAAACCGATTTCAAAGAAGCGTCGCACGTGTGTCACGTGCCCTTTCACTTGCAACATTACACTGATGCACATGTAACCTGAGCACACTTAATCCAAGTCTTTGTCGTGATATTAAAACCAATATTTTCTTGAATATTTTAGTAATTATCTTAATACGTCAGTAAGAAATTGATAATTAACAAAATAGTACATTTTGATGCTAGTGCGAAATGGTTGATATTTCGACTCACGACGGAAAAAACGAAAAAACAGTCGGGACGAGAAATATAAACACTTTCGCACCTGTATCAAACGACGTTTTTTAATATACCTGCGACTAATTACATGAAACAATTAAATAAAAGCAATTTTGTTGTAAATCTAAACAGATACAAGTCGACAGAAGAAAACGCAGTGCCTAGTCGGCACCAATCTATAATCTATACTACAAAGACCAATGTTTCTTTCTAAAATTTAATAAGTTCTAAGATAAATACAATAGAAAATAAAATGACGTCTAAAATCGTTTTGAATTTTTAAAACATCTTTTACAATTTAACATATATAAGGTGACTTTTACTTATACTGCCAAACTCATACTGGAGGCTTGGTATATGAACATAGTAATACGGATCGATAACACTTTTTGCTAATTTTGCAAAATAAAATCTTGACGTCCCATAGTAGTTGACTCGGGGCTGGGCTTGCGTTTGTAAGGAACACGAAAATAATAATTAACAAATTTCACAAAAAGGGTCATCGAACCTTGTTACTGAGCACTTACCGAGTGTTCAGTAAGAATTGGCTGTATATAAATTAAAGTCACCTTATATAAGGTTCTACGATTCAAAGTGAAAAAAATGAAGACATGATAGAGTATCGCTAATAGACCACTTAACAAAGAAACATTTTTTTTTTGCGTGAACTTTTTTCACCTCTTCATAGAAGTTAAGTCAGCTGATTGAACTACTCCACATGACCAAAAAAATGCTTTTTCTTCTTCAATGTGAAAAGTTAACGATACAACATTCATCGCGAATAATCATGATTAATGATCTATCCTATAATTATTTTCACTTATTATCGTAGCACCATAGATAATATATTTAATTAAATATAGGTATAAAAGTTTGAAAATACACATCTTAAACAGATTTTAGTGTATCTGGTTACTGCCAGAAATACCAACAAAACGACAAGTAAAACAAGGTTGCTTACTAAATTAAGTCGCCGGTTTCTCCTAGATGGCGTTAGTAGTAAAATCAAAAAACACTAGTGCAAAATATGTAATTTTAGGCACGCTAAATAAGCGCGTAATGTGTCATACTTTGAGCAGGCGTATTAAAAATACATTTTTTACATTGCACGAAAAACACAATGAGCAGTTTTATTTATAATTCAAATTAATTAAAGTGAATTATTTAAGTACACAGAAGAAGTTGGTCAAAATATAATATAAGTTTGTGATATGATCATATGTGATAGTTAGATAACAGACAAAATCCAAGGCAAAAGCATCCGAAATAGAAGAGTTTGTATGATTTTTACTTTGTACAGCTTTTTTTGCCTATCTACTTCTTATATTTTAGTACCATTGGTGGATTAACTGACAGAATATGCTATCATAAAATTTTTTTTTTTTACGTTATATTTTACTTTTTTGTCGGCGTGATTAGTATGCCAAATTACAGCTTTCTAGCACTAAGAGTCTCTAAGCTGAGCCGCGGACAGACAGACAGTAAGACAGACAGACGGAGGGACAAGGCGAAACTATAAGGGTTCCTTCTTAACAAAGGAACCCTAACAAAAACGAAGGAAGAGAGCTAGTGGTATTTGAAAGGGCTATTTATAAAGCAAGCATCTGTGCATGGCGTTCTATGCTGGGAAGTCAACGACGACGTTTATCTAGGAATATGTAACAGTCTTTAATGCCTATACAGATGCAGTACAAAAACAAAAGAACTGGTATTTGGAATAAATGCTCTAGTAACATTTTGAATATATTTTACTCAATTGTTAGGTAGTTTATTTTTTTGAGTTCCCAATATACGGCAAAATTACATTTGCTGTGAAAGCAGGTAGAATGAAGTTTTTGCGAAGGTTAAAACTAGGAGGTTCTAAAAAACAATCCAAGGACTAATAAAACAAACCTCTTAATAAACCCGATAAAAATATTAAACATGTTTTGTGTTAGACACGATAACTTCAAAAATCTTACTTTTATTTTTTGTTTTATAGAACATAAGCTTCATGTCAACATACCTGATCGTGCTGATGCAGTTCAAACTGACACTTCTAAGACAAGGCGCCAGGAAGATGCTCAAATCTGTCGTCAAGGCGATCTTCAACACCACCACCACTTTAGCTGATGATGATGATGAGGATGAAGTTGAATAGACTGTACTCATGAATCATATCTCACCTCGACCTACCCAACAAATTATTAATTTGAAAGTTTGCTCGTATATTTGTAAGCTTATAATAAGATATATACGTGATAAGATTTTAATGGATAACAAGTCCACGTAATTCGATGGAATGTTTAAAGCAGCATAGTATGGGACTGTGGGGTCAACATATCGATTTCTGTTCCCCGTGATATAAAAAAAAGAAACAGGAATTTCAATATTATAATGCGTCGATGAAAATTCAGGCAAATAGCTACTTTTGTTAATTAAAATAGTTAATTTCAAACAAAGGATCACATATATTACTATAGTACTCAAAAGCGATGGATAATATAATAACATAATCTTAGGACCGTTAAAACGGTCATTGAGTACGGGAGTTACGTTATTTAGTTTTTACATTTTGCCGAATTTTTGGCAGCTACATCCTGCGATCATCGAAGAACGATGCCGAAAATTAGGTAAATTAAATATTCCTAATAATGTTTTAAGGGTCACAAGTATTACAGTTTAAATTATATTATCATGTAGTTTGTAAAGGACTGATTATAGTACATTTTTATGCAAGTGCAAAAAGGTTGACAGTCGGGACGAGAAATATCAACACTTTCGCACGTGTATTAAGCGACGTTTTTATTTATAATAAAATAAAAGCAATTTTTTTGCAAATCAAAACTCGACTGGAGAACACTTTGCGCTTATCTGTACTACAAAGACCAATGTCTCTTTCTGAAATCTTTATAATCAAAATTTCCAAGATAGTTAAAATATAATATAAATTATGACGTCTAAAATCGTTTTAAATTTTTAATTCATATAAATTGTTAAAGTAAATAAAATAAAACATTTTTAAAAGATTCAGGTTTTCGAAATATATTTCGGCCCACTTTGGAGCCGGTATCAGTCGAATGAATGACAATTATATAAAGTCGGCAATAAATTTCTTAACTGAATCTAATGTTGCTTATTTATTCCCGGCCCATAGTGCGCACCAATACATAATCTATTTAATAATAAAATATAAAAGTTTGAAAAAGCTCATCTTATTATAGAGTATCTGGTAAAACAAAAGTTTACATGCTTACTAAATGATGTGGCCAGTTTCCCCTAGATGGCGTCAGTAGGTAGTAAAAACCAAAATTCCGAGTGCGAAATATGTCATTTTATGCACGCTAAACAAGCACGTAATCTATCATATTTTGAGGAGGTGTATTAAAAAATACTTATTGTAAAGTAACAATAAAATAGAAAAAAAGTACTTGGTTACCCTTCTTATTTTTGCAGAATCCTTCTAATATAATTCTAATCCTGCTCGCTTGCCAGGCAACTAGTGAAGATTAGAATATCAAGCAGCACGTGTCTAGAAATCTAAAATTTCTGGTCTCTCTCAGTTTGTTTGAATAATGTTCTTGTGGATCTGACGCCGATATCTTTGAGTAGAATAACCGATCAAAAATGTTGTTATTTAGAACTCTCGTTTTAGAACTCTAGAATTTGGAGCTCTTCTAGAGTGTCGATTGCCATCTATGGTTGCATTCACCAAAAACAGATAGAAAATTAACTCCCAAAACAACGTTCAATGAGTATTGAACTATTTACGAATTGTGACGTCATTCCAAGTGCGACCGTACTCTTAGATAAGCGGATATGTATGTTTTCGACGATAGGCACTCGGTTTTGCAACTGATTCTACGATACGCAGGACACTCCCCGCACCAAATTAAATTAAAAGTGTACCATACATTTCTAAGACACGAACTAATAATTTATAAGTTCGCTGTTCCTTTGGAGTACTTTACACGTATTGTCGAGGTACGCAGGCTATATAAAGGAAAAAATATTGCCTGTTTTCTAGTTCCACTTGAATGAAAACCTTAATTTACTTATGTATTTTATTTTGCGACAGTATTTTATGAACTCTATGGAAAGGACGCAACCATTTTGTAAAAAAAGCGTGTTAAATATAACCTATTATCAATCGATTCTGCGCAATTAACGTACGCTTGCATACAACATTTTCAAAAGCCAAATTTTTTTTCGTATTGTTCTCTCATTGCCACAAAATTTATTTATTGTGTCAACCAATATACAAATGTACAAAAAACAGGGGAAATATTATGAGTACATGGCTCTTAAGTAAAACAATATATTTGTATATTGGGATAAATCTAACATGAAAAATGTGCCGTTGGTAAATGGTTGGTAAAAATGAACATATAACACAAACAAAACCCTCTTTCAATATGAAGTGGGTAGTACCCACATAAGTATTTGTCGCATCCGGACTGCATTGCCGACACAATTCGTTCCGCCGCCCGTGACGAGAATAACTGATTTTGAAGAACTCGGCCTGAAGCCTGGAAACCAGTAGATATATGACAATGGTTGAGACATTATTGCATTGTTTTGGATTGTGTACGTGCACAAGAAAATCTAGGGTAAGATAAGAGCGTTAGAAACTAAAAATTCAAATGTCTTGACAAAATGGGTGATGGCAGAGAGGAATAAATTATATTTTTTTAAATATGTCTTTTTAAATCACGAAGATTTTGAATACATCCATTACTCGGTACGTAGAGACTACAGATTTTCATCTACTACGATCCTGGCACACCTCTTTCGACTCTTCCACAACCATAAATCCAGTCATGGAAGCTCTTCTATTCCGGATACTTCTAAGTCTTACTCCAGTAAGTTGTCGATTAGGTCACGGGTCATTTATTTTTGTCAGTCCTTTTGAGGAAAAGGGGACGGGGAGCTACAAAGCTTTGCCTTAAAGACTAAGTCTATATGGGGGTCCTTCATGGATAAAAAACTTGGTGTTTTCGCATTCCATTGTATATTGTGATAGAAAATAAGCAAGCATCTTTTGTGTATCAATCTACCCAACTTGAAAACATTTTCTGACTCTTTAAACAACTTTCTGAAAATGGGTAATTATTTATAAAATTTGTATGTTCTCTAAACTTGAATGTAAATAGTGCTAGTTTCACAGTACAACAACATCTTATAAGCTTTCTACATGCGAAATATGAGCTTAAACAAGAAATCCACATAATTTTTCCATTGTTTGTAAAATCCATTAATTGGTTTTTGACACCGTTTTAGGTAGCCCTGTGGGTGTGGATTTTAGTTTCTCCTCCTAGAACTGTCGTCTTCACACCTTCACAATTCACTCTGCTAAGGGACATCGCGCATTCCTTAATAGCCCTTTATTTTTATATTGCATTTTTATGTCGGTTGAGATTGAGAAGCCCTGCCCCTTGATTCTGTATCGTAAAATCAGTTGCCAAACCGAGTACCTATCGTCGAAAACATACATATCCGCTTATCTAAGGATACGTTCGCACTTGAAATGACGTCACATTCGTAAATAGTTCAATATCCATTGAAAGTAATTTTGGACGTTCATTTTTTATCTGTTTTTGGTGAATAACAACCATAGATGGCAACCGACACTATATTACATATAGTGATAGCTGATAGTAAAAACTTTTTATACGATTTCTACGGACAAGTTGTCTATTTAGAAACGCAGCAAAATCGCTATTCACGGAGCTGATTTCGTTAATACTCTTTGTTTTAACTAACTATATAAGGTTACTTTTGTTTATATGGCCAAATTCATAGTGGAGACTCGATAAGTGCTCAGGACCAAGATGCAGTGACTCTGTTTGCGAAATACCAAAAATGATTTTTGTGCCCCTATACTTGTTCAAGAACAACCTCGACTCAATTAGGATAGGAAGTCTACATTTTATTTTGCGCATGTCACGGAAAGGGTAAATGTACCTTGGTCCTGTCTATTTACCGAATCCAGTTTGAATTTGGCTGTTTATACAAAAATCACCATAAAAAAATTAAAATAATTTTCCCATTAGGTTTTATTGACTTGAAGAAATACAAGTAAAAGAAAACACGTTAAATTTTGAATGCGACAAATATTTTCTTACAAAAACTCATGCTCGATGACATGAAATAAATCACACTCATTTATCAACCCACTAACTCTTGCAGTGCTAAAGGGAATTGCAGGTTTTCTTTTATCAAAAGCTGCAAAAGCTCCCAGTTTCATCATCGCTAATTAGTCAGCTTCGTTTCCATTATTCGAGGGGTAATTTCTTCCTAACGATATCTCTCCATCATGTGATCAGAATACAATTATTTGATACAGCATAGCTTTATAAGGCGCAAGACAAACAGAAGCGGCGCGCTACCGGCGCGCATTGGATGGGCCCGTAGCAAGCTCACGACGGGGCGATGTGTATCGGTAGTATTCTAGTGTTTTGATCTGACAAAATGTAGGCTAGGTGACGGGGCGTCGTAACCGTGGCGTGCCGTCTCGACGCCTTTCCAATGCTCTTTCATACAAAATGTAGGCGAGGGACGTGGTGCAAAACAGATAGAAGAGGTGCGTTGATGGCGCGCCCGTGCCCGCGCCACCGTATCTGTGTGCCTTGGGCTTAAGTTTTGTTTGGAATAATAAGTGTTTATTTTTCAATATTCAAAATTCAAAGAAATATATTTAGTTACAAAATAAAGACTGCAAATGTCAATGCAATATGTCATGTCCAGCGAAAATCTGCCCATTCAGGCGTACACACTTCAAAGTACTCGTATATAAAATCTTACATCATAGTTACAAAATCAAATCAAGTTAAATAATAAAATCGATTCTGAAGACATTAATTTTAGTTTTAGTGCTGCCAAAACTTAAAATTTTCCAAAGTACCTATATATTATAGCTTTTTGTTGTTAACACTAAAAAGCTATTTAGGAATAAGAAAAAAATATAGGTATATACCTATAGTTTTGACTGCACAAAAACTAAAGTCTTCAGAATCGGCTTTATTAATGTCAATGTCAGTATAAAAATAATTTCGAAGTTTTCATTTTATTTTCAAGTGTTCATTGATGGAGTAAAAGCATTTAGTTAAACAGCCAAACATGAAACTTGTTTTTAATAAGGGTCAAGGGTAACTTTGTAGCGTTATTATCATAATTTCCTTGCAAATTCGGAATAAAGGTAAATCTTCACGGTAAAGCTTCGAATATTGAGGCAATATAGACCTAATGGACATAAGATACGGATCTTAATCCCGTAGAATACAAAACATGCCTTTATAGATATGCGTTTCGATCGTTCGCATCCTGTATAGCGAGCACGCTCTAGAGATTAGAGATCTATCCTATTTGCGCTCTCACGCATAGCTCGTTTGTCAATGTGTGGGAGAGCAAGTATGATGGAATGACACTGTATGTATTGACAGCGCGTGCTAGACCTCCTAGTCACAAACAAATCGATATAGCCCTGCTTATTTTGGTATGAATAGGTACTTCATAATACTAATGAGGAGATCCGTCGGAGATCGAAAGTGACCGACACAGCCTGCAGAATCAGTAAGTTGAAGTGGCAGTGGGCAGGCCATATTTGTCGCCGACATGATGGCCGTTGGGGCCGAAAGGCGTTAGAATGGAGACCACGTACAGCAGAGCGCAGCGTAGGCCGACCTCGTGCCCACTGGACCGATGACTTCAAGGAGTTTATGGGTGGCGACTGGATGAGGAGGACGGAGGACCGCCAATAGTGGCGAAATCTGGGAAAGGCTTATACAAAGGCTTTATGCCCAGGAGTGGATGAACACGATAAAACTTTTATCGACAGTTTTCAGCTTAGCGGTTATTTTATCTTACATACATATACTAACGCCTGTCTCCCAGAGGGGTAGGCAGAGACTACCGATTTCCATCTGCTACGATCCTGACATACCTCTTTTGCTTCTTCTACATCCATCAATCTAGTCATACAAGCTCTTCTATTTATCAGCAGTCCTTATATCCTATATGTTGACCAGGGTCATTACGATAATAAAGACCACATTCAAATCCATGGAGTGGTTCTCGAGTTAAAACGGAACAAACAGATAGACAGAAAGATAAATATCAGTTACAATACATGTCATATAAAATTTCGCAAAAATATTCATCGTACAGACACGATATCTCAATAGTACTTTATTATTACTATATACATACTATGTAATGTACAAAACATTATATATCTCCAATCGGATTTAGCCAACTCATACAGTGTTTCATTCTATCAATACCAGTAAAAAAAAAACTCGGCATCACTTCCTTAAAAGCGTTAAAATCTAGAAAGCTCAGAGCACTTATAAGACTTCATCAACAGAATTATACTTTTGTCTGTTTATTTTAAAAATAGTAAACAACTGTAAAATGGGTTAAAAATAAATCATTTGCGGGTAACTACAGAAAACTTGTCAATCTATGCAGTCTTTTGGTAGGGCCCGAAATATATCTTAATTTTGTAAAAGTTGAATCTTGTTCGTAGCCCAACCTTAATATTTTTTGTATGTATTTCCCGTTTTTATTTATCAACTTATTTGTTCATTGCATTATAACTAGTTTAGAAGTCAGAGCTCAACTACTACTGTATTTATACTTATTTCAATAAAGAGTTATTGTATTGTATATGAGGAATTCAGATGTATGGGCGATGTGTCAGGATGCCGATGGTTAGAGTCACATGCCACGTCTGAAGACGGTATGGGTGTCAGTATGCCGATCATAAGAGTCACATGCCACGTGGTTGTTGATACGTCGATCTCGTAAATAATAGCACAGTCAAATGGTTCACAATGTCCGTATTGATAATCTAATGTTACACACTTTAAACACAACGCGATGCACTAGATAAAAGGGGATATCTTGGATATGATGAAATTACAGTAAGAACACAATCAATAACTAAAGCCTTATAGTGGGAACAGACAAGTTTCTTCTCACCCAGTTACTTCGACCACGCACCAAACAAAAGTCTTTGGCTAATTTCATTTCAAAAGTCGGATGTCTTCTCCCCTTGTTCGTTCGTGTAACTATGCCAAGAGCCGTGTCCAAGCGCGCTATATCCAAACGCATTTCATTCAATCAAATAGGGTAGATAGGGTAATCATTTTTTCAAGATTAAAATATTGCTCGCTGTCGGAGAAAAGTAGCTCGATGCTGGTTCCAAAACCTAAAAGTAGATGTTTTGGAACCAGCATCGAGCTACTTTTGTCTGACAGCGAGCAATATTTTAATCTTGAAAAGTGATTTGGAACGCAACCTAGAATTAGGTACAGTCTACCAACTAAACAAAACAAACCTTTCAAATCTGATTGGATAACTTAACCAGTAAAGCCAACTTTACAAAACAAAATAAAATATCACCATAGACAAACTTGACAAATTCAAAAACTAACTACTGGCGTATAGCGCCATCTGTTGGCAACGTTAACAAATTGTAGGTTACAGAAATAATAGACAGTGAATAACATTTTCGTTCGGAAATACATTCGATGACGGATTCGATTCGTAATTCGTTCCAAAATAATCGTTGTCGACTTGTGGCTCTGCGTCTCGATCCGACATCTATACAATATTTTTATTCCTAGATTTATCTATTTTATGCAGGTGTATAATTACATTTTAGTAGCCCGACCTAAATATTTTTTGTATGTATTTCCCTTATTAGTATATTTTTTTTTTATATTTTAAAGATATAATAATAATACCACAAAACAATAAATCTGCTAAAGTTAACATAAATTTATTTAAATATTCACCCATAGAGTCTGTACGTTCAATTTACAAAGTAGTCTGAGATAGAGAAAATAGAGAAGATTACTTTAATTAGTGAGCTTCGCTTCCATTATTCATACTCTAACGGGCTCTTCATCAACAGCCGGTACGTGCAAACTATAATTATTTCACTTTCGCACGTGTATTAAGCGACGTTTTTAATACACATGCGAAAAATTACATGAAATAATAAAATAAAAGCAATTTTGTTGCAAATCAAAACTCGACTGGAGAACACTTTGCGCTTATCTGTACTACAAAGACCAATGTCTCTTTCTGAAATCTTTATAATCAAAATTTCCAAGATAGTTAAAATATAATATAAATTATGACGTCTAAAATCGTTTTAAATTTTTAATTCATATAAATTGTTAAAGTAAATAAAATAAAACATTTATAAAAGATTCAGGTTTTCGAAATATATTTCGGCCCACTTTGGAGCCGGTATCAGTCGAATGAATGACAATTATATAAAGTCGGCAATCAATTTCTTAACTGAATCTAATGTTGCTTATTTAGTCCCGGCCCATAGTGCGCATCAATACATAATCTATTTAATAATAAAATACAAAAGTTTGAAAAAGCTCATCTTATTATAGAGTATCTGGTAAAACAAAAGTTTACATGCTTACTAAATGATGTGGCCAGTTTCCCCTAGATGGCGTCAGTAGGTAGTAAAAACCAAAATTCCGAGTGCGAAATATGTAATTTTATGCACGCTAAACAGGCACGTAATCTATCATATTTTGAGGAGGTGTATTAAAAAATACTTATTGTAAAGTAATAATAAAATATAAAAAAGTACTTGGTTACCCTTCTTATTTTTGCAGAATCCTTCTAATATAATTCTAATCCTGCTCGCTTGCCAGGCAACTAGTGAAGATTAGAATATCAAGCAGCACGTGTCTAGAAATCTAAAATTTCTGGTCTCTCTCAGTTTGTTTGAATAATGTTCTTGTGGATCTGACGCCGATATCTTTGAGTAGAATAACCGATCAAAAATTTTGTTATTTAGAACTCTCGTCTTAGAACTCTAGAATTTGGAGCTCTTCTAGAGTGTCGATTGCCACCTATGGTTGCATTCACCAAAAACAGATAAAAAATTAACTCCCAAAACAACGTTCAATGAGTATTGAACTATTTACGAATTGTGACGTCATTTCAAGTGCGACCGTACTCTTAGATAAGCGGATATGTATGTTTTCGACAATAGGCACTCGGTTTTGCAACTGATTCTACGATACGCAGGACACTCCCCGCACCAAATTAAATTAAAAGTGTACCATACATTTCTAAGACACGAACTAATAATTTATAAGTTCGCTGTTCCTTTGGAGTACTTTACACGTATTGTCGAGGTACGCATGCTATATAAAGGAAAAAATATTGCCTGTTTTCTAGTTCCACTTGAATGAAAACCTTAATTTACTTATGTATTTTATTTTGCGACAGTATTTTATAAACTCTATGGAAAGGACGCAACCATTTTGTAAAAAAAGCGTGTTAAATATAACCTATTATCAATCGATTCTGCGTAATTAACGTACGCTTGCATACAACATTTTCAAAAGCCAAATTTCTTTTCGTATTGTTCTCTCATTGCCACAAAATTTATTTATTGTGTCAACCAATATACAAATGTACAAAAAACAGGGGAAATATATTATTATGAGTACATGGCTCTTAAGTAAAACAATATATTTGTATATTGGGATAAATTTAACATGAAAAATGTGCCGTTGGTAAATGGTTGGTAAAAATGAACATATAACACAAACAAAACCCTCTTTCAATATGAAGTGGGTAGTACCCACATAAGTATTTGTCGCATCCGGACTGCATTGCCGACACAATTCGTTCCGCCGCCCGTGACGAGAATAACTGATTTTGAAGAACTCGGCCTGAAGCCTGGAAACCAGTAGATATATGACAATGGTTGAGACATTATTGCATTGTTTTGGATTGTGTACGTGCACAAGAAAATCTAGGGTAAGATAAGAACGTTAGAAACTAAAAATTCAAATGTCTTGACAAAATGGGTGATGGCAGAGAGGAATAAATTATATTTTTTTAAATATGTCTTTTTAAATCACGAAGATTTTGAATACATCCATTACTCGGTACGTAGAGACTACAGATTTTCATCTACTACGATCCTGGCACACCTCTTTCGACTCTTCCACAACCATAAATCCAGTCATGGAAGCTCTTCTATTCCGGATACTTCTAAGTCTTACTCCAGTAAGTTGTCGATTAGGTCACGGGTCATTTATTTTTGTCAGTCCTTTTGAGGAAAAGGGGACGGGGAGCTACAAAGCTTTGCCTTAAAGACTAAGTCTATATGGGGGTCCTTCATGGATAAAAAACTTGGTGTTTTCGCATTCCATTGTATATTGTGATAGAAAATAAGCAAGCATCTTTTGTGTATCAATCTACCCAACTTGAAAACATTTTCTGACTCTTTAAACAACTTTCTGAAAATGGGTAATTATTTATAAAATTTGTATGTTCTCTAAACTTGAATGTAAATAGTGCTAGTTTCACAGTACAACAACATCTTATAAGCTTTCTACATGCGAAATATGAGCTTAAACAAGAAATCCACATAATTTTTCCATTGTTTGTAAAATCCATTAATTGGTTTTTGACACCGTTTTAGGTAGCCCTGTGGGTGTGGATTTTAGTTTCTCCTCCTAGAACTGTCGTCTTCACACCTTCACAATTCACTCTGCTAAAGGACATCCCGCATTCCTTAATAGCCCTTTATTTGTATATTGCATTTTTATGTCGGTTGAGATTGAGAAGCACTGCCCCCTGATTCTGTATCGTAAAATCAGTTGCCAAACCGACTGTCTATCGTCGAAAACATACATATCCGCTTATCTAAGGATACGTTCGCACTTGAAATGACGTCACATTCGTAAATAGTTCAATATCCATTGAAAGTAATTTTGGACGTTCATTTTTTATCTGTTTTTGGTGAATAACAACCATAGATGGCAACCGACACTATATTACATATAGTGGTAGCTGATAGTAAAAACTTTTTATACGATTTCTACGGACAAGTTGTCTATTTAGAAACGCAGCAAAATCGCTATTCACGGAGCTGATTTCGTCAATACTCTTTGTTTTAACTAACTATAAGGTTACTTTTGTTTATATGGCCAAATTCATAGTGGAGACTCGATAAGTGGTCAGGACCAAGATGCAGTGACTCTGTTTGCGAAATACCAAAAATGATTTTTGTGCCCCTATACTTGTTCAAGAACAACCTCGACTCAATTAGGATAGGAAGTTTACATTTTATTTTGCGTGTGTCACGGGAAGGGTAAATGTACCTTGGTCCTGTCTATTTACCGTATACTGTTCGAATTTGGCTGTTTATACAAAAATCACCATCAAAAAATTAAAATAATTTTCACATTAGGTAGGTTTTATTGACTTGAAGAAATACAAGTAAAAGAAAACACGTTAAATTTTGAATGCGACAAATATTTTCTTACAAAAACTCAAGCTCGATGACATGAAATAAATCACACTCATTTATCAACCCACTAACTCTTGCAGTCTTTCTTTTATCAAAAGCTGCAAAAGCTCCCAGTTTCATCATCGCTAATTAGTCAGCTTCGTTTCCATTATTCCAGGGGTAATTTCTTCCTAAAGATATCTCTCCATCAAGTGATCAGAATACAATTATTTGATACAGCATAGCTTTACAAGGCGCAAGACAAACAGAAGCGGCGCGCTACATACCGGCGCGCATTGGATGGGCCCGTGGCAAGCTCACGACGGGGCGGTTTGTATCGGTAGTATTCTAGTGTTTGATTTTGATCTGACAAAATGTGGGCTAGGTGACGGGGCGTCGTAACCGTGGCGTGCCGTCTCGACGCCTTTCCAATGCTCTTTCATACAAAATGTAGGCGAGGGACGTGGTGCAAAACAGATGGAAGAGGTGCGTTGATGGCGCTCCCGTGCCCGCGCCACCGTATCTGTGTGCCTTGGGCTTAAGTTTTGTTTGGAATAATAAGTGTTTATTTTTCAATATTCAAAATTCAAAAAATTATATTTAGTTACAAAATAAAGACTGCAAATGTCAATGCAATATGTCATGTCCAACAAAAATCTGCCCATTCAGGCGTACAAACTTCAAAGTACTCGTATATAAAATCTTACATCATAGTTACAAAATCTACACTAAATAAAAAAAAATTGATTCTGAAGACATGAATTTTAGTTTTAGTGCTGCCAAAACTTAAAATTTTCCAAAGTACCTATATATCATAGCTTTTTGTTGTTAATACTAAAAAGCTATTTAGGAATAAGAAAAAAATATATAGTTTTGACTGCACTAAAACTAAAGTCTTCAGAATCGGCTTTATTAATGTCAATGTCAGTATAAAAATAATTTCGAAGTTTTCATTTTATTTTCAAGTGTTCATTGATGGAGTAAAAGCATTTAGTTCAACAGCCAAACATGAAACTTGTTTTTAAAAAGGGTCAAGGGTAACTTTGTAGCGTTATTATCATAATTTCCTTGCAAATTCGGAATAAAGGTAAATCTTCACGGTAAAGCTTCGAATATTGAGGCAATATAGACCTATTGGATATAAGATACGGATCTTAATCCCGTAGAATACAAAACATGCCTTTATAGATATGCGTTTCGATCGTTCGCATCCTGGATAGCGAGCACGCGCTAGAGATACTAGAGATCTATCCTATTTGCGCTCTCTAAATTCTAAATTCTAAATTCGTAGCGGGGGCGATGAGTCCTGCACTGACTCTCCGTGAACGTGAGTATTGTGCACTTCCCCCCGGTCGGCTAGCCCAGCCAGGACAACTCCTTAAAATAGAGCCGAACGGCTTCAGCCTGCCGACACAAAATCTGGTCCAGAGAAGGGGAGATGGAGCTCATTGCGATCCCTGCTTTACGTCTCATGTCATCAGTGGCGGGGCAGTGAAGCAGCACATGCTCCACCGTCTCATCTGCGTCTAAGCACCCTCGACATAGGGGGCTGTCAGTCACGCCTGTAGTGAAAAGGTGTTTGTTCAGGTTGCAATGTCCGGTAATGATACCTACCATATCCCGGATATCAGGCCGTTTAAGTTTCATAAGGTACCTTGTTAATTTGCTGTTTGTTTGCGGTACCATTAGTCTTGACAGCCGGCAGTCAGTCCGTGCTGTCCAGCTCCTGTTCTGCTCGGTGATAGTGTATCTCCTAAGCTCTCTCCTGATAGCTTCTGCTGATGGTCGACACAGACTATTTCCCTGCTTCGATACCTTCATGCTAGTTGCTAGTTTGGCAAGGGAGTCTGCTTGTTCGTTGCCTTCGTCATTGCTATGTGCTCTGGTCCATGTTAACTTTACCTTGCACATTGCTGATAGGTTCTGCAGTTCTGCATGGCAGTCTGCTACGATTTTAGATCTACTTACAGGTTTGCTTAGCGATGAGAGCGAAGCTGCACTGTCTGTTATTATCATAATCTCTAGTATGTCGCAAGGTCTACTTATGCAAATAGCATTAGCTGCCTTGGCCGCTAGGAGTATACCTACCATTTCGGTTTGAAAAACCGTTGTTATGTTGTTAAGAGGCATTGATTTACTGAGTCCTAACTCTGGAGAAATGTAACTGCAGCCGCTGCCATCTTTTTTTTTTGATCCGTCTGTATAAAAAGTTACTGACTTTTGGTTAAAGGTCGTATTTTTTTCTAAAGATAAGTCATACCTCCTATCTAATAAATAGGTTTTCGGTGTTCTATCTGTCCCATTGGCCGCCTCCGGTACGACTTCGAGAGCTCGATCAAGGATGCGGCAGTGGTTGGTTTTTAGAGCATTACCTTTCCATTGGCCTGTAGATTTTACCCGAAGGGCCGCGACCATCGCCTCTTGTTGTATGTGCAAGTGTGGCGATGTAAGCCCGAGCATTATGTCCAGCGCCGCAGAGGACGAAAATCTGCCCATTCAGGCGTACAAACTTCAAAGTACTCGTATATAAAATCTTACATCATAGTTACAAAATCTACACTAAATAAAAAAAAATTGATTCTGAAGACATGAATTTTAGTTTTAGTGCTGCCAAAACTTAAAATTTTCCAAAGTACCTATACATCATAGCTTTTTGTTGTTAACACTAAAAAGCTATTTAGAAATAAGAAAAAAATATATAGTTTTGACTGCACTAAAACTAAAGTCTTCAGAATCGGCTTTATTAATGTCAATGTCAGTATAAAAATAATTTCGAAGTTTTCATTTTATTTTCAAGTGTTCATTGATGGAGTAAAAGCATTTAGTTCAACAGCCAAACATGAAACTTGTTTTTAAAAAGGGTCAAGGGTAACTTTGTAGCGTTATTATCATAATTTCCTTGCAAATTCGGAATAAAGGTAAATCTTCACGGTAAAGCTTCGAATATTGAGGCAATATAGACCTAATGGATATAAGATACGGATCTTAATCCCGTAGAATACAAAACATGCCTTTATAGATATGCGTTTCGATCGTTCGCATCCTGGATAGCGAGCACGCGCTAGAGATACTAGAGATCTATCCTATTTGCGCTCTCACGCATAGCTCGTTTGTCAATGTGTGAGAGAGCAAGTATGATGGAATGACACTGTATGTATTGACAGCGCGTGCTAAACCTCCTAGTCACAAACAAATCGATATAGCCCTGCTTATTTTGGTAGTTCATAATACTAATGAGGAGATCCGTCGGAGATCGAAAGTGACCGAAACAGCCTGCAGAATCAGTAAGTTGAAGTGGCAGTGGGCAGGCCATATTTGTCGCCGACATGATGGCCGTTGGGGCCGAAAGGCGTTAGAATGGTGACCACGTACAGCAGAGCGCAGCGTAGGCCGAACTCGTGCCCACTGGACCGATGACCTCAAGGAGTTTATGGGTGGCGACTGGATGAGGAGGACGGAGGACCGCCAATAGTGGCGAAATCTGGGAAAGGCTTATGCAAAGGCTTTATGCCCAGGAGTGGATGAACACGTGCTGACGGATGGATGGATGTTTTATTTGAGCGTAAGATAAAACTTTTATCGACAGTTTTCAGCTTAGCGGTTATTTTATCTTACATACATATACTAACGCCTGTCTCCCAGAGGGGTAGGCAGAGACTACCGATTTCTATCTGCTACGATCCTGACATACCTCTTTTGCTTCTTCTACATCCATCAATCTAGTCATACAAGCTCTTCTATTTATTAGCACTCCTTATATCCTATATGTTGACCAGGGTCATTACGATAATAAAGACCACATTCAAATCCATGGAGTGGTTCTCGAGTTAAAACGGAACAAACAGGCAGACAGAAAGATAAATATCAGTTACAATACATGTAATATAAAATTTCGCAAAAATATTCATCGTACAGACACGATATCTCAATAGTACTTTATTATTACTATATACATACTATGTAATGTACAAAACATTATATATCTCCAATCGGCTTTAGCCAACTCATACAGTGTTTCATTCTATCAATACCAGTAAAAATAAATCTCGGCATCACTTCCTTAAAAGCGTTAAAATCTAGAAAGCTCAGAGCACTTATAAGACTTCATCAACAGAATTATACTTTTGTCTGTTTATTTTAAAAATAGTAAACAACTGTAAAATGAGTTAAAAATAAATCATTTGCGGGTAACTACAGAAAACTTGTCAATCTATGCAGTCTTTTGGTAGGGCCCGAAATATATTTTAATTTTGTAAAAGTTGAATCTTGTTCGTAGCCAAACCTTAATATTTTTTGTATGTATTTCCCGTTTTTATTTATCAACTTATTTGTTCATTGCACTATAACTAGTTTAGAAGTCAGAGCTCAACTACTACTGTATTTATACTTATTTCAATAAAGAGTTATTGTATTGTATATGAGGAATTCAGATGTATGGGTGATGTGTCAGGATGCCGACGGTTAGAGTCACATGCCACGTCTGAAGACGGTATGGGTGTCAGTATGCCGATCATAAGAGTCACATGCCACGTGGTCGTTGATACGTCGATCTCGTAAATAATAGCACAGTCAAATGGTTCACAATGTCCGTATTGATAATCTAATGTTACATACTTTAAACACAACGCGATGCACTAGATAAAAGGGGATATCTTGGATATGATGAAATTACAGTAAGAACACAATCAATAACTAAAGCCTTATAGTGGGAACAGACAAGTTTGTTCTCACCCAGTTACTTCGACCACGCACCAAACAAAAGTCTTTGGCTAATTTCATTTCAAAAGTCGGATGTCTTCTCCCCTTGTTCGTTCGTGTAACTATGCCAAGAGCCGTGTCCAAGCGCGCTATATCCAAACGCATTTCATTCAATCAAATAGGGTAGCGTTCCAAATCATTTTTTCAAGATTAAAATATTGCTCGCTGTCGGAGAAAAGTAGCTCGATGCTGGTTCCAAAACCTAAAAGTAGATGTTTTGGAACCAGCATCGAGCTACTTTTGTCTGACAGCGAGCAATATTTTAATCTTGAAAAGTGATTTGGAACGCAACCTAGAATTAGGTACAGTCTACCAACTAAACAAAACAAACCTTTCAAATCTGATTGGATAACTTAACCAGTAAAACTTTACAAAACAAAATAAAATATCACCATAGACAAACTTGACAAATTCAAAAACTAACTACTGGCGTATAGCGCCATCTGTTGGCAACGTTAACAAATTGTAGGTTACAGAAATAATAGACAGTGAATAACATTTTTCGTTCGGAAATACATTCGATGACGGATTCGATTCGTAATTCGTTCCAAAATAATCGTTGTCGACTTGTGGCTCTGCGTCTCGATCCGACATCTATACAATATTTTTATTCCTAGATTTATCTATTTTATGCAGGTGTATAATTACATTTTAGTAGCCCGACCTAAATATTTTTTGTATGTATTTCCCTTATTAGTATATTTTTTTTGTATATTTTAAAGATATAATAATAATACCACAAAACAATAAATCTGCTAAAGTTAACATAAATTTATTTAAATATTCACCCATAGAGTCTGTACGTTCAATTTACAAAGTAGTCTGAGATAGAGAAAATAGAGAAGATTACTTTAATTAGTGAGCTTCGCTTCCATTATTCATACTCTAACGAGCTCTTCATCAACAGCCGGTACGTGCAAACTATAATTATTTCATACCCGATCGCTCCCATGCTGAAGACTATTATGCAATGGCCGCGGTATGTTTATTGTTGACGCCACATTCCTCTTGATTTGAAGACTGAATAGGTAAATAAATCGTCATGACATGAATCTCTTAGTGTGAACCGTCAAATGTAAGTTACAGTCCACACTCCGTACACTTGCGTTTCACCGACGATTATTACGTCCCAACGGCATGCAGGTTTCCTAATGGTGTTTTCCTTCATTGTTCAGCAAGTGGCATTAGGTAAGAACAGAAATCTATGCGCGTAAATTCCGAAAACCCATTGGTGCATGCCCGCCCGGGGATCGAACCAACTGTCTCAGCTGCCACCTAAAAAATTCTTCATTTGCTCTAGTTATTTATTATGGCTTTAAGCTAACCTATCAAAGTCAATCTGTTTTAATATTTTGCTGAAATATCTCTATCGCTTCGGTGTCCATAATATTTTTACAGTATATCAAGATTGGAAGGAAATCAGAAAACAATTTTGTTATTTTTTTTTATCTTGTAGCACTCATTGCAATGCTATATTTTTTATCATCATCCGATAAATACCTCACAAACTAGACCAATATAGCTGATCGTCGATGTTTACAGAAATGTGTGATTGCACATCCATTAGTTATTATGTACCAGCCCCAAGATATTGAAAGTAGTCTCTTTTAGTATTCACTGTTATGTTAATTATTCTTAACAAGGTTTAATATTGATCTAGAAGGACAATCAGAGTTTATGGTGTATGGAAATAGAGCAACACACAGAAAACTGGCAACACAAGTAGAAGAGTTTTTTAATATTACTATATCATTATGGATAAAGTTGGGATGTAACACGTATACTCGTATTTATTTTTCTTTAATGTATCTTAAACAAATAAAGCAATTATACTTAAAACGGGAAAATACAACACATACAATTATATTTTGTTCTTACTTCTTGGTTACTATTGGTTTTGTGAGGTAGTTTAACTTTTATATTTTCATGTAGGTAGGTGCACATTATTGTCCCTGCCTCCCCTTCCATTTTGAACAGCCAGTGCGTGCGCATCGCTCCGTCGGAAGTTCATCATTTTAATGCAAAACCCGTGTGTGCAACATTTATTTACGAGTGTGGATCGATCCAAGGACTATTTGTTTTTGGAAAGAAACAAAACTATAAGCGAACCAGCGAATTTATAGTGCGCGAGTGCAAGGCGTGGGACGCGTCAGACTTTTAGAAGAATTCCACGTAAGTACTGGCTTCCTTACCTAGCCTGCCCTTTTCCACTTCTATTGTATTTCACTTTACTAATAAGTAATAATAAACCGTGAAAAAAGTTGTGTCTGTACATTGAGTATTTTAGCAAAATTGGTATTCTATGTATATGGTTATTGGTACCTATTGTAGGAAGGCCAAAACCATTTTATTAAGCCGAGAGTAATGGCTGGTGAGCTTTTTGCTGTACTTTGGGGACAAAATATAGACTTGGCTTAAGCCAAGGTTATCCGGAGAAATCTGTCCCGCTCCAACGCTTTAATTTTACACATATTTATCCTGCTCAGCGGAAGCAGGCCGCTCAGAAAATTCGCAGTTTGGAGGTGTATTTATTTATTTTTTTGGAATTAGAGGGATGGGTTTTTAATATGATGGCCGTTTTATATCACATTTTTACGACGTTTTTTTTAGTATAAGTTTTATTGTCCAAAACTTAATAAAGCTCAAATTTAGATCATAGTTTAGACCTATCTTTGCGATTTAATTGGATCGAGGAAAATGTAAGTAATCGTGTATTCAGCGGCTGAAATATTAAGATCACAGAGTGAAATATGACATAATATATATTTTTTACACAATTTATTCATGGCTATTTGGCGCAGCCGGTATTAAATAGAAAAAGTTGAATAATCGGCATTTATTTCTAATAAAAATAGAAATAACGGATAGTGAAGTGAAGAAAGTGGTGAAAAACGATAAATAGCAACAATGGAGATGATTTCAACACCACCACAGCCGTTTTGCTTTGATCAAAACACGTCATCGGGTGGTGTTAGTGAGGAATGGTTAAAATGGCGTAACGGATTTATGATTTACTTCAATGCCTGTGAATTATCAAAAAAGACGGCCGAAATACAATTGAATATCTTACTACACATTGTCGGGGAGCAAAGTCGTGATGTTTTAAATCAACACAAAAAGTGCACGACTTTTGAACAAGTCATAGCTACGCTTGATACCTACTTCAAGGCGAAGAAGAATATTACCGTTGAACGTCACCGATTTTTTAGCAGAGATCAGCAAGAAAATGAAACAATCGACCAATACGTATTTGATTTGAGAAAGTTGGCGAAATCCTGTGAATTCGCAAGCTTGAATGATGAGTTAATAAAGGATCGTTTAGTCTGTGGAGTGAGAAGTGCTGCGATCAGGGAGAGGTTGCTGCGGGAAGACAGTCTGAACTTGGAGAAAGCAGTGGATATTTGTCGAGCGGCCATTGTGTCGAAAATGTACTCTGAGAACATAAAACGGGAAAGTGAAGTGTCAGTGCATACGGTAAACAGAGAAACCTCTGCAAGTGGGCAATATGATGATAGTAACGTATGGTTCGTGAAACGACGCGGTACGGGATGGCGAGGTCGGGGCGGTCGCGGAGCGCGAGGGTGGACGGCGCGTGCGGCGGCGCCTGGCTCGCAGCACAGCGCGCGTGCAGGGCCGGCTGCAGGCTCCTCCGGCGCGGGGTTCCCGCGGAATTCTAGTACGCTGCCTGCGTGTGGTCACTGTGGCACGATGCATCGGAAGTTCGAGTGCCCGGCCTTTGGAAAAACTTGCATGAAGTGTAACAAAATGAACCATTTTGCGCGCGTGTGCGGACGTGCAGTGTATAATGTACAGGAATCAGAGGAACAGGTAATACATTCCGTTAATAATGAGAAAGCTGAGTGGACGGTGGATCTTAAAATTAATAATAGTTCTGTGTGTTTTAAATTGGACACAGGAGCGGATGTTAATGTGTTGCCTTTGAGCTACCTACATAAGATAGGAATGTCACAGAAAAACTTGTTAGAAACAAATACCTGTTTAAGTGGCTACTCTGGTGCTAAAATAAATGTTTTAGGCAAATTGTTTGTACGAGTAACCTACAAAAATAAACTGTACATTCTAGAATTTAAAGTAGCCGATGTTCCGTCTACACCTATTTTGGGACGTCAATCTTGTAATGAGTTAAATGTTGTGAAGCGAGTCATGTCAATAGATTCAAATAATGTACCGGAAATTGTGAAAGAATATAAGGATGTATTTCAAGGAATAGGATGTTTACCGGGCGACTATAAAATACAGTTGAAGAAGGATGCTGTGCCAGTAATTCATGCACCGAGAAAATTACCGTTAGCAATTAAAGATGCAGTCAAAAATAAATTAATTGAAATGGAGTCACAGGGAATAATAACAAAAGTCGAGGGTGCCACAGACTGGGTGAATAGTATGACTGTTGCAAAAAAGGCTGATGGTGATTTAAGAATATGCTTAGACCCAAAGGATTTGAATGATGCTATTAAAAGAGAACACTTTAGACTTCCAACACTTGATGAAATTGTGTCTAACTTATCTAATGCTAAGTATTTTAGTACCTTAGATGCACGATCAGGTTTTTGGCAGGTAGCCTTGAACAAGGAGGATGGTTCCACGGATTTGTGTACGTTTAATTCACCGTTTGGCAGGTATAAGTTTCTAAGAATGCCCTATGGTATTAGTTCAGCTAGTGAAATTTTTCATAAAAAAATGTATGAAAATTTCGATGATTTAGGAGAAGGAATAAGTATGTACATTGATGATATTTTGATTTATGGATCCAGTAAAAAAGAACATGATTTGAGACTTAAAAAGGTGTTAGATCGATGTAGAAAGATAAATTTGAAATTAAACTTAAGAAAATGTAAGTTTGGTCTGGAGGAAATAAAGTACCTAGGTCACAGAATAACAAAAAACGGTATATTTCCAGATGATTCGCATTTAACAGCAATAAAAAATATGCCAACTCCTGAAAATACTAAGGATGTAGAGAGATTTTTAGGATTGATTACATACATAGGGAGTTTCGTTCCGAATCTTTCAGATAAAACCTTGCCGTTGCGGGAATTGCTGAGAAAAGACGTTCCATGGCATTGGGATGAGCATCATTCGAAATGCTTTAAAGAGCTAAAAGATTGCTTGATAAAAACCCCTGTACTACAGTATTACAATATGAATAAATCGATTGTTTTATCTGTAGACGCGTCAAAAAGTGGTTTAGGAGTTTGCTTATTACAAGATAGTTTGCCAGTGTGTTATGCATCAAAAGCTTTGACTAAAACGGAACAAAGATATGCTCAAATCGAAAAGGAACTATTGGCGTGTGTTTTTGCATGTGAACGATTTTTTGCGTATATCTATGGACGTGAGGATGTAACGATTGAAACGGATCATAAGCCGCTAATTACTATAATAAAAAAACCTATAGTTGATGCACCAGCTCGGTTGCAACGCATGTTAATGCGGCTTCAACGATACACATTTAGGTTGGTATATAAACCAGGTAAACATTTACACATAGCAGATGCGTTATCGCGGGCCTATGAACCAGCATCAACTTTACATAAAGATAGTGAGCTTGAGTGTTTGTCGTATGAAGTGTGTTCGTTGGTGAGAGATATGGCTGATCATCATATGAGAGATCATGGCCAAGAGACCCTGGAGGAGCCTCTGCGGAGATGCAAGAGTAAAAATTTGATATTAGTCGGTGACACAAATATCAATATTTTAGACATAAATTCCATGAAGACTCACGATTATTTATCTCTCCTTATTCAACATCAACTTATGGTAGGAATCGAAAAACCCACCCATGACAAATCTTGTATTGATCATTGCATGCTGCGAACTCAATCACAAAAGGAATATCAATGTGTAGTTCTAGATACAAGCCTTACCGATCACTCAATGATCTTCTGCTCGTTGAGTGATTGCTTACCAAAAACACAAAATATTTATAATAATGAAAATCGGAATATCGACTATTTACAGCTCTATAAAGACATACAGTCTTGTAGTTGGCAGACAATTTATGATTCTCGAGATGTCAACTCCGCTCTAAGAATTTTTCATGAAATTATAACAACTTGCGTCAACCAAAACACCACCGTCAATGCTCGAATACCAAATCGTAAAATAAAACTAAAACCATGGATAACTGATGGCCTAGTCTATTGCATAAATAAAAGAGATAAACTACACAAATTAACTAAAAAACATCCCCATGACCACATCCTAAAAAATGATTATCTAAATTACAGGAAAGTTTGCCATGCTGTGATAAGAAAAACGAAAAATAGATACTACAAAGAAAAAATTCATAATTGCAACGGTGATTCTAAGAAAATTTGGCAAGTGATAAACGAAGCATCTAACCGCGTCAAAAATAATAGAAAAGATATTCAAGAACTTATTGTGGAAGGTCAAATAGAGAGGATTACTGAAAATCCTGATCTTGTCACTAACTCCCTTAATTCTTACTTCTGCTCGGTTGGCTGCTCATTAGCTCAAAATCATTTAAAAGTTAATAAAATAACTGAGCAAGAACTTAGCCAAAAAGTCCCTGGCTCCTCATCAGACAAGTCTTTCTATTTGCGTCCTACTAATCCCGAAGAAATTGAAAAAGCTATATCTAATCTAAAAAATACCAACTCGAGCGGTTGTGATAGATTAACATCAAAAATATTTAAGTGTATAAAAAAATATATAATACATCCTCTGACATCTATATTTAATTTAAGTTTCAGATCTGGTGTTTTCCCCGACGATTTGAAAACAGCAATAATAATCCCGCTTCATAAAAAAGGCTCCAAACAATTGATGTCTAACTATAGACCAATATCCCTTCTTCCAATTACATCCAAGCTACTCGAAAAAATTGTTAAGGCAAGACTGACACCATTTACAGAAGAGACAATATCAACAAGTCAATATGGTTTTAGAGTCGGTACCGGCACTAATGATGCTCTAGCTGCTCTTACACAGCAAATAAATGAAAATTATGAGGCCAAAAATAAATCACTAGCAATATTTGTCGATCTAGCGAAAGCTTTTGATACGGTCTCCCATAAAATTTTGTTACAAAAGCTAAGATCCCTTGGTATCACTGGCGCTGCATTCCAGTGGTTTTCTTCATATCTCGGTGGTCGCAGTCAGATAGTTAGAGTAGGCAGCTACTTGAGTGCTGCTAAAAGCGTTGAATTCGGTGTGCCGCAAGGCAGTGTGTTAGGTCCAATTTTATTTAATATATATTTAAACGACTTCTGCTCGCTCTTGGATACATGTAAGACAATTTGTTTTGCCGATGACACCGTATTAGTTTTTGCAGCAAGAACATGGACAGATACTTTCAAACTAGCAGAGGATGGTATCAGAAAGGCCAAGGCATGGTTTGATAGTAACCTACTCACCCTTAACGATGACAAAACCGTCTACATGTGTTTCTCTCCGACAAAAGCGGGCCTGCCAAACGAGGACCTTACTCTGAAGGTACATGCTTGCTCAGCTGATACTATTTGTCAATGCAAAAATCTCCAACGCATGTCCTACGTTACTTACCTTGGAGTGAACCTCGACGAAAATCTTAGATGGGAAAAACATGTTTCTGCAGTATCGGCTAAAATTCTAAGACTAGGCTACGTTTATAAGGAACTCAGAAATATTTTATCCGAAAAGTTACTCTGGCATATTTACCTGGCTCTTACACAGTCACTTATGTTGTATGGGATCATTGGCTGGGGAAGCTGTGGGTCTAGTGTTATGAATAAGTTAATAATAGCACATAAGCAAAACTTGAAAATTATTAAACGCAAACCCCGCAGATTTCCCTCTAGTGAAATCTTTAAACTATGCAAAGTCTTGGGCCCCAGAAAAATTTTTATCTGGCAAACAGCTGTATATATGTCTAAACATCTCCAAGACTTTTCTTTGTTGATTTTGAATAGAAAGTCTCGAATAGATACAAGGCGAAAATACATAGCACCTTTTAAATCAACCCTCTTCGGTCGAAAAAATTTTTACTCTATTGCGCCTCGTCTGTACCATCTATTACCTGATAGTGTCTCCAACTATATTGATACTGACACAGAACCTTTCTTAAAACGTAAATCAGTTTTAAATAAAAAGTTAAAAGAATATTTATTAGAGTTAAGTGAAGATGAAATTGGAGATCTCTGGCATAAACTGCTCAATTGAAAACGCTGTGTAGGCAAAACAAAAAACAAAAAAAAAAAAAAACAAAAGAATTTTAGGTGCGGTTACCCTAACTAATTTATATACATGTGTAATTGATATATTATTACTAAAATTATTTATAATTTATATACATATACATATACATATTAATATAATCATATAACTAGATACAAAAATACATTACATACTTATATAAGTACTTAATAATATTACTTGTAAATTTGCATGAGGCTGTTATAGCATACAATTGTTTTCTTTTCTTTTTTATCATTCATGTAGTGTTTTTTTTTTTCTCGTCCAACCCTCTCTTACTCTCTATGACCTTATAGTCATTAAAGTGTCGCATCAAAGTTGATGGTCCTGTAACAGGCCTTTGGCTCATTAGGGCTATCACAGTCGATACATTCGTCCCTGTCGGCCCAAACACGAGTGCTCCTTTTTAAACACGAATGCATATGTCATTTTTTTTCCTTAAATAAATAAATACAAAATACAAATATTTAGTGGTTTAAAATGAATCTGAAAAGAGATAAAGTCGCGATAACCCCCCTTAACCTGCTTTCAGGTCTGATGCACTGACAGCAAATGTGCCCCGGGTTGGACCCGCGTCCTCTGATTTAGAGGTCAAAACATTCAAACCACTGGAACTCAAAAGACGACAGAATTTGTTCAAATTAAAGGAAAAGCTAGATCATGATTGATATCTGCGCTACCTAACGCCAAAATTGTACTTTTTCACCATTAAACGGAAAAAACCGACCAAGTGCGAGTCGGACTCGCGCACGAAGGGTTCCGTACCATTATCTATAAAAACGGCAAAAAAATCATGTCTGTCGTATGAATGGGAGTATGCAGGTTCGACTCGTACTTGGCTGGTTTTAGTATTTGCTATTACAGCGGCAACACAAATACATCATCTGTGAAAATTTCAATTGTCTAACTATCACGGTTTATGAGATACAACCTGGTGACAGACAGACAGACGGCCAGCGGAGTCTTAGGAATAGGTCCCGTTGGTTACCCTTTGGGTACGGAACCCTAAAAGTCACCCAAGGTTGTGAAGTTAAATTTATTTAATTAAAGGAAAGACTGCTTATTAACTACAATCAATCACTTTCTTTTTTTTTCTGTAGAATGCAGTGATTTATCTTCGGCAAAGTTAGACAAATTTCAGCTCAGAAAAGCCTTTTATCTAGACGTTAAGAAGTCGAGGGGAAAGGGGAAGGGGTTTCGTTTGCATCTAACAAATTACAGGGATTTGTCAACGTGGCAGTAAGCACATGTAAATAAGGGAGAAATTGGTACTTGGCGTTTTCGTTTTCATTTATTGGAGTAAATACTCGGAGGTACGAGAAATGTGCTCGATTTACGAAACGTTTTACAAAGAGAAACCATCTAATTTATGTTTACACCAAACCTTAGAAAATGTGTCATTACTGTATTTTTAGGATTCCGTACTTCGAGATGAAAAAATCGGATCCTTTATACTTATACCCTTGTTGTCTTTTCTCGGACCGCGTTAGAGTTATTGCCTTTTATTAGAGTTTTTTGGCATCAGTCGAATAAATGACAAATATAAAAAACAATATCTTATTATTTTTGTCTCAAAATGAAGAAATAAAAAGCTTTATATAGCCAATAATATAAATATTTTAATTTAAATTTTATTTCTATAATATACTTCGGGTACTTTGGAGGATTTTCCTCCAATGGAGTGGCGTAAGCTGAGAAACAGCCACTCCAAATACCCTGTCAGATTTAGTTCCTGTTTTCGTCGTAGGACTTTAGTAATGGTGCGCTCTCTAAATCGTGAGGTGGGTGCTTAGATCATTTAACACGAGACCTGGCAAAGCGCGACTCTCAGTACTGAAATTATTCTGCCGTTTTCCACGGGAGGAAAGGTAAACACGCACAGCACACATTTACTACTCACGCACACTCCTGCGAAAAATTTATATGTCACACTATATAAATCAAAAGCTGCAACACAAACACAAAACGAGCACACAAGAAAACCTACATAAACAAATTGTTCATGTACTTCGGCAGAGGGGGATAAGTGCGCTTGCCTAGTCCCGTGTTATATTGTCTAAGGGCGGGTGTCGCCCGACGATCAAACTAAACACAGTTTATTTCCGTCAAGTTGGCAATTAGCGTGCGGAGAAAAAGAATGCCCACCATAAGTTCATTTGAATTTGGAGTATTTATTGTTTGTTTGTTTCTTTATGCAAATAAATAAATTACTTACTTACTTACTTACTTTAATTATGTTCCTTTTATTTACTCACGCTATGCATTGAAAAGCGTAGTATGATAACTTACTCGTAAAGTTTAAAACATTCGCTACGCTCGTGTTTCAAATCGTCTTCATAAGTTATTGCCTCCTTACTGCACTTATAACATAAATACTATTGTTTAACACTTTTAATACAAAAATAAGAAAAAATAATCATAGGTTATGCGTTTGGAAACGAGACCTGTAGGCCATTATGTATCTTAGTGTCGGTTGCCATCTATGATTGCTATTCACCAAAGACAGATAAAAAATGAACTTCCAAAATAACCTTCAATGGATATCCCTAAGGAAATGAGAGACATGAGCGATATTAATAAATTAAAAAAATGTTTAAAAGAGTATCTGTCTGAAAAATGTTTTTACACGCTGCAGGAGTTTTTTGATGTTAAATAAATTTAATTAAGCAATGTTATAGGAATAGCTTAAAATGTAGAATAACCCATTCAGATAATTAAGTACCTAATAATTTATATGAGACACGTTTTGGTAAATTGCAAATACTACTAATAATATACCTAAAAATTGAAATAAGATAAAAATGTCACTAATTATATACTGAATCACTAGTTACAATTCAATTTGTTAAAAACAATAATATTATTTTAAAATTATAATTCAATAGTATAACAATATTACGGAAAAGTTATTTACTAATATCAAGCTGTACACAATTTAACATTAGGAACGTATTTAGTTATAAGTAAACCTTTGCTATGCCCTTGCAGGGCGCTATAATGTTTTTTTTTCCACACCTGTACTACCTCTGTTAATACTATGTACTTACATTATAGCACGCAATAAATATTTTGAATCTTAAATCTTGATATTGAACTATTTACGAATTGTGTAATTCCAAGTGCGAACGTTTCCTCAGATAAGCGGATATGTATATTTTCGACGATAGGCATTCGAATTGGCAACTGATTTTACGATACAGAATCAGGAGGCTATTGCAACCAGCACCAAATCGTATTTCGAAAAACTTACAAGTGCTTGCCTCTGTGATAGGAATCGAACTAGATTTTACTGGAGCCACTGATCACAGGGCACCATGGTTTTTGGTGTTTGAATATTTTTTCGTTATTAGTATTTAAAATTAGGTCCTGCATCCGAACCATTAGGTGGTAGAGCTGATGCCGGGCTCGACTGTGGAGGTACCACCATCTTACTCGGAAATCCTCCCGAAGTTATTCGGGGGAGAGTAAGAGGACAGCTCTCAGGCAAAAAAACCAGGCGGCCCACCATTGCCTGGGACCGATGGATGGCGGTATATCCATCCCCAATTGCCGAGCCTTATATAAATTAGACTGGTGACGGGCAGCGGCGTCACTGGTGCAAGGGTTTCGGCACCGCGCTCACCAGCCCGCCTGCCCAGCGTGTGTGAGTATGGACATTTCTTCCAGGAGGAACCCCAAGAGTGGCAAAATCCTGAAAAGGCCTATGACCAGCAGTGGACGAAACAGGCTGATGGATGGATGGATCCGAACCTGAACTCAGATTTTTCTATCAGCTCTGAATGTTGGTTAAATCAACTTTAAATATGGAAATTTATACGTTTGTTAAATATTTCTGTAGAGATTTTGCACTTATTACCATTTATTTTACAGATTATTTTTTTATTATTACAAGCCCTTTATCAATACTTGTCATGGCGAAAATAAAAAAAAATTGACTGATCCTTATTTTTCCAAAAAAAAAACAAAAATTCTGTAAGAGCTTACTCTGTCCATACATTTCATGCTAAGTTTTTTCTATGAAAAATCGGGTGTAATGGTTTTGTAGATGGTAGAGCTGATGCCGAGCTCGACTGTGGAGGTACCACCATCTTACTCGCAAATCTCATTCAATACCAGGCGGCCCACCATTGCCTGGGACCGATGGATGGCGGTATATCTATCCCCAATTGCCGAGCCTTATATAAATTAGACTGGTGACGGGCAGCGGCGTCACTGGTGCAAGGGTTTCGGCACCACGCTCACCAGCCCGCCTGCCCAGCGTGTGTGAGTATGGACATTTCTTCCAGGAGGACCCCCAAGAGTGGCAAAATCCTGAAAAGGCCTATGACCAGCAGTGGACGAAACAGGCTGATGGATGGATGGATCCGAACCTGAACTCAGATTTTTCTATCAGCTCTAAATGTTGGTTAAATCAACTTTAAATATGGAAATTTATACGTTTGTTAAATATTTCTGTAGAGATTTTGCACTTATTACCATTTATTTTACAGATTATTTTTTTATTATTACAAGCCCTTTATCAATACTTGTCATGGCGAAAATAAAAAAAAATTGACTGATCTTTATTTTTCCAAAAAAAAAAACAAATATTCTGTAAGAGCTTACTCTGTCCATACATTTCATGCTAAGTTTTTTCTATGAAAAATCGGGTGTAATGGTTTTGTAGATGGTAGAGCTGATGCCGAGCTCGACTGTGGAGGTACCACCATCTTACTCGCAAATCTCATTCAAAACCAGGCGGCCCACCATTGCCTGGGACCGATGGATGGCGGTATATCCATCCCCAATTGCCGAGCCTTATATAAATTAGACTGGTGACGGGCAGCGGCGTCACTGGTGCAAGGGTTTCGGCACCGCGCTCACCAGCCCGCCTGCCCAGCGTGTGTGAGTATGGACATTTCTTCCAGGAGGACCCCCAAGCGTAGCAAAATCCTGGAAAGGCCTATGACCAGCAGTGGACGAAACAGGCTGATGGATGGATGGATCCGAATCTGAACTCAGATTTTTCTATCAGCTCTAAATGTTGGTTAAATCAACTTTAAATATGGAAATTTATATGTTTGTTAAATATTTCTGTAGAGATTTTGCACTTTTTACCATTTATTTTACAGATTATTTTTTTATTATTACAAGCCCTTTATCAATACTTGTCATGGCGAAAATAAAAAAAAAATTGACTGATCCTTATTTTTCCAAAAAAAAAACAAAAATTCTGTAAGAGCTTACTCTGTCCATACATTTCATGCTAAATTTTTTCTATGAAAAATCGGGTGTAATGGTTTTGTAGATGGTAGAGCTGATGCCGAGCTCGACTGTGGAGGTACCACCATCTTACTCGCAAATCTCATTCAAAACCAGGCGGCCCACCATTGCCTGGGACCGATGGATGGCGGTATATCCATCCCTAATTGCCAGGCCTTAAAACAGACTAGTGACGGGCAGCGGCGTCACTGGTGCAAGGGTTTCGGCACCGCGCTCACCAACCCGTCTGCCCAGCGTTTGTGAGTATGGGCATTTCTTCCAGGGGGACCGCCAAGAGTGGTGAAATCCTGGAAAAGCCTATGTCCAGCAGTGGACGAAACAGGCTGATGGATGGATGGTTTTGTGCTCTTAAATTAAAAACTACACTTGGTTTCATGAAACTTTTATCTTACTATTAAAATTAACCTATAAGGAGAATTATTATTAAAATTTAAATCCGGAAAACTTATTATTCCAAGCGTGAGCACCTACTAAAAGTAGTAAAAACACGCAATTTTTCAAAATTTAACCTGTCTTAAGTAAATAATACGAGCTGATAGAGAAAATGTGAGTTTAGGTTCGGATTCAGCACACAAATTACTCTAAGAAACAAACAAAAATTTCATACAACAACCAAAAATGTTTGTTTTTGTTACCTTGTTATGAATAGATATTATGTAGTAGCGTCCTACTCGTTGTTATTGGTTTTTTATTTACTTTATTTAGGCAAGTGAAAGGAATATTGAGCTAAAACAAAAGAGCTTTACTTAAAACTAAAAAAATACATACCTATATATATCATCATGAAATGAATCCCCAAGGGAGTGTCAGAGGTGTTCCAAAGTGTGAATTATGAAATGCAAGTCCACACTTGGTACACCCACTTTTCACCGACGATTATTACGTCCCAAACGCGATAGGATAGGTTTTTGAGCCCCTATCGCTGAACTTCGGGTACAAATGAACCAACAGCCGACAGCACACAGATCGAACACAAAGTAATGTACACCGCAGGGATTGAACCCACGATCTTTGGGTTATTATATATTTGGTTTGAGCTCAACCACTCGGCCAAAGATTAATCCTTATGATAATTCACACAAGTCGAAAATACGTTCAACCTTACTTTGTATTTATAGTAAAGTGGAAAAATAAACGTTTAGTCAGATTCTTAAGGGACTTTAACAAATCTAATAACAATTTCAAATCATCTCCGCAGCATTCGTTAGCTCAAAATTACAATTCAGCACTCAATATTTCAAACATTGATTGCACAGAAAAAAAACGGATCTGAAAAAATACGAATTCAAAATGACGGGCTCACGTTTAAATATAAAAACTTTACTCTCTCCGTTGCGTCGGTCTCTACGAAAAGTTTTTACAAGTAATTACAGAAGTAGAAGACTATGAATAAAGAGACGTCATTGGCTATGAAAGATTACACCAGTAGTAAGTCACTTACAGATTCAATTACAATGACATAAACTTTCTTAATTTTTAACTTTTTGAGTAAAATACTCGCAGCACAAGGATTCAGAATAATTTGGCAAAATAATTTACAAAGTGTTTCGTACCACCATATTATGCGTTTTATCAAAAGTTTTTCTATGGAAGTGGTCCAGGATGATCAGTAGAGCATGTGGTTTAATTTAATGAGCATGTGATGATTACAGTCGGTATTTGGTTTGAACACTTTTTCCGTGCATTTTGCCTTACTATGGAATCGTCGACCTGATTTCGTTCAAAATTACTGTAAACACCTTTAAAGCCAAACTCAAAACAGTGTAGAAAGCTTCAGTGTAACACCCATCATCCATCGTTTATCTATTCATGTAAATGTGTGTATTTTTCTATATATTTGTTAATTATTGTTTTTTTTTTCAAGTATTTATTATAGCTTTAGGAATTCCTCTTAGTTGACTCTATGTAGGATAATCTAAAATGCATGGTTTTGCCTAAACGTACATTAAGTGTAATTAATGAAATAAATAAATGGTTACCAAGTTGTGGGTAAGGGATTCGGAGTATGTTTTTAAAATGACAAGAATTAAAAACTGTGATGAAAAAGTCTCAGGGAAAAACCAGCAAGTCTTTGAACTACGCTCTGTCCGAATGACGCGGTAAGCACAGTGATAAATATTCTTGCAGAGCTTTACAACATCGCAGTATGAATAGAGATATAATAATTATTAGCAGATGAGTTATAAAAATATTATGGCTCGGTGAAAATAATTTAAATTATAGGACATTAAAGCCGATTCTGAAAGATTCTTTGGATTTAGTGCTGTCAAAACTAAATTACCTTCTTTGCAAAATTCTTAACAACAGAGGCTAAATTACGCTGAAAAAAAAAGTTTTGACAGCATTAAATCCTTCAGAAACGACTTTATTATAGTCACAAACATTTCATGCACTTTAAGTTTAAAATTAAAAACTTGTTAGTCATTGTACAAAAGCTTTTGGCTCACGTATCTGTATAAAATATTTAAGCTTTTTGTTCATTTTTAATGGCTTTTGACTCCTATTTTAGTTATACTTTTAAATTGTATTATAAACCTTACGTGGGTGGACTAAGAGCTACTATATTACAGTGTGACATGTAGGATACTGTACTCCCGCACTGCGGTACAAACTGCACTTGTTTGAGAAGCACGTCTCCGCGTAATCGGAAACTGAATATAGAGGCCGGAAGATGGATGTGCTTTCTGTGAACGAAATAATAGGTGGCTGTTGCATGAATACAGGCAAGCTTTATATGTGACGTCATTAGATGACAGTTTACTCAGGAAAAATAACCTTGAAACAATACATAAATATAAAACGGTAAATCTCGCGCCTTGAGGGTTCCGTATTATTCTAGTAAGTTATCTGAATTAAATTTAAACTAACTTACGAACTTAACTTTTTAATTGTTATATTTACTTTCAAAATGTATAAAACAAAATTGCAAAGTTAGAATTTTTTTACCGTCTTCATCTAAATCTTCATAGTTTCAAAATTAAACAGTCTTAGGGTACTTTGCATATTTTATGGATTAAAAATAGTTGGCCAGAGCTATTTTTTATTAACTATAGAATAAACCTTTCTATTTGATGCGAAAATATTCTTAATAAAAAAAAACATTTGTTTGTTGTCGAACGCCAATAAAATATTTTGCTTCAAAAATTGGATGTCGGTCTACTGTCAATTTCAATAATATTGATACTTTCCTTCAATTTTGTTGAAGAATAAGCAAGATATAAATAGAACGGAATATTTTAGAATAGAAATCATTGCCCTAGAACAAAGGAGTAAGTTATTAAAAAATTTGTTGATTGTGTTACCAAAATAAAGTTTAAATAAAGAAAAATAAAATATTAATAATAAAAATTTATGCTATAAGAAAATTATACAACATGTTTATAATTTAAATATTATTAAAGTGCATTACAAACTAAAAAATAGCAATCAGAAACAAATATTAGCTTTAACTATGCCTACGGCTCCGCCCGCGTTTATTCAATGCCCCTTTTTCGGCTTGGTCGTTATTTTATGACTATTAAGGTATTAACGTGCTGACCAGGGTCACTACGGTGATAATAAAAAAACCGCATCCTTATCGGTTGAGTGGTTCTCGAGTTAAAAATATTCAATGTACATACACGACTTTTTTTAGTAGATAATATTTATTTTGGGTAATATTTAGAGTGTCCAAAGCGATAGGTTACGCTATAAAACATATTATAACCGTTGCTTATATAAACTTGTTTAGGTTTATGTCATTTTATACAACGAATTTAATTTTTTTTTCTTTATACAGCGTATTAATCTTGTTACAACTTATTTTTCTGAATCTTCTTTATGAATCTTACTTCAACTATATTATTAAAAGAAAAGTAAGTGTTAAACAGATGTAACAGACTTCATTCACTTTAAGCGAACACTAAATAAAGTGATAAATAATTTAAACTTCACATAACATTTATTACAAAACAAGAATATCAAAACAGCCTCTCACATAACTGTTTCTAGCCAATAACTCTACCGATTCTCGTTTGAGATAAGCTGGCGACAAACTATCCAACATGCTGGATTCATTTGTTAGCTTACATGCAAACGTACAATACCCACTTATTCATGCTATTAAAACGACCTAATCATATTATACCCACTCTGCTTCACTGATGCTGGAGTAAACACTTTGCTCTTTATTGTTTGCATTTTTACATCTTTCTGGTACTTTATTTTCATCCGTAGATAGTCTAGAAATAATTACTAAAAGCAAAACGCCCTTTCAGTCTATATATTTGATTTTATAGAACATACACATATGTCGTCACGACATGAATCTCCGAGAGGGTGTCAGAGGTGTTACCGAGTATAAACTGTGAAATTCAAGTCACATTCCACACTCGGTACACCCGCGTTTCACCGACGATTATTACGTCCCAACGTGATGGGTGGTGAGGCCTATCATCGTACTTCGATAGTGGTACTTTTAAAAGTATTCAAGTAATAAGAGTATTTTTGTTCCAACAAAAATTATATACTGATTGATCTTCGTGTTTTACCACAATTTTACTTTTTAAACTGCTTTAATTTGTACAAAAACAATATTTGACTACAATAACTTAATCAAAATCTATGTCTTTTATCCTCAAGGTTTTGTTCATGTATAAAACCATACGGAGATTTCATTAAAAAGCTGTCGAATGTCTCTGTGATCTACAGTTACTATACGGTTCACTAATCTGAAGGCCAATGCGTCACAAAACACGTCTACCAGTTGGTTCCAGTTAAAGGATTCCGTTATTGTTTTGGTCTGAAAGAAATTACCTTTGAGTCTCTGCACACGTCCCCAGGGTAGTGGTATAACGGCACACAACCCTTATTGCTTTACCTGCCTCTTCGGAGCATAATAAAAAAGCTTAAATAAATATTAAAAAAACCGGAAACAGTTTTTTTCTGAAAACGTGTCATTAATATTAATTAGGTATCAATATTTCTAATTGCGGCTTTACGTGTATAGCATTATTAACTTTTTTATTTAGCCACAGAACCAGCATGCTTACCCGTGAATAGTCTCCAAGGGGAGGTAATGTCTGCGTGAGAGGAAATAGCACCTGTTGCTATGGTAACCGACCAGCCAAATTCACTGAACACCTCATACATACTTTATTCATTACGAGTTAAGGTCGAATTTAGCCATTCAATAGGTAAGAAAGGGAATAAGCGATCAAATTATGTCCAACATTGTTATTCCTTGGCACAGAATTTTGGTTTGTCGCAATTTCTATTATGAGTTATTTCATGTCAAATATTCGACTTCTATTTCGCACAATAAAACTACCTTTTCTATAACTTTTCTTATATAAGTAGTATCGTATCCTAAGCATAACTAGTAAAGTATATAATGATACTTCGTATCGGTTTGAAAACAACTTTGTCACCTTCCCGAATACCGGAATATTAAGTAGTTTGATTAATCACATGATATTAATTTAAGTTTCCTTGCGGCGGTAACTTTGATGCTTACTTAGGATGAGCATAGTTTACCAATTTACCGGAAACGTTGTTCAATATGAGATCAGAGGAAGCGAATTTGAGTCTTGGTAACAGGACGTGCTGCTGTAAGCGTCCGCTGTTTGTCCGTTCACCCGTGAACAGCTTCAGTCGTAATAGTTAACCAGGGTTCCGTACCCGAAGAGCAACACGGAACCCTATTAATATCGCTCTGCTGTCTGCCATCTGTCTATCCGTCCAGGTATGTCAGGTCTCTAGCTTGCATACAGAATGAGTTACAGATCTGAAATATGGATATGTTATGTAGAATGATGACCCAAACCGAATATTTAATTGAAAATAAATAAAATTATTTGCGTTTTCAGTATTAGTTTTTGTCGTTTAAAATATCAAATACCTAACTTGTTTGATTTTCGAGATAACAAAAATGTTCTAAAATTGACAACTGTGATGGCACATTATTTCTTTATTTTTGAAATAAAAAATATATACCGGTGTAAAAGCAAAGGCAAGAATCCTTTAAGGGTGTGTTAGTATGATCGCTAAAGATATTATTTTAAATACTCTAAAAGGATTCTTGACTTTGCATTTACAACCTGTATAGAAAATTCTACTCCACTTAATGAAACGTACAAAAAAGTTACTTTTTCATGTATGAGACTCCCTTCTTAAAAATTCATTTAATTTTAATTCAATATTCGATTTTAGGTCAAAATTTTACACAACATATCCAAATTTCAGATCTGTGACTCAATTTGTCTCCAAGCTAGAGACCCGTGACATACGGATGGACAGACGGACAGACAGCAGACCGACATTAATGGGGCTCCGTATTGCCCTTTGGGCACCGACACCCTAAAAACCTCGCATGTTCTTAGGGTTTCGTATTGTGTGGTGTGACGGAACCCTTTGTGCGCTGGTCTAATTCGCATTTGGACTATTTTTAAGGGTAAGAAGGAAAGTAGAGTATGTAAAACCTCCTTAAGAAGTATTTTTGTGAATAAATACAACCAAGTAGAGTTAGTCGCAAATCCTCCCAAAGTTATTTGGGGGAGAGTAAGAGAACATCTCTTAGGCAAAACCAGGCGGCCCACCATTGCCAGGGACCGATGGATGGCGGTTTATCCATCCCCAATTGCCGAGCCTTATATAAAACAGACTGGTGACGGGCAGCGGCGTCACTGGTGCAAGGGTTTTGGCACCGCGCTCACCAACCCGCATACCCAGCGTGTGTGAGTATGGGCATTTCTTCCAGGAGGACCGCCAAGAGTGGCGAAATCCTGGAAAGGCCTATGTCCAGCAGTGGACGAAACAGGCTGATGGATGGATGGAAGTAGAGTTAAAAAACAAAATTTGATTGAATGTGAAAATTGTATTCAAAGTTAAGATTTATTAAGTTAAGATTATTTACAAAAGTTTACCAATCTTCTACGTTAATTAGAATGTTTTGTCTTGGATTGAAATGTAAAATCGACGCTGCAACAAGGTTTTGTAATTAAAAGCTCGGTCGAGTCGATAGCTCCGGTTTTCATTTATATTTCTTGATTTTTCATTTACTTTCTACGTCTGAATTGAATGTGTAATTTTATAATAATTTTGTATCTTGAAACAGCTCCCAGTAATGTAATTTCTCTAATCTTAAAACTTTGAGTAAAATTTTCAAGAAAACAGAAATATAAGAAAACATTTTCAAGACATGAATCACCATTGGTGTGTCAGAGGTATTACTGAGAATGGACTGTGAAATGGAAGTCACAGTCCACACTCGTACACCCACGTTTCACGAACGATCTTTCCATCCAAACCTGATGGCAGATGAGCCCTATACTTCGGGCAAAAAGGTGGCGCAATATGTCCTTCGCACAACGAAAGAGACAGACATATCTGAAAAAGTGCGTGATAATGCTGTTTTTGGCAAATGATATATTTTATATTTAATATTAAAAAAAAACAATCTATATAGCATTAAAAAAGCGCGTTTTTATATTTCAAGTAAAAGGTTTATGCTTACAACAGTCATTATTGTTATTTTTACTTTATAAGTTTGGACGGGACTACTGTTTTAACTGAAAAAACAGCCTTCGCTTTGCAATTTTTTCGATGCAGCGAATTCGTCTAGAGACGTACTGATAGATCACGGTTTGGGCTCTTTTATCGTCTTGGAAAAGGCCTCATTTATAACATGTTTTTCATTCAGAACGCTATCTATTTTAGTATGTGAGTTTTACTGTTTTAAAATCTCATTTTTAGGGTTCCGTACCCAAAGGGTAAGCAACGAAACCCTATTACTAAGACTCCGCTGTCCGTTCATTCGTCCGTCCGTCCATCCGCCCGTCCGTCTGTCCGTCTGTCACCAGGCTGTGTATCTCATGAACTGTGATGGCTAGACAGTTGAAATTTTCACAGATGATGTATTTTTGTTGCCGCTGTAACAACAAATACTAAAACCGGCCAAGTTCGAGTCAGACCCACGCACTCCCATACAGCAGACATGATTTTTTTTGCTGTTTTCATAGATAATGGTACGGAACCCTTCGTGCGCGAGTCTGACTCGCACTTGGCCGGTTTTTACTACTTATTTCGTCTTCACGTAGGTTCTAAAGCGCAGAGAGCGAATACAGATATGCAGAACGCAGACCGTATAAAACTGTGCATTTACGGGATTTGAACTGGAGACCTCCGAATAAGTAGTCAAATACTCGAACCACTGGACCACGAGGAGAGTTAACTTGTAAGTTTTCATTTCATTTTCATGTATTTAATTCATTAACAATAAAATTGTATTTGAAATTATCCTTATATACGAGTACTAGGTATTCACTTAAAGTCTAACATAATAAACATATTAAAATTACAATTCTAAAATACTCATAACAACATAAGAAAAAAAAACAATGTCAAGTTCTTTGTTAAAATAACAATGTAAACTAAACTAAACGAACAAAATCTCAAAAACGTTTACAAGTCATCAACAAAGTACAAGCAGTTATCTAATAAGAAACAAATATCTAATAAGTACATAGAAATAAATTCCTATTTTTGAAGGTTTGGTGATTTTCCCACCGGAGGGGGATACAATTTTTTAAAGAACCAGTAAACCATCAGAAACATTAAGTCAGGAATACCTTGGAAATAACATTACACCATTATAGTAACGACATATTAAAATTATAAATACAAAAGTTAATCCTCAACCAACATACATAAACTATCCTGTGATTCCAGTGTTGCAACAAGGCAAATTGTAGCCCGCAGCTAGGACGTCGCTCCGCATCGTTGTCATACTAAAGTTGGGAGTGCAAACTGAGTGTGATAACAAACTAAAAGTGCTACCTAGCTATAGCTTATAAAGTAAACGGAGGACAGACATTAGGAGTTACAGGAGGTGCGAGGGGACGTGAAAAGTTTCAAGAGGGTTACCCAAAGACTTAATCAAGGATCTTTAAAGTTCGCGCAAAACTTAAAGGCGTCTATATAGCGCCTGTGTGAAGTTGGCTTCGGCGAGACGGATAGAGACAAATAGATGAATAGAGATTGATGAAAGAGAGAGATAGAGAGAAATATAGACGAACTTCAGACCTTTGTACCTTGGTGTGATTTTTTAATATTTCTCTATACGTCATTGATTATTAAGATTTTCATTTCCATCAGTCAGTTGTCGGTCACCAACATGTTGATGACATTTTTCTATGGAAATATGGAAATGTTCGGTGTTGTGTTGTTTAGATGCAAAGGAGTAATTTGTACTCAAAAAGATGTTATGGAAAACAAAACCTTATGTCTATTTGACAAGGCAAACCTGAATCTCAGCGGGCCTATTACTCAGATAAATGAATTTCATTCATCTGAGGCCTATTACGTATCTTTGAATCGGTTGCCAACTATGTTGATATTCACCAAAAACAGATAAAAAATGAACTTTCAAAATAACCTCCAATGGGTATTGAACTATTTACGAATTGTGACGTCATTTTAAGTGCGAACGTGTCCTTAGATAAGCGGATATGTATGTTTTCGAAGATAGGCACATGGTGATTTTACGATACAGAATCAGGGGGCTGGACAAGTTTTGTCAAATATAATCGATGTTAAGAATATACCCATAAAATAATTCGGCCAAGTCTGAGTTTAACTCGCGCACAAAGGGTTTCGTACCACCACACAATATGGACATGAAACCCTAAAAATATATATATATTAACAAAAAAACAAAGCGTTAATGGTACCACCAGACAAACAATTCAGCACCGTCTGCGGAAATCTTATTTAATTATTAGTTGTTTTACTTCAGAGTTTGTAAAAAAATTTGTGCAAATTTGAAACTTGTATGATACCGTAAGATAGAGCTAAAACAATTAACGTCAAAAAATGTTATCTTTTCTAGGTTTATTATATGGGGTTGGGATAAAAAAAAAATCATTTTTTTTTCGTGTTAGAGGCTATAGTAACGTATTATGTTATATTTCAACTTTCTACCCATTACGGTTGAAGCTGTAGACCCCTGTAACAGACGGACGGACAGACACACAGGCATACAGCGGAGGCTTAGTAATAGGATTCCGTTTGAACGCTAAAAACGAAAATTGTTCATATCTAGTTTCTATCCCTCCCACTAATATTATAAATGCGAAAGTTTGGATGCATGTATGGATGTTTGTTACTCTTTCACGCTGTAGCTACTGAACCGATTGGGATGAAATTTTACATGAATGTAGTTCTAAACCTTGAATAGGACATTGGCTACTTTTTATCAGTTCCTATGGGATGAAAATGTGATTTCAAGTTTCTATAGAAAAGTGATGTGTCATTCACGCCGTACCTATTGAACCGATTGGGCTGAAACTTTGCACAAATAAACTTTTAGATCTAGAATAGGACAAAAATAACTTCTGATGCGATTTATGGGATCCCATGTAAAAGCTATAAAAGAGACATACAAAATGGGAAACACAAAGGCGCATAATAACATACACATTTCACCAGCTATGTTTATTGTAGGTAACAGTCCGAAAAATAAGAGTACACAAAAAATTATTCAACGCGGCTGAAGCCGCGGGCAAAAGCTAGTAATAAATATTGCAACAACTTTTGTGTTTTAGGAAAACAAGGCGATGTGATTCTTTATAACGCATGTAGGTATATGAAATAAGAGTTTGTAACAGTAGAGTGCAAAAATAGACTATTTCAACACACTTAGGGTCATAATGCAGCATATTAAACACGGGTGCTTTTTACTTTACATTATCGCACTAATGTTACTTACATTAGAGTTTTTTTTAATCTTAGCAAAGGGTTTTGATGTCTTGAGAAATAGTAAAGTTTTTGTGAATAAATAGACTGTCTCATTTGAAATATAATAAACTAGCTTTTGCCCGCGGTTCCGCCCGCGTGTTATTCGGTTTAACGACATGCTTTTTTCCGGGATAAAATGTAGCCTATGTGTTAAGTTAGGGTATAACCTATATCCATTCTAAATTTCCTCCAAATCCGTCCAGCCGTTTCAGCGTGAAAGAGTAACAAACATACACACACACACACACACACACAAACATTCGCATTTATAATATTTTCATCAATCAATTTCATCAAATTAACTATTTTTATCAACAAATTAACTCGAATTTTTATACATATAATATTATATATAATACAAAAAATATTCAGTCTGTTAATATTTAATAATTGGCTGTTTGGCGGATGCGTCAGTGTCTCTATTTCCATATGCGCGCGCATAGACAAAATCTCCGCCGCCATTTTTCAAAGAAAATTGTCAATTCATAGCTGTGGTTTCGATTATGTGGAAAAATAAAGTAAAATTTTATTATTTTTCCTCGCAAGTGTGTTGAAAAACGTCGTATGAAGCGCGTGAGCATTAGACATTACAGTCGAGGCGGGATTGCAGCCGCAGGTCACATGTATCAAATGTACTATTTCAGCATTATGAAAATTTTATAAAACATTTTTTTATAGCGCTCTTCGATTCTTTAAGGTTAGAAATTAAATGCCAACTAGTTACAGAATTGTCATGCAAAGTTAAAAAATTCCTTTTACAAAAAAAATGTTTTTTTAGATATATTTAGGAAATTGTTCAGATACTAGTAGAGCAGCGATTATTGTACATATAAGTACGTATGTATTTCATTAATAAGTACTATGCTAACGGCACTTTCCATTCCTAATCTGATAGCGGTCGTATAATATTAATTATGTTTCTAGTAATTTTTCATAGTTTTAAAATACAAAGCACTAAACAAAGGTGTTTGTTTAACGGTTAGAATTAACTGTTAGAATGCACACTGCGTATCGAGAAATACAAGGTGAAATTAAATTAACCGACCAAATTCATACTAGAGACTCGGTTAGTAATCAGATACAAGCTTCGATTGCCCTTTTGGTGAAATTCGAAAAATATATTTTTTGCTTCCTTACTGCCTAGACTAGGAGTTGTACTTAAACTAGTCCAACCAGTAAGGGAGTAAAATAATATATTTTTTGAATTTGGCCAAAAGGATTACTGAACCAAGTTCCTGATCACTGACCGAGTCTCCAGTATGAATTTGGTCGGTTGATTTAATTTCACCCTATATATAAAGGTAGTAACACTAATAACATACAGTTTTAAGCTCACCCATACCCAAATTAACCGGAAAAGGTTAAAGGATTATAGTTCAGTTAAATAGCCACTACCGAGATCTTAAAGCACAAAGCTGATTCAAGTCAGGATAAGCATTTGGGTGTGGACCTTATAAGATCGCTAAATCCCCCGAGGCTTCATTTCATACAGTGTTGGGAGTTGGGTTGAAGTATAAATCACCGTAGCTGTTATAAATAGGCTCGTATTTAACCTTTTACCAAAGTTATAACTACCTAAGACTTTGTAGAAGAATTCCTTATGCTAGCCAAAAAGATTCTGTTCAACCAACGTTGATTTCCATTTATTTATTTATAAAAAAAAAACCACAGCAATTATAGTATTAAATATAACATAAAAATAACAAAGTAGCTAGCTAGCTGCTGAGCTGTCGGGTAAACAACATCAGTTGCTGCGGAGCGGCTGGGCGAGCAACACATCAGTTGCTGCGGAGAAGCCGAGCTAGCAACACATCCCGAGGATGCCTCGTTCAGAGGCGAAACACGTGTCGATAAGTTTTCTTGCTTGTTATTTAAGATTGCTTTGCTTGTATTGCTTGCTTGTTGCATGTTTTTATGCGGGCGGGCGGGCGGTGCACGAGTCTGCATTTTGAATAGCACGACAAGAATTGTTTAGCGGAATATTGCAAATTATATTCATATATCCTTTACTTAGTGATGGACTTCCGCAAGGTAACGCCTATTTCAATTAATCATAAAAATAACATCAACAAATAGTGCCAATTAAGGATTTAATTACGCTAACAACATTACGAGGGACATGACTACATATAAGTACTGAATAAAGTAAAAAATATATATACATATGTATAATTATTAACAAAAGTTGTACGTAAATGTTCGGTTAATCGAGTCGAAACTAAAAAAAACGGCCAAGTGCGAGTCGGACTTGCGCTCGAAGGGTTCCGTACCATTATCTATAAAAACGGCGAAAAAATCACATTTGTTGTATGGGAGCCCCCTTTAATATTTATTTTATTCGTTTTTTACTATTTGTTGTTATAGCGGCAACAGCATCTGTGAAAATTTCAACTGTCTAACTATCACGGTTCATGGTATACAGCCTGGTGACAGACGGACAGCGACAGACGGAAAGCGGAGTCTTAGTAATAGGGTCCCGTCCCCTTTGGGTACGGAACCTTAAAAGTCGAGTAACTAAGTTGGAAAAATAGGTGCGATTTTTTGGTAGCTAGACTTGTATACAATTTCGTTTTTGATTGTAGCGTTACTCAGAGAATTATTGCCCGTTTTCACTAACGATCAACAAGGCGACTCCTAACTAAGTAAGTCCTAATTTAGGTCCATGCTTACCATAAAGTTCTATTTCTCCAAACTATTTTTACTATGTGATTCCTAACCCAAGAGTAGCCTAAGTTTTTGATACTTGTCTTTGGTTTTGTTTGTCAAGTTGTCTGTTTGCGGTTTTTTGACGTTTCACGGTACTACAATAAGCTTGAATCTCAAAATCGCGACTTTCACATGCATGTGTCAGTTTAGGGGCGCCGGTGTCGTAACTTTAGGTGATTCCTAACGTCGTTAGTCATGACTTAAGAGTTAGTGAAACGTGTTTTTATATTTATTATTTCATAGCAATAAGAGTTGTTGATTAGAATTTATCGAGTTTATCAGTCAAATTTATCGAATCGATGCTTACGTACCTACTTCCCGATCCGATATCGGACATTTACTTTATATCATGAATGAAAGCATTCCTCGTCCGATACCGGATCGAGTCAGTGCACAAACAAATAAAGCGGAGCTTGCAACGCTCCGGTAACAGCCATACTTTGAAGATACCTGTCTGGCTACCACACTAATGTGTATAGTATAGGTACGTTTCCAGCCCAACCGAAGAGATCGCCGCCGGTTGGATTTTCACGCGTGCCTAAAGATACAATCCAATAATAGGTCAATACAAGCCAATAAAGATCAGTAAACCTCGGGAACCAATTGATTTCAGGGGCAAGAGGTGGATTAAAGGTATGCTCTACCTGGCATCACACGAGAAAATTGGTTACTTTCCTCTGTGACGTTGTACGTTTAGGTAATATAATATCGAATTTCGGGTAGGTACAAATATTGGCAATTTGAAAAAAAAGTGTAGATATTTATTTTTGTTTTTAATTTTTATAAGGGTCTTTTTACAAACAAACAATAACATAAATTAAAAAAAATGGATTGTTCTGACAAATAGCAAAATAACAAGAGAAAAAAAAATGACTACGTAACCGTTATCTGCTTCCTTAGGTTTAATTTTATTTGACCGTTAGGGATAGGTCGCGACGATGTGCGAAGTACATATTAGGGAGCCGAGCGAAGCGGAGCGGAGCGAGGTGACCCCTTTAGTTTTAACAGAATTCACGATATGTGGAAAAAAACATTTTACAATTTACAATTTGAGACCCAAATTTTACGCCTACCCGCTTATTTTGGCTATTAATAAAAGCTCCGAAAACTAAATTAAAAATGAGGATGTTCAATTTATGAATGTTACTGCTTTAAATCCTAAGTTACCAAAAACTTCTGTGCTAATAAATAAACTACCAACTACCGAAACCTACCGAATGAAATACTGAAAATTCCGAAAACTTAATACATCAAAAAGCTGACATAATACTATTTCACCAGCTGAAAATACATTTCAGCGAAAAAATTTGTCAGCTTTTTTTGTCGTAGATCTCCGAATAAAAATTCAAAGCTGCCTGACGATATCATGAATTCTGTTAAAACTAAAGGGGTCGCCTCGCTCCGCTTCGCTTTGTTCGGCTCCCAAAATGTATTTATGTACATGTCAACCTAACACGCCCCTCCTCGCTACGCTCGTCATCGCACCTATTTTTTGACTCATCAGAACATTTTTTTTCGTTAACTTAGTATTTCTTTCAGAAGTTTAGTAATTTACTCGGAGGTTCATTAAATTTGTATATTTTTCGGTAACTAATTTTATCAGCGGTAGTATTACAGATAGTATTACAGTGTGCAGCAGTTCGCTCGAATTTCATTTGTTTTTCGGACGCTTTATTATTATCCTTTATTAATTATATATAAATATTTATTTTTCTTATTTTTTCTTTATATTTTTCTAGAATATTATAAAATTCGAGTAGCCATATACATATATAATTTATAGTATACATACCTATATTCATATATATAACCGAAACTTTCTATAGGAGAAAGTCCCCCAACTCACTTTTTCAAAGAAAAAAAAGTTTTTTTTTGTGTAAGAAATTTAATCTAGGTTTATAAAAAGAAAACCGCATTAGAATCTGACAACTACTTCCGGAGATATAGCTAAAAACAAAATTGGCGGGAAAAATTGGCAAAAATGCAAAAAATGGCAATAATTTTAGAGTCAAGTGTCCCCCCCCACTGCCGGCTAAACGGTTGTTCGTGGATATGAGAAAAAAATCACATAAGTAGTATATTGAATGAACTTAAAAGGAAAACTTTACAGGTTTACGAGTACAGGTCGCGCCAAACTTTTAGTCCCCTTTAAACACGACAATGTATGGGCTGTTCTTCTAAATGTCTGGGACTAGAAGTTTCGCGCGATCTGTATTAGTAGACCAATTTATAAAATGTACTGGGCAAATACGGAACCCCACACTGCGCGTGGCCCGACAATCACTTGGCCGGTTTTTATTTTCTATTCGCCTCATGACGACTCCACTGAGGGGTAGAAATATAGCGCATTTTACTGAATATTTCTTTGTTTTGTTAACATAAAATACACAACCTACTAAACATTTAAAACCAATACGACTTGGTTTGTAAGAAAATATATTTATTAACTTACCTCTTTGAGAAAAATAATACGAGAGACTACAAAATTCAGCTGAAATTTATTGATTTATTGAAATAAAATGTACAAACTACATGCGTCGACACACTGGCCGCTTCCCATGTAAACCAGACCAGTAGGGCTGCTGATGAAGCCACAAGGGGCCCAAGTATGCTGTCTTCGGAAGGAATTTCATATTTTCGCCCTTTGAGGTCGAGACCTTGGGTCCGCGGGGCCCGGAAGCGCAACAAATTCTCAAAGAAATCTCGTTGCGCCTTATCAACACGTCAAAAGACCCAAGGGCTTTAGGTTCGGCTAAGACAACATCCCGATTTCACAATTGAGAATTTCAAATTAAGTTGTGCTTAACTTTGAAATGCAGCGTGTTTGGCTGATTCGTCGCTTAAGTATCAGCTTAGCGAGATGTTTTTAATTCAGAAACTGACTCTATGAAAATGAAATGTTTGAAATATTTTACGTGTGATTAATTAGAATCGGTAAAATTATATAAGATAATAAAAAACAAAAATATAAATAGAAAGAAGCATTGATATTACATTTATTTAATGAAATAATTACGAACCTAAATCGTTTCCAATTTCACTGATATCTATCAATGAACCATTATTTCCGACGCACGCTTTTATAATATATACCTATAAAGTTTCAAAGCATTCTCATTCTTAATGGATTTGTATAATTATTTGTCTATGTTACCCGTACGTACATTTAACCTAAGTTTTAACATAAGGTTGTGCCACAATATAAAGAGTAGTGGTTACTCGCAAGTCTACCAATAAGATAGTAATTCTCACCGGTAATGAAGCTTAAAATCTTATTGAAACAGGAAGATTGAACTGTAGGTGACTATACATTATGTACGTGCACATGTTATGTATGAATATGAATGTTTTAAGCCCCATGTGCCCTGCACCTGCATAACCAAGTGTATTTACACTGGCCAAACATTACTTGGTTGACATTAAAAATATATTATATATTTTATGGATTGTAAAAATGAATATTTTCTTAGAATACTAATTTACATTTCGTACAGCAGGTTAATCTTTGCAATGAGGGCTTTGAATTTTAAGGAACCCTAAAACTTAATAAAATTGAAAACTGTAATAACATAAACTATGGCAACAAGCGAAATAAAGTCTTACTAATCTATAAAATAAGAGTAAGCTTCTCGATAGAAAATATTTGCAATAGGCTTCCGGCACGATAGTAGTTCAGATCTACTTAGGACCCTTTTAGTATCATGCGGATTTGCGCCCGCGTGCGTTTCTGGTCCACGTGCGTGCGTTGACCCGCTGCGGTAGATTTTTCGATACTCAGCAGTGCTGTGCGTGTCGTCCGTGAGTACAGTCGTGACGTAAGAAATATGAAAGTAAATAAAGAAATTCTGGCTTTTATCCTCATATCTTGAAAGTAGACTTCTAATTGGAATGTTAAGTGTAAATTATCAGAAACTCAGAGATAGTGAACGCAAGTTTCAAATTAATTTTCGGATGTCCATAGAATGTTTGACACTTACCCATTTTTATTTCTTTAATACTTAGATCATCAGAACTAGACACCAAATCTCTTGCATCTCGGATTTTATAGAGATCATTGCTCTTTCCGTATTTATTTTAATGTTTATTGTACATACGCATGCGTGTTATCCGCTTGAAAGTAAAATCAATAATAAATGTCGAGGAACCCGACACGCATGCGGCTAGTGTGCACGCGGGCGGCGCACGCGTCTCCGGCTCGCGACTTACATGCTTGTATCATGTTACGCATGATAATAAAATAATGTATGAAAACGTATGAAGCGGGCGGTACGTTTGCGTGCCAGAAATACACGCGGGCGCAAATCCGCATGACACTAAAAGGGCCCTTAGGGTTAGTACTTAGTTTTTATAAGTATACTGACTGAACTTTAGACACTGAAACGCCAAAAGACTGGTCTATACGAATAAATTTTACCATGGAAACAACTCTGAGATCCTGAAAAATATGGTAATTCCAGGATAAATGACGCAGTGGGATAGTTGCCCCGATGTCAAAATCTCACACTTCCAGAAGAGTGGAAAAATCCGTGACACAATCATTTGAAAGCGCACCCCTTTCCCACGTCAGAGCATCGGCGACGTCCCAGAGTCATGCATGTGGCTCGCATAAAAAAATAAAACGTTTTGTGCCAATTTCTGTTTCACCCAAAATAATTCAGTAGTGTGCAAAGTATCTTCTGTATCTTTTAATATAAATAGTAAGAATTTTGTTATTATGTTATATTGTTAGTAAATTTCTTATGATTTTGAGAGTTTATGTATTTTAGTTTTTTTTATTTAAAAAGGCATTTATCCTTTACAAAAAAAGAGATTTTTTGTTATGTTTTTATGTATCCCACGCAGTTTTGTTTCTAATATTTTTTTTACTAGCATCTAACTTATTTGTAATTTGTGTACAACTGACATCAATGGCCCTTGTAGCAATTTCTTTAATTATTCTATAAAGTTCTTTTGTCATTTTATAACGTTCTTTCATTCTTCATCTGTAAATACACCTTAATTAGAAGAGCACTGGCAGGAGACGGCCAACAATCTCGGGACCAAAGTAAACAGGGCGCTGTCGTCGTCGCCAACAGATTCAATTAATGGAGGTAACTTGATGACGTCAGCAAGTACCTCTTAGATATACCTAGTTTAAACAGGGTTTTGTAGGGTGTAAATAAATATCTGACACTTATTGTAATATAAATAAAATATTCTACTAATTGTATACTGAACAGCTTTCTCAAAGTTTAGCTATGCAAAACTCCTTGTTACTAACATAAATATCTGGTACAAATAATTATAATTTGTCGGCTTACAATGATCTTTCAGCCGAAAATCTTTCATTTTTTTGACTCATTGGTGACTTGAAGGCTGACCTTGTCTAACTCACCGTGAGGCACTCGTATTCTTTTTCAAAGTTAGTTTAAGTTTTATTTTTTTGTTTGTTGCATGTTTGATTAATTTTGGTCGACATTTATTTAATTTTTATTGATTTTAGATAGGTTTCTTCTGTAAAATTATGAAAGAGTTCTTTTGGTAGTTAATTTTTTTATCGTCCCCAGTATGTCGTGTTTGAAAATCATTTGAAGAAATTATACCTTCATTTCAGGTAACCGCTTACCCTTAATAAAGATTTTTTACACACCATTGGTTTGGGCATTACCGCGCCTGATGTAAAGCGTCAATAAGACCTAGAACGATGCACAATACCATGTATTTAACTCACATCTACGCCTAAGCTTGCCCAAATCTGCTGTCAGGTCACTCTCTTATCAGCCTCCATCATGTTTTGCACAGCGCTGACGTTATCTTCAGTTGTCGCTGTTGAAGAAGCACGGGATGGGGCTTCATTATTAAATGCCAATCGAAGTCTATCATAACTTTGTTGTTAACTAAAATCACAACGAAAGTCGTAATAAATTATGGACCGATAATTTTCTCGCGTTAAATTCGTCTTGAAAAGGGGTTTTCAAATTGCCGCCAAGTCAGACTCGCCCACCGAGGGTTTCATGAAAGACTAAATTTCTTATGGTTTAATAACAAATGTATAGTTTTCAGATTTTTCCCTATAGTGGTAGTATAAGACGGTATTACTTGCCAAATTTCATAGTTCTAAGTCAACGGAAAATACCGTGTCGAAATATACGTTTTTTGCGACATAATCGGCCGTATCTTATTTTAAAGTATACTTAGAAGTTCGGTTTTTTCACAGATTCAAGGAACTGTAAACTTGAAAATACGGTTTTTATTTCAACTTGATACCTTCACGCGTTCTTAAGATAAAGGGTCTTGACAGACAGGTGGACAACAAAGTGATCATATTATATAAGGGCTCCGTTTTTTCCTATTTATATTAAAAATTTAAATGAATTTTTCATTGGAAATGTTTCTAGCTGACCATTTTCTTCAAAACTTATTGTATGTACTAAGTTTCTAAAACTTATCCATTGTTTCATTAAAATAATTCAATGACTGAGTTCATGTCAAAATAACGTCATGAATATTTCACCAAAGAACGGCTACAAACATTGCTAAGACGTAAATTTATTCTTACATTTATCTGATCCTTAAGAAAAAATATTATCTTCAAGCTTATTCATTAATTTTAAATTAACAAACTTGAAAGAGAGCTTTAATAATATAACCTAGTAGCCAAACCTAATGAGTTTCACAAAGTAACTTACTAGCTTTACCACCCATAGTAATGCGGAACTTTAAAAAAAACACCTTTATTATTTCTCAATAAGATCTTTGCTAGGTATCTTATTTTCATGGTCAAATAGAAAAACAACATTCATCACTCTTTTTCTTGGAGGAAAACATCTTAGAAAAGTGTACAATGGGAAAATAATAATCTTCAACGTGTCAAGTGGGGAAAAGGAAATATTTTTGTTGGGTTTCAGCTCACATTTTAGTCAGGGTTAGATGGAGTTAGGAGAGATTTATATATTCAGATGCAGTGAAGCACAATATATCATCTACTTCTGCACCAATGTATTTCGACCACGAGTTTTGGAGATTTTTCTCGGATAGATTACTGAGGATTTTCTGTAGAATATTCCGTTTTTAGGGTTAGGTACCTCTACACAGAAAAGCGAAACCCATAAAGGATCACTTTGTTTCCGTCTCTCTGTAACTGTTTCAATGCCTTTTTTCTCAACGCTTAAGGTCAGATTGATATCGAATACTAAAGTAGATAATTCTTTATTTCTTAACAAATATTTCTTAAAATTAGGTAACATAAAACTACTTGTGCTATACAATTGGTAAACAATTGGTATACAATTTGCTGTAGTTAAGTACCCAGGGAGTTATCCTGTTCCCTAGTTTAGGTAATCCTGAATCTTAGGGTCACAGTGTCATTTCCCCTCGCAGAGATAGATTGCTTATTTAATGCTTATTATATAAGAATAGAAGTTTAATTTTTTGTTAATCTAAATCTAATTGTTTCTAGTTTTATTTAACGCCATAAAAATATACGAAGTTTCAAAACATATTTTCGTACAAAAAAATCCAATCACTGACTGACTATCAAAACGCATAAAAGTAGGTAGGTACTTCCCGATGACCAAAAATCTTGAGATTCGGAACAAAGGAACGGAACATCTTGTGGCACAAATACGAAAAACATTAATTTCCACTTTGATATATGGAATAAGTATAGGTTATTTATTTTATGATGACGCGCAAATCAAGCCGTTATAAGTTTCAAGACGTTGCAATAGGTGTCCTAGTGAGTTGAACGATCTGTACTTGGCTAACTTAATTTTGCATCTTTTTCACACATTTTATTCGTTATAATAAGTTTGTATTTCTTGTTTAAATTATTCAAGTCTACTAACTTATTTAATAGAACGGCACAGAATCCTCAAGGCACGAGTTCTACTCGCACTTAATCGGTTTTTATTTAAAAAATCTGAAATCGTTCCATAATATACGAGTGTGCACTGTACATTATACCGCTGCAAAATTCATCAAGATTTGGCTGACTTTTAGAGCGTGATTGAGTTATCAAGATTAAATAAATCATTTTTTTACACGTATTAACGTATCTTTACGAAAGTGGTAGAGAAAACAGCGATTTAAACATCAATCTAGAGTACAATAAAGATCTAGTAGCCCAACTATGAATCTCCATATTTAGCTGAGACTGAAATAGCCAGGCTTTGACGACTTCCATTTATTATTAACTTGGTATTGCACCGCAGCCTCGGGCATTGCAAGCTTAGTGTGTAAGTTATACAGGTACATTCATACAAGATGGGAGTACATGTACCCTTATTCGTGTGTAAAGTCTAGCCAAGGTTTAAAAGGATCTTTCAAAGTCTGCGTCTGTCTGTCTGCCACTTTTTCATTTTATATTGGTTACTTGAAAATCTGCAGCAGAGACGTCGTGTGTGAGTTTGTCTTTAATATGGGTCTTTTTGTTTCTGGCAAACTAATTGTGGGACAAAACCTGCAGTCTGAGTAATTTTTTTTTCTTCTATAAATTGGATTTTGGCTTGTATGCAAAGAATCAAAGCTTTATTTCAAACCATTATTTAATTTCCAATAAATTTCCCTCAAATAGATGAGTTGTATTAATAACTGAATTGACAATTATGTGGTTCTTTATACATAACCATGACGTATGATTTAATTAGTTTAAAGATATGGTTATATTATAATATATTTGAATTACTTGAAACTTATTTAAATTGATCTTTTTAAGGTTCTGTACACGAAGGGTGCCAAACGGGACCCTATTACTAAGTCTCCGCTGCCTTTCTGTCTGTCCCTCTGTCTGTCACAGGGGTCTACAGCTTCAGCCGTAATAGGTAGATAGTTAGAATTTTCACAGAGTACGTGTTACTCTGGCTTCTATCACGGCAAATAATAAAAATTAAAAAAACGATTTGTTTTCAGCTTTCTCTTAAAGACGGTAATACATACAAGTTTCAAGACTGTTTGTGCTACTATTTTAGCTTTTTCTTTTTCGTTTCTATTGAACACGTATTCTGTTGAAAATTTCAACTGGCTACAAGGCTGAAGCTGTAGCCCCTTGTGACAGACGGACGGATGGATGGACGGACAGACAGCGGAGGCTTGGTTAGGGTCTCATTTAGCACCCTTCAGGTACAGAACCCTAAGCTACATATATGAAGAAGCATTTCTATAGTAATGACAAAGTAGTAAATAGTCGTGTCCGTACGTAGAATATTTTTTTCTGTCTGTATGTCTGTCTGTCTGTATGTATGTGCGTTCGGTTTTATTGAATATTTTATATGTTATATATGAATATAATATGCTACAAAAAACCAACAGGTATTTATGTATCTACTTATTAAGTAGCTTGCTTATAACTTCCTTCTTAAAAACAGCTTCTGACCCATAAAATAGCTGGATAGATAATTTGATAAGAAGGATTCAAAAGCATCTGTGCCCTAAAATTATGGAGTTTTTTGCAAAATTAGTGTGGGCGACAGGCTCATGAAACAATGAAGTATGTCTGGTCCATTTAGACGTAGTTGCACCATTAAGATTGTTAATTCTGAGCAGTCAATATTGTTATTGCATACATTGTGTACCAGCATCATGTCAAAAGCGTTCGACTATCCTCCAAAGTCATAATGGTGCATACAAGAATCATTTTAATCAATGGCCAAGTAACTAGAACGGAAATTCAAATATTAAAAAGAAATACAATACGTTCGATGTTCGTTCATATAAGGGGTCCCAAATACAGGAGCAGTAAGAATACAACAGACGTAATGAGTAGTAAAAAACTTTGATCCTCAAAATCACTTGTTCTAAATTCGTAAAATCACGAGAGTTTCGCATGATAAATTCTAGGCTCTTGAAAGCTTTATCGATTATATTGGCAAAATGATGAGCAGAAGTTAAATAAGATTCAATGGGAACACCAAGATCATGCACCAGCTGTACTGTATAAGTTTCAATGTTTCTAATGGAGTAAACAATATATAAACGGTTTTCGTTTACGTGTAAAAGTGATTGACATGCAGTTTAAAATGTTTATGCTTATTCTATTCTTATAATAGTACTTTGCGTACTCTTTAGTATCTTCAAATACTCTGTAACAACGCTTTCAGAGCATTGTTTGGGTTGCCGCGCGCGTACAGCGCCACAGGAATGTTTGCCGACGCGCACAGAGATTGTTTTTTCACCATCATCCGCAAGAGATGCGCGTCGATGCTCATAAGAGTGCGCGCTAGCTCCAACTCTATTTTGCAGATGATAGACTTGACAACCATGCTATACAACTTTGGGTTCATGTTCATATTAATAGGAATAGCATAATATGATTAATTGAAATAGGCGTTACCTTGCGGAAGTCCATCACTAAGTAAAGGATATATGAATATAATTTGCAATATTCCGCTAAACAATTCTTGTCGTGCTATTCAAAATGCAGACTCGTGCACCGCCCGCCCGCCCGCATAAAAACATGCAACAAGCAAGCGATACAAGCAAAGCAATCTTAAATAACAATGTTATTCAGGGTGACGCCTTTGTTCCTCTTAATTCAGATCCAACTAAGAAATTTCAAGCAGAGTTAAAATTAGCCGTCAACAACACCTCCTTTGTTTTTCCAGACAATTCTCACTATAAAGCAAAATTACTTCCTATGAACCCTGTAGCTCCAGCTTTGTACGGTTTGCCAAAAATTCATAAAGATAATATTCCAGTTCGTCCGGTTGTCTCTTATATAGGTGCTCCAGCTTATGATTTGTCAAAACGGTTAAATCATATTTTGATAGAAAAAACTGCCTTCAAGCCCATTTATTGTCTTAGGAACAAAGATGACTTGATATCAAAAATTCAGAATGTCCATTTGCCCTCTAATGCGAAGTTGATATCTTTAGATGTAGATAGCTTGTTTACCAATGTTCCTTCCGATGAGTGTTTGATTGTTATTAGAAATTTAGTAGAAAAACAACGTCTTCACACTAACGAAATTGATGACCTCATTAGCCTTGCATCAGTTTGCATGTGTCAAAATTATTTCAAATTCAATGATAGATTCTATATGCAGAAAGAAGGTTTAGCGATGGGTTCACCCTTAAGTCCATTAATGGCCGATATTTTCATGGATAGTTTTGAGAACAAACACATTGTCAGTAGTTCGAATATTTTGTATTATTACAGATACGTTGATGACATCATTATTTGCTGGACTGGTACTGGTAGACAGCTCGATGTATTTGTTGACAAATTGAACAAAATTCACCCCAAAATAAAATTTAAATTAGAAGTCGAACAAGAAAACTCCCTTAATTTTCTAGATTTAACGATTACTCGGGCACAGAATAAACATGAATTTCAAATATACCGCAAGCCAACACACACCGATACTGTAATACCTTCTTCATCTTGTCACCCTTGGGAACATAAGCTTGCAGCATTTCGTTGTTATGTTCACAGATTGATGACGGTGCCTCTAAGTCCTGACAATTTTGAAAAAGAACTCAACATAATATATCAGATTGCTGTGAATAACGGGTATAGTGCAAAAATGGTTGATAGATTAGTCCACAAAAAACAGAATATCATTATTAGAAACAGTTTGTCTGCTTTACAGCCTGAAAGTACGAGTGTTCAGAAATATAAAACAAGCATAACTTATCTAGGTCCAATTTCTGAACGGGTTGCGAAGATTTTTCGGCGTTGTGGTGTTCGCGTTGCATTCAGAACCAAAAATAAGATAAAGCGTATTTGCAATGGTAAGGACAAATTAGATAAAAAACAACAGTCTGGTATTTACAAATTGTCTTGCAATGATTGTAACGGTGTCTATGTAGGTCAAACAGGTCGCAGTTTTGAAACTAGGTACAAAGAACATATCTCAGCCCATAGAAATAATCATCCTGAAAAATCACACTTTGCAAAACATCTATTAGAGTCCGGTCATAGTTTGCCTGATAACCATTCATTTGAAGTAAAACATATTTGTAAAAAAGGTTTAAGAATGTGTGTGTTAGAACAATTAGAAATACTAAAAAACAAGAATAACCCTGATTTACTAAACGAACAAACTAACTTTACCACTACCCCACTGTTACGCATGTTTTCGTCTCCCCATTTTCCCCACCAAACAACTAGTCAGGCCGGTGTATAAAAGGCGAGTTTTGGTCGGCGGCTCGTCACTAGCTGCTGAGCTGTCGGGCGAACAACATCAGTTGCTGCGGAGCGGCTGGGCGAGCAACACATCAGTTGCTGCGGAGAAGCCGGGCTAGCAACACATCCCGAGGATGCCTCGTTCAGAGGCGAAACACGTGTCGATAAGTTTTCTTGCTTGTTATTTAAGATTGCTTTGCTTGTATCGCTTGCTTGTTGCATGTTTTTATGCGGGCGGGCGGGCGGTGCACGAGTCTGCATTTTGAATAGCACGACAAGAATTGTTTAGCGGAATATTGCAAATTATATTCATATATCCTTTACATAGCATAATATGTTGATTATTGCTGACACATATTTTCCATTTTGTTAGTTAAGTTATCTTTAATTTTTATTTTTATTGTATGTTTATTGTATGTAAAAAGCCCCCCTCTCCACAGATATGGTTTAAACCTCGCGTGCTGGACCCATTTGAATATTATAAGGAGGTTAAAACCTGTCAGAAAGGGGCTTCCCATACAAAGGGGGTTCTTATATACTAAAATTCCTTTCTGAAGGGTAAATGGTTCAAAGACTCACATTCGGATGCAGCCTTACTTCTTGAACTTCTGCGCTGGATACAGACCACCAGACTCAATCTTGGTGTCTGGGCAGACAGCGTTCTCCTCTCGTCGGTCTGGCGGGTCACAGGTCTTCGACAAACTACTGGCTCATCCAGCAGCTTTTGGGAGTTTACCTAAACACCAATATCTAACCCCGAGCTAGCTCGACCCAGACCTCTACCACGATTTCCGTGAATCGTGTTAATGAAAATCCAAACACATCACTTTCCACCGGCGACCGATTCCCGAGACTGTTCGGACACACAATAGGGCTCGCAATTAATGCTCATTAATTGGGTTATTTTACCACTTTTCCACTGTTTATTTCCTTGAAATACATAATAATTACTTCAACACTGGTTGAATCCATTTTTACACGCATCTCCCTGAGACCAAAATTGACAGTAAACCGGAAAAAACAACTTTGACATTTCACTTTTTTACAACCCGTGTTGCCATCTCAATAAAATAGAATCTGACACATACTTGCGCGTTCCGAACGCTTTTAAACCGAACAATCCCCCGCTCCGGGCTGTTATCCTTATCAGACCGCTAGCTTACTCAACCGGGAGCCGGGAGAGAGTCGCCAAGGCTCGTCACAGAATCAAACCTTCGACCAATCACCTCAGCGGCGCGAGGAGTCTCATCCCCGCCAATTATCAACTTAATAATGCGACCACGTCGCCAATACAAAGAATTCTAAATTCGCATCTTTCAATAAGATTACATCCCCGATGACAAGGCGGAGGTGGGTCTTGGCCGATTTCACAAAATAACCATGACTTAACTAAATACAATTATCTTCTAAAATGTATACATCTTTTCAAGTAATTTGCGGTACCCTTGTAATTCGTGCCGTTGTCTGAACTAATTAAAAAAGCAAACCTCTACGCGATACTAATCGGTCTAATGCAACGACGAAGGCCTCCGCAGACAACGAGGACTCTAATCCCAAGTGGACGGCCTTGGTGGACAGACACACGAATACTCACAGGTACGCCTTAACAGTCCGAGCGTTGCGAAGGCTAGACGTTCGGACGAGGAACGGTCCCCCCACGTCCGTAGCCACTCCATCAAAAGGTCTCGACTGTGTGATCCCATCAGCTGGCAGATCTCCTATCTGCGGCTGCATCAACAAGGCTCGCAGCCTGTAACAAGAAACACAGGAGAAGAGAACATTGCGAATTACCCGGCGAGTAGACAAAATCCAAAACTCTCGCTGTAAAATCGCCAATAACGCGCTTCATCCCGTGTGTGAGTTACGAACATGTCGGTCGGACAGCAAAAGCCTAACCAAAGGCCCTCCTTGGGTAACGACAAAGGATGGCGACTTGCGTGCTCCGACCCGACGCACACCGTGCCGACGCCACCGTCGCGACGCCCCAGCGTCTCAACGCACGGTGACCCAACTCACGGCGTCCAATCAGGAACTAGTTTGGTCCCTAGAACTAGAGCATGCACACGCAACCCGGGTAAAATCTGGGGTGTCCTATCCAACTGCTGGACAGGCCAAGAAATCTGTTTCTTTAAACCACTCCGGCCCCCACTATAGATGATGCGACACCAACTCCGGCGCTGTGCACCCCCTAGATGCGCACTCTGCAGAATTACATTCACCTGGGACGTGCCTCCAATTTAATATGAATAACTATATTCTGAATTTGTGAAACCCGGTTTCCTACAAAAATCTCTAAAGTACGTGGGGATGCGCGTAGCCATGCTCGCGCAACCTGACTATCCGATCATGCATACACGTCCCGAAATTCAACAGTGGTCCTTACTCTAACTGAATCTCCCCCCGGGGGGCCCCAACTACTAACTAATATGGTGGGCCGAAGAACTGTCCTCGGCTTCGCACCGGTACAGGGGCAGACAAATTATTGGGGGCCCGGCCCCTCCAATCCAGGGTGCATCCATTGCCCTATATATGGTGAGCGTATACACAATGCCATCCGAGGTGGTGCGTAACCCGCTGCCCTACCATATCTCGAATAAGGCGGGTGATATTCTAACCGCGGATACTCGTGTATCGACGGAGAGTATCGCTGTGGCTCCGCCCTGCTATACTGTCCTACAGTGGGCGCAGGCACTGGTTCGGCAAACTGGGGTCCACTCATACAACCTTGAGTGGGGCCCCTGCCCGTGGAGCCCCCCCCCCTCGGGGGGTCCCTACTCGGGCCCGCTGTCGCGGAAACATGGGGTCCACTCCTAAGGTCCTGAGTGCGGCCCTGACCCGTTGAACCCCCCCCCCCCCCATGAGGGGTCCCCACCCGGGTCCGCAATATAGCCTCGTACCGCAGGCGCACGATTCACACCACTATCAAACTGAGCACGACTCACGCGAGGGCTCTCTCCACTCTCTGACGGGTGCACTCCTCGTCCTTGAGAGGGGCCACTCGACGGACGTGACTGATAGGTGGACTGCGCCGCGGCTCCCCCGCTCGTGGCGTGACCGTAGGCTCCAGACCTGTTCGCACAAATTAAATCATTATGTGGCCGGCCACATTCTCTACACATTCGCTGTCTGGAGCACTCGCGCGCTAAGTGGTCCTCTAAACAAAAATAGCACAGTCTATTAATTTTAACTAATCGCCGTCTGTCCACTACCGGTAATGCAGCAAAATCATGGCACTGCGATAACGCGTGTCCTGGGCGTCCACACTGGTGGCAATTTGGGCTCTCAGCAACAGCGGCCAGTGCAGCCAGACGTGCAGCAACGCGTCCCCGAAGCGGTTGCACTCCATGTGGCCCCCTTCGCCCCGAATTACCGGCGGGTTCCCTGAAACTTCCGGCAGGTGGCGCCACCTCCGAAGTCGATGAAGATTCCACGGCCCTAGCCTCAAATTCTAAAAACTTCATCAAATCAGCGAAAGTAGGAAGAGCCTTGTCCTCCCTTTCCGCGGTCTCACGTTCGAAACGTGAACGAGTATCAGACGGTAACTTACCCAAAATAATGTGTACCAACAAGAACGACCACTCATCCACGGGCAAACCTAACATTTTTAACGCGTTACAGGCTACTGTAACCGGGGTCAGTAACTGCGTTCGAATTTGAGCCTTATTACCTACCCTAGGCAAACTTAACAATTGGCTCGTATGAGCATCGGCCAACAGACGGACATTCTGATATCTATTATTTAATAGTTCCCACGCTATGCTATAAGAATCGTCCTCTACTCTTAAATGTTGCACTAAGCTCTTTGCCTCACTTTCTAAAGTGGACATCAAATATGCCATCTTTTGTGCGTTGGTTAAATCCTGCCTACTGTCAACCAACGAGGTGAACATATTCTTATATGCCACCCACAGCTCCATGGCACCATCAAAATGTCCCAACTCCAAAGTAGGGAGCCTACTGTGCAACGATGTACCTTGCGCTGCATGTCTTACATCAGGTGTGCTCGAAACACCTGACTGTCGCTTTTTAATCTGACAGGCGACCTGTGTGACCTCATTATAAATATCCATAATTTGATCCATGTCATTATTAGGGCTAGCCATTACCTCCGGTGGCAGCTCCTGGTCCAACAGCTCGATGAGCGCCTGCTCAGCTTTCTCGAGGCGATCCTCCATCTGTGAGTACCGCTCCAGGACTGCATCGCCCCGATCAGCTCGAGCCAACAAGCCTTGAACGCTGACAAACCAGCGCAGCTGGCTGGCCAAGATGTTCCTCGGAGAAGTCCTCGACATTGTAGACCGGGAAATCAAAGAAAATACCAACAATTAAAAACCGAACTAACTCTGGCACGAATCACAAACGTCCCCGTATACAATAATATTGTAGACCCAAATATACTAGACTCTAGTCAGTATGCTAATTTCAATACAATAATACACAATACAACCCTGTTGTTCAATTATGCGAGTTCAACCAAACCCAATTTTTAATACTCAAATGTGTACAAACAAACACAATATCATAACTTTATGAACAAACAGACAGACCTTTTCTGTTGCTATATATCACTCAAACATTTTCAAATAAACACAATATCATAACTTTATGAACAGACAGACAGACCGTTTCTGCTGCTATATATATATAATCCATACAACATAAACCAGTTAGTTACATTTATGCTACACTTTTGACAAACAACTATGTCCAAGCCTCAATCGCAAGTGTCAAGAAGTTTTCATTCAAAATAAACAATATAAACCAAACTGTAGCACTAACTAACAGTATATCCAAAGGTAATTGGCTTCTGAAAGTATGTAATCACATTAAACACTTGTTAAAGACTAAACATACTCCAAAACAAACAAATTTAACAATTCCAAGTTGTAACATAACCTATGTACGTTGTCATAATATTATACCTAAGCGCTCGCTTAGTTAATATGATTCACTAACCAAAAACTACACATTACACATTAGCCCTGCTATGTACTTTGTAATTTATATAAGCCGAGGCTTTCAACAACTATATAACTAATAATAAAGCCGCTTCGCTTGCTAGCAATGGTTATGCTGTATGAATTTACAAACTATTATAGTTTTGTCGCCGGGTTCACTAGGCTTAACCGCGCTTATAAAGTTATATGTTTATCCACAATACAACATATAATACAATACCTAAAGCTAAAGGAGCTGTGTAAATATCCTTCCAGCTTACATAAACCTATTCATATACACAGTCCGAGTACTGTAGTATAAGAAATAACAAAATATTCTATTTGATCTCGCTTTAGGTTACAAAGTTCCAAACTACCTACCTAAAACAAAGTATAATTCACAAATTAACTTACAAGGCCAACGAAGCTACTATATCGGTTCGGCTTATATAAACAGAATATATCTTGGTCCGGGGTTGTTTAATATCCGATACTAAACAACTTAACCACGCTATGCTACCAGGAAATTGTATGTGAAAAGCCCCCCTCTCCACAGATATGGTTTAAACCTCGCGTGCTGTACCCATTTGAATATTATAAGGAGGTTAAAACCTGTCAGAAAGGGGCTTCCCATACAAAGGGGGTTCTTATATACTAAAATTCCTTTCTGAAGGGTAAATGGTTCAAAGACTCACATTCGGATGCAGCCTTACTTCTTGAACTTCTGCGCTGGATACAGACCACCAGACTCAATCTTGGTGTCTGGGCAGACAGCGTTCTCCTCTCGTCGGTCTGGCGCGTCACAGGTCTTCGACAAACTACTGGCTCATCCAGCAGCTTTTGGGAGTTTACCTAAACACCAATATCTAACCCCGAGCTAGCTCGACCCAGACCTCTACCACGATTTCCGTGAATTGTGTTAATGAAAATCCAAACACATCACTTTCCACCGGCGACCGATTCCCGAGACTGTTCGGACACACAATAGGGCTCGCAATTAATGCTCATTAATTGGGTTATTTTACCACTTTTCCACTGTTTATTTCCTTGAAATACATAATAATTACTTCAACACTGGTTGAATCCATTTTTACACGCATCTCCCTGAGACCAAAATTGACAGTAAACCGGAAAAAACAACTTTGACATTTCACTTTTTTACAACCCGTGTTGCCATCTCAATAAAATAGAATCTGACACATACTTGCGCGTTCCGAACGCTTTTAAACCGAACATTTATTTTGTTATCATTTTTTGTGTTTGTTAAGATGTTATGTTGATTTTATTTTGATATGAGCCTAGAATGCTCGAAATAAACGTTTATTATTATTATTATTTTATAGTACTCAGTTAGAAGTTCGAGGTCCTCCTAGAGTTGCAGTCAATTTGAGACACTTTACACAGCATAAAGGAGAAATTTTTGCATAATGAAAGCAGTCCGATATGTCATATAGATAAGCAACATACAATATAGGAATGATTACAAAACCCGGTGGTACCCCAGAAGTAATTTTGATGAAGCTAGACTTGTGGCCACTTACTACCACTGCTACTTCTTATATATGAATTCATCAATCCAAGCAGATTGCTACAAATACCAAAGTGCTGCAGCTTCCGCAAGAGGATGACGTGATCAACATGGTCGAAAGCTTTTCTAAGTTCGTGTAGAAGTTAATGCACCTGACCACGGTTATCCATTCCTCTAGACACATCATTAAGAAAAACAGGAAGATTGGTCGCAGTAGATCTGCCCTTGAGAAACACGTGCTGTTGCGAGGGAACTGACTTGGCAATTAAACAGTAAATAAAATTATGGACAACTTGCTCTTACCAAAAATGATCAAAATTTTAATAGGCCTGTAATGTTCTTTAACTGATTGTATTTCCCTTTTTATGAATTGGGACTTGTGCTATTTTCTATATTGTAGAAAATACACCTTAATTGAATGAACTATGAATAAAATTGCAATTGCGTTTGATAGCGCCTTGGAAAATGAAAGGTACACCATCGCTTTCTGCTCCCTTAGACGTGTGTCAATGTTGCTTAGAAGCTTCACAACACAGTTCGAAAACGCATTCAAAATGTCGTTAAAAGCCCCGCAGATTGCCTCTTCATTATTTAATTCCTGATTGTGATATTGCATATGACTTTGATAGACAGATTTGGTTTTTCGCTTTGATTTCACGTATGACCAAAATAGTTTGGATGAGGTTTTAATACTAGCTTGTGAGCGTGAAACGTAATCTCTGTAACATTCTTCCTTAAAGGAAGTCAGCCTGCTACGTAACAGTGAGAAAATCTGGTAATTTACCGGATTGCCATACCTCTTCCATCTATTATGAACCTCGCTCCTTTCTTTCGTGCAATTGATTAAAACTCAACTATACCAGATTGGATACTGGTGAGATGAACTTGATACATATTTATCAATTGATGATTTCATAAAAAACTTCTACACCTTCATAAACAGACCCTGCCTCAACACGTCCCAATCAGTATTTAATAACTCTGTGTTAATAGCAGTATTTTGGCTTTTCTAAATAACTTATTTTTGTGATTTAGATTTCAAAGAAAGTATCGTGACGTCTATGGCATTTACTTAATGAAAATTTAAAGGGTTAACCAATTTACGGATTTCGTCAATGTTAATACAGTCTGTTAAACATATGACTCAAAATTGCATATGAAATTCGTAAATTTTTCGATCTCACTCCACATTTATTGGTCTTAAATTGTATCAAAAATGGATAACTGAACTGTGTGAAATTTAACGTCATCAAAGAATTACCAGTCAAGTTTCCAATTGAATGCTCTAGTATTTTATTATTTTACATATATTTACATATTTTTCGTTATTGGCTGTATTATGTATAAATAAATTTATTTTTTAATTATTCAAGAAATGTTTCGATAAATTTGGTTGCATACATTAAATTCACCTCGTATAATAACAACCTTTTTTTTTTCAAAACTACTTTACTCCTAACTAGGCTAAGCAAAAGGTATGTTTTGGTGGTTTAAACATACCTATTAGGGAAGATCAATGAAAAAAGAGTGATGAAAGAAAGTTATGGTGCGCAAACGGAAATAAAATCTTGACCGGGCCGCTCTAGAAGGAATGAAGAGTATGATTAGAAAGTATGCCAACCAAACTGGAAAAAAGGGCAAAGTCACAAGTATCCGAAATGGAAGAGCTTGTATGACTTACAGATGTGAATATAGTAATTAAATATTTACGTTTATGTTTATAACTAATTATATATTTATAATATGTTAACTTGGCACAGCCATGTTTAAGTTGTGTCGCAGAAAGACAGAGACACTGAAGCTTCGCTTCAATATGGTTGCCGTAATTTTATTTCTTCAGCATTCTGATCAAATCAATAAATCCACATTACCCGGTAGTTTGCATTGATCGATCATTATTTTAGTATTGCCTCAGTCCAGATCTATTAAGTACCTAAGTGACCTAGTTTAATCCTGGCCATCTCTTTTAATGGCTCGCTTTAAGTGCTCTATTAAATAAACAGCGAGATTCTGGTTATAGATATTTAGTGGAACAGTTTGAGGGCAACTCTCACAACTTTTTTGTGTACCCATTCTACATTAATTTCTTGAAAAAAGAAAACTGTACGAGGGGTGGCTGAAAAGTAATCTACCTGACTATGAAAGAAAATACATGGATTAATAATTTATTTTTTATTTTTCAATATAGTCCCCTGCAACTGAAATGCACTTACGACATTTGTCAATAAGTGACAGCATACCATTAAAATAATAATTATTATTTTGTTCGTCAAAATAGTCATTCACAGCGTCCTTCATCTCTTCATCTGTTGAAAATCTGCGCCCTCTCAAATTTTTCTTTAAATTTTTAAATAAGAAGTAGTCAGAGGGAGCCAGGTCTGGACTATAGGGTGGGTGGTTGATCTCTGTAAAGCCGTTTTTTGTCAGAGATGACCGCGCCTTAAAGGCCGTGTGCGCGGGTGCATTATCATGCAAAATCAAAACGCCTTTGCTAAGTTTGCCCCTCCTGTCTTCTTTTATTTTTTTGCGTAGCTGGTCAAGTAAGTTCGCATAGTATTCAGCATTCATCGTGGTGTTTTTTGGCAGGTAATCTATCATAAGAATCCCCTCAACATCCCAAAAAATGGTTGCCATTAGTTTGCCCGCTGACAGCCGGACCTTAAACTTCCTTGGTGGTTTTTCCCCTTTAAATTTCCATTGCATCGATTCTTGTTTGCTTTCGGGATCCCACTGACGAATCCAAGTTTCATCACAGGTCACTATTCGCAAGATAGTTTCTTCCTCTTTATCCTTTACCAAGTCTAAAAATGACTGACAACATTCCACATGCCTTTGCTTATCAAACGGGGTCAACATTTTAGGCACCCAACGTGCGCTCACCTTGGACATTCCCAAATGTTCATGAATTATTTCATGAACTCGTTCCTTGCTAATGCCAACATCTCTAGCTATTTCCCACTGCTTAATTCGCCGATCGGCAAGGATCAGTTTCTTCACTTTTTCCACATTATCTGCGGTAACTGCAGAAATGGGCCTTCCACTACGGGGATCGTCTTCTAAGCTCACACGGCCTTGTTTAAACTGCTTTGACCAAAACTTTATTACAAATTCGGAAGGACATGAATCTCCGAACACCTTAAACATGCGCTCTCGGATCTGCGTCGGCGTATTCCCTTCTTTACCGAGGAATTTAATCACAGCGCGATACTCAATTTTATCCATTTTTAATTTTATTGCAACTTGATAAAAACGAAGACGCGCCAAAAAAAAATTGAACTCGTAGAAACAAATAAGTGTCATAATTTTTAAAAAAGGAATAAACAAAGAATACGAGAATATAGTGGCCAGTAACATTTTTTAAACTTTCTTTAACAAAGGAGATTTTATATCAGCCACCCCTCGTACATAAAAGTGGAAAAACATAGTCAAGTGCGAGTAAATAAATTTCAGGATTGTCTACAGATCTTGGCACCCATTAAGACTGAGGTCTTGACTTGACTTGAGAGTCGATGAAGTTGACAACCACACTATTATAATAATAAAAAAAAATAAAAAAAAAAATTAAAAAGCCTCTCTGCATTGGCTGCGCTTTGGTGACCTCCTTGGGGAAACCGAGGGATTTATCTGTGCAATACAGAATCAGGTGATCAAGACGCGGAACTACCGGAAATAATAGGTTGGGGAAAAACTCTTTTCGCAAATAGTATGTATGAACTTATAATAAAATCTCTTTGGCTATACCATTTGTATCTGGCTGGTTTTGGTATTATTAAAAAGTTTAAATTTAAAAAAAGATAAAATTAAAATTAGGTAAAATGTGTGATTTTCATTTATTTTTCTTACTGTTAAGATGAGTGATTCTAATGAAGAAATTCGATACATTTTTAAATTTTACTACAAAAAAGGCAAAAATGCAACGCAAGCCGTGAAAAAAATTTGTGATGTTTATGGACCTAGTGCAGTGTCTGTGAGAGTAGCACAAATTTGGTTTAAGCGTTTTCAATCCGGAAATTTTGATGTCAAAGATGCATCTCGCTCTGGGCGCCCTGTTACGGATAAAATGGATGCCATTTTTGAAAAAGTGGAGCAAGATCGGCACATCAATAGTTACGATGTAGGTGAAGAACTGGGGATTGACCACAAAACAGTTTTGGCGCTTTGAAAAAAGCTGGATACACAAAAAAGCTCGATATTTGGGTGCATCATGAGCTCACTGAAAGAAACTTAATGAAGCATGTACTCATTTGTGATTCTTTATTACGACGTAATGAAACCGAACCATTTTTGAAAAACCTGATAACTGACAAGAACGTGCGAAAAAGGTCGTGGTCAAAGGCTGGTCAGGCTTCACAGACTCTGGCGAAACCCGGGTTATCTCGCAACAAGGTAATGCTGTGTGTATGGTGGGATTGGAAGGGCATTATTCATTATGAGCTGTTACCGCCAGGCAGGACCATCGATTCTGAACTCTACTGCGAAAAACTGATGAGATTAAAGAAGGAAGTCGAGAGAAAGCGGCCGGAATTAGCCAACAGAAGGGGTGTGGTTTTTCATCATGATAACGCTAGACCTCACACATCTTTAGCCACTCAGCAAAAATTAAAAGAGTTTGGCTGGGACGTATTAATTCATCCGCCGTATAGTCCTCACCTTGCAACTTCAGATTTCCACTTGTTTCGGTCTCTTCAGAATTCTTTAGGCAGTGTCAGGTTAACATCACGAGAGGACTGCCAAAACCACTTGTCGCGGTTTTTTGATCAGAAGCCCGAGAATTTCTTTAGCAATGGGATCATGTCCCTACCTACAAGATGGCAGAAAGTTATTGAACAAAATGGCACCTACGTACTTTAATTAAATATAAATAAACTTTATAAAAAACGTTTTGAATTTTCATATAAAATGCGAAGAAACTTTTTCCCCAACCTTAATTAAGAATGGGATCCAGGATATCTTCCGGGCATGTGCTCACCCTGGAGAGTCACTTCGACATGTTATTTCCGGTTGGTCCGCTCTTGCCAACACTGAGTATCTTAACAGGCACAATCAAGTGGCCAAAATCCTTCACCAGGAATTCGCCCACAAGTACGGCCTCGTCGATCAGAGGGTACCGTATTACAAGTACTTGACCGCGCCAACCAACCAAGCTGGGACCGGTTTGTCATCACGAATAGGACTATTCTCGCGAATAAACCTGACATCGTGTCGATGGACCGGGCGCAGTCTCGGGTGTTTAGCACGATGAGAACCTCGTAAAAGCCGAAATCGAGAAGAAAAGAAAGTATATCGACCTGGCTCACGAGGTTAGACATGTGGGGTGTGGCATCCATCGAAATCATCCCAATTGTTTTGTCCGCAAACGGGTTGATACCAACCAGCCTCGAAAACAACCTAAGGCGGTTGGGGTTCCGCGGCAGTTCGCTTCCAGCGCGGATGCAAAGGGCGATACTGCTCGCATCGCTCACCGGTTTCTTTCCCTGGGACTTTGAACCCCGGTCGACTGTGCCTCTGCCGGGGTACACCGTCCCTCTCTCTTTAAATTCTTTTGGCCAAGAAAGAGAGACAAGATCAAAAATTCCCATAATAATAATAATAATTCTCTATATAATAATCATATATAATATTAAACTTGGCTCCCATTTTCACATTTATGTTTTTGGTGGGATGTATTTTAGAACAAAAATTAAATTATAATGATGCCTGTACTACTTTTTTTTATTGCCCTCTCACAAATTAAGGGGGTTGGCCGTAACTCGCGTCCCTAGAGACCTGTTACGTGATCCCCGGGTGGTGCTAAACGAGTTACAAATTTTCTTTATTTATTTGACTCAGATTTATAAAGAAGTCTCCGACTTTCGGGTTGGAGACACCCCAGTTGGAACTACGGGTCCGACTGGGTTTTATTGGGTACTACGGGAGTCAGACTTGAGCCGACCTGATGCTTGCTCGCGCTAGCGGAAGGTGTCTGACATGGGTTTGGTTTCGTAGTGGCATGTTATTAGCTTCGGCTAATAACTTAGTGGTTTGAACTGCAGGAGTTCGAGCACGTTGTCTGTCCGGTATAGCTTGTGACCGGACGCTCGTCTCCGTGAGCAGTTAGCATTCCCTAGCGCTTGGGCGGCCACCAATGTGAACGGGCTATGCGGGGCACGTGAGTTGTCCTCAAGTTGTCCGATGAACACTGCTGGCGTATGGAAGCGTGCATTCGTGTGGGCGACCGTGTGGTTTCAGTGGGAGGACTTCATCTCCGGCACTCCATCTGGATAGTGGAGTTGACAACCCGACGCTATTCCGCGAGGTGAGCGTGCGAGCAGCTCCGAGTACCTCCTTGGATAATAAGGGAGCCAGCTTCTCTGGTGGGTCCAACAACACATAGTTGAGTCAATCATGTCGTATATTGTTTGACGGCGGATGTGCAGCACTTGGTTCTGCTCGGGGCTATCCTGTCTTAACCCTTGATTAAGGCGTCATCGTTGCTTACGCAGGTAAGCAAAGCCTATTTAGTTTATTTTATTTACATGATTACAAAATATGTAAACTGTTTAAATGCAGTAATGAGTGTGTAATAGTAGTAGTGAAATAGCGTGTTTATGTTCGGGACGATGTATATATGTGTTATTGTGAAAATTTTAATGCCCTGCCCTATTTCTTTGTAATTCTATTATTGTAGTAAATTATTCAAAATGTGTTTTCATAGTAAAGCTCCATACATTTTGTTTAAGTTACATGACGACCTTTTTATTACACTTAGATAACAAAAAGGTCGCATAGACGTTTCCTTAAGACTGCGACGTGCAGGCCATTACAGTCATCTTTATTGTTTCTCATTACCTACATTACATCAAATAAACATTGATTCATGAACAGAGGATAAAGCCGGTCTTTTATTCTAGATCCATCTTTTTTATTAAATCGCGTTTGTATGTGTATGAAATAAAATGGAACATAATTTTATTAAAGCGTGGGCTAGACCTTTAAACTTTTTCAAAGTCTACTGAAAGTTATACAACCGTTGCAATTCAAAATTTTAATCGTAAAAAAGCCCTAAGTTTCGACCATTCGACTAAAACAATTATGTCATATAAAGGTGACGGGCGAACGTTTAACCAGCGGTTTAATGATAAAAAAGTTACGTTAAGGTTATGCACAAGGCGACGGTTATCTTGCTAGTTACAAAAACCTCTTATTCAACTGAAACGTTCCTACTCTAAATATTTTGTCCAATAAACTTTATGGCTGACACCATTATATGACGTCGTATAACTTAGTCACGAAAACGTTTTTTCAATATAAACAATGACACCCTTATACGACTCCATAAAAATTAGTCGTGAAACGACCTATACAATAAAAACATTATATGACATCATATAAATTTGTCGTAAAACGTTAATTTAACCTATCCGCTGACACCATTATGTGAAGTCATATAAATGAGTCACAAAGACGTTTATTCAATCTATATATTGACATCCTATGTGACGTTGTATAAATTAGTCGTAAAAACGTTTATTCGATATACATAATAAGACATTACAGCCATGCGACTGAAATGTCGCAAGATAAACATCTATACAACGCGATAGCATAATACCACTATATAACTGTTACATAACTTGAAGTCGTATAAGACTGATAGTAAACGACGCTTTTAATTGTTGGGGGAGGGGTGACCTGTGCCTGTTGCGGTAGAACGTGATGATCACAGGTACTGTTGTTAGCTGACAATGGTCGACAACATCAGCGGTGAGATCCATTGCCCTTAGGTGGGAAAGTGATCACTTGAATTCATTCTTGAATCAAGTTTGAGCTGAAGTTACAGAGGACCTCCTTTCATAACCTTGAGTTGATATTGGCGGTCCACTATAACCTAAACTAAGTAGACACGTAGCGATCGGGATTTGCCCTTTCAAATCAGTTTCCGTGCTACACCCTGTACATTAAATATTAATTTAATTTGTTTTTTTTTTTAAATCACATGAAATTTTAGTATTTTCTTGTTTTATATTTATTTAGTTCAATTCTTATATTGATATTGACGTGTAATGAGTACAAAAATATCGCATGACTAAATTATTCACCCATTCATTCATGGTTCCCACTCAGAAAATAAAACTGAACCGTTGACCTTTTTTCATGTAGTCGGTCATTAGGTAGATAATAACGTAGGTACATACGTCAGAATTCCGCGGGCCCTCTCTTACCCGCAACTTGAGGGCGCGTCCGCCGCAGTACTCGGGTGGGAGAGGCCGATTCTGGTGATCAATCAAAATCTCATTCGAACGCGTCACTTCCCCGGTTCACGTTATCCATCTTGTCTAATTTTGCCATAGAGTGCCACTGCGTGTTTAAAAACTTTTTGGTCACCTTATTTGATGAAATTTTTTGTAACGGCCGCATCAAATCTTGTTTCGTTCGTCTCAATTTTATTAATAGTGCTAGCGGTACAAACGGAAATTCAGTAAATTGCTGCAAATTGTATTAAAGGCATGAAAATCGGAACGATAGATCTTCAGGCCACTACTCATTGTGTTCAATTACCATTAAATATATAGACTATAGATCGAAATGCACTTCAACTTGAAAAACTTCAACCAGTAATGCTTATATTATTTGTAATAATGAAAAATAAATAAAAATACTAAATGTGAATATTTCCAAATTGCTTTTTTGACATTTGATATAAGGATATAAGGTATTATTAAAGGTATATTTTACAAAAAAATATTCAACCGCATCGTATCTGGAGGCGCCCAAACTTGGTATGTTTTGAAAATGATTTTCAGAACAATCTGGGGGCACGGCAGTGTCCCCGCCAAGTCAAGTTAAAAAGCGGCACGGCAGTACCATCCTTTTCTCGAAACAGTTCAGGCCATTTTCAACCCCCCTATAACTTCGTTGTTGATAAAACTAGAAGCCTGAATTTTCAGTAACCAAGCAGGCATTGTATAAACACGGTATATTTAAAATTTCATTCATTTGAACCAGACATTTGAGAATTATAACTAGTCAAAGTTTCTCAATTTTGTCACTCACTCGCTCACTCACTGACTGACTGATCGATCATCAAAACTATAAGGCACTTCTAGCAGACATAGAAGCTTCAAATTTGGAATACAATTAGTGTTTAGTGTATAAATCAAGGAAAAACTAAAAATATTTTGTAATTTCAGTCCAGTAAATATATAGGACAACAAAGTTACATTTTCAGTTGTAAGTAGATGGTACCGGAAAGGAAAAAAAGTAGGACTATCTACAAAAAGAAATGAGATGCCATCAAAAACAAAACTTGTGAGAAAAACAAAGTCTCGCAGCTTAGTTCTCTATTTATTTACAACATAAAAGATTTTTAATATTGATCGGTCACTCTAAAATGTTGTTAGGTAAGCTAAGTAATAACTAAGACAGAAGGTCCCTTAAGTAGGGACTGAATAAATTAACTGACTTGGATTTACATGGATCTCACAACTTCTTACTGTAGAAAAACTAAGTTGCGAGACTTTGTTTTTTTTTTACAAGTTTTGTTTTTGATGGCATTTCTTTTTCCCGTACAAAAAAGATGACGTCATAACACCTCTCCCTTTTTTTTCGTGCTACGAATTAAATTAATTCATATGGCCTACAGATCTATCGTTCCAATTTTCATGCCTTTAACACCATTTACAGCCATTTTGGGCGTACGGCTAGCACTATAAGGTATTGACTTGAAAAAGTCATTATACTTGGATAAGTTAAAAGTAAAATATGTACCTACATATACATGAGAACATAAGTGAAAAATTTATATTTTATAGATTATAACACTACCTACTACAAGGAAGTGTCAAAGATGTTTCCAGTGTGAACTATTAATACAACAGTCAACACTTGTACAACACTTGTGCATCTTGTTTAGTATAACACTATTATTTGTATTTTTATTTCATATTACTATTTATTTTTCATTATTTGTTTGTATTTTACAGTATACGTTTTATTAAATTTATATTTAATTTAATTTAGATTTTAGTTATATTTAGATTAGTTATTAGTTTTATTTATGTAGGATCCAGCAGAAAACCAGCGCTTTTCTTAACCATAGAATATGCCTAATTTGTTAATATTACTTATTATTTGTGATAATTACTGTGGTTTTATGAAATAAAGCTCTTTTCTTTCTTCTTTTCTTTCTTCTTTCTAACCCATTTTTACCAACGATTCTTACGTCCCAAAGTAAAAACTTTTGAAACTTGCAAACGGGGAAGATTCCGCTGAGTCACTTTTTGGTCTTATTACAATCAAGATACGGGTTAAAAGCGAAGCAATGTAATTTCCCCCATTAGTTCCTGTTTTTCCATAATACACTTTATTTATTCGTAAAAGCAGAATTTCAATACATGACGATGAATGAAGCGGCCATATTTATCGGAATTGAAAGAGGATTTGTTACGGATGAGGATAACGCGAAAAAGACACAGAAAGAAAATGTGTTTTTGCGTTCCATTTCCATCCCACTAAATTATAACTTAATCAAGGCCTAACATAATAAGGGTAAGTACACATAGAAGAAGAGTTTTATCAGGAAATGGCTGAAGAGCTATCACGCAGACAGTAGCTATAGAATAGAATAGAATAGAATGACGTTTATTTCGATCGATTAAGATCATAATTATTAATACACATATACACAAAAAAATCAATTATCAATTAGTACAATAAAATATATATAAAATTAAAACAATATTTTGGCTGCTGTCAGCACATGAATCATGCTGCAATGATTCAGGTACTGACAGTCAAACCGTTCCGCAAATGCGTTCAGGATACAGTTGCGGCTGGCCCGCACCCTGCGCAACAGGGATGTGCACCGCCCGCGCATCGTTGCATAAAAGCAATCCACATGCGCGTCCGCGAACATCCCCGACGCACTACAGAAGCGAGGCAGCCCCAAAATCATCCTAAACGCATTGTTGTATTGGACTCGTAGCGCGCTGTACTGTCTTTGCGTATAACTCACCCACAGACTGCTCGTGTAGAAGGACGTACAAAATGCCCTGAACAGGGTGATTTTGACGTTTATTGAGCAGCGAGCAAATCTGCGGGCTATCATATTAGCACGAACAGACAACGCCCTACGCTCCCTCTCTATGTCTGCATCGTCTCTCAGGTCCGAGGTTACAACATGTCCAAGGTATTTAAACTGATTGACTCTATTAAGAGGATACCCGTAGAGTTTAATAGCTGGTATATTATGTAGATGTCTTCCTCGGGCCTGAAAGACCATGCATTCGCTTTTTTTCACGTTATACAACAGCCCGTGATTGTCAGCGTACTCTTCGCAAATGCCAAGCAGCTTTGATAAACCGCTCACAGAGGCGCTCAGCAGCACCATGTCATCAGCATAACTAATATTGTTAATGCTAATTCCTCCAATATGACAGCCAACATGTGTGCTGCTGAGCCTCTCAATCAGCGCATTCACATAGAGGTTGAAGAGCTTAGGTGAGGTTAGCCCTCCTTGCCTCACTCCACACTCCAACCTGTATGGGATTGAATAGGCCCCCGACCATCGAACGACATTGTCCTGATTCTGATACCAATATTTAAAAATGCTTATTAGTTCCTCGGGCATTGAAGTTTGGTGAAGTTTTTTCCAAAGAATATCATAACAAACCAGGTCAAACGCCTTCGATAAGTCGAGGAAACAAGCAAAAATAGGCGTATTTCTATCAGTATAGTACTTGACAGTTTGCTTTAAACACAATACAGCTGTTTCTGTGGAGAGACCTGACTTAAAACCGAATTGGTTGTCATGTATTTGTAGATATTTATCAAGCTGAGTGTTAAGCAAACCGTCAAGAACCTTCGAGATAATAGTGGCTAATGAGATAGGCCTATAATTGCTCCCGTCACTAATATCGCCAGTCCTGCTCTTCACAATCGGCACCACCACAGTCCTCATCATCTGCGCAGGTAAGTACGAGTGCCCCACACACAGGGAGTAGAACATCGCCAGCACTCTGGGCAGACCATTACCTGCATATTTAAGGTGTTCAATGCTCAGGTCATCGTGGCCCGGTGACTTGCCCCGCGACATAGATTTAATAACCTGCCTTACATCTTTTGCCGTAAATCGGGCACTATTCTCCCGGCCACCACACCCAGCACCGCACAAAGACTGTGATGGCCCCAAAGGTGACGTTACAGTGAAGTGCTCTCTGAACATCTCGGCTATGCCTGTCAGATCGTTGATACCGTTGACACTCACAGGCAAGCCCGGCTTACTATTAAGTTTATTGGTTGACTTCCAAAAACTGCGAAAATCATGCTTGGAATGATGCGATGCCAAGATATCCATTTTAATTTGGTCACTATTATTTTGACACCATCGCAAACGAGATTTAAAAATCCTGCGACTAGTCTGCATTTCACTAAAAGCACAACCTTCCCGAGGCTTGCCACACAACATCCACAACTCAAACTTTTGCCTGGCCTTCCTGTGAGCATCACTCACATACTTGTTCCAGCCTATAACCGGTTTTTTACCTCTGAGAGCATTTATATCATAGCTCGCACAAGCTGCCTGGCATAGTACACGAACAATATCTTCATATATTTTATCGATGAAATTTCTGTGGTCCAGATTATTACAAATATAATCACTACAAGCACTTAATTCAATAGGTAAGTTATTTAATTTAAAATTACTATCGCAAAATTTGGTATAAATATCAGTTTGTTCAGGTTTTCTTTCCCCCCATCGTATTTTACTACAATTCCGGATTTTATTACTTTCATACAATTTAGGTTTAATATTATCTAACTTACACTGTATTACGAGGGGAAAGTGGTCGGACCACAGAACGTCATACTTAACATACGTATTTACAATTGTCTCCATAGCGGAACTGGTGACTACGCAATGGTCGAGCCAACGTCTCGAACCGTTCGATTCACTTATAAATGTATAAGTATCAGACTTCAAACCTAACAATTGGACGTCAGCACACATACGTAAAATGAGGTTGCGCTGGTGGCGTGCTCCACTAGTCTAGGGCGGGCGGCGCGGCGGTCGTAGGTTTCGCGGGTGGCGCTGGGCGGGCGGCGCGTATCGTAGCAACCGGCAGCATCCCTGACAGTGTCGTATCAGCCCCGGCCGGGAGCACCCGCTCGCACCCGCCCTCGCGTCTCATCAAAACACCCCGTGTGTATACACCATATGGATTCCACGTTCCAAATTTGAATTTCAAAGTGTAGTTCTGAACATGTTCATTTTATTTATTCTGTTAACTGTGTATCTGATAACTCTGTGCCATGGTTGAGGCCTACGTGATTTTAATTTGCAATGACGAATTGAGTTTATCAGAGTGAGATAAGGAGCGGTGTGTGAGCTGCAATTTTGCAAGGGCGACCGTTTTTTTTTTGGTGATTGAAGCCGCCTCTGTTTGAAAAGGTAGGTCAGAATAGGCCCTTAAGGGTTCTAGTCTAGAGTGTTCTTATGAAAACTGTTGTTGTTTTGAAATGTAAACAATGTGCCTATATTAGAGCAAAAAAATGTACATATACATTTTATGAGCTGTTTTAGCTACTCTAGTATGTTTGTTTGATACTTAATTTACTTTTCTATCTAAGCATCTATGATGGACGGACACAGGACTGCTATTAGCAGTCATAAAAATTAAACTTTTATTATTTTATTGTTATCATGACTAATAACAGTCCTCTGTATGTCAAAGAGTTAATGTCTTTGTATGATATATTATGGAAAAGGGGTTCAAAGACAATTATTTATATATTTGTTTTCCAAACGTTCTAAGGACAAAAATATCCTAATTAATTTTATTAAGACCCACTCTTCTCTAAAATGTAGGCGTGACTTCCACCGCCCAAGCTATTACTTTCCATAATGTAATTGGGGCAACATTTTTCATTTGTAGATGGATTAATATCAATTTCTCTTATCACCACTTGTATTTTCAATACTTACAAAAACTAATAATATAACCACACGAGCTATTTAATTTACTATCAGAAGAATACCAGTAACTGATATAGAACAAAATGAAATAGTGCTTAGCCCAGAAAAACGATAATGTATACATGCTATAACTACGTATACTAGCTATAAATGTATATATTATATTATATAGTTATGTATTGTTATATAATAATATTATTTTGCAGGTTAAGTATACGTGTTTTGAAACGGATTGGGAACGAGAAGTCTTTAATTTAATGAAAGGCTTTAAGACTCATAAAAATATAAAAGGGGAGCCTTTTGTGTGACTTTCTCTTTCGTAGTTCCGCTTTCATTTTAATTTAGAACAGTTACTAAGGAAATTATCTTCAGTACTAACGTTGGATTGATGCCTAATTTTATTATGATGCATGATCCATAAGTCAAATATTTTATGTGTAGAACTAATGATTAGATGATTAAATTTCATAGTAAAATGGGCTATAAAAATGTGATTGCCATTCATTGAACAAGCGAGCAAAGCGAGCGATTTCTCCGAGTCTACTTGAACAATCTGGCGTTTGTATGTATAGTGTATGTATGAATGTTTGTTCGACGAGTATCGTTGATTGGAATGTCATGAAATTGGGCAGGGGAGTAAATAACGTAAAAAGAATTTTTAAGTGCAAGCATGAGCAAAATCGGTCAAGTGCGAATCGGGCGAGCACAAGTTCACAGTTCGGGGCGAACTACTAGTAAGTTTTGAATTTGTCAGCATCTATTTAGGGCAATAATCCTCTTGCAGAAACTTAGTAAAGAATTGTAATTTTCTTATTGTCCATTCCTTTAAATTTTCGATTACATTGCGAGGGAACAAAAAAGTATTTAAAGGCAAATTTTAACTATGCAAGAATTAATGCTAACAATAAAATTATTTACCCAAAATTCTCTTTTGTCAAACTTCGCAATTCCATTACACCTTTCAGTTCAAAAATTGCTTCGAACCGAAGCATAAAATTTATTATTTAAGATACTTGCGAATTCTTGTTCCTCTCTTCAATCGAATAGGCAGCCAATAAAAGGTTTCAGAAATGTTCCTTCTCCTTGCAATTACGAATTTTTCATTGTCCCCAAGCTTTATTCCTTTAGAGTCGATTTGGGTTACCATTTTGAGACTCTTAGTACTTGCCTAATCTACTTCAGATTCTATAGAGCAATAACAATTTTCGACTTTTTAACTTTCACGACAAAAATATTATTCTATTCCACTTTAGGTCTGAGAAACCTCTTAAACATTTTGGAGGAACTCGGTTTCTTAGCTATTACAAGAAATATTGGCAGCCATTATTTAAGTCCTGAACTTAGAAAAATTAAAACCATATATATATTTTTCAACACACTTTCTTATAAAGTGGCCCAAATTGCAGCGTTCTTAGGGTCATAATGCAGCATATTAAACATGCGTGTTTTTTACTTTACATTATCGCACTAGTGTTTTTTATATTACAGTTTTTTTTTAATGTTAGCTAAGAGTTTTGACTTTTGATCTGAGAAATAGTAACCTTTTTACAAATAAATATACTGTCTCAGTTAAAATATATTAAATGATAATTTAATTTCATCAAATTATTGATTTTTATCAACAAATTAACTAAATTTTTTGTTGTAAATACAAAAATATTCAGTTTGTTAATATTTAATATTTGGCTGTTAGGCAATATTTGGCTGTTTGGCTTTTTGCGTCAGTGCCTCTATTACTATCAGCGCAAAAAATAATTTTCAAAGAAAATTGTCAGTTCATAACTGTGGTTTCGATTATGTGGAAAAAAGACAGTGAAATTTTAAGTATGTTGAAAAACGTCGTATGAAACGCGTGAGCATTAGACATTACAGTCGAGGCGGGATTGCAGGCATGCTCATATGAGGTTTTGATTTCATTATATCCTCTACTCTGGATTGAGGGCAAAAATACTAAGAATATATTTCAAGCAACTCCCCATAATGGAAGATCCAAGTTGGAAGCCTATTAAACTTTACCAGTAATCTCGATTAGGCTTTTTTATATCTTTTGTCTCGAACCTTCTTTGCGAAACTGGGCAAAGTTATTGAGGTTTAAGGAAACTGAACGGATTTCCGATGCTTTTCGTTGTGCCTGACCGACTTCTATACTACGAAACGACTTCATGTCTTTGATTAAAGAAGAAATACAAGAAAATCGAGTCACACAGTGGCTGTAAAACTGCAAATTGGAAAACCACATGTGGCGCACTTTACAAAATAAGTAAAAAACTGTTTGTTTCTTATACAACCTAGCTCTTACAACAACGGACACCAATAAATTATTTTAAGTAGGGGAGTTTATCACTAAATATGGTTTATTTGGAGACCGTTTTAATATGTTACGTAAATATTAAAACATTGTAAAATCTTCCATCGTTTGCTGTCCATAAATATGGATATAATCTCATTAACAAATAAGAAACTCAAATCCTACTGGGCCTTTCAATACAACATTTGTTTTTAAATAGGTGTAAAATTAGATAATATAAAAAAAAAACAATTCTTACAAAGTATAAAATAAAATATAATTGGTAAGATTAATAAAATATAACAGTAAAATCATTGAGAAAAAAAAAACATTATCATGTCCCAACAAACATTACAATAAACACTAGAAAAATAATTATAAGAAGAAAATAGTAAGACTAGGTTTACATAAGAAAATGAGATAAAGAATAAAATGTATAACAAATAACCAGCGATCTTAAAATTATACCTACCATTATGAATTAATAAATTTTACAATAATGTCTATGCAAATTTAATTTTGAAACAAGTCATCAAGTTAGAATAATATTATCAATTGACATCTTTGAAAAATTCATTTAAACTATAAAAGGTTTCCGAAGCAGGTACGTTTTTAATTTATTTTGAAAGATATTGAGGTTGCCACTGTCTTTCATAGTTTTGTCTAGTTTGTTAAAAACTTTTACTAAACAAACACTAACTAACTAAACACTCTGCACAAAACACGATATACGAATTTGTTTCGTGTATCAGTTGACAAAAGCAAACTCAGTAGATTAGGTAACAGACACCTTTTTTTTTTTTTTAATTTGATATGACTTGAAGTCAAATCCTTTTAAGCCGTACGAATTGTTTTATTTATTTAAAATTTGTATATTAAAAATAATAAAACACTGTTGGTAACGCGATTTTTGTTTGACTGATGTAATGACGTGGAAACTGATGCATTTTATCTCGCGTGCCGAAACTAATACAAAAGAAACGCGAGTTTCGGAACGCGACATTAAACTCCTCCAACTATGTATTCTGTGCTCCAACGCACACACGCACATTGTTTTGATAGATATGATCTTTGACGTTAGGAACACACCTACATGAGTGCTTGTAATTTAATATGAACTTTATACCATAGCAATAAAGCTCAAATTGACTACGTTTTAGTTAGAAATCATTTGTATGGGAAAAAGAAAAGGGCTATTTTTAGGGTTTTTCCAGCAATAATTCTAATTTTTCTCGCCGTAAAAATCATCCTTGAACTTCAACGAACATTTTAAAAAAAGATTTGGCCAAATTGGTCCAGGCGTTGTTGAGTTATGCGCTTACCAACACATTTTGCGGTTCATTTTTATATTATAGATTAACATGCGCTAATTACAAGATATACATATATGTACTATACACGTATGTACTATATGTGTGTATAAAAGGTAAGTAGCAACAACGGCGAAAATATCCGGAACCATTTTCCCCATCCATCATAAGAAAATTATATGCGATGCGATATTAAACAAAAATAAATGGAATTCCCTTGTGGACATGCTTCACGTTTTATCACTCGAAAAAAAATATTGTTTTGAAGTCAAGTCATCTTAAAAAACTGGGCAAGTTGTGCGAATTTGATCCACGCATATAGCGTTCCGTAATCCTTTAAATTTCAAAAACATCGCTAAAAAATGTCCTGTTGTACTTTAATACTCATCTAAAAAGTAGTTAAAGAGTAGTTTCAGATTTTTTGGTCGCGTTGATTGATTTTTGAGGCAATAACCAGTGAATAAAAAAAACACAGTAGACGCGTTTCTAACAAAGTGTCATTCGAAAATGGTACCAGAGACTCAAAAAGGCGAAAGGCTCATGATTGATCCGTAGATCTGTCATACAACACTGGGTCAGCCGTGATTGGCTGACTCACAGACAGAGTGAACGCTATTGGAGCAGTCGCCATACTAAGTTTTTTTTGGCGCTTATCAGATTTCCATGTTTTTTTCCGTTCGCTTGCAATAACCCCACTATGTGCTGACATAAAAACTTTATTGCTACCTATTCCAAATTTCAAGTTGACAGCTTTATACGTCTCGGACAAAAGTAGACAAATAAATCGCCTGTCACACGCAAGTCATTCCATAAGGGTTCCTTTTTCTCAATTTTAGTACGGAACTCTAACAAGACTTTAATCAATGATTCTTGGTTTTGCTTTCACGAGTTCTGAGAGCATCTGTCAAAGAGGCATGATCCATTGTTATTTTTCGAGTGTTGGGCGTTATATTTTTAATTCAAGCCTGCATTCAGAAGCTAAGAAGTATGATTTTCAAGACCATTTTAATTGTATATCTGTGCGTATCGTCCAGTGATAAGTATTGGGTTCTTTGTTGAACATTTGGAAAATAATCTTATAAACTGTAAAAATAATATTACAAAATAAAATGCCACTCCCTTACAAGGTAGTAGTAGAGCTGATGTCCAGCTTAACTGAAGAGGTACCACCATCTTACTCATTAACCCCCCTTAAGATGGCGGCTCTCAAACATGCACAACCCATGCCAGGGACCGATTGATGGCGGTACATCTGTGGTGGCCATATCGTAGAATTGATCATTTCATGATCTGATCAACAATATCGTACAGTATGAAATAATAAATTTACGAAAGACTTCCAGCAAAAGTTCAATAAAGTACAGGCTCATTCTATGGATAAATTATATATATGTCCTCTCAGAATCAGAATCAGAATATTTATTTGTATTAAACTAGTATAGTACACAAATCATGATAAAAACAAATACTAAACAGATCACTTAAATTAAACATCCTAGAAGTTAAAATAGTCACCATGACCGAAACTAGTCGGAGTCGAAATTACACTTTTGACATCTTAATTATTTTTTTATTACATGTATACGCGTATTTTCTATCATCAAAAATGATCAGTTTATTAACAAGAATTCTAAGGAATACAGGCTATACACCATACAGGCTTCAGATATTTTATAACCACTATAACAATGTTGATGAGTAATATAATAGGGATGATGATGAGTCATAATCTCATCGAAAGTTTGAACAATGCTTTCACTGTAACGTTATAAAGTGAGTATATCCGTATAATCTATATTTATATGCAAATGAGAACATTAAAAAAATCTTTTACAAAAATACTGGTACACTTCATTTATATTTTATTGTATTTTCCAACCGGTTTCGGAAGCGAATGCATCTTGAGGGGCTTAATAATTATGTCTTAATATTATTCAAGAGCCATAAACGAACATAGAAATAGGCATAAAATGTGGGAAATAGCTATAAAATATAAATGAAACAAGTGTACAAGTGATTTTGTGAAAAATCAAGATGCTGTCTATGTTTTATCAAGTGCCGACAAACGTAAGTATAAATCGTATAAAAAATGTTTTTTTTACATGAAAAATTTTTAGAATCACCCACAAATACTGTAATTTCAAAGCATCAACATCGACCTAGTACAAATCCCAAGTCACCCACCGACACACGATTTCCCTAAACATACCTAGTCAAGTTGATAACGGAATAGAGTCCACAAACAATGCAACTGAAGTGTAATGTTAGTCAAACTGCACATCTGTTACAGGGCCCAAAATCCCAGAGGTGCTACAGACCGACGAGCCCTGTTAATTTGCTGATGTAGGTATATTACTGCTTTAACATAATGTCCTTGGAAATATTTTAACTAAATTGAATTTTAAACTTGGTAGAAAAATGTGACGGTTCAGAAAGGTTGCCGTGTGTTGTATGTCAGACACAATACAGTACGAGATGAACATTCTATCTCGCTTATTCATAGCTCACTAGCTTTATTTTTTTCGAAACTGTTACACTTTTCTAAGTAATTAAAAGCGGCATTGTTCAAAAATTACTTGCTGTGTTTGCAGCACGGGTTTATTTAGAAAATAGTTCTTTTTTGAGTTGATGCTTGAGATTGTTGGCACTTGGTGGAACTTTCGATTCATTTTGATTAAAAAGTACTTGTACTTGACCATTTATATATAAGGTGTAATCAAAATACCTGCCACGGATGAAATAGGAGATACTATTATGTTTATAGATTACAATAATGCATAAATTTCGTACCCCGGAATCGTTAAATCAATTTGAGAAGATAAAGTAGTGAAATTAAAATTTGCTTTATTCTGCATAACGTGGTTCACAAACTACGCGCGTAGTGTAGTTTCATCAATGAAAACAATTGCTATCTCTTTCTAACTGTTCTGTCAATGAACTCTGAAATCAGCTGACCAGTTCGTAACGTAACTATCTGAATCTATTAGTTACACAATAATACGCAGGCAAAAGCTAAAAATTGCACTTACTTACCCGTTACTGAATTCCACCAAGCTTACTGCAGATAAAAAAACTGACGTAATAAGATGCTTAACTCCCCATCATACTTAAAACAGGCTACGGACACTCAAGTTAGTGTAAGAATCGCTATGTTTTTGCTGTGACTCGTCAGTCCACAGAATGTTGCGGCGTTCTTCTCGAATCAAATGACAGAACGCGAGGCGAGCCGCGTAGTCCTGTGGCTGCAATTTTTGTACTCTCGTAATGTGGTAAGGGTATAGCCCTTCCCGATTTAGAAGTTGCCACACGTAGTTGTCGCTCACGTTGAAGACTCTAGCCCCGTCTCTGGTGCTCGCAAGAGGATGACGTCGGAAGAAGTCCAACACTTCCTCTTCTCTGTGTAAAGCGGAGGCGGGTCATAGGGGCCGTGTACACGGCGTCCAGAATAGTATGAAGACTTATTCGCACACCAAACCCCTGCTGGCATAAGTTCGCTGCATGCGTGGTTATGTTATTGCACTCGCGATAGCACCATACCATTTCAACATATTCTTGATTTGAATATCGTCGTCTGGGAGGCATTTTTAACGAATGCGCGCGCAATTCACACCTCGCTGACCACTGATAACAACGAACCGGGGCGGGCGGGGCACACAAAAACAAAAGCAAGCGCGTGCGACGAATGGGGTGCGGGTGGGGCAGGGGAGTCTTCGGCCTCGCTTTGACGAACGATGCCGACGCGCGGTATTGTTTGTAAGTTTGCATGAATAGCTTCATTGACGTTTTGCGAAATGAAATGCTGGGTTTTATTCAATTTCAACGCGCGGTTTTTTGGGTAGAAATCTGTGACAAATGTATGAAGCTGCACGGATGCGCGAACTGATAACAGCGAACTGAGGCACAAACACAAGCGCGTGCGACGAACGGGGTAGTGCAGGCGGGAGGGGGGTAGGCCGTCGTCGGCTTGCGCTTTGATGAATGAATGACGAGCTGCCGGCGCGGACCGGGGCGGCATTTGTTTGATAAATATGGGAAGAGTAAGGGGTGGGTTCATTGAGTTGTGAAATAAAATGGCGATGCGGCAACAGCTAAGTTACTACGGGACGGTTTCAAACAACTAAATCAATTCAAATTTATACGCACATTTTTTTGTATGAAAAAATTTATGACGTTAGATCAATAAAATATCGTTACTATTCTTTTCTATATACACAATACATTCTCCCATTATAGCCGTGGCAGATATTTTGAGAACACCTTAGATATTATTTTCCTAACCGGTTTCGCTATTATAGCATTATCAAAGGTTTTTTTGATTGATGGCACTTGGTGGAACTTTTGAAACATTTTGATTTAAAAGCACTTGTCCTTGTCCATTTATTTATATTATTTTCATAACCGGCTTCGCTATTATAGCATTATCAAAAAAACCTTTGTGCTATAATAGCGAAACGGGTTAGGAAAATAATATAAATAAGTGGACAAGACAAGTGCTTTTTAATCAAAATAGTTCTTTTTCATTTATTTATTCAATTCACAAATTTTGTATTTTACCTGATAAGCCACGGAATCTTTATTTGGGTGCGTCAGTTCGTCCTTGTAAAGTATTGTTAAACATTAACACAAAGACTTTTTTTTATTATATTATTACTGGTAGTCATTTGCTGGCGCTAAAATAATCTCTAGACATAGCCGCTTTTTGCCCGACTTATAAAATAGTAACAGCTCAGGCAACAGGTAAGTATTAGGTAAGAACACAAATACTATGCACATAAATTCCAAAAACTGAGCTACAGCAAAAGTAGCATCAAAACCTGTCAAGATTGTCAAATTGTCAAAGATTAGCTCTTTTCAGTCATAGTCACAGTAAATATCCGTTCAGTATTGGTTTAGTAGTTCTCCAGCATATATTTTTGTTTCCCAGTTCCAAGCGAACGCAAATACACGGTGCAATAATAATATTAAGTATTAATTGCAAAACAAACTTTGAAACTATTCAGAGGGTTATAAAATACATTAATTTCATGAGCTAATGAACAGTATAATTAAAATAGTTATTGTTTTATTTTCATGTAATAAACTGATCAGTGCTACGACGACGAAGCTGATAGGTCCATAGCGCGGGAATACTACGTTAGTTTTAGGCTTGCTACGGCGTAGTAAATGTGTGCTACGACGTGAGGTTTTAACTTTTGTTTAGCTTGTAAATTCTCATATTAACTTTGTTAATACCGGTCTCGTTCCCAAACGTACAATTTATCATTGATTTTATTAATTTTGAATAAAAAGTGTAAAATAAATGTGGTTTATGGCACTACGCGACAATAGATATTAATTCGTTATTTTTTGCACCACTTTGTAAAGGACCCTGCATAGTGTTTATAGTTTTTGTGCAAATATACCACTTTAAAGTAGACAGCAATATCTCCAAAATGCTACAACACTGCCATGATTATCTATTAAGTTAAACTTCCAACTTCCATCCAATAAATGAAGCTAGAAATAGTTTTTTTTTTCTCAACAAACTCGCATGTATTTCTGATAAATGGCAATGGTTGAGCTGCCAAGTAGAAACGTAGTCGGTTGCACTTGCACAGCGTTGGAGCGGGGGGCGCCATTTTTTCGGGTCAAGTGATTTGCCCTCGTTTATTATATTTCTGTAGAGAAATGCTGATGATATTAAGATTCGTGAAATAGATGAAAATTAATCATACTAATATTATAAATGCGAAAGTTTGTGTATGTGTGTGTGTGTTTGTTACTCTTTCACGCTGAAATGGCTGGACGGATTTGTATGAAATTTGGAATGGATGTAACTTATACCCTAACTTAACACAAAGGCTTCTTTTTATCCCGGAAAAAAGCATGTCGTTAAACCGAATAACACGTGGGCGGAGCCGCGGGCAAAAGCTAGTTATATATGTATATGTTTTTGTAATTCTCATGATTACGCTACGGTGGTAACGGATATTTTGGCGATGGTCTTTGAAGACACTTCCAAACTCTCAATACAAAGTTCGAATCCTGAGAATATTAAAAAACTCCAAAAACCGGCCAAGTGAGTGCCGGACCACGCGCAGTGTAGGGTTTCGTAGTTGCCCAGTACATTTTATAAGTTGGTCTACTAATATAGATCGCGCCAAACTTCTAGTCCCACACATTTAGAAGAATGGCCCATACATTGTATGTATGTATTTATTTACATATGTATGTATTTGTATGTAGTGTATTATATTTAAGTAATAGGCTTGAAGAAAATAGTTTTCTTTTTGCACAAAAGCGATTAAGTATCTAATGTGTAAAATTTTCATTTTCCTAATACCATCGGTTGACTGGAAGAAACTTTTTTAAGGAATAAGTCCGCCCTTGCCTTCTATTTTTCTGTATTCTGTGTTTTAATTTTAATTTTCTGTGCAATAAAGTGTTTATTCATTAATTAATTCATTCATTGTCGTGCTTAGAGGGGACTAAGAGTTTGGCGCGACCTGTACTCGTAAACCTGTAAAGCCTATTTAGCTGTGATAGTTTTCCTTTTAAATTCATTATATATACAACTTGTGTGAATTTTTTCACATACCCAAATACAACCGTTTAGCCGGCAGAGAGGGGCGGGGGGGGCACTTGACTATAACAAAAATTAACACTGTAAAGCTTAACATTTCACCCACAGATCCCTAAATCTAAAAATGGTTTTATACACCCACAATGTTTTTGAACGACCTATCTAATGAGAGCCCACACTATGCGATAGATGAGAAAAAAATGTATAATAGGGAGGTACCCTCAAAAAAATTTTTTTTTCTTGTTTTTGTTTTACTGTTTTTCGGCGTAATTAAAATGTATACTAATAGTCTCTGAGCTAAGCCGCGGTCAGACGGACGGACGGACAGACAGACGGACATGGCGAAACTATAAAGGTTCCTTGTTGGACTACGGAACCCTAAAAACCCACAGAGCGAGTGTCATCACGGAATACCCGTCGCGTAAACGTAGTCACTCTTCCTGACGAGGGCAGTCTGAATATGCCAAAACTCTTCGGCTATCCCGATCAAGGTGAACCGTTCATTAACATTATGAAATTCTCACTTTAATCTTTAATATTATAAATGTCTGCATATTAGGTGGTAGAGCTGATGCCGGTCTCGACTGTGGAGGTACCACCATCTTACTCGCAAATCCTCCCGAAGTTATTCGGGGGAGAGTAAGAGGACAGCTCTCAGGCAAAACCAGGCGGCCCACCATTGCCTGGGACCGATGGATGGCGGTTTATCCATCCCCAATTGCCGAGCCTTATATAAAACAGCCTGGTGACGGGCAGCGGCGTCACTGGTGCAAGGGTTTCGGCACCGCGCTCACCAACCCGCCTGCCCAGCGTGTGTGAGTATGGGCATTTCTTCCAGGAGGGCCGCCAAGAGTGGCGAAATCCTGGAAAGGCCTATGTCCAGCAGTGGACGAAAGAGGCTGATGGATGGATGGATGATATAATATACTATGCTGTGAAACTAAAATTATTTGATTTGTTGTATCGTTTCTAGGACATTATGGTACATAAACATTCATCAAAATATATTTATAATCCAGGACTTTTATACGCTTGTAACTTTTGTATGTATTTGATTTTGATAAATGTTTTAGTTTCTCGTCATGGATATTGTATGGGATACGTTGAAAAAGAAAAAATAGCAAGCAAGTACCCACAAATAAGGATATGATCAGCGAACTGCGCTAGTATGGGAGTTCAGGCGAATGGAGGTTCTTAGAGGAAGTATATTTATAACTCATTGTATTTACCGCGTTATATTATATTGACAACAAAAATTCACATTTTATTTACAGCACGTAGGTTATATCTTAAAATATTAAAATGAGTGGTTAAACCCTTGAAAATGAATTAAATTTCGAAACTGGTTGGGCTAAAAGTAGTTCTAAGATGCTTATATTATGTTGTCGTAAGATGGTGAAAACTGCTTTTGGAAAACTGATGGAAAAACTTAAAGTATGAGAAAGCGTTTGACTCGATTTTACGGCGACATATATACTAATATAATATTATTTATTATTAGTTTTTTATTTATGCAATTATTATTCTATTATTTTATTTTATTAAACTAAGCCCTAAATTCATTTTTTTATTTTATTTCACGTTTTATTACTGACTGACTGAGTATGCATGACTTATTATTTTAATAAAATTAAAGAAAAAGTACAAGTATAATATAAGTTAATTAAATACCATAGTTAGAATTATAAGAAAAATCTCAAGTCTCTTTCCTTTCTTTTTTCATCCTATAAACATTCGTTTTTATCCTTAGCTTATTAAACTAAGTGTCCGGAAAGCGACCATCTGCTTCGAATGTTGATTGTACCCATCACTTGTTTCACGGCTTTTTAGAATTAAACGAAATATTTTTCTCCGCTTTGTAGACAAGATGAGTTATGTTGTTTGTTTATTAAGAGTAAATTTCTTTTTTTCGCGAGAAATTCGAGCCTTCTTTTGAAATGGCTAATTATTTTTTATGACACAAAACATTTTATGTCATTTTCTAATAACAAAAGCCAAAATTCTCAAAAAACATAACATTCCACAAATTCTGTTATCTGGATTACGATCTATTTGTTTTACAATTTTTTTAAGTATATTGAGAATTAGCATGATTAAAGCTAACCAATTAATAAAGAGACATTTCGTCGTAGAAAGAGACAGTTAAACTTATGTTCTTAATAAAGGCACCTATGGCGGTGGTTCATGCACCTAGCTACGTGCTAACGAGCCTGCGTGCCATTATCACGTGGGCTATCACACTGCATCACTGGATGTGTCCACCATTTATTATAAGCATTATTCAAGTACGTTCACGTCTCCTTACTCATATATACGACCAGGATGAAGTAACGCAGGTTAAAATTATTAATTAACTTCATTACAAACTAAAAGGGACCAAATAAATTTTAATTCAAGAATTAAAAAAACTTTAAGCCTGGATTAGATCCTGCGACCTCTTCATATCAGGACAAGCGCGCTACCGACTACGCCAGCGAGATACTTGTCCTAGACCGTTGAATTTTTCCACCATAATTGTCCACCAAATATTTTGTAACTATTTGATCTAGCTATTTTTTAAGGCACACACTGAACGCTCACGAGGGCGTTATGTGATTTCATGCCTTGCTCTTAGGAAACAGATGGCGCTGTCTTCGCTACAATATGTGTTGCTTTAGAAAGAAATTCACAGGCCAACTCTTATAATAATACTTAGATTCAAGTTGGTAATGCACTATAATAATAATACTTGGAGTATTTCAAAGCGATGGATATCACTATAAAAAATATACCCAGTTTATATAGCAGAATAGGCGTTTTAAAACTCTGATACCTTCTGCAAGTTGTTTCTATTGATAAGTACTGTAATCCGTCAAAGAAAGAAGGTTATCAAATTAACACGCTATTCAGTTAGAATGCTCAATACACGAGTAAAAACGCCACAGCTGGGCACAATTAAATAATACTGAATAATTTAATGCATTCATCCAAGTTGCATTTCTACGTCTTCCCACGCGTATGGTGCTATATTTACTTGTGGCACGAAGGTAAATAAGCCTAGGGCTTATAATGCACTGGGTGCTAGGTGCGAGATAATCTCTTAACAGGTTTTCAGGGGATAATATGTATCTCTTAAGTTTAGCTGTGAAGATATCACATATTTGTAGCAGTATTTTTGCCACTCCCATTCAATCATTCTATCCTTTGTAAATAACTTTGCAGTATCGCAATGAGCAATGAGCTTCAATAAAAATCTCAAAGATATGTAATGTAAAATATGTAATTTTTGCTGGCATGGGCTATTGTATTTTATCTCTTAAAATGATTAAAAACTAGTCAAAGCTTAAAACGTCATCTCTGGTTGATTTCTGGCTGTCAGTCACATCATTCGGTCCGTCATGTCATATCAATCATTCATTATTTTGCTGTGTTTTTTTGTATATATTTTTTACGTATAACTTTAATACTAATGCTACCTGGCACCGACTATTCAGATATTGTTTCCCACAACAAGTTACAGTCACATGGTTTTGTTCGTAATAAACATTATGCGATCTCAAATTCGAGAGACTAAACCCCGTCTAGTGATAAACACGTAATGTAAAGAAAACTCAGAAAACGTGTTTAAGCGACAAACTTATTACACTGCCGCAAAAACACGTCCTATAAAATCCCCCAACACAACATCCTAAGTACCATTCGAAATATTTTGCACGTGCTAAAATGGTCGTCCAGCTTGGGAGCAGGGCCTGTCAAAATGAAGCGCGCGCGCGATACATATCGCTCTCCTACATTTTTTCACACTTTGTCGCAACTCAAATGTCAAATCATACACATCGATCATCAGTTAATGGTTTACAGAGTTATAAGGTTCCAAACTTTATTTCAGAGTTAATGTTATAACTGGTCCAAAAATCTAAAGACCAAATTTTCGCTGAATAAAAGCGCTGCGTAAACTTTTCTTCGACTTGCTTCACTGAAATAGTCACTGTATGCTTTTCTTTAGTCAAAGAGTAATGACTTACACACAACATCTTTCCCATAGAAATTTTCCAGCTAACAGGAAAACTGCAAAAATATTTTTATTACTTATACCTAAGTAATCACACATACAGACAGTTTTAAAATGCCATCCCGGAAATAAAGTCTGAATGGTAGGTTTTATTTGTAAAATGTGCACTGCTCCGTGACGTGATAACTGCACATCATGCCATATTCACGTGCCGTATCGCATTCGCACTGCATCTCTAGAAAATTCTGCAGATATTAGAACCTATTTATACTTAAATTATGTGGAACTGCGCCATATACAGCCAGGGCGGGGCAGAGTCGCCATATTGTAAATATGATTAACGAAGTAATTTTTTAACAGATATCTGTATGTTATACTCTGATTACGTGTAAAACCTTAACTAGCCTTGCCTACAGGTCCACCCGCGCTCATGGAAAAATAAAATTTAAACATTCAGTACTATCACAAAAAAAATCTAAGCGGGTGCTTGACGTCGTATAGGGAAACCTGTAAAACTTCAAGTTTGTATGCACTACATTTCTGGAGATTTCAAAATGAGTATTGGTATTTTGTTTTTGTACGTAAAATTACTAGTCTTATGCCCGCGGCTTCGCCCACACTGAAGGAATAACAAACCTAATACAGAGTATAAAAATCCTTTCTTAGCGGATACTTGCGTGGTGATGGAACCTGCCTGCCAATTAGAATCTATTACGCTAAAATTAGAATTTTAACTGAACGGCTAGGCGGTTCATAAAATGGGGGCATCCAATTAAATTACTAAGGGATTCTTAGCCCGATAGCTCAACGCAACGTACACTCGATGTCAAAAGGCAGCGACAGCGGGGCAGCGCGGCGTGGCGGCAGCACGACGAGCGATACGTTACACAGAGAAGGCTGAACGGCGGCGGCGCTTAGCCTTTGGGTTAAATGGCACTATGATGTATTTTAGGGTAGCCAAGTAACCGTATTAGATGAGTGAAAATATATTTAATCTTATGGTGGCATTTCGGTAGGGGTAGCGTATTCGTGTATTGGCTATATTCGCCTGAATACAGTCATGTGTAGAGGAGCTATTGGTTTATTCATATTTGCTATTTAATACAGGTAAAGTAAGCTTGTTGGTTTGAAGAATGTGTATACAAAGAAATTGCAAGTGTTAAAACCATTGACGTTCTACCAAATGGACCTCGGGTCTAGCATAAAATTTACCAAAAAAGTGTCCTCAGTGAAGTATCAAAATATTAAGAAACAAAATATTCGAATTTGAATCGTATGTCATTGCTGCACGGCTTAATTTTGATTGACGTGTGATTGTTGCCCTTTTTAAATTTTCTATGGTTTTGGTTCTCTTTTAGTTCGAACACTTTTGAGCACAGACCCGATGTCTATTTATTAGTACGTCAATGGTTAAAACTAATTAAAAAGGCCAAGGATGGGTTAAAAATCGCGTCGCTAGCATGACTAACTGTCCTAACTGAGAATAGCGTTTTCTGTTTTTTTCAGAACAAGGGTTTTTCTCTAAAGACATTTATAATTAAGATTCTGCTCTCTTACATTCTGCATAATTAACGATATAAGTTCCCTTAAAGTATCGTTTATACTTTAATTTCACGTTATATTAAGTTTTTTATTTGTATTTATTTTTATTTATTAAAACAGGTGGAACACTTAGTGATTTTTTTTTCTTTCTTACTTACTTATTGTCTTTTTCCAGTTACGACTATATTGTTCGAATTAGGTATAGAAAAAATACGCAAAATCAGCGCTTTTCAGAGTTATCTTTATGTTTATTAAAGTTATATTGAAAACATTTCTTAACCAGATAAAAGAGGCTTATATTTTCTAAAATCTAAAAATCATCTTGTGAAAGATTTTTGTAATGTTAAATACATGTTAAAATTGTAAATTCTTTTGCATTCAACATTAATGTATCACATTTGCAAATACTATTTTATATTTTTTGTATTGATTAATCCCCTACACCTCGTTTACAGAAAAATAATCACATTGTCAACTTCAGTGAGGTAAATCATTCAATAAAGTTCAATAACTTTGCTGAAAAAAAATTGCCAATATATCAGACATATAAAATTGTTGGAACATAATAACACCAGACTTTTTGCAATATAAAACATCAACTTTAAAAAAAAAACACCTGTTTACCTCGATTTTTTCAATTGAAATAAAATATAATTAAATATTCATGTCACAATAACTCATTATTAATTCTGCAATTTACTGACAATTAATTTAATTAGGCCGTAAAACATAATTAACATCACTCCAAATTTCATACAAAAATTTGGTAAATGGCTCTTAATATGAATTGGACATTTTTACAATATTTTTAAGAATCACAAACTTTGGCGTAATGAATGACAACGTTTTTTTAAATAATGATATATATTTTTTATATTATTATTTATATTATGAGTGTAAATATGTTTATTATTAACATATAAATAATATTATATTATTTAAGATATAAAATAATGTATAAATATTTGTAGTTTTAATTACCTTTAAACGGCGTAATGTAATGAATTCGGGTAACCTAATCACTGGTGTCTTTGTTGAGTTTTTGGAGATCTTTGATCAAGTAGCTCAAGTTCCGAAAATTGCAATTCTCCAGACACTTGGCTTCTTAATGTCAATAAACGAGAAGTCATAGCAGTGTGGTCGTTTTTGAAGAAAATTTTGTTGCCATTAGTCTTCACAAAAGACAATACCGTAATTTCTCCCCAATCTTACATGTCACTGGCATCATCTCTTCAGACAGATTTTGTGCAAATTTTGTTACAATGTCTAAAATCTAAAAGGTCCGCGTAGCTCAGATCATTTATTTTAAAAGGTTGACCTCTTCGTGCCCATTTTATGATCGGATGTAACTGAGACGGGACGAAAATGTCGTTATTTATTTTAATTGCATAGGAGTAGCCCTCATTTTGGCCATGACATGGAACAGAGATGCTTAACACAATATTTTCAATAGAAATAGCATTAAAAAAATAAAGTAAAGAAAGGTAGCAGCTACAGTTGAATTTGTCTTGACCGCTGCAACCAACGGGTATTAAATAGACCTTAAGGGCTTGCCTTTGGTCTTTCAACGGTCTTAGCTTTTATATGCTGAGTCAACTACTTAACTGATCAATGTAAAACTTGGACATGTGTTTTTTCAGACCCCTATATTTTTGCGTTGTCAGGTCCGTTAGCTAATTGGACACCTTTCAGTGAATAGATTTAATTTTTGAAAATGGTGACTTTTTAAGTTATTAATTCTTTTTATGTCTAGACGGCTTGAGTTTTATCTCTGAAATTACTGCGCTAACAAGAAAACATATATTTATTTATTTTCCGATGTAAGGTGAAAAGATTCTTACATAAAATACTTTTTCGTAAAATCCAGAAAAACCTCAAGAATTCACTGGTTATGCGTGCCGGCAGCGCGCGAAGCGAGCGTTCTAATGTAGACTTTCTTACTACATGCTGAAGTTCAAAATCACTCAGTAAGATTTTTGTGCACCATGGGCCAAGCCTTAATTCCTTTTTCGTCAATACTTTTCAGGTAAAGATATAAAAAAAGAAATTTCAGAAGCTCCTCTCTTTGTTCTTCATACCACGTGTAACAGGAAGTATCATGTGAAACTATCTCACTAATAAGTGAAATTGTACATTGTACATTCTCTTATAAAACACAGCACTTTTCTTACTAATAGGTACAATTAGAACTTGCTGCATATCAAAAGTAGCACAATCAAAGGTTGTTTTTGAGCTTCATATTTTCAGTCTGATCTTATTGTTTTTATTGCATACGGATTATGTACTGTTCCTGCAAATTGGCTTTAGATTCATCAGTTCCCTCGCGATATGTTGAGCATAGGCTGCACTGATCCTTCTACCCATCTATCCATACTTTCCTTTGCCAGATTACCAGATTATCAAGCCTTTCCCAGATTTCGCCATTCTTGGCGGTCCTCCGTCCTCCTCAACCAGCTGCCACCCACAATGTCCATCAGTTCGTCGGTGGAGCGGGCACGAGGTTGGCCTTCGCTACGCTTAGCGTGTTTCGACCGATAACCGCGTCAGTGATAAATATGGACTGCCCACTGCCACTGTTTTATTTTAATATTGTATTATTGGATTTAAGCAGACAAGAAACCAGAAAATTATCAATAATTGTTTTTAACACCTCGGGTCGCCAGAATATTTTGCTGCTAATCTCACCAGTTATCTTGTGACCACGACAGCTTACAGAAGCGTCGAAACATCAAGCACATATCTGTTATGTTTATAACTTTAGCCGATTAAGATCAGGTATAAGGCTAGATGCACAACTTCAAATGAGCATATCATAATGTGTAACTTGGTTAATCGGTATGGTAAAAATAATATAGACAGTAGACTATAGAGCTGATAGATTAATCTTATAAAAAACGCAAAATCTTTAAGTTCGCTTCATAGAAAAAAATTATACCGCACACACAGTGAGAGTAAAGAGTTCTGCGTACCGCATTCACTATAATGTACTATGCGATGGCTTGGATCTAAGTACCAGTGTCACCAAATCATCCCAAAAGGGTCGAAACCGTCCTTTTTTGTGTCTTATTATCCATCCATCGTCCTACTAGCCAGATGTTTCATGTATTATATAAATATGAAAACGTAGTAATTTCGTCGTTGATTTGTTGTGTAAATTCCTTAAAGTTGTACTTTTTCTTTCATTAAATTGTTAAATGAGCTATTCATTTAAGTTCAACCTTTATTTCAGGCAACATTGAAAAAATTTCCCCTTTTTACCAAAATCGTCCCTTTTCAGATGGCCCTTCGTCCAATATTATTAGTGCATGCTGATAACACTGCTTAGTACACAGACCACTACGGTCGAGGAGAATGCACGTTCTCATTTTTTGTCGGATCGCAGAACTCTAGACCACTCGCTGTGTATCCGGCGCCTTACGTTAATTATTTGTTAAAATCGCGAAAATTTACTGTTGAAATTAAGATGATGTTGCTCGCATGAAGTTTTCTCGTGTGTTCAGAATTTCACAGTTAGTTGAATTTACGCTCAACGTGATAAGGGTTAAACCTCTAACTGAAACATATTATTATGGTGACTATTTTCACATTACTTGTACCGATTACGTATATTTTTTCCTTAAACGTCAGTATCGCACACGAGCTTTCATGTATTGAATTTATAAGAGGCAAAAGTCACGCTCTAATGCATTTTTATAAAATATTTCTTCCTTTTTTTGTGTACTTTTATTCAAGGTCCCTTTCAATGTAACCTTCGTGAGTATACATATAAAACAAGCACTTCACATAAGCGGACTTTCTATAAATATTTTTGGGAGAAAACCTTTTTTACAGAAAACCTTTACGATATAGTCACTCCGCCTGTCAATAACAGTTCTATAAATACTTATCTTTTATACTATACCTACTTATCTTTTTTCCACAGGCAATTTAGTAAGTGCAATGAATATGAAAAAACCGGTCAAGTGCGAGTCAAACTTAATTGGTCGACTATATTACTCTTTAACTAGTAAAGCCTACTTAGCTGCGATAGTTTTCCTTTTAATTTCGTTATTATATACAACTGCTGTGAATTTTTTCACACATCCAAAAACAACCGTTTAGCTGGCAGGGTGCGGAGACTTACGAAAATTTGTACTTTATACTTCAATATTTCGCAAACGGGTTCCTGACTCAAAAAATGGTTTTTAGACACCCACAATATTTTTGAACGACCAATATTAAACGACACCTAACATGACGGGAAAGACGCAAAAGAAAAATTCCTCCCCAATTTACGTGTTAAAAATATTTTCTTTTCAATATTTAATTGTTGTGTCTCTGAGCTAAGCCGCGGACAGACATCCGCATGGCGAAGCTATTAGGTCTTCTTAAACTTGACTAACGAACCTTAAAAACAAAAAGAAAGCAAAAATAACTTATAAGTTCATTAAACTCTGGCGTAGCAAGTGCCATCTACCTATTTGGCTTTGTACACTAATTACGCCGCAGAACACATCTACGTGTTCGATGTATCGTTGCATACAGATAAGTTAATTTTATGCGCAAAAAAATGCATACTGAAGACACAAACGAAGTCCCAGAGAATGAACTGTGTTTTCTTTCAACTGGAAAAATTAAAGCCTTTTTCGATAAATATTATTTATTACACGTCGAAAACTTTTTTCGGCTCCTTTTTCATGTATGGGACCCTCACCCTCCGAAAAAATATTGAATTATAATTAATATTCATCTTTGGGTCAACATTCTACACAAAATATCCGAATTTAAGGTCTGTAACTTATTCCGGTTACGAGATACAGATTCGTGACATACAAACGGACAGACAGACAGCAGAGTGACATTAATAGGGCTTCTTTTTTCCATTTGAGCGTGGAACCCCAAAAACACATGCATTTGTTCCGTTGTGGCTACTAAATAATTGAGGATTGTCAAAATCATTCCTCGATTTTATAAATTACATTTCAGCCCTAGGGCTTTATATCCTGCAAAAAGTGTTATTAGTTATTAAAGCTAAACCCTTGATAATGGTGTAAAACTGAAACGGTTGGGATAAATAAATTTATTGTGAAATATGTACAAGTGTTATTAATCATCTTGTAAATAGAAATGCTCTAGTGTGTTCTGTGATCTCTCTAAGGCATTCGATTGCTTGAGGCACGACATCCTCCTGCATAAGTTAAAGCACTACGGATTTTCAGACGTAGAGCTAAACCTTTTGGAGTCATACCTACGTAATAGGAAGCAAGCAGTCTTCATTAATGGTCAGTTCTCATCTTACGAAATAAATGACATAGGAGTTCCACAAGGATCAGTTCTGGGACCGGTATTATTTATTTATTTGCTGACGATACTCATGTGGGTATAAAGGATAGTAGTTTATTAGGTATCGAACAAAAAACCAAATTAATCTTGGACAAACTGAAAGAATGGTTTGAAGCTAATGGTATTATTTTAAATAATGACAAAAGTGTTATTATGTCCTATAAAACTAGAAAAAATAAAAATGACTTTATTCATGCTAAGGAGACTACTTTCTTAGGTTATATCATAGATTACACTCTGACTCACTCGGCCCACATTAATAAAGTCTGCAAAAACTAGCAAGCGCAAACTACGCTTTACTAAAATTAAAGTCTCTTGTTAACAGAAAAACCCTCATTGCTGTTTATTATGCCTACATTCAATCTATTATAAATTACGCTATCACAGTATGGGGAAATGGAGCTGATATAAAACGAGTCCTAATTTCTCAAAAAAGGGCAATAAGAATTATAAACGGGCTACACAAACGTACGTCTGTACGAAGTTATTTTAAAAGAGACAAAATTATGACCGTAATTTCATTATTTATTTACAACTCTTTGATCGAAACTTATTTACAAAAAGACAATTTACCCAAAAAAAATGGACATTCACAGATATAATACAAGAAATAAAGAGAAATTCATAACAACAAAAACTAGACTAAAAAAGACGCAAAAACAAGTAAAATATATTAAATTAATTATGTTTAATAAAATACCTACAGCTATTTTAAAGTTGCCGCTCTTGGAGTTTAAAACGAGGGTGAAACGTTTTTTGGAAAATAAACCGTTTTACTCAATTAATGAGTTCTTGAATTTAAAGCTAAAGACAGGTTCATTTTCTGATTTTACAGTTAAAATATAAATTTATTTTTAATTATGACATTTTTAATTTATTTTTAATTTAAGCCATTATTTTATGTAAATTTTTATAAATTACATTGTGTATGTACATTGTACATATTTTGTATTTCGTGTAAATTTCTTGTGTATTGACAAACCTTTTATAACGGACATTGTTATATGGTGAATAATATCTTATTCTTATTATCACTTTCAACTCCTTTGAATAAACAAGAACCTGAGAGAGAGAGAGAGAGATGTAGAACCAGTTTCGCAAACATACATAATATACCAAGCTTGAAATACCTTACTATACCTTCCTTTAAATACGTATTTTATAAAATAGGGGGCTGGGCATCCATTAATTAAGTGAGTTATGAGTGAGTTAAGGGGAGGGTCAAGCCGATTCTCACCCAATCTCACGCGGGGGAGAGGGGGGGTCCTGGCAAGTATCACGTATTTTTTTATTCCGCAGAAAATATCGTAAAATTGCGAGAAAACTGGGTTGAATTGAGCAAAACGTCAAAATATGATTAAATTCTACACAATAATATTTATCGCGGTTATGCGAACGCCACAAAGTAGTGTTCAATAAAATTAATTTAAAAAATTGTTTTTTTTTTTTAATCCAACGCAATGAAGCGTATTGACGTATTTACACTGAAAATATGCAATTTGAACAATCTCACGTGAGATTAGAGAGAGGGGGGAGGGGGTCGAGCCGAAACTCACGATATCTCACTAAGGGGGTAGATGGGTCCAAAAATCGCCAAAACCACCTCACGTAATGAATGGACGACCCCATAGTTGGGTCGTGCATCCGACAATTCGGAACGATGGCGACAGATTGCGGTCTACAAAATGCCGGCAGTAGAGTGTGAAATTTCCTATTATATGGATGGAGGCATGTAATAATTGTCCACGAGCTTTAGATGGATTTAAATCTTATTCTTGTTCTAGATGGGATAAGAAAATTGCTTCTCAGTCTTTTAAGAAGATGATTGCTTTACTTTTTTCACTTATTTTAACAACGTCTTTTTTAAGAGATTTCTTCGCATCTGTTCGATGTTTCCGGTGACCAAAAGCACAGTAGATACATAAACGGCAGGAAACTCTACGGTATTCTAGAGATAATTACCTATAGCCCGGGACAGTACCGTTGCAAATACAAAAGTAATAGTAAGCCGGCTGATATTGACATCGATCGTAGATCTCACATGATTGTTAAGTGAATCAAGCGTCAGCTGCTCAAGTAGCGGTGGGTTTGGGTGAGAGAGGTTACGAAAACGGTAAAAAAAGTAATAGAAATAGTACTTACAGATAGTTGACATCATACTGAGCTGAAAAAAAATCGTCAGCTGACGCACCCGCGGTGGGTGTGGATGTGAGAGGTAGCGAAAGTGATAAAAACAAAAAAAGAAATAGTACGCCGGCTGAAACTTTTCTCACAGATAGTTGACATAATACTGAGCTGAAAAAAAATCGTCAGCTGACGCACCCACGGTGGGTCTGGATGTGAGAGGTTGCGAAAGCAGCTGACGATTTTTTTTCAGCTCAGTATGACGTCAGCTATCTGTGAGAAAAGTTTCGGCCGGCGTACTATTCCTTTTTTTGTTACCACTTTCGCAACCTCTCACATCCACACCCACCACGGGTGCGTCAGCTGACGATTTTTTTTCAGCTCAGTATGATGTCAACTATCTGTAAGAAAAGTTTCAGCAGGCGTACTATTACTTTTTTTATTTTTTTTATTTTACCACTTTCACAGTCTCTCACATCCACACTGACCGCGGGTGCGTCAGCTGACGATTTTTTTTCACCTCAGTATGATATCAACTATCTATGAAAAAAGTTTCAGCTGGCGTACTATTAGTTTTTTTTTACCACTTTCGCATTCTCTCAAATCCACACCCACCGCGGGTGCGTCAGCTGACACTTGGTTCCGTTATTAGTCATTCCAGATCTACTGAAAAAGATGGAAATCAATCGGCGTAAAATCACTTCCTAAAATGCAAACAAGTTCATGCGAGCAGCTGACGCATCTTGCCCCCTCCACTTTGCAGCTGACGATTTTTTTAGCTTATTATGGCGTCAGCTATCTGCGAGAAAAGTTTCAGTCGGTGTACTATTACTTTTTTTATATATACCTCTTCTTCTGCCTCCCACAGCCACACCCACCCCAGATGCGTCAGCTGACGCTTGGTTCTGTTATTAGCCATTCCAGATCTATTGAAAAAGATGGAAATCAATCGGTGTAAAATCACTACCTAAACTGCAACGCTACCGCCCGGGCTACTACGCCCGATCGTTGCGTTATGGCTAGCATTGTTTTGTTAGTCTTTTGGGGAGTCTGCTACAGGACAGCAGTGATATATCAATTTCTTTTTACTCAGTTTACTAGTAAAGGCTGTAAATAGACGGCGAACATAAAATAAAACTACATATTCTACTAATCATACTGAACAACTCTCTAAAGAAAAATACCTGCGAATAACTTCAGAGAAGGAGATATTAAACTGTAACTTAAAGATTTAATTTCATAAAAAGAAGGTATATTTTATAACGCTGCGCCTGAACAGCTGTTCCACGGATTACGTTACATTAAATAACGCCCGTATCTCGGTGCATTTGGATTCACGGATTTTTGTTTGAAACTCAAATATTTCCCGAACCAATTGTTGGGAAAAGTGGTTCAGTATGGTCCGTAGAATATGTGGTTTCATTTAAAGGTAGCAGTCTATTTACACCCGGTATATAGTAAATATTTTTATTTAGATTAATTTATTATTTTAAAGGTTCACATATTTGTAGGATAAATATTTATTTTATTTAAATTTTAATTCGTGAATAATGAACTAAATTCTCAATTTTACACAAAAAACAATAATGAAAATACAAGCTGAATTTTGTAGAATTACTTTATACAAAAGAGTTAATTCATCATTCTTCTGCACACTAAATCATTCTTCTACATTTTATAGCAACTTTTGGATTCCTAAAGCTATACGTCTGTGAAATGATTTACCTATCATCATTAAGCCTGCTCCTTCGTTGCCTGTCTTCAAGAGACTGGTTAATAGTATCCTGGTTACTGGTAATAGTATTATTATTTGGAATAAAAACTTAAGTCAAAATAATCCAAAATATGTTTATGTAGAAAAATTAATAGTTACGTTCGTACAGTTATTAAACGTCATTCAATAGCTCACTAAAATGAGCCAAAACTACGCTCTCAGAAAATTATTTCACCCGTTTTTCGGTTGTCTAAGTGATGAAATTCTCATAGATTTTCAAATATTTATTATTGGATTTTGGAGGCAAGGGATTATCTATAAATTCATTTGCCACAGTTTCTATTTGTTCGGGTGTTAATATGTCGTCACTTTCGCTACGAATATCCATTTTCAAGAAACACAATCAAATTCTCACAGAATATTTATTGCGTAAATTCGCGCCTACTTTACGTCTATTTAGCCAATCTTGTTAAATAAATTGTTTGCAGGAATAAAAATAGCGCTGATTGGCCTATCATCGGCGCGCTGATAAGGTAATTTAAAGCTAGTTTTCTATGTACGGGTCACTTAAGATTTGCGGCTTTAGAGTCAACACAAGCACTGAAGTCCTCTGGATTAAGGCATTTTGGTTCATATTTCAGAGATAATAAATACTGACGCGGGACTTCAGTGGTGGCGCGGCAGGAAAGTGTGTATGTAAATCTATTATTGCATTGTGTTCAGGATAATAATGGATTTTCATATACACTTTTCTGCATTACATTGCTCTGGAGCAGAAAAGTGCTACTATTGTAAAATTAACTATAACTTTAATGTAACATCTTACGTGGTTCTCTCTGTTTGTAATCCTTTGGTTAAGCAAATAAATAAATAAATATCTAGGATAGTAATGCCGAAATTAAAGCAAAGTTGTAAGAAAAGATAAATTTATCTCTTTTTGGGGATCCGTAGTCTGACAAGGATTCAGATTCAAGATTCAAATTGTTTATTTGTAAAATAGATACATAAAGTATACGTTTTACATGTCAAATCTAATCTGTGTAAAAATAATATTTTATGATGTAACAAATATGATACGGGAAATACATAAAAAAAACTATATTTAAGTTAGGCTACTAAAGTTATACACATGCATAAAATAAAGACTTATTGGAATAAGAATATTATTATAACTACACAATGCAATTAATAAATAAGTTGATAAATAAACTGAATAGACCCTAAATAAATATAATGCCTAGCCAAATATATACTTACATAAGTAAAAAATTAAAATATTGTATATACATACCTACATAATTGAATGAATAAATAAGTTAATAGATAAATAAAGTATAAATAGATATAATGCCTAAATCCGCCCATTCGATTAATCTTGCTAAGAAGAAGGGCAAGAAACTTAGCAAAATCATGTCTTTTTTATCAGTATTTTTTTTCTGAATATGGCTTAATACTATTACAGTTTTTTTAACTTATATAAAATAATATTAAGCAATATATGAAAAAGAATAAAAATATAAAAGACAGAAGGAAAAAAGTTACAGAGGACCTCCTTTTATAACGTAAGGTTGATATCGGCGGTCCACTATAACCTAAACTAAGTAGATACGTAGATGCAGATTGCAGATGCAAGCATGTTCCTCGCAAACTTGGCAACCAAGTCTCAGGGCCACAGCAATACGAAGGGAGTCGTTACCAAGTAAAGTACCAAGCTGTGGAGATGAAAGGGCGTGAAGCCAGGCACCGGACTCAGGTTTAGTTACGGCTTTTAGTCTTGCTAATTCCACCCCTGAATTATTTTGTTTGAGCTCTTCTATTATGAAATTGGCTCGGATGTCGTCCCAGTCTCTTTGCACCACCGGATGGTCTGGTTGAACTTGTTCAGGGCAAACAGTAGACCATTCTTTCAAAGCCTCGTCTACAAATGGTAGCCGTGAACTGTTACCATTGTTACTAAGTATGCGAGTAACAAGTTCCACGACCCCATGTGCAGAGGCTAAGAAGGCTACTAGTCCAGTGTCCTCTACGCGGCGAATACCAAGACCACCGTGCCGTATCGGCAGGGCCGCCTAGCACCACTGATTTTCGTCGAGACTAACATTTAAAATTTCCTCTAGGATATTCTTAATTGTGTTATCCATTAGGCAAACTTCACTCGGATAGCGCCATACAGGACATGTCCTTAAAGTGTATGTTAATTTTGGCATAGACAAGCAGCTACGAAATAGAATTAGAGCAACATGCGCTTGGAGATTTTTCAGGCTATTTTGCACCTTTTCTAGAGACTGATTTTTCTTTTCAATAATGTCTGGGATTGCATCTGGGAAAACAGGACCACCTAGCAGAGTAAAATTCGTTTTGTCTAAAGCTATTAGGCCTGGAATAAGTTTTTGGAAACGAGCTAGAGATGAAGAATGATTTGAGCCACACTCGAAAAATTCACATTTATTCACTTTCACTTCGAGGCCTATCTCTTTAAATTTGGAGAGGACTGTTTCGATGTATTTGAATACAGTATCAGGGCTTTCGCCAATTGTGCCGTCATCCAGATACCATATGTTCAGGGGGGACTCTAGTGAGGATATTATTTTTTGAATGGCAAGACTAAATATTAAAGGACCTAAAGGATCCCCTTGTTGACCACCTACCTGTGACAAAATAGTTGAAGAATCAAAAAATAATTTGCTCGGTGAAGAATAACATTGATATAAAAAGGGGTAAAGACATGGTATTTTTTCTTTTATTTCAAAAAGTATTGTATCCCGCTCAACGCTATTAAAAGCATTTTTAATGTCAATTTTTAAGATTATTTTATCAGTTCCATTGTTTCTAGTTGCAAATTTACGGGTGGCGTGTATAGCGCCTTCACAGCCTAGGGAAGTACCGAAACCGAGTTGGTGTGGTTGAAGGTACTCCGACATAGTATCTTTAACCGTGCGGCACCCTACTTTGGCAACCAAACGACGGATTACTTTACCAACGGCATTCGGCCTTATACCACCGTCCTTTTTGGTCAAGGCGCACAAAGACGCTCCGTAAAAATATGGACAGATTTCAAGGTTGAGTAAACCTTTCAATAGGAAATTACAAAGTTTCGTCAAAGATTCCATAAGTTTTATACCATTATCTCCGGCAGTATGTAAAGTAAGTTCTTTCAGGTGTTGCGGTCGGAGACCGTCTAAGCCCCCCGCTGACCCATTGTAGAAACCACTAATTGCATCAGTGACGTCTGGAACTGTATCTGTGAGTGTGGGACAGGATAGGTCAGGTTCAGGTGGGAGAGAGAGTGGACGGGATAGTGTAGGGTGTTTATTTCGTAACACATCGAGTGTCTCCTCATTTCTAGTGGCTAGGGTACAATCAGAAAGCAAAAGCCGTACAGCCCCTCTCAAGTCACCATCGTGTACTTTGCTTTCTATCGTCCTGTATATTGACGTTGATTTGTGAATGTGACTCGCTGATCTGTCCTCGATTGAGAGACTGAGAACATTTTAAATTTATATCACTGCGGTATAGAAACTGCGGAGCTCCTCACGTCCAGATTTACTTTTCTGATTTTCTATACCGCAGTGATATAAATTTAATTTGTTATCTCCTTGCGATGGATAAATCGCCAAGTGTTTAAAAAAATATAGAAATTTATTTCTATCATAGTTTACTGAGAACATTGTTTATGTTTTCTTTAACCTTGGTTGTTAATGATCTCTGATCGCTGGTGTCAGGTACACGCAGGGCTGAGAAAGCAAACGATAGAAGGGTATACCAATCTTCGGTGCTGATAGACTCGAGGCATTGATCAATAATCAGAGAAAGTTTTCCTGCAGCTGAATTGTGGGCGCCTTTGGGTATTTATTTATTTATTTATTTATTTATCGCAAAAATTAATGGCAAAAGTACATGCAGAGCGCTGATCAATAGGTATGGAAACTGGGTTTGACTGATGCATTGCTTTACTTATGTATAAATTGTGGCAGTAGCAGCCCAAAATAGACCGAGGTCCGTGCTAGGGCTGGCTACATCAATTTGATCAGTTGAATTAGCAGTCAATCCGTCACGAACACATGAAGCTACTTTTTGCATTTATTTGATATTTTGGGGGAGCATGCAAATCATAATACTTATACATATAGAATACTACCATTTATCAAATACAAACATATTTATATGTTATAATTTATATATTATATAATATTTAAAATTATTATATATACATATATATTATAGGTTTAATTGTGTGACCTAGAAATATCTATTTTTTTCCATAACGCATCAAAAGTGTTGCAGTCCATTTTCAGCAGATGAACTTTTAAAGCCCTTTTTAGTTTGGGTCTATCTTTAGAAGCGTCCACCAGGACACTTATTTCTTCTGGGAGATAGCGATATAGTCGAGGTGCCATTACACTGCAGTGTTTACTACTGAATCCTGACGACCTAAGAGGAATGACATATTTTTTTAATGTAGTGTCTCTTTTACATCGGGTATTAGTGCTCAGAGGAAAGTTGTTCAGATGTCTCGACATGTAAATCATTGTTTGCCAAACAAACATCTTGCGAGGAGTCAAAACTTTGCAAAGTTGGAACAAATGTACTGTAGGAAATCTTCGTGGCTTCCTTAAAATTATTTTTAAATTAAATTTTTGTGCAATTTCAAGTTTCTTGATTATATTAGAGCCACATAAACCCCAGGCCAGAATACCGTAAAGAAACAGCGACTGGGATAGTGCATAGTATAAACTGAACAGAAGACGCTTTGACAATATATTTCTTAAGTCGCAATATAAATAACCAATGCTTCTGATTTTGGAAGCTAGCTTATTTATGTGCTTCTCCCATTGCAGGTGCTCGTCTATTACAGCACCGAGATATGTAGTGCTGCTAACACGTTGAAGTTTTTCACAAAAGCATGTAGTGGTGCAGTTATGGATTCTGATTATGGGTTCTGTTTTTGGCAGACCAGCTTTTGTAGGGGCGAAGCACATAAATAGCGTCTTGTGTTCATTCAACGTCAGAAGGTTAGAATCATACCACTTTTTAGCCCGAGCCACCCCCTCAACAGCCTTTTGGGTCACCTTTTCCCAAGTAGATTCTGAGAATAACAAGACTGTGTCGTCCGCAAAACAAATAGTGTGACAATCGGGTATTAGGTGACAAAAGTCATTGAGGTAAATGCTGAATAATAAAGGTCCGAGGACACTACCCTGCGGAACACCGAATTCTACGGTATTTGCTTTGTCATCACTAATTGTGTTTCCGATACGCGTTTCGTGGCTGCGCCCCTCTAGGTAGGACCTGAACCAGTTAAATGCATTGTTAGTGACACCAAGCAGCGATAGTTTTTTTAGCAAGATTTTATGTGATATAGTATCAAACGCCTTTGCTAAATCTATATATACGGCGATGGTTTTCTTTTTATCCTCGTGATTTTCAGTTACTTTTTTACTTAATTCTACAATTGCATCACTGGTACAGAGCTCAGTTCTAAACCCATATTGTTGTTTAGACAGAAAGTCGTCGGCAAAGGCACTTAGGCGTATTTTTACTACTTTTTCAAATATTTTAGATGTTGTGGATAAAAGGGATATTGGGCGGTAATTAGACAATAAATTCTTCTTTCCGTTTTTGAAAATAGGTACGACTACAGCAGTTTTTAGTTTAGTCGGGAAAATACCGCATTTAAAGCTCAAATTAATAATAAAGACAAGAGGGCAGGTTATTTGACGTTTAATTATTTTATAGACTTTTGAGGAGATTCCGTCCATTTAACATGAATTGGTATTTTTTAATTTAGTGATTAGAGAATCCACTTCCCGTGCTGTCGTCGACCGTAAATAGAAAGATCTATTTGCTCCTTCAAGGTTTACATGATTGCTTAAATATTCCTCAGTGATGTTTAGGTTGCTCAAGTGGCATTTGGCCAGATTAGAACCCACAGATAAAAAATATCGATTGAAAGCATTTGTCACTTTTTTTGGTTCCTCTGATGCTTTGAGGGTTTCCCCATTACACAAAATTTCTTCTATATTGCTACTTTTGTTATTTTTACGGCTAGTTACTTCATTTACAACATTCCAAATTTTTTTAGGGTTGCCTGCACATTCATCTATTTTTACTTTATAGTATTTTTCTTTCGCTGTTTTAATATTTGAATTGCAAAACCTTCGATAGCTAATATAATTGCCTTTTATTTTAGTACTATCAGGATATTTTTTGTATAATTTAAATAATTTATTTCGTTTTTGAATAAATGCCAGTAGTTTGTCGTTTATCCATGGTTTTAGTTTAATTTTTTTATGTGGAATTTTTTTTAGTGTTGTATTATTATTTGTGTGTTTATTTATTATGCTATGAAAAGCGTCCAGTGCTAAATTAACGTCTGTTTCATTGTATATTTCGGTCCAAGACTCTTTACTTATGTCTTTTTCTATTTGTTCAAAGTCAATGCACGGTATTAAGCGGTTCATCTCACATCGTGTTGGTTGCGAGGCATTGATCTCCATACTACTTATCGTCATGTAGTGGTCAGTTATGTCAGTTGTTAGTACGACATGTTTAGTTTCTCTATTGCTAGATCGAAACATACAGTGGTCAATACAGGACTTAATGTGTGTTATTTGGTTTACCCCCACTTTTAGGTTATAATATGTCAGTAAAGTAAGGTATTCATCCGCTTGGGGATGACCATTTTCGAGAATGTCAATATTAATGTTGCCCACTAATATTAAATTTTTACTTCGGCTAATGTTTTTTAGTGCACAGTCTAGCGAATCTAAAAATATATCTATATTATGGCATGACGGAGACCTATACATAGCCAGAAGTACCAAATCATTAGAGAGAGTTATTTGTAGGCAGTTTGCACCCATCACTGCCAACTCGGTACAGTTAAATGTTATGTCTTGTCTAATGAAAACCGTAACTCCGTCATTTTGGATTGGGTTTGTTTCCGTGTAAACAAATGTATAACCCGGTATACATTTAGTAGGTTTGCGAGTTTTAATCCGGCATTCCGTCAGTACAAGTACATCGAAATCAATGTTTAAATTTTGTAGACTTACCATTAGTTGGTCAAAATTTTTATGAATGCTACTGATATTTATGCTAATAATAATTAAGGATTTATTGTTGTTTTGAAACACTTGGCGGCAATACACGAAATCGTCTGTTGAAATACAGTTGCTTTGGTTTTGCAATTCGTCTAAATCGTTAGAAAATTGTTGAATCGTATCGAATTTTAAAAATTAAATACTTCGTCATAGTATAATGACAGAATGTGGGAAGACGTGTATAGTCTTGATACAATAGGAATGGAATGTTGACGATATTTGTTATATCAAGTATAGACTGTTGCTTCACGATGTAATAATTTATGTGGATAGATATATCGGTTAATGATGTAAATAGGGATATCATATGGTTTAAATATATATTTTTATTGTTATAGTAGGGGCATGCAATATATAGTATAATAATTATAATGACGTATATTATTAGTCAGATTAATTGAGCCAAGTCGTTTTCGCATTTGATTATCAAGGGATTTGATTGTCGATCTTTTTTTAGATAAACATTTTTATTGTAGCACCAACAGCTAAAATAGTTAAGTTTGTTTTTGGTTGCCTTTGCTTTCCATAACAAATTTTTCAGTTTCGGGCTCAAGTGTTCAGAAATATAAACGGGCTGTGAGTCTAAACCGAGGGCAAAATGATCAGTCTTTATATGTATATGTATGTGTTTTAAAACTCTAACTTTGCTCTTTAGGAGAGATAGGCCTTCTAGATCAACTGGGGAACAAAGCTGTGATTGTGGTGCATTGGATCCGATTGCTACCGTAGGCTGTGAGAGCGTACTCGTATTATTCTTATGTATGCGGCCGATATGAACATTTAAGCCGTGAGGGACGACAAACAGGTGAAAAGAGTTGGGCCACTGGGGGCAAGTCGATCTCCTTGGGCTACTCATAATAAAAATAAAATGAAATGAAATATACAAGAAACATCTATCTTAAAACTAAAAAAGTCTAAAATTATTATTATTACATAGTCTAAAATCGTTATTATAAAAATTATCTCAATTTCTATCTACAAAAGCTATTAAATTTTACAATGTAAATTATCTTATATAAGCTATAACTATCAAAAGGTATATCGGAAAATCAATAATTGTTAAGTTAAATCAATTTACAAAAGTTCCTCCTCAATGCTGACTGTGGGTGGTTGGTTGTACGCATTTGGGTTTAATTGTTTAATCGTGGGTACTTTTGCAGGCTCTAGGTCTTGAGTTAGCTCTAAATCTTAAAATCTTGAAGATTTTCAGTTTGTTTACGGATGATGATAAGTAATGAAGGAATACTAATCTGCTTATTTGTTGTGATAACTTTTCACTTTTCGGAAAACTTCTATTTGTATGGTTGCTGCTTGAATTAATTTGTTGTTTTATGTAGAATTATGTAGATTCGGAAGCTTTCAAATACTGTTTTACTAATTTTATTTTACTCGTATTTTCGAGAAAATTTTCCACCTTTCATGTCAGCTGTCCATATGCTTTGCATATTAAATAACTTAAACCGGATGTTCGTTTTAAATTAGACCCTAGGTTTGGTATTTATTTAGTTAAATCATAGACTAAATAGTACAAGTACAAGTACTATTTCGTCTATGGTTAAAGGTATTGATGAACATTTTAAACTCTAATCAAAGCACATAATTTCAGATAATTCTGTAATTTATCATACATATATTCTTTTTAACTTGATCAAACTTGATTGAATGCAGTTGTACGTGTCTACTGTATTTATTTGATTTACCTAACCAGTTTTGCTATAAAAGCATTTTCAAGGGTTTATTGTATAATGTCATTACTAAAACACGGTTTTATATGAATATAATGATGATCGACAATAAAGACATTATCTTGCTAAGTTTCTTGCCCTTATTTTTAGCAAGGGTAATCGAACGGGACAAGTTAGGCATGTATTTATATATTTAACGTATTAGTATTTAGTGTATGGGTAGCTATTATTATTATCATATCGTATATACATAATTGTATACATTAAAAATACCTTTATTTTAGTTCACTTATTAAATATTATAAAACCGAAAACATATTTTAATACATTGTATTTCCTCTTTTAAATTTAATTAATTTTATTATTTAATAAACCCTAACGTGCGATAAGTGTATTTATGTACCTATATTGCAGAATTTATTTCATTGCTGTTAAATTTGGTTGTTTATATCCTCAATCAACAATCAATCAGCCAACCAACCATCACAAGCATCAACTTATTTTTTTTTGTACGTAGCTATGTTTTAGGTAATTTTAAGATTCTAGATTAGTTATTTTTGTTTTTTCTGTTTATAAATGTACAGATATATATATTTTTTCTTTTTTTTACTTTTATGGTTAAAGCCAACCATCGATTTAGTAAATCCAATTCATACTGAAGACTCGGCAAGTGATCATAAACAAGGAATCTTAATTTTAGCCTCCCATATTTTTAAATGAAGAAAAAATACCTATAGTCTTTTTGATTTCAAGAGATTTCGAATATTGTCTTAAACATCTGCTTTTATTATTGGCAAAAAAATATGTAGAGATAAAACTTAAAAACAGAGATTTTCAACTTTCCCAAGTGAGGTCTAAGTTTCTTTTCATCGATGGACCGTTAATGGCTAAAAAGTTGCTCTTCTGTAAGTTTTAGATTACAGTACAAGATGAAAAGTTTTAGCTGGATAAAAGCTACGTTGTCAAAGAAATTTTTTAGTTTAAGTTTTCTTAGTACTTTTTAACGTTTTTTACAGATTATTCAACGTAGTTCGTTAATACGTTTGAGAGCACGGCGTACGCAAAAAAAATGTCCTATTGCGTGTCTTATACGTATGAGTTTAAAGTTTCGTAACATTTTAGCTTTAAAAAGTTACATACTGCCCGACGCGATGGTATCAAAATAACACTTTTGCTGACTTCTTTCTTCTTGAAACATATATCCTCCAGACACTTTATCTGGTACGACTCTCTCTTTTGCTTTTTCTATATCGACTAATCGAATCATTCAAGTTCTTCTATTCTGTGTATTTTAACTAATTCTTCATACTTAGAACTTTTTCAAATTATGATCGCATTGTCTTTTAAAGAAGTAGTGCCATCATTGCTGGGAAATGTGATCATCTATGTGTTAGACAAATTGACGTTGATAAACATAAGTCACCCTGAGCCCCAACTATTTTTGTCACTTTTACAATTTGACATATTTACAAAAAAATTGTATGCAAACATTAATTTGGAATAACTACAAATTTGATGTAATGTTTAAGGGTGGTTTCTCCCCTCACTGCCCTCCTTTCAATTGGAAGAGTTCGTGGTACGCAATAAACTAATGAGATTGATACTGTTAGGTGTTATTACTTAATAAAAGTCCATTCTAATACTGTTAAATGTCTTTTTGTACGTGTTCCAATATAATGTATATTACTCGCAACTACATAGTTTCCCTCAGACAAGATTATCCAGTGAAATCTGTCCTGCTCCAACGCTTTCATTTTACACTTTTCTATCCTGCTCAGTGAGAGCGGGCCGCTCAGAAAACTTGCAATTTCGAGGTGTTTATGTTTATTACTTTTATATCATATATATTTTAAATTATATAGAAGTTAAAAAAACACATTGAAATAATATTGAGACATATATTTCGGCCATTAGTGCGGTCGGTATCAGTCAAAATTATAATTATACATTATTTAATAAATGAAACTTTTAAATTCATTACATATACTACTTCTGTGAATTATATCACATTTCTATAAACAACCGTTTAGCCAGCAGGGGGGGACGACGCTCCACTCTAACTAAAATTTTCACTTTAAAGCCTAATATTTCACCAACGGATCCCTAAATCGAAAAATGGTTTTTACACCAATGTTTTTAAACGGCCTAGCCAACGATACCTCACACTATGGAATAGACGAGAAAAAAAAATCCATCCCCAGTTACTTGCATGAGAGGTAGGTTTTGTTTTACCATTTTGATCCATGCCAAATTACAGCTTTCTAGTACTAATAATCTCTGCGCTAAGCCGCGGACAGACGGACATGGCGAAACTATAAGGGTTCCTTGTCGGACTACGGAACCCTAAATAGGGTTAAAGAATGTAAAATTTTGGTAAATCTATGAAAGCCTTATCACGAATACGTCATATCAGACACCATAGGGTGGCACTAAATAAGCATAAACAGTCAAAGGAAGCCATACATTAATATCAAATAAATCAAAAACATCAGTAGGTACACATAGTAAAATCTTTGAATTAGAGGGCTTATTTATGTCTTACTGATAATATTTCAATGATCTAAAGTTCCAAGTCTTCATAATACTCATAGTTTCAGTTAGAGTGGGACTCTCTAGTTTGTAGTTAAATGTGTACATACATTATGGGTAAACTATTTCCAACGAGCGCCAAGTAATACGCTTATACTTCAAATTTTTATAAATAGTGAAGCATGCATGTTTTTGACTATTCGTATATATATATGAATTTACTCACTGAATGGTTACTACGCTCTCTTTGAAATTTATATTTGTAAAGGTTTCTTTTGATGTTAGTCGTTAAATTCCTTTGACATTCGAATTTGTTTATGAAAATCTGATAATTTACGGTAGGTATAACACCATGCAAAAGGAAAATAAGGTGGTCTTTTCTGAAATGTATAATTTTATTTATATTTTGTCCAAAGACTGACTTTGATATAGCCCTTTCATGACATTAGAATAAAAGGGTGAAGGTAAAACATACCCTATCACTATTGAAAACATCAACGAGCCTGGGTCACTAATTTCCTTATTATTAAAACCTTATCAATCTGAAATAGAGTTGATTATCGAATGGCTAGCTTTATATGAGTAACTGACGAATATTAGGTGACCAACACTGAATCTTTATCTACTTCTGCCTTCTGTCACGATTAATGCCCAATATCATTAATTTAGCAGCTTATCCTGTCGGTTTTATTACATTAATAATTAATGTAGTAGACATTAAAATGGCTAACAAACTACATTATCCTCATAGAAGAAATAACTTTCAGAAATTAAATTTATTCACAAAAAACCGGACAATTGCGAGTCGGACTCGCCCACCGAGGGTTCCGTTAAAGACTATATTTTTTATGATTTAATTACAAATGTACAGTTTTCAAATTTTTTCCTATATTTGTAGTATAAGACGGTATTAGTTGCCAATTTTCATAGTTCTAGGTCAACGGAAAATACCCTATAAATTTTTATTCCCCTGAGAGTGTCGAAATATGTTTTTTGCGGCATAAACGGCCGGCTTTTTTTACGTAAACTTGGAAGTTTTATTTCTTTCACGGCTTCAAGGAACTGTAGACTTGAGTATATGGTTTTAATTTTAATTCGATACTTTCACGCGTTCCCGAGATAAAAGGTCAGACAGACGGACGGATGGACGGACAGACAGACGGACAACAAAGTGATCCTTGAAGGGTTCAGTTTTTTCCTCTTGAGGTACGGAACCCTTAAAACCTAATAAATTTATAATTTTAATGATGTTTAGTTATTTTTACAAAATTCATCAATTCTTAATTATATTCAGCATCATAACCAAAAAAAGCAACATTCGACATAAATGTTACAATTTCATGAAATTAAGGCGTTGTACTAGGTTTATGTCCAGGTATAATATATACCAGGTCAAAAGGACCGAAACATATTTTAAGTGTAGAGTATTCTTTTTTAATACATATTTAAAATTATATTGTATCTATCTTATATTCTACAAAATAAAAAGTTCAATTATAGATAATTGTATACCTGTTTATTAAAGTATCTATCCAGGTGTAAGATTTACATCAAAGCAATTCATACTATGTAAGACGGGATTTATTGAAAGAGAAAAAAAATTGGGGTGGGCATATTTTCTTGCTCAGAATTGATATTTTATGCCCGTAGAATAAAATTAAATATTAAACAAATTATGCTTTCATAAAATAAATTGGCAGGCGATTCGCTAAGTAACGAAATCTTACTTCGACTTCGTTCTTTCAAATTTGGTACTTTTGTCCTATAAATCAATAACTCCAGAACAAAATCTTGCTCAATTTTAAGGACAAGGATAGACAACGAGAGATTTCTCCCAATTTGTTCTCAATAAATCAGGGTACCAGTTAAACCTGTGACAAGTTCTCAAATAAATCTTGAAGGCTTACGAAGATCGATGCAGTGAGAGATACGCTTTTGTACAACTTGCTTGGAAGAAACTTGTGTATTGTAAATTCGCCTGCAGTTCAAGCTGGAGGTAGATTCTCAACGAATTTAACTCTTATAGCAACGTCATAAGAGTTGCTATTGGGTATGGTGATGTGCTTTGGATGAAACTATGTTTTGTGCTTTGGATGAAACCATGTTTTGTGCTTTGGATGTAACTGTGTTTGGTGCTTTGGATGAAACTATGTTTTGTGCATTGGTAGAAAATCCAATTTAAATATAAGAATTTGTGCAAATTATACTCACGAGTTTCATTGAGGTGGGTGAACCCGATAAGCTGCAACACGAAAAAAAGGTGATTGTGGCTTTAGACTAGTTTAGATGAAACTTAAGCGATGTTTAAAACTCTGGTGTATCTAGTTTTCTTTGAAACTATTAACAAAACAAAAAAATACAAGCAAAACAAAAATGAAACAAAATATCGAAAATGTTTTTCGTTTTAACTCGCTTGGAAGAATGCATCGGATGTTATGTGAATATTGCACAAAATACGTTAAAATAAGTAAATAGATATCCAATCAATCTACGAGTACTAGATATTCGAACGAAGATACTTTAGTGAAACCCTACAATACATAAACAGACAATTCCGAAGTATTCTAGGATGAAACTTATACTCCCAACTTCTATAAACAAAGGCAAGCTTCGTTAGTTTCTTAAGCACCTAATAAAATAAAATAAATAAAAAAAATAAAAATAAAAATGCTTTATTTCTTTAACGTGCTTAAACAATTAATACATTAAGTTCGAGTTCTCCAATTGGGTATGAAAATACCTGTAGTAGGAGTCCCCGCTCTCCTATAGCTAAAAATACGAAATTAAGTAAAGAAACAAAACATATACTTTTACTTACAAAAGTGCCTAACAAATTAATATATTTTAATATTTATTACTACTAGGGTGTGTGAGGGTGTGTGTGAATTGTGTATGTAGGGAGTATGCATGAAGATTGTGTAAGGATGTTTTTATTTGTGTATCCTTCCTAGCCTTATGACTTTGTCTTGGGATCGGATGTATAAAAGGACACTAAGAAGGGTGTGTATGTGGATGTGAAATGTGTGTGACTGTGTGTGTGAATACCTAAATTTTCTGCAATACCTAATAATTGAAATCAATATCAGTTTGGTTTAATTTCCGAATACAAGGGATTTGTGTGCGATATGTTTGGGAAAAAACTCGTCTAACATAAGAGTTGGGCCAGTTTAAAAACATATAATTTACAAAAACAGAACATGTAATCGGTCACCCATCATCACGAGCCTAAAGCAGAGTCGTGTACTAGAAATTTTATTGTATCACAGCATTTCGTAGTTATAAGGGCTGTTATGTAGGCCTTTTAGTAGAGGGTCACCGCTTAGATAGCTGAGATGGTGATTTTAGAGCTAGTTTTTCACACCGATACATGAGAGTTAGAAAGGTAGATGTTTTCGCATGCCTTCTTCATTATTGATCGCCCAACAAGAGTTGAGGCAAAAACCACAGGCTTAAGGACCAGTTCTCCCTAACATTAAGCACCCCATTTAGCGTCAAGTAGAACTGAACTCTGTGACGTTTCATTATTGTTTAAAATAGCGCGCTCTGAGCCGTGGCTGTTACGACAACCGAAACATCGCGCGATCTAAAGAATCACGTTTCGATGCCGCCCTCCGTAGTAATTTGTATGAGGAAATCGCACGCAAAAGTTGGTTATGTTTGATGGATAAATACACCAAGAAAAAAAATTATTTGAAAAAAATAAATTAATCGCACCATTTTGTTCACTCTTAACTAACAGGTGGCTGAATTTCAGTTTCCAAAATGATCTGAGAAACAGTCAATGGGAAATACGCGAAGAGCAGTTTTACGTGATTTTTAGTGACTTTAGATTTTTTTTCTAGGTTGCTATGAATTCTATGCAAAACTCAAATTAATTAGGTTGTAATACAACTCTTCGACAACTTGTGTGATTATTTATTTCTCATTAAACAAATATTTTCTGCCATGAATCAGCAATACGGTGGCGCACGTTTAGGTGGCATGGACCCTTAAGGCGAGGAATTGGTAAACTTTTAGCTTAAATCGGTTCCTTATTAGAGCGTTTGTCCACCGCCGACGATGCGACGTCAACGAGAAACGAGATTTCTTCGGGCCGAGTTTGCAACGACGTGCGTGACGTCAATCATACGTCCACCGCGACCGATCTCGTTAGAGTGGTTCAGTTCAGTTTTGCTCTAAACCTGTCAATAAAAGATATAGAAAATAAAATGTTCGCTTCCTAATATTGTCTTTGGTTTTAGTATTCATCTCCTCGAAGTTTGGCTTGAAAAAGACGCAAATATCGTGACATGCATTCTTTTTTAAAATCTTACTTATAAACACTTCTGTGGGTTTGTCCCACAGATATGCTTTATACAAGTTCTATTAATGTATATGTCGCCGCCATCTGGTTAAATCAACTTTCTGATTGGACGCCTTGGATGCTAACCAAATGGCGGCATCCAACAAAATGCCTAGGTTTCTCGTTATTTAAGTTAAGATACCTCAACGTTTAACGAGATGGCTTGTCGAAAGTTAGCCCTTTGGACACGGCTGAATAAAAAGCATTTAAATTTAGTTTTTCCACTATGGCGCTAGTAGTCCCATAACAAATATGGTGTCAACAGCTGATAAAGTGTTTAGGGATTTTGGTTAGAGCACCATGTTTGATTTTTTCTGCATCTCGTTAATTCTGTTAAGACTACGGGAGTCGCCTCGCTCCACTCCGCTTCGCTCGGCTCCTAATTATGTACCTACTTACATGTCAATCTAGCCGCTCCTCCTCACTTCGCTCGTCCTCGCGACCTACCCCTAGCCAAAAGGCTAAACGTTATTTGGCTGCGCAACCTTTAGGACTTTAGTTGAATGCAGCCATTTAGTTAGTATCCTAGGCATGCAATCAGTAAGCTAAATTAACGAGATGGCACCCACATAATGCACATCGCATCTAAACTTTGTGGCAGTTATTATTAAAGTTTCGATTCAAAAAACTATCAAGACAACAAATACGTGCGACGATTTCTAGCGGTAGCGACGAACTACTCACAAGTGAAGTGTTTACTTACACTAATCTGCACAGAAAGTTTAAATCGGTCTTGTTGTGTCCCTGTAAAACGAAAATCTCTGGCTTTAAGGAGCAGTTTTTTAATTTTTTTCTCTGCTGTAAAAGTTTTGACTAATCATGAAAAGCAAATACAAAAAGGCAATGATGTCAAAAACATGATAAACGAAATATCAGTTTTGAATGTTTTGTGATGGCTGAGAAAAATTTTGATCCGTGCCGCCAACATTTTAAAGCGTCCTCTTAATGGGTCACTATTGAACTAAATTAAAGGTATTCTTAGATGAGGCGATGATTCTTAGACACTTCTGGCACAGAAATCAGAGCCTTCTTCTATTTTTAAATTGTTTAATATAAAATAATCAGCCTACTTAAATAAATGTGTCTGTGTGATTACTGTTCTCGCCGCAACTCTTGTTAAGCCATCTGTACAACCCTAGGCATTCAAAACGCCAATTTATGGTGTGCGCTTATAATTTTCATTAATTATTTCGAAACAATCAAAGGGAGTGTTCAGCAAGTAGGTATTCTAGATATTTGCTTTTAATAAAAATGTGCTCACTCATGAAGCCGATAGACTAATCTACTGCAAAGTTTCAACTATCAAAAGAATGAATTTCAACTAAAACTTTGGCGCTCCAAGAATATAAGTACGTTAGACAAGAAACAAGCAGCTAAATGTTCAAGAATGTTGCAAAGTGCTCTTAAGGCGCCATATGTCCACCGTACAACGAAGTATTAGATATTGGTGTTTTTTGGTAAATAATATTTATTATAAATTCACGCGAGAGCGTTTATAAAGAAACGCATAAAAACATAAGTTTTAGATAATAAGTTTTATACAGTCATTAATATTGTTATTTTTGCTTTGTAAGTGTAGACGGTTTCGAACTGAAAAATTTGTCTTCCCTTTGTATTTTTTTTCGATGCAGCGAATTTTTCATCTATCACGTTTTGAGCTTTGTTATCATCTTGGAAAAGGCATCATTTTTAACATGTTTTTTTAGAACCCTATCTATTAAAGTATGTGAGCTCTACTGTTTTTAAATCTTATTTTCTATTCCGTCTTAAGCGAATAAAATCTCTTAGTTCTAAGACCGCCCCTGTGGCATTGTGTGCATTACAAACTAGAAAAAATCATTTAGAAACAAATTCAAAATTAATAATTTGAAAAAAAATTCTCGGTTCAGGATTCTAGCCTACGAATCTTGATAACAGATTCAAGACAAGCGCGCTACCAATTGCGCCATCGAATTTCTAATTTATCTTTTCTACTTTGTAATCCGCTTTAATAATAATATAAGGGTCACCTGCAGTCCGAGCTCCCCATTGTATCTAGACAATAAAGGTCCAATGAAAGCGTCAGAAATGTCCAAAACCAGAACGGGATATTCGTCTAAATAAATTCTGTTTGGGTACTCCATTAGGCCGATAGAAGTTTATTAGACTCCGGGGGGCGCTCATTTTACCTTGTTTTGTGGCAACAGCATACCACCTCAAAAAGAAAAATTCCGTTAAGTTTACGTCGTACACGGTGGACGGGTTCTGTTTGTGAATGTTGATTTTTAGGGTTCCGTCCCCGAAAGGTGCCAAAGGACACCCTATTCCTAAGCTTCCGCTGCCTGTCCGTCTGTCACAGGGGTCTACAGCTTCAGCTTCTGTACTCAAAAGGTGCCGAATTGTTTGGCAGGCGGTATAATTTTAGCATATATCTATATTTATATTCACCATAATGTTTTTGGGTTCCGTACCCGTATTGTGTGATGGAACGGAACCCGCTTTTCGTAAGTCTAACTCGCTCTTGGCCAAATATTTTTTTGTCTTATTTGGAATTGAGCTCATTAAATTAAGGTCATGTGGACCTCCACAAGAATGCTAAAAATTTAAAAAAGGCAGTGAACAAGATCAGTGTTGATGCAGGCAATGTTGAGGCTGACTAGCTAGATACAAGATAGACACAAAGTAAAGTAAATCGTTTATTTGTGAGAATTTGGGTTTAAAAGAGATCTTACATATTACTACAGTCCCAACAAATTCAACCATAGAATGGCGTACAAATATTTTTTGTATCTTTATTTCATTCATTACGAAAAAATAAATTTTGAAAACAATTATTATTTATTACAAAATATTTCAATTAATCTGAAACAAATGTCATCATAAAAATACGTCAAAAACTTAAAATTAAAACAAAACTGTATATGAAAAGCCCCCCTCTCCACAGATATGGTTTAAACCTCGCGTGCTGGACCCATTTGAATATTATAAGGAGGTTAAAACCTGTCAGAAAGGGGCTTCCCATACAAAGGGGGTTCTTATATACTACAATTCCTTTCTGAAGGGTAAATGGTTCAAAGACTCACATTTGGATGCAGCCTTACTTCTTGAACTTCTGCGCTGGATTCAGACCACCAGACTCAATCTTGGTGTCTGGGCAGACAGCGTTGTCCTCTCGTCGGTCTGGCGCGTCACAGGTCTTCAACAAACTACTGGCCCCGCCCGCAGCTTGCGGAGGAATTCTCTAAACTCAACCCCTAACCCCGAGCTAGCTCGACCCAGACCTCTACCACGATTTCCGTGAATCGTGCTAATGAAAATCCAAAAATCCATGCACATCACTTTCCACCGGCGACCGATTCCCGAGACTGCTCGGACACACAATAGGGCTCGCAATTAATGCTCATTAATTGGGTTATTTTACCACTTTTCCACTGTTTATTTCCTTGAAATACATAATAATTACTTCAACACTGGTTGAATCCATTTTTTTACACGTATCTCCTTGAGAACAAGACTGACAGTAAACCGGAAAAAACAACTTTGACATTTCACTTTTTTACAACTAGTGTTGCCATATCAGTAAAATAGAATCTGAGACATACTTACGCGTTCCGAACGCTTTTAAACCGAACAATCCCCCGCTCCGGGCTGTTATCCTTATCAGACCGCTAGCTTACTCAACCGGGAGCCGGGAGAGAGTCGCCAAGGCTCGTCACAGAATCAAACCTTCGACCAACACCTCAGCGGCGCGAGGAGTCTCATCCCCGCCAACTACCAATTTTAATAATGCGACCACGTCGCCAATACAAATAATTCCAAATTCGCATCTTTCAATAAGATTACATCCCCAATGACGCGGCGGAGGTGGGTCTTGGCCGATTTCACATAATAACCATGACTTAACTAAATAAAATTATCTTCTAAAATGTATACATCTTTTCAAGTAATTTGCGGTACCCTTGTAATTCGTGCCGTTGTCTGAACTAACTAAAAAAGCAAACCTCTACGCGATACTAATCGGTCTAATGCAACGACGAAGGCCTCCACGGACAACGAGGACTCTAATCCCAAGTGGACGGCCTTGGTGGACAGACACACGAATACTCACAGGTACGCCTTAACAATCCGAGCGTTGCGAAGGCTAGACGTTCGGACGAGGAACGGTCCCCCCACGTCCGTAGCCACTCCATCAAAAGGTCTCGACTGTGTGATCCCATCAGCTGGCAGATCTTCTATCTGCGGCTGCATCGACAAGGCTCGCAGCCTGTAACAAAGAACACAGGAGAAGAGAACATTGCGAATTACCCGGCAAGTTGACAAAATCCAAAACTCTCGCTGTAAAATCGCCAATAACACGTTTCATCCCGCGTGTGAGTTACAAACATGTCGGTCGGACAGCAAACGCCTCATCAAAGGCCCTCCTTGGGTAACAACAAAGGATGGCGACTTGCGTGCTCCGACCCGACGCACACCGTGCCGATGCCACCGTCGCGACGCCCCAGCGTCTCAACGCACGGTGACCCAACTCACGGCGTCCAATCAGGAATTAGTTTGGTCCCTAGAACTAGAGCATGCACACGCAACCCGGGTAAAATCCGGGGTGTCCTATCCAACTGCTGGACAGGCCAAGAAATCTGTTTCTTTAAACCACTCCGGCCCCCACTATAGATGATGCGACACCAACTCCGGCGCTGTGCAGCCCCTAGATGCGCACTCTGCAGGATTACATTCACCTGGGACGTGCCTCCAATTTAATATGAATAACTATATTCTGAATTTGTGAAACCCGGTTTCCTACAAAATCTCTAAAGTACGTGGGGATGCGCGTAGCCATGCTCGTGCAACCTGACTATCCGATCATGCATACACGTCCCGAAATTCAACAGTGGTCCTTACTCTAACTGAATCTCCCCCCGGGGGGCCCCAACTACTAACTAATATGGTGGGCCGAAGAACTGTCCTCGGCTCCGCACCGGTACAGGGGCAGACAAATTATTGGGGGCCCGGCCCCTCCAATCCAGGGTGCATCCATTGCCCTATATATGGTGAGCGTATACACAATGCCATCCGAGGTGGTGCGTAACCCGCTGCCCTACCATATCTCGAATAAGGCGGGTGATATTCTAACCGCGGATACTCGTGTATCGGCGGAGAGTATCGCTGTGGCTCCGCCCTGCTATACTGTCCTACAGTGGGCGCAGGCACTGGTTCGGCAAACTGGGGTCCACTCATACAACCTTGAGTGGGGCCCCCGCCCGTGGAGCCCCCCCCCCCCTCGGGGGGTCCCTACTCGGGCCCGCTGTCGCGGAAGCATGGGGTCCACTCCTAATATCCTGAGTGCGGCCCTGACCCGTTGAACCCCCCCCCATGAGGGGTCCCCCACCCGGGTCCGCAATATAGCCTCGTACCGCAGGCGCACGATTCACACCACTATCAAACTGAGCACGACTCACGCGAGGGCTCTCTCCACTCTCTGACGGGTGCGCTCCTCGTCCTTGAGAGGGGCCACTTGACGGACGTGACTGATAGGTGGACTGCGCCGCGGCTCCCCCGCTCGTGGCGTGACCGTAGGCTCCAGACCTGTTCGCACAAATTAAATCATTATGTGGCCGGCCACATTCTCTACACATTCGCTGTCTGGAGCACTCGCGCGCTAAGTGGTCCTCTAAACAAAAATAGCACAGTCTATTAATTTTAACTAATCGCCGTCTGTCCACTACCGGTAATGCAGCAAAATCATGGCACTGCGATAACGCGTGTCCTGGGCGTCCACACTGGTGGCAATTTGGGCTCTCAGCCACAGCGGCCAGTGCAGCCAGACGTGCAGCAACGCGTCCCCGAAGCGGTTGCACTCCCTGTGGCCCCCTTCGCCCCGAATTACCGGCAGGTTCCCTGAAACTCCCGGTAGGTGGCGCCACCTCCGAAGTCGATGAAGATTCCACGGCCTTAGCCTCAAATTCTAAAAACTTCATCAAATCAGCGAAAGTAGGAAGAGCCTTGTCCTCCCTTTCCGCGGTCTCACGTTCGAAACGTGAACGAGTATCAGACGGTAACTTACCCAAAATAATGTGTACCAACAAGAACGACCACTCATCCACGGGCAAACCTAACATTTTTAACGCGTTACAGGCTACTGTAACCGGGGTCAGTAACTGCGTTCGAATTTGAGCCTTATTACCTACCCTAGGCAAACTTAACAATTGGCTCGTATGAGCATCGGCCAACAGACGGACATTCTGATATCTATTATTTAATAGTTCCCACGCTATGCTATAAGAATCGTCCTCTACTCTTAAATGTTGCACTAAGCTCTTTGCCTCACTTTCTAAAGTGGACATCAAATATGCCATCTTTTGTGCGTTGGTTAAATCCTGCCTACTGTCAACCAACGAGGTGAACATATTCTTATATGCCACCCATAGCTCCATGGTACCGTCAAAATGTCCTAACTCCAAAGTAGGGAGCCTACTGTGCAACGATGTACCTTGCGCTGCATGTCTTACATCAGGTGTGCCCGAAACACCTGACTGTCGCTTTTTAATCTGACAGGCGACCTGTGTGACCTCATTATAAATATCCATAATTTGATCCATGTCATTATTAGGGCTAGCCATTACCTCCGGTGGCAGCTCCTGGTCCAACAGCTCGATGAGCGCCTGCTCAGCTTTCTCGAGGCGATGCTCCATCTGTGAGTACCGCTCCAGGACTGCATCGCCCCGATCAGCTCGAGCCAACAAGCCTTGAACGCTGACAAACCAGCGCAGCTGGCTGGCCAAGATGTTCCTCGGAGAAGTCCTCGACATTGTAGACCGGGAAATCAAAGAAAATACCAACAATTAAAAACCGAACTAACTCTGGCACGAATCACAAACGTCCCCGTATACAATCCTATTGTAGACCCAAATATACTAGACTCTAGTCAGTATGTTAATTTCAATACATTAATACACAATACAACCCTGTTGTTCAATTATGCGAGTTCAACCAAAACCAATTTTTAATACTCAAATGTGTACAAACAAACACAATATCATAACTTTATGAACAAACAGACAGACCTTTTCTGTTGCTATATATCACTCAAACATTTTCAAATAAACACAATATCATAACTTTATGAACAGACAGACAGACCGTTTCTGCTGCTATATATATATAATCCATACAACATAAACCAGTTAGTTACATTTATGCTACACTTTTGACAAACAACTATGTCCAAGCCTCAATCGCAAGTGTCAAGAAGTTTTCATTCAAAATAAACAATATAAACCAAACTGTAGCACTAACTTACAGTATATCCAAAGGTAATTGGCTTCTAAAAGTATGTAATCACATTAAACACTTGTTAAAGACTAAACATACTCCAAAACAAACAAATTTAACAATTCCAAGTTGTAACATAACCTATGTACGTTGTTATAATATTATACCTAAGCGCTCGCTTAGTTAATATGATTCACTAACCAAAAACTACACATTACACATTAGCCCTGCTATGTACTTTGTAATTTATATAAGCCGAGGCTTTCAACAACTATATAACTAATAATTAAGCCGCTTCGCTTGCTAGCAATGGTTATGCTGTATGAATTTACAAACTATTATAGTTTTGTCGCCGGGTTCACTAGGCTTAACCGCGCTTATAAAGTTATATGTTTATCCACAATACAACATATAATACAATACCTAAAGCTAAAGGAGCTGTGTAAATATCCTTCCAGCTTACATAAACCTATTCATATACACAGTCCGAGTACTGTAGTATAAGAAATAACAAAATATTCTATTTGATCTCGCTTTAGGTTACAAGGTTCCAAACTACCTACCTAAAACAAAGTATAATTCACAAATTATCTTAGGCCAACGGAGCTACTATATCGGTTCGGCTTATATAAACAGAATATATCTTGGTCCGGGGTTGTTTAATATCCGATATTAAACAACTTAACCACGCTCTGCTACCAGAAAATTGTATATGAAAAGCCCCCCTCTCCACAGATATGGTTTAAACCTCGCGTGCTGGACCCATTTGAATATTATAAGGAGGTTAAAACCTGTCAGAAAGGGGCTTCCCATATAAAGGGGGTTCTTATATACTACAATTCCTTTCTGAAGGGTAAATGGTTCAAAGACTCACATTTGGATGCAGCCTTACTTCTTGAACTTCTGCGCTGGATTCAGACCACCAGACTCAATCTTGGTGTCTGGGCAGACAGCGTTGTCCTCTCGTCGGTCTGGCGCGTCACAGGTCTTCAACAAACTACTGGCCCCGCCCGCAGCTTGCGGAGGAATTCTCTAAACTCAACCCCTAACCCCGAGCTAGCTCGACCCAGACCTCTACCACGATTTCCGTGAATCGTGCTAATGAAAATCCAAAAATCCATGCACATCACTTTCCACCGGCGACCGATTCCCGAGACTGCTCGGACACACAATAGGGCTCGCAATTAATGCTCATTAATTGGGTTATTTTACCACTTTTCCACTGTTTATTTCCTTGAAATACATAATAATTACTTCAACACTGGTTGAATCCATTTTTTTACACGTATCTCCTTGAGAGCAAGACTGACAGTAAACCGGAAAAAACAACTTTGACATTTCACTTTTTTACAACTAGTGTTGCCATATCAGTAAAATAGAATCTGAGACATACTTACGCGTTCCGAACGCTTTTAAACCGAACAAAAACTAATCTTAAAATATGAATCAACTGAAAAATGTCTACTAGTTTATACAATAATTGTCAGTATAAAAATGTTTATTTTATATCATCTGCCAAGTATTCCTTGAGGGTGTAAAAACATTTATATATTAATAAATCTTTGAGTTTTCTCTGGAACAATGGAAATTGCAACTTTTTTAGATCTTTCGGCAGTTTCTTGAAAATTTTTACACACATATACGTCACATTATTGCTGAAAATTTTTAATTTAGATTTAGGTCGCTGTAATTTATTAAAATGGCGAGTACATCTATATTGTGGTATCTCACCGCTTGTCATAAAAAGATCGGATTTTTTTTACAAAAAGACAGATTTCTTGTATATAGAGGCGGGGTAGTGGTAGAATATGGTGTTTCTTGAATAGAGGTTTACATGTGTCCGCGTTACAAATTATCCGAAAACACATTATTTGTTTCCTTAACGCCTTAGTTAAATCTACTGAGTTACCCCATATTATGATGATATCATATTTTATAATTGACCCTATGTGTCCATGATATGCCTCTGTTGCAGCCTCCCTTCAAAACAACTTGTCTAATTATTCTCAAGGCGTACTTAAAGCGGTCATTTCTTTTACAAACATACATAATGTGCTCTTTCCAGCTACAACGTTTATCGATATGAATGCCAAGAAAAACTGTAGAATTAACTTCTTCTAGTGTCTGGTTTTCAAACTGTGCTTTAATTTTTACAGGATTTGCACAATATGAGTGGAATTGTATTAATTTTGTTTTACCTAAGATAATTATTAAATTATTTTGTTCTAACCACTCTATCACTTCTTTCAAGGCTTTATTTACATAGTTTTCAAAAGCTTTTACATTATTTCAGTGTATCGCGAGGGTCGTATAATCGGCGAACAATAAATGGCGTTGCCAAATACAACACATTGGAAATATCTAGGCACTTCGAAAAATGCGCTTCCTCTGCCACCGCGTCGCACTCACCCCGGTGTCTACCGAGACTAGGAGTGAAGAGTATACACAGGGTGGTAGGAACGCATTCTTTTTAAGTGTCCAGATGTTTCCAACGTGTTATAAAAGCCTATATCCAGAAGTGAACTGATGTGGGCAGGTTAATAATGTGACGTCACATAAGATTAGTTTGTCATTGCACCAAATAATCTGGCATGCCAAATTATCGGCCCAGGTGTATATACGTCATTCTTCAGGCATAAAGGCAACAGGTGCTATAAAGGAAATTAAAACAGGTGGATTGTTTGTAATTTATGAATGTGTCTGAAGTGAATATTCCCTAACGTGACACGAATACGTCCTCGCGATGTAGCGGCACAGCGGGTTAGAAAGGTCTAGTGTGACAAAACGCGACCTATTTCCGTACATTTCCTTTTACTTAAAGCTTAGTGTATATACGTCATTCTTCAGGCATAAAGGCAACAGGTGCTATAAAGGAAATTAAAACAGGTGGATTGTTTGTAATTTATGAATGTAGTGTGTCTGAAGTGAATATTTCCTAACGTGACACGAATACGTCCTCGCGATGTAGCGGCACAGGGTTAGAAATGTCTAGTGTGACAAAACGCGACCTATTTCCGTACATTTCCTTTTACTTAAAGCTTAGTGTATATACGTCATTCTTCAGGCATAAAGGCAACAGGTGCTATAAAGGAAATTAAAACAGGTGGATTGTTTGTAATTTATGAATGTAGTGTGTCTGAAGTGAATATTTCCTAACGTGACACGAATACGTCCTCGCGATGTAGCGGCACAGGGTTAGAAAGGTTCAGTGTGACAAAACGCGACCTATTTCCGTACATTTCCTTTTACTTTTTCGCGTTGCCTTGATATGAGAAGCATAAATTAAATTAAAAAACTGCACAAACTCCCAAATAGACAGTATTCTAGAAGCTCATGCTTCTTAATATATTCTCAGAAGAAAAAGAAATGCAGAACACTATATCAGTACTTACTTGCCGCTCTGTTTGAACGTTGAAATTAACCACATCACACTGATATTAAAAATGCGAAATTCTGTGTGTGTATAGGTATGTTTGTTACTCTTTCACGCTGGAACGGCTGAACAGATTTGGATGAAATTTAGAATGGATTTAGCTTATATCCTAACTTAACACATATGCTACTTTTTATCCCGGGAAAAATCATGTCGTTAAACCGAATAACACGCGGGCGGAGCCGCGGGCAAAAGCTAGTATTACCTATAAATATATCACATAGTTCTATAAAACTTCAAATCTAATAACTTAATACAATGAAAAGACATGACTTTGTCAATCTTTAAAATTAGGTGTTGTATTTTAAACTCTTAAATTTTATTTTAATGCATAGAAATAAAAGAAAACAACCAAAATTCACCTTATTTCTCGGTATTTTGTCCACTTGTAACATTATTACTGCTGCAGTTTTCATTGAACCACATAAACAACAAAACCCAGACAAAATAATACGCTTTTCAAATATTTTGGAAAAAAAAAATTATTTAAAATGAATAAAAAACGTTTTTTCGCACTTGTCAGCCGCAGCGACTTATGTAACAGTCATGTTGCCATGTGAGCTGATAAGATTTTATTTTAAGGACGGACGTCGAGAGCGCAGCAAATCAAGCATTTAATGCTGTTTCATTTCGCTAAGTTGGTATTGGCGGTCCTCCATAACCCAAAACTAAGTAAGTACAGACAGCGCGCCAGTTCATGTCCATCCTGAGGAATGCGGGAGTGCTGCGACCTAATCAATTAAGGTAATGTCTATAATTACTACCGATTTTGTCAACAACTTTCAATTTGGTTTATAGTAACTCAAGGCAATTTTGCAAATTATGAAATAAAATAAATGCTTACTTGATTATTGCTAATAGAGAAAAATATTTTATTTAATGCAATTTCATCACTATTGATAGATAATAAATATATCCATCCATCCATCCATCAGCCTGTTTCGTCCACTGCTGGAAATTGGTCTTTCCAGGATTTCGTCACTCTTGGCGGTCCTCCTGGAAGAAATGCCCATACTCACACACGCTGGGCAGACGGGTTGGTGAGCGCGGTGCCGAAACCCTTGTACCAGTGACGCCGCTGCCCGTCACTAGTCTGTTTTATATAAGGCCCGGCAATTGGGGATGGATAAACCGCCATCCATCGGTCCCAGGCAATGGTGGGCCGCCTGGTTTTGCCTGAGAGCTGTTCTCTTACTCTCCCCCGAATAACTTCGAGAGGATTTGCGAGTAAGATGGTGGTACCTCCACAGTCGAGCCCGGCATCAGCCCTACCACCTAGTAATAAATATATAATAAATGGATAAAAACAAAAGATGATAAAGTTATAAAATAACACAATAAAGCCGATTCAGTAGGCTTTAATTTGGGTGATGCCCGATTTCCCCCAAACCTTTTATTATTAACTAAAAGTGGCAAGACTCGGTCTTGACCGAAATTGTGAATGGTACAGTCGCCGAGTCAATGCAATGTCCTACAATTAAAAGTGAAAAAACTTTTTTTTTCACCTTTTCGAAGAACTTTAGTTTTTTTTTCTGTATTATGATCATTTAACGATACATAATCTACCCTAGAATTATTTTCACTTATTATTGTAGGACCTTATTATCTTCCGAAATAAGGTTAATTTTAACAAACTAGATACCTACTGATTTTATTTTATTCTAACACTTTTGTACACGTCTGTACAAGGATTGGTCAAGTGAGAACTATATAAATACTTAAATTTTATATTTCGGGGACATTGAATGTACGTGTATGAAAAATCAATTTGGGGAACTTGGAACTCGGAAAGATCGGGCATCACCCTTTAATTTTAGTTTAAGTCCTGCCAAACTTAAATTTTTTCAAAGTGATATAGCTTGTGTTGTCAATACTAAAAAACTATTTAGGAATGAAAAAAATTTAGTTTTAATGGTACTAAATTTAAAATTAAAGCCTTCAGAAACGGCTTTAATAGCGACTAATTTTCGGTATCGATAAGCGCGCGTCACAACCGTAAAGGACAACACTCGATTGCAGACCAATGCAGCAAGGTGGGTGAAGGCGGGGCGAGCTGCCCCCGCGCGTCGCTTCTGGCCCCGTTGGACATGAACTCGCGCGCTATCGAGTAGCTTGTAGCTCTGTTTCATTTCGCTATTATATGCACGCTCGATGCAACTTTCGAAGACAATACAATCGCACCAATTTGGTTACAAGCACAAACGGCACATACTTGAAGACGTGCGAAGAGAAATACAATTCTGGCAATATGTACTTTGAAGGTCTTCAAACATATTATTGGTTATTTATTAATCTAGTAAATATTTTTTGATGCTAACTTGGTATTTATTTTATGACTTTATCTAAAACAATAAAAACACATTCAGCTACACTTTTGGTAAAAAACATAAAATTTACCTTTTTTAGGTGTTCGTTGTGTATATATTATTCCAATTCCCCAATTTTTCGTCCTTATTTGTCATAGATCTAGATAATGTCAATGAACTCAGCGTAAGATATTATAAAAACACTCCACAGACACACCTAACAATTTTGTGTTTACGTTTGCGCGTGTGACCGTCTATCTATAACATATAGGTAGTTTCATTCGAAATTTCAATCACCACGAATCGAGTGGCAAATTTTTCCGATAGACTCACCTTAAGAGGATTTCTGTGTTTTTAGAAGAAATACGAATAAAATGTATTGAAATAAAAATGTGACCTGCTTTAAAATGCATAATATGAGGGCAGGCAGAACGGAGTGAGTGAAATTAAACAATTATTCAAATAATGCATCTCCGGAATTGGAACAATATGCAAATCAGCTCGTGATTCAACTGCGACCGAAAGTGAGCTTAATTGGAACATACCGGAATACTGAACCAAGTGCAAATCTGTCTGTCATCACCATACTACAATTTCACCATGGCAGTAAAAAAACCAGCCAAGTGCGAGTCGGAGACCAACGAAATAAACAAGATTAATACATAAGCAAGCGAATATTATATATTATATTATTTATATAGGTGGTAGAACTGATGCCGGGCTCGACTGTGGAGGTACCACCATCTTACTCGGAAATCCTCTCGAAGTTATTCGGGAGAGAGTAAGAGAACAGCTCTTAGGCAAAACCAGGCGGCCCACCATTGCCTGGGACCGATGGATGGCGGTTTATCCATCCCCAATTGCGGAGCCTTATATAAAACAGACTGGTGACGGGCAGCGGCGTCACTGGTGCAAGGGGTTTGGCACCGCGCTCACCAACCCAACTGCCCAGCGTGTGTGAGTATGGGCATTTCTTCCAGGAGGACCGCCAATAGTGGCGAAATCCTGGAAAGGCCCATGTCCAGCAGTGGACGAAACAGGCTGAGGGATGGATGGATGGATTTTACAAATATTGTGTCCTTTCACTTGATATATTTTTCATTTCAAAACAATACCTATACAATAAATGAAACTGTTTTTAGCTGAAAATTATCAACATGTTTCAGAATTATCTCAATTCGGTAAAGATAAATAAATTGTTAAAAAAAACATATATATTTGAATAAAGACATAAAGAAGCATATTATTTTTTTTTATCTGATAAGTACCTTAAATTACTTTCTGTTATTAATGTATTAAGACCTAAAATAACATTATACAAAACTTAACTAAACATAATCTCAAATAAAAACCTAACAAATACAACCTAAAAGTTTAAATATTTACAACAAATAAAAAATATATTATATTGTTTTGAAATTTTCTTTTCATGTTTTACTGCCCCAGAAATTGATTTAAAAATAAGCATTTTAGGGTAAAACATGAATTTCCTCATCTTAAAGTGTAACTTTGCGGTTATATTTGTTATTTGTATTCTACCTATATATATTATGTATTATTAACTGATATACATGTACAAGTATCTATAGAAGTTTGCCATCAACACTGCAGGAAACAAACTCAATATCTTACAGTTTGTTTGCGGTTCAATACCGGCCTGAAATGAAAGTTATTGTCTTTGCCACCCTCGTCTCTGTCAGCTGATACTTTGAAAGGGATACCCTGGACAAATCATCATGATTTATATACTCGTTCTGGTTGGGCTGACAGAAACGTGAAAATCTGATCACTATATTTCTTAGCATTATTTTCGTACGTCTGTTCTAGTAACAAAGTAGTAAATAATTAGTGTCCCTACATTGAATATTTTTGCGAAATGTTAAATGAAATGGATTATTGTTATTTTACTGAGGCCAAAACCACAATTTTTCTAATGTTGTCTGTCTGACTGTATGTATGTTCCGTTATAACTAGAGAACTTCTAAACGGATTTGGATGCAGTTTTTTTTATTATCAACACATAAACGATAAGAAGTGTTCATAAAATAACGCCCAAGCCGAAAACGGGGCAAAGATTTAATAAACGCAAGCGGAGCCGCAGGCAAAGGCTAGTATAATAATATATATACGTATGTAGAATAAATAAATAAATACCGGATGGACAAGTATATATAAATTACACCTCATATTTTCCTGATCATACTGAATAACCATTTTCCAATTAAAGATAATGGCGAAAATGAAAAAATATTTTCCCCTTTCCCTATCTTTTATCAAAACCCACTGTGAATTTTGTATGAGGACATACAATTTTTCAAGGTTTCCTGCTCTAAGGGTGCCAAACAGGACCCTATTCCTAGGCCTCCGCGCTGTCTGTCTGTCTGTCTGTCCGTCTGTCACAGGGGTCTACAGCTTCAACCGTGATAGGTAGCCAGTTGATATCTTCACAGAATACGTTTTACCATGGCCTCTATCGATTCATATTCATTTATTTATTGCATTTCACATTGTGGTCTTAAATGGTATGTTTATACAACGTGAAATTTAAGTCATTTTGTTAACGAAAACTGGTCATAGTACTCGTCCATATGAACAAATTTTACTATGTAGCCAACCTTGAAAACGCGAAAAAAATATCAGCTGTTCCATAGAAAAGTTAAATACTTACTCGTCCCAAATGTATGAAACAGCTGATATTTTTTCACGATTTCAGGGTTGGCTTCATAGTAAAAGTTGTTCATATGGACGAGTACTATCACCAGTTTTCGTTAACAAAATGACTTAAATTTCACGTTGTATAGTAAAATGTACAAAAATGTGACGCGCTTTAAGGACGCAGCAATTAACTACCTTATTTTAATCATTATATCAGAAATCAGAATCAGAATTTTATTCACCAAATAACAGTGGTTGCTATGTAAGGTATGTCATTCATGAAATTAATAAATATACGTATATATATACTTAAAACTAAGTATGTATATAATCCTATCATTAATCATTATGATAATAGTTAATGTCATAATTTGTCAATAGTCAAAAATCATAAAATTCACAATACACGAAAGTACTAATAGAAGAAAATGGTTTGTAAATCTACAATTCATGAGTAAATGAATTTTTGTCAATCTTGTCCGACATATATTCTGTGAAATTGTAATAGGGATTATTTTCAAAAAATGTTTTAATTTTGCTTTTAAAATCATTAAGTTGCAATCTTGTCACATCAAAAGGAAGCTTATTGTACATATCTAGCTTTATTTGCATTCCCTGTTTGTATGTTTTACATAATCTAGTTTTAGGAACTACTAATTTCTCCCTATTTCTGGTTTGGTATTTATGTATGTCCTTTCTTTTAGGAAATGTATCTTTATTTTTATGAATTTCTATAAGCGATTTATATATAAACAACGAAATTACAGTCATGATGGAATTTGCTTTAAAATAATTTCGACCCGATGTAAATCAGTGTAACCTGATAATGATTCTTATTGTTTTTTTTTTTGGCAAATGAGGACTTTTTTTATTTCAGTTGCGTTACATACTATAACATTTACACATTACTAACTAATGGGTTTACGCTAATATATTATTAATTTAATACATAGAATATCACGGCAAATAATAATATAAAAACAAACAGAAACTCCAGGTAGGTCCCATTTCAAACGGCTAACACCATGTAAGTTTCAAATTTAGTCAGATTGTTATACAAACTCTAAAGTAAAATAATAAATATAAAACAATGGGCTCCATACCCAGAGGATGCTGAATTGTTTGTCAGGCGTTACCATTTTACGCCTTCTTTTTTGTTGCCTTGATGTTACTTTGGCATTTACATATATTGTTGCTATTTACCATAATATTTTGAGGGTTCCGTATTGTATGCTGGTACAAAACATTATTCCGATTTTTTCTAATTTGCACAAATAATATGTTTCAGGAAAAATATTCAGTTGGGTCTTGAGATTTCTTTAAAAATACCATTTAATTTGTACCCGATACATTTTTTAACAAAGGGAAATTAATGTACACTGCGTAGCATAACATTGCATGTTTATATTTTTTGAAGGACTGGCCCAAGAATTTAATTAAGTAAATTACGCAGTTAGTTAATTACTAAAGTATTTAAACGAGTTGATGACTTTTATGCCACAGTTCTGTCTAATCCGTGGTTCACGCCCATAATTTATTAAGTAAATCACAGGAATAAACAAAAAAAAAACATTTAGGAAGGTAAAATTGCCCCTTTCGGCCGCCAATGTAACTGCATTAAAAATTATAAAAGTTGAAACCCTTTTATGACTGTTCTCCAAATTTTCTTGAGTATGACTTAACTCCTGTAATCGAGTGAGATATGATGCGTTACATAAGGTGAGGCATTGAGTTTTGAATGATCTGTGACACTTGAAGCAGAAAAGCGCACAGTGCGAGAGGGACCGATTCAGGGCAAAATAAAGATAAATGTAGTTTTTTTATTTATATTAAAGAACTAAAATAGCTATCAAAATTCCCAATTACGAAAATAAAGATATCGAATAAAATATGTTTAAGTTCCTATTCGTCAAACAATTAGAAAGCGTGTGTTTGAAGACCTTATCTCAACAATCATTATTATCGAGTGAAAATTTTTTATAGGCTTTTCTTTGCTACAGGAATCTAGAAAAAGTTTACAAAAATGTTCTAGGTACTTATTTGTCAACGACTCCAAAAAGTGCCAATACTTCGCGGCGTCGCCTCTTTAGATGAGATTCACATCCTAAGGCCTTGGGTTTCTATAATGCCGTTAAAAATACTCTGTAATAAGCTCAGACTATGGTAATAAGCAGTGGTCGGGGTGAGGGTGTATGATATTGGTACTCGCAATAAAAACAAATATAATGGACATTCCTTTTCACAGGATTGCAACGTTGTTCTAAATGTAGGTATATAGTATTCTCATTTCAAAAGTAAATAATCTTTTCATAAAATCCTTTTTGCTGCTACGAAATGCTGGAACAACCTGCCTCCACCGATACGCGACTTGAAACATGTCACTACCTTAAGAAAAAAATACAAAAAATTTTTGCTAAATGGACAAAAGGATCAAAATCTGTTTTATCTTTAATTACTTTAGAAATAACTTGCCCAATATTTGTTATCCAACCTTGTTTTTTGATTCCACCAACAAACTTTTGCCCTCGTGTTAAAGTAATCGGCTCCATAACATTTTCTTTCTTGTTTTATCTCTGATGATTCCACCCTCCTTAATTTATAGGTAGTATTTCTTATTTCTAGTTAAATACGAGTACCTACATTTAACACATATTTAGTCACCGTTCAACTGTTGCTGAATTATTATTATTTATTTATTTGTTTGTTTGTGTACACGTTTCCGCAACTGCGAGTCACTCACACACGCTCGGCTGCAACAGAATACCAGCGTTGTGTCGAGATGATTACCTACTTCGTAGGTATACCATGTCAACACAGCATCATGCTGAGTTGCGACGATTTTGGTAGCACCAAACACTTTTATTTAGATTTAGTTTTCAGTAGTCTTAAGTTTATTTTATGTAACTTTTCTTTTTTAATTTTTGTTTTTTTCATTTTGTGTGTTGCCGAATAAATTTATTTTCTTTCTTTCTTTCTTTCTTTCTTTCTTTCTTCTTTCTTTCTTTGTCGTAGAGAAATTTATGGTTCTGACATGTTTGTTGGTTGTCATTTATGATTAGGTACTACTTTTATGTTGTATTGATGCATTACGGGAAATGAATACCTAAAGAGTTGTTTTAATTCGGTGTTGATTGAGAAAGGTTGATTTGGATAAGCATAAACAACAGAAATTGAAAGAAATTCACACTAATATTGAAGATAAAAAGAAATGTATATCTGTGGATGAAACGAAAAAATTCTTAGGACGGTGTGTTTTAAATTTAATTTTAACGCCATTGGACGGTATTTCAGCATAACGATCTTATTTGACAACTTTTAAAATACTCTTAACTGTTACTGCGAACTCAGTGGCACTCAATTTGTAATAGATTCAATTTAAAATATATGAGAAAACTCATTTGAAAACAAGTTAGAAAATGTATTGATGTTGTGTACTGACAGCGTGGCATACCTACATGTTGACAGCGGACCGAAAATTTAAAAATGCTTTTTCAAATATGTTAAATAATCAATTAATCAAATGAAGAATCATGGGGTATATCCTTAGTGATGTCAACATTTTGTTCCAATTTCAAAAATCACACATGCTAAGGATCTTGAAGCCACAAAATTTTTGGGAATTTATATCGATAAGAACTTAAAATGGACTAAGCAAATCGACCATGTTTGCAAAAAATTAAACTCCTTTGCATATGCTTTAAATATGCTCCGCAAAGTCGTTAATATAGAGACAGTGATAACAGCATACCATGCCTTTGTAGCGTCTACCATAAGGTGTGGTATCATATTTTGGGGTAACGCGACAGACAAACTTCGAGTATTTAAAGCTCAGAAAAAATGCATTAGGGCAATGTTCTGTAAACGACCCAGAGATACATGTAAGCCACATTTTCGAACACAAAAGCTCCTAACGTTACCTTCGCTGTATATTCTTGAAATGGCAGTATTTGTTAAATCGAATCTTGACCTATTCGAATTTTTCAACAGTGGCAGACATCACAATAAGGTAAAAGCTCTTCCTCGCAATACGGAACTGTTTAGGTCTAGCGTGTTTGGCATGTCAACAACAATTTATAATAAACTTCCTCAATCTTTTAGGGATATTTCCAACATTATGACATTTAAAAGCAAATTACAAGAATTTTTAATCAAGAAAACTTATTACTCAATTGCTGCTTTTTTAAATGATAGGTACTGACATTTCATTCTAAATATCTTATAATATTGCATGAATCGGTTTATTGACATTTTAATATAATTCTTTATTTTATTAAGTGATTTATTGTGACTTTTTAATTTTAATTTTTACTGTTCATTTTTCTAATTTACATATGTTATTAACAAACGATTTTGTATTTAGTATGTTAAGGAACTAAATTGAATTTGTACGCCTAACGGCAGAGCACACGCACTTGATGATTATTTTTATAAAATGTAACACCAATATATTATATTTACCTGTGTCTCAACAAATAAAGATATTGAATTGAATTGAATTGAATTGAATTGAATTGAATCTTTTTAAATGGTTGCAAATATTTTCTGATCGGTGGGACCCACCTCTCATCCAGAGATGGATCCAGCTACACACTATTTTGTAAATAATTAAATGATTATTATACTAGGTGAAATTAAATCAACCGACCAAATTCATACTGGAGACTCGATTAGTCATCAGGAACAAGGTATAATGACACTCCAGGTGATATTCGAAAAAAAAAAATTTTTGCCTCGTAGTTCCTGCACTAGGAATTGTACATAAACTAGTCCAACCAGTAAGGGACAAAATTAATTTTTCGAAATTGGCCAAAAAGATTACTGAACCTAGTTCTTGATCACTAACCGAGTCTCCAGTATGAATTTGGTCGGTTGATTTAATTTCACCCTATATAATTCCAATTGTTTTTTTTTATTTTACCAACATTAACACTAAGCTACTGTTTTACTAATAATTATATAGTTCTGTCTGAAATATAATTATTTGATTTGATTTGATTTAATAAATACACAATTTCTTCTTTCTTTCATATGCTTTAGTTTTCAAAAGTTCCTTTTCTGTACTAAATCGTTTTATGTATTTGTTTAAAAACCTAATTTTAGAAAAGTTGTTCTAATAGATTAAATTAAATAGGGCAGTAGAAATTTCCTACAATATTCAGTAGACTTCTTTTTCTTATCAAGTCTGTAAGAGCTTTCGTCGTCGGAACCATTCTGACACAGTTTCACACGCCGTTCGAGGAGTAGCGCGGAGGGAAAGCCTTCCGGATCTGCTTACATAAGCTCTGAGGGGTCCAAGTGCGGGGGGAAAGGTAGAGCCTAGTCTGCTCGAGTCCGCTAAGCCGATTGTTTGAGCCCCACAAAAACACTGGCGACGATTTCGAGGATTAACAACGTAATTGTGGATGAAGAAAAACATTGATGTTTTTTTGTGAATTAAGTCCAATTTGTTTAGACGGATTAGCAGCCGTTTTATTGGTAAATGGCCTAACAGCGTTTGCAAACACAAATTGGGCAATCTAAATCAAATCACCTCATCTCAATACAAAATTTGAAACGTTTCGTATATTTCAGTCATGTCAGAAAAAAGGGAAAAGCTACCGACTTTTATCTAATCTAGAATTTTACGATTGTAGCCAAAAAATGTCCACGATGCATCTTGTCACATTCTTAATTTGGTTGAAGCATTTTTACGACTATGCACGTTGCAAGTTCGGACACTTTCTGACGAACTTTTCTTAGAGACTGTGTGTATGATAGGTCAATGTTTGTAGCCTAAACAAGCTTCTTTATTTTCAAATCAAATCAAATTTATTTAATAATGCCATAAACCAAAAAATCAAAAACAAACAATCTAAATTCTAATAAATGATAACATTACTGATCAAACTTAAAATAAAACTAAAACATTGGTATAAAGGTGAAAAACTGATTAATATTTAAGAAATCGAAGGTAAAAAAAATATTTTACATTATTAATGGCTGTGCTAGATATTTAATCGAGCTCTGGCCCATAAAATAATTATAAAGACCTGTTCTGTATGGATATATCTTGTTTTGGCCATATCTCCAGGACGGTTGGTCTTGGGACCCCCAAACTTGGACCCCGGGGGTCCAAAATAGGTCTTTAGTTGTTGTAATTTATGTAAGTCTCCAAAAATTTTCAGCTCATATTAAAGGAGCAAAATATGGTAACTGTAGCCGAGGCTAAATAGGACGCGTATTTAACAAGCTTTATGATGAGTGTTTGCGTGCGATAACACAGCCTTCGTTTGGCAAATTTAACTTTCTCTCCGATGAATTTGAATGGGAATGGAAATAAGTTTTATGATGAAAAATACTTTTAAAACAATGATATATTTTTTTTTACAATTCATATTATTTTCTGTATGAATAGTACGAAATAGTACATTTTAGGCACAATATAATTCTGTACCTCAGAGGTAGACAATAGTCTACTTTTTCCACAAAGTAACAGTTATAACATCATAATAAAAAAATACTGTACAGAGTAAATAAAGCTATCTAAATTAAATTAAATACATATTATTTAGTATATTCCAATGTCTCCTGTAAATCCCATGCATTTTTGCATTCAAAATTCAAATTTATGTCTATTTTTACCTCTACTGTAAAATTTTGGCGCTTACTATTATTTACCTCTGAGGTACAGAATTGTCGGATCAAATAAGAGTTTTATCGATTTGTGTCATAAATAAGCTTTACCTCTTTAATTATTTGTCCGTCAATGGACGATCTTAGACGATAATCGCCTTCAAACGCACCATGATTGGCTAGAAATGACATCACACACCATTTTCGGCCAATCACGACGCTTTTGACGGCGTTTGCGATTGATGTCGAAGTTAGACGATAAGAGGGCTGGGTCACTACGATGATAATAAAGAAAACTGTATCCAAATCCGTTGTGTAGTTTTAGAGTTAAAACGGAACGTCGCTTTCAAGTCGAGCTTTCATCTCACTCAGGACTCATCATCATGAAGACTCTTCGGGAGGTGGGGGAAGCCAGTACACGAATGAACGCCGCGCGCGCCTGTTCGCGCTACCGATGTGTCCTGATAATAATGAATCATAATCTGATGCAAAGTAAGGCACAAGTCAGCCTTGCATAGTGAAATAAATGAGTCATATCCGTAATCACAACATACTCGCATATATGTATATTTCAAATTATTATATCATATTTCCTAAATAATGTATTTCTATATTTCTATTTTTATCTTGGTTACTTATTTTATTTACGTACCTATCTATAGGTATATATTACTACAACCAGTGCGTCCTTCCTGTGATGTGGCGCTGAGACGGTCTCTTAGAAAGGGCCTGATCCACCGATTTAAGGTCGCTCAGCAAGCTATGGAGCGGGCTATGCTTTGGGTATCTCTGATGGATGGAATCCGAAATGAGGAGATCCGTCGGAGATCAAAAGCAAGCTACATAGCCTGCAGAATCAGTAGGTTGAAGTGGCAGTGGGCGGGTCATATTTGTCGCCGACATGATGGCCGTTGGGGCCGAATAGCTTTAGAATGGAGACCACGTACAACAAAGCGTAGTGTAGGCTGCCTTCGTGCCCGCTGGACCGAAGACCTGAAGGACGTTGTGGGTGGCGCCTGGATGAGGAGGACGGAGGACCGACATGAGTGGCGAAATTTGGGAAAGGCCTATGTCCAGCAGTGGGCGAACACGGGCTGATGGATGGATGGATATATTACTATTAATATTTTCATTAACAAGTGTTTTTAAACATTAACAAACATAAATATAAATATTGAATTTGAAAAATAATTAAAAGACAAATGAAAAAAAAAGAACGACAAAAAAAATATTTCTAATATCCATCCAATATCCAACATCCTGTTTCGTCCATTGCTGGACATAATTTTTGTTTTTATTTTGTTCTACACATGAAAATACCTAAAAATAAAATAATTGAATAATTGCGCCAGTAAGCATCACTTATCCTGCAACCCAGCTCAGTCCCGCGAGAACAGCACAGCTTCGTTCGTCCTATTGTTGCAAGCGGAATCCGAAGACGCAGAGTTAATTAAATTTTACGCCCTACTTACAACTCTGTATAAGTACCACTAGTCGGGTTGTGTTCACTAGTTTAAAGGGTCATATGGATTAGTTATGTACTTCAAACATACTCGTTATAAAACGAACCTATCATACTCTCACAAATTTGTACAGTTGTATTATACTAACCCTTTCCTCACGGCTCCACCCGCCCTGAAGGTATTGGAGACCCTGTAAGACAAAACCCTTTCCTAGCGTGTGCCTGCGAGGTATGTGGGACCTACCTGCCGAATTTCAAGTTTGGACGCTCTATAGTCAATCTAATGGCCTGGCTTCATATTCAGTCGGTCAGACATAGTCTAATGAGTTTTTTATTATTTATAGCAAAGAGGCAACGTCGCCACTATCCTGAGCAACCCACCGGGTGGCAGTGACTTGGACAGGGTTTTTTATTTATAGTTGGCGTACAGTAATATCACAGTTGTAAAATTCATATTTTTACTCTGCGGTATCATAATGGCGATTGGTTTTTTTTTCGTGTTTTGTAGATCGAATAGGCTTTGTTATTAGTTCTATAATTATTTATATTCTTGGTGTTTTTAAACTAACTTATTATTTGAACTGTGATGAAAAATATTGAGATAAAACCCCAAAGAGTATTTGTGCCCGAAGTAAGTTAGAATTCAAACAGTATAGTCTTTTGGAAAGTGCATCATTAGTTAAAGCTTATCCGACGTAATCCTACACAATCCTGCAGGATAGTTCAACACACGACAGGAAAACGTGCTGGAATGAGGCAATTATATAACAATGTTAGTTAATGGGGGGGGGGGGGGGGAGAATTTACACTTTTTTACGTGATACTCTTTTCAGCTTCAACCTTGGCTTAGAACAACGCTTCATCTATCCGTCTATAATATATTTGTGATGTTCTATGTGATCTTATAACTCGAGAATATCAAAAATAAATGCAATGAGTAGAATTTTTTGTCTTTTGAATTATACTTTACTTATAAATATATCTACACATAAAAATACAAATTATTGTGAGATGGGCCCAAATTAATATTAATTCATATTTTATGTGTTTTCTAAAATATATTTTAATGGATACTAAAATTCAAAAGAGCATAACGAAACAATGAAATCGCAATCGCCATAAACGTGGGAAAACCATGGTTCCGATTGCATACTAAATTATGACCTTTATCACGAATTTTATGTTTTAAAAAACTAAAGTTTGTATTAAATATCTTTTCGTTTCAGAGTTTAATAACAGTTATATACTGATTTTAATTCATAAATAATTCATTATGATTTTGCTCGTACAATGTTAAAACTCGGCATGAAAACTTTTTTGGAGTCATCTTTGATGTTTTCTGATTCAATGTTGGAATGAGATCTGAAGATTCTGTATCGTTAAGAGTGTGCATTATATTCTTCACAGAATTCCAAATATTTTCAAATATCTTGTATGGCTAGATTCTTCAAAGACGGAAGAATAAATTATGGTTTTTCGGAGCCTATCCTTTTATTTGTTTTGTTGTGATAACGAAAACAGAATTATAGTCAAAGTATTCTTTTTGCAGAAGATTTTGAGTTTTACATTCATTATTAAGTTGTGGCCAAAAAGTATTTATCAGTCTTAGTTTAGTGAACAGAAAAATACAAATGTCACAATAACGTAGGTATTCTGCAATTATCAATAATCAAATTTAAATGATTTTAAAAAGCGGTGGTAGCTCAGGCGGTAGAACACTGGCCTCAATGGCCACCAATGAATTTTTCGGAATTTATGTGCATAGTATTTGTGTTTTTACCTAATACTTACCTCTTGCTGAACGAAGGAAAACATCGTGAGGAAACCTGGATGCCCTAAGAAGCGTGTAGTTTTACGCGAAGTACGGCGATAGGGCTCAACACCTATCACGTTGGGACATAATAATGTGATTTGCATTTTACAGTTCACACTCGAGAACAACTCTGACACCCCCTCGGAGATTCATGTCATGATGATGTGTGTTTTTATTCAAAAATAAGAAAAATTATTATAACTTGTGCGTTTGAAAACAAAACACGACGCAACCACCTTAAAAAGAGGTTCCATTATTTTTTAAAAGCACATAACAAAAAAATACAACATTTTGGAAAACTCGGATTGTGTTCAACGTAAGCACAGATCCACATTTCCGATAGCCCGAATATAGAAGTTCAGAAGCTGTTCAAGGACTTTTGCCTTTTCCGGGCACAAAAATAGGCGCAGATTGTGTTGAGTATTTTTATTTTCCCCGAAGCTATTTTATATTCTATGGAGCTGCCTTTAGCGAGTCGTTTTGAATTTGCGACGCTTTTCCATGGGTTTATTTTTTTATCGCTTACTTGTTTATTTTTTTTATAATGAAATTCTCAATAAAAACCCAAGCTAATTGTTTGTAAATCTATGGGGAAAACGCCCTTATGTATATATATTATTCTATAGTGGTAAGCTCTGTACTAAATTTTTACACAATAGATAAACGCAATAAATTTGAATTAATCTTAGAAAATAAACTTCAACAGTGTTTGTAGACAAAGTGCGTAAATCTCCCGAGCTTTAAACTAAAACCTAACATTTGCTGTAACAGATTCGTGTTTATAGAAACTAACCATACCGAAGTACGTGTATATATATATATTATAACATTAGCACTGAAAACTTAGTCCTTTCTACTCCCAGAACTAGATTCTCTAAGTAGCTAGGTACAGCTTCGTGGTTCATACTGTTTAGTGGAACGCTGTTCTGCCCTGAAGGCGTCCACCGAGCCATATTTCAAAGTGACATATTTAGCTCTTCAGGTCGTACACTGTAATATAACTTTTATTACATGGTATTATGAGTTACTGAAGCTAAATGAGGGAAGGTTGGAAAAACATTGTTGGAGGTAATTACTGTATGATACTACGTGCTGTTGTAATCAGTATGTTAATCAAAAATTGCATCGTATAAAGTTGCGTTGTAGACTGGCTAATTATGTTGTTTTGTTTATTAAACAGGGTTTGTGAACAGTTTGCTGGTATGGTTTTGTTTGTAGATAAATGACAAATATGTTTAATATCTTTAACCCTCTTAATTCTTCTATCACTAAAACAACAGTAAAACAATAGATCGCAGTCTAGATCAATCTTACAGATTATAATATGTGTTTTGTTAATAAAGACAAATTAATATTGGAGATTCGGTAAGTGGTCAGGACCAAGGTTCAATGACCTTTTCAGTGAAATACGAAAATAAAATTTAGACTTCCTAAACTAATTGAGTCAGGGTTGTTCTTGAACAAAAGTTTTTTTTTCTTATTTCAAAATAAAAGGGTAATTAAACCTAGTTCCTGACCACTTACCGAGTCTCCAGTATCATATAAACGAAAGACACCTTATAGAATTTTGTTTCTAAGTCAAAAGCACATGGAGTCAAAAAGTTTTGCGATTAATAAAGAGCTAACAAAAGAGTATTGTAATTAATGTAGAACTAACAAAAGATTTTTATGATTAATGTAGAACTAACAAAAGAGTTTTATGATTAATGTAGAACTAACAAAAGATTTTTATGATTAATGTAGAACTAACAAAAGAGTTTTATGATTAATGCAGAACGAACAAAAGAGTTTTATGATCGTTGCCAAATAGAGATCTGTATCTCTGGTCTTCCCCAATGGGAGATAGGCGACTATATGTTAGTAATATTTCAATTTTGTTACAAACATCCTTATGAATTCATTATTATCAAATAAGTTGTACAAAATGGATAGGCGAACGGATAAACCTAATGCGGTGTGGACAGTGACTTTTTTTATAAAAAAAGATTTCCCAATACTAATTGAATTTTTTTCTACTCCTCACAGATTTAAGTTGGTTCACACGCCGCGGTAGATAAAAATCACAAAGTTGCCAGTAGTGAGGCGGGCGATACCTTTATCTAAACTAACCTGGCAACATTGTAGGATGTTTAAGGCCGCTTCACCAAATATTTGTCTTTGTATTCTGATGAAAATTTTAAAGTTATTTATGGATAATCTAGCAGGGCTCCTTGGTCCGTTGGGAAAGAATTTCAGGGGATACTTTAGTCCAGACACAAACTTGGGCTTTAAACACGCTTAAACAGTTGTTAATTAAAGAAGTATTTTTCAGGGTATCGTGATTGAAAATAAGAAAATAAACCCCTTTTATCACCAAAACATCTATCGACTTCAATTTTTAAACAATTTTAAATACTAATCTTCCTTTTTTAAATCTAATCAAATTATTCAGGCTTTCAAATTGTTTTTTAGATAAAAATACATTTATTTATGAGGCGTTCCGAACTTTGTGACCGTTACGGCATTAGACAATTTACCCAAAGCGAGTTAGAATAGAAGCTACAAAGGATCATATGTCAGGCTGGTAACCACAGGGGTCTCTCACTGGACACTATTACCGTAAATATACGGTGGAACTGTGAAGGGGAACACCCGCAGGCACTGTCTCTTTGTAAACAGGAGCTTTTAATGGGCAACACAGACTGGATATGCACAATCTAGCGCTGGTAAATACAGGCCCTCAATTCTAGCACGTGCGCGAAAATTGCTAAGGCAATCATTTGCGGGTGATCTTAAAAGGGCCCAACAAACACACTAGTGAAAAATGCAGCTTTCCTTAAAGCTTCAAAGTCTATAAGAGTGGCATAAGGTATTCAGAATTAGGCACGAGTTCTATAACAGCTAAAATTGCAGCTTATGACCACAGCGGAAACCTAAGCTTTTTTGCCACTTTCAGTCGCATAAGGGTTCGCATGGCATTTTTGACCACCATTGCCTGCACTGTAGTTATAATTGCACCTTTATTGGCACTTTCAGTTGCATTACGGTCCCGCGTGGCACACTTGTCCACGCTCTCCTGTATAGGTTAGGAAATTGTGACTTATTTACTTCTTACAGTTTCTGTTATGTAATAGAGGTAAAATTAGCTCCTCAGCTGGTAAAATTCCTTTTTGTAGAACTACTATGTAGTCTACAGTGCTTAATGATAGAAAATAATAGCTTTTCAATAAAATGGAGAACACTGTAAACCTGGTCGTACTTTTTGTTTACCTATTGGTTGTTATTTTATTATATTTATTGTCGATTTTATTTTCTTGAAAATTATTATTTACAAATTTCGTTTTATTTGACTAATAAAATGTATATGTTACCCTTCGGCTTTTCTTTATAAATATTTATATATATATTAATTCTAGTTAAAAAATACACATACATAAATTAGCAAGATATATTTATGTGCATATTTTAACTAGTTTTATTTGACTATTATTTCTTTAAGTTACAAGTTCACAACCTAGTCAACCTACCAGGTGCATAGCTCTCGAAGTTGATTTTCAGATCGTAAGTAGTTAAGTATAACAGAATAATTTATTAGCATAATACTACTAGTTTTTCAAGCAAGGGTTTCTAGCAATGCTTTGCAGATCCCTAAATTATATTTAGTGTATGTGCTGCAATGCAGGTCTGAGCTTTATATCATATCAAATTCGCACTCTACGAGTAGGTTATAATATTCACTCTATTGGAGGTTGAAATTCTAGAACAAAGAATTTAGCAGCTTATATGGAACTAGTAGCTTCTTAACACTGATTTTTCTCACTTATTACTGCAAAAGGGGGCTACAGTAGCGAAAATCAGAAACCAAAGCTGCAATAACATTGACACCATTTTCTGAGACAATTACTTTATTTTTTCATATATTTCTGTTTATTTGAACACACAGCACAGTTTATTATGATAAAAAACATCATGTTATCGTTAGTCATACATAAATAAACATAAATCAGTTTATAATAAATGAATACGTGAAAACGGTGTCCCAAACATACAGACAAAAGTTAAAAATTTCGCGAAGATATTCAACACGAATTTTTTATCATTTTATTGTTAGTACGAGTATAGATAGATATTTAATCTTTTTCAGACAAAAAAAGGAAATATTCTAGCGCAGCTTCGGTGTATTATTTTTGGTTATGGTGCAAAGAAATAAGATCAGTAAAAGAATGAATCGACATTTTAATTTACACAAATGACATTACAATTTGAAAACATTATTGGTACAGAGATGCTCTACTATAAGTGTTTTCATCCTTTGATTGGATGTTTAAAAGAAGATGATTAAAAATTGCTTAACTTTGAGTTTGTGCTAACTCTACAATCTCAAATGTTTGCAAACAAAGATCTCGGAACTAATGTATCTAATTAATTTACTGCGAAGCCTTTTAGTCTACAGTAGGAAGGCAATCCTTTAATTATAAAACTCTCTTTGACTAATAGTTCCCAACCTCGTTCTTGCAGTTAAGACTTTAATGAAATTTTAATTCAATGAATTGCGTTCGTGGACGAAATATTCCTCTCTTTTGTAAAAATGACTGCATTCGATATTTTTTCAAGGTTCCCTACCTCAAGAGGAAAAAACGGAGCCTTTATAGGGTCACTTTTTTGTCCGTCTGTCGGTCCGCCTGTCTGTCTGTCAAGACCCTTCATCCCGGGAATGCGTGGAGGTATCGAGATGAAATTAAAAATATATACTCAAATCTACAATCCCATGAAGCTGTGACAAAATAAAAATTCTAAGTTAACGTGAAAAAAAGATATGGCGGCCATGCCGCAAAAACGTATATTGCGACACTCTCAAGAAAATCAAAATTTATAGGGTATTTCCCGTTGACCTAGAAATATGAAATTTGGCAAGTAATACCTTCTAATACTACAAATATAGGAAAAATCTTAAAACTATACATTTGTAATTAAATAATGAAAAAATCATCGAGGTTAAGCAACGGTATGCGTTAAGCGCGGTCATAATTGTACTGGTAACCAAATTTTTTGTAGATCTTTTAAAACTTTTACTAATTTGTACGGAACCCTCGGTGGGTGAGTCTGACTCACACTTCTCCGGTTTACATGCATAATAACACAAAACCATTTACTTCTTATTGAGAATATGCATTTGTGTGTATGTGTGTGTGAGGGTGTGTGTGTGTGTGTTTGTTACTCTTTCACGCTGAAACGGCCGGACGGATTTGGATAAAATTTAAAATATACATAGCTGATACCCTAACTTAACACATAAGCTACCTTTTGTCCCGGAAAAAAACATGTCGTTAAACCAAATAACACGCGGGCGGAGCCGCGGGCAAATGATAGTTATATATAATATTAAGGTACTAGGTAACAGCGGACTGCACGAACATAAATATCACACACAAACATTCTCTAACCTTAAATGCATACACCTGGTCCATATAGTTGTAGAAAAAATAAACACCAAAGTTGAAAGTACCTCTACCTCTACATAATTACTTACGTGTAACCTGTTATTCATTTGCCCCGAAATAGGCTAACCACTGTTGCGGGCTTATAATAGAACCATTATAGTCTGCAGATGACAGCTGCTGCTGTAATGTTAACTACAATACAAGAAACTTTAGATTAATAATTCTATACAAAGCTACCTAATATAAACACCAAAAATAAACGATCACTCCAGTAAGAGAAAAAAAGCATTCTATTTAAAATTATAATTACTAATTGATTTATTTATGAGTATGCATCTGTGTTTTGCATCGTGACAATATGTATGTGATGCTATTTTAGAGTTCCAACAAAAATGAAGACACTTTATACCGTTGCTTCGATGTTCCATGTCTGTTTTAATATGGATGGAACGAAAGACTTTCGGAAAAGTACGAAAAATGAACATCAATGTGAAAACAAATAAATAATTATATGATTTACTAGCTTTTGCCCACGGCCCCGCTCGCGTGTTTTTCGGTTTAACGACATGCTTTTTTCCGGGATAAACAATACCTTATGTGTTAAAAGCTATACCTATCCGTTCTTAATTTCATCCAAATCCGTTCAGCCATTTCAGCGTGAAAGAGTAACAAACATCCACACACACACTCACACACAAACATTCGCATTTATAATATTAGTAGGATAGCAAAATCCAGGGCTTTGGGTACTCTAAACATAATAAAGAGTGCATGACAAACTAGAAAATATCAATTAGAAACAAATTTTTAGTAAGAAAAATATTTTTAAAAAATCCTCAGGCCATGTTTCGAACCTGCAACCTCTTGGTTACACGGTAAATGCGCTACGACTATGCCGCTGAGGTACTCATCCTGGATCGTTGAATTTTTTTATCATACCTGTACACCGATTTTTTGTAACTCCTTGATACACTGATCTAACTCTTTTCTTTAAATTTGACACACGGTTTACCCATTTTCACACAAATTACTTAAGCAAGTAGATTTTATTTTATAATGACCTAATTAATTTTCTATGTAACTTTCAAATTAACACGAAATTAAGGCTTCATTAAATGTGGAACTATAAAAAGTAGAATTACCCCCAGGACAAACATATTTATACAGACAGTTTAGATGATAACCTTTTTCCTTAAAACTACACATTAGTATGAACAACTTTTACTATGGGGCCAACATTGAAATCATGAAAAAAAATCTGCCGTTTTATACATTTTGGTCGAGTAGGAATTTAACTTTTCTTTCTTTGCAATTTGCAATTTTTTTCTTGATTTGACGATTGGCATCGTAGTAAAAGTTGACAATATTCACGGGTAAAGCACACAAGGTGTCCTGAAGGGAAAAAATTATTAGATTATCATTCTACCTATATATAGTAATAATTATTTTATGGAAAAATAATGTAATGATGATTAATACTTCTAATAAATAGATAGCATGCTTATTCTATATAAAAATAATACAATAGGCATAATGACAAAAAAATAATTATTAGTCCGTCAGTTAGATTATCAGAAAATATTAGACACGTATTTTTTATTTTATCAATAAAAAAAAATGTGAAGATATAGCCCGTTGAAGTTCCACGTGATATCACATCTAAGTACAATTTTACTTAGAAGTGACGTCATTTTACCCCGCTCCCAAACTTTGACGCGGTTATCTCTGTCATTTTTTGTTTGATTGACAAAAGAAAAAATACGTGTCCAATATTTTTTGATAATCTAAATGACGGACTATTATAATGTTAAACCAAATTTAAATATTCATAATTTAAATGTCAAATAAAAAATGTGAATGATAAAAGGTTAATTAAAATAATAAAGCAGAGGTGATTTGCTTACATCTAACTGTTGATTTAGAATTTTATCTTGTTCTTTATGCATTACTTTATTTATCTCCAATGATTCTAAGGCGGTCAAATTATCCGAACAAATATCAAACACGTGTCACCAAAGCCCAGGTCAATTTATCAGTCAAATATACTCGCAGTGTGAAGATTAGCTCACAGTAATACAGTCGATTTAACTTAACAAATGAGACAAAGAGGAGGTTGGTGAGATAATTGCAAGTATTACTCAGCCTCGGCCAAGCTGACCTTGCTAATGGGCGAGTCCAGCTAGCAAGTAATTATTACTGTTCCCAGTTTTGGTACTTTGTCTTCTACTCTCTACCTAGGTGTGCTTGCTTTTCATTAAAATGTAACGTTTTTTTTTTCGTTAAATGTAATAATGTTGTATGCTTGCTGCCAACCTATTTCGTGTTATCTTTAACCGCAGTACTGTTTGGCTGGAAGAAACCTCTTGAAGAGGCACGCCCGCATTTGTGCATATTTTTTCAAAATGGTAATATTAGTTTCAAGAGTACAATAAAGGATAATATTAAATGAAGGAAAGACTAATTAATAACTAAAACGAGTGGATATTTTAAACGGATTTTTATAGGGCTTACTATGCTTTTTTGGAAACCAGACTCTCAATGTAAAGACCCAGGTTCGAATGCTACCGGTGGAGTATCCACCAATGGGTATACTCGCTTACCTATCACTTGCTGGAAGATACGCGCGTGTTCTCAAATGCTCCTTTATATCAATGGCGTTGTGCTAGAGAAGCTTTTGGGCAGAACAATCGTAGATAAGGTGACTACCGTTCATAAAGCCAAATTCATACTGGGGACTCCATAAGTGGGCAGGACCAGGGTTCAATGGCCTTTTTTGTGAAATACGCAAAGTTATATTTGGAGTTCCTATACTATAGTCGAGGTTGCCTTAGAACAAGTATAGAGGCACAAAAAATATTTTTCGTATTTCACAAACAGGATCACTGAACCTTGATTCGGACCACTTATAGAGTTTCCAGTAACTGATGCCGGGTCCAGATCGGACCCGAAATATATCTTGTGAATAATTATCTTTATTGTACAGTAACAATTTTATATATTTAATAATAAAAGACAGTATGAATCTGGCTATACAAACGAAAGTCACTTTAAATAGGAGCTACGCATACTTTTTATTACCACAACACCTGAGCTATGTTGAGGCTAAAGGAGAATGCAAGTATAAGCTCATACATACAATTTGTGAGCCCAAAATCTTCTTCAGAACAACGTCATACAACTGTGAACATGAAGAAACATTTGAAAATACGCGGAAGATACTGTGTGGTAAACTTGTATGGACTAAATACAATTTTTTGTGTCTGAATAACGGCAATTAAGCTCACCCGACATCACATTGGGACGTTGGGAACTTCATTGCATTATGTATACGAGTATATAATATTTTTATTCCTAGATTCCTCTATTTTATGCAGGTGTATATTTTATTTCCCGTATTATTAAATGTTTTTATATTCTAAAGATATATATTGTTAAAATTAACTTTGACTTGTAGAAAGTATACTTTATATATCTATTTTGCAAAATAAATATTTAGATTTGATTTGATTTGATTGACGTAAAAATCATCGGTGATAAGAAGGAGTACAGATGTTGACTGTGTGATAGTTTACACTCGGAAACATGAAAAAATCTCTAACGCCCCCTTAAGGAAATATTATGTCGTAAAGATATGTTCTTTATCCTTCTTCACTCCAGTGAAGGAGAGGCCTGTGCTCCCAAGCAGAGCAAAACACAATCGAGAGCCTCTCATTTAGAAATATGTTAATGAATGAAATTTTGTAACTATTTTACCATATTAATTGTAAATAATTGTGTTTTTTGTGTAATAGAGGCTTTACTTACTCAAAGATATATCTTTTTAATCACGAAACTGTATTAAATGAAATCTATCGCCCTGAAAACTCTAAACAATATTTAGAGTGCATCACTAACTGAAAAAGAGCCAATCAAACAAAATTCAAGTTAGAAAAGGTTTTTGAAAAAATTTATTCAAACCTGCTTGCTTTCACGGCAACTGCAGTGGTTTTTCCAGAATATTTTTCACACCTGAAAGTTAAAATTTTTCTTTTTCAGTTTGTAATGCACTCCAAAGCTACCTGCGTGGTCTAGTGGTGAGATTGTTCTCAGTTTGGTTAGGACATTGCAGTCTTGAATCACCTGATTATCCGAAAAGTAAGATGATTTCATGCTTCGAAAGGCACGTCCCGGCCACTTTCTAGTAGAGTGGTCTAGTAAACCACGTCAGAGGCCGTAAGGTGGTTTAAAAACTCTGACACCAGAGCTTGTCGGGCCGATAGGTCTTGCAGCCCACACGATAAGAAGAAGAACTCTAAAGGTGTTTAAATTAAAATTTAACCATGCGGCTTTGTAGTTGTGACAGTCGGTCGGATTTGATTAAACTAAGCTTCCTATACTAACCGTCAACACTACATACAATTTCACACATTTAGGCTTCTCCCAACGCCTTTGAACTGAGTAACTTTGTAACCAGTTTGTACGGTAACTATAGCATTTTATATGGAAGAAAAACACATAATCTACATGATACGAAGAGTGATGTCATGTGGTTTTTCCTGAATTTTATTTCAATATATTATGAAGTGAAGAAAAGAAATTCTAATTCACACTTTTTTCTTAGTACTTTGTCCACTTGTTACAAAAACTGTCGCAGTATTTCTCGAAATAAATGTATAATCTTCCAGACAAAACAATATTAAATAATATAAAGCTCACTTTCTGGAAATAATTTTTAATTTATTAAAAATAAATAAAAAACACACTATTTTTGAACTTATCAGCCGGAGCGTCCGACGTAAGCCAAGTTTTAGTGCGAGCTAATAAGAACTTTATTAAAAGGGTTTTGTTAGAAATTTCAGCCACCACGAATAGAGTTGCTTAATTTTCCGCCGGAGTCACCATAAATGCAGTTTCGACTCAGCGTCTAAACCAAATGAGACACTGAGAGGCTCGCAAGGTAATTGGCAGCATTCCGAGCCACCATCGCTGTTACCATGTTAAGGCGGAACGTTTCGAGCTCGGTGCATTTATTTAGTACTTTTTATTCAATTATAAGAAAAACAATCATAAGTTATGCATTTTGCACTGAGCTCGAAACGTTCCCCCTTAAGAGGAAATGTCGCGCTTACATCAATCACTGTTACTGCATGCAAAAAGACCCGCAGTGCGAAAACAACGGATTCTGGAAAAAAAGTAAAAATGACGACATTTATCACTAATAATATAAAAATAAGGTTGTACAAAATATTTGTTTGTTTCACAGTTTAATAAGTATTTTAATCTATAAATAATATGCATGGGATTTTGCTGAAATAATCTTAAACCTCGATAATGGAAACTTTAATGGAGCTATCTTTGGTTTTTTATTTCTTAATTTTGGATTGTCTTTTGTAAATTCTGTTTCAATTCACGCTTAAGTATTTTTTTTTCTCAAAATTTTAACTGAACAAAAACTTTTCACACAAAACTCGATTTTGGCGGAACTAATGTGTGGTATCACATAAGAGAAGCCAGATAAAAGGGGAAAAAAAAAGAGTGTGCAAGAAGTATTTCTTTATATGTATTCTCGCTAGATTCTTCATACAAGGAAGAATATATAATATAAAGTTTTGCGGAAACTATCCTCTTAATTTAAGACGAAAACTAGGCAGCTCGTTATAACTGAAGCGAGCTTATATGTTGCATGTTATTTGACATGCTGTGCATGTCGCATGCCATGTTGAAGTTTCCATGCAACATGACGACGAGCAAAGCAATGTTTTTCTTTCTAGAGTCTGGTAGAGTAGGTATAGTCTAAGAAAATGTGTTTTGAAAACATGTTTATGTTTTGTTCGCTGTATGCAAATGTTTTAAAGTAAATAATAAAGTTACTATCAAAAGAAACTTCTTTCTTCTGTATCTATCTTATCTATAATAATAAAGTAGTTGAAAATTCGTGTCTGCTCAGTGAATGTTTTTGCGAAACTTTCAACAAAACGGGTTATTTATTATTAACGATTTTTACGCAATTATGCGTGAAAAAGTAGCTTCCCTCTTGCATAGAGTGTGTGGCAGTCACAATGCTATCCTGAAAGCAGTAGGGGGTAGGTGCGGGTGTCCTATCAGCCACCATATAGACGATGATACTCGTTAAATAACGTCATATTTATAGAACCAATATTTTGATATTGTCAATTTACATTTTATTTTATTTCTATCGTCATTTATGTAAATCAAACAAATTATATCCAATGTATGTAAATCTTATGGAAGTCAATTCCCAAATAAACGATTTTTATTATTATTATTTTATTTTTTTCTTATAATGGCGGCCAAAAGGTTTTTAGTTTTTTGTCTCTCCTGTTTCATTTTAGCTCGACAAACACCCAAAGGATTTGGATGCGGCTTTCTTTATAATCATCATAGTGAGCCTGGTTAACATTTAAGAATTAAGAGGTGTTGATAAAATAACCGCTAAGCTGAAAACTGTCAATACTACTCAAATATTGAAAGAAACTACACGCTAGCGAAGTTACGAGCAAAGGCTGGTTTTTAACATCTAAATAAATATAACAAATATCGAAATTGGAGCTTACGGTAGGTAAAAAATACTGGTCAAGTGTCATGCACTGAGGAACTCGTACACTGAGGGCACAGAGTACTTATTGACTGAGGGTTAAATCGGGTTCCCTCTAGTATGCTTTGTTTCTGTGTATTTCATGACGGAAATTGTAATACATTTTTGGTATACATATATGTCACGCGGGTAAAGCCCGAAGTCGGGAAAAGGCCGAAAAAAGTCAAAAATAGGTGCAAAGACGAGCGGAACGAGGAGTAGCGTGTTAGGTTGACATGTTAATAAACATTGGGTGCCGAGCGAAGCGGAGCAAAGCGAGGCGACCCCCGAAGTTTTGTATAAGATTACCCGGGTAAACCTAGGTTTATCCTATCTTCTAGTATTACCAGTAACATATACATCAAACTAATATTATAAATGCGAAAGTTTGTGTGTGTGTATGTTTGTTACTCTTTCACGCTGAAACGGCTGGACGGATTTGGATGAAATTTAGGATGGATATAGCTTATACCCTCACTTAACACACAGGCTTCTTTTCATCCCAGAAAAAAGCATGTCGTCAAACCGAATAACACGCAGAGCCGCAGGCAAAAACTAGTTTTGACTATATAATTTAGGGTTTTGTTTTTGGAAAACACGTTTGAACAAATTCGCCTCGATAGAAATTATTATTGAAACGAGGTCAAATGCACTTTTTCTCCTTGTTTGGCTATTAGCGATCACGTACAGAACACAAGCATGATTTATAAGATGGGTTTTAACAAAACCTGGATATTTGATTTTGGATATTTTGCTATCTGTTGTAGTTTTTTTAATAAACTCTCGCAATGTACGTTTTTTCGCTTGGAGTCAGAGCGACAAAAATAAATTTACGTTGTTATTTTATGAGCGCTAATGAAATTTTCCTTCACTTGTGACAGAAGGGACACATCTCTTCGTGCTAAAATACGAGATTGTAGCCACCATAGCTTGTGGATTTTGATAAGCAGTGATTGAGTAGGACTTTTACTTAGTATGAAAATACGTTCCTTTTTATTCCGTTAAACTCTCAACTATGTATGTATGTATATGTATCTTTTAGTAGCGCATAAATTTTCACAGCAGTATGAAGCTGTAGACTTTACTATTATACAATATACTGATTTAAATTTTACACCAAAGGTGTTTTTCTGAAAAAGGCACGAACATACAGACGGACAATAAAGTGGTCCTATTAGGGTTTGATTTTCATTATTAGGTATGGAATAATAATAATGGGCACAATTTCTCGGCGTCTTTTCGTTTATCGAAGATTAATAAAGACAGACCTGTCAAAATGTTTTTTTGTTGAAACGTACAGTCTGTCAAAAAATTGTTGAAATGAATATTGAAGAAACTATTTTTCTTTCGCCTGGTTACACCAAACAAACAAGTACAAAATCTGTTAAATCGAGTTAACCGCGTTGTTTTTTCATAAATATATTACCTAAATTATACTACTTGAACGTTTAAAGTCCAATAAAGTTCATTAAAGTTTCATTTTCATTTCAACACTTTTTTGACAGCCTATTATATGTCGGTATGTAAAAATGTATTTATAGCACACCGTGCGTAAAATGACCACTTTACGCACGCTGCGCTTGCGTAAAGTCGGCATTTTCCGCACTTTTGCTATAAAATATTATACGAAACTCGTGCGAGAAACTTTTTCTCAACTCGTGTGATTGCAGCACTCACCTTCGGCTCGTGCCGCAAACTCACACTCGTCAGAAAACGTTTCATCGCTCTCGTATCGTAATGTACTATTTTGCCACTCGTAAATTTTTGGTACAGAGTTACCTAAGCAAACCCTTAATAAAGGTAGGAGTTTAGTACCTGCTAATATGTACAGTCGCCTGCAGTTCAAGCTTCCTATTCGTAAACGATTTTGACAGCTATGACGCTGTAATAAGCACTGCCAATAGATATCCGGGGTAAGTATGAGGTGCGGGGAGACAGCAAAGGTGTCAGTCGATAATGATGTCAATGTACCAACTTGTTGATCGACTAGTCGACAAACATAGGTACATTTAAATGCATTCTAATAAATAACTTCTGGATGAGGAGGACGGATGACCGACATGAGTGGCGAAATTTGGGAAAGGCCTTTGTCCAGCAGTGGACGAACATGGGCTGATGAATGGATGGATGAAATAACTCCCGCCATACTGACTCTATGGCACTGATCTATATATATATATGGATAGGTGTTCAAGGCTTTGACAGCGTACCGACGTGATTTTGACGTTTCGAGAGCCACCTACTAGTCAACCAAATAATCACAATGAAAATTTCAAGGGTGCAAGGGGAAGCGGGGTACACCATGTCATTTTGTCAACTAAAAGGTGGCTCTCATATATCACCTACGACGGATGTCGCCTTTTTGGTAATTATAGTTTATGAATTTAAGATGATGACACTATGACTCGATTTTAAGTGATGTCCTATTTCAACCTGAGGTATCGGTAACTATCGATAAAATATAATTCAGAGAAACTAAATTATACCTTTAAACTTATTTATTATTGTCAGCAACACTGTTAATTGTTGTCAAGTAATTAAATTTATTGTCATCAATGGCTTGTTTTTGGTTTGTTTTGAAAATACAGACAGAAGTTCAGAAACAAGAGTTCTTTATTTAGTATAATAACTAGACCCCCTTATCTCGTCGCAATGACGCCACAAAAGGATAGATATGCCACTTTGGAATTTGTGGTGTTTTGGAATTATTTTTTCCCATAAATCTTGCTGTGGTCTGTTTATTTAACTGGCCGTTGAGGCTTTATCATCAGTAATCAGTAATTCTTTATTGACCATTATAACAGAGAATGTTACATGAGGCATGTCAAATACTACACCATAAAAAATTTACAATATTTTACTGATAAAATAAATAATTTATATAATACAACTAAAACATTAGGTACATATGTGCTATGTCATTGAAAAACAAATTGTCAGGTATGATTATGATTTTATGATATACACCTTCGTTTTATAGACAAAATTATAAAAATTGTATTAAAGAGAGAAAGAGCATTTATTAAACTGCTTGGTCAGGTACCCATTTACAGAATAAAATGGATTTAATTCGAAAAAATATTTTAATTTCATTTTAAAATCAACCAGAGGAAGTCTAGTTATTTCTAGTGGCAATTTATTGTACATATTAACCTTATTAAACAGTCCTTGTTTTTGCGTTTTCGATAGTCATGTTTTTGGTAAAACGATTTTCTCTTTGTTACGGTTGTCATAGTTATGTCGGTCCATATACATAGGTAACACTAAAAGTTTCCGGAACTGGCCACTTACATAAACAATATTTAAAAATTTATTGCAACATTTGAAAATAGAACTCTTTGGCTGTAGAATGCAGTTTGTTTCATCTGACTGTCTTTTGTTTTTACCTTGTGGCGCCATTTAAAAAATTGTGTGTCTGCATCAACATGGATTTAACTCGGGAAAATTTTCGTAGTATGATTTTCTACGATTTTAAGTGTAATTTGACAGCTCAACAGAGCATCGCTCGGCTTGAAACAGCTTTTGGCAATGAAGCACCATGCAAGACGACTGTTTATAGCTGGTTTGCAGAATTCAAGCGTGGTCGTATCAATCTCAGTGACGAATCTCGCGATGGTCGGCCGTCCACCGCTGTGACCAACAAAAACATCGATGCTGTGCGCCGTATGATCGAAACAGACAGGCATGTGACCTACCATGAAATTTGCGCATCCTTAGAAATAGGCATGAGTCAAATACAATCAATCCTACACAAACATTTGGGTGTGAGAAAGCTGTGCTCGCGGTGGATCCCACACAACTTGACCAAGGCTCAAAAAACGGACCGCGTCACTTGGTGCAGTGCCATGCTTACCAGATTCAACGAAGGTGCGTCAAATTTGGTGTGGGACATAGTAACAGGTGACGAAACATGGATTTATTGCTACGATCCCAAAACAAAGCAGCAATCGAGCGTATGGGTCTTTCAAGATGAGCCGAAACCAACCAAAGTGGCGCGCGTGAAAAGTGCATCTAAGCGGATGATTGCTTCTTTTTTTAATAAAACTGGACACGTGGCTACTGTTGCTTTAGAGAATCGTCGTACCGTGAATAGTGACTGATACACGACCATTTGTTTGCCGGAAGTTATTGACGAACTCCGTAAAAATAACCGTAAACGCCGTATCATCCTGCACCACGACAATGCTAGTTCTCACACGGCCAGACAGACAAACGACTTTTTGAAGACGAAAAATGTAGAACTCATGAGTCATCCTGCATACAGTCCCGACCTGGCACCTTGTGACTTTTTTCTGTTCCCAAAAATTAAGAACCAATTACGCGGTCAACGATTTTCATCACCAGAAGAGGCTGTCGAGGAGTATGAAAAACACGTTTCAGAGGTCACCACAGGGGAGTGGCACAAAAGTTTTCAAAACTGGTTTGATCGAATGAAAAAGTGCATAGACGCCAAGGGAGATTATTTTGAAAAACAATAAATTAATTTTGTACCTTTAATAGTATTTTTTCATATTTATTCCGGAAACTTATAGTGCGTCCCACGTATTTAGGTAAATCATGTTTGTTATTATGAATTTCTATTAATGATTTATACAAGTATAGTGATATTACCGTCATAATTTTGTTGAATTTAAAATATTCTCTTGCCGAAGAGCGTCTGTGAAGTCCATTTAAAATTTTGATGGAGCGCTTCTGGCTGATCAAGGTTTTCTTGATCTCCGCAGCATTTCCGCAACAAACGTGAAGATATTTTTTGAATTGTATTTGTTTACTTTTTTATATCTAAATCTTTAAATATATGTGCCTCATCACATCACGTGATTGAGGGATCGGGACGGGTCGGGGACTAAAATAAATTCACAATTAATAAAAAATCTACTTACATTTTAACAACCACTTCTAAAATTGTTTTCCCTATATTTTTATCAGTCACATAAAAATACTAAAAAGTGTCGATATGAGTAAGTATTATGATATGATATGAAAATTATTTGAGTACTACTTATACGAGTAAGTATCGATACCTTGTGGGTATCGGAACATCTCTATGTGGAACATGTAAACAAACTAACGTCATCCGGTCAATCTTCAAGTTTTTAATTTTATAGTTTTTGACATCTACGAAATTTTGACGGCGTTTCAAGCCGAAAGCCGGTCTAGTGTATTAGAATAATATTATAAGATGTCTATGCTCTATTAACGTATGACACATGACATGACCCTCTGCTTTTTCAAACGTTATGACGAATCGTGTCTTCCAAATCAAATCAAATCAAATCAAAATATTTATTTCTACAAGTCAAGTTAATTTTAACAATATATTTCATTAGAATATTAAAAATATATAATAATACGGGAAATAAAATATACACCTGCATAAAATAGAGGAATCTAGGAATAAAAATATTATATATACACAATGCAATGAACATATAAGATGATAAATAAATACGGAAAATACATACAAAAAATACGAAGGTTGGGCTACTAAAATGTAATAAAGTTATACACCTGCTTTTGGTACAATTGTTATGTAAATTGCACTGCTTTTTTGCTTTGGTATTTTTTACATATTCATGGTACATATTTATGGTACATACACTGAACATTATACAAAAATATGTCATTCGCATATTTTTAATTAAATGAATACTAATAATGATTAGATTCAGGTTCAAATCAGAAAAACAATAAATAATTAATGTTTAATATAATTTATGACTTTCAATTGATATTCATTAAAATATGTCACACCATCAGTGTAGCCGCGATTTCAAAATAACTAATATTTTGCGTGCTCGGCATCTGATTAGATAGACCGTTAAAATGCAGAAGCGTTGAAGCAAGACTGCGAATTGAATAGCCTGTCATGCTGGAGTCAGTATATTATATACGTATTCTTATATTTCTCATGATGCCAACAGCAACTTTATCTCAGAAAAAAAGAAAATAAAACACCAATGAGTATTATGATGTCAGTTTCCCATTATTACAAAATCACTTCCGGCAAAAAAAATATCAATTTCAAAGGAAACATGTAACATTATTTGTTGGCACGAAGCCTGCTCGGTCATTGGTTGGCTAGCTGCCAACAACCAATCCGATCACGACTCACTTTACACGTATTTACCCTCAACGTCAGTCACGTCAAACTAATATCTTAGCTCACACGGCCGTAGTGGGCTTACCTAGATGAGGTAAATGTATATGCTAGGGAAATGAAGACGTCGTAAAAGGGTAAAAGAGGTAATTATTCTGTTATGAAGGCAGAAAATGAAAATAAGAACTGGAACACAGCTCATTTACAGGTTATTTTCTTCTTTTATTAGTGCATCTCATTTGGACATCCGATACCTATAGACTCAGACTTTCAACTAATGAGTCTGTGTCTATATATAGCGTAATTGTGATTTACTGACTACCTGATATTTGCAGAAAATGGTGGCAGAAAGCAAGCCAATGGCCAAATAGACAAAAAAGAAAGGATAAAATTTATGAAGCTAAATATTATAACGTATCATTTTAATATAAAAACGATTGTTGGATTTGATAGGATCTCGAAAAATCCCTGATTTATCGATTTAAAACTTCCTATTTTATATAGAATAGATTAATATAAAGATAAATATTTCTATTTTCTTATTTTCTGCAAGTAAATGAGTATAATCATATTCTGTCCACGTTGAAAATCACGTGACCATGGGCTTAAAACTGGAATATGGGCTTACCTTGGTTTTGTTATTTTCTTAATTCTTTTCATGGGGTACGTGTAGGCCTCGTACCCCACAATTAGGTTTGACCTACGTACTATAAAATAATTGGTCCCAAAAATATTGACCAAATTGATAGGGTTACACAAAAACTAATTCAACGTGGGTGAAACCGTGGGTAAACGGCTAGTTTCATATAAACCCGTTATAAGCAAGTGTTAGGATATTAATAATTTACATTGAGCTCAAATCAATGTTCAGCGTAGACTAAGTCGAATGGAAAAGCCTAGATACATTGTAGACTAGCATTTCACAGCGACTCCATCCGCGTTTATTCCATCTCTGCCCCGTTTTTGGCTTGGGCGTTATTTCATGAACACCCCTTATAGCCTATATGTTTACCAGGGTCACGACGATAGAAATTTTAAAAACGCATCTAACGCCTTTTTGTCTGCTTCGACACATGATTTCATTTAGCTTTAGTCACATTGTTTTATTCTTTTATGTTATTTCCTTGTGTTTGACTTTATAATTTGTTTTTATAATTTATTGTGTTGTGGTAGATAAATAAATGGATATTCTATTCTATTCTATTCTATTCTATTCCTTTGAGTATACAGACAAACAGACACAAATTCTTAAAATGGTAGTTTTGGCTTCAGTACAATACTAATAAATTATTCCATTTCAAAATAAAAATAAATATTCATTGTACAGACACGACATTAAGCTAAAAATTACTTTATTAAAATTGAAGACAATACTCGTACTCGTGAATAATTTTCTTAACTTAACTTAATTTTCAATCGTATTGTTTCAGGTTGGGAAAACAGCGAAGTGGCACTTTGGTAAGTTTTTCAATATCATTTATGTGTATCACACTAATATTATAAATGCGAAAGTTTGAATATGTGTGTGTGTGTGTGTATGTTTGTTACTCTTTCACGCTGAAACGGCTGGACGGATTTAAATGAAATTTAGAATGGATATAGCTTATACTTTAACTTAACACATAGGTTACTTTTTGTCCCAGAAAAAAGAATGTCGTTAAACCGAATAACACGCGAGCGGAGCCGCGGGCAAAAGCTAGTAAGAAGTAAATAAATTATTATTTTTTTCCTAAAAGAAAACAAGCATACCATTCAGTGAAATGTCTAACAACTCTCATATTATCAATAACGCTGATGATATGAGAAGAATAAAAAATGGAACCTGCCAAAAATTAGGAATGTACAACTTTTCGCGGTTTTACCCATATACGGAATCCGTAACGCACGAGTCCTACTCGCACTTGACCAGTTTGTAGAAACGGAATCTGAAAAATTATTGGTTCCCACATATATATAGGCTAAATAGAAATATATACACAAGTCACATTTTTCCATAATAATATATAAATAAAACACAGAATAACGAAATAAAAAAAACCGGCCAAGTGCGTGTCGGGCCACGCGCAGTGTAGGGTTCCGTAGTTGCCCGGTACATTTTCTAAGTTGGTCTACGAATACAGATCGCGCCAAACTTCTAGTCCCATACATTTGGTAGAACGGCCCATACATTGTCGTGCTTAGAGGGGATTAAAAGTTTGGCGCGACCTGTACGCGTAAATCTGTCAAGCCTACTTAGCTGTAATAGTTTTCCTATTAACTTCATTAAATAGTATACTACTTCTGTGAATTTTTCCACAGATTCATAAACAACCGTTTAGCCGGCAGGGGGGGGGGACACTTGACTCTAACAAAAATTAGCACTTTAAAGCTTAATATTTCACCAACCGAACCCTAAACCAAAAAATTCAAACACGAATAATGTTTTTGAACGACCTATCTAACGATACCCCACAATATTCAAATTCAAATTCAAAAATTTTATTTTGGACATATGTCCATAGAGGATCAGTAACAGTAACTTAAGTGGTATGTTAGTATGTAAAAAATAAAATAAATCCTAATTAAATCTCTGTAAGAGAGGAGAGTCCCACCGATCTGAAAAAGCTTTCAGGATTCTGTTGGTGCTGCCGCGGAGGTGGGCAAGCGCAGAGGCGCACCTCTTTCTCATGATCGCGGCGAAGCCATCGGTCTGCAGCTCCGCAAACATTTCTGACGCGCTGCATCGCCACGGCAGCCCCAGCAGTGCCCTAAACGCATTATTATATTGGACCCGTAGGTCGCTGTATGCCCTCTGAGTAAAACTAACCCACAGGCTACACGTGTAGAATGTCTGACAGTAGGCTTTTAAAAGCGCGATCTTGACTGGTGTAGTACAACGCGAGAACCTGCGAGCCAGCATGTTACATCGGACAGACAGCGACCTACGTTCCCTTTCGATGTCACAGTTGTCTTTGAGGTCATCGGTGACCCAATGGCCCAGATATTTAAATTGAGTAACCCTGCACATACATGGGTATTCCGGAGAGTGATACTTCAGGTATCTGAGAATAGCTCACAGAAACACTGCCTTAAACACCATTAACTCGCTCTTCTTGGTGTTATATTTGAGCCCATGAGCCACCGCGTAAGCTTCACAGACAGATACAAGCCGCCTCAGCGCGCTTATAGATGAGCTCAGCAGCACCATGTCATCAGCATAATTAATAATATTAATGCAGATACCGTCAACATGACATCCCACACCAGTGCTACTGAGCTCACCCATAAGCCCATTCATATAGAGGTTAAAGAGGCGGGGAGAGCTCAAACCTCCTTGTCTAACCCCACAATCTAAACTATAATCGTCAGAGTAAGAGCCTGCCCACGTGATACTGTTTCTCTGGCCGCTATACCAATACCTGAATATTGACACAACCTCCAGAGGAACAGTTGTTTCGCACTGTAGCTTCTTCCAAAGCACATCATAGTTGACCAGGTCGAATGACTTCAACAAATCCAAGAAACAAGCAAAAACGGGTGTCTTTTTCGATGTATAGTATTGCACAGTCTGCTTGAGGCAGAGAATGGCACTCTCGGTAGATAGTCCCGGCCTAAAACCAAACTGACTATCTTGTAATCCGAGGTGTTTTGCAAGTTGTTTATCAAGCAGACTATCCAAAATCAGGGGATGTATGGGACAGACGAGAAAAAAAAATCATCCCCAATTTACGGGCATACATTAATTAGCTAACCTAACAACATCTTATAGTGACCATATCAAAATAAAAAATCTTTTATGCTTTAAATAAATAGATTGACTTGGCAATCGCACTAAATAATCTTATTTAATATAATATGTGTTAATTGTGAGATACATTGTGTTTTCATGCCATGGCCGAGTCAATCTTTTTATTTAAAACATAAAAGAGTTTTTAATGTTGATATGGTCACTATAAGATGTTGATAGGTTAGATAATTAAGGGCTTGTATTCGGTCTACGGTTTTTGTTTTAATATGCTGAGTCAACTACTTATCTGATTAATGTTAAACTTGAACACGTGTTTTTTCAGACTTTTTTTTTTATTTTTTTTTTTTTTTTTTTTTTTTTTTTTTTTTATTTAAAAAGTATAACATTACAGCTTACACCAATGCGTTATACAATTATATATTAAAATTAATTATTGATTAAAATAAAATATAAATTCAATATGTACAATTAACAATTAAAAAGATAAAGTAAGATATACAATTCATTATAAATAGGGACGTTCCTTTCATTCATCACGCTCACAGAACGCCAGACATTTCTCACTCACAGTCATCAATCTATCAGCAAACAAATCACACTCTGGTGCCGAAGACAACAGTGTGTTGAGTGATGACCGGGCCCGGACGAGCGGAGACATGCTACGAGCAACAGTATGCGACGCCGGAACCGACAATAGAACGTGCTTACGAGTTCGGAGGTATTTGTCAGGCACAAACAGTCGACATACTTGATTGGTGAGCTGTGGGCAGTCTGATTCACCACGCAACATGCGACATGCTGCAACAAGCTGCTCACAGTCTCGTCGAACTTCCAACGAGTTGAACCCCAGCATACCAAGGAGGTATTTTGTCGGATACATAGAAGGGTAGTACCCAAATTTCTTTTTGTACAGAAAACGGAGGAACGCTTTCTGCACTTTTTCGAGCAATAGCACGTATGTTGATTCATGAGGGCTCCAGACGATGGCTCCAGTTTCAATCTTACTTCTCACAAGATCTGTAAAGAGAAGTTCTATTGCTTTTAGATTTTTGAAATCCTTAGCGTTACGAAGAACGAAACCTAGCCTTTTGGAGCAATCAGCAGCCAGGGTCTTTATGTGCTCGTGGAACGTTAGACGAGTATCAAAAGTGACACCAAGGTCTTTGATAGAGTTCACACGAACAATCATTTCGGACCCAAGCACATAAGTTGCTTCATAGGTCTGGGTCGCCCTCGTGAAAGACACACAAAAGCATTTGCTGACGTTAAAGTGCAGTTTGTTCTGTACACTCCATCTGTACACAGCGTCTAGGTCCTTCTGTAATAAGTTACAATCAGCCATCTGATTTACATTTAGTATCAGCTTCAGGTCATCAGCATACAGAAGACAAGATACGTGTTTAAGAATGGCCTCTATATCATTAATCATTATAACGAAAAGAAGCGGGCCGAGGATAGAACCTTGACTCACACCTGATCGCGTATGATAAGGTTTTGAGGTGTAACAGCCATACTTGACATACTGTTGTCGGTTTCTGAGATAGTCGGCAAACAGGCTGAGCAGACTTGGAGCAAATCCAATGGCGCACAGCTTTTCAAGTAGGACGTCATTATCAACCCGATCAAAGGCTTTTTTAAAATCGAGGTATGCTACGTCCACTTGGAAGCCACTCTCCATATGACCGGATATAGTGTCCGCCAGCGTCAATAGATTTGTGTTTGTTGATCGACCACTCCTAAATCCGTGTTGTGAATCTGCCAAGTATGGCTGAATTTGAGGGCATAATTTTTTATGCAATATAGTCTCAAAAACCTTGGCTGGAGAACAGAGAATCGCGATAGGGCGATAAAACTCTACATGGGAATGATCTGAGGTCTTAGGGATAGGGCTCACGCGAGATAATTTCCATTGTGTCGGGTACTTGCTACTTGCCAACACTAGGTTAAATAGGTAGCACAAGGGTGTAACAAAAACATCTGCACATGCTTTCAGGACATAAGGCGGAATATTGTCAGGTCCTACTGAACTACGGGGCTTTATTCTACGGAGTACTAATTCTACATCCCGCTCTGAAACATGAGAAATGTTAACGTAATTGGCCGTTCGCGTGTGATCAGTTTGATTTGTGTATTCTGCGCTTAATTTGGGTTCTTCTGGTAAAAATACTCCAGAAAAGAACTCCGCAAATGCAGTTGCAGCCGCCTCACCAACGAATTCCCTGCTCTCATAGCTTACTTTTGGCTCAAACCCTCCCTTAGACTTGAGATTAGCAATGTGCTTCCAGAAAGCCCGCGGATTTGCGTTTAAGTTGGTTTCAAGATCACGTATATACTGGTCGTATTTAAACGCAAGCTTAGCTTTGATGTCCAACCTAATCTTACTAAAAGCCTCATATACAGCTCTATTTTTGGTTGACTTCCATTTTCGATGAAGTGCAGCTTTATGGTTTATGTCGTTGATTAACTCACCCGTAAACCAAACTGGGTATCTTCGCTGGCTACTCTTTGATCGAATTTTTTTCGGCATGCTGATATCAAATATGTCATATATTTTCTTGTAGAATAATTCGATCGCGGAATCAACGTCTCTACATTCGTATAAAGCAAACCATGAGGCTTGGCAAAGTAGACCATAAAACAGCGCAAAGTCACCTTTAGCAAAGTTCCAGTCACGTTGCGGACTAATATTGCTTGGATCAAGGCGACCAGTACAACGAGATGGGTGCACACTAGCTAATGGGATTACAATGTCTAAGGGAGGGTGATACTTGTCGGTGTGTTCGACCAGACCGATGTCCGCCGCACACACACTCACCCCTCCAACACACTCCGGCGCCAGCACCACGTCTAACTTTCCACCATGCTCATTCTTCACCTCATTTTTCTCTACCATACCACAAAAATTTACGAAATATCCATAGTAATTAAAAATGTTGACAGTGGCACTATTTAAATTTAGATCTCCCAAAATTAATACAGTACCATCAATATTTAAGTATCCGTCTTCTAACAAACAAAGCCAATTCATATAGACCTTATCTTGAGCTTTCGGGTGAATATAAATTACACAAACAACAAATACTTCGCCATTAAACGTGAAAGATGCCCAGAGATCTTCTCCATTCTCAGTCTCCAAATCACGTCGACGATGCAGAGTGATACCGGGACGCGCAGCTAGCAGTACTCCTCCGCATGAGGTGGGGGGATCGCGCCGCAGTACGCTCCAGCCTCCTTCGGTTACCTCTGCATCTCCGATTGATGCGTCCAGATTCGTCTCAGAAACAGCTACAATGTCGTGTTCGACCACAAGAAGGTTTTGTCGCCAGTGCTTGAGCTTGGTTCTTAAGCCCCGTACATTCTGATAAATTATATCCAGGCTATGGTCATCTCTTGAATTACAGGTAATTGAAGACGCGCTGTTAGAGTTATCTACGTTGTTCTTGGATATTTTTTGGGCCTCGAAATGGAATCCAGGCTTTTGTCTTTCCGTTGTCAAGTCGGTTACCTAATTGGACACATTTCGCTCGATAGATTTTATTTTTGAAAATGATGCCTTTTTAAGTTATTATTTCGTTTTATGTCTAAACGGCTTGAGTTTTGTGCCTGAAATTACTGCTATAACAAGAAAACATGGTTTATTTTCCGGTGTCAGGTGGAAAAACTCCTACATCAAATACTTTTTCGTACAATCCAGAAAAACCTCTAAAATTCACTGATTTTGCGAGCCGCCAGCGCGCGATGCGAGCATTCTAATGTAGACTTTCTGACAACATACTGAAGTTCAAAATCGCTCAGTAAGATTATCGTGCACCAGGGGTAAGGCCTTAATGTAATAACTTAAGACAGATGGTTCCTTGAGTAGGGACTGAATAAATTAACCGACTTGGATTTACATGGATCTCACAACTTTTTACGGTAGAAGAACTAAGTTGCGAGACTTAGTTTCTTTACAAGTTTTATTTTTGATGCCTCGAATTTACCTCCCGCCATCCACCCATCCATCAGCCTGTTTCGTCCACTGCTGGACATAGGCCTTTCCAGGATTTCACTACTCTTGGCGGTCCCGCTGGAAGAAATGCCCATACTCACACACGCTGGGCAGGCGGGTTGGTGAGCGCGGTGCCGAAACCCTTGCACCAGTGACGCCGCTGCCCGTCACTAGTCTGTTTTAAGGCCTGGCAATTAGGGATGGATATACCGCCATCCATCGGTCCCAGGCAATGGTGGGCCGCCTGGTTTTGCCTGAGAGCTGTTCTCTTACTCTCCCCCGAATAAGTTTGGGAGGATTTGCGAGTAAGATGTTGGTACCTCCACAGTCGAGCTCGGCATCAGCTCTACCACCTACAAACCTACCTCCCGCATTTCGAGCTATATACGACTTACTGTCAGAGCATTAGTGATGAAAAAGCCTTCCATTTTACGATGGTAAGGCATACCCCCTGTCACGTTGCAACGAAAAAATCGACGGTGGAAGAAGGGGGTGTACAAACGTGTTGACTGACAATCCACCGCTGGAAACAGTCGTGACACCCCTTATTAACCTTTTGCCACATTCAGTAACGTTGTTTGGACTTTTGATCTATATTATATTCATTGATTCCTTCGACAAGAAATCTTCGAAAAAACCTGAAGTAAAAACACGGAACCGTGAAATAGGGCATAAGTCTTTCAAGGTTATCTTCCTCTGCCATAATGCGAATTGGTGTCCGAAGTCTGGACTACTGACTAATGTAATTTATTGGTGACCAATAAAACTGTCGCCATCTTGGGATTTATCTCTGTTGTCTTATAAGGTGTTTCACAGTTTGTCTGAGAGCTTTCGATCGGTTTTTCAGCAAAAAGATATAGTTATTTTAATTCGTACATATTTTTTATTGTTATTTGTTTATTTTGAATAAAAAATTGCTACGAATCCTTGTTTCGTTATTTTTCAAAGACGCTAACTGTTTATTTTTTAGTGAAGTAACGAAATAAAAGCTACAACTTAGCATTCGACAGATTATTGCTGATGAGAATAGACGGAGTACATCTGCCATGGTCACGGGTTTTGCTAGGGAAATTATAAAATTAAACTTAGTGAGTCCCATACCTACTCCTTATAATGTTCATAGTAACCGTGTAAATTTAGAATATTAATAAAGATACTCCTGAGTGGCTAACTGATCAATCAACATTTAGACTAAACAGCTGACGTAGGAACATGATATCATCACTGACAGCAGGATAGCATATTATACAAATGCAACGCGTGCAAAAGAGATGTCATGATAAACGGGCGTCGGCGGGCGATCAAACTGAACTCAGCCTAGATTCCTAGTTTGACGTAGACATCTGTTAAAGGATTTGATATAAAGGGCGCGCGGAACGGACGCTGTGAAAACAAAATCTGAAGCGTTCTATGAAATATCTCTCACCGCGCTGCATTTATATGATTCATACAATTTTATAAATGTGCGTTCCGTCCCGGGGCGCATGCCATATCAAATCCCTAAGAAAATATTTTAGGGATTTTCCACAATAAACGCGACCAACGCTATTTTATATTCGAATAACAATATTTAAAATAATGCAAATTTTTTAATACAATTATAGTATCCATACAAAATTCCCAATATTGTAGCACCAAAACAAAACAGATTGTGTTTAATATATAAGCTTATACTTGCGATTGTCGGCACTTGTTGAAACATGGGAAGCATCTTGATGAAAACCACTTGTTCACTGCTTACACAACTTTACTAAAACTATAGGTACTTTTAACCCAACCGGTTTCGAAATTTAATTCATTTTCAAATTTTATTTACAGCACGTAGGTTATGCTTTAAAATATTAAAATTATTTTTTAAGCCCTTGAAAATGAATTAAATCTCGAAACCGGTTGGGTTAAAAGTACCTATAGTTATAGTAAATGTTGTGTAAACAGTGTACAAGTGGTTTTCATCAAGATAAGATATAAGCGTTAAAATTAATGTCTACAAAACAGGACTGACAGTTTGCTATGGTTGCTTACTTACGAGTAACTTAGCATAAGTTTGTTTAATTATGACTATGTACAAGTATGACACTTGTGTTATGAAGATTAATGTCCGATCTGATTCCATTTTGACCCCTGTTAATAAACTGAGTATGCATTCATGGTGGGAGGGTAATTTATTTATTTACACAGTATAAATAACCTTTTCCATATTTTGTTAATGTTCCTTATTGCTCCCTTGGGAATTTACCTATTGTTTTTAAGTTTCAACGAAATTACTAAATTATTTGTCTGGCAGTCTTGCTCTAATCTTATAACTGTAACACAGAAAAAATAAAAGTACACAGAAGATCCACTCTCCAAAGACACATTAATAAAAAGCTACTCTCGTGACGTGGCAATAAAATGCAATTCAGCTCGCATAGCGCTGTGTGGCTAAAATTTTATTCACCTACTAGGCGCCTGTCTACACCTCTCTTTCTTCACTTAATTTTGTCCCATCTTAACCCACTGCATTACCCAACTAGGCGGGCCGCCGATGCACTTGTAGCCTTTGCAGAGTGGAACAGGTCTGACTATAATTTATACTTAATACTCGTAAGGACTAGGTACATACATATCTTTACGCAGTCTTTCAACACCCGATGTAGGCGGACAGAAAATATATATTCATTAAAATTAGAGTGAGTTGACATCATAAATATTTAAAAACGGATTGGACTCACTTTTTTATCTGTGCAAGGAGGCACAGGTCGAGCTTTCGATGAGATTATGACTCATCATCATCAGGACTCTTCGGGAGTACTTTTGCCCACGGGAAGACGAGCGGCGACGAGAGAGGGGAGAAAGCTTAGTACTCGACTGACCGCCGTGGGCAAAAGTACTCCCGAAGAGTCCTGATGATGATGAGTCATAATCTCATCGAAAGCTCGACCTGTGCCTCCTTGCACAGATAAAAAAGTGAGTCCAATCCGTTTTTAAATATTTAGAAAATATATAGACCAAAAATAGGAATAGAAAAATCTAGGTAAGTAGTTTAACAACTGCAACCCTTAATTTGCATTACCAAAACATCTATGACGCCATTTACATTACCAAGGCATCCAGACTCACAGTATAAAGGAATAATATTTTCAAAAAATCTCATCATACTTGTCAGTCCTAATAAACCCAACAATGATGGTGACCGTGTAAACCTAAAATCTCATGAACAAAAACATAGCTACCACCGAATACACTCATTGATTCCACAGCACGAAGAATGTTATCTACAAGAAACATTCAATAATAGGCATTATATTAACGCTCAGCCGACAGGGGCTCAGGTCGAGCCCCCGAATAAATCTAAGGCTTCTCTTATCGAATTCCTTCGCAGACACCGGGATCTAATACATAGGTGGTATTTATTTATCAATGCGGTTCTAGTTATGCATATGTTCAGTGCGGCGCTTAGTAGGTAGGAGACCGGACTCCTTAGGCCCGGGATCGAATCCCGACTGTGTAGCGAGTGTTTAGAATTTATTTACGTGACATTTGTTTACTTGCTGATCGCGTTTTGGTGAAGGAAAATACTTTGTTGAAAACTATAATTTTGTAATTGAAATAATCTTATAACGAATACGAATGTCAAAGGTTTGAGCCTTTGCATCAAAAACGATAAAAAAAACAAAAATTATGGATAAGACATGATCTTGCTAAGATTCTTGCCCTTCTTTTTAGCAATAGGCATTATATTTATTTGTAGTTTATTTATCTATCAAGTTATTCATTTATTGCATTACCTATAAAACGTGAAATTTAAGCTAACGAAAACTGGTGATAGTACTCGTCCATATGAACGACTTTTATTATGGAGCTAACCCTGAAATCGTGAAAAAAATATCAGCTGTTCCATAGAAAAGTTAAATACAGTTAATTGTATGAATATGAATTATTTTATTAGGTGGTAGAGCTAATGCTGGGCTTGACTGTGGAGGTACCACCATCTTACTCGCAAATCCTCCCGAAGTTATTCGGGGGAGAGTAAGAGGACAGCTCTAAGGCAAAATAATCAGGCGGCCCACCATTGCCTGGGACCGATGGATGGCGGTATATCCATCCCCAATTGCCAGGCCTTATATAAAGTCAATTACACGGTAGCGTACGGTCTATAACTTCAAAATTAAGCATCTAGGTAAGGCAAGGGTACTATTTTCGTATTCAGTGACGAAGATTCTATAGTGCATAGGGGTCAGATGCATTTCCGAAAATTTTGACTTTTTTTGTATGTGCCGCCTCTAAAGTGATATGAGTATGGGTCAAAGCAGCAGGTAACATGAATTGCTGGGGCCGCAGCATCAGCATCCAAGCTGGGGCCGAATTGCCAGAAACCTACAGCTCACGTTCTCACGGAACGATACCTAGACCGCCTAGAATAAACATACTTCTTGTAGAATTATCTGCTTTGTTGCCATGCAGCGGTCACCCGCATCTCATAGGCCATACACCGCTTTGCCACTTTTGCATAATGTGAGCATGACGCTGGAGTGCAGCGCAGCATTCATAGCGGGCACTCACAAGATCCACTAGTGCTATAAGTGTAGTTCTTTTTCAAACAGGAGTACTAAAGTGGGATGATACCTAAGTGCGACGTGTATCTAAATATCGGCTGACGTGGTCTCAGCATTGCTTTTACACGAGTTAAATACCTTATCACTAAGTCGCCCGATAACCTAACAGTTTCTCGTTTTGGAGAAACCCAGTCTATTTTGTTTATATCTTCTGTGTTATCAGTATTCGGTCAAGAGTCACATACTAGTTGTTTCACCCTACTAAAACTGCATCCGATCTGCATCATTGTCGTTGTTAAGACACGCTCTTATCGCGCACACAATGCCGTATGTGCTTAAAAGGTATGTTTTACCTGTATACTAAAGTTACAAACTTTTGAACTGGTTTTCCCTGTGAATGCCCGGCATTTATATTATGGTGTTGCGAGCTAAGACAATGCATCGAGTACAGCAATTAAACGTTGTTATCGATGTCCCAAATTGGTAGCGTAATTTTTATCGTAGGTATGAGATACGATCTATAGTGACTATGTGAACACGTGAGTGACTCCCGGGGCCCCAGTATGGGAGCGCGGGATGAATTGTAAATCGTCTATTTTCATAAGGATGGAAGTTTGACTGACGTGGTCCAAGAATATTTTAATATTCACTCGTTTATTTTAGGAATGATCCGATTACCGCGCCGAACGATAACCCGCACGCGAGGTTGTGGGAATTCCAAATTGATATTATCCCTATATTGTTTTCTTTATTCGGTACGATAAACAACTGGAGTGGTATAAATTGCTATGCGGGCAGTCAGTGGCTAGACACTACACGGTCAACATTGCTGAAAGAACATCGTATAGACTTAGGAGTCCCGTGACATCCATCCAGAACTCAAGATGCAGTCCCAAGACAGAATACTCAGTTTCCCGGTGGACACCTTCACAAGGCGCGGGCCTTCTATACCCGAGGAGGCCCCTTTCAGCCCCGGCGAAATTCTGCAATTCAATAAAGCATACAAACAGTTTCTTCAGGCGGAACGACAGCTGGACGACCTGACTTTCCTTAACGGGAAGCCATGCCCCGTCCGCTACAACTTTGATCTGACGAGGCCAGAAGAAGATCGTCTGATGGTGAACTGGGACTGGCTCATGCCCTTATTTTGGGGGCCGCCGCCAGGTGAGAGGGATCTCGTGAGGGTGCCCACTATACTGGAGTTTGTTGAAAAGAAGATTCGCTTTTCGAAGTGCAAGGCGGTCGCCGGGGACACCTGTTCCTGCGGCAAGAGGCCTAATGTAGTGGTACCACCGGGACGTGAGTGCAGGATCCCACAGCACTTTCATCATTTCTGCACGGCGCACGTCTCTGCGTGGATAACCAAGTACATGGTCCCGGCGATTCTGCTGAAAGAATCCCAAGAAATCTTTAGAGAGGTCATCCAGAAAGTGCATGAAGGTGATCCGCAAATCCTCGAATACTATTCGACGGGTGACCGGACGGACACAGAAATGTTGCTGCACTCGGCTCGCAACATCAGTGATAATAGTGCTAAATAGTGCAGCAATGCTGCTGCAATGTGACGTTCGCTTATTAAAATAAATATTTGTGTTTATAATATGTTTACTTTTTTTTTCTTGTACCCCTATGAGTGTAGGATGATGGAGAGTTGTGCAGGTAAGGTACTGAGATCATTCCCTCTGACGTTGCTTCAAGTTGAAATTTAGTTTCTCTCGTGACCACTCTATGTTAGATACAATCAAGTCAAGCTTGGACTGCACCAGATGTAACGTCTAGGTAACGTGCTACTAGCCGCTGCATAGCACGTCACATCACTAACGCAGATAAGTTGCAAGGCGTGATGATTAGCGTTATGTGCACATGGGATGCAAAGCTCCGTTATCACAAACTATGCTTGGCATATGCTTATCATATGGCTTGAGCAAGGCCTGAGTGTGCATTCGCCTCTGAGTACGTGTATCTGCGACGTTTAGGTATGGAGCCGACCATACAGGAATATGAGACGTCTAAATAAGGTTTTTCTTAACTTTATATCCATGAATAACTGCATGTAAGCCGCAAACAGTATTATGACAAAGACCGGCGGCAATTGGCGTTACATCTGTAACTCCTTATGGACCGATAATACGTATGACCACATGGCACGCTATCGTTTAAATATGGAACAAACTATGTGTCACTACTCAAAAGATAGGTAAATATGATAAGACGAACGTAAGTAAGTAGCTCGAGCGTATTACGGCAACCCACGTTTAGTTGGCACTGTCTTGAAATGTTCGGGAAAACCCGTGCTATATTCATTTTATGATCTGTATCCGACTGGCGGCGTGTATTTCAAAACGAAATCAAAACTGATGAGTGACCATAGAAAATTACCGGGACATACACGTGTGCTTCATACACGTATACACCTCACTTATACTTAAGATTTGTCATTGTATAGCTTACAGGTTTGGTTAGACTATAATGATGTAAACAACATCATTCTAAATATGTATACTTTTCATGATTCCTGTAATGTTAGGACTATGGTATGACAGATACCTTACCTAAACACTGCACCGTACCTACCTATCGCTGCATAGCATGTCGCGGTGCCCCTCTATCTTGTTACAAAGTGTAGTGACCACGGTTATCTATGCATGGATGTAGATTGTACAACATCTTAGTGGATAGAACTAGTACAATATATTATTATCATTATTAAACTAACTACCTAAATATCTAGTATCATGAAGGAAACTGGTATGTCGTGACATTTGTAAGTCGGCATGCATTTTGAAATGAAATAACTATGTATCGGGAAGTTTTTTATTTTTATTTTCAAAAACAAACACTCACATGCACAATATACTCAATACTGATGTACACAAATACCTAATACTTATTATATAAACAAATGATCATATCTATGATTAGCACTACTTCGGCCGGTTGAGAGTTCCACGCCACGATGCCTGCTGACGCAAAGCTTCTGCATACTGCATCAAGTGCCTGTCCAGTCGCCGCTGCTCTGCCTTCTGACGTTTACTCTCCTCACGCTCCAAGTCTTGTCTGCGCTTTTCTTCTTCTTCTTCCGCGCGCTCTTGCTCCTTCCGAGATTTTTCCCCGTTGTCTCGATGAACGGCTTCTCCAGAGTTTCCGCTCATGGTGGATGATGATTTTGTGAATGATAACATGGTGATTTTGTTAAGACTGATCGATTGTACACAGCCTTGTGATTATGGCGAGTGTATATGTGCTAATGATTGATTGTATATGTACTTTCCTCCATTTATACTAACCCGAAACCTACCTAATAAGGACTCGTTGTTCCATAATTATCGCGAATTTTTTCCCACTTGAATAAGCTCGTTCATGAGGGATAATTCAAATACCGTGACATCATGGTGTACCGCAGTAACGACAGAATTGATAAGCAAATTAGGTAGAGAAACGTATTTTGTGGTAAAATGGCGCAATATCGATGATGTCAACGGGTAATACATGCATATATCGGCAATACCCAGTTATTTTCAGCTGAAAAGGAAAAAATTGATAAGGATAATGCATACAGTTTTACATTTTATTACGGGAGTCATATCATACACTGTGTTAACTTCTGTTAGCTAGCACAATCATGCTCCGTATGGAAAAAAGTATAGGTAAGCTTCAGTAGGTGCTCGTTACGGTACAAATGCAACCAACGATTGTTTCAACTCTAACTGCAAGCACCCCGGCATGCTGAGTATGCACGCAGTCTTGCTACGTGACCTGCAGTCTTACTTGACTATGTTGTATGTTCTTCGGATGTTCGGCTCCGACAAGCTATTCCACTACAGCGTTGCAGCGTGCGCTCATGTCCGCAAAGCAGTTTACCAAGCGAACCCGAGAGACTTGGGTTTTTGTTGAATCGTCCATGCACACCATCGTTAGGTGATGAACACTTAATTACCTCCGCTGGTGTACCTGTACACCTTACCGTAGGTATGCCTCACCGTAGGTATGCCTTACCGTAGGTATGTCGTCAAACCTTATCGAACAATGGTGTATTGTTTCATTTTTCCGAATTATTAATATTTCAATAAACCCCACGGACAGGATGAGATCGATTAATTGAGCCCGATAACATATTTAATTGAATGAGAGGAAATTAATATAAATACCATTTGAGTTCAGCGATAAGAGCGTTATCGCGCCGTCGCGGGTGGCCGTTCTAATGCTGTAAGAATTTACTGATATGGATGTTGCTACCTACAACCAATGCTACAACAAGGTGCACTTACAGGTTAACAGTAAAGAGTTTTTGCGCTCATATTCACAGAGACCTAAGGTTAGGCTCCAGACTAGGTCTCACTTTTACATAGCAAAACCTAGATAGAACTCAACAATCATATTTTTCCCGAGACCACTGTGCATTAGAGTCGTTGCTCCGCTGTATACATTAGTAGCATCCTCCCTTTCCCCTGGTCCACCATTTTTTATTTTCACCCCGTACGCTCTTGTGTCACTGACTGTAAATCAGACTGGTGACGGGCAGCAGCGTCACTGGTGCAAGGGTTTCGGCACCGCGCTCACCAACCCGCCTGCCCAGCGTGTGTGAGTATGGGCATTTCTTCCAGGAGGATCGCCAAGAGTGGCGAAATCCTGGAAAGGCCTATGTCCAGCAGTGGACGAAACAGGCTGATGGATGGATGGATGGTATGAAACATCTGATTTTTTCTCACAATCTCAGGGTTGGCTTTATACTAAATTTTGTTCATATGAACGAGTACTATCACCAGTTTTGGTTAAAAAAATGTCTTAAATTTCAGCTTTTATATCAGGAGGGATCAAAAGTTAGTTAGAATGAGATAGAATAAAATGATTATTGATAACTTAATAATTTATTTTTCTACATAGTCTCCGAGTATCTCTACACACCTAGTCCAGCGGTTTTCCAAGGCTTTAAACCCTTTAAAAAAAATTGTCTTGGTCCTGCAAAAAGCTCTCGTTATCGTTTTTGTACCTGTTCCCCCTCAAGTATTCTTTCAATTTGGGGAACAGATGAAAATCACTAGGCACCAGATCTGGTGAATAAGGGGGGTGGTCAACCAATTCGAAGTCAGCTTGCTGAATGGCAGCAATCGCAACCGCCAAGCTGTGCGCGGGTGCGTTGTCGTGATGAAACAGCACGCCCCTTCGAAGTTTCCCTCTCCATATAGATGCATAATATTGGCCAGTAATACGGTCCAAGTAACAATCAATAATACCTCTTCTGAGTCCCAAAATATTGAGGCCATAACCTTGCCAGCCGATGCCACGGCACGAAACTTCTTCGGGGTCAGTGATGATGGCCGTTTCCATTGCGAAGATTGCTGTTTTATCAAGGTTAAAATGATGGACCCGTGTTATGTCCATTGTTACGAAACGAGACACAAAGTTTTCAGAATCTTCTTGAAACGTGTCCAACAATGTCTTCGAAATGTCAAGTCGATTTTGTTTCTGACTGTCGGTTAACATTCTCGGCACCCATCTTGCCGAGAGATTGTTTCAAAGATTGTTTCAATATGGATTGAAACTTTCATATGAAATGCCCGTTTTTTGAACTAAGTAACGGATGGTAGCTCTTCGATTGCTCAATACAATTTTTCGACTTTCACAGCATTTTATTGGCTGACTGACGTCAATGGATGGCCGCAACGATGATCGTCTTCCGTGCTCGTTCTACCTACTCGAAATTGAGAAGCCCACCTTGCGACAGTAGAATACGGCGGAGCAGACTCTCTTAATGTTGCCTTTAAATCGCAGTGACTCTCTTGCGTCGTTAAGTTTTATAAACAGAGGTATTTAATAACGGCTCGCACTTCGTTTTTCTCCATTATCAAGAACACGTTCCGACACGAAGGAAACAAATGACTACATTCAGAAAAAAAACAAAAGAGAATCGAAGATTTTTTTCTTTATTAATATTACAAATATCTGAGGTATGCCTGACAGTATTTATTTTATTTCTTACCAAGGAGTATATATGTCGTTCTCACTACTTTTTGATCCCCCCTAATATTAATATTCTTATTTTTAATTTTTTTATAAAATTTAGGTATGCCCAACCTTTAAATATTTTTATCAAATTTCCTCATATTATATATACATATATTTATAGGTATCTTATTTCAGTTTTTTAAGAGTTTATTTACGAGTAATAAGTATATTTATATATATATACCTACTTTAAAAAATAAATTACTTAAATTTGTGGCACATTCAACGGTTGGTAACATCTACGACACCTCTTTGAAAATTCATGTCGTTATGATACATTTTTATTAATTAGTTAAACAAGAGGTTTAACATCCAAAAAGTGTTACAAAGAAATACTAGAGAAAAAAATTCCATGAGTAGATGTTTCTTGGAACTGAAATATGAAGATCCTTGAGATTTATAGATATAACATATTAGTTATTCAAAATTATTTTTTATAATAATAATTGTGTACTAAAGGCGCAATATAATGTGCTCAATATAATAGCTTTGTTATTGCAGTTTTTTCCCAGTGAAGTGCTACGCCTCGTAGCAAGTGGACTCATAGCAATATTGTAGCAGTATGTGTCGTAGACTCGTAGCAGTATGGATCGTAGACTCGTAGCGACATGTGTTGTAGACTGACTCGTTTTTAGCATCTGTCGTAAGTTCGTAGTAATAGTATCGTAGCAGCATGCGTTGTACTCGTAGAAGCCCTCGTCTCACTCGTCTCACCGGTAGCCTAAGTTAGAATAAAAATAAAAAAATTATATTATATTTGCTTGTTAAAAATGTTTTCTTTTGTTTTCTTTCTGTCATCTTAAATAATTAATAATTTGTCGGCCCGATGATGTGTAATACGAAACCGGTAGCCTAAGTTAGAATAAAAATAAATATATGTGGAATAAAAGTACAAGAATTTGTGTATAATTTATTCAAGATGATATTTCACCAAGAACCATCAATCGAATCCATCCAATATCAGTACTTATATTACATTTATAGTTTCGGACACAATGGAATAGATTCTAGATACGTTTTTGACAAAATAACATATATTTCTGAACTTCCCTTGTCACTGAAGATAAGGTTTTCGAGCTGTGACACATAAATCTTAGCGATCCCTTGGGACAGATTGAAGTGACCTGCTCCTTTATGTGCACATGTTGTCAGAAGCTAGACTTGAATTTATTCGTCCCTTTTTTCAACCTTTGTGATCGTTTTGTATAACTGAAAATCTAGTTTACTGATTGATGTAAAAAATACATATTAGAAAAGAGGTTGATTTCGTCAGAAGATAAATCCGCGAGGGGTTGTTAGAGGAGTTTCCAAGTATTAATATATAATAATATATGAGAGTAACAATAACTTTGAAATACAAGTCAGTACGCACACTCGTACGCTCACGTTTTAGCGACGATTGTTACGTCCCAACGTAATGAGGTCTTTAGCTGTTCTTTGAGACCTACAGCTTAAGGGGGCGGAGGAGGGGGTTGTCGCGATATTGTCCCTTTGAAAATTCATTTCAAACCGTGAAATTGTGATAATTACATTTAAAAAATATAAATATCATATTTCATTCTCTGAACTTAATATTTCGGCCATTTGATATACGAATACCAAGTAGTTTTACTGCATCCAATAAAATCGCAAAAATAGGTCTAAACTATGATATAAATACCATTTGAATTCGAGTTTATTAGGTTTTAGACAAAACAACTTACATCAAATTAAACATCGTAAGAAATGTGATACAAAACTGCCATGATATTAAAAATCAATCCTCTTAATTCCAAAATAATAAATAAAAACACCGTAAAATCGCGAGTTTTCTGAGTGGCCGGCTCCCAGTGAGTAGGATAGAAAAGTGTACAAAAAAAGCGTTGGAGCAGGACAGATTTTTCCGGATGACCTCGTCTTAATGTACCTTCCGATGCACACAAACTGTACACAAGTGTATCCATACGGATTTAAACCTGTCACCTCCACATAAGTAGTCGAGTACTGGCACAGAAGCGAAAAAATTATTTTGTGAATAAAAATACAATTTAATACGTAAAATGTTAGAAGTATCCGGAAAGAATTCAAATCCTGAAAAACAACATACAAATACGCTATTCTAACAAACAAACAGCTTTCTATTCAGTTTCTAATTAGAAAAAGCTGCTTGTTATTAGATTTGTTCTAGTCACAAGAAGTATCTGTTCCACTACAGTGGAATGAGCTGATTCTATACATAATACCCGACGTTAAAATATAGGTAACTTTATTGGGAAAAATATATAAATATATGTTTACTGTATTGATCATACACAATCAGTCCTTAATAAATAACCAATCCAATTTTGCATACAAGTCTTAAATATGAAGGTATTTTGATTTTTGTACTTTTTATGGGATTACTTTAAAAACGAATGTGTATTCATCTTACCAAAAGAAAACGTTTCTTTCATAGAGATGAAGTCAACTGTAGAGATACCACCGTCTTACTCACAAATCCCCCAAAGCTATTCGGAGAAGAGTAAAAGGACAGCTTTCGGAAAGACATAACCAACTAGCCCACCATGCCTTGGATTGGTGGTGGCATATCCGTCTCCAATTGCCAGCGTTTATATAAAACAGACTGGTGACGGGTAGCGCGGCGTCACTGGTGCGACGGTTTCGGGACGGCTTTGTGTTTTTTATTTAACTTTAAATTAGTTTAATTCTAATCACATAAGTTATACTCGTATTTTGTAACTTTATTAGGTCGAACCTAGTTCTCGCCGTACAAGGCAACTTAGTTTGGGAACTAGTGCCAAACATTTTAATGTCATCTTTAGTTGTATGTATGTATGTATGTAAATTCTTTATTGCACACAAAATATACAATGCACAAAGGCGAACTTAATGCTAATTAGCATTCTCTGCCAGTTAACCTTTAGTTATGTGGAGAGTTCAAGGGTAGTGCCAGATAATTGAATTAATTTGATATTATAAAAATTGGTACTATTTATATATATATATATATAATATATATAATACTACACTGAATTACAGATTACATATAAATATAATATAAATAAAATTTGTTGTGTGAATAAACTACTAGTAAATACTGCGAGTATTACCGCGCTCAACCACTCACTTGCCCAGCATGTGTAACTATGGACATTTATTTCAGGGGGACCACTAAGAGTGGCAAAATGTTGGAAAGGCGTGTGTCCAGCAGTGCATGAACCAGGCTGATGAATGGATAGATGGAAACAACTTTAAAACCCTGATATTAAAATAATTATAATTAAAATATTATAATATGAATATAATTTTATTTTCGTTTTAACTATCCCCATGGATAAAATTGTGAGTGATTATCAATACGTATCTCACAACACGAAGCATAGAATTTTTCAAAGACTACCCGTTAAACTTTTTACTACACTCTTACACTTTTACATTCAAGTATAGCTGCAATCTATTACAATGTATCCAGTCCTCAGATCCAAATAAGTACAAAATTCTATTGCAAATGGACCACCGATTCAATTAAATTCACCTCTATTGCTAATGGTTGTAAGAGTCTTATCAAGGTTCTTCATAAGGTGGTCGATAACTAAGCATAGTTACACGTGCCCCGCGTCGGATAAACCTCCTTGGAGGTAAACCTCGTTGGTGACATTGTTACTGTAGTTTATTTTGTTTACTTAGTGGAAGTTTTCTTTGCAGCCTTTGTTCATCGTGTAACATGTATCACTCTCTTGTCTACCTAGTTATAAATCTTGTAAACACATGACGACATAACTCTAGGAGGAAAAAAAAATATAAACACTACATATAAAATACAGTATTATGTTATAAAATCAATAGAGCCTGACCCGTGGGTGAGGGTTTACAGATTTCAGTTAGAGTTTTATACATATTTTAGTTGACTGCAGGTGGCAGCGGTGACTTTAGTGTAAACATCACATCACTATTAAAGATCTATACAAAAACAAAATTAAAAGATTGTTGTGCATAACTGTTGATCTGAAAACGTTTGCAATTTAACTTCTTTTTAATTCACAAAAGCTATTTTATATGTTTATGTACAGGCGGTTTTCCGGTCGACGAGTTAGTAATCATTAAGAACTTCAAGTTTTGAGTTATGCTTTAATCAAAACGATTTTTGGACTTCATATTGATATGATACTAATCTTCTGATCGAGATACTGCCAGCGCTGAAGAAGTTATAAACTCGAAAACCCTGTAACTATCACATTTTTTACGAAAGAACTGATCGTGGTAGAACGTCGCTGATACCTTATTTAATAATAATAAAAAAATATATCGTCACGATATGAATCCCCGAGGGGGTTTCAGAGGTGTTCCGGGTGTGAACTGTGAAATGCAAGTTACAGTTCAAACTCAGCACACCCGCGTTTCACCGACGATTATTACGTCCCAACGTGATGGATGGTGAGCCCTATTGTCGTACAGTACTTCGGGCACAAACACGCCCTAGCATGCAGATTTCCCCACAATGTTTTCCTTCACCGTTCAGCAAGTGGTAAAAATAACTAATACTGTATTAGGTAAAAACACAATGCACATATTCGTAAATTCCGAATAACTCATTGGTGCATGCCCGACCGGGGATCGAACCTGGGCTGAGTCTCGAGATTGAGAGGCCAGCGTTTTCCCTCTGAGCTACCGCCGCTTATAATTAGATTAAAAAAATATTATTTAAATAAAAGTAGTTCTATTAAAGGTAACAAAAGAATATGAAACTTTGGTTACTTTTCGTGAAAAGTTTAAACATCAATTTCAAAGTGCTTTTTGTGTTATATCTTAAAATGTTCATACATCGATGATTCTTGTAAAATTGATTACAATTAGCAGATTTCTTTATTAATCACCACAGGATGAATTCTGAAAATATTTATACAATTTCCATTTGCTACCAATTTACCTCTTTCGCAATATGGAAGAACATTTTGCCTTCTTCTAATTTGGTCAGCAAGCTCAGGAAATCTCTGTTTCTACTTGTGCTCTACAATATTTTACCCGCCACTTTTTATGAACATATATTACATTTTCAAACGAATGTACGAAATATATTATATTATTTATTCTCTTGTATTAGAAGGGACAGGCTGAACACCAGCGTTGTGCTGCTGCTTTTAGCTCACAACAAATGCTGAACTTGTTCCTTTTTACCAAAAAATAGTAGTTAAAACAAATGCTTTTTTGTTTTTAAATATTAGTCTGTGTACATAATTGTTCTTAATTGTATTTGTATGGTAAAATAAATTTAATATTAAATAAATAGTTTCTTTCTCTCTTTCAAAATTGACTAATCTCAGTTCAAAGTCGTAGAAATTCTGTATAGTAGAATTGTTAATTATAAATTATTTTAGAATTGATTTTTTATTATGCACGTTTATAGACTACGCTAAAGCAGGTTTAAGTAGAAAGAAAAATATTTTGTGAAAAAAAATCCTCGAACTAGGATTTGAACCTGAAACTTCTTAGTTAAATGGTGACGGTGGCTAACGATCGGAAGATCGATAGTTTGTGGTACCAATAGTTGGGTATGAAGAAAAAAATATATGTGATAGAAAAATCCAACGACCTATGTAAGAACCTAGATAGTTCAGTTGTGAAAGCACTTGCAAAAACTACTAAGCTATAATTTTTTTCTGAACTAAAGTGTTTTTTAAATGGAAAAAAGGCCTAGACTTCTCTACAATAACGAGATTATAAAACGCAATATTACATTCAGCTTCAAAGTAGACCTTTTCCTATATTATTTCTAGTACCGTAGCCATCGAGCAGCCAACCGCGAAGCTGTGCAGATAGAAAAAAAACCCTTTGCCGTATTTATTTTTTCGAACCATTTCCCATGTAGCCTGATGTAAATTTTGTACAAACGACTACTTTATATTGGATCCATTGCTAGTGATTGGGTTCTATTTTGGTTTTCCGCTGACTTGCAGTGTAAAGGATATAATTGAAGAATTAATATTAAATAAGCGGTTGTACTTGTGGTTTTTCCTTAGAAGTATTTTGGAATTCAAAATATTTCTCAAAATCTAATCAAACAATTTTTTTATCGTAAGTATACTTTGCATATTGGTATTTTTTCAATATGTTTATTTTAATTAACCACATATCTGTAATAGTAATGAGTAGGTCATCTTCAGAGCACGTTATCTTGTTATGTATTTTGTTACGTATCTGTAAGAGAGATACCAGCCACGATCTGGACTGCGATATACAGGTTAGACTATACGAAATCCCCTTGGATAGAAAGTACCTTAAACTACCTTGTTGACCTTAAATAATAAAGATAACAAATTTAGAAATTTTGATTTTATTTTCTTAAAGTCAAGGAAAACTGCATTTAAAGAATTTTGAAAAATCACCTGCCTGTCTCACCTCTAACATAGGACACCATACCGAGCTCTGAGAGCTCGATATACCACTGTCCGTCCCTCTTTAGGTTGATCAACAGAGTGAGACAGAGCACTTTATCGAGCGTTATCGAGCTCGATATGGTCCTCCATATTAGAGGTGCTGAACTGGGAACCGAACCGGACAAATGTGTAAAAAATACTCTATTTTAATGATACCGATCAAAAGCGTCAGCATAAGAATCAAATTCATCTGAGTAACAGTATCGTTAATTAAAGGAAGACCATGAAATTTATCATTCATATAACAGAACCCTTACAAATGTACGGAAAATCCACAGGAAAAGTATTTATTAATTTTCCTGAACAAAATGACACATAAATACAGTAAATCATAGGGATCAAAGCAGGATGATGACGCTTTTTTTACATTTTAATTTCGTCCGGTTCGATTCTCAGTACAGGCAAATGGTTTTTCACAAATTCTCCGAGTGCAGTTTTTCTTAACTTTAAAAATAAAATAAACATTTTATTAAGTACAATTTGCTATCTTCAATATTCAGGGCACTCGCCCTGCAGGGAGCATTCGTTTGGTTCATCCTGTATAGGTATTGTTTTAGCGATATTGAGAATTGAGAGAGTTAAGGTAAATTTTGAAATGTGTATAACCCTTAAAATGTTATCTCCCCAACACTTATGTTATATCCATCCTTTATAAACATTCACCGGATTTGAATAAACATTACACCTTCATCATCTTAATGAGTCATAATTTAAGTGCTACCGCGAAAATATTGACACGTCTTAAAGTGCTGGTTTAACACTTCCAAGAAGTTACTAGTTTGATAAATGAGTATAACATTTCCGAAATCTTTTTCTAGGTAATTAATTGAAATAGGCGTTACCTTGCGGAAGTCCATCACTAAGTTATGGATATATGAATATAATTTGCAATATTCCGCTAAACAATTCTTGTCGTGCTATTCAAAATGCAGACTCGTGCACTGCCCGCCCGCCCGCATAAAACATGCAACAAGCAAACAATACGAGCATAAAAGCAAAGCAATCTTAAATAACAACCAAGAAAACTTATCGACACGTGTTTTGCCTCTGAACGAGGCATCCTCGAGATGTGTTGCTCGCTCAGCTAGCTGCTTTGTTTAGCGGAATATTGCAAATTATATTCATATATCCATAACTTTTTCTAGATTCTTGCTGAATAGAAATGCGATTAAAAATCTTCCACTCGATAGAAGAAATTATTGAAATGAGTTGAATTCAAACATACTTTTTGTCCTCGTCTGACAACGTTACAGATACGATTAGGAATCATATACAGAACTCAAAAATATTTTATTAGATGGGTTTTAACAATATCTAAGTAGGCTATGGTGAAAGGAATGGTGAATGGTGCTAGCTGTTTTAGATTTTTATTTGAAACCGATTCCGTATCTGCACTGCGCGGTTTGCCGCTACGATCTCTTCAGTGACCAGTTGCGAGGGCGATGCGATGTGCACTGCACTGAATTGACGCGTTCGTGATTTTGTGCACATCCCCGATCAGTTATGCAGGACAGACAGATCCATAAAATAGAGCCGAACAGTTTCAGCGTGCTGAAACCAAGGATTGAATGACCCATAAATTACTTCATACTGAAAAGCAATGTACACAGAAATTTAACCGCTTACAACCGATCGGGAATTTGGATTTATTTTGTGTCGCCACCGCCTTGCAAAAAAAGTAACGGCTACAGAAAATTAACCGCTTATAACCGATTAAAACCGATCGAAAATTGCGGGCGAGCGGCGGCGCACACTGGTTCCATTCTGAAAAATGTTAGTAAAGGTTAGTAAATCGGCATGATTTTTTTTAACATGACAGGCCAAATCAAAAGATTCTGAACAACTTTTTCAGATGCATTTTTTTTCATATTATCGCTCTAACGCGCTTATAAAAAAATATTGTATTTTTTTTTGTATGGTGCAATTATTTTTTGGCGATTTTTTCCATAATCGCAGCTTGGTTAAAATGAAACCTGGAAATAATTATAGAAGGCATTATCCTTCATAATTAATCCCAAGTACTATTTCAATATCTTTGTGATCTATGAAGCTAAAGGCACTTTAAGGTTATTGGTTGAAATATTGGTCTCTAGTCGAAAATTCAACCATATTCCTAATGAAACCTAGCTTTTATTGTTGAAAGTGTGATTCTTAATAGTTTATCATCAGATACCGACTGCATATCTTTGCCTTTTATGAGCTTTGGTCACTTCAAGGACAAAATTGAGTGATTGGTTTTCAACCGAAATAATACCTTTATATTGACTAATTAGTTTGTTAATGTCATGGCATGGGTTACTTGAAAGTAAAATAATTTTAAAGGCTATTATTACCCTTAGTTGCAGTGACGTCATTTGCTATTTATATATTTGTCCAGTGAAAGTAGATTATTGTCTCGTTATAAAGGCTGTACACGTATTCTGTGAAAATTTCGACTGTCTGGTTATCATGGTTGTAGCTGTAGACTCCTTTGATAAACGGACGGACAGACACACGGACAGATGAGGTTTAGTGATAGGGTCCCATTTGGCACCCTACGGGTACGGAACCCTAAAAATAAAACGTTTTCCTACAGATTGCTTACACTTTACAGACTTTTTATTACATAGAAAACTTCACGCCAGCGGTCGGCAACCTTTTGGCAGACAAGGGTCACATCGTGCAAAATAAAATTAAGCTGATCCGCAGTTGTTTATTATTTTATGAATAGGTATTAAACATGCAAAAACACACACACGTTTACAATTTTACTGAACTGACATTTTATTTTAGTCAGATTTCTGCGTGACCCATGCTCGTTTATAAAAAAGTCTTTGATTTTCGGACCAAAATTAGGTAAAAATTCATACAATTAGCGCATATTGGTCCTTTAGTCTATTTTAAAGAAAGATTATGTTTTTATTGCGAAATACATCACTTTGGAATACTGTAAATATTATTATTAGAGTGCATTAAAACCAGAAAAGATGTTTCTTATTAATAATAAATTATTCACAAAAAATTACGTACTTTAATGTATTACATTTTGTTTGCATTACATTAACAAACTTAAAAGCGTGTTTACAGTTGTAATGTAATGCAGCTAAAATGTAACGCATAAAATTGAATAATTTTTATGCGATCACCTAACTATTATTGCAAACATTTTATTCAAAAGTAAGGAAAACAATATTATGATGTGCAATTTTCACCAGGATCCTCCGTTACCACCTTAAGAACAAGGCGTGAAATCACATAACGCCCTCGAGAGCGTTCAGTATGTGCATTACAAGCTAGTTAGATCAAATAGTTACAAAAATATTCGGTCGACAAGTATGGTAGAAAAATTCGTCGGTCTAGGTAAGTACCTCGGTGGCGCAATTGGTAGCGTGCTTGTCTGGGAAACAAGAGGTCACAGGTTCGAATACTGGGCCGAGGAATTTTTTCAAATTCTTGTCTTTACATTTGTTTCTAATTTATCTTTTCTGGTTTGTAATACACTCATAATATTTATTGTAAAGAAAGCACTTCGATTTAAAAAAAAAACCCTGCATAACTCTCAATAGAAATTTCCCATTAGTTAACGTTTTTTCAAGTTATCCTTTAGCTAAAAGGTTTAACGCGTAGATACACAAGACAGCATGTTTATTTTTTTGTTTTTTTTTGTTTTATTCCTATACAAAATTTTCATATTCATATTCATATTCTTTATTGCACAGAAAAGTTATACGTACAAGCAGTCATAAATTAAACGTGCTATAGGCGAGCTTATCTCTGAGAGAGATTTCTGCCAGCAAAACCTAGGTGCTAAGGAAATATTAACTAAAAGTGTGTGATCAAATGTGCACACATAAAGAAACAAGTGATATAAAAATAAAAATGTGGAGATAATATGAACTTAAAACTACCATAAATATACCTAACTTTTAAATAAATACTTACATAATAAATTAATTAATAATTACTTAAATATAAAAAGAACAAACATACTTAAATACTGTAATATAAACATGAGCATAAACCTACATAACAAAAGTATTCATAAATATATGTTTAAAACAAGAATTTAGTATATACCAAATATAAACATAAATACATACAGTGTATATACCTGCATACATAATAAATAAATATATATTTTAAAGGGAAAAATATTTATAAATAATGCTCTTTAAGCTTCTTCTTGAATAGGCTGATCGTAGGACAGTCACGAATCGTATGCGGTAGGGAGTTCCAGAGTCTGATGGATGTCACCGTGAAAGAATTTCTAAAAGCACCCGTGTTATGACATGGAGTTTTTAAAAGAGATACTGTGTGTGGTCTGTTCTGTTTGTCATTGGAAAGAAGGTAGTTAAAGCGTTCACGCAAATAGGGAGGGGTAGTAGGGCTCCTAAGGATATTAAAGAGGCAACATAAAATGTGAAAATTTCGTCGTTGACGAATAGGAAGCCATTTCAGCTCCTCTCTATATTGAGACACATGGTCAAACTTACGCAGTCCGAAAATAAACCGAATCCCCAGGTTTTGAAGACGTTGTAGTTTGCTAAGCAACTCTTCATTGGCATCTAGGAAGCATAAATCCGCATAGTCAATGGTTGGCAATAGAAGGGTTTGTGCAAGAGTTACCTTTGTTCTATGGGGCAGAAATCGCTGGAGACGCTTGAGGGAGTAAAAAGTGGCAAAAACTCTTCTACTAACTTCATTCACGTGAGCAGTCCACGATAAGTTACAGTCAAAAATGACACCAAGATTTTTCACAGTTTCAGCGTATGCAATGGGGATACTGTTATAGGAGACCTGTGTCAGGGTAGATTTGTTCAGGAGGTTGGTCATGTATCTACTACCAATGATTATCGTCTGAGATTTTTTAGGGTTCACTAAGAGCCCATAAGATTCAGCCCACTTCTGCACATGACCCATATCCTCATTTATTTGAGAAATTGTAGTTTCAACTTCAGATACTACAAAGTGACGTTTGAAATTTTGTGCTGAATCAAAACTATTAGCTCAACATTTTGGTGATACCAATATTAAATATTGAAATTTTACATTTTCTTAATACTTCTGAAGAGATTTGGACTTATTACCATTAGTTTTATGTTTTTTTTATCATTACAGGCCCTCAATCAATATTTATCATGGCGAATATAACAGAATTTGTAATTGATCCTTATTTTTCGTAATAAACAATGTTTTCGTAAGAGCTTATTCTGTCCGACATTTCATACCAAGTTTTTTCTATGAAAAAATCGGGTCTGATTGTTTTGTGCTATTAAATTAAAATCTATCACGGTTTATCTTAATAATAAAAGGAACTGTTGAGGAGACCTTTGCCCCAGCTAGCGTTACTAAAGACACACGATCGGTGTGTATCGATAATTAATATCGATGTACCAATTACAGTCATAACGCAAATTTTCAAAAAATGAAATTCATTTAGTCGCCGCCGGCCAAAAGTAGGAGAAAAGTAGGAGAAAAGTAGGAGTTGCTAGCCTTACGTTGCCGAATGTAGATATATATGGAATTACTGCGTATAGATTTAGCAAATTTGGTCTAAATAAAAATTGAAATACGACAAAAAAAAAACAAGATATTCGATGGATTCGATGGATGGTTCTTGGTGGAATATGTAGTTTTAAATAGTTATTAAATTAATAATTTGTTGACCTGATGATGAGTAGCCGATAGCATAAGTAAGAATAAAAATAAATATATGTGGAATAAAAAGTACAAGAATTTGTGTATAATTTATTGAAACTTTAGTCTTTTATCAAAAGCCTTTCCTATTTCTTAGAGTCTAAGACTTAGAGCAACCTTTGACTGTTATTGTAATGCAATTCATAAAATGGGACCAGTTCTAGCTTCTAGTCTAGACATAAGAATGGCTAAGGTTAGGGTCAGTGGGCCATTTAAATAAATGTACCGAGATGAAGCGAAACATGATAACCCTTTTTTATTTCAAACCAACCTAGGGCATGTGGTTAAGAAGGTACAGCTACCTGACTTTGTTTATTGATATCACTTTTACTGTGAGTTAAGGGTCCATGCCACCTAAACGTGCCCCACCGTATTGCAGATTCATGACAGAAAATATTTGTTTAATGAGAAATAAATAATCACACAAGTTGTCGACGAGTTGTATTACAACCTAATTAATTTTATTTTTGCATAGAATTCATAGCAAGCTAGAAAAAAAAATCTAAAGTTGCTGAAAATCACGTAAAACTGCTCTTCGCGTATTTCTCATTGGCGATTTCTCAGATAATTTTGGAAACTGAAATTCAGGCTCCCGTAAGTTAAAAGTGTACAGAATGGTGAGCGTAATTTATTTTTGCCAAACAAAAATTGTTACTTGATGTATTTATCCATTAAACATCACCAACTTTTGCGTGCGATTTCCCCATACAAATTACTATGGAGGGCGGCATCGAAACGTGATTCTTTAGAGCGCGCGATGTTTCGGTTGTCGTAACCAGTCGTAATAGGCACGGCTCATAGCGCGCTATTTTAAACAATAATGAAACGTCATAGAGTTCAGTTCTGCCTGGTCCTTAAGTGCTTTCCAGAATATTACCATTGAAATAAAAGTATCTAGGTACTGAAAGAGAATGTATTATAAGGTTTTAAATAGTATTTAAATGTATATAAAAAGCTTTTAACTCTACGAATAAGATGTTTTTAGTTTTAATTACTTTTTCCCAAAGTTCCGCCCGCTCTGATACAGTAACAAACTTGAAAATCCTTTCTTTGGTAGTGCCTGTGTGGTATAAGAAATTTACCTGAAAATTTCTACTTTCGAGGGTCAATAGTTTCTAAAATTTCGTGATACCTAGGTCACTGAGTGATGGATGTTTCACTTTTGTACATAAGGTGACTTTTATTTATACAGTCAAACTCATACTGGAGGCTTGGTAAGTGATCAGTAACACGGATCGATAACACTTTTTGCTAATCTCGTAAATTAAATCGTGACGTCCCATAGTAATTGACTCGGGGCTGGGCTTATGTTTGTAAGGAACGTGAAAAGAATAATTAACGAATTTCACAAAAAGGGTCATCGAACCTTGTTACTGAACACGCACCGAGTTTTCAGTAAGAACTTGGCTGCATAAATTAAAGTCACCTCATATACCTATGTCGGGGAATGAGAAGTATTCTCAAAACAAAATCTGTGGTATATTTGAAGTTTGATCTGTGTTAATATAGTTTCGTTCGCGGGCTTTGTCAGTTTTCGACAGTTCGCGGCGGCGGGGCAAGTTCGTGCCTATTGTTACAAAATTACATAATAATCTTTAACAATATTGTTATTTGTGATGGGGAAGGTAAAATAAAACGGAATAATCGTAGTTCCCCGCATATATTTGTACAGAAACCCAAAAAAAGTTAAATGGATATGAAGATTTATGAACAGAGACCCTGGATCTCTCACTTATTAGGCGCTTTACTCATACGCCTTCATATACTGCAATGATTTCTAGCGGGTACTCAATTATTAGTGTGCCATTTAAGGCCTAGATGGCGCTAGTGTATTCAAAGCTCATAAAAGAATATGGAAGTGACTAAAGGACCGCTAGCGGTACTTTGATTTTTTAAATTATTGAACCGTCAGTCATTATTTATGTTGGAATATCTTCCTTAGCACGTACTAATAAAGTTCAATTTGCGATGTACAGTTCGGAAAGGGAAGCGGTCCTTTAATTTTATAAATTATTGAACCGTAAGTCATCGGAAATTGCTCGGAAAATGTTATTTTCTGCAAATCCCGAATTCTGTTAAAACTGCGGGGGTCGCCTCGCTCCACTCCGGTTCGTTCGGCTCCCTAATATGTAGGTACTTACATGTCAACCTAACCTCTCTTTCTCGCTTCACTCGTCGTCGCAACCTATCCCTAGCGGTCGAATAAAATTAAAACTAAGGAAGCCGCTAACGGCTATTTAGTCACTTTCAAAGAATATTATGCCTTAATAGAAAATCGGAATAAATATTACTTGCGAAACTAGAATGTTTTTTATTTTAACAGTTGAGAGTAAAATATAAAAACATAGCCTGCCATTCTATGAGATAGCGTGGGTAGATAATAATGACGAAGTGACTATAATTTCTCTTTCTCCCTGTCAGTTCTGTGCGAGTTATTCTCGGACACAATACCACGGAAATTAGCACTCACACTTATAGTCCTCATAATAAGGTGACCCGAATATAACGGGTGAGCTGAGTGGACTCGTGTATAACAACCCAGATAAGAATGAGGTAAGGGTTTGGTAAGGGCGTTTAATGAACTCATGTGCTCCCTTGCATGACAGTGATCTAAAGTCTATGAAGCGTTCGTCGGACCTTTTACCGACACCTCACAAAATCAAACATTTTACAAATGATTCCTTTGCATCCAATCAGCAAACAGAACATTATTATATCATTGTGTGTGAATAAGTGTGATGAATATTGGTTTATCTCGCACTGAATCGTAACTTCATCATCTAGAGTCAAGATTCTAGACTCTAGACAGACCTTTAGAATCTAGACGTCCACAGTATTTGTGGTTTCAATAAAAACCTGATCCATATCTTTTCGCTACATTCAGGAGATGATTTCAGCAGACTCTTATACCTCTATACATTTTCATAGTCAAACACAAGTCAGAGAAAAGTTTGATCGCCTTGCATATACAGAATAGCAAAAGGGAAAATCGTAGTAAAGCAATATTTGGTTAACCTTTACTCTGAACAAGCACTTTGATCTTATACATAATTCAACCCGTTTCAGCTACTCCCAAAAAAGGAAACAAAAGTTAGTGTATTCATGTAGTAGAAAGGATTGTGAAAGTTGTCTTAAGGTTTGGGTGTTACTTCTTAGGCTTTCGCATCCAAAGGGTGCTAATCGAGACCCTATTATTAAGCCGTAGGGTTCCGTAGCCATATTGTACCTAACTGTATTGTGTGGTGTTACTGAACCCTTTGCGTGCGAGTTCAACTCACACTTGCCTAGTTGCTCCCTCGTTTATATAGCCAAATTCACATTGGAGACTTGGTAAGTGGTCAGGACCAAGGTTCAATCACCCTTTTTGCAAAATACGAAAAAGTTTTTGTGCCTTTACACTTGTTCAAGAACAACCTCGACTCAATTGGGATAGGAAGTCTAAATTTTGGTCCTGAGCATTTACCGAGTCTCCGAGTCAAAATTGGCTATAAACGAAAACCACCTTATTTATATAAGGTCCAAAGGAACTCGATTGCAAGAATTTAAAAACCGCAAACTTTTTAATACAATTTTGATGCAAAATACTTTTCATTTGTATGACCACACCACAAATATGTGTAGGTATAAATTAATAAATTAATAATAGAAAACCGTTGAACCCACAGCGAACAACTACTATAAAGAACGAATCCTTAACTATCGATATCATTAAAAGTTACTGTCGCAACTTTTGCTCTGATATTTTGTACTAGCTTTTGGCCGCGGCCCCACCCGCGTGTTATTGAGTTTAATGACATGTTTTTTTTTCGGGATAAAAAGTAGCCTATATGTTAAGTTAGGGTATAAGCTACATCCATTCTAAAATTCATCTAAATCCGTCCAGCCGTTTCAGCGTGAAAGAGTAACAATCACACACACACACACACACACACACACACACACACACACACACACACACACACACACACACGCGCACACACACCAACTTTCGCATTTATAATATAAGTGTGATGAAAGGTATAGTTGTACTGCGAGATTCATTAAGCAGATTTTCAAAATGAAAAACTAAAAATTACATTATGTATGTATTCCTGAGTTGTTTCACTCTCATTTCACCGATGATTTCTAATGTCCCTTACGTGGTGATAAGGTAAGGCTAACGCCGCCGTACTTCGGGCAAAATACACGGTTCTTCTCCCTCATAGTGTTTTCCTTCACCGGTCAGTAAGTCGATAAATCTAAAAAGCTTTGAACAAAAGTAAAATACTTAAGGCGCATAGGTAAGCCACCGTTTTAATGTGAAATTTGATAACCCTTTTCTCTGTTGCTTTTTGTTATAGACTAAAGTTTGAGACCTCCATAGTTTAATACAGGCAGATTTAGATTATGTTACTTATGTACGTAATAAAATTTTACTTTATATATAAATCTGTCCACCTTCATATCTTTAAAACAAAATCAATATTCAAAATTTTGGCAAAATGGTAGCTTTTAAAATATCAGTACCAGATGATAGAGGTCTTATACTTTAGTCTATAATGAAAAACAACTGGTAAAAGGGTTATCAAATTTTGTACTAGAACGAAGGCGTGCCTATACGTCTTAATTTTAATAGTGTAATATTGTGTACAGAAACTGGCAAAACAAAAATAGACAGAAACGGTAACAAAAAAATCAGCAATGAGTGTTGATGCATTGAACGACTTTTTTTTACGGTTTCCGATAATCAACTTTGCGTTCACCTGATAAAGCACTCGGATTATAAAAGCATAATGGCCCGACCTCAATATTTCAGAATTTAAATGATACCTCAACGAACCTCATTAAACATATTTCTTACCACGTTATTTACAATTAAGATTAAATTTTCCGAGCGACAATTTCCTCTTGCGGTTTCGTTTAAATTTTGTTTGATTACAAGCTTTATGTGTAAGTGTTAAGAACTGTCATGGTAACCCGTGAAATGTCGTTCTTCGTACTATATCCTTCTGTCTTATCCTTGTGGTTTCACAGCCTTTCAAGCCATCTGGGACGTGTGGTTTCCCACTTGTTGACTTTATTCTAATGTAGATCTTAATACCTTACAATTTGAGTCTGAATTATATTGAAGGCTTCATAGGATTCAATTGTTGAGGTAACTGACGCATAACACGAGGAACGAGAATAGTTGTGAGTTTATAAGGTATGAACTATTCCGATTTTAGGACTTTAACTATTTGAACCTCATCCAAGATAGGTAGAATACTTAATATAGATCTAAAGTTATAAGTAATATTATTATCAAGTATCGGTTTGTTTTGTTTCTTTTGTTTCCGGATTTATTTGTCAACAACTCGCAAACCCACGAAAGTTATTTGGGGAGAGTAAGAGGACAGCTCTTAAACAGGCACAATCATGTGACCAACCATGCTTTGGACCGATTGATAGCGATATGTCCATTCCCAGTGGCTGGCCCTTATTTACAACAAACTGTTGACTGGCCGCGTCACTGTTTCGGCTCCGCGCTCACCAATCTACCTCCCCAGCGCGTGTGAGTATGGGCATTCATTTTGTCAATCATGCATCCATACATCAGCTTGGTTCGTCCCCTACTGGACAAGATATACGCCTTTCCAAGATTTCACCACTCTTGGCGTTCCTCCTGGAAGAAATGCCCATGCTCACACACGCTGGGCAAGCGGGTTGATGAGCGTAGTGACGAAACTCTCGCACTGGTGACGCCGCTCACAAGTCTGTTTTATATAATCGATAATTTCATGAAATGGTCGATTATTTCATGAAATTTTCGACGTCACCTTGCTACGCTCTGCTCCTGAATTTATATTCACAAGCAACCTAACACGCTCGTCGTTGCAACGTGGCACCTACTTTAGCCACGGAAAAACTATAAATCGCATCGCACAATAGTATATTATGCAATTAGTGAATAAAGGACGGATTTAAAGCGAGGGCCATAAATGAATCACGAGCATGTAAAGGATTCTAACGGCTGAATCATGACTGTAGGGAGTGATTCATAATGATTGAAACACGAGCGTAGCGAAGTGTAAGAATCCTCAGCGACGCGAGTCATTCATGGCCCTCAATTTATATCCGTACTTTATTCAAGAGTTGCATACTATACTTTATACCATGACTACGAGAAAAATAAATAATTTAAGCGAAAATAGACATTTAATGAAGAAAAAAGGAAAGTGAAATTAATTAAAATGCACATTAAAATTGGGACATTGTGCCCAAAGCTTGATTTTCATTTTTACATTTGCAAAACTCATCGTAGGCTTTGATGTAAACGAGCCGTGATTTGTTGGGTAGCAAGTTTTCTACTGTATCGGCCGCCCTCTCTTTCATAAACTCAGGTGTTAACACATCTTCTTCATCACTTGAATGCATATTCAGTCGATTTATTACAAAGTAACACTAATCTTTGTGTTCGTACAACTTACAGTATTTAAAATGGCGCCAATTTACTTTTTTTTTCTGTAATGGCAGCCAAGAACACAAAACAGTTTTTATTCTAATTCCTTGTCGCATATATCGACCAATCAAATCTCGAGGAGTTATTTGCACAAAGAGTTTGTATGTCGAGTATTCTTTGCGCAAGGAGTTTGTATCGAGTATTTTTTTGCGCAAGGAGGTTGTATAAGCATTGAGATGGAGGTCGAATATATTGGTGTGTTCTTAATTCAAACACCAAAATAATGATTTAAAGGCCTTTTTAATATAAGCTTTTTAGAGTGGGAATGGTACCTATAAACAATAATAATGTGCCATCAGCGCCGCTAGTGGGGAATAAATGTAACTATTTTACGATATGATCATACGCTGTTTGACTAGATCATGAAATGGTCTTGTGTTAGTGGATTATATCGTCAAACGATCTCTGTTCATTGATTTGGTCAATCCATAGCATGAAATAGTCAACAAACAATGTCAAATTTCATCAAATGCGACTATTTCATGAAATGGTTGACCATTCAATTCTATGTTCTGGTTACCACATATACCTATATAATGCACGCATTTTGATTTCTTAAACATATCGTTAAAACGAAAAAAATGCAGGCCAAATCTGCCATGCTCCTTTCAGTGTTATATAGGGAAGCATCCGAAATCGTAACATAGCAAACATTCCAACCCTAAAATCTGTGTAATGGACCTGAAGAAACTGTTTCCATTCCTATTGTTATGTCAGGAACACATATGGGACCCACCTTTCTATTTCTATGAACATCATTCGTCATTCCGAAAACAAAAGATGTCGGCTACCATATTCCTTCTATTTTATTTCCATTTTATTACTTTCCCACTAAAATTAGTCATAAAAGCTGCTCCCTGTTACACGTCAGTAGTGACGAAATGGGCTTATTGTGTAAAGCAGGCGTGTCAGTCTGCCTTTTGTGTAAGAATGCCCTGAAATTGTAGTCTTTTCGTTGGAAATGAATAGCTTTTGTACCATTCGGTTAGATATATAAAAGTAATGGAAAAAGAGTAAAGTCACAATGGAAGTTTCGCGGATTAAGCCAATTTCGACATTATTTCTTAAATCTAAGAACTCTACGTGAGAACTTTTTCCGTGGCGGACACTTAACATATTTACTATTTAGATCATCTTGTATTTAGTGAGAAAAATCTAAGCAAAAGTAAAATTGTGGGATACTGTAAGACAAAAAGTACTCAAGATAGACTACAGAATTGAACTTCACAACTACAGCTATATGAAAAATGAAAAATGAAAAATGAAAATGAAAAATGAAAAATGATTTATTACCAAAAAAGCACAAAAATATACATAAAAAATTTACACGAAAATTATATTAAAAAAGACATTATAGAATAAAAATAAACTTATTTAAATTAACTTAAACTAAAACATTATAGCTTTTTTGGTAACAAGAGGTACGCGATCAGCGTATGCTGTTGGACAACGGGGTTCCAAACAGCGCTGTTTGGATCATTTTATACTATACATATCATTTTTAACTACAAGAAATCAAGAAATAAACTACATTATACCTTTATATACAATGCTACGATACTCTGATAAGTGAATGTTTCCCAAATCCATTGATTTTGATTATCCTACTATGACAGTTAATCACGTAAAGATGCATCACCATTATGTTCCATTCATCCAGTGTGGAAACTATTAACAAGGAGTTCAACTTAACATTACTTTAGTACAAACAAAGTTATGTCTAAAAAATGTCTGACTATGTCAGTGGTAACTAGCAACATTCTTAGAAAATTTTTAGTTGATGTTTTAAGAACAATGTATTTCCAGCCCCATTCCTTTTTGACATTGGCCATGTTATAATGTCAAACTGCTTTATTATGAAATTTTTATTTACCTAACTAATTATTATTTTAAAGAATTATTCATTTTAGTGTAAAGATATATCAAAGTAGCAACTTGGTTAGGTACATGGTCGGTCAGTTGAGCTGGTTTTGTTTTATTTGAAAAATATAACTTATACCATCTGTAAGACGGTAAAAACCACACTCCCCATTATACATTGTGTAAAAGCAAAGGCAAGAATCCTTTAAGGGTGTGTTAGTATGATCGGTAAAGATATTATTTTAAATACTGGGATCTCTAAATAAAGTACCAGTACCTCACAATAAGACGATTTTCTTTACTCAAAATACACTAATTGCGTGGACACCCTTGCTGGTCGAGCAAGAGAATGAAAGAGAATTTGCAACGGTGCGGCCTCAGTTTGAGGCGCTGCAGAATTGGGCAACAGGCGGCCACTGCATACCCCGGCGGTGCGTCGGCGGTCACGGATGAGGGGTGCGGGATGCAACTAGGTGTGTGGGGAGACCGGATCGGATTCCGTTGATAAGAATGCGTAGCCATAGCTTAGAAAAAATGATGGAATTTTGGTGAAAATTCAAGGTATTTTTTTATCGTAATGATCAGAATTGTGTATACTTTCATACCCTAAAGGGATTCTTGTGTTTGCATTTACATCCTGTATATTGATGACATTGAACAACTTTACCAAAGAAACATATTTGTAGAAGTAAAAAAATATTTTCACTTTTTACTACCAGTTCCGAAAACATTCTACCTGTACATTTTGTATCGATGGTCCACTTCTTTTTTATTTGCGTGGTTAATTTGTTTATAAGAAAAAAAACAGTATGATCAGTAGATCGTATGATTTCTGTTAAATATGTCTGTCCATTTACACCCGGTGTAGGCCAGGTATAATATATGATTTAAGATGTCTTTGGAATCCTAAGCAAAATAAGCTGTCACTCTATTTATAAACCTCCGTGCTATTAGCTACAACCATTGTTGTAAACGTTGATCACAGTTTTGATGTCGTGGGCAGATGGTGGAATTGAGCAGATCTAAAAATCCAAAAGTCAAAATTTGGTGCAAAAACGAACGAAGCAAGGAGTGTGTTAGGTTTACATGTAAATAAATTTTGGGAGCCGAGCGAAGCGGAGCGAGGCGACCCTCCTAGTTTTAACAAAAATATAATATGCCTAGGCAGATCATGATATGGCCAATTCTACGATATGTCGACGACATTGTTATAATCCTGTTTCAACGATGAACTTCTGGCGTTGGTCTATGTTTAGTTGAACTACAAAATGTTGAGGCTATGCGAGGACACAAAGTGCGGCTTGTCAACAAATCACTCGTAATTTTCGATAAAGTGTATCAATAAAATGCTGGTACCGCACTATTAAAATGATTTTATATATTTTTTTACTATTTATGTATTTTAGATATTTTATATACCTATAGACAAAACGCAAGTGGATATTAAAGGAAATTATACCTATGGCCCAAGTAAATTTTTATTTGTTTTTCTGGCTTTACGTATAAATATCCTTTTCTTATTCATAACTCTATTGTTGAAGTTTTTGTTTTTCTTTTTATGCCTAGTAAGTATCCCGATGAAATTAAATGTAACACGTCGAATTATCTCATCACACTAATATTGTAAATGCGAAATTTTGTGTGTATGTGTGTATATGTTTGTTAATCTTTCACGCTGAAACGGCTCAACGGATTTGGATAAATTTAGAATGGATATAGCTTAAACCCTAACTTAACACCTAGGCTACTTTTTATCCCGGAAAAAAGCATGTCGTTAAACCGAACGACGCGCGGGCGGAGCCGCGGGCAAAAGCTAGTTAATTATATTTAGGAAAACAACAGTTTTGTATAATTAATATTATTAATTATGATAAAATTAAACTTAAAATTCAAAGGGATTTAACTAAATTCCAATCCTACCTATCTAAACTTGATTTTTAATCAGCTGTTGCAACGTAGAACCACAAATGAATAGTGAAATTAACATAATTATTCGTTTACAAACGTCATTCGCAACCATACACAATAAAATAAGTATTTAGGTACTCGGTTGAACACAGAAAAAATAACTCTATGGTTGAGCACGACCAGAAAGAAGTCTTATATTTCATCTATAGACCTTAACTGCATCTCAAGAGAGGCTGATTTCCATCGCAAGAGGTTCCACTATAAATCTTTTAACTTGATAGTCATACACATGTCATATATAATAATATGTAACATAATACCACAGACGTATAATATAGTAGCAGACCTAACATCAATAATAAACGCATAGAGTCGACGCGTGGCAATTTTAGCTCAGTGAATGTCGGGCTCTTTTAAACAATATTGCTTGTTTCCAAACAAACTATATACTAGACATTAGTTTAGGAAATAAAAAATCTGTTCCAAGCATCTCCAAACAACCCATTTTTATACATAGAATAGATCATATACCGTAAAAGTAGGAAATGCATTTAGCGAAAGGGTTAAAGTCACTGAGGGTACAGCTCAGGGTTCGGTCCTTGGACCACTTCATTATCTGGTTTACGTTAATGATCTAAACGAAGTGATAAATCATTGTACGGTATACCAATATGCCGATGATACTTGCCTTGTGTCTGCTAACGAGGATGTCAATATAGCTATGGAAAAATTACAAGAAGACTTTGACATGGTTTGTAAGTGGTCACACGATGCTGGTCTTGTACTGAACGCCTCCAAAACTAAGCTTATACACGTACATTCCGGTCGACTTACGTTCCATGACAGACCACGTATTATTGCTCATGAACATGTATGTCTCCATACTGAGCAGACTAGTTGCAAATGTAAACCAATCGAACAAGTATCAAGTCACCTTTACCTAGGACTTTTAATTGATGAAAGGCTTAACTGGGAACCGCACATTGAAAAGGTGTGTGCTAAGCTTAGGGCTATATTAGCAAAATTTTACCTTCTTAGATATAAAATTCCTTACTTTGTTCTTATAACTATGTACAAAGCTCTGGCTGAAAGTTTAATCTCATATGGGCTGAGTAGCTACGGAAGAACGTTCAAAACATATATAGATCCAATTAAAAACTTGCAAAAACGTATACTAAAAACCATAGTCCCACCTAAAGAGTATATCAAACTGAAAGATGAGGGTAGGTCAGTATTCAACTATTGTAAGATAGTGCCAATTCATGATAAATTTTGTATGAATCTGTTAATGGAACAATTTTTCCGCAAGGAAATTCTACATCTTGTTGAACACCCCATTGCTACGAGAAATGTCACAAGTAAAAAATTGGTCACAAGTGCTTATAATAATTATTACGGAAAAAGAACATCACAGTACCTAATACCACGCCTTATAAACAATCTACCAATTACCATCAAAAGTAAAATTCAGGACAAAAATATAAAAGAGGTTTTAAAAGAATACTTTATTGAAAAGTTGTAATCTAAAAAACTAAAATCAAATACTGTATAGTAGTTATGAAAAAGTTAAAGTGAGCGATATCATCACGGTTTCTGTGGTAAGTATATTGTAGCATAATTGACTGATTGCGTTTTATTCATTTATTTATTTTTCTCTGTGTGTGCTCGCTATGCGCCACAATGATTATTTTGTTGCCACGGAAGGAAGACCAATATTGGCTACTTTGGTTACACAAAGACAGAAAAACCTTCTGTTACACAGAGAGAGAAAAAGCCTGCGTGATTTCGTCTGTCAAGCGCTGAGTACCTAGCAGCGCTGATTCGTGGTTATACCTATTTTAATGCTCTTGATCTTTATTGCGTAAGGTGGTTTATTTAGGTAAATTAAGTGAGTGTTAAAGTTTTTGTACCTTAGTTAGCGCACTGGATATTGGCTAAATTCTTTGTATAATTTATTGCTTAAGTTGGTTTATTTGAGTGACAAGTGCTTAAGTTTTTAGTACCTTAGTTAGCACACTAGTTATTGGCTAAATTCTTTGTATACTAATTTATTGCATAGGTTGGTTTATTTGAGTAAATTAAATAAATGTAAAGATTTTGTACCTTAGTTTGCACAATTTTGTGGTTATTGTATAATTTTATTGCTTATGTTGGTTTATTTGAGTAAATTAAATAGGTGTTAAAGTTTTTGTACTTTAGTTAGCACACTGGCTATTGGCTAATTTCTCTGTATAACGTATTGTGATGCTGGGATAGATCACATGTGATCTTACAGCATCACTGGTCCATTTAAATATTTAATGTAAAGTTAATAAATAAATAAAAAAAAAAAAAAAAAAATACGTTTCTTCGTACCCTGAAGCCTAAATGTAGCTTATTTTTTGTATGGAAAATTGCCACGCTATTTAATCCTTATGTTTGGTCTGCTACTTAGTAATAAATTTAGTGCATAATACAGGGTTAGGGTAACTCGAGCTATGCTAGTTCTTCCAAAGCAGAAGTAATAAGCAAAATTTAAAAACCATATTGCTTTATGCAAAAAGGGAAAATTTTTGAAATAATTTGATTTTACCTTCTGCCGTACTGTAAAATTTATATAAATTTGAATATTTCAATAATTTTATGGTAAAAATTTGTCCAATATATGTACATATGTGTATTATTTTTAAATGTTTTTTTAAAGGTTTAAATTCTGTTTATTTTCGAAGAATTTCAAATTATTGTAAATTAAAAATCCATTACCTAAGGATTGTCACAATCCTACACAAAATTTTTATTTTTTCAACGATATTTTTTTAGCTCTATCTTAAAAATCAAATTTAAAAAATTAAGGGTCCTGTACACAGAGGGTGCCAAATAGTTTGTAAGGGGCTACCATTTTAACGCTTTGTATGTTGTCGCTTTGAGGTGGATATGGCATCCATATTGTCATTATTTACCATAATATTTTAGGGTTCCGTACCTTGTATTTTGTTGTGGTACGGAACCTTTTGTGCGTGAATTCGACCAGCACTTGGCTGGTTTTTACCTCCAATTGGACCCTCTAATGGGTTAGGACGAATTACCAGTAAAACTTTAACTAAACTTTATTAACACTAGCTTTTATCCGCGCCTTCGCTCGCGTGAAATTATCTTTTAATAAATGTATATTTTGTTTGCGCGTGACATAAAAACTATTTTCTACAGTTTTCAGCTTGGCGGTAATTTTATTAACATCTTTATAGCCTGTATGTTGACCAGGGTCACCAAAATGATAATGAAAAAAATCCGGCCAAGTGCGTGTCGGGCCACCCGCAGTGTAGGGTTCCGTAGTTGCCCAGTACATTTTATAAGTTGGTCTACTAATACAGATCGCGCCAAACTTCTAGTTCCATGCATTTAGGAGAACGGCCCATACTTTGTCGTGTTTAGAGGGGATTAAAAGTTTGGCGCAACCTGTACTCGTAAACCTGTAAATCCTACTTAGCTGTGATAGTTTTCCTTTTAACTTCATAATATATACCACTTCTGTGAATTATTTCACACATCCATAAACAACCGTTGAGCCAGCAGGGAGGGACACCTGACTTAAGAGGAGGCCTTCCTCTTTTCAATAGTTTTTGAACGATCGTACCGAATCTACCACTTACCCAATCAATATGAAACTTATTTATATGTATTTTCACACCTTTATCTTTTTGTTGTATGTTTCGTTACCTAATTGGAAAACTTTCGCTCGATAGATTTTATTTTTGAAAATAGTCTCTTTTTGAGTGTTTTTTTGGTTTTGTGTTTTATCCATTTGATCTTTGTGTCTCATATTTTACGTACAATACGAAAATCTTGTTTATTACCAGTTCTAAGTCGACGAATGACTTTAACCCAATATTACTACTGTAATTAATTATAGTAGTTTTGAGACTTACGTCATTTAGTTTTGAGCCAAAAAACGTTCCAAATGCGCAAGCAATTATCGTCTTTACGACGCTGTACTTCGACTTATAATAGCAATGCTCGCGTATCGTTCCTCAGTACCGCTCTGTGCACCGACTGAGTAGGACCTATGATGAATTTGCAAGTGCGCGCGCCTAGAAGCGACTTCGAAAGATTACTTACGATGGAAAACAAGCAAAATATATAAGATATTATGTTACCAAGGGAAAGAAATCCCGGGTTCGTAAAATCTTAGCAACACGTATGAGGGAAGCTAGGGCGTAAGTATTTTCTTACTTATACCTAATAATAACGTACTTATGAGCTTTTTTTGATATCGTTTGATAAATAAATAATGGGTTTACTAAGATGGGTGTATTTTGATTTTATGCTTTGTCGAAAACAGGACGATAGATAAGGTGACTTTAGATGATATAGCTTAAATAATACTGGAGACTCGGTAAGTAACCAACTGATCATGGTTCAATAACCCTTTCTGTGAAATACGTAAATGAAGGCTCGGGGTTATTCTTGAACTAGTGTAGGGATACAAAATAGTTTTCGTATTACACTGAAACGGTCAGGTCAGTGAACCTTGCTCCTGACCAAGTATCCAGTATGAATTTGACTATATCATCCAAAGTCACATTTACTTACTACAAATCGGCATAATTTTAATTACGATTATTACTGGTTTTCCGCAAAGAACATGTATTTTTTATTCCTAATTATGATTTATGATTTTTTTAATGATAAATCAAAATTGCCAGAAATGTAGTACCTACCTACTTAGGTAGGTGGTATAAAGTGAATTTTTGATCAAAATAATTTTCATCAAAATAAGAAATTTATTTGTTTTTAGGAACAAAAAGTGTCCGGATTATAGAGAACCTATGGAGTCGCCATCAAAATTAATCTATTGTCTGTTCCATTAGTTTATGGAGAACTGTAGGTAAAATGTTTATAATTATTTTTTATTGCAAGTGCTCGTAAATTCCTATTTTATATGCGTTTATGCTGTCAACTTTACCGCACTAGTGTTGTTTTGTCCATTTTTAAATAACTTACCTATGATTACGGTTACTAATCATACGGAATACATTTTTTTTTGTTCCAGGTGCAAATAAATAAATTGTCGGATTGGTACTCAAGACTGATGCATATTACAAAGAGATCAAATGTCTTTTTGAGTATGGTATAGCGATAAAAAACTAAAAATGTATCCTAGATGAAGACGATGAATTTTGGAGAGGAGAGATGGAACCAAAACTAATTTCCATTTATATGGATTGCTTACTTCCCGAAAAGTAGACCTACGACATCCAAAGAAAAAACTGATACGGGATCCAGTATACATCACTACACAGGCAGTGTCTTCTATTACAGATCAGACGACAACTAAAAAACGTAAATTGCGTTGCAATGCAATCAGCAGAAAAGTGCTCAGAAGCGTCACCAGTCCTAAGACGAAAGTTGGACTTGAAAGCATTTTTGAAATATTATGCGCACTTTTCAAATCAAATCAATATGTCATCACGTCCATCATTATATAAAACATTTTTGCAAATGAAAGATTTATTTTTATTCGGTAGAATAATAATAATAAGTATTCTAAGTTACATAGTACCTTCATTATTTGGGGGCACGGCAGTGCACCCGCCAAGGCGAGTTAAAAAGCGGCACGGCCGTACCATCCTTTCTCGAAACAGTTCAGGCCATTTTCGACCCCCTATAACTTCGTTGTGGATAAAACTAGAAGCCTGAATTTTCAGTAACCAAGCAAGCATTGTATAAACACGGTATATTTCAAATGTCATTCAATTTGAACCAGTAGTTTAAGAATTATAACTAGTCAAATTTTCTCAATTTTGTCACTCACTCACTCACTGACTGACAGATCATCAAAACTCTAAGGCACTTCTAGCAGACATTGAAGCTTAAAATTTGGAATACAATTAGTGTTTAGTGTATAAATCAAGGAAAAACCAAAATATTTTCCAATTTCCGTCCAGTTTTCTAGATACACCAACTGAATAAGTAACTTTGTAATCCCATTTAAATATATAGGATTACAAAGTTACATTTGTAAGTAGAAGGTCCCGGAAAGGAAAAAAAGGTAGTAAACCTACAAAAAAAATGAAATGACATCAAAAACAAAACGTGTAAAAAAAACAAGTCTCTCAACTTAGTTCTTCTACCGTAAAAAGTTGTGAGATCCATGTAAATCCAAGTCGGTTTATTTATTCAGTCCCTACTTAAAGGACCTTCTGTCTTAAGTTATTACATAATTAGCTAACCTAACAACATCTTATAGTGACTGTATGAGCGGTTAGCGGGTTTTTATTTTTTTGAAATAAGTGGACTGTAAATGCGGGATACAAAATAAAAATTTAATCATGTAAATTAAGAATGAGTTAGCTCAGTCGTTCAGGGGATGCAAGGAAACTGTCCTGCCTTTAGATATAAGTGATAAGAGTAGCAGAACAGAAGTGAAAAAGACTCACCTACACCAAGGTCACCAGCCAACGGTCATCAGCACAAAGCGTCTTTTGTAATTCACTCCTCAGAGGATCCAAAATCTTCTATAACACTGCCGGCAGGCTATCCCCATATAAAACTGACACTGGAGACACGATTTGCACTTGAAAGATTATTATTTATAGTTTTTATATTTTTTATTGCGGAGACGCAGCCATTGCGTCAAAGTTCAATGCGGAAGTAAACACAACACGCCAATCTCACGGTGTCATCTTCTCTCTCACTCGGCGCTTGGTGAATAATGCGTGAGTGGGAAAGGGAAAGGAATATTAGGAGCTGAAATACTGAGCGTAACAACATCCTATACCGCGGATTTGACTTTTTAAAGAAAATGGCGTAAACAGTGACCATATCAATTTTAAAAATCTTTTTTGATATAAATAAATAGATTGGCCATGGCTACTGACCGATGGTACCAAAATAACACTTTTGCCGACTTCTTTTTTTCTGAAAGACATGTTCTCTAGAAGTCGGTGCTCTCACATTGGTTTTTGTATTCTATAGTATGGGCAATGCGCCGACTTCTAAATAACATATGTTTCAGGAAGACAGAAGTCGGCTAAAGTGTTATTTTGGTACCATCAGTCAGTATGCAATTATTTTAAACTTTTTAGTGAATATCTGCTATTAAATTTGAAGTCAGTTATTATTTTTTTGTTAAAAGTTTATTTCACGATTTTTAGTGTTGACGGAATAAATTGTAAAAAATGGGTGACACAGTGAGCACTCTGATTGCTGTCCCTTGGCATAATGACAATTTTCAAGTTATATCCTGCAATTAGCACACTAAAACAAAGCAATTGTTGCCATTGAGAGTTATGTGCTGTCATCCGTTAAGGAGTTCTATAATGATGCGGCCAGGATCGAAGGTCGTTGGGTATATTGTCAATTCTCAAGTAATACCCTGGAATCAGCACACTCACGCAAAGTGATTGCCGAAATCTCATGCTATGTGCTGTCATCCGGTGAGGAGTTATATACCTATGTTTTGAGTTTCACTAACTATTATTACTGAACCATGTATTTGTAACCATAAATTATACTGTACATGATTTTTTTAATGCAAATTATAAGCAATAAGTATCAAATATAAGGTGACATTTAGCTACTCAGCCAGGTTCATACTAAAGACTCAGTAAGTAGTCGGTATCAAGATTCGATGACCCTTTTGCGAAATTAGCAAAAAGTTTTTTCGATCCGTCAAGCTGATCACTTACCAAGCCTTATACAAGTTGGAAATGAACCCCCAAGCTTTATTAAAATCTAACAATCAGAATCACTAATAGAACACAAAACCGTAAAACAAACTTTTTTGGTTTTCCAAATTTCGAATGAACGGCGGTAAACAATGCACATAGGCCATGAACACATAGGTTTTGTAGAGTGTCGTCTCCGTCACTTATATTTTTTTATTATTAATCATGACAAAAGTAATAAAACGTGTATTTTTTAATAGCTAGGGGGTACATTTTACACAGGCATATTGTTAAATGAATTAATAAATTCAATGAAATAGATAAATACTTAATCATACTTACATATTATACATATTCCTTTTAGTAAATCCAATTATGGTCAGTATGATCAGTAGGTCAATTATCACTTCACTGATATTACATATAATAAATTACATATTTTCAATAACAGTCAAAGTTTTATTTTTATCACAAAATAACATTTTCATTAAATTTACTTATTAAGATTTGCCTCGAACATACCAGACTAATAAAAGATAAAGAATGATATTCACTTCTTAAAAGCAATCAAATAGCCTAATAGTATAAGCGTTTAAAAAAATACATTTAAAAGTAACAAGTCAAGAAGTCCCTGGCATTTCCAAAAAGATCAAGACGACTCCCTTGCCTCCTATGTTCGCAACTCCAGCAAAGCGCGTACTTTATACGAAATAGCGGGAGTGCATCGCGCGCGAGAGACGCGGTGCGGGTGGCCGGTTGGCGGGCGGGGTGAGTGGGCGGAGCGAGCTACAGTCGTTTGCAATAGAATCCAACAATCATGTAAACAAATATGGCGGACTGACATTGACAGCGTATTGTTTATGCCCATAGTGATGTCATAGTGTTCTTATTTAATTTTAATTAAATTTATTTTTCTAATTATTTTAATTTTAAGTCATAGACTATGGCCCATAGTAGGATAGGTACTAAAATAAAACTGACTAAATAGATTAAATATATAAGCCATAGACTATAAAATAAAACTGATTATATATAAAAAAAGTGTTTATTAAAACAAATTTAAATCTTCGTCTTCGTCATCATCACTATCAGAAGTGTCGCCGGTGACCGTAATTATAAATGGAACCACTGTGTCATCGCTTGCCGTGTCTAAAATGCCGTCGAGCTTTTTCATTTCTTCCTCTTCCTTTAGGACGTGACTTACGCATTTCGACCATTGTTCGGCTCCGATTCTCGCCAACCCTTCGTTCAATAAAGTTTTTATTTCCGCCATTTTAAAAGATTTGTTATTTCTCCCAACATACGACTTAACCTATGCCCAAATGAGCTCAATTGGGTTGAGTTCGCAGTGGTAGGGAGGAAGGCGAAGCACAGTTATTCCTTTCGATGCGGCGAGCTCGTCAACGTATTTTGTAACATAATTTTTTTTATCAAATTTTGTGAGTAACTGTGCTTTTATTTCACTTGTTTCAAAAGCTATATTTTTGCTACGTAACCATTCTTGTATAGCATCCTTCCTCCAGCTCATGTTGGGCACTCGTTCGAGTTGGCGAGAATGGTATGGAGCATTATCCATTACAATTACAGATCCCGGCAGAATTTTGTCTAAAACCATCTTAAACCTGAAACAAAAAAGATAATTTTCTGTCATAATGTAATTTTATATTTAATAATATTAATTTTATATAGTGTTATCATAAATATACAAAAATACCCAAATGAAACCTTACCATTTCTCAAAATTATGAGCATCCATTTCCCCGTGATAATCGCCATCTGACTTTTTTGCTTCAAAAACCCAATCTGCGCCTTCTAAAAAACCATCTTCATTGCCTATATGTGTGATAATCAGCTTCTTTCCTTTCTGAGGATTTTTTAAGCCACTTGAAAGGCCTCCCAAGAATGCCTGTCTACTACTCTTGATGTCATTATCCATCCACACATAATTGCAGGTGTGCCCTAAGTAAAAAAAAAGTTTTAAATACATAATTATGTCAATAAAAACATTATTTATATTTAAAATTAAGCAAACCTGTAACCTATCACAATTTAAAATAATGTGTGAAATAAGTATCTTATCTATCACCATTATCTCAAACAAATGTTTTTAAGCAACCTGCGGAACACAAAAAAAATTAAGCATTTAAATAAATAAAAAGCTCTCACCCTCATTAAGCCATGTTTCATCCAAATAATAAACCTTTTTATTTTGCTTTCTGCATTCATTGATTTTCAACAAATAATTCACCCTCCAAATTTGTAAGTCAGGTCTATCTAGCAAAATGCTTTTTCTTGATCGCTTGCTGTATGTGAAGTTTAATTTCTTCAATATTCTATACATTGTACCGAATGTAAAATTTGGTAGGCTGTCATCTTCATTGACTGCTGTCAAAATTTTGGCAATGGTTGGCAATTCCCCATCAAAGTTTAATTTATGAACCTTTCTTCTTATTGCAGATAAGATAAAATCATCTAACTTATCAATTATGGCTCGATTTGCAGGTCTCTCCTAAAAAACAGACAGAGAATACTAAATGGCACAAATCATAACATAACAAATAAAGTAAAGCTCAAAAGAGTAAAAAAAAGGCTGGCTAAGTTAATATTATAAATACCTTAGGCTGGGGTACTTCTTGATTTTGTGTGTAATGTTTCATTACGTCACGAACAATATATTCTGAGACGTCCATTATTTTTGAGGTGGTTTTATATAATTCCATTTTTGATGGGTATGTAGGAGAGATTTTCTCCAAGTGATTATAAATATTCACCAAAATTTTTTTCTCCCTTTGCGATAACTGTTTTTTAACAGCCAATTTTGGTTTTTTGACCGGCGGCGGCGGAGCAGTCCCCGACGAACCTGGCTGCGGCTCGCTCATTATAACCTTAAAAACAAATATAATTTTACACACATACATTTCAGTAATTGTGATCTATTCAAATAATTAGTTACGAGGGCAATACAATATTAAAGTGCGTCTAATAGATTTCCGTTGTAGGTAATAGATCTAAATCATTCTTACCTCCTGATTACTCCTTGAGAAAAAATACCAATCGTATGCTATATCAAAGTCCGTGATGCCGTGCAAAGGTCGTCGTTCCAAGAAAAATATGTCCAGCCAAATCGTAAAGCAAAACAAAAGTCCAAAATGAGAATGCAAAGTCGTAGAAATCGGAAACAGAAAACGGAAACAGGAAACACTAATGCACAGCGAACCCACAGAACAGTGAATGACTGTGAATGACAATTCTAACAAAATGGCCACCTGTCAATTTTTAAAAACTAACCATTATTTTTATGGCTTAGGATACAATCCGTTTTGGTTAATTATATTAAGCTCTTGAAAAAAAATTTTTATTGTATTCAAATAATATTAAATTAAAATAATTTATTAAATTAAAAATAAAAGATAACTTCAGATTACGAACAACACTAACTTTTCAATGACTTATAGAGTTCGATGAGTAAAAAACCAAGATGACAGCTTGTCAAATACTTCGAAATTTTTACGTTGCAAATGTTTTAACAAATTTAACTTATAAATACAAGTTAAATCGTGTTGAAGATAATGTGAAAACAATGGTGCGTTCGTTGAAATCAGACTATGTTCATAATTGATCGTCAAATGTATGTGATTACGGAGTAATCGTGACAATTTGGTTTGTTTACATGATTGTTGGATTCTATTGCAAACGACTTTAAGAAATATTTTTGGAAGGCCTGGTCTTAATAAAAATTATCACTTTAAAGCTTAATATTGCGCCAACGGATTCCTAAATCAAAAAATGGTTTTCACAAACCCATAATGTTTTTAAAGACCTATCCAACAGTACTCCACACTATGGGATAAACAAGAAAAAATAATTCATCCCCAATTTACGTCTGTGGGAGACACCCCCAAAATGTTTTTTTTTTTTTCAGATTTTTTAAATGCTTTTATTGGCGTGATTAATATGTATACCCATACCAAATTAAAGTTTTCTAGTACCAATAGTCTCTGAGCTAAGCCCCGGAGAGATGTACAGACGAACAGACGGACATGGCGAAACTATAAGGGTTCCGTAGTCCGACGTAGTCCATCTAAATCCGTTGAGTGGTTCTCCAGTTAAAATAGCACATACAGACAGAAAAATACACAAAAATGGTTTATAGACTACTAGCTTTTGCCTGCGGCTCCGCCCGCGTGTTATTCGGTTTAACGACATGCCAGGGTCAACTCGATGATAATGAAAAAAAAAACATCTAGATCATACAGACATACAAAAATATAATTTCGCAGAAATATTCATCGTACAAACTCGACTTCTATTATTAGTAAACTAGGTGTTAAGATGATGTTGCGTTAGCCAGAAACTGGCGATAGTACTCGCCCATGTGAACAATTTGAACGAACAACAAAAACACAAAAAAACATCTAGATCATACAGACATACAAAAATATAATTTCGCAGAAATATTCATCGTACAAACTCGACTTCTATTATTAGTAAACTAGGTGTTAAGATGATGTTGCGTTAGCCAGAAACTGGCGATAGTACTCGCCCATGTGAACAATTTGAACGAACAACAAAAACACAAAAAAAAATTTGCCTTTCCATGGAAAAGTTACACACCTACTCGACCAAAATGTTTGAAACAACCAATATTTTTTCACGATTTTCCCGTTTTTTTCACATAGAGTTGTTTGTATGGGCGAGTACTATCGCCAGTTTTCGGCTTTCGAATCATCGTCTTAGCACTCTGTATAAAATTGTGTACGCACGTCTAAGAAACCCTTTATAAAATAAACATGACTGCTCATTAGGATTGTCTATACGGGAATTTTATTTTGTGGATCCTCGTATAATAAAAATGCTATGAAATCAGATAAAGATATATGTAATTATATGTATATATAAGTATCAATATAATATGATATAATGGATTTTTAGTCGCTCGAAAGCTGAAAACTCGAGTTAGTATTCACTTAAACCTCACCTTTATCTACAAAATACTTGGACCAAGGAGCCAAAACATACATCAAGGTTTAAAAGTTTTACCATTTCTTTGAAACTGCTGACTGTCTTTTCGCAATTTCAAGGTTGCAACAAAAAACTCAGCCAGTATAATATAGTTTCCGATATCATGATAAATTTTTCAATACATAGACTTTGCTTTTAAGGTGCCAAATTTAAATTTTCTGTTTATATTTCAGAGATGTGTACGTACAAGTAAATTAAGACGAATAAACCTAGACAACAATTAAGATGATTGAAGTAAAAAAATCTGTGAGATTTTCGAATAAAATGACGGCATTATTTGTATGGAGCTTAAACCAAGCACACTTTTGATACTTAATAGAATTTTCAAACAGCTCAGTATTTCCAGCTACAGTTGGAAGCTTAAGGATAATATCTGTCCAGACCTGCAAGCTGGCTGAACCGGCTCCGGGCAGACAGCCGTGAAAGCCTTTTACAGCCTCGAGACTTGTGGAAAAAGAAATGTTTTAAAAGAATATTTGGAGTGTTGGTTTAAACACCCATATCGCTATGTATCTCTACTAATAATAAACTAGTAAAAAATTCGTGTCCATAAATATAATATTTTCGCAAAATTGTAAATGAAATGGGTTATTAGTATTGTACTGGGGCCATAACCTATTTTTTTAGAAATTTTGTCCTGTCTGTATGGTCTTAACTACTTGACCAAAAAATTCAGTAAATAATATCATTTCCATATAAACAAGAACACCAAGAAGCAATTTTTTAAACTAAACTATATTTCTAGAGTTACATAAAATAAAAACTCAGTTTTTCGTGAACGCGGTTTTCTCGGTTGTCGTCGTATCAGCCACAGATCAGAGCGCGCTTTTTTATACAATAAAAAAACGTCATAGAGTTCAATTATGATTAATGGCACACCCATATCAGTTCCCAAAGTAGTTTTATTAGTAAAGGGGTCAAATTTCTTTTTCATTTATTGTTAATAATAATAATAATAATAATTAATTTATTTCGACCAACCAGAGTCATAAAACACAGTACTTACATATAAAAATGTTAGTAATAAAAATGTATGCCTAATTCCTATTGTTAGTTACATAAAACTACATAAACATATTTTAATTTTTCAGTACATGAATCATAGTACAATAGTTCATGTACTGAAAGTCGAACCTACTCGCGAACATGTTCAGGATGCCCTTGGCACTAGCCCGCACTCTACCCACGAGGGATGTGCACCTTTTGCGAATGGTCGCGTAGAAGCAATCTACTCGCGCCTCTGCGAACATTCCCGACGCACTGCAGAACCGGGGCAGCCCCATCATCATTCTGAACGCGTTGTTATATTAAACGCGCAGAGAGCTGTACTGTCTTAGCGTGTAACTGAACAACAGACTGCTCGTGTAAAATGATGTACAATAAGCTCTAAAAAGAGTAATCTTAGCTTCAGTGGAACAACGAGCAAATCTGCGAGCAATCATATTTGCTCTGACAGACAACACATCTGCATTGTCCTTGAGATCTGACGTTATTATTTATACATAAATATAATAATAGAAAACAATATTTGAAAATCTTTTCGAATATCCTTGTGTGTATAGTACAGTTATGAATACTGAATTTTTTTCAACTCCTATGATTCTGACGCTCTTTTCTATGGAGGTGCTTAGTTAATATCTTTAATTTTATCCTCGTCCCAGCCAGTTTTCGTTAAAATAACCGTTATGTAAAGAGATAAAAATGCAGGACTAGTTGTCGCAAGAATAATTTATACGCTTTCAGTTACGACCGCAATGAATTCAGGGACAAGATAAGGTGCATCAATTTTATCTCACCCTTTTTTGAGAAAAATTTGGTGAATTTTTCCTTTTTCACTAAATTGGGTTAATTGCTTGAAAGGTTTGATGATAAATGCGTTCTTTAGAAATTCTTTCACGCTGAAGGAATTAAAGGTCGTTAATGTCAGACTTAAGAGTGAAAAAGAATGTCTCGCCTACGTGACAGACACGAAGTTATGAAAAATTCGAGGCTGAGAGACGCTCGGATAGACGTAGCTATAGATCCAGCTTCAACCGGCCTTTCTTTGCCCCAACCTCCTTAGTTCCGTTTCAAAACAATCGAGTGACAGTGCTCATATTCGTATGTTGTTACTCGATCACGTAGGGTAACCGATGGAGGGTTCTCAGTCTGCGTGAGATTGTCTTTTACGGTACCATATTGACCAACAAATAGTAAAAAAAACTGGTCAATGGCAAGTAGGACTCGTGCCCTGAGGGTATTGTACATAACGTTTAAAACGCAAACTTACTCCACGAGCCATTATATTGACCAACTTAACTCGACACTTATGATCTGTTAAACTCTATGTATCTGAAAGGTCTAATTAAGTTGGAAGATCATTTCTTCTCGAATAATTAAAATATAAGTAATTTTCTGATATTTTAATAGACGTGTGCATAAGTACTAATTTTCAACGGAATTTCATGTTTCCAAGTAAACTGAAAGTACCCTTTAGGTTTTCATTGTGAGCCAATTTGTATGAAATTGATTATGTAAAGGGCAGTGATTTTTTTTCGCGTTGCGTTACTAGCATGATTTTTAAACAGTACCATAGAGCTGTAGACTTCTGTAGGGGGCACTGGCGAAGGGTGAACATTTTAAAAAGAGAAGTTGGCTAAATATAATCGCCTTACTCGGAAAATCAACCAAGGAATACACTTTTTTTTTTTCTTTGTAACCCCCTGTCCGCCTAGTGTTGACAAAGCGAAAAGCACGGAATAAATAAATGTATTATGGATGCCATTCCCTAAGCAAGCCGATGGGAATCGTGTTATAGACCCTTCGCCATTGGTAGGAGGTATCAGTTGAACGCGAGAAAAAGGGTATTTACAAACAGACAGACACACGAACAACAAAGTGATCCTATAAGGGTTCCGTTTTTCCATTTCGAGGCACGGAACATTAAAATAGTAAAATTGAAAATAAAATGTTTCGTTAAACAGAATTCCTTGTTTGAAATGTAATCTATTCCGTAATCAAGAACGTTTTGAAACCACAAATGACACGTAAAATGTACGCCTACTCCTTACTTACATGCAGAGTTTGCTCAGAACAATAAATCCTCTTTCTGTTTCTGGCTCCGCCTTTAACACAAGTTACACAAATGCAAATAAATTTCAAGACTACAAAAGTAATGGCTGCAGTGTAACAAACCAAATCATAAAAAAATAATTAAGAGACAGAAACAAGCTTTATTACTTATTTAAATTTAACCTTAACTTGCATAACTTGAGTAAGATTACTGTTTTGATAAATTAGTCTAAGCAAGAAAAGACAAAGATTTGTGAAAGAATTTGCACTTTAGTTTGAGTTTAGTGTTGCAATACTAACTCTGCCACCTTTTTGTGTTGCTTACACACGAAGCTAACATAACATTTTAAATACAAATATTTAAAAACTACTTCCTTGGAGAGTGTTCCAAAGAAAACATTTATTTTTCCATGACATATTTATGTTATTGACACATATATCGAGATTTGGGCTTGCCTAAATTATACAAAAAGCGCCCTCATTGTATGTACTTAAGTACACCCAAACAACTCATGCAAAAATGTTTGTTTTCAACCTTCGTTAACCACCTACTATTTCAATAACAAAGCATTTTACGTATTTTGTACACTCACCACTGCTATTTGGTATTCAAATATTTAAATTGGATTTCAATCCGAACCCAAAACATTGTACGGTGTATTAAAAAATAAGCTCATAAATCGTTTTAATGGATCCGCGACCCAAAAAAGCTTCTGTCGACCCCTTTTGTGTTAAAACACGAGAAAGATTTACAAACGTCTTTGTTGTAAGGCATTTATGTATTAGTACTAACATATGGTCATATGAAATACAAAATGAGGACAAAGCTATTCTCAATTATCATATTTAGTATCTCAAAAATCGTCAAAATACCGTTTTTGTTGGTTCAAACAGAAATTTTGAATCACCGCTAATTGGTGATACGGAAGCCATACACAATGGTGGTTTTAGTAAGTATATGCCTCTAGGTACTTTAAGCTATTTACCTATATGGTTGTAAGCCTTTTAAGGTTGTCACTTAAACGATATCACGGAACACGAAAAAATATAACTAAAATAATTAAAAAAAAGGTGGGCATGGTTGTGGTTGCATCATGAGTTAAGCAAAAATAATAGTATTCCTTGCCTTTTGTTCCTTTTTTGTGTTCTTGTTCATCTGTCCATGAGTGGTACTTTAAAAGAAATATTTAATTCCTAATATTTTTTTTAATAATTTGCAATCATAATTTAAAATGAAATTGATCTTTGTAATAGTATCTTCGCACACTAGACGAAAATAAACTACTTTCAGTTTGATGCGTTCGTAGCTCATTTCTGTCAAGATGTCTGTGGTACACAAGAAAAGAATGGTAGCTATATTCTAAAAAAAAAACTGGCCAATTGCATGTTGGGCCACACGCAGTGTAGGATTCCGTAGTTACCCAGTACATTCTATAAGTTGGTCTACTAATACAGATCGCGCTGAACTTCTAGTCCGCTCGGAAGTTGCTCTCCCAAAGAACGGCCCATACATTGTCGTGTTTAGAGGGGACTAAAATTTTGCACCACCTGTACTCGTAAACCTGTAAAGCCTACTTAGCGGTGATGGTTTTTCTTTTAACTTTATTATATATACTACTTCTGTGAATTTTTCCACGGACTCATAAAAAACCGTTTAGCCGACAAGGGGGGGGGGACACTTGACTCTTAATCTAAAAATGGTTTTCACACACCCATAATGTTTTTGAACGACCTTTCCAACGATAACAACATGATGATTAACAACACTATGCCTGTACTTGATTCACATAAATTATATTTTTCTCAACTGGTTTCGGTTTTAGACCATTATCAAGGGTTTAGCTGTAATATAATAACTAATAACACATTTTGCAGTATAAAAACACTAATTTGACGTGCAATCCATGAAATATGTCGATGTCGAATCAACGATACCCCAAACTACGGGATAGACGAGAAAAAAATTCATCCCCAATTTAGGTAAATGGGAGATAATCATAAAAAACGAGTTTTTTCTACCTTTTTGTCAGCGTCATTAATTATAGTAGTATATAATAGTAATTAATATGTATACCCAAACCAAATTACAGCTTTATAGTACTAATAGTCTCTGAGCTAAGCCGCGGACAGGCGGACGGACAGACAGACATGGCGAAACTATAAGGGTTCCTTGTCGGACTACGGAACCCTAAAAAAGTGAATAAAACACTAGTGTGGTAAAGTTGACTTTGAAAACAGTTTTGAAGCATATAAAATAGGTCTTTACGAGCGAAACAATAAAAGTCAAGAATCATATGATATTTTCCTGTTTAATTTCTTAATTTTAAAGGAGAGCAGAGACTTTAAATAATCTTTTTGCAAAAATATTTAAGGAGGACGAATGTATGAGAATACTTGTCTTGAACCGTAATAGAAAAAGTTTCAGAAACAACCGAACTCCTTTATATACTCAATGACCTACAGTTAGTTCTGGCCACTTTGATTCTTATGCCAAAGAAGATAAGCTCGCTTTTAAATGTACGGACTCTACATAAAGATGAATGACAGCATAAAGATAAATGAAGAAGGCTCTATAATATACCAATAACGAATAATTTTCTAGACATGATACCTACACAAAAAGAAAATTTTCTTTTTCACTGTGAGGAATAATTTATTCTGAAGGATAAACATTTCAACAATTGGTTTTCGATTTGTTTCCTAAGTAAATAAATTGGGCTTAGTGAACTTGGGATTGGTTAAGTAATCAGTCTTTTATGATAAAGTTTTAACCCTTAGTAGTAAAAGAGAGTATTTTTTTACAAAACCGTTAAAATATTGTTTTAGAAACGTATCTCGCAAGTAAGTTTCATTATTTTTATTCACTTGAAAGTAGTCTGAATATTTTAACTGTTACCTATAATATTGTTTCCAGAACTAAGATATTTAAGAACTTGTTATTGTTGTTTAAACCATTGTTGCATTGTTTAAATAGTAGATAGTTTATGAAACTGGTGCATATCAGAGGTTATTAAAACAACAGTGTGAGTTTAAAAAATGAGCCCATGGCAAGTTTTTTAATGGTATCAAATGAGTGTAAACTCTTAAATTAGGTAGTTACTTACCTATTTTTCAATCTACAAAATCTTGGTAACCTTAATTTGTCCAAAGCTTTTCTTTATTTTGCTGGTAAAGGTGTGTTCCTTAATTTCGTTCCTCAGTCGGATATTTTTGGCCAGATTAAACAATTAAGCAACAAAAACACAGTAAATATCACATTTGTAACGTACTTTAATTGTGGTGATCACATCCAGCAGTCCATCGCACTTACACGAGACAAAATCTTCGGTCACAACTTCGACCATCATTCGAACCATTCGCAGTCCAGGTTCAGAAGTTCGACTATCATTCGAACCATTCCCTATTGAAACTGGCTGTGTGGATTAAGCTTTTTTTTCCTTCTCAATAAGTATAATTTAATTTCAATAAATAAATAAAAATATTTTATTTTGGACAAATAAAGATCAATAGCATGCTAGTAAGACTGAAAAATAACACAAAACTCTAACAATAATTACAAAAAAAAACATTAACTACCTATATGATAACTCTAGATATTAATTTCCATAGCAGAAATGAAAATATTTTTACGCATTGTTTTGTTGAAAAAACAATAAATTTTCAATAGTAGAGGCTTTCGTAAATAAAATATGTCATTATGCACTATTTTTTAGTTCATAATCAGGATTTTACGATACGGGTGTAGATAAAATACATTATAATATTGTTTGACTCGTGTTGGTATAGTAAATTCAAAACAAGGTAATTAAAAATCAAAAATAAATTCAAATCAAGCCATTCTATTTAATTTCAAGCTTAAATATCACGACCTATTCTTATTCTCTTTCAAGCGACGATATACGAATAAAGTAGTATTGTACTAACGATGGTATCATAAAACGTGGAATTTAAGTCATAATCAAAACTGGTGATAGTACTTGTATATATGAACAACTTCCACTATGGGGCCAACCACAGAGTATCTTTATATATATGGGCCAACCCTGAAATCGCGAAAAAATGTCAGCTGTTCCATAGAAAAGTTAAATACCTACTCAATCAAAATGTATGAAACAGCTGTTTTTTTTCGCAATTTCAGGGTTGGCCCCATAGTAAAAATTGTTCATATGGACCAGTACTCACCAGTTTTCGTTTATTTTTCTTTCTAAGAAAGCTTTCGAACTTTATAAGTTTCCTACAAACATACAAAAATACTGTAAGTAATTAATTTACGAGAAATTCCCCAATGTAATTAAGCTTAAGTGCAAGTAATTAATCTTGCGCTAAAAGTAAAGCTTAGTGATCTAACAAATTTAAGTATACCTATAAAATAAGTTTTCGAAGCCAGGCAACAAGTATTAATCCTGACGAATTTTGAAAATGAAAAAAAAAATTGTGGTAAGGAAAAAATATGTTCCCAGTACATTATACCTACTCGACCAAAATGTACGAAACAGACTTTTTTTCATGATTTTAGGTTTACCCCCTTAGGAAAAATTGATCATATTAATTAGGGTAGAATAGTAGTTTTGAATAAAATTAAATTTGATTCTCAGCTTCAACTGCTTTCGGAACTGAAAATTATTTGTTTTTCCACAATTTATCTATGTTATATAAATAAAAATATTGGGTAAGATTGTTTTCTATGTAAAAACATTTAAAATTCTTGTGCTACTGGGAAAACTTAATGTTAGTACTTTAAGTAATAGTAATGTTAGTACTATTTTCATAATATACGTTCAACTTGTGAACAATAATACAATTCTCAGTGAAAAATGTTTTAGAGAAACTACACCGACTTTAAGCCCTATGAAATAACATATAACCTTCAGCCGACTCTTAGTTCTAAATGGGATAGGTAATGATTTATAAGTCACGCACTGACTTCTGAAGAACATCTGTGTTATAAAAAACAGAAGTCAGCTAGAAGTTAATTAATTCGTTATTTAGTCTTAAAAACAGTGTAGGTTTCTTTTAATAGCAGACCTATCTTATTTATTATTTATTATAACTTTAAGCAATAAGTTTCATTTAAATCGATTTGCTAGTTTTAGAGATATGCCAAGGCAAACGGTTTTGGTACGTAAATACATTTTCTTTATTTTTTTCACTTGTAGTTAGTGCATCACATGGAATTTAAACAGTTACACACTCTTGTCAATCCAAGAAGTTAATGCCAGCTTCTATTATTTCTGACCAATATGCAAAAAACCTACAAAAAATAAAATTGCTAACCGTATCTTTTAACTGATAACTTCTGTTTTTTGAAGTCAGTTAAGAAATGTGTAATTTGAATACCTAACATATAACTGACTCATCGCACATTTTTCAAAGGTCAACCGACCTTGCGTTTTAGTGATATTGCTTTTTAATTGAGCTATCTTCATATTACACGTAGTTTTAAAAAAAAAATCCTTCATTTTTACCTGTACAGAACGTCTGACTGGGATGCCAATTTCCAGTTCGTCGAGATGGGTTTTGCGACCGAAAAGTCTAACTTAGAAATCTTTAGAAACCTTCTGCTTGAAAAAAAAACTTCATACAAAACAGATTTCGATTCTGAATCATACAGAAAACTGCGGAGGCAAATATCGGATAGTTTTGAGAGGAGTTTTCCACAGACATGTGCGTAGCCCTTTTTTTGTAATTGACATTTGACGAGGTCACTCCACTTTACTTCTTACTTTTTTGGGAGTGGAAAATCTAGCCAGAATAGCAGTCCTGGACGGCGTTGCGAAGGCCATAAGCGGGTGATTTTTACAAGCTCTTTATGAAGAAACGTATCATTTTTTTTTTAATATAAACCTGTTGATCGTATCCATAACATGCTTTACGTGTTTTTTAAGGAGTTATAGTTAATAGAATTATCATCACACAGCATTTATGACGCGATAAACAGAGGCGTATGAAAAGCAAAGCGTGTGAAAATTTTTGCGAGAATAGAGAATATGCATGTTGTTTAAATAAGTAATATATTGCGTTTTTTGTATTCTATTTACTTAGTAAAATTTTATGATGACCATGGGAAACTATTTTATTTTATAGTTTTATAATTATTTCCATTTAAAAATACAACATTTGGATTAAATGAAACGCAAATGCAAAACGCGTCACCATTGGCTACTGCCTTTTGAGACAAAGTGAGTACATTTATTCATAAAATATTGAGTTTAAAATTAATAAATGTAAAATAAAACCCTCAAATATTTTGTAATAGGTTGTTTTAATCGAAAATAATGAAAAAACCGGCCACTCGCCATACACCGCAAGCAAGAGCAGTATCATGTGACGTCACTTGATGCGCGCTAAAATGGCAGCCGTTTGAATTGTAGAAGATTATTATGAAACTTATTTTGATTTTATAACTATGAAATATGGATAATTTAGTTGTAACTTCTTATTCATAGCTCTAATTTGATCATATATTAACGATTTGTGCATTACAAAATTTACATGCATATTCTGCCGTCAATTCTGGCACGTGCGCAAAAATTGCAAAGGCAGATTGTGGCTGACTTTAAAAGGGATTTTGTATAGATACGTTTCGATTTTTTTTATTGAAAACTTATAGTGAGCATTCCTTATACCCTATAGCTTCTATTTAATGTGGTTTAGTCACTCAAATTTCCATCGCATGGCATTTCTCAAAATTTAAACAAATATCTAATGACGAATATTACGAATGCGCAATAATGCCGGAATAGCCGCCCTGGCCGATACTAGATTCTATTTCGTATTCAACGAACAGACCTCGTCAATGGTTTGTTTACAGGTTTCCGCCAAACGCAATAAACAGTTCTGGTGAATGGGCGGAGATCAGTTCGATCCTCGGGTTTTGACCCGCCCCTGTTCTCACTTTGTTCATGAACTTGTTACCTCGTAAATAGACCCAAAACGGGAAAAAATTATATGAGTAAAATAAGGTTTATGTTCTAAAATATGTAAGACTTGGTTTAATTTGACAGGTATTAAACATAAGCAGTCACAAAAGAACAAGATAAAAGAAAAAAATATACATAAAAATAATATAGCTAGACTATATATTTGTTGACGTAAAGCTTAACTAATAATTGATTTTGATATATTTTTGAATTTAATATATTTAATGCAAAAATTCATTTATTACATAAGTTTGCTATAAAAGCCTAATGAACATAAAACTATTGTCACGTAGTGCCATATATAATATTTATTGATTACTTTTTATTAAACAATAAGAAAAACAATCATGAGTTGTGCGTTTGGGAACGAATCCCGGAGCAATCACCTTAAGAATCCCATTTTATTAATTCACCTGTCAAACCATACGTACCTATCGTTAGGACCTAAGTTGTGTCCCTTTGTTTGTAGGTGACAAAGCCAAAAGTATGGACGCAAATAGTAGTATAATATCTAAACAAGTAAGGAATAGAAGTAAATCATTCGTATCAAAAGACCTTGGGATTAAACATGGCCGCTGTTCAATCCACTTCTCAATTGCACGCTATTACCGTCTTTAATCACACAAGGCAAAACAAATAGCATAAAGAATAATAGCAGGTAATGTCAATATTGTCAATCACTCGAAACTCTAAATGTGATTTATTATGTCGGGTGTGTCTATGCGTACGGTACAGTCAGAGCGGGAAACCGTTTTGAAACCCAAGGTCTATTGATATGGGCTTATAGTAGAAGTAACAAATATATCACGTCCCTACTTCTCCTTTCTACTACTACTTTTTCCTCGGGCCGGCACCAGCGTTGCGAATTCCATTGCATAATATTTCTAACAAAGTCCATCGTTGTGGGTTATACGAGTCTTCATCTACTCGAACGAACGATACATTTCGAATGTGATTCCATTCTTTCCGAGTGTTCGGTAAACTTTGCTGTCTGTCAGTCGAAATCCGTTATAGATTGAGAGTCGGTAGTTGATAAAACGGTATAGGGGTCAAACATTGATTGTCCAGAGTTCTATTTTCGAAATTCTAGTTGCTAGAGATTGCAGTGCACAAGTCAGTTGGAGCTGGATACTTTCCTGAGAGGTATGTTTTGTGAGGCCTCGATTTAAAAATAGATAATTTATCAGTTCTTTGAACGCTTGGTTTCTTCAATGTTATACAAGATTAATTTTATATTACTGCACTAGAATCTGAAATTTTAGTATCCATTAGACTTGTAATAGATTTATACTTTTATGGGCATCACCTAAAGCATTATGCACGGCACAATGCTTATTTCTAGAGACATAAAAACGATATTCCCTTGCAGTGTTGACGGGGACAAACGATCTCATCAAAAATTCATAGGTCTTTAAGGCTCATAAAATTAATTCTTTGTCATTTCGCTTGAAGCTTAACCTCCATTTAGGCAAAGATTGTAATCGGTGCTAACTTGAATTCATTTTCTTGCACATTTAAATAGAAAACCTCACTCGAAACTCTGTGAGCTTGTAAAAAAAGTTAACCATGTGTATGATTTTCGGAAATATATTAATATATTAATTAATTATACATTAATTTACTGGACCATTGAGCTGCTATTTGATAAGTAGATGAGAATTACCCAAGAACTCAAGGCAAAACTCTAGAAAACCATCCATAAATAACAAAATAATAGATGTGTATAATTCCGGAATCATTTTATTCGGTATGACGTACACCTAAGATAATTAATATTATTTATGTAATTATTATATTTTTATTTCTGGAAATTATTGGAACCTCTTTAAAATTTAACTAAAAATGTTAGTAATTCAATAATATAAAATGATGAAATTTTACAAAAAAAAACAGTAGACAAATCAAAACCAAAAACTATTCAACCATATTACAAATATAAAAGGGACATATATATTATTTTTTATGTAGCATGCACTAAGTAACTGATCTTGGCCCTGGCTCAGCAAAAGTTGAAGGTAAAGCTACAACACTGGTATTCGGCTAACACTCAAGACGGTGCTTAACATAACATATTTTATCATATTTAAAACATACTTTATCGAAACCTATCTGCGTGGTCTAAAGATAACGTTAATTTCAATAAATGATAATGATGTTATGAACAAGATTTTTTTTAACAGTACATTTTCACAAATTATAGAAAAGAGAGTAATAATTTAAATACTCACCTGAGATTGTATTAATTAAACAGTGTTAAAGGTTATTTTACACTGTAATGGCTGAAAAGCAAAGGTTTTCATTGTCACCAGGAAAAGCTTGCGTCGTGTAAAATAGAAACGGTCATCCCTAACAAGCTTTAAGTTCTTTGTTATATTGAAACTTTGTTGGTCTTATTCACGTGCAACTAAAGCGCTGCGTACAAAAGTTTTTTTTTTTAATTATCAAAGCAGATTTTAAATGTAATTTTAAAAGTTAAAGGAAGTTCCGCCAAACATGCTCTCGCGTTTAAACAGTTGGACACATTAAATCACAATATTTTTAACGAATATAATTTGTGTAGTTAATTAATATATATATATTTCTTTTTTACATATTTCAATGTTGAGGTCAAAAATGTACACTAACTAAAGTGCACATAATCCTTTGTGTTACGAGTATACACATTTATTAGGTTTTTTATTTTAATTCAATGTTCATGTCTTCCGTTAATTAATATACTCATCATTTTCATAAGTTATAGTAGACTAGTATAGTCAGTTAACGTGTTTTTATATTACGTCTGTTTAGCCTAGGATTAATGTACACTGGGTTGTAAACTATCAATAAGCTATATTATATTTGAAATAAAGACCTTTGAAAAACAAAAAAATTAAAATTTGAACTACATTTTATATGTTTTAGATTTGAAAGAAGTATCACAGTCATCGAGAAAAAAATCTGAAATATCACTAAAATCACGGAAAACGTCATTTGGCATTTAATCAAGTATAGTTTTTCTACTGATCTGGATAATTGAATTATTGTTTCTACAGGAAGGATATCAGAGAAGCCTTTCCATGTTTCTTCTATATTTTTGTCCCTTTCGTTATTTTATAAGAACTACTCAAATATTCAAAATTTTTCCGTTATAGAGAGATCACGCAATATAGTTGGAATATATTAGTATGTTTTTAAAAGTAACGAGAGGAAAAACGTTTTAAAATAAAATAATATAAATATATCGTCACGACAAGAGTCCCCGACGTGGTGTCAGAAGTGTTCCGGGTGTGAACTGTAAAATGCAAGTCACAGTCCACACTTGGCACACCCGCGTTTTAAAATAAAGTAACAAATTAATCAAAATATTTTATAAAATTATAAATGGAAAAGATACTTTGATTTCTTTGTTCTTAATTTTTTTAAACTCTATTTGACAACATAAAAATAATGTAAATAATATAACTAAATTCTTACTTACAAGTATTCAAATAAGATTGAAAAATGCCCACGTAAATCATATGACAATGTAAAAGTGATGAGTAGAAAAGCCTACGTCAGTAGTGCTACTTTTAGCTTGTGGTAGCTAATTTAGCAAAGTATTCCTTCGGACATCCATCAAGCAACGTCTGCAATTTAATGAACCTGTCATGGCCTTATATGGCTTGTCTGAGGCAAAAAATAAGGAAAAAAATATAGCCCCAAGCAAAGTAAAACTGTTAATTTGGTATGTGCTTAAAGAGAATAACTTATTAGCTGAGAAAACCTACTTAAAGCGGCCGTTGACTGTGAGGCAAAAATTTAATATTTCTGAAATATGTAAAAGGTCAAAAATACTAAGTGCGTAATTAAATAATTATCATAACCAATTTTTCTTTCCAAATCATTCAATTGGGTAATCGTAGATGTACTTGCAATGTACTTATATGATGTACTTGCAGTTCTTAATCATGATTAATGACTTGCCCAAGGTACTTGAGGGAAGTAGATGCCTCATGTTTGCAGATGACTTGAAGCTTTTCTCTGGCGTGAGTGACGTTAGTGACTGTGAGCGTCTCCAGCGAGACATTGACAGGGTGGCGGAGTGGAGCGAGGCAAACCGTCTGCAGTTCAACAGCAGTAAGTGCAAGGCGATCAGCTTCACCCGGTCCCAGACGCCGCTGGAATATCAGTATCGTCTCCCCGACGCTCAGCTAGAGCGTGTTGACGAAATTCGTGACTTAGGACTGACATTAGACACCAGACTTGACTTTCAAGGACACATGACGAATATCCGCAAAAGAGCAAAGAGGACTTTGGGTTTCGTCATGAGACAAACTACCAAATTTAGCGATCCACGCCCTGCAATCATGCTTTATAATGCTTATGTTCGTAGTTGTCTCGAGTACAACGCAGTCGTTTGGGATCCACGAGAGGCCACACATTGTTTATCGTTGGAAAAGATGCAAAAAAAAATTTGTCGTTATATTTATAAAAAAATATATGGGTACTATCCCTTTCGTTATCCGTCTCTTTTTGTGACGGGTATGATCGGACTCGACACCCTAGAGCTGAGGCGAAAGCTGCAACTTATAACACACTACTGCCTTCTTCTACGGAACATAATAGATAATCCAACTATCCTGGAGACAGTGAAACTGTTTGTCCCGGAGCGGGCGCTGCGCGGCGGAGGCGACGGGGTGGTCCCGCGCCGCCAGCATCGGCTGCTAGTGGAGTCGACCGCGCGCACACTTTATGGCCACAACGAGGCGACAGTACGCGCTCCCGCGCTCCTAAACTCATTACTCGACTACTCGCCCGATCTTGATTTATTTTCCGATCCCGTCAACAAAATTAAAATAATGAGCCACTACTTTTTAAGTGTAACCTTATTTAGAGTAAGTACTAGCACATAATATCTGACGTGTATATTTTTTTCATTTTTTTTTATTATTGTAATTTAAAATGTAACCTAGCAAATAAGTGATTTGGACGTATGTAGTCTGTAAGCTTATTTTGTTAATGAAATAAATGATTCTATGATTCTATGATTCAAAAATACTGCAAAACACTAGCTTAAAGAAATCAGATTTTTTTATTTTTAAAACCCGACGCTAACACGTACAGTGTGGGTAAATATAGTGAAAATTTACTGAAACTACGTGCTCTACTGATCTATTATAGTAGTTTATGAAACTGGTACTTAAAAAGGTTATTAAAAACAAGAGAGTCAGTTTAAAAAACGATGCGTAGGCGAGTTTTTTAATAGTACACGAGTGTTTTAATACCTAGTTATGTATAGTTTCATACACTACTTTATCTAAACTCATGCCTAACAACATGTTTTCATAATAATCATTTTAAAATTTGTCGTTACCCATTTTTGTTTTATTTTGTAAAAGCTCGTTTTAAAAGTGTTCATAATTTCCGTCGTTATTTCCAGAATGTCAGTTGGAGTCAAGTTATCATCACCATCGCTGCTGTTAGTAATTTTAGGGCAAAATAATACTTTTGATTTGACCTATAAAAACACAGAAAATAATAATTTCCACATAAGCTATGGCGCCAAAATCCAACAGTCCACCACGCGCGCGCCGGCAGCCATAGACAATGCAGGCCGAAAATAAAATGAAATTGTTACCTCCTTTGTCACGCCGCAATATTATTTAGTACGTGTTAGAGAATATTATATGAAACGGCTCGACCTAGAAACATGAAAGGATTGTATGAGTACATAGGTATTTTTTTTAGTAGGTTTCTTAGACATCCGCTAAGAAGAAACATAAGGAAATTCCCATGGGCTGAACAAAAACGGGATCAACTTGAGCAACGCTGCGAGGCGTATCTGCTAATCATAACATCAACACTTCAAAGAAACAAAAAACTTTCATCATAATTACGTAGATACGAATTTAAAGACGCTGGAACATTTTGCTTACGAGGCAACTTTTTTCCTCGATCAAAACAATCTGTTTCACCAGTATAAATAATGCATTACCCAGAACTGAATAACGGCGACTCAGATCCAACAAAAGTTGAAGTAACTTACTGTTATAAGGGAGTTGAAGAAGCCAAACTCTGTTTTAGACGTTTCCTTATACTTTCTTTTGGGAGTTGAAGAATGAACCGATATTTAGGGATTAAAATAATAAACGGGGTTTAGTACCTAAGAACAGATAGGTATTGTATCTCAAGAAGTCCATCTGGCTTTAGTTGTAGTAGTGATGTGTACTGTTAGCGACAGGTCAACATGGAAATTTTCTAGTTATGTGACATCACATACCAGGTAGTCGAAGTCGATAATTTTTTTGGTACGTAACAAAATGAGAGTTCAATTATTATTACCTTTTTATTTAATGTAACGTTTTATTCATCACAATCAAAAGCAAATGAACATGTATAACTTCGCTGAATCTGTTCTGAAAAGGAATTGTTCATCTGGCCTTACTGATTTTGATTCGGATTTTATTCTTGACATAGTTATTTTCGATATGCCGGTGTAAAGCACAGCCCTCTTCAGTGTCTGATTGACAGGATATTTATAAAAATTGTTTTTCCGTTCAATGTAATGTATGAATTTACATTTTTACCACCTTAGCCGTGGCGTTGCCGTCGCCGTTGCCGGTACCGGTGCCGGTGGATTGCCGGTAAGTGGAAAAGGGGCCAATCGGGGTATGAGGTGAGTCATGGAGGGGGTGACGCCCCGCAAACCCGCACAGCACCCTCGCCATCTTAGTCGTAGTGCTGCACGAATCGGCATCAAACGCGTTTATCGATTTCGATCTCGCTCACGTTATTGATTTTAGTTTTATATCGAAAATGACTTCGATTGACATTTCATCACGTTTAAAAATATAAAAATTATTCATTCTCAAGCACGAGAACTAGCCACAAAAGTTTTGGAAAATCGTGACATTGTAAAATGTAAATTCATACATTACATTTTTACCACCTTAGCCGTGCCGTCGCCGTCGCCGTTGCCGGTCATCAATACAGACGAGCGCGTGTTGTAGCACTCCCGAGGCCCCGAGGTTACGCACACTAGAAAAAAGTGCGTGTTCACGCACTACTATAAAAATAGCCAGAGGGACTTCGTGAAATAGAACATCTGTACCTTCACGTTTTTCGTAATCTTATAAATTACAGCGTAAGTTAAAACAGCGTTCACCACTCTTGGCGGTCCTCCTGGAAGTAAAAAAAGAAATTAATATTAATATAATTATTGTTATTCACGATCAACTCATTAATCTATTAATTAATCTAATTTCACCCATTAAATTTAATGAGGGAAATGCCCATACTCAAACACGCTGTGACAGGGGTGTCTACGTCATATAAGAAATCGCTCCCATAGCCGTAAACAAGCAAATTCTCCCGATCAACAATAGAAAACTCTTCAAAACCTTGACGAACAGTAACAACAATGTATTGAAAATTTCTGGACAAGCTTCTGTTATCGACAATTCACATGTTCCTAGGTCCAGCTCTTTGGTTAAAGTGTCGATAAATCTGTTAATCACGGTACTTTTTTATTTCTTACTAGGTGGTAGAGCTGAGGCCGGGCTTGACTGTGGAGGTACCACCATCTTACTCGCAAATCCCCCCAAAGTTATTCAGGGAAGAGTAAGAAAACAGCTCTCAGGCAAAACCAGGCGGCTCACCATTGTCTGGGACCGATGGATGGCGGTATATCCATCCCCAATTGCCAGGCCTTATATAAAACAGACTGGTGACGGGCAGCTATCGTCACTGGTGTAAGGGTTTCGGCACCGCGTTCACCAACCCGCCTGCCCAGCGTGTGTGAGTATGGGCATTTCTTCCAGGAGGATCGCCAAGAGTGGTGAAATCCAGGAAATGCCTAAGTCCAGCAGTGGACGAAACGGGCTGATGGATGGACGGATGGATTATTTTCTATAAAATATAGATAGTAAAAGATCCCGTCGCGTCGGTTTGAATAAATTCCACGCATTCGTTCGGGTTCGCAGAAGAGTAAATACACTACACCCGATGATAAACGCAGTGCCGTATGGCGACAACAACGACCATTTTACCGATGCCAATAAAACGGAACATTGTGGAGACGGTTATCGCCATTTTATACAGTTCAGGGGCCTGCCGAGAAATGGCAACCTTTGTAGCTAAGCAATGTGCATTCGTCTAGCCGTCCCGGACGCAAACCAAGAACGGCTCAGCCGATTGACCTGGAATAGTAGGGACACCAAAAATTCGTAAAATCTTGGTGGATTTCTATTTTTAAATTAAGTAGACTACATTGCATTGACGAAACCCGTACAGTGTGTACGCCGTACGCTTGACTATTTGTACTTTAACGAGGGAACGTGTAAATAAACGTGTGGGAGAGATACGGCCGGGCCGTGTGCTGTAGGGAGACCACTTTAGACACCCGAACGGCAGTTTATTTAATTTTTAAACTTATGGATGGATATTTGTTCGCATTTGTTCCACAGAAAAGGTTTTCATATTATTCCATCTGATAAGATCAGGGGCACGTTTCATGAGTTTAATAATTGCGTAAATACGTATAAACAAATATGTTTTACAATCATTTATCGAGGCAATAATTTTTAATGGCTCTGCCTATGTATGCTTTGTACATACGAGTGCATACAATCATATACCCCTTTGTTTATTCCACAAGGGTAGGCAAAGTCCATAGATCTCCATCAGTTACAATCCTCATGCATATTTTTGGGTTCTTCCACATTAATCATAATCACAGTCAAGCTCCTTTATTCCCTATAGTTTTGTCATGCCGTATTTCTTTCTTGGGCGATCCGGTCTAAGTTCATCTTCCACTTGTGCTCATCATATAAATTTTGTCACCTTTCTTTCATCCATTCTCATTTTACACTGAAACTAACTAAGCATTTTTTTTTTATTCAATACAGTTATCTGCTACATCTTTAATGCTTGTTACATATATGTTACGGCTAACGTTAGGTTTGATGATAAACTTAAGATTAGCCGGTTAATCTTAAATTTAGTTTTGAGCGTTAGCTAATGTTCAACATCAGTTAGTTAATTTCATTTTTAGCCAGCTAAATTTAAGAATAACCGCTTACTAAGGGCTAAAAATGTAAAAGCAAACAGAAAGATAGTAATAATTTAATATATAGGTGCGGTGAAGACATAAAAGATTTTTCTGTATAACTTGAATTTTGTGAGAACTAGGGGGGTCGTCCCATTACGCTCCGCTTTGCTCAGCTCCTAAATTTATTTTCATGTAACCTAAACACGCTCGTTTTCGCTTCATTTTGCCCGTCATCGCACCTTGTTTTGACTTTTTGTTGAATTAGCTATTACTGTTATTGTATGTTTCCGTTTGTTTTTTAATTTTTAGTCGTTAGTTGGCAGGCTAAATATGAAATAGGTAACGTTAGCTACTACCCAAATCTACACTTAGGGTTAGCCGGCTAATCTTGAGGAAATTATCGTACTTAGTATTAGCCGTGACATATATATGTAAACAATAAAATTTTAATTGTATTTACCCCTCCCATATTTATAAAAAATGTGACAGCCCTAATCTAGAAATAAGGGATGGTTGAGTTTAGTCCTCAAATATATTTCTGAGCTTTTGTTTAATATGATCTTTCTTATTATACTGAGAAGGTGACCATGACACTGATAAGGGGACACAACATACATGAACCTGCCCTTATCCGAATCCCTAGTCAACAAGGTCACAGTATAGGTAATAACAGTAGTTTAACTAGGCGGTGTCCTTGAAATCAATACCTACGGCCGCTCGGTGCTTAAACACGCGCTAGGGATACCAAATGACTGTTCACGTATTTGATAATGCTATATTACTACTGTAAAAGTTGTATTTAAGCAACCATTCAATGCATAACATACTCTGTAACTTCGTGCTATAATTTTAAAAAATGCGCGGGGACGTCACAGAGACAACGTGCGTACGTAACTGCGGTGCGACCGCGACTGTCTTAAGCCGAGTTGAACTGAGTTTTTGAGGGGGTTCGTTTCGGCCCGTTTGTATGGAGATAGAATACTATTTGTTTTTTGTAGTATGACAAGGTGCAATGTTTGATGATCACAGGTTTAGCATTGAAATTTTTAACGTTTTACTTTACAGCGGAGTTTTATTAGAAACGGTTGTACCGAGATTAATCTAATGCTTGTCACGGAGAGAAATGACCGCATTGGTAAACTTACTTTTCAGTTCTTTATAGTTGGCTACGAAGTTTTATGCCGTAAAAATGGGTCGGGATCCATTAGTCTTCTGTCCACAAGACAAGCGGTTTTCTGTTATATATATTTTTTATTATAGCAAACTTCTGTTCGATTGGTGTAACAATTTATAGATATTAGAAAAATTAAAAAGCCTTATGATAGAATCAATAATAAATAACGTTAAAATATCAACAATTGATATTTATAACATTATTAAAACTTACGTGAGCCAATATTCTGAATTATTATAAAATACCTGATTTAACACTTGCGTATTGTTATTGTTGACTATATTCCAATTGTTTGACCGAGAAAATTTCTTGAACAATAATAATGCCTGAGTTTTAAAGCCGCTATTTAATAATGGATATTTATTAACATAATTTGTAGTTTCTCTTTCCTTTTTACGTTAGAATTAAACTTTTCATTGATAATCTTATCTTTAACCTACAATTTCTCTCTTTTCAGGTAAGTTTATAAGAGTTCGCCGCACCAACTTCAATTCATTTTTAGTAAGTAAATAATAGCCTAGTTAAAATTTATCATATACAAAATCACTTTTATGAAATAAACTTAACCCAAAATAGATGACCTCTGTAATGCTGTATTTCTAGGACAAAGGACAAGGTGAAGCCTGGACGATTCTTACCCTTGACCTCACTTCTTTAAGAACGGGAAAAACACTCATAGAGAGGGATAGATTGTCTCATCTAAAAATACAATGACAGAAATAGGCCACATGTTCCAATACTTGAAACGCGTTTTCCGTGAATACGTTTTGTTTATAGTTTCACATATTTAAAGCCATTTCAAAGCATTATACAAATTCAGCTTATATCTGAAATGCTTATACATTAAGAAGGAACGTTTCGAGCTCGGTGCAAAATGCACAACTTATGATTTTTTTTTCTTACTATTGCATAGAAAGTACTAAATAAATGTGATATATGGCATTTCACGACCATTGTTTAGTGTCAATTAGGCTTTTGTACCAAAATTTTGTAATTTTATGTATTACGTTGTAAATTAATGGGCATACAAACTTAAAACACGCTTTTAAGTTTGTATACCCATTCATTTACCTATACAATGTAATGCATAAAATGACGCAATTCTGCTAAAAATCTCTGATAATTATTCAACAATAGTCGCAAAATAAGATAAAATTATTTTATTTCATACATTTTATTTTAAAATAAGGTTAACAAACCATTTTTATGCACTTTGCACTGAGCTCGAAACGTTACCCTAAGACACGTACAGACAAAAAGACAAAAATAAATAAAAAATTACATGCATTTAATTTTCAAATAAGCCAGTTACGTAAATTTACATAGACATTGTTGTGAATGTGTTGACGCTTATTTGTCACGATATCAAAAAGGGCTACAACTCTACATCACAACGCCGGTTTTCAGTCGTCGCCAATAAACGTCGTGCTGTTAACTAAATTCCGTCCACCTTTTGCCACGGTGGCGCAGGGAGTGCTACGATCTCATAGTTTTCTCGCTTTGTAGCTCTGCTACACCGTAGGCAGTAAGCACACATCCCCTGACGCATAAATGGGTTCAAGTTATGACGTAAGAGGTCTACGAAGCGAGTAAACTATCTATGGAGTCGTATAGCTTGCTACAATACCGTAACAAAAAGAGGATGCAAAGCTGTTGAAGTAAAAGCTTTTATTTAGCTTGTTTCAATAACATTTCTCTTTAGTTACAGTAAGTGACCCAGTTATATAAGTTGTGCTCAATTTTTAAATGCTGCGCTGTGATTGGTTGATTCGTCGCTTAAATGTCCGCTTAGCGAGATTTTCTTAATTTAGAAACTGGCCCCTCATCATCAACTTTTATCTACCTATACTTAAACAGTTTGAACATCCTGTAGGCAAGAGCAGAATCGCATTGAACCCATGCACTGAAAGTAATCTGTAAGAAGATATGGACTGCGATATATGTTTTAGCGGTAATGAGCGCTCATAACTTTACCCATTTAGACTGGTAAAGCGTACAGATACATATCAATTTTACTTTTATTTGTTACCAATTAAACGTAGAGCCCATCAGAACTACTCGATAAGTTTCACCAAATAACACTTAAACAAGGCGTTTAAACGCTATGGAGAACGAACGCGCTCCTTTGAATACTAAACACAATGTAAAGTAATATTTTCAGCCACAGCTTCAGTATTATGCGTCACGTTAATCTAAAACCATTAATAAGTTTGTACCTACATCCATCCATCCATCAGCCTTTTTCGTCCACTGCTGGACATAGGCCTTTCCAGGATTTCGGCAGGCGGGTTGGTGAGCGCGGTGCCGAAACCCTTGCACCAGTGACGCCGCTGCCCGTCACTAGTCTGTTTTAAGGCCTGGCAATTAGGGATGGATATACCGCCATCCATCGGTCCCAGGCAATGGTGGGCCGCCTGGTTTTGCCTGAGAGCTGTTCACTAACTCTCTCCTGAATAACTTCAGGAGGATTTGCGAGTAAGATGGTGGTACCTCCACAGTCGAGCCCGACTTGTACCTACATAAGTTTATTAAAATTATTATTAATTGTATCATATTGTTTTTTGCATACGTAATTTTTTAAACAGGTAGTCGATTCTCAGACGTCATCAGTTTCTAGAATTATAAGTACTTTTAAATGTAAAGTGTATTTCAATAATTTTCTGTAATGACAATGTAAATGCAAACGGAAACATAAAATATTATATACCCCTAAAATAGCACCACGGACAAATCTTTGTTACTACATATTAGCGTGTTTATAATATTCCTTTTATATCAATAAATTAAAAAAAACATCACAATATCCATGAAACCGTTGATTGTGTACGTAGATAGAAAATAAAATGTAAATGGAATGTATGACTCAAAAATATAATGTCTTCGATAGACAAATGAATCGAAATAAATCAATAGTTTTTAGGGTTCCGTAGTCCAACAAGGAACCCTTATAGTTTCGCTATGTCCGTATGTCCGTCCGTCCTCGGCTTAGCTCAGAGACTATTAGTACTAGGAAGCTGTAATTAGGCATGAGTATATTAATCACGCCGACAAAAACTGTAAAATAAAATCATGAAAAAAAAAGTACGTAAATGGGGATGAATTTTTTTTTCATCTATCCCGTGGTGTTTGATATCGTTAGATAGGTCGTTCAAAAACATTGTGGGTGTATGAAAACCATTTTTTGATTTGGGGATCCGTTGACGAAATATTAAGCTTTAAAGTGCAAATTTTTGATAGAGTGGAGTGTCCTGTCCACCCCCCCTTGCCGGTTAAACGGTTGTTTATGGATATGTGAAAAAATTCACAGAAGTAGTATATATAATGAATTTAAAAAGAAAACCATCACAGATTCACAGCTAAGTAGGCTTTACAGGTTTACGAGTATAGGTCGCGCCAAACTTTTAATCCCCTCTAAACATGACAATGTATAGGCCGTTCTTCTAAATGTATGAGACTAGAAGTTTGGCGCGATCTGTATTAGTATACCAACTTATAAAATGTACCGGGCAACTTCGGAATCCTACACTGCGCATTAAGTGTTATACATATTTTATATATAAGGTTTGAAACATTTACTTTTAATTTACTGAACAGAAGTAAATTAAGTTAACTCGTACTTAAATATCAAGGTTTGGATTTCTTTATACTTGTAGTGTAATCATGACACAAAACTCCCGACCAGGATAGCAGGAGAGACGAAGAATTTAAAATGACAAAAGCTGTCGTATGACGCTGCATCAAAAACAGCCCTTATTTTGGATCATAGAAGAATACATTATGCATGACTTGCTTTATACCTGCCATGACTTGGCACTGCATTTTGCTCGCATAAATCTCGCTAGCTGAATCTATGGTCAATGGTGCGGTTAGTACTAGGACATTATGAGCACAATGGACGCTTTCACATCCGTTACTTCCCTCTTCGCCAAATTTATAGTCAAAAGATACTAATGTGCATTTGTTGCGATTCTAATATGTGCAATTTACTGCTTGGATACGCGCGTTAGAACAAACCTTGTGCTTCGGCTAAATATTACATTTAAACTTTCTTTTGCCTTTTAGAAAAGTGGGGCGGGTTTTGCTAGATACGAGTACCTACTTTTAAAAAAACATTTCAGAAATATAAGGTTACTTTGTTAATATAGCAAAAATTCATACTGGAGACTCGGTAAGTAGTCAGGATCAAGGTCCAATGAACCTGTTTGCGAAATATGAAAAATATATGTTTGTTCCTCTACGCTTGTTCAAGAACAACATTGACTCAACTAGTTTATAGACAGTCTAAATTTGCATATTTTGCAGAAAGGATCATTGAACCTTGGAATCACTTACCAAGTCTCCAGTATTACTTCGGCTACATAAACTAAAGTCTCTCTATATTAATATGCTTCAAATAAACTATGATTTAAAGTCAGATTACTATAGGTAGATCTGTGTAAGTAAATAATTGAAACAATTTCTAACTTCCTCATGAGATATACGATCAGGGATTCCCGCTTACACCTTGAGTACATAACTAAAGTGGTTTGGACATTTTAGTATGGCATCTGACCTTCATACAGTCCACCATATATTGTTTTCAAAATTGCGGTCATCTACAATTTTTATAAAAATCGATAATGGACATATTGCCGCACTTCGAAAATACAAGTAACAAAAGTTTTACCGAGAGCATTTAAGTGGTAGCAAGATTGCCCACTCTGTCGTACCGTGCGTGGTATTTGTGAAGGCGCGCCGTTCTAAAAACGCTCACAATTTCGGTTGCTTATATCTTCGAAACATAACATTTTACGAGGTTTTGTCGAAAAATGGTTTGTGTGTGTATGGATTTCATGTCATCAATATTTTTTCTAAATACCAGTTGTTGAAATATAAAAAAATGGCGGAAAGTCATTGGATGCCTTAAACTTCAAGCCCCATTTAAGTTATTAAATAGAACATAACAGACATAAGCGGGTTTCATTAACCGTCATTTGTAAGCAATTTTAAGCTACGCTAAATATTTTTAAACACAACAACGCCCGCGTTTATTTGTGTGTTGACAAAATATTTGGTTTTGTTTATTAAAATAAATATAATATCATCTTCAGAGAGGTTTCTGTGGAGGCTAAGGTTATGTAAATAAAATGAAACGTTTACGCTCATCCTAAGCAAGCCCTTAACACTTACCCAAGCAATGTCTTTGAATGTTTTATTTATTGTACTTTAGAATAAACACTGTTAAAGAGCGACCCAAAATGTTAGGACTTGTTTACATTAAGAAAATTACCTCTGTGTTCCAGAATATTCTTGTTTTTTATTCGACTTAAAACAGAAATTTTGTTGCATTTATTGAACCAAATAATTAAATTAAAAATTAAAATTAAATTTTGCCCAACTCGCAACTCGTAGTTGAGTTTGGTTCCTTTCAGTTACCGTAATGTTTTTAATATATTGTTAGCGTAGCTAATTTTAAGCTTTAGTTTAACCTAATCATATTGGTAACTGAATAAAACAATTTTTATTTATTTATTATTTAAATCAAAATTATTTCCATAATTAGTTCAATAAAATTATGCGTAAAACGATTTTATGGAATGTTTTTGTTTTCTGTACCGTCCGATTAAATCAGTTCACAAAATTACACGAAACTTGAGCTAAACGAAGCGTACTCATCGCAATGAATTTGATGGCACAAAATTGAGCAATTTATATTTATTTTCCTTTGTTAATCATTTCTCTTTCTGCGTTTGTTTATCATTTAATAATGTTAAAAGGGATTTTTAAATCGTTATTATAATATGTATGTATCATAGCAATACAAATTATGTTTATAAGTGTCACGCAAATATTACTAGCAGCGTATTATGATTTTTCACGAAAATCCCAATCTAAGTTTAAGCTTTTCACACCTCTCTTGGTAACCAAAAGAATAGGGCCGTCATGAATAAAATATGATCTGTTTCGTCGCTGGCAACTAGTGGGGTGCCTCACGATCACTCGCTCACTACTAATCGTCAGATCGAGCCGCATTGTAATGATAAGAATCTACTCGGTCTTTTTTTTTCTTTGCTCCTTGGTATTCAGTACGCATAAATTACCAAAAACATTATTTTCAAGTAATATAGAATAATAAAAATTAGGTATTTAAAATTTTGGTTTATACTAATTATCGCCTCGCCTGTTGTTACTAACCCAGTTTCTAGGTCTTCTCGACACTTTTCTTCAGGCGTGATAATGGCTAACGTCAAATCAACATCTCACACCGTAGAGAACCAAAGTGCTACGCTCGTAGACAATAATTACCGTCCTTCTTTTAGAACATTTATTTTATTTTTAAATATAAATTATTGTGTGATTCAAGTATTTTACGCAATATGGTTCCACATTGTACCGATTTTATATTTCATCTTGAAATTAAATGATAAATAATGTAGAAACAGACGTAAACATTAAATATAAAATCATAATCATACAAATCCAAAAGTGACTTTGTTTCTTACGTTACTAATTATCAGCAGCTGACGAAAGGATTACGATTAATATGTTGAGTTCTCGTTATCGCTAACACAATATTTAAACAACAGATAGCAGGCAAAACCGTAGCTTGAATCCATTTTACGGGTTACGTATTTGCATAGGTAATTTTATCCCAGATTCTTAGGAAAACGGCGCGGTGGGTAAAAATTTGGCAATGTACCGCGCGAAGTGTGTGACAAAAGGCTGGGTATATGGTTCCGCTCTACTGATTGTCAAAGCGGGTGATCACGAGTGTACAGGCGGAAGCGGGAAAAACTGAAACATGTCACTTGCACTGCGGTCTATTGGACTGGAAACTGTTTCGTACATTGTTTTGTTTACGCTTTATACAGCGCAATCAATGTTTTGACAAAATATGGTTGGTTAACTTATATGAAAAACTAAATTGTTTGCCGTATTTAGTATATGAGTTCCATAACAAAAGTAGCTTAATTTAACATTATATTTGTTTTATTTCAAGTTTACGAAAAAAAACAGGTTTCAATGTAGTTCTCGCCATTCTCAGGTTTTGCCACGGACGAAAACACAGGAGAAAAGAATTCCATACTCAGGTTTCTTATTTTGTTATAGATCCCATATTTAAAATGGTGTACGCATTGTTAATTACGAGTAAAATGAATAAAAGAAAATGGAAATCATCTTATTTTCCCGCTAAAGGAACTAAATTACACAAACAAATCTCTAGAGTGTGAAAAAGGAGAGAAAAACTTTGTCGGATAACCGAAGAAGCCTTTAAAACCCCTTGAAATCATAGTCATTATCAGCTCGTCTATTCTTCCAGTTTCCGGACAGAAATAACGAGTCTCCCTCTGACAGTAACGGAAACCTGTCGTGCTAGCATGGGTTGTCATGCTCGACGTTATACTGTGACTTGGATGACATTTTGACAGCTGAATATACAGCCTACACACGCAAGTCTGCCAGTGGTGAGTTAATGAACTTACACAAATACAATTATAAAAGAATAATTTTCAATAAAAAAAAAATTAAGTAACATAATTAAAATAATACAAAACCGCGCTCATTTGCGATGATTACTATTGGTAATGTGCACGTTATATATGATGTTCTGTGGTCAGACCACTTTCCTATTGTTCTCGAATGTAATTTGCAATTTGTACCACGAAAGATAAATAATTTTACCTTAGTAAATAATCATGTAATTTGGGGGAACAGAAATAATGAACAGATTGAATTGTACAATAAATGATGTCATGAGAAATTAAAACACATAGATATTCCTGATAAATTTAGATTTTGTGTTCACAGTATTTGTAATGATGAGACTCTCAGATCTGTATTAGATAAATTGTATGAGGACATTGTACATGCCATTTCAGATTCTGCTATACTGAGTACTAAAGAATCTAAGCGTAAAACGAAATGCCATAAAAAACAAAACTTGTAAAAAAAAAACAAGTCTCGCAACTTAGTTCTTCTACCGTACAAAGTTGTGAGATCCATGTAAATCCAAGTTGGTTAATTTATTCAGTCCCTACTTAGGGGACCTTCTGTCTTAAGTTATTACAAAATTAGCTAATCTAACAACATCTTATAGTGACCATAGCAATATTAAAAATCTTTATGTTTTAATTAAAAAGATTGAATCGGACAACCGTACTAAATAATCTAATTTAATATAATATGTATTACTTGTGAGAAACATTGTGTTTTCGTGCGATGGCGAAGTCAATATATTTATTTAAAACATAAAAGATTTTTAGATATTTATTTAACAATATCAGTTACACCGATGACATGGTGCTGCTCAGCGCGTCGATCGATAGCCTCAGGAAACTTGTGGTTATATGCGAGCGTTATGCGGCTCAGCATGGCCTTTTTATAAGATAAAGAAGAGCGAGATCATCGTTTTTGGGACCGGAGGTAAGTTTCCAACGAATGTGCCCCTTATTTTAATGGCGCTGAACCACAGAGGGTGACCAAATTTAAGTATCTGGGGTATATAATTACCGCTGACCTCAGAGATGATGAAAAAGATGTTGAGAGGGTGCGAAGGGCGTTGTCAGTAAGAGCAAATATGGTGGCTCGCGAGTTCGGTGAAGTTCACCTTTGGTGAAGTTAAAATTACCCTGTTTAGGGCATTTTGAACTTCCTTTTACGCGTACAGTCTTTGGGCTAAGTATACTCAGAAAACTAACAACGCCCTTCTTGTCCAATACAACAATGGGTTTAGGTTGCTGCTAGGGTTGCCGTGATACTGTAGTGCGTCAGGCATGTTTGTTGAGGTGCGAGTAAACGGTTTTCATGCCACTATGAGGAAAAGGTGCGCGTGCGCGGCAGCACCAACTGTATCAGCGGACAGGCTTGATTGCTGTTACATGAATCACTGCTGCAGCCTTCATGTGGCGGTGGACCGACCTGCATTCACCAAATTTAACGAACTCTCTCACTTTTACTAACATTAACATAAGACTAGTTTTTAAGTTAACTAACAAAAGTGTGATCCACAGTTGGACTTTTAATAAATGATTTGATTTCAAAACCTCCGTTGCTTATAGAGAGATTATTATAAACGTTATCTTATCTAAGCACGAGTTTTTAATTGTCAGGAAGATTAACTTTTGTTCATTTTTTTATTCCGAAGCCATTTCTTCAAAGTAATCGAGTTTCACTACGAAATTACATTGCGGCGAAAGCTTCTCTCGGCTGTCTTTTCAATTTCCTTTTTATATCATATTTATTCCTGCAACATAAATAAATACGAGTAAAGCCTTGAAAGTGAGTAATAAATAGAAAACTTGCCTCAAGAAAATCCAGCTTTTCTTAACAAAGAATAATAGTTATTCACAGTTTGTTCGTCGAAACAATAAGTGTGACAAAGGAAAACGCTCCAGGGCAGTTATCTCTAAAAGCTCGTCAAATACTCTTAAAATACATCCATTGTGACAAATGTCTGCACACAAGATAAAACCTTAAAGCCTTGAAAATAGAGTTTACAATAGAACGCCAAAACACTTAGTTGCATAACAGCAAAACTTGCAGCGCTGGATTACCAGCGGGGGCCTAATAGTATTACTTCTCGGGAAATTATCTTTTGCGTTAATAGGGTTCCGTACACAAATAGAAAAACGGAGCTCTAATGTCACTCTGCTGTTTGTAAGTCCGTTCGTGTGTCAACAAATATAATATTACGTTTTTATTGTGAAATCCATCGCTTTGGAATACTCTAAATATTATAATCAGAGTGCATTACAAACTAGAAAAGATCAATTAGAAACAAATGTAAAGACAAGAATTTGAAAAAATTACTCGGGCCAGGATTCAACAAATACAGACGGAATGAGTTATTTACCTGATTTTTTTATATTTTAAGTAGAATGTTTTCTCCGAGCCGAATTTGTAATGAAAAATAAAATAAAATAATTTAATCATTGTCATTGTCTTATTTACATTGTGTAGAGGACAAATGTTTTTAGGGTAATCTCAAAAATAAAAAAATGGGGTCCCTCTAAATTGACAGTTTTAAACTATTTTTGTTACGAAGTAAAAAACTAAACTACGTAGTTAGAAATTTGGAATTTCTGTATATTTTGTACCATATAAATATACTGCATTTAAACAACAAATACTGCAAACGCCGATTCATAATTAAGTGTGTTGGTTCCGTACCAGAATTACTGGACCGACTTAACTTTGCAGTTTTGTTTCATGCATTTTGTAGGTAATGTGGTGGATAAGTTTGTAATTTTAATTGTTCAAATTATTTAACTCTTTAAACTTTTTAAATGGTACGAAACCCTTAAAGCGTTAGTGTCACTCGCACTTAACCGTGTTTTTGTTGCTATCATTTTGTTTTGCTAGTTAATTATTAGCCCTGCAAAAAGTGCACGAGAAAAAAAAGTTATTATTATGCGTATCTCGCAAAAAGGGTACTTAGACCTTAGTCCTGACCACTTACTGAGTCTCCAGTATGAATTTGCTTACATAAACGAAAAACAACGTACATAATCGAACCATCTTGTTTAAAAAAATATATATCATATTAAAAACTTTAACGATCACGGCACACAAAGAAAAATACGTAATTTGGGCCACTTTCTAAAATCGTAACATATGAATTTTCAATAAAAAAAATGATATAGAAAGTAAAAAATAAGACGAATACTTTGAGCAGAGATTTCTCGAAACAAATGTAACAGATACCCATTATCGCAAGCACGGCAAAACATACTTATTGCACCCTCGAAGAAATTGCTGCTGATCCACTTATCGTACTAATTAATTACTATTGCCACAGATAATATAATACTATACTATTGCAATACGGGGTAGTAGTAATAAATTATAATTTCATCAACAGGCGTCATCCCTAAAACACTACATATAAGTCTACAAACATTAAAAATTCATTCTTTTAATTTCTCACTCATTCAAAAAGCAGTTATTTTGAAAACTTCTTTCTTTCTTTCTTTCTAAATACTTTATTGCACAAAACAAAAGTTACATGTACAACAGGCGGACTTAATGCTAAAAGCATTTTCTCCCAGTCAACCCGACAGAAAGTACTAGAAATGAACAGAGGCAGGCGTGCAGAAAGGCTTTAAGACATAAAAAAATAAGTGAGAGAAAAGAGAAAAAAAAAACATGAATGTACTAATAAATAAAATAGATAAGTAGATTTGTAGGTAAATACTAAATACATAAATTAATAAAAAATACATAAATATATTTTAAACAAATAACAATAATTACTACATAAATACGATTATATAATATTATATAACTATATATAATACAATAATAAATACAAGAATTTACAAGAATAAACTACTAGTCGTGATAATTTCAGATTGCTATGTTGACACCAGATTTACTGTATTTTACTAAGATAATGTCTGCGCAAGGACTGTTTAAACGCATGACGAGACGGGGACTTGCAGAATAGTAAGAAAGCTTCATTAGCTGGTGGGTCTGCGGATTTTTCTTCGATAGTAACTCAAGGTATAATAACAATTTGCAAATAAACACACTATTATATTCAAGCAAAGAGAAATTTTTGACTAAGGTCATATCTGTGATCCAACATAACCTTGATAATAATAATAATGATAAATTAATAAAAACAAGTTGCAGAGAAACGAAATATCATTGAAATAAGAAAAACCTACCGTTCTATAATGTTCCTTCAAGTTTATACGGTCCAATCAGTAATGTTATCTTGCTTATTCTTCTGAAGACCAGTTACTGGGAAGAAAATCGCTTTAGTATTTTGTAATAAGTTATTTCAAAACTCTGTGTAAAGGTTACACTTGTTTATCACTATTACCTAAGTTTAACATTCCATCCATCCATCAGCCTGTTTCATCCACTGCTGGACATAGGCCTTTCCAGGATTTCGCCACTCTTGCCGGTTCTCCCGGAAAAAATGCCCATACTCACACACGCTGGGCATGCGGGTTGGTGAGCGCGGTGCCGAAACCCTCGCACCAGTGACGCCGCTGCCCGTCACTAGTCTGTTTTATATTAGGTCCGGCAATTGGGGATGGATATACCGCCATCCATCGGGCCCAGGCAATGATGGGCCGTCTGGTTTTGCCTGAGAGCTGTTCTCTTAATCTCCCCCGAATTTGCGAGTAAGATGGTGGTACCTCCACAGTCGAGCCCGGCATTAGCCTAAAGTTTAACATTAAAAAAAAGAATTTGCAAATCTGAGTGACTAATTTATAACCAAAGGCATGACTCACGACAAATTACGGGCATTACCTTAATAATATAATGAACTCACAGTGGGGTTCTTTAGCAGGCAAATGGCGGAGCTTACTCCCCATATCCCTTTAATACTTATTTCTACTAGCGTGTACATGTCTAAACGTATAAAGTCATTTTATTTTTCAATCTTACTTCATAGTTCTATTCGAGATTCTATTCGCTAATTGCGTTTCTTACATACTTTTTCACATGAAGCCATATAATTGTAAACTGAACAAATAAAAATAGAAAAAAATCTACTTGATTTAAGAATTATGTTTTTAAAATATTGCCATGTGTGATCAATAAAACGTCTAAAAATATCTACAGTCTATTTTCATAACTTATATTCAATAAAGTAAAAAGACAACGCATAAACAATGCGATCCAATGAGGTAACGCTGCCAGTGTCTTGGGCGCCCTCCCATTTGGCAGCGATTTGGAAAAAGTTTTTTACTTAATCAAGTTTTCCAGTTTTAGATACGTAGGTTTAGTTTGTAGTTTTATTTATTTTAAAGCTTACTTTGTTAGAATTTTAATTATTATTGTTATATGCTCAGGTTGTACACCTAATTAAATACGCGTTAATTTCAACAATAATTAATCTCGCGAGCGACAATTTAAAATATCGCTTAGCTCATGAACGGGAAAATTCCTCTGCATACAGGAGTGTTGTCTTAACGAGGCCCTTTTTAGAGTTCCGTAGTCTGACAAGGAACCCTTATAGTTTCGCCATGTCCGTCTGTCCGTCCGTACGTCTGTCCGCGGCTTAGTTCAGAGACTATTAGTACTAGAAAGCTATAATCGAGAAAAGTTACGGAGTGCCTCGCCCGCTTTTGGCTCGTTTTGGTGGGGGGCAATGCCGTGCCCCAGATGGTATGGGTATACATAAAACGGTAAAAAAAATTCGGAAAAAATTTGCGCGATCTGTATTAGTAGACTTACTTATAAAATCTACTGGGCAACTACGGACGGAACCCTACAATGCGCGTAGTCCAACACGCACTTGGCCAGTTTTTAAATATTTACGAAGAAAATCATGCACATTATATAAAATTATTTTACACTAGAGGACGCCCGCGACTTCGTACGCATGGATTTGTGATATAAAATAAGCATAAGATGTACGCCTTAGAAAAGGATTTTAAATATAAAAATTTACTTCTTGTTTCAGCCCATCACAAGGTATATTTTGAAAAATGCTACCTTTTCTTAGTGCAACTCTACACACTAAGGAACATTTCGTTCCAAATTTCTCTATTTTATCTTCAGCGGTTTAAGCTGTGTGTTGTTAGTTATTTTAAATATTTAGATGTAGTGGAACTAGTACACAGATTTTTATTTGTGTTAGGATGAAGTTTTATCAACTATGACCAAGATTGGAAGCTTGTGTGAACATATTACACGGGCCAACAAAATACACTATTTTTGGTTCTAAATTGTTTTTTAAATTTCTAGTTTGTATTTTTTTGCTGAATCCGAATTCGAACTCTATCGCGTAGCAAGATAGAGACAGTATATTTAAAATTTTCCATTTTGTGCCACTTTTATATAATGTGTAATTACTTTTGAAATAACTTTTCCCGCTTATATTTTAATAATATTACACTACAATATCTCTATAGTAAGATAAAGAGATTCGTGAGACATAGCGAACTTTTTACTTGAATGAGTGAAAGCCATGACACTCGTTCTTCATAGAAAAGACAGTATAAAATGTATGGGATTCTGCACCATTCCTTATAAGAATAACAAAAAATCGTCCAAGCACCAGAAACCTTGTTGGCCTGTGATCAATTTAAGTAAGTATGATTAAATTCCTTAGGATAATTTAAACTACGCCTCTTTGATTATAAGAAACTCCAAAATGTTTTAGAATACGTGTAAATTATTCTTTCAAATTATTTTATAGAAAATTTCCTTGTCTGCAAAGTCTTAGTTATTAAATTCCTTAGGATAATTTAAACTACGCCTCTTTGATTATAAAGACTTTGCAGACAAGGAAATTTTCTATAAAATAATTTGAAAGAATAATTTACACGTATTCTAAAACATTTTGGAGTTTCTTATAATCAAAGAGGCGTAGTTTAAATTATCCTAAGGAATTTAATCATACTTACTTAAATTGATCACAGGCCAACAAGGTTTTTGGTGCTTGGACGATTTTTTGTTATTCTTATAAGGAATGGTGCAGAATCCCAATAAAAAAAAAAAAAAAATTATACGGTTAATGAAAAGTTGTCTTTATCTAAATGCAACCATACAAAGATCTTATAATAAATGAGAATGTTAAAAGTTTTCTTTTTGCCACATCTAAAGCAACCATGCAAAGACCTAAGTTCATATTATAATGTTAAAAGTATTCTTTTTGCTGCATCTAAAGATACAATTTCTTCACTGTGAATTCGGAAACCCCTTAAAAATCCAATTTGGCACTGTCAGTACGGTAACATCGCTTGAAAGCTTCAGTGCACTTTTCCATTCCCGTTGGTCGTTGCAAAGTGAATTTAGAAACCATTGAAAATGACCATCGGTGGAGCATCGATTGATTAAGAACCATTCCCGCGTTTGCACTTCACTGCTTTGCCCCAACCATCTGCTATCGTCCTTCTAATGATGGGACACGTATCAGCGAGTGAAAAAGCGAGTTTACGACATTCTTTAGTTGTGATAAGCAGTATTCTTAAAATATATGGTTGAGAGTAATTCAGACAAATCCATGTTGGAGACTCATTAAGTGACATGAGAGAAGAACCAACGTTAATTTTACTCATACAATATTCATTTCCTTAATTATTATAAGTTATCCGGAGCCTAAAATAGTTTTATGGCTTTGTAATTAACCGTGTACTCTCGTGTAAAATCATTCGATACTTTTTATTTTTATCTGTTAGACCGAGGGAAAACTTATTGACCCCTATCACTTTAATGGGTAGACTTCAGCCGTGGCTTGTCATCATCGTCATAATGACGTCATCAGAAGGCTTACTGAGAGAGTGCTTACTGTACATTTAAAGTACTTAGGTACTCTTTTCATCAAACACGGTAGTGAACAAGCGTAAGGACATTGTGAATTAAAAGAAACCGTTCCAAAGGTGTTAATTAGAAAAAAGAAACACGTTTTTGTATGAAAAAGCGAGTGATTTCTTCCTTCGCATGTTCTAAAATCGCTTTCCTGATTGGTCATAATTATTATCAATCAGCCAACTCAATTATATTCTACTACCGCTATCAAAATAATGACTTGTGCGTATTCTATGGTTCATTCCAGATATCTCTTCACCTCACTGCGTCGGTCAGCTAATCGACAATTAATTATCTCTTATCTATGCGCCGTTATTACTCAACGGGAGATTGATATCTTTCTTCAATTAATTCATTACCTTTTTATGTAAAGAGTATAAAGGTTTCTGAACAAAAAAAATTTATTTTGAATGTGCGTGTTACTCCAAGTTTTTCGGGCCATTCTAACGGAACCTTTTATTTTATTGTTCATATATTTTTAACGTGTTCGTTGATTAAAAACGATTTATTTGTAAAAACTAAAAATTATTAAATGATTTATTTATACATACCGGGTGTAAAAGCAAAGGCAAGAATCCTTTAAGCATGTGTTAGTATGATCGGTAAAGATATTATTTTAAATACTGGGATCTCTAAATAAAGTACCAGTACCTCATAATAAGACGATTTTCTTTACTCAAAATACACTAATCGCGTGGACACTCTCAAGGTCTCTGGCCACTTGGATGCGGGGTACGGGTTGCGGGGTGCAATTAGGTGTGCGGAGAGGCCGGTTAGCTGCGTAGCCATAGCTTAGAAAAATGATGGAATTTTTGGTGAAAATTCAAGGAATATTTTTTTTCTCGTAATGACATCAGAATCGTGTATACTTTCATATCCTAAAGGGATTCGTGACTTTGCATTTACACCCTGTATAATAAATGTACTATTAAATAATTCTGTTGATACAATTTTCTTTCATATTATTTTGTAATATATGGGAAAAGGGGGCCTGCGTAATTTACATCATATATTTTAATATACTACCCGTCAAAAGAGGGGAAGAAGAAGACCGAGGAAGGGTTATGTGGATCAATTAAAAGAAAAGTCTGGAGTCGCGTCATACCAAGAAGTGAAGGAATTGGCAATAAATATAATTCAATGTTGACAGCTTACACAGACAAGAGCTTCCATCATAAATAGACTATGATATTTTGTCCATAGCACACTTATTAGAAATAGAAAGGTAAAAACTGTATGGGGTAGGTATCGAACAATATCTCTTTCTGGTAGCTTTCCTACTTGAAACGACGTTTAATCAACAAAAGAGCTATATTTTCGTAAGAGATGGGCAGAGATCTCAGGAGATTTCAAAGTCACGATTCTACCCAATTCAATGTGATCAATAAGTAATCTAGTTATTGTTTGTTTAGTATACCCATGGGGAAATCCATTGCCCGTCTAGACAGATAGTCTGATATTACAAAGCTGTAATTACAAGTACATAAATGCTTTATTTAAAGTAGGATTACTTCTATTCTGGGATAAATCATAAAATAATATACAGTTTAGATATCTTGTAGTATCTTTATTCTTCTGCGTTTCTATACCTATTTGTAAATTTTACTTAGTGCCTTAAGGTGGACCCAAATTTATTTGAGTTTTAGTGTATCAATACCAAACACCATTATAATGTTTATTACAAAATATATACATTATTATTATATTTTAATACATATTATATATTTTATGTTTTAAGCCTCTGATAATTGAATTTACTAAATACAGCATATTTATAAAGATCAAATAACATAGCACCATGTACACGATCGAGCGTCCTGCATGGGATAATAAATGCGTATATTTGCACATCGTGCATAGTTGGCAAAGGAAAGTTAATACTGCTACGTGCAACCTCACCAAGGTTTATTTTATGGAATTATACAGCATAATTCATCAGTACTTTTTGTGGTTTCAGTAAGTGACTATTTACGTCTAAGCCGGAAGTAGTTTGACCACCTCAGCCGCGTGGTTTCGAACAGTAATCCGGAAGTCAGCAGATTTAATTCCCGTAGGGGCATATTTGTCTGCATGCTTCGGGAGACACGTTAAGCTGTGGTTCCATATTTGTGCTCTAAATATGGCGATACTAATCACGCTGGTATGTAATAATCTTCGACGAATGGTGGGTGTAAGATTGTTGCGTTTCGCAGTCAGTGACCAGAAATACCTCTGATAGCCACTCGGGTACACACATCGTAACTATGTTTGAGGGCCGGCTTAGATTTTTATGCGAGTAATTTACTATCTTGGGATAGCCTTTTATGCTGTTGAATATTTGTTAAAAATAGAGAAACCTTTTATTTTGACAGTTAATATATCACATTTACAAATACTACTTTTGTTTTCTGTAGTGATCAATCTCCTACACCTCTTTTACGGAAAAAAAAATCACATCGTCAACTTTCATTCAAGTATAAAATCTTTGCAATAAAAAATTGCCAATATATCAAACATATAAATTTGTTGACACAATAATGCACCAAATATTTTATCATTTTTCACATACAAAAAAACCATAAATTTTCCTGATTAATGTCACAAGTTTACTACGATTACTTGTATTGGATAAAGGATCTTTACAATAAAAACTTCATAAACCTCAAAATAATCTATGATCTTTAACCAAATTCTGCAAATTTATTGAAAATCCGTTCATTTATTTAGACCGAAAAACATATTAATTTAATTTCAAATTCCAAGAAAATTACGATCCAGAAAGACGCTATAAACAAAGCGTAATTTTGTGAAATGAGTATTACTGTGAAAAATATAAACAAACGTGCCCCATCCCTACAAAGCTTCACAGCTGCCAACTGTATTTCAACTCGGCATTTTTCTTTACACATTCGTGCTATCTGCAGGCGCGAACTGGTTGAGAAAAATACCCATACTTCAGCAGCTATCCGTTACGGGCGTTGCAACTGACTTTTACTACGGAGATAAAATATTAGGTTGTACTTAGCAAATGAAGATTTTTACTTTCGAGCTACTAGTAAATAGGAAGTACCGTAAATAAAAACAAACATCACTCTCTAGATCTAGCTAAGGCTAATACAGAACAGAAAGTAATGGATATCCGTCCAGAACTCTATAGACGAAACTAGAGGACAGATTTGTAAGAGGACTATTATGATATACCGAGGCGGGTAACTACTTAGCATATCATCAGATAGTTCAGGTAGCCATTCAGATTATTTCGTGTGCGGTCTGTCTGTGATTTTAGTTGAGGAGAGGTTTACCGATACCGATATGACTGAAAACAATATGACAGCAAAAGCTTAACAAGCAGTGATGCCAACATGACTCCACAATATATTTCACTGTGAGTGTAATACGTTGCACAGTTTGCCGCTACAGATCCGTGAAGCTCCGTCTATGTCAGTCTTCAAGAGTTCGATAAAACAACACTTTCCTAATTTATATTTAATTCTTGCGAGTTATTAGATAAGCTCTCTTTTCATTGATGTGTGTAAGTAACTTTTAAGTAGTAGGTACTAAATAGTATTAAACACAAAAATTTAACTTTATTATTGCTATTATTATATTATAGGTATACTTTTCAGTCACGGACTCATAGCATAGGGACCTGTTCATTTAAAAGGTATTCATGGGGCCGAAGCCAACATTAAAGAGACTTTTGGTACCATTTAAGCTAAAGGTTAGATGGACGCATCCATGGAGGCCTCTCCCTTAATGTGTCATTAAGATTCACTTACATTTCCAATTTATTTTTATTATTCGGTGTAAATGAACAGACAAAATGGCGTTCAAAAATTTTCCTATTTTTGTATCTGTAAGACACTTGAAATTTTTGCAGGTAACGTCAAATTTTGAAAAATTTTTCTCTACGATCACTTGAGTATTTTGTTTCATTCAATGTTACCTGTTTAACACCCAGTGTAGAGAAAGCCATAAACTACAAAATTCAGATTTAGTTCTAGCTAAACAAAACGGATATGTATTGTATTCAATAGACATAGTAACATCTTAAAAATAAAAAATTGAATCCTTTCTCTATAAAACCTCGCGACTCGAGAGTTTGATAAAATATTATTAGAGAATACCAGTCGCATTTGTCATATATTATTTTCATCTTTCTTCGCATCGACATAAAAGTGTACCAACATTTTCAGAAAACTCAGTTAATGCAAAATGTACTGTATCACTTAGTACAAACAGTCATTGTATGGATTTTCCCTGAAAATTGTGCCTTCTGCAATGCATTTTGCTGCCATCTTGTGCATTTCCATTTGACGTGAGTGTATGTTTGTAGTGCATTTCCAATTCAAACCCACATACATATTCATTTTTATTATGTTTGCAGGAACGTTATTTGTACACGTTTTGTGTGTAAATATTGCCTCTTCCTTGAAAAATTATCCTAAATATTGTGTAACTGGAACTATAGTAAAAATTTCCTCATAAACAGTAAGAAAATTCTCATAAAATAATGGCTTTAATCAAATATTAATTGTCATCGTCGCGTAGGTCGTGAAAACGCTGCCTAATTATCTAATAAATCAAAACTAAACCTTTAATTTTAAAAATTAATTATTTTAAAATTTGCTACATTTTTACCCTACAAAACCTATATACCTATGTATTGTTTATACTACTGTCATCGCAAAGTTTCCATTCATCCATCCATCAGGCCGTGTAACTCCATTGCTGGATTTTGCCACTCTTGGTCGTCCTCTGTCCTCCTCATCCAGCCGTCACCCACAAGGTCCTTCAGGTCGTCGGTCCAGCGGGCTGAAGTCAGCCGACATTACGCTTTGCTGTACGTGGTCTCCATTCTAATGCCTTTAGGACCCAACGGTCATCATGTCGCGACAAATATGGCCTGCTCACTGCCACTTCAACTTACTGATTCTGCAGGCTATGTCGGTCATTTTCGATTTCCGACGGATCTCCTCGGTACGGATTCTATCCATCAGAGATACCCCAAGCATATCCCACTCCATAGCTCGTTGAGCAACCTTAAATCGGTGGATCAAGCCCTTGTGTGAGTTTGGCATGTGCGTTAGATGAAAGGGTATATAGGTATGTGTGTGTGTGTATACTTTCTTGTCAGTATAATAAATTTTCACTTTGCAGTTGGCTTTAAACTGCATTTCAAACAAATTTAAGATGTTCAAAATAAAATAATATATATTATTACTACTATCTCAGTTAGCGAGAGGTCTCGGGTTCGAATCCCGGTTCAGAGCGCCTCACATCCAAATTTTCTTTTCTGCTGTTTTTTAATAACCACGAATATACTCAAAGTAATCCACATTTAGCCTTCTTAGGTTCTGTATATACTAAACTTAAACTATGATATAAATACATTTATATATTTTAAACACTTGGCGATTTATCCATCGCAAGGAGATAACAAATAAAATGTACGCGTATATCATTGCGGTATAGAAAATCAGAAAAGTAAATCTGAACGTGAGGAGCTCTCAACCGGGATTCAAACCTGGGACCTCTCGCTTAGCGGGCGATTGCTCTACCAACTAAGCTATCCAGTTCTCAAGCAAAGAGGTCCCGGCTTCGAATCCCGGTTCAGAACCAACACGTCCAGATTTACTTTTCTGATTTTCTATACCGCAATGATATAAATTTAATTTCTGTATGTACTTTTATCATAAGAAATCTCAAAAAGATAAGAGTGGGTTAATGTATACGAATTGAATAATAAATTTAAAACTTGTATTCATAGACGTACAAAAAAAGGAAGGAGTTTTCGCTAGTAAACCACTGAAGCAATGGCAGCGGTTTACAAGTGTGTGATTGGACTTACTATGGAAAATAGGCTTACTTAGATGTGAATGTGTGCGTGTCGGGCTCGTGCGTACACGAGAGTAGGGTTAATATGAGTGCTTCAGTTTTTGATTTGCGAAATTCCTTCCGCCTTCTTTGTACTTCCATGTTGCATGTATTATCGTTTTTAAGATAAAACTCAAGAAATAACCTTAAAAAATGCTATATTTTCGATGGGGACTCCCCATAGGTTCCAAACACGTATTCTGTAAAAATTTCAACTGAGTATCTACTACGGCTGAACCAGGGCAGAAGGACGTATAACTAACACCCATTCCACTCCAAAATTAATCGCGGAGTAATCGCCGGGGTTTGTTTTTGGTATCTGATCCTTAGCAAATGAAGCATGCAAGGACCCCTCATTGCAAACTACTAAACAAGCTGGAACACTAGCATAGCACGGTTAATGCCGCACTCGACCACTACACTCGGCTTGTGAATAGCTAAGCGACCAATTCTGCCGCCTAGTTGGCAATTAGCCACTAATAAATGGGCTGATATCCACACTCTAGGAGGGCAATAACCAGTTGACAAGATTTGGTGGTACTCGTAGCTGATAGTACAAACGAACACGTTTATAGGGTTGCTTTTGATGTAGTTTTGGATAAATTTAAACACAATCACACTACATATTTGAGGGGATAAAATATTCATGTTCGTTTGTAGTTGTAGTAGCTTTAAAAGAGCACATTACCTTAAGCATGGCTTGAATAATCATTCTTTGTTTTGCAAAGTGACGAAATGACAGGCGATTAAGTGGTCGATTATTGTAAGTTGAAAACTAATGTGAGAAAATTACCAAGTAAACTAAACCTTATTTCACATATGATAAGATTCCAAACTCACTGAAATTCTTCTTTTTTTTTTCAACGTTTGTTCAGAAGGCACTAAATAGAAATCCGTGTCTGATAAAATTTTGTATTTTTTCCTATACAGGTAAATATTTTTTCGATCAATATCCTCCAGTTATTGTTATATTTATACATACACTGTTTTTGCTATTTTTACAAAAAGAGGGTAAAATTTTAGATTTTAAGGTATTCAAATCAGAATTATTAGGTATAAAAGAAACCCTAGCCGTAAAGTTGAACGCTTAAGGTATATATGTACGTATGTAATAAACTTTATTTAATTATGTAAAACTTAAATAACAAATTATCTATAAATAAAACTAACTACCAAAATAAATATATAAAAAAACAGAAAAAGAATACCTACCTTAAATAAAACACAGGATGGGTACCTAAACTAAGTATACAAAATATTTATTTTATTTATTAATTTGTCGGAAAATGTGCCGAAACAGCGAAAAATTTAACATTTGGTTACAGTGTCCTTAACCTGTTGAATGATAATAACAATTATTCAAGGCCTACAATATAAGTATACTTGAAATATCGTTTAACTGTTAAAAGCTAAATAGCAACGCAACATCGTCGTGATGTCAATTAGTTGGTAATAAATGGGCTCGTGCCCCACGGCCTGCAAATTAGGAGGCTTGGCGACGTAATTATACTGGAGGCCCCAATTTCATGTCCGCAAGAGGCAAGCATGACCAACCGACTATGTACACTATTTGATTGTAGTTATACGACGAACAAGAGCATCGTTGGAGTATAATTGAAGTGCAGAGCGCAAAAGTGGTGTAACTATGTGTGTTATTTTATGAAGGGGTTATTTATAAGGGTTTTATAGCTTATATGTTGACCAGAGTCACTAAGATGATAATAAAAAAACCGCATCCATATCCGTTGAGTGGTTCTCGAATTAAAACAGAACATACATACAAACAGACAAAAATTAAAAAATTGTGGTTTTGGCTGCAGTACATCACATCACACTAATATTATAAATGCAAAAGTTTGTGAGGGTGTTTGTGTGTGTGAGTGTGAGTGTGTGTGTATGTTTGTTACTCTTTCACGCTGAAACGGCTGAACGGATTTGGATGAAATTTAGAATAAATATAGCTTATACCCTAACTTAACACATAGGCTACTTTTTATCCGGGAAAAAAGCATGTCGTTAAAGCGAATAACACACGGGCGGAGCCACGGGCGGAGCCACGGGCGATAGCTAGTTACTAATAATAATTTCATTTAAAACCTCGCGAAAATATGAAATATGCAGAAACGACTTTCTTACTACTTTATTATTAGTATAGATACATATTTTTACTTGTTACAAGATTTTTACTAAACAAAATCTAAAAGCTTTATCAAAATAGCATAAACATGGCTGGTGTCTCGATATACACGAAGTGAAAGGTGCTTAGAAAGCCGCATACGACATTATTAATTATTATATAATATTATAATTGAACAAATCTGAGAGTGTGGCTGAGATAAACTCAAGCTACACTGTGAGCTATGGAAATAGTAAAAGTTTAATTTTTTATGTAAGGTAATTTTGTTTTTGTATCTTTATTTTTATTTTGAGGGATTTAACTTATATTTTGTGCATTTTTTATATTTGTCACTGTGTTGTTTCTTATTTTATAAACGATGCCTTTTTTATATAGTTACAAGAAAAGTGATAAGGGCCAAGTGTGAGTCGGACTCGCGCAGAAAGGGTCCCATACGACCACCATACCACTTGGATACAGAAACCTAAAACATTATGGTAAATAACAACAATATAGACGCAAAGCATCATTAAGGCGACAAAAAAACAAGGCAGAATAAACGCGGTCGGAGCCGCTAGCAAAGGCTAGTGCTTAATATAATTTGATGAGGTTGTCATTGTTTTAGGGGTTATAATTATAGTGGCCACGAAGTAACAGGTTATATCAATTAACAGGAAGCTGAGTAATTGCTTGGACTAGCGTAACATAGGTACCTACTCAAACTGGGTAAGGATTGAGGTAAACTTGCTTTTGCTAGCATTTATATAACAAAGGGTAGATACGGTACGTTCTTATATTGTCAACTGAAAAATGCACCTCTGTTTTAAACAAGCGCCACTGAACGACAGAGATAGAGCGACAAGCTTCGACAGTAGCGCGAGCGAGACAAGCTACACAAAACAGGCCCGCTGGGCCTATCAAAAGCATGTATAACTTCGGGAACAGAGTTACGAGGAATAAAATCATTGAATACATAATATATTATTACAATTTTTTTTAAATGGATCCTTTTTGTTTTTGCTTTTCGTATATGTAATTTTTTTCCAAAACGACGTTCTTTAACAAAGGATAATTTGATTTTTAGGGTTCCGTATTCAACAAAGAACCTTATAGTTTCACCATTTCCCTCCGTCTGTCTGTCTGTCCGCGGCTCAGCGACTCTTAGTATTAGAAAGCTGTAATTTGGCATAAGTATACATAATCACGTCGAAAAATTGATAAAACAAAATATTAAAAAATTTAAAAATATTAGGTTAACTCCCTAACAGTTGAATGGGGATTGATTTTTTTTCTTGTCTATTCCTTGGTGTGGGGTGTCGTTGGATAGATCGTTTAATCATATCCAATGAAACCCCACTCCATGGGATAGTCTTAGAGCATTGCTTATTTGATCGTAATAATAAAAATTTAAAAATGACCATATAATAATGAAAATACGAATGCGCTGCCATCACTGACAAATTTTTGTGATATCTATGAAAAGAATAATTGCCGTGCATAGTATGAATAAAAAAGAAATTAATACGAGTTACAGTTTGCTAGTTGAATATTAAATTTATAAACGGATAGGACTCGCTTTTTACCGAGCAAGGAGGCACAGGTCGAGCTTTCTGACCATCATTTTGATACCTGTGCCTGTTCCTCCTTGCACAGTTCTAGTTTACTAGTTAACTGTTTTTGATGAGAAGCCGTGCTAACTTGAGTATAGTGTTTAAATTTGCCTTTGATATTGAAAAATCCTATATCTTATTTTAATTAGGTTTATTACTAGCGTTTTATAAGCGAAACGGATTAAAAAGAAGCCTTGAAATATTAAAGGGCTCATATTTTTAATTTTGTTTGCAGAGGGCTTATCTTCTTAATTAAAATTTATTTTGGAGAATATTTATTTTGTTTGTGCTCATGTTGCCGATTTAATGAAAATGTTTCTGAGTAATAACGACCTTCCTTATTAGATGGACTTTGCCTGAATTATGTTAATTAGTTTTTTTACTATTATTCTGAAAATTGCAAGAAGAATATAAAGAGAGAAAGATGGTTTACCCCTGGCGGACGCACAGTCGACCAAGGCTCAGAGCCAGTGGCATAACTAGGATTTGTAGTTGGGGGGGGCGGGCCCTGGCTTCAAATTGCTAAGCCATTATATTGTAGACAATTTATCCAGGAATACAAAGATATACTATTTTATATGTGTTCATGTGGTATTTATAAACAGGAAAGCCATAAAATCCAATACTTTACACTACTTAACTCTCAGCCAGCACCGTCTCAACTTACGCCCACAGAGCTTGCGCGGCCATTAGGACAAGGGTTACCAAGTAACTGTTCTCGATTATGTGATCGTAATAAGGTAAATGAAGATAACCTCCATACAAGAATATTACATATAAACCAAAAAATAAAACGAATTACACCTTAAATTTGATAAACCATATTTTACATCTAGGTGGCAGAGCTGATGCTGGGCTCGACTGTTTAGGTACCACCATCTTACTCGGAAATCCTCCCGAAGTTATTCGGGGGAGAGTAAGAGAACAGCTCTCAGGCAAAAAAACCAGGCGGCCCACCATTGCCTGGGACCGATGGATGGCGGTATATCCATCCCCAATTGCCGGGCCTTAGTATATAAATCAGACTGGTGACGGGCAGCGGCGTCACTGGTGCAAGGGTTTCGGCACCGCGCTCACCAATCCGCCCGCCCAGCCTGTGTGAGTATGGGCATTTCTTCCAGGAGGACCACCAAGAGTGGCGAAATCCTGGAAAGGCCTATGTCCAGCAGTGGACGAAACAGGCTGATGGATGGATGGATATTTTACATCAATGACACCGGTAGAGCAGACGGTACTTTGGGAAGGGTCGTGCCCCCCCAGCCCCCACCTAGTTACGCCTATGCTCAGAGCCCCAGGAAAAGAAACCAATGAACGATGCCAGTAGTATCAAGCGGTACCACTTTCTGCATCCATTTACCTTATCATTGCCAGACTTTTCGTGACCTCCTAATCCAATATGTATGTTTTAACCAGAGACAAATGTTTGTCTATGGTTTTAACTCGAAAACACTAAACAGATTTGGATGTTGTTTTTTGGGTTCCGTACCTAAAGAGGAAAAAACGGAGCCCTTCGTCCGTTCGTCCGTCCGTCCGTCTGTCTGTCAAAACCCTTTATCTCGGGAACTCGTAGAGGTATCTTGTTGAAATTAAAACCATATACTAAAAGACTACAGTCCCTTGAAGTTGTGAAAAAATCAAACTTCTAAGTTAACGTAAAAAAATATTCGGCCGTTTATGCCGCAAGAAACGTATATTTCGACACTCTCAAGGGAATCAAAATTTATAGGGTATTTTTTGTTGACCTAGAACTATGAAATTTGGCAAGTAATACCGTCCTATACTAAAAGTTTAGATAAAAATCTGAAAACTATAGATTTGTAATTAAATCCTAAAAAATAATAGTCTTTCAGAACCCTCGGTCGGTGAGTCCGACTTGCACTTGTCCGGTTTTTTTATTATCATCGTAGTGACCCTCGTCAATATATGTATAATGGATGTTGATAAAATAACGCCCAAGCTCTGAACGGGGCAGATATTGAATAAACGCAAGCGAAGCAGCGAGCGAAAGGCTAGCCCTCTATTAATCAATATTTTTGTATGGGTTTTTTGCCTGAAATAAATGACTTTTTTATTATTATTATTATTAAATAAATTTAAGACAAGGTCTCACTAAGTGCAACAAAACAAATACAAAGTAAAAGACCAACAGATTTCTGTGCCTCCGGTGAATAACGATTGAACTCAAAAAATCAAATTTTAGAGAAGAGCCAAAAACCATATTTTTTTGCAAACCATTCACATTTCGTACACAAAATCAAAGGTTCATGTACAGATTCATTCAACACGCGAGTTCATGTCCATCGGGGCCAGAGGCGACGCGCGGGGGCAGCTCGCCCCGCCTTCACCCATCTCGCCGCATTAGTTTGCAGTCGAGTGTTGTCCTTGACGGTTGTGACGCGCGCTTATCGATGCCGAAAATTAGTAGCTATTGAAAAGACGGACTAATGGAAAATACAGTCGACAAATTCGCAATTAAAGTCAGCGACGGCGAAGATACTGATTCCGACTCTGCTCTTTGCATCTGATAGTGATTAAATTGCATTGAAAAATTATTTTTTTTCCATTAGCAATAAACAAGTACATTTATTTTATTTCATAATTTGCAAGATTACCTTGAGTTAGAATAAACCAAATTGACAGCTGTTGATAAAATTGGTAGTAATTATCGACATTACAATAATTACTCGCGCACTATCTGTAGATAATATTAAGTTCTCATCATGTGTATTCATTCAGCCCCCAAAAAACATAATATCTTAGACATATACCAAAAATATTTTTAACCAACTCCATTCAGAAGCTGAATTAAATCATTTCGCACCAAAAAAATATGTATTGTTATGTGCATTATGATTTAAGTCCAGTTTGTCCCTTTTTCCATATGAAATAAACGTGTAATAAACAAAAAAAAGGAACGTGAAAATCGATCTAATTTCACAAATTAGTACGAGACTAACTCCATTTAAACCATTGTGTACCGCCAAAAAATTTACTTGAACCATTTTGTCATATGTCTATCTTCGGTTTTCTTAAAGATATCGAAAATCCAGTCAGACTATTTTGTACAGAAAAAAAACGGTGTAAAGTGGTAAAAAAATGTATTTTGTATCTAAATCGAGTTAAACCGTTACTCACTGGAGGTACAGTTGATGACTATTAACCCCTTTAGACGATGATGAATACCGACACTAAATCAACTAGAACCACTTAGATACGCTAGTTAGTAGTAGTAAACAACGAGTCAGGGCTATATATAGTATCTATCACTACCATGATTACTCATTGGTTACTCAGTTAGCATCACTGAATTTATCCACGTCTAAAGCGGACTTATACTTTATTTCTAGGGCAGCTGGAAAATCGGTCATTGACTTTTGCGCATTTAGTACTGGACCCCGTACCACGAAACACAGTCATTTGCTTTAAGCGATAAATATTGTATGGCGAGATTGGCGAGCGATACGTATAGTTTTCTTTTGACCCATACAACTTTTCCATCTGCCCTAGAAATAGACTTTAAATTAAAAGTGTATCTTAACTTGGCACTGTGAAATAATACTCAGAGATAAAGTAAAAACACACAAAGGATTTCAAATTAATAGAAACACTATTGTCGTTACTAAAATTGTAACAAAATCCAATTTACCCAGTCTAGTCTCTTGTAAGAAGGCAACTAGGAATCTGTGTCAAGCAACTCTCGAGTAGAGCTCACAACACGGTGCCAATTACTGGGAGAAAGTTCTGACTATCGACTGTGGAAAATAACATAAAGTGTACCTTATTTAGACGTAATTCTTGACTATTAAAAACTTCATTTATTTTTACCAACTCCGAAGTACGATACGAAATCCAAAGTCGGCATTTCTACGTATAGAATTGCAAAACTATTGGAAAGAAAGAGGGGAAAGTTGCATAAAATAGTACATTACATTCGAGCGCCGGAAAAAAGGGTATTAAGTAAAGGATATATGAATATAATTTGCAATATTCCGCAAAACAATTCTTGTCGTGCTATTCAAAATGCAGACTCGTGCACCGCCCGCCCGCCCGCATAAAAACATGCAACAAGCAAGCAATACAAGCAAAGCAATCTTAAATAGCAAGCAAGAAAACTTATCGACACGTGTTTCGCCTCTGAACGAGGCATCCTCGGGATGTGTTGCTAGCTCGGCTTCTCCGCAGCAACTGATGTGTTGTCCGCCCAGCCGCTCCGCAGCAACTGATGTTGTTCGCCCGACAGCTTAGCAGCTAGTGACGAGCCGCCGACCAAAACTCGCCTTTTATACACCGGCCTGACTAGTTGTTTGGTGGGGAAAATGGGGAGACGAAAACATGCGTAACAGTGGGGTAGTGGTAAAGTTAGTTTGTTCGTTTAGTAAATCAGGGTTATTCTTGTTTTTTAGTATTTCTAATTGTTCTAACACACACATTCTTGAAACTTTTTTACAAATATGTTTTACTTCAAATGAATGGTTATCAGGCAAACTATGACCGGACTCTAATAGATGTTTGGCAATGTGTGATTTTTCAGGATGATTATTTCTATGGGCTGAGATATGTTCTTTGTACCTAGTTTCAAAACTGCGACCTGTTTGACCTACATAGACACCGTTACAATCATTGCAAGACAATTTGTAAATACCAGACTGTTGTTTTTTTTTCTAATTTGTCCTTACCATTGCAAATACGCTTTATCTTAATTTATTCAATTAATCATCTTAAGAAGGATATTGCCTGACGAGATAATAATACGCGTCAGGAAATACCCGTTTCCGCCGAGGCATATATAGTGCATATATAGTACTAAAACCCAAATACACAAAATAATGATTAAAATTACATTCCCAATTAATAATTAACATCAATTTGTGCTGAATTTTCTAAAATTCTAATTCCAATTAACATGAATAGAAGGAATTATAATTTCTTAACGATATATATTAAATGGGGTAATTAAATCCCCTTTAAACTCAATAAGGTTTCTGTATTTGAAAGAGCTCTAAAGACACCATTAAGGCGCATGCCTACGCAAAATTAGCAACTCGATATGTGTGAGTACAAAAATCGACGGAAACGACATTGAAATAACATTCATATCAGCGCATATTGCAAAGTGGCTGTTACGACGATCGCTGCGTCTCCGGATAACGCAAAATAGAAGACAATAATATTTTTCGCATGGACGCAATGGAAAGAAAAACATTCTGTACAATAGTTTTATGTAACTATAAACTGTCTTTAATTGTATGGTGAGAGAATCATTAAAATCGCTTCATGCATTTGGAAGAAGTAGGAAAATTCTAGCATAAATCACAGGAACCTTTCAATTTGTTTTTGTCTAACGTAAAGGCATTTTTGTTAATAAACATGGAATTTGGTTTTGGTTATAATGTGTATGCCCATTATGTATTTTTTAAAGTGTTTGGGCCACCTGTTTAAGAGGAGTAGGCTATCAAAGATAGGTCTAAATTGCAGTTTGACTATGCACAGTTTGCTGGTGAGCATTGGTGCAGTGTTTTGTCGGGTAATTGCAGCCGCGGTCTCCCCGCTCTCAGCTTGAGAGTCGCTTGACACAGATTTTTTTTCAGCTAAAAACTTTGCATTAAATATTATAATTTTTGAGCTTTTCTTACGGGACTATGACTTTTGACGATTCCTTCAAAAAACGAATGTAATTATAGTTTTTTTTGTTAGGGTAACCAATACTTTTTAGGTATGACCTAATTAAATACTAATACGGATAATAATTGCAAAACTGTTACTTTTTCATTTACTTATTCTTAGCCCTTTAAAAAAAAATTTAAACAGTAATATGTTCTGGGCCGGCATCAGTTAAGTATCATTATTGTTTGTATTATATACAGGTTGAAAATAAACCCCCTAGCTTTATTAAAATAAACAATCAAATTTAAATATATCGTCACGACATGAATCCCCGAGGGGGTGTCAGAGGTGGTGCGAGTATGAACTGTGAAAAAGAAGTCACAGTCCATACTCGGGTATATCGACGTTTCACCGACGATTATTACGTCTCAACCGCCGTACCACTATTGTAATAATCTGTAAGCGTACTTCGGGCACAAATACACGCTATTTAGGGCATGCAATGCAGGTTTTCTCATCATGTTTTCCTTCACCGTTCAGCTGGGTAAGTGAGAACAAATACTATGCATATAAATTCCGAATTCTAAATTATAATAAATTCTATGAATCAGAATCACTTATTGAAAATAAAAGGTTTCTTTTTCATTTTTTTTGGTTTCCCAAATTTCGATGAATGGCCAACCTACGCGAGTGACTGACAATTAATAGACCGTACATATTTTCGGCGGAAAATAATACACATAAGGCCATATGTATCTTCGGCTACGTAGAGCGTCGTCATGTCACTGGAGTAATACTTAGTCCTTCTGTTGAGGGTCGATATATTAAAAAATAATTATGAACCTTAACAAATTCGTTCATATAATTCATTCGAAAATTCGTTTACGAGCTATGGACCCTTGAAAAATGGGCGCACAGACAGACAGACAACATAACATTAATAGGGCTCCGTTTTGCCCCTTGGAAACGGGACCCTAAAAAATAAGAAGTTTTGGATAAGAACGGTTTAGTTCTGTTTCGTAACTTGATATTCTTCAATGTATTTTACCAGTAAACGGGTAGTGAATGCTGATAAACACAAAGTAAAACTGTAGATTTGTATCACAATCGACTGCATCGACTTAAAGTGCAGCTTCACAAAGATTTCTTAGAATCCCCTTATTTGTTATCGTATCTATTGTCTCGCATCTTGCCTTTGTGACTATTCTTTTGATAACTGAAGCGTTTTAGTTATGTTATTCGTTTTCTTATGTACTTTGGTTTTCTGAAATTGCTCTAAAACGTTATGTTATTTGCTGAACCAACAATATTTTTACAAGATAAATTAACGTTCATACCAATTATCCTCTAAACAATTTTCGTTTAGCGAAATTAAATTCGTGAAGATTCTTGCTAAGACATAAAACTGTCACTCATAATAACTGTCTCCTCGAACAACGCGTAGCTACGCTCTACGAACTTTCTACGTATTCGCTACGTCGTAGCACTAATTACATTTTTGTTGTTTCAGACAAAAGGCGGAACTTAAAATGAGCCACTTTTATGACTGTAAGTAAAAATTGATGCATATTATTCTAAAATTATAAAATATTATGATACTAATGAAACAGGGATATTGCAACCTTGTATTGTTTGGTACAAAAGAGACACATTTTTACAAAAACAGATAGCTTATGAAAGTACTTCATAATGACAAAGTATTGTGTATTCAGTATTTTATTTACTCCAATCCTCAGTCTCTCAATTTCATGAATAAATGAATATAATAACTTTATTCTTTGCAAATGATGTACGTGCGGGAGTATTTCTTTTCTTGTCGACGAAAGCCTAAAAAACGCTGTGACAAGTTGAAATTGCCTGTTTCTCTTTATTAAGTCGGAGCGGAAGTTGTGTTATGTATTGTTTTGAAAACAGAAAACCATTGCTGAATTTAATAAACTTAGCTAATAAAATCTAGTTACACCATTTTAGACACTGACCTCTATTTATGATGCCTCTGGTTTTAGTGAATGACTTTGTTCATAATACTCGTACATAATACAGGCCTTTGGAAGCATTATCACATTTATCATTACTCTGCCTTTAGTTATATCGCAATAATATATACCATAAAAGCTGTAACAAATTCAAGTCAGTTTTTTGTTTGTGTTTTATTTTTACTGTTTAGTTAAATAACTTTTAGTGAAAACATGCGCTTCATTCAGACTGATGAAAACAGTGGACTTATTCATTTTATTTTATTTGGCACTTGTATAAACAAATGTGATCTAGGTCATATTCGCATCCTAGTCACCTCGCCCATGTGACCGACTGGTCATATCGGAAGTGAACGCGTTCATTCATTATTGAACCAATTGTAAAACTGTGACTCGCGTTTCATGGCACACTTGGGAATACTTCTGACACCCCCTCGCGGGTTTATGTCGTGACGATATTTATGTATATGCTATACAGGTTGACTTTTAACCTTACCCTGATAATTTATTATTTTTTAGAAGAATACAAACTGGTTTTATAGAAACCATTCAAAATAATATTCATAATCATTTTTTTAAAGTTGGAGCCCTTTGAAGATTTTCGTAAAATCCAAGGAAATCACGGTCACCCGAAGAGAAAAGATAATTAGATCGCGCAAAGCTATCTTTATTATTGATCCTACTATTTTGGACTATTTTCAACTTTTTTCGTATGGGAATGGCTAGGATAACCATACATTTTATTTCCAAGTAACAATTTTTAATAATGTTTTGACTTTTAATTTTAATTGTTTTTACAGAGAACATAATTATTGATAATTTTACATTACAGGTCACTTATAACTATTGTGATGGTCTTCTTTCTGACTTAGTCAGCTAACCCCTTTCTACACAGATATAAATATACATATATGCATCGGCGCCAATACATACATATACATGCATACCCATGATATATCTAACCATGAAAGTCTGGACTAGGACTTGACTACTGAATTATTTTTCCAATTATGATCATAGCAAATCATATCAATAATGTATCATAATTGCTAAATACGTTTAGTATTTATTAGATGTGGGATAGGAACAACTATAAAAGGGAGGAAAGAGAAAAAGACATACACAGACGGATAGTTTAGTGACTCTAATTTATTACTTTACTTTATCATTTTTTCTCATTGTTTCCAATGGCCCAAATCAATTTTATAAAGGGGAAGAACAATGAATGAACAAGAAACCCCTTTGGCCTTATTATCTATTACTTATCTAGTACATAAAGATTATGACAGATACAATTCTTTTCTATGATTAATTGCACGGTTCAGGTTTGAACTGAACCCTGACCCTTCTTGTAGAAACCTCTTGTTCTTACGGGTCTGACTTGTTTATTTTAACAAAGGCGTAATCATTGAAATTTCGCTTAACAACACAATATCTCCCACCACTCTCTTATAAAATGTATTATATAGCCGGGATATAATCTGCGTCTTTCTTTATTGATAGTAGTAAATATTGCCAAATTGAACGGCAATTTATAGACACAGCTTCCTAAGTTACTGACATTGGCACATTCATATAATTTTAAGCTGTTGGTGATTTAGCCCTCACATGGAGATGTAAATTAACGTTATCTCATTGGAGTATAACTTCACTGAGGACAGCTAGGTATACCTAGGTGTAAAACGCTCGTCACCGGGATTCGAACCCGGGACCTCCCTTTCTCTGAGCGTTTGCTTAATCACTCCTTCTCATTTGGAGTATTTATAACATACACTGAAACATTAACATTTGGCAAATCAAATGTTGCCCAGTTTTATCAGCTTAAAGTTCCTCGTAATGGGGCACATATTTCAAAGAAATTTGTATAATTAAAAGTATACATAGACAACATATGGGCACGGAAAGTGTCTATTGCGAGATCATACTTTTATCAACATTTACTTTGTCTGTAACTGTCTCGATTGTGATTATAAACTTTGGCAAAGGAAATCTTATCCAATCAACTTTAATCGTGATCTCGCTCAATAAACTCTTTATCCGCAAAGGTTTTAAACACTTAGCTTTATCTGTTGTTCCCACGTACAGCTCACTGACTGATACTGACACTTTGTAATTTATACTGAGATTTCAGTTCAAGGTTTTATCAACATTTAAGTTTTATCTAAGAGACTAGGTCGTCTCTTGGCGCTCCAAGACCAACTGCCTGCCTGTCTTGTCTTCCCGCTTTTCGGAAAAACCCCCAACTTTTTAGGTAGATAATAATTTACAATAAATCTTACTCTAAATTAACATCTATGCTATACATATTTAGCGTCCAATTTTCACTGCACTATCTCACTAATAGCACCCGTGCACACACACTAACGCCATCGGCGCATAAGCACCCCCTGACGTCATTGGCCCTCGGTTAGACAGCCTATCCGCGCCTGCGCTTCACACGCACTCCAAACTCCGCTATCCAGTCAAACTCAAGACTTAGATCTTGTTTTGCTAGACCAATCCTCCACAAAGTAACTCTCAGCTACTCAAATCAGGTCGTTTCCTGAAAGTATAAAGATAGACTCCAGCACAATATCATTTGTAAATAATCATTGTTCGTCGATATTTTTAGGTCGTTAAGGTTCACATTTGTATGGCAAATGTAATTCGATAGCTTAGTTGCCAATTCGAATATAGGTACACGTGCGTTTTTGTCTTTTCCAAGAACATTAGACCTTTCGTTGTTGAAGTGTGTGTGTGTCCATTAATTTTTAATGTTTTTGTAACTCTATAGAATTTGAGATCCTGGAAAACAATTTATGAGCATTATTTATTGCTTACTTTCGAGAAGGACGTTTTGTTTTTTGAGATGTTAGCATATTGAATTTCACTTTGCGTTAATTGTTTGTATCCTGCTGCCTTAACTTGCTTGTTCCTTTTTTCTAAATAGATTTAAATAATTATTTTGTCATGGCAAGTTAGCCTCCAAAATGACGCCATCACACTATCAGGTACTTTATAACAATGTCACATGGAATTTAATTACAATAAATTGCAATAGTAAATTTTAAATATTAAACAGTAAAAATAAAATACTAAATAATCACTTATTGGTAAATAAAAATAATAGAGTTATATCTACCCTCTAAAGAATTCCTCCACACTGTAGAGGTTCCGCTCAATTAGCCAACGTTTCAATCTAGCCTTGAACGAGTCGACAGAGTTGGCGGCTGTCAGGTATGTGGGGAGATGGTTATAGATCTTGGGGCCCATTGTGTTGGTACTTTTGGAGGACTTCGTGAGCTTGTGGTTCTGTGATACAAGTTTGTTGGCTCTTCGGGTACGATAATTGTGAACATCACTGCCTTTTTTAAATAGAGAGATATTCTCATGCATGAAGACCGCAATCTGGAGGATCACAATCGACGGTAATGTGAGGATAGCTAGCTCTTTAAAGTGAGGTTTGGCTAATATGCGCTGTGATACTTGAACAATCGCTCGGATGGCCCTTTTCTGCATCCTGAAGACGCGCTCCCAATTGGCAGCGCGTCCCCACAGCTCGGCACCATACTGAAGCAGCGAGTGCACTGTCGCGAAGTAGCACATGCGTACGACGTCACGATGTACCGTGCGAGTCAGTCGGCGCTGAGCGAAGCACGCGCTCCCCAGACGCGCGCATAGCTTCTCGAGGTGTGATCCCCAGCTGAGTCCGCGGTCGAGCTCGAAACCGAGGAAGGTGCTCGCCTGGACCTGCTCCATTTGAATGCCATCCACTGAGACACTCAAGGATTTTATAGGCCGTCCGGAAAGATCAAAATGAAGGAAGTGAGTTTTATTGAGGTTGAGAACAAGGCCATTCATTCTAAACCACTGCGATAAGCTCGAAGCTGTCTCGTTTAATCGTATTTCAAGCTGACCAAGACCAGGAACGACCACTACGCCCGCTACGTCATCCGCATACATGTATATTTCGCTGCTGAAATGTTTGAAACCGACGAGCCTTGAGTCACACCCATGGATGTTGTAATAGGTTGCGATCTCACTCTGCTGCGGTCGCCAGCTACCACCTGTGATCTGTTTTTGAGAAAGTCGGTGAGAAGGGCATGTGGTAAGCCCTCTATTCCATAATAACGTATTTTCGATGTCAGAATTTTGTGGTCGGCGACATCGAACGCTTTCGAGAGATCGCAACAGAGCACAGCGACATTTAAGTTCCTCTCCCGAGCCTCGAGGCCGCACCGAACAACGTCACGTGCGAGCGCAGTCGTAGAGCGACCCTCGTGGTAGGCGTATTGCCGCTCTGACAGCGCTGTCATCGATATGAGGTACATGGTAAGTCGAGAGCTAATACCGTTCTCAAATACTTTTGACACTGTCGGGACTACGGCGACAGGTCTATATCCATCGATTTCTTCCCTACTTCCCTTTCCCTTGAACAGCGGAGCAATCTTGCTCTGTTTAAGGCAACATGGATAAATACCGGATCGAATGCAACTGTTGTAAAGTTCGGCTAAAACGGGAGACAGTTGAGTTGCGACGTTATGGATAATTTCGATAGATATGCAATAAACGTCTTTTGTCGGTTTCAAAGGAATCCCAGTAGTAATGATTCGGTAGACCTCATCAGCAGTAAATAGTCGCAGGCGCAGCGAGCGGTCCGCAAGTGGGCGAGCGCGCGTCAGGGCGGCGCATGCAGCTGGCACGACGTCAGCCGGCGGGGCTCCACACGCCGCCGCCGCACCCGTGAAGCAAGTGTTCATGGCGTCCACAACGTCCTGCTTGCACTGGAACTTTTGCCCGTTAGAGTCGATGGCGATGTCCGTGAAGTCAACACAAGGACTTGAGTTTTTTCCCCGTTCCTTGTTTATCACTCTCCACGTTGTTTTGGCGGTATTTTTGTTTCTTAAAATCATATTTGTGTAGTGTTCCACCCTCTGCTGAAACACAAAGGCCTGGTATTTTTTATTTAACGCTTGTGTAAATAATTTTATGTTTTCTTCAGATAGAAATTTTCTACTTAAGTCGATAGCGTCAAATAGCAAACATTTTAGGTTCTTAACTTCCATTGAAACCCATGAACTATCCTTCTTGTATGGTTTCTGTTTTAGTGGAAAACAAATAATACATTTATTTATAATTATGTTGATGACGGACATCGCCAACTCTTCAACGGAAGCCCCTTTGCGCGCCCATACGTCTCTCCAGTCAACACTGAGAAGCGCCGCGTCGAATTTCGCTCGGTTTGTTTGGGTGTTATCCCTTATCAGTCGAGTGAGGGGGGTCGCGGGCGCTCTGTGACACGTTATCATACCTAGTACGGCGAAGTGATCGCTAATGTTTGATATGATGGGCTCTGAACTAACGGAGTTAACGGACAAGTTGGTGTACATATGATCGAGGCAAGTAGATGATGGCGGCTTAACACGAGTAGGGAAGATAACAACATTTTTAAATTTATGGCTCGACAAAATATCTCGCAAACGTTTCTTGTCGGAACTGTTGACAAGGTAATCAACGTTAGCGTCTCCAACGGCGACGCAGACGAGTCCGAGTTCGCTTATTTTATCAAGCACAGGTCCAAAGTACTGGAGGAATTCTTTACAGGTAACGTCCTACATTTTTCCTATAAAAACATATAATAGTTATGTTAAAATCTATTAAATCTACGGCTGAGATTTCACAGTACAGCTTGGTTGACAGCTGAGTCAAGATAGTATTTTCTATACATCTAATATTTTCACGTACAAAGATACATGAGCCGCCCCATTTTTATATTTAAAATGTGTTCTACTAACGTTTTCTTATAACCTCTAAAATTATCGGGGTTTGTTTGAAAGTCAGCCTGTATAAGTATGTAAATAGAACATTACACATCTTCATGCATGAAGAAGAAGTGATGAGGACCAATTTTTTTTTTATTCTCACTGGTTTAACGTTTGGCCATTATTACCACGCCTAATGGAGACGGTCTATGTGATCTGTGATACGGGTATCTAAAATGTAGGGTACCACTCTCCGATACGGCTTCTCTTGACATCAAGCTGGAACACAACAAGTCACTTGACAGCCTGGCTTTGACATTAGGATGGTGACAAGTCGAAGCCAAAGCCTACCACCGCACCGGTTGAGTTCACTAGACACAATACCCAATAAATCTCTTTTCCCTCTAGAGTCGAGTTGTGAAACGGCAATTAATTTCAACAAAGGCTTTATTTTATCGAACCTTCCACCGGGAGTTCATATATTAAGAGTTAATTGGAGGGGAAGAATTGGAATTACTTTTCATATCCATCACAATCCAGTGTGAACGTTATGGTGATAGAGTTAATTTTGAGCAGTCGATTATTTTGTTAACCACAGAAGATACTGATAATAAATTTTATTGAACATGTACAATGTCAACTTTGTTTACTTCAAAATTACCCTTGATTTCATATAAATTTTATGCGCTTATATAAAACTACATTTACCGATACTGCTTGTAGTTCAATTTCTAGTTTCAGACACATTAGAAAGCATAACTATCCGCAGTATATGTATAACACAAGTATATTAAAATCTTGTAAGGCCTATGAATCATAATTTTCAATAAAAACTCCTTTGAAATCAAAGATTGGATTTGGTTTATGCCAATGGTTCTAAATGGAAAGCATTAAACGGAGTTTTGAGATACGTTTGAGCGTAAAACCTTCCGTTATTATTTATAACACAAAATGTAAATGTAAAACACATTTTTATGAAAAAAGTTATCACAGCGTGTATTCTGGCTTCATCAGTGTAGACGTGATTAATCTTTTTAAAAATTCGCTTCATTAGATACCCCACACCAATTCTAAAGATATTTTCAAATTGAGATACCATGAAGACTTTTTCCATCTTTGTAGTATTTTTTTTTTCATAATAAGACGTCACACTTTTCAAATTTCAACTTAATCCTTGTAAAAATGAAGTACCGTCTTGGGTAATATGGTGCTGGCAGCATACCAGCGTTGTAGGTTTTACCTGCAACATTTTGCTGAGCCAGGGCCAATGTCATTTGAACAGTACTCGTACATGCGACATCACAGTAATATTATAAATGCGAAAATTTGTGTGTGTGTGAGTATGTTTATTACTCTTTCACGCTGAAACGGTTAAACGGATTTGGATGAAATTTAGAATGGATATAGCTTATACCCTAACTTAATACAAAGGCTACTTTTTATCCCGGAAAAATTATGTCGTTAAACAGAATAACACGCGTGCGGAACTGCGGGCAAAAGCTAGTTATAATATAACAATGTGTATTATGATCAATGTTAGTCTTTATTTTAATTTTCTCTGTTGTTTTTCTTAATGTTGTAATTTTGTTTAGATTCAAAGATTCAAAATGTTTATTTTTAAAATAGATACATTAAGTATACGTTTTACATGTCAAATCTAATCTGTATAAAAATAATAGTTTATAGTGAAACAAATATGATACTAACGGGAAATATATTAAAAAAAAACTATATTTAAGTTGGGCTACTAAAGTTATACATATGCATAAAGTAAAGACTTATTGGAATAAGAATATTATGATACATAATGCAATTAATAAATAAGTTGATAAATAAACTGAATAGACCAATTATAAATATAATTTATTATGATTATTGTTTGCTTTTATCTAATTTTCTCTATTATTTGATTGTGTGTGCTATGTACTGTGTAAATGATTAAACGTTTTTATCTATGTATATATTAGCTTAACCGTTCTTGGATTATGCCAGGATCAAACAGACGTAGACAGTCAGTCAGACATACACAGACAGACACTAAAGCCTTGCTATAAGGGTTTCCGTTTTTTGGCGTTACCCTAAAGGTGAGGGTATTCAGATGATGAGGGTGCTCAGAAAAATAGCGATTTCAAGGTTTATTTAAACTATTTTAAAAATAATATTTTCATAATAAATTATACAAAATTAAATCCTTTCACTTCATATAATTTTCATTGTGAAACAACACGTATACAATAAATCAAACTGTTTTATCCGATAATTTTAAATTAATTAAATTGTAGTTTCAGAATTAATTCAATGAAGTGAAGTTGAATAAATTGCCAAAAAAATGCCATAATATTTGAATAAAGACCTGACGAAGCACATATAATATTTTGAAAATTTTCACCCATAAAACATGAATTCCCTCGACTTAAAATACTTCCTTAGTAACAGCACTCAGAGTAACGGAAATGAAAGCTTTATTACACAGTCATCTAGATAATAGTTAAAAAATGTAACATTCTTATCTGTGTACTTCTCTACAATAATATATTACAGCAATTTATTTTTTCTTTCCTCGACGTATAAAAATGAGTGTAGTCTGTGCGTACCCTTTTGGGGCCGTAACAAAATAGGATCGTAATATATCTTCCTAAAATGTTGCACTGTTATTTTAGTGCATTTTGACGTAAGCATTGAGTACTTGAATACTCGAATCACTAGGTTATAGAGTAGGCAGTGAGGTTTTCTAAGTTTAATAAAAACCTAAAAGCCATACTCGCGTTTTTGTACCGAGGCGAGCACGTAAACACAATGAAATAACTAGGAGAACGTAGTTCTGGGATTGAAGTTAGTTGGTAGTTTGGGGAACAGCAGATAAGCCAACTTTTGGTTTGTAGAGATTCAAATCAAAGTTGCTCATTCGTTAGATGGAATTTGCATATCTAAAATATTTTGTAATTCCCGCTACAATTAAAATTGCGAAGTCAGATTTCGGGTGATTTTATAACAACTCTTGAAGGATAAATGACGGATAATTATTTGTTTTCCCAATAAAAACATAAAGTGCGTGTTTATTATGGAGTCTTAATTTAACGAGTTTTTGTCACATGACTTTGCATCGCGTTAAATGAAAGTCGCATGACTGATATTCTGAGTGAAAAATTACGCCAAAACAAGCCACCTCGAATTTAGGTTATTCATAGATTATATCACACTAATTTAGTTTGTCACTTTAATGTGCAGTGTTTTATGTTCTCATAAAAATATGACATTGTCATTATCCGGTTACCTTTATCTGAGCCGGTTACAAACATTTTGAATTCGTTGAATCATAGACTAAATAGTTCAATATTTCGTCTGTTATTTTTCGTTATTATCTTTAAGGATATTTTAAACTACAGAACCGTACACAACATACTGACTTTTATATTTGAACACGCGTTGACGGCATACTCGCTTTTGTGCACTGGTAATAAAGTGTATCTCCCCGAATATCTTAGAGTATATTTGTTCTATCTACCTACCTTATCTTGTTAATCGGTCGTAGTCGTGTAGCCCTGGACATACCTAACCTAACCTAGTACATACTGGCTTGATTAAAGTAAGGAAGGATCAAAAATATATATTCAAAACATCAATGTCCCAAAACAGCGGGCTGCTGCGTTATCTTATCGACAATATTACAAGTTAAGTTTAGCGTTTTCTCCATATTCGCCTTAAAAGTATTGTCGGAAAAGGAGTGTCAGTTGTATGAGGGAATTAACACTGAAACTATGAAAACATTAAGCCACGAACGAAAACTTTGGAACCAAAAATGTGCCGTATTTTCTTTTGCAGTTGCTGTTCCATACACATCATTAAACCTTCTAGCCGTTTCTGCAGCGCTGGTGCCACGATGGAACTAGTATTCGTAAATAACGCGATATTTTTAGTTTTCCATGTTGAAAATAGAACGATGTCAAAGAAAAATCAAAGGACGCAAAATCAAATGAATCACTATCAAAACTCGAGTTTTAATTCGAAACAAATTTTAATTTGGACTTCTCAACCAAACGCCAGATATTTGAGACTTTGTAAATAACAATAACCTAGATAATTATTACAACTGGCTACTCACGATATATTTATGAGTCAGATTTCGCCTGACTAGATTCACTGTAATCGTACAGTAAGAGTTACGCGGATTCTTTTGTAGTTTTACTGCAGGATTACAGTAAATAGTCAGGTGAAATCTGATTGAGACATCGTAAGTAGCCGTTTGCATTATATCTTTATTATGTTATTGCATAATTTAGGACACATACCAGTAACCTAAAGCTGTTAAAATTATATTTAATAGGAACAAGTATCCTTCTTAACCTTTTCTACCTAATGACCTTATACGCCCCCATTAAAGACCTAAACTTGACCTTGACCTGACCTAGCCCAACACAGGCAATCAAGAAGCCAAACATTTCTTCGGGAAAGAAACCTAAGCACTCAAGGTGTTCATAACATTACGTCCTAATGAAGAACTCACGCCTCTTCTCCCAGGGAACTAGACCAAGAGCACATTTCCATTCCTTTTAAGTCTAAGCTAATAAAACGACGTTGAAACCTGGCTTCTTACCTGGCTTATATTTTTTAAAGGTTTCACTTTACGAAGTTCTTTTCAATCGCCTCATAATTTTACGTGGCCGTAATGTTAAAACTCCCCAAAAAGTATAAATATTGAAACTCCGCGTTATGATATCCTAATATAATTGGTGATAACAATATCTTCTTGACAACCAGTCATGAGACACTAATACTAATTTACGGCTCAGAGAATATAAGCTGAACACCTCTTTACCTACTATTTGGGGAAATTGTGCAGACCCATTTTTCGCTTATATTACAACTGTATAAGAGAGGAATGGGGGTCACCAGAACTTTCTCTGGTGGTGCAAGTAAATAAAGTTCCTTCGACAGGCTTTAGGTTGCTTTCATTTGCCCGTTCGTCAACAGTGTTGCCAGCAAATTTCCATATGCAAATACGCGAATCCTAGTAATGGAGTAGAATTCCTTAAGCTCAAATGTATGAGGGAATATTTGGGATGTGGATTTAAGCGGCATGCCAGTGAAAGCCATTAGTTCCAGGTCCTATAAATTTGAGAATTATACGCAGGCTTTCCTTAAATATGCTCTGGTTTATAGTGGGTCTTCCTTTTCCACTTGCACTTTCTTTATTAAACAAATATAAATATTTTGTAATAAAAACCAAATACCTCTTTTGATTCTTGAACTTAAAAGCGCACTAATCGTGGTAACCCACTGGCTACTAATTAAATTTAGTAGTTTTAAAAACAGACGCTAACAATAAAACTAATATGAACTCATTAAACAATATGGAAGGGCATTAGATTATTTCCGCACTAATTAAGGGGTGGGAGGGTAAGGGGAGGTTGGAGGGCGTATTCCTCACCCCATGGTACTCTCCTCTACTTGCGGAGAACAACCAATTTGTTTTAATAATTACCAAATTAATTAGACACCTGGTCCTAACAATTTTGTTGCTAGGCGTAGTCTAACAAACGTGGTTTTTGTTTTAAGGAATAAACTATACTTGAATAAAATTTGTGCATGTACTTATGGCTTGTATTTAAACGAGCGCCAAAAATACTGAGTGACAGACTGTGGGCGAATAAAAATGTTGAAATTAGGGACGACGTCGCCTCGCACCGCTCCGCTTCGCTCGGCTCCTTAGTTTTTCTTACATGTCAACCTAACACGCTCCTCCTCGCTTCACTCGTCATCGCACCAATTTTTTTTTACTTTTGGTAAACGATTTTTCTACCACATACCATAATAATATCATTCGATAAATTACAAAATGGCCGCTCCCGTGTAAAACACGTTCCATTTTACCTCAATAATTTACAACTAAGATTTTTTTAGGCAGGGTGCATTCTATTGACATTTGTCACTGTGATAAACGGAACGTTATTTCATTTTGAAACTTCATCAGCGCTTATATAATGCAGATAAAGCAAAAATTTACGAAAAATGAAAATTTTCAAAAATTTATTTCTTGAAAACCTTTGAGTTCCGCAAGCTGAAATTTTAGTGTGTTAGATCTAGTAACCAGACCTATCTACCATAAAAATAAGAAGTACGTAGCAATGCGGAAATTATCTAATGATGAGCCAAAAATATTATGGCCAAGGATATTCGTAACGTAAATAAATGGAATATAAATATATTATATCATCCTAAAGATACAACCCTAGGGGTTCCAAAAAGTGTTTTTTAAGTGTTGTCATCATAACTTGTAAACAGTCACATTAATCGTGATCAATTCAGGCATGCAGATTTCATCACGGTGTTTTTCTTTACCGTTCAGAAAGTGATAATACGTACTATTAATTAATTCGGTCGTTTTATATTCATATTCATATTGTTTATTGTTGCTTTATATAAACTTCAATGTGTTATTTTTGTCTGCTTTTTAGAATAAATATATATCAATTTAGGTACGTTATTTCAATGAATTTTTTTTCGTGCCTTTGTACAGATTTTTCTTTTATTTTAGTATTCAAAGGAAATGACGTTATTAAATGCGATTAAATGGTCGGATCCTTGTCAGAGATTAAACTGGGCTCAAGAAAAAAAAATATTTCAAAAATTCCTCTGGTAACGACGTCACTGAAGGTCAAGTAAAGGCAATGTTTTTTTCTTTAATAAAGGATATGCACGCTTATTTTAAAATCTGTAAATCTAAGCTATTTCTCTAAACGGTTATCAAATTATAAATATTGGAGGAAAAAGGGTCAACAAGAATACGATTCCTTTGGTATTTTCCTCTCTAGTCTCAATGACATCATAGCTATCATGCTTCTAATTGTTCTGATAGATCATAAGTATGTTAATACACCATTATTTTATTGTAATAGTATTCTAAACTTCAAATGTAAGTAACACTTAGCATAAAATATATGTTTGTGATATGAATAGATTGATAGGCAAGATTAAAAGGCTTCAATTATAAAAAATAACGACATTGGTTTAAAAATCATGGTGCATGTATTCAATTCAATTTATTACTTGCAATGAATTACATGTTATTGTATAGATGGTAATGAATACAAGGTAAGTCTCAATGTAATTCTACCCACAGGGTGTAGCAACAATTATACTATTTCATGCAATTTCTAAAAGATCTAAATAATAAGAATTAATAAAACAATACATTACAATTTTAGCCATATTTACAAAAATTATAAGAAATGTCAACTCCAATTTCAACACTACCTTAATGCTAAGTATATTATAATAATTTAATAGTCATACAGTATTTATAGCTTATAGTCATAAAATTCCTTGAGGCCATATGGGGAGATCCTTAACAAATTACCTTTTAATTAACCTTTAACCTTTGATAATGCTTTAACAGCGAAACCGGTAAGGGAAATTAATATAAATAAGTGGACAAGTACAAGTGTTTATCAAACAAAAAATGTTTCAAAAGTTCCACCAAGTGCCAACAATCACGAGCATCAACTCCTTAACAAATACCTTTTCAATTCGCAGTAAAAATTATTATCATTAAGAATTTTTATTTTATCAGGCAGTGAGTTATATATTTTTATTGCAGCCATTTTTGTTGCTTTACCATACGTTGCTGTTCTAGTATTATGTGACTTGAGATTATTTTCATAACGCTCATTTAAACGGTCACTGTAGCCTGGTGGTCGAATAGGAAATTTATTTGGATATCTCCGGATGAGCTTACAAAGCTCAATTATGTAAAGTGCCGTTATAGTGTGAATCTGTAAGATCACAAATGAATTTCGGCAAGATTCCATGTCAGAATTAAGACCTTCTATGATTCTTATACAGCATTTCTGTAGTGTAAATATCCTTTTAGCATCTGTACTACCACCCCATACAGCCAAGCCATAAAGCACCCTTGATTGGAAGAAAGCAAAGTATGCCTGCAGTACAGCTTGTTTAGTAGCTACATAAGTAAGAATTCTCAATGCATAGGAAAAGCTACTTAGTTTACTTTCCAGATTTTTTATGTGTTTTTTCCAGTTCATATGTTCATCTATGTATACACCCAAGAATTTTGCCTCTGATACAAAATCTATTTTTTCACCCTCAATAGTGACATTTGCATTTGCGATGGGGGTGTTGTAGTTTCTGAAGTGAATCATACTAGTTTTACTGGCATTTGTATTTAATCGTAAACGCCTAAGCCAACGAACAACAGTGTGAATCGCCTGTTCGATAGTATTTGCCAAATTTTCGGATCTTCCTCTTTGAAATTTGAAAAATACCGACACATCGTCTGCAAACATAATAACCTTATTACTTGTTAGGTGTGGTAAGTGATTAACATATAAAAGGAATAGAATTGGGCCCAGTATACTTCCCTGGGGTATACCCTTTTTTATAACAAAAATCTCAGACTCAGTATTAATCAAAACTTTGTTGTCATTTATAACAGGAAGTAAAACACTTTGCTGACGGTCCCTAAGGTATGATTGGAACCAATCATTAGCCTTGCCTCTAATGCCATATCGATCCAAAATCAAAAGCATTATATCGTGATCTACGTGATCAAATGCCTTGGATAGATCTAATAGAACTGTTACTATGTTGTCTTTCCCATCCAAAGCTTCTGCTACGAAATCAGCCATGTCAAAAATGGCATCAGTAGAGCTGCCCTTTTGAAATCCAAATTGTTCTTGTGCTAATATTTTGTGAGAAGTTAGAAATTTGCTCAATTGGCCGGACATCAATTTCTCAAAAACCTTTGATAGAACAGGCAATAAGGATATTGGGCGGTAATTATTAACATCTGACTTACTATCCCTCTTATGAATGGGCTTAATTTGTGCTCTTTTTAACCTAAGGGGGAAAACCCCTTCACTAAAGGAAAGATTAACCAAATAAGTTAATGGGGCAGCAATTGACCCTATGATAAATTTAACGATCCTGGAAGGTATGTCATCATATCCACATGATTTCTTGTTTTTGGGGGAAAACACTACTTTTATGAGATCTTCTTGCGAAACTGGATTAATAAACATGGTTTTGCTATTTAAAGAAGGTAATAAAATTGGCTCACCTGTTTTTGGAACGGTGTCTTCCACATAAGTGAAAAAATCATTGAATATTTTGGCTGCCTCTAAATTACATTGTGCCACTTTAAGATCATTAGCTAGACCTATATAATTATTTATTTCATTTAATTTAGTCCTTTTTACTGTTTTATTTATAAGGTTCCAGGTTGATTTTACTACATTATCAGAATTTATGATTTTATGTTCATTTGTTTTTCTTTTTGCATAATTTATGACTCTTGACAAAATGGAACAATAGCGTTTATAGTGACCTATCAAATCGTCACATTTTGAGTTTTTCATTTGAATGAAAAGATCTCGTTTAGTCTTACACGATTTTTTGATACCTTTAGTAATCCATTCATTATCCTTCTTTCCACTATCACAACTCACGTTAATTTTTGGACAGAATACATTAAAAGCGTCTATAAGGATATCATGAAACTTATTGAAAGCTATATCACAGTCAGTGGATTTAAAAATATCATTCCAGGATTTCTGTTGCAAAAAATCATTTAGTTCTTGAAGATTTTCTACTCTGATGTCTCTCACAACTTTAAAAAATCTTGTAATACCTTTTGTAATTGGAACATTAAATGTAGCGAACTGGAGAGTGTGATCGGATATACCTACTTCTAAAACTGTTACATCTTCTAATACTATATTAGATACAAAATTATCGAGACAAGTCTCACTGTGGCTTATAATGCGTGTCGGTTCATGAATAGCTTTTTTTAAATTAAATGATTCGAGAAGAGATAAAAATGCCAAGGACTCTGAATTTTCTATAAATGTATTAATGTTGTAATCACCGCAAATTATCACCTTGCGTTCTTTATGTTTCAATATGGAACTTAATACACCTTCCAAGTGGGCCAAAAATTTATCATTTTTTATGGTGTTGGGTCTATAAACACAAAGTATATAAGTACCGTTTAGCTCAATTCCGCATATTTCAAAAATATACGGGATGGTGAGTTTGGTTATTTTCGATAGTTCTTTAAATTCAATATCGTTTCGTAAATATATGCAGACACCCCCTTTGCTTTTCCTTTTTGTTCGACAAAAGCAGGTAGCTAATTTAAACCCTAATATATTGATTTTATTTAAATCATCTTCTCTGCGATGATGCTCTGTTAATGCATAATATTTGAACGTTTTGACCTTCTTCATTTAACCAAACTTCAAGCTGAGACAGGCTGATGGCATTTAAGCTTTGAATATTAATATGAGCGATTTTTTGGTTTTGGTTTATATTGTTACAATGGGAAGCTGCAACGAAAAAACTGATTGTCTTCTGTGAAAGCCATTGGTTTTAAAAGTGGCGCAGTGACAGAGATATTTCTTTTTAAACAAGAATGGTAGTAAAAAGGTACATTTTTTTGCCCATTTCTTTTTGATGGCTGTTTCTTACTATTGTTCTGTAATGTTGTTCTTTGCTTGTTAAAAAAGTATGGGATTGTTCCTTTTTTTAACTCTTTATTATTTCCGTTTAAAACTTCAAGGTACTGCCTTTGATTGGAAGATTCGGAATGTTTTTTCCTATCAAATGTAAAAAATTGTTTCTGATATTCTGCACTATCTATCTCAATATTAATAACATTACTCAAGCAATCAAGATTAGGATTTCGGACCTCAATGAATTTTGTTCCTTGATAATAGTTACAAAGTAACTTAAAGTAATTTAAAGATAAACAATCATAAGTAAAAAACTTTACTTATGATTGTTTATCTTCTGTCCATTCTTATATGGAATGAACTTTAGAGATGCCTATTATTAGTTAATGGAAAACTATTTCCCAAGCGACATAAAATAAAACGTACGCTTTTTCCCAAAACTAGGGTCCCGTGGGTAAAACATGTCACTGTCTCGTTGAAGGTTTCGAAGGAACGACGGGTAATGGGCTCTGAAATGAACACTTTATCACAATCTTCATCTTGACCAGTACTGTGCAAATCCCAGATGACAGGTGGTTATGCCCGGAAATTGGCCCGCAAGCTTTTAAATACAGGTTGTATCAGTGATCTGCTACAATACTATAACGGGTGAAAACGACTATTGATCACACGGGATAAATTTACCAAAACAAAATAGTTACCCTCTTCCGTACTTTATAATAATAATATCATTTTATTTCAGACCAAGTCCATAATTTGTTAGTAAAAGAAATGCTTAAAACTACACAGTACACACATTCACATTTTTAGGGTTCCGTAGTCCGACAAGGAACCCTTATAGTTTCGCCATGTCTGTCTGTCCGTCCGCGGCTTAGCGCAGAGACTATTAGTACTATAAAGCTGTAATTTGGCATGGATATAAATATTAATCACGCCGACAAAAAGGTAAAATAAAATCATGAAAAAAAATCTTTTTAAGGGTACCTCTCATACACGTAAACTGGGCATAGTTTTTTTTTTCTCGTCAACCCTATCGTTGGATAGGCCGTCCAAAAACATTGTGGGTGTGTGAAAACCATTTTTCGATTTAGGGATCCGTTGGTGAAATATTAAGCTTTAAAGTGAAAATTTTAGTTAGAGTGGAGCGTCCCCCCCCCCCCCGCCCCTGCCGGCCAAACGGTTGTTTATAGAAATCTGAAAAAATTAACAGAAGTAGTATATATAATGAATTTAAAAGGAAAACTATCACAGCTAAGTAGGCCTTACAGGTTTAATGTATGGGACCAGAAGTTTGGCGCGGTCTGTATTAGTAGACCAACTTATATGTACCAGGCAACTACGGAACCCTACATTGCGCGTGGCCCGACACGCACTTGGCCGGTTTTTTATTTTCATTTCATTTCACATTAAACATTGGAGCTCTGGATAATACCTATTGTCAATTTTGTATGGTCAAGTTATTCTCTTTTGCATTTCCGCGAGATTATATCCTGGTTTTTCGGAATTTATGTGCATAGTATTTAATACTTACAACTTGCTGAACGGTGAAGGAAAACATCGTGAGGAAACCAATTTTTTAAACAATGTTTCTGTTGCTAGAAGTCCGTCCGTTGCATTGAACATTGTTAAAAAAAAATTATGTATTATTAGTTAATTAAAAAGCCCCTGATGATGCTTATATAGTGAAACCGGTTGGGTAGTGTAGTATTAAATATTATCTGTGGAAAAGAACAAGTGTTTTTTCATCACAACGATGTTTGATAAATTCCAAGAAGTGCCGACAATCTCAACTATCAACTTGACTAGGATTCTTTTACTATTCCTTCAAAGCAAGAATTAAGAGAGTTATTTATCTATTTTATACTACTTGTCTGTTGTTACTGAGTAGACACGACATGCTTATGCGATAATATTTATTTCACTTTCCAATACCTGCTAGCTTTTTAAATATTATATACAGTCTGTCAAAAAAGAGTTGAAATGAACTTTATTTAACTTTAAACGTTCAGGTAGTATAAATCAAGTAATATATTTATGAAATTACAACACGGTAAACACGATTTAACAGATTTTGTACTTGTTTGTTTGGTGTAACCAGGCGAAAGAAAAATAGTTCCTTCAATATTCATTTCAACTCTTTTTATGAACATTTTTTCGTGTAATTTAGAGCCTAAGGGGCTGGCTCTTTCCGCGGCTTCAGTTGCGAGTAATTGTTTTTCCAAATCACTGATCCATCCTTTGACTGATTTCCTAGCCCAAAGACATAATTATTATTTACCTTCGTAAAAATCCAAATTCATCAAAGGCATATTTTCAGGGTTCCGTCAGAAAACGAAAACCTTTATAGCCATGCTTTTGTGTCTGTCAGTTCGTCTGTCAATCTGTCAACAGCGTAACAAAAACAGCAAGGCCTATTTAACTGGAATTTGGCAAGTAGAATAAATCCCTGGGCCCCGGGAAAATATGGAAAATTTTGATGACAGCAACATTAGTAATATTTCGTGTTGTCTGGTAAAGAGTCTTTTAAACAGAACGATGTCGGAATCTGTTAATTTCGTGAGGCATGCACCACTGTACAGATATTTTTAAGGTTTTATTAAACAAGTCAAAAAAATATTACCAAAAAATTAATTGTATCGATATCCTTGTCATAATCCGCAAAAATTATCGACTTTCAGGTATAAGCTTTAAGGAAATCGGTTAAAATAATAGCCGTGTTAAGAAAGTGTTTTTATTTTTCTTGTTTAACCTAAAGGTAATCGCCTCACTTTGTCGCGTTCATTTTGTTTTCATAAGAAAATGAGGTGTATTTTTCGCCTCGTCTTTTCTTCATTTACAAGTTCAAGACTAAGAATTTTTTAACAAAAATAACCCATTTGATTACTAGGCATGTCATCAGTCAGTCAGACATAAAAGTTTGTAGTTTGTGTGGAAATAAAAAAGCTACATTCATATAAACTTTAATAATACGATTTTCCAAGTTTTAGATGAAATCAAAAATTTTTTACTATTTTCGAAACGAAAACGTAGCACCCACAATCACTCTCTTAAGAAACCCAGGCTGTAGAGATTTTTATGCAAACTTCACATTATTTGTTCATTAAACAGTGAACTCGGCTTGAACATTAGCATGAACCAGAACCCACAATCTTTTGATCTAATTGTCATGCTAATCCATTCAAACAGCGGTCCAAATTAATTTTAAAGGAGTTTTCACAGAACCTCTTGAATATTCCTGTTGAAATTGGAGTGTTAACTACCCAAATCGTAAGTTTAGATTATAAATTTAAGATATTATCGTGTTAGTTAGTGGTATCAGACTTCTGACACAACTTAACCCATACTTCTCGGGGGACGAAGGGACCCGATTATGTTAATATCAGTAGCGGTTACCCATCAAAGTACTGCCAAACCCTTTCTCAGGTAGCACGCGTGCTTGATACAGTATCTTTCCATCATACTTGCTCTCTCGCACATTGCGTGAGTGTTCAGATGGGATAGATAGACACTGTATCTCTAGCGCGTGCTAACCGCGGTGCTACCGTTAGAAATATACGAAATATCACTTGTACCATTGTTTCAGATTTTGAAAAGTTTTTATATCTTATAACGTATTTTATGTGGTTGAATTTAGTTCACAAGATCAACAGCTCTTCTATAAATTATCCATAGATACTATAATACATAATATTAAGCAACGATAAGCATTGATAAAGCAATGATATTTTTATTACAAACAATAAAAAGAATAAGGGTAAATAAATTCAGCGTTTATTAGGAGAACGGATATACATAACTTTCTTTCACAGCCGCAGGAGTATTTTCTTCTTCTTTTTCTAAATTAACATTTACATGAGCTGAAATCTTCAGATTCTATTTCAATGTAAATTCCTGGCAAAAGGCTGTATTCATGAACACTAACTACGCAAGAATTAGATCCCTTAAAGTTTACATTCGCAAGTTCTCACATAGACTGTTGAATAGGATTAAGTTGGAACTTGACGTAGATAAGCCCCGCTATATAAGTAGACAAGTTAAGATTAAGTCTAATACTAAGTTTAGTTAAAGCAACACCTATGTTACTGGCTACCACTTTTAGGTATTTTTAGAGTGCATTAAAAGATAGAAAAGTATCAAATTCTCCATAGTTGTAACTAGGTAGGGGATAAGGGGGGGGGGGGGGGGCACGCCCTCCCCTCCCCCCAGAAAACCATATGCCCCAAACAAACACGGGTATCATAATATGTATACTCACGCCCATCTTCCAGAGGGGTAAGCAGAGGCTACAGATTTCTATTTGCTACGATATTGACACACTTCTGTTGCTTCTACCATCCATCAATCAAGTCATAGAAGCTTCTCTATTTCGGTTACTTTTACTTTTTACGAGTTTCATTGATGTAAAAAGATGCTTTATCCATTTTAAGGGACGTACTCTTACATAATTAGCAGCTTTTTGTTTTTGCTTTTTGTAATTTATTCAGTCATACTTTTACGTATGGGGAAAAATAATCACTTTTGGACAAGTATACAAGCGTTTAATTTCAACAAATATTATAAATTATGCTTTAGTATTTTTTTTTTCTATTCATTAGGTATGTATTAATATTCCAAATGAGTCTAGGAGTCACAACCCTATTCCAATATCATATCTTATACATTTAATATTTGAACAGCACTAAGTGATCATTAGGTATGTATTAATATTCCAAATGAGTCTAGGAGTCACAACCCTATTCCAATATCATATCTTATACATTTAATATTTGAACAGCACTAAGTGATCATTAGGTATGTATTAATATTCCGAATGAGTCTAGGAGTCACAACCCTATTCCAATATCATATCTTATACATTTAATATTTGAACAGCACTAAGTGATCATTAGGTATGTATTAATATTCCGAATGAGTCTAGGAGTCACAACCCTATTCCAATATCATATCTTATACATTTAATATTTGAACAGCACTAAGTGATCATTAGGTATGTATTAATATTCCGAATGAGTCTAGGAGTCACAACCCTATTCCAATATCATATCTTATACATTTAATATTTGAACAGCACTAAGTGATCATTAGGTATGTATTAATATTCCAAATGAGTCTAGGAGTCACAACCCTATTCCAATATCATATCTTATACATTTAATATTTGAACAGCACTAAGTGATCATTAGGTATGTATTAATATTCCGAATGAGTCTAGGAGTCACAACCCTATTCCAATATCATATCTTATACATTTAATATTTGAACAGCACTAAGTGATCATTAGGTATGTATTAATATTCCAAATGAGTCTAGGAGTCACAACCCTATTCCAATATCATATCTTATACATTTAATATTTGAACAGCACTAAGTGATCATTAGGTATGTATTAATATTCCGAATGAGTCTAGGAGTCACAACCCTATTCCAATATCATATCTTATACATTTAATATTTGAACAGCACTAAGTGATCATTAGGTATGTATTAATATTCCGAATGAGTCTAGGAGTCACAACCCTATTCCAATATCATATCTTATACATTTAATATTTGAACAGCACTAAGTGATCATTAGGTATGTATTAATATTCCAAATGAGTCTAGGAGTCACAACCCTATTCCAATATCATATCTTATACATTTAATATTTGAACAGCACTAAGTGATCATTAGGTATGTATTAATATTCCGAATGAGTCTAGGAGTCACAACCCTATTCCAATATCATATCTTATACATTTAATATTTGAACAGCACTAAGTGATCATTAGGTATGTATTAATATTCCAAATGAGTCTAGGAGTCACAACCCTATTCCAATATCATATCTTATACATTTAATATTTGAACAGCACTAAGTGATCATTAGGTATGTATTAATATTCCGAATGAGTCTAGGAGTCACAACCCTATTCCAATATCATATCTTATACATTTAATATTTGAACAGCACTAAGTGACCATCCTTGGAACCAAGCGATTATATTTTAAGAGCCCATTATGTGATACTTAACCATTTCTAGGGTAATAAACATGACAATGTATGCTCTTTGTCAGAGAGCGCTGTGTAATCATAAAAATATTTTTATTGTTCTATTTTAACATTTTATTATCCTACCGTGTTATGTCCTAGCTGTGTGCCAGGATACGCCTCCATACTCTAGTGCACGGTAACTATTTTGCGCACAATATACAAACATGCGTGACTAGGTAGGAGCCCCCCCCAGAGTACCGTCTGCCAAGAAATATGGGTGTCATTGTTGTAAAAAGACACTTTGTCCAGTTTAAGGTAGTAGGTATTTGTTTTTTGAGATTATGTTTTTATTGGGAAATCCGTCGCTTTGGAATACTCTAAATATTATTATTAGAGTGCATTACAAACTAAAAAAGATAAATTAGAAACAAATGTAAAGACAAGAATTTGAAAAAATCCTCGGGCCAGGATGCGAACCTGTGACCTCTCGTTATCAAGACAAGCGCGCTACCGATTGCGCCACCCAGGTACTCACTTAGACTGTTTAATTTTTCCACCATACTTGTCCACCGAATATTTTTGTAACTCTTTGATCCAACCACCTTGTAATGCACATACTAAAGGCTCACAAGGGCGTTATGTGATTTCACGCCTTGTTCTTTAGAAACAGATGGCGCTGTCGTCGCTACAATGTGTGTTGCTTCAGACAGTTATGAAATTCACAGTTCTCATTAAGTGAGATTATGTTTTTATTGCGAAATCCATGCTTTGGATTACTCTAAATATTATTATTAGAGTGTATTACAAACTAGAAAAGATTAATTATAAATAAATGTAAAGACAAGAATTTGAAAAAAATCACATATTCGAGACAGTTACTTGGTGTTGTTGTCGATGGTTTCATGAGTTTGAGCCATATACTCTATGGTTGGAGCCAGGGGCCGCTCCCCAGCTATAAATCTTAGTACCGCCAATGGTAGCACCAGCATGTTGGTTGATACACAACTCTGTACGACGCCTGCTTCAGCTCAACCTTCCTATTTGTAAACGATTTTAACAGTTATGACGCCACAATAAGAACTGCCAATAGGTAGCTTGTCATGCTGGCGCCCGTACATCACACAAATTCATTCTGGAGACTAAGTTAGTGACAAAAAATGTCAGGTACTAAGGTACTATACTTTGGAAATTCGAAAATTCACTCCACGGAGCATTGAAACTTCATCGAGTCAACCTCTTTGGTTGTTTTTACAGTAAGGAGGTCTTTGTGCTTTGTAATGCACGCCTTATGCAGCTTTGGTAAACTCGAGGTTAGACTTAGACTTTAGAATAAGGTTAAAGAATTAGCGAAACTAATATATAACTAAATATACAATTAGCTAAATTAAACATCAACGGCAACAACTTTTATGGAGATATTTTCCTCACAACATATATCGTCACGACATATAATCTTGAAGGGGTGTCAGACGTGTTTCCAAGTGTGAACTGTTAAGGGAACAGTCAAAACTCTAACATCCTCTTTTCACCGAGGATTTTTTTACCTGCTCTTTAATTTGGGTTCCGTATCCTATTACTTAGACTCTGCTGTCCGTGTGTCTGTCCGTCTATCACCAGGCTGTATCTCATGAACCGTGACAGTTAGACAGTTGAAATTTACGTAGATAATGATTCACTGTTGCCGCTTTAACAACAAATACAAAAAAACAGAATAAAATAAATATGAAAGGGGGCTCCCATACAACAGAAATGATTTTTTTGCCGTTTTTATAGATAACTAGCTTTTTCCCGCGGCTTCGCCCGCGTGTTATTCGGTTTAACGACATGATTTTTTTCGGGATAAAAAGTAGCCTATGTGTTAAGCTAGGGTATAAGCTATATCCATTCTAAATTTCATCCAAATCCGTTTCAGCGTGAAAGAGTAACAAACATACACACACACACACACACACACACACACACACTCTCACACACACATACACACACACACACACACACACACTCACACACACACACACACTCACATACACACACACACACACAAACTTTCGCATTTATAATATTAGTTAGTGTGATATAGTGTGATGGTACCTACGGAACCCTTCCGACTCGCACTTGGCCTGTTTTTTTTTCAGACTGCCTTTAGGGTCTAGGAGGCACTGAACAATAAAAGCATGTAATTTTAATACGAAAATGTTGTGCTTCTCCGTTATTTAAGGGGGGTTAGCCCGATTTCGTCTCTTTTCAAATTAATTTTAAGCCAATAAATAGCAAAGATAAAAATTAATAAAAAATTATATATTATATTTCACTCTTTGATTTTGATATTTCGGCTATTCGATACACGATTACTTACATTTTCCTCGATCAATTTAAATCGCAAAGATAGGTCTGAACTATGATGTAAATATCATTTCATTTGAGCTATATGAAGTTTTGAACAGTAAACCTTATATTGAAATAAACGTCTTAAAAAATGTAATATAAAACGGCCGTCATATAAAAAACCCATCCCTCTAATTCCAAAATAATAAATAAAAACACCTGGAAACCGCGAATTTTCTAAGCGGCGCGCTTCCACTGAGCAGGATGACCATGGGTAAAATGAAAGCGTTGGAGCAGGACAGATTTCGCTGGGTAACCTCGCCTTAAATCTACTATCCAGTTACTTACGTCAATGTCTAACCTGCAACAGCTGTTGTATTTACCTAGAGCAGGTCAAGTCTCGCCCCATGAAAGTAACGTGTTTATGGGCTGTCATTTTAAATGCAGTATATTTGATGAGTGTACAGCAACACATAAAATAATCGCTCTCATCATTATCACGTGATTGAGGTCCCTCCCGTTGCAACAATTCAGCAATTCACACCTGTACAGAAGAAGAAGAAGAAAAACGTTTATTAATATATACAGTACATGAAACGAGACAGTTTAAAAAAAAAAACATTACAAGAAACAAAGAAAACACAAATAAAAACAAAATTTGTCGTCGCATGCACTATAAAATATTAAACTGGCCCTGGCTCAGTAAATGTTGGAAATTATTCTCCAACGCTGGTTTTCAGCCAGTACCATGGTACTCCTCATAGTACCCGTACCAACTTGAATGAAAATAAAATAGTCGATGTTGACTTGTCTAATTAAAAACTAAATTAATTAGAAAGTTTACAACTGATAAAAGTTTGTATTTAATAAAAAGTAATAATACAGAATAGAATGTCAATATGGTGTCAATGCATACAAAAAAAATGTGTGTACAAACAACAAGTGTGCACATACGAGAAACGGTTATCGCAATAGTAGTATTGTAAAAATTATCGCTGAATCTTTTGAAGAGACAGTAAATGGGAACGATATTTCAGTTTAAAAGTTGATTTAGACGTGAGTAATTTAAGGGGAGGTGGAATATTGTTCCAGCACTTGGTTGAGAGATACCGAAAACTACTTTTAAAAGCCGCAGTTTTGTGTGATGGTGTGAGTAGTAGACATCCAGTTCGTGTGTTGTAGAATGAATGGAACCATATACAATATATAATAACCGGATTATTTGTTGTTTTATTTTAGTGTGTGTAAATTTGAAACTTGTATGAACCACCGTCTTTAAGATGGAGCTGTAACAAATAACGTTAAAAAATTGAATTTTGTTTTTTTTTTTTCTTTTTTGTTTTTTGCCGTAGTAAAAGTTATACACACGTAATCTGTGAAAATTTCAACTTTCTACCTATTAAGGCTGAAGCTGTCGACCCTTGTGACTGACGGACTGACAGACAGACATACAGCGGAGGCTCAGTAATATTGTCCCGTTTAGCACTCTTCGGGTACGGAACACTAAAAACGTGAAGCTGACTAAAAACATACTCATAATTAAAGCCAAACAAAAAGACCTTAAAAAGATTTTAAGCCCAAAACCTGAAACTAGGCTTGTTGAAGCACTTTGTGAACTCCGCGTCGACGTTTACTATTTTACATATTCGATCCAGCTAAAAAAAAGCAGAAAATGTCCGCCACTAATTAAAAAACAAAAATAAAAGTCAGAAGAGTTGCTTGTTTAACAACAAACTAATTTCCATCGCCTCTGTCCCTACTAACAGTACTAACCTCCCTCTTTCTTTGTCCACAGATTTTCGTCGAAGCCTCCGACAAGGTTTATTGAAAAAGTTGCACTTCGAATGAAAATTTCACCGGTGAACCGTTTTATTGTCGCGCCCGTGTCTCAAAAACCAATTTAAAGTTTTATTTGAGAGTAGTCAATGAAATTAGATATCTTTGACTTCCTATATCGGCCGATCGTTGTTTATTTGACAAATAAATTCAGTCTTTGTTAAAGCGAACATTAGATACAGCTTCATTGACTATTTTCGTAAATGGTGCCTCTAACTGTGCGTGATAAAACAAATTGCCGTTGTGTTTGACAACTAAAAGAAGCTAACTCGAGCAGTCGGTTCGTCCGTGAGCATAGAACCGAAATGTCTATAAAAGTTCTATGACGGTGAATAAACCAACGCGACAATGTACGTGAATGTTGTGAGTGCTGACGTGGAGTGCGTAAGGGCGCGTTCGCATTGAGAAGGCGGGAGCGTTTCGTCGGCAAAGCTGGGTGTGTGCCACGGCGACGAGCGTGGAGGGACGCGGGGGTGCGGGCGACGAGGAAGAGCCCGCGCCCTCGCCGGCGCCCGACGCGGAGGCGCCGCGCCGCCGCCGCCACCGCCCGCTCTACCGCCGTCTCTTCCACTATGTCCGCACGGCGTGGACCGGCGTCAAGTTTGCTCTAGGTAACGTTAACACATTGTAGTATACCTACTTCTCACTACTTCACTTTACAACTTTTATTGTCCCTGCTGCTTGAGGTATGTGTTCACGACTGCAACTTTGCAGCTCCGACTATTTTATGCCACGATTGCACTTCTTCGCATCCATAAAAGTTCAATTTTTAACGTGATCAATGTTTAGATCAAACTCCTCGCTGCCTTTTGCTCATATAAATAAAATCAATCTATATTACAGGAAATGTTTCATTTAACGTGTTGTTTTTAATTCCATAAAAAAACTTTTAATTAAAATGGAATTATCAACTTTATTATCTGCGAAAACGCCTAAGTTACAAAATTGTTTATGAAGTTTAAGGTCAACATGGAGACTTTACTTAAAAATGCTTTCAAACTTTCCATGGCAGAAAAGTAAAATAAAAAGAAGTCCTCAACATAGTTACTTAGTTGAGAATTGTGGGTTTGAGTTTCATATATTTGCAAGGTCAAAGGAAATAAAGAGAGCCGAAGACTGTTTGATGTGGAAATTGAGAGTATTTGAGAAAGCGTTTCTTTGGTAAGCGTTACACTACCGATAGCGGTGTTTGTTCAAGAAAATGAGATGTGGGGTGAAACGCCGAAAAACCGCGCAATTCGCGAGTGTGTACTTACCGTTATGCTTATAGAGAGACGTAAGACCTGATATTTCCATTCGTCTGCTATTTTGACTCGTTCGATTTCACCGCTTTATCTTTGGTTTTATGTTACACTTTATTTTTACTATTTCTGCAGGTTTTATTCCTTACTTATTCTCTAAGTTTTTACCTATATAAAAACATTAGTAGAAGTGTTTTTTTACATATGCATATGTATTAATGGTTAAAAACCAAATTTAAGTTTTATTTAAAACGGACCGACCCATCCTGTCCACTTTAAAACACTCCCGAAAGTTTATAAATGTTCAAATAATTTGCACGAAGCAGGGTTTAATAAATCAGAATATAATAAATAGATGTAATCTTACGGTCTGCCGTTGGTAATTAAAATTTTAAGTACCTTTTCAGATATTTTATGATGACCCAAAGGATAAATTCAGGGAATGAGGATTTAATTAAAATTGTAGCTAAAAATAAACATCGAAATGAAGCTAGAGGATCTAGTTAACTATGCAGAACTACTAAATAAATATAACTACCACTTTATTTCATTGTATCATAATAAATCTCTATTAATTTGGTACTTTATATTTATTTTGTAGTTTTGCGGTTTTTAGTTTCGTAACAGTAGATAAAAACAAAACTTCTTAGCCCTATCCTTCGGTGACATTAGCGTAGCGTATTAGTGCATTAATTTGCGCTGATGTACTACGTTTAACGTCAAACCTATGACACTGCTCATGACACGTAATTACTTAATTAATTATTATTTAACAAAAAACTTGAAGAAAACTTGTGGAAGACCAAAGGCAAGACTAAAAAGAAAACAGTGGATGAAAAAATACAAGAAAAAGAATACACCGGATGTAAATGGACTGCTATCTTTCAATGAAACCATAAGTTCTACTGAGCCACTTCCACATGTACAGACACCCGCAAAGATGAAAAAATCGTTTTCCTCTCTATAATAACCTTAAGATACTACTTGAAAATTTAATATAGGCAAGTAAAAGTTTTTTTACATTTCCGTTGGTATGTTCTTGTGGGAAAGCTGTTCAGTATGATAAGTTTCATTAAAGGCTGGCAGTACATTTAAAGATAGCAGTATATGTCAACCCGGTTAATAAACGAATGTAATAATAAGTGCTTTATCTTTTATGATTAATTTCCAAAACCGGTTTGAAAGTGTATTAAAATATAAATTAAACAAAGTGTACAAGTGCATGTCTTTACTTGCTTTTAAGGTGGTAACTTTTTACCTCGGTACAAAATGCACATTATAATAGTGTTTTTCTTACTTTTAAATAAAAAGTATGCAATAAATGTGTTTTAAAGCAACTTGCGGAAGTAGTTTATTAATAATAAAGTCTTCACAAAAAAATTACGTACTTTAATGTATTACATTTTGTTTGCATTACATTAACAAACTTAAAAGCGTGTTTACGGTTGTAATGTAATGCAGCTAAAATGTAACGCATAAAATTGAATAATTTTCATGTGATCATTTAACTATTAACATTCAGTTTGCACGAATTGCTATAAAACGAATTTATTGCATACTTTTAATTCAAAAGTAAGGAAAACAATATTATGATGTGCATTTTGCACCGAGATCCTCCGTTACCACTGCCAATTTGTCGTAGCGGAGTAATAGGACTCGTGCGTGCCATAAAGGTTCCGTACATACCGCTTAAAACACAAACGTATTCCACGAGCATTAAACTCTATGTATCCAAAGGATCTAATTAAGTTAGTCTTCGATAATTCGAAGTTAGTTTTCGATATTTTTTCCTATATCGGTGCTATAAGACTTACCTGTAAATGGAATTTCAAGTTTCTAAGTCAAATAGAAGTGCCATATAGCTTTTCATTGTGAGCCAATTTGTATGAAATTGATTACATAAAGGGCAATAATTTGTTTTCGCGTTGAGACAGGCCTGATTTTTGACAGCACCAATGGGGCTGCAGATTTCTGTAAAAGGAATTAGTTTCAACTGATATCTTTCACGGGGCCTGAGAAAAATTGTCCTCACAGACAGACAACAAAGTAATCATATAAGGGTTCCGTTTTTTTCATTTTAAGGTACCGAACCCTTAAATTGGTATTTTGAGTTATTTGAGGTTCAAGCTCTATCCTACCATACCGACATATCCGACCATAGATTAAGGTTTAACATAATACCGTAAGATTATGAGTTGTAAGTAAAATCGTAAACGTAACAGCTACGCCTTGTGATGTTATGTCTACGTCGTAGCACAAGCTCGTAGCAGAAGCTACGCCGCGTAAATTAGGTTCCATGATCCTTGCGAACTGATCGCTAGTGCTAATGTGTGTCCTCGCTTAGGGAAATATCTCCTTTTTTTCAGTAAATTTGTGATATATATTTATTAAATATATGAAGTATAAGGAATATAAGAATTTTATGATAATAGAAGAAAACTAAATAAAAGTATATATACCTTATGCATTTTTTTCTTTACTTTTATTACGTAGTTTATCTATGATATATATTTTCAAGACGGTCTTCAAAATAAATTCTTTTAATAGTTATTCTGAACAACTTTATGTCTAAGTAATCATATTAGATTAAACTTCGTAATAAAATATACGGACAAGTGTGAGTAGGACTCGTGCCTTGAGTGTTCCTTACATATCGTTTATTTAAAACACGTTAAAAGCATGGTGTTCCAACTCAACTTGACTCTTACGATCTATGAAACTCCAATTATACAGCCAAACTCATATAAATTAAAGTCATGTGAAGTGTGATGAAATAACATACATAGGCTTGTCTTGTTTCACCACAAACGATAGAGGTCCGAGCTAATTAGACACCTGATGTATGAAATATCAAAGCCATGTCTTATTTCACCACAAACGAATAGACCGCGCTAATTGGACACCTGATTTTTCGATGAAAAGTAGCCTATGTGTTAAGTTAGGGTATAAGCTATATTCATTCTAAATTTCATCCAAATCCGTTCAGCCGTTTCAGCGTGAAAGAGTAACAAACACACACACACACACACACACACACACACACACACACACACACACACACACACACACACACACACACGCACCAACTTTCGCATTTATAATATTAGTAGGATATTTAAGACTTAATTACGGATGGAATTTCAAGTTTTCATGGTGAGCCAATTTGTATGAAATGTATTACGTAAAGGGTAATAACTTTTTTCGCGAAGCCTCACTTCAACTTGATTACTCACACCGGGCCCGAGAGAAATGGACAGACAGACGGACAACAACGAGATCCTATTAGGGTTCTGTTTCTTTTTAACCTTAAAAAGAATAAATATGAAGATGCCATTTTAACCTTTATAGTTATTAAAAGCATTTCGCCAAAAATACCCACAATTTAATAGGTCCGTTCACTATTATCATAAAAGCATAATCATTAAATGGTATTGCCATCTAATAATCGTAAAAGACTACGAAGGTAGGGTCACAAATAGTAAGTTTCACGGTAAGCCAGGGTTGCCCACATAATACTCTATATGAGCTCATAATTTTCAGTATAGCCCGCTTTATTAATATTTTAGAGGCCATTGCTTTATGCTTAAGTATGAAAAAGTATCTCGTAAATGACGAAATAAAATTGGGATGATATAAAATAACCTTTTTTTATATTTCCGATGCGGACCACTAAATTATTTTAGTAGTTATAACGTACAGATGTAGTAATAAACCTCTCACATGTCGGAATAAAAAAAGTTGTTTCTTTTATAACATAGTTGTATAACTTTATGATTTAGAGTGCTATGGGAATTTAGAGTTAGAAGCCTGATTTCCAAACAGCGCCATGGGGCCATAGAATTCCGCAGGAGTTACTAGTTTCAAATTGATCCACTCACGGGCCCTGAGAAAAGGAATCTTGACAGATGAACAGATAAACAGACAGATGGACAGACAAACAGACAGACGGGCAACAAAGTGGTCCTAAAAGAGCTCCGTAAAAAGAAAGAAAAAAGACATTTATTTGCAAAAACACAAAATAGTTTTGTTTAATTTTTATTTTTTTTGAGATATTATATATTTGCGGTAAGGAATTCAATTTATTTCTTATTTATGTTGTACAGTCTAACATGATATCACATTTCAATTTTGAATAAATTATACATATATGAGTTCTTAAACAGTAAGATTAACAAAGTAAATACACAAAAACTTAACCTAACAAAATAAAGAGGGGGGGGGGGGGGGCAAATTCGCTCAGTTTAGGTAATAGTTTGTGTTTAGGTAAAATAAAGCTACACATATAAAACAGTGAATGTCCAATGTCCAAGCATGTATAATGCAACGTTGGAATAATTGAAACCGGTCAAGTACGAGTAGAACTCGTCCTCTGAGGGTTTCGTACCATAATAAAATTCCATCATCTCATTTGGACAATAATCATCAATGGTTCACAGCGCAATATATTTGTTCCTAAATGTTCAAAATTTCATAATGGCTATTTACAAACTACGTTGTTAAATTAAAATGTCAATTAATTATTATTTTTATTGTGTTTATTAATGAATTTATGTTCTATCTTATAATTATCAATCTGCAGATTATTATTATCATCATTTCTTAATTTTTTGCATGCTTATATTTATATTTTCATATTAGTTTTTTTCTTGATTTTCTACCCGCCTATGTGTACATTCAGCGAGAACAGGGACAAGCTGAAAATCAGTGCTGTGATGATCTGTTTTTTCACTCACAGGCACTCACAGCATAAGGTGAGCTCATTCCTTTTTGTCGCATGTATTTTTTTAATAATAAATTTCTGTGCATCAATTACGTTTAAGACAATTAAATTATTTAAATTTAAATAAGTTAATAGACTTTAATGATTTTAATATAAATAACAAACTAATCAGTACCGGGAAAAAGTATAAACAAAACTGCAAAATTAAATAAGTCAAGTATTAGGGTACGTAACCCAAAACCTATATTAAAAATCGTAATTTTCAGTTTTATTATTGCACATAATATACGGAAATTTCCAAATTCTTAACTAACCGCCCCCATTTGTTCACTTTTGGAGAAAAAAAAATGTATTTGTACTCTCCTTAATGAGTTTTAAGCAACGACATCCCACTTAAGGGGTATGAAAAAAAAATTGGCCCCTTTTTCATGTAGGGGATCCACTAATAAAAAAAAAATTTAGTTTAATTTTAAATAACAAATAAATAAATTTTAAATAATGAATAAAAATAGTGTTGGGTCAAAATTTTACTTAAGATATCCAAATTTTAGATTTGTACTTCATTCCGTCTGCAAGCTAGGTATATACGGACAGAGAGATGGACAAACTGCAGAGCGACATTAACAGGGCGGATTTGGGCGCAGAACCCTAAAAACCTAGGCAGCACTCTAATTCAGTAATTTTTACGTGAATCGCGTGCATATAGACAGCGACACAGACAAATTTGTCTGTTACTTTTTAAGGTTCCGTAGTACCTGAAAAGTAAAAGGAACCTTTATGGTGAGACTCCGTTGTCCGTCCGTCTGTCCGTCCGTATGTCACAGGCTCATCACTTTAGCACCGTTAAAGATAAAGACTTGAAATTTGGAAAAAAAATAGCATTCATTTGCCTTCACAATAGGTGTGAAAAAAAATTGAAAAATTTTGAATTGTTCAAAATATTCCCAATCCAAAAGTGAGAAAAATAAAAAAATAACCTAAAAATACAACATGGGTGTTAAATTGTAGATATTAAAGAGTTATTTATAAAAATATATACTTTTACTATATTTACTGGCACCGCTTTTGAGAAATCTTTGAAAAACCACAAAATAATATTTCCGAAACTAATGAACCGAAAAAAAAGGAAAAAATCATGGTAATTTGGGATTACGTAAAGATTACCAGAAAAATGTAGCGGGTGAAAAGTTCACGATAACAAAATGACAAAATTAAATTTTTTATCTACGCGTTTTATTTAGAGTACGGTATAAAAATATTTGAGTCTCTCTGTTGTGGTAAAATCGATTATTTTTTTAGTTATCATAAACAGTTATGGGGAAGATTTTAAATACCTTCTTCCTAAGTGTTCCCAAAACTGTCGAATTATGGAACCCTAGGTATGCGAGTCTGACTCGCACTTGACCGGTTTTATTTAATAATAATTTTAACGCCATTGAGGGGAGGAATCTAGTTCTGTATGTTTTTGCCTTATATTAAAACCTACATACGATATTTTTGTCACTACTATAGATTATAATTTGTCACTTTTTGGAAAAAAAAATGTTATTTGTTGTTTTATATTTGTGCTTAAAGCATACTCTAGGCATCACAATATTTAGCTTTGAATTAATGATACATCAATTACGTCTAGTTACTGAAGAATCTAAGTATTTTAGTTCTTTTTTTGTTGCATTATTTTATTTTATTTTTATTTTTTGGTGTCGATTTGGTGCGGTACGACAGGAGTAACCTTATTTTGAGTGTCCTGTCCTTGTCTTTTCGATACAGAAAAAAAAGACAGAATGATTAAACTAAGTTAAGTCCTGTCAAATAATAAATTTAACCGTGCTATACAGAATCGACACCACTGTTTTACGAGACCAATACTTCATTATACCGCTATAAAGTTCTTTTTCGTAAAGAATGAGAGTAAACTTTTGTAAAAGTGAGTTTTTCGCGTAAATTCCTTTTTATAACCGTAAAAATCTCGATTTTTCTAACCGGCCGCGCCGTCATTAGAGAATCTTTTTCTTTTTTATGAAAAAATGTGGTTACGAAGAATCCAAATTAAAGTTTCGACATTACGATAGCATGGAAGTTAATTTTCTAACTTCATTACACAAGTAAAAGGAGGGGCTCCCAAAAGTTAAGGTTTTGTGGTTAATGATAAATTATGCTGAAAACAGCCTATCAAACCGCTAATTATTGTTTACATTATAATCTGGGTTTACACTACACTGCCCTTTTTATGAATAATATCCATAGCTATTGTTACTATTCTGAAGTTACAAGCTTTATTTTATTAAATTGTATTTTAATGAATCTAGACCACAAAATAAACAATTTCATACTATATTCGACCCGTTAACTAGGGGTTTAATTAAGCAAATTGAAAAAATATCACTCACATTTAATAATAGAGCGTTATTTTAGAAATAAAAATATACAAGTTGAAATTTTGATACGTAATTTAGTGTTAGTTCTTTTCTAAGCTAACAACTTTGACTATTGGCTCAATCTGAAATAGCAAAAAAATGCTTTTTTATGAAATTAAATCATTCGACCAAATTCATACTGGTGACTCGGTTTGTGATAAGGAACTAGGTTCAGTAACATTTTGAGACAAATTAAAAAAAAAAAATTTTTGCTATCTTTCTGGTTGGACTACTAGTTTAAGTACAATTCCTAGTCTAGGCAGTAAGGAATCAAAAAAAAATATTTTTCGAATTTCACCAAACGGGTAATTGAAGCTTGTTTCTACTCACTAACCGAGTCTCCAGTATGAACTTGGTCGGTTAATTTAATTTCACCTTGTATACATAGTATTACATACAGAAAAAATTTACCAAAGTTTGTCGCACTATACGCTACTCTAAATAAAACGCTTTCTTCTTGGCTTCGGGGCTAATTTATAAATTGTTCAAAAAAATGCAGAGAACCAATTGAGAGCTTTTGGATTTTAATGTTGACTTAAGTATAATCTCCTCCAACAAGCACCTACCCTCCCCTCTTATTATTGGCCAATATATCTGTAATATATCCCGGGACCAACGGACGCGTTTCGTAAGGCTAGGGCATTCACGTTCAATACACACTTTCTAATACCTACTATTTTACTCGCACTCGCGTACACATACGCATAAACGCACACACATGTCACTTTGATGTACTGTAAACCTATGTTCACAAATAAAGCACTCTGATTCTGATTCACATCATCTCACACCCACTCATCCTCACTCATTCTCTCCACACTTACACATACACGCACTGTTACCCAGCCAGTTCTTAGTAATGTCAATGTATTATAAGCTTGAATTCCTTCTGAACTGAGATAATGTCAACTGTTACACATACTCTGGGACGGAGTAATACTTTATATTCTCTGCTCTAGGGGAGACACTGACTTCTAACATACAGCTAATAAATAGTTTAGAAGTCAGAGTTTCAACTACTACTGTATTTATTATTATTTCAATAAAGAGTAATTTTATTCTTATTCTTTCTGAGACACAGATGGAGTACAAGTCAAACCCTTGAATAAAAGTAAGGAAAACAATATTATGATGTGCATTTTGTACCGAGGTAAAAAGTTACATCCTTAAGGATTTCAACTTGCGACCTTAGGTTAAGTGAGCAAAAGTTTAACCTATATACCATAGAAGCATTCGAACTTATCATTAAGTCTCTGAAACGGATGTAAATGATGGACTGTATTTGCTAAGATGAATAAATAAAGTATAGGTATATAATACAGCCGATTTTGAAGGTTTTAATATTAAGCTAAGAAACTTACTAAAAAACGTAATTTTAAGTGACAGAACTATATATTGCTATTCTAAAGGGCACGTCAACTAAAATTAGCAAGTCTTTTAAACGCTCTAAAATCAAACTAACTTTTTTAAATTTCATCAGATGGCAGCTCTAAAATGTGCCTTGAAATTACCAAAACCAGTAAAAATCACTAAGTTGACTAAATTATGGCTGTCAAACTAAAATTTTAGTTTGACGTTTATAAAATGCTGACTTGAAAATGGCTCTTCGTTTTAACCATACCTATACCTAAAGTTTAATTTTATGTATGTCAAACTAAAACTAAAGCCTTCAAAATCGGCTTTATTACCCGCCTAAGCTTTTATTTGTTAAAATGTAAAATAACAACATGATTAGAAGAAAACCAATTTTTTTTCAGTACGGGATAATGACAGAGACTATATTCGTATTTTAAAAAAATGACACCGTACCATAAAATAAAAAAGATTATAAAAGACTTCAAGGAGTTTGCGACAGTCTCTAAAACAAAGGAGGCAAAATATCTTTTTCACGAATTTTAAATATCCAATAATGTTTAATCCTACTTAACAACGGATACGGTTGAATTGATCTATAAACGTGATTTGAACGATCTTTCAGGGGTTCGACCGCGAACAATTCTTTGTAATGTGAAGCTATTATGCTATCTTCAATCGAGACTTTGCTATTCAGTGTTTATTTTTATCTCTGATAACTTCCTCCTATTATTATTTTTAGGGTTCCGTACCCCAAGGGTTTCCTTAATAGTAATAAGCCTCTGTCTATCTGTCGCAGGGATCTACATTCAGCCATAATAGGTACACAGGGGCCCCCATAAAATTACCCTCAAAAAAGTAGCTTTTTTTAACGTTACTTATTTTACTTAAAGAGGTTAATACATGCAAGTTTCAAATTTGATCATTTTGTTGTACATATTCTAAATTAAAACAACAAAAAATAAAAATTCCGTACTCATCGGGAGCCGAATTATTTGGCACGCGCTACCATTTTAGCGGCTTGTTTTGTGTCACCTTGATGTTGCTACGTCATATTTCTATTGTTGTTATTTACTGTATTGTGTGGTGGTACGGAACCTTTTGTGCACGAGTCCGCCTCGCACTTGGCCATTTTTTTATTGGTATGTAAGAAAGGATAGAATAGAAAAAATTACAGACAACCCTTTTACTTTACCCCTGTGACAAAAGATCGAGGTCAACTGCCACTAGCTACGCTACGACTTAGTTTAAGTTAATAGTGGACCGCCATTACCAACTCTATAGGTTATGAAAGGAGGTCCTTTGTAACTCAAACTCAAACTAGAATAAATTATTAGAGTTGGAGCTATCTTTGTCCCATTTAAGGGCAGCGTATTGAACCGCTGAAGTAAATAACAAACGTCAACTAACGACTGCACTTGCGAGCGCTACGTTTTACCGTGACGGCACAAGTGGCTCGACATCGCATCCGCCTCGTCTGCACTCTGTGTATCTGTGTAAGCAGCAATGACGCCTTAATCAATAGTCAAGACAGGATAGCCCCGAGCAGAACCAAGCGGTGCTCCTCCGTCGTCAAACAATATACGACATGACTGACTCAACTAATTATTGTTGGACTCGCCAGGCCAGAGCTGAGCGCGCGCTCACCTCCCGGCATGAAAATGCACGTATAGATAATCACAACTAAACCCTGTTCCGTTGTTACCTAATCACCTTGTGGCTTTCGATAATGCCTACGTGGACGCGTGACCCGGGCGATAGCCGTAGCGTCGAGTCGCCTAATCCACTATCCAGATAGAGTGCCGGAGATGAAGTCCTCCCACTAAAAGCGCATGAGCATGACAAATGCACACGTCCATATGCAAGCAGTGTTTGTCGGACAAATTGGGGAAACTCACGTGCCACCCCAAAGGCTACTAAGAGAGTGCTAACCGTTCACAGAGATGAGCTTTCGGTTACAAGCTATACCGAACAGACTAACATGCCCGCAATCCTGCAGCTCAAACAACTTAGTTAAAAGTTGAAACTTATAACATGCCACTACGAATCCAAGCCCGTGTCAAACACCATCCACGAGCGTTAGCAAGCTTCAAGTCAGATCAAGTCTGACTCCCACATTCCTATAAGAACGCAACCGAACCAGTAGTTGGAATTACTGGGGTGTCTCCAACCCGAACGTTACAAACATCTTTATAATTTTGGTGAATATACCTAAGGAAGGATACATTTATTAATGCAACCAAATTCATACTTGAGGTTCGGTGAGTGATCAGTATCACGGATCTAAAAGACTTATTCCTAATTTAGCAAAATTAAATGTTGACCTCCCATAGTAATTGACCCGGGGTAGGCTAGAGTTTGTAGGGAACAAGATTTTTTCAAGACTTTTACAAAAAGGCTTATCGAACCTTGATACTGAGCACTTACCACGTCTTCAGCACGAATTTGGCTGTACAAATCAATTTCACGTTGTATAAAGTTTTGTTACCCGTTTAACACCACCCGGAGATCACGTGTCGGGACTTTAGGGTAAACAGACGGACGCGGCTAACCTCCAAAAGATCGAGGTCGGTATAAATGCTACAACACAAAAAATGCACTGTAATTTTCATGCACCTAAACAATACCTTCTACAATTCAAATTAGGTCAACACAAGCTGGTTATTTTTGCCAATTTATAATTGGATAGCATCTAAATTGTCGCATAATAATAGTTTGGCATTAGACCAACATAAAATGTACCTCGTCAGTTCTTATCCGAAACACGACCTGGTGGCATTAAACAAACAATACTTCGTGTAATTTCGCATATTTCCTACAACATAATCGCGTTCCGAGGAGAATAACGGTTTAACGCGTTCCTAGTTTAAAGTGTTCTTAAATATTAACCCTTGAAACGTAGCCAAAGTCTGCAAAGTGTCGTCTGTTGAACAATTCTCAAAACTAATATTACACGCTTTTATGTGTGTGTTTGTATACGTGTGATTTATATACAGTCAGGATTGTGTACTTTGAGTATTTACACAACTGTTGCGTCTATCGTGCGTCTGGGTGAAATGGTGTAACTGATCGTTGCCAATACGGATATCCCGAGTGCATCGACAAAAGCGAGCTTCAGCATAAGACCACTGAATGTAAAACAAAATAAATCCAAAAACAATGTGACTGATAACAGCATAGATTTGAAAACACGTGTAATAACAGTGCAGAGTGAAGATGGAACGGAGAAAAGTGTACCAATTGCAGTGAAAATTACTAAATCGAGTCTTAAAGATAAAAGCCCTGGGAAAAAGAGTAAAGGAAAGTCGAAAAAGAAACGGGTGAGGTTTACAGACACAGCCTTCTTAGAAGAAAGAATCCCTCTCTGGCGGCGCTTTGTGCATTTTTTTCATTTCCTTTGGCAGTGCACAAGGGATACTGTTGAAACTGTGCTACGTAAGTTACGTTTTATTTTATTATAGGAGATTTCGTGAGATTCTTTGTCTTGTTGTAGCTGCTTGAAGAGACTTAAGAAAAGCAAACAAGCAAGCGTCACTAGCATTTAAAGTCCTAAACACGGAAGTTGGTTCTTTATAATAATGTTAGTTTTATATTATTATTAATTAACCTAGTCAATTACTGCTTATACTAGACGAAAACCGTAATTAAATTGTTATTAATTTCCGGTTTTACGTAAACATTCCTCTGTTTTTGTTTTTCATCATTATTTTTAGACCACTCGGTATAAATCATTCCTACAAAATTCAACAGCTTTTGCTTCTACTTTCATTAATTTTTCGTGAAACTAACAACCTAGTTTCAGTGGGTTTTATTCCTGTTTATAATTGTTTTTATAGAAATAATCTTGCTAATTCGAAATCATTAATGAAGCGTAACATGTGAAACTGAGCATCTCAAAGCGAGTTTTTTCTAATGAGCTCGATAAAATATGTATATACCTCTGGTATAACTTTTTCTCAAAATATTCCCGGCAACGACGTCATCCAAATAGCAATTAAGAAATTGTTTGGTGTGTACCGCCACCATGTTTTATGATGAATTCTGGCAAAAATTTCTACCCCCCCTCCAACTCTCACTTTACCTCCCCTCACTTCGTCAAACATTCTGTCGGACAAGTTGAGGCCCAACTTCACTCTTTGTGGACTAATTAAATTTGCAAATGGTAAAAATCTGAATACAAAGTAATCAGCACTAGATCGATACCCGTTAGTATAACACTGTCATCTTATAATTTTTGTGTTAAAGGAATATGCTGTGCCAAAACTGAATAAATCTTTTTGGTTTTGAGATCTGCTATTGAGAGATCTGGATCTTTGTCCATTTGTCCACAGCATATCCTAAAAATAGTTCAACCAATTTTGCTGAAAATGTGATGAAGGTATATTGATATTGAGATAATAAAAATATTTAAATGAAAAAATACTTTCGAAGGCACACGTTCTTTTACGTTTCATGTATAGGTATATGTCATATTTTTATTTTCCATTCGCCTGATGACGACCCCACTGAGGGGTCGAAATATAGCACATTTTACTTTATATTATTTCTGTGTGTTAATTAATAAAAATAAAAACTAACAAATAAAAGCTCTTTGTATAAGATATACGCTTAAATTTAAATTTACTTCAGTGAACGCTGTTTATATTATTGTTTAATGAAAATTTGTTACAAACGGTATTCCGATCAAATTGCTCTGAATGCGACTGGAAACTAAAAGACCCAAATAAGACCAATTTCCTGTACAACAGTTATTGACAAAGCCCAAATTTCCTCTAAGATCGGCCTGTAGATGACGTCATCGTAAGGAGGTCCAGGTCAAGGATCCGTGTACAGTAAATTGTTATATTTACGATAACTTGCGCCATGGGTACTGCTGGGGCCCTTCATATGTGACCCTCATTCTTTTGACCTTAATTTATGTATGACCTTTATGACGTAATAATTTTATCCACAAGATTATATTAGAACCAACCTGAAAGGAGGTGAAAAATTCCATCCATCCATCCATCAGCCTGTTTCGTCCACTGCTGGCCACAGGCCTTTCCAGGATTTCGCCACTCTTGGCGGTCCTCCTGGAAGAAATGCCCATACTCACACACGCTGGGCAGGCCGGTTGGTGAGCGCGGTGCCGAAACCTTTGTACCAGTGACGCCGCTGCCCATCACCAGTCTGTTTTTATAAGCCCCGGCAATTGGGGATGTGATGATCGGTGGGCCGCCTGGTTTTGCCTGAGAGCTGTTCTCTTACTCTCCCCCGAATAACTTCGGGAGGATTTGCGAGTAAGATGGTGGTACCTCCACAGTGGAGCCTGACATCAGCTCTACCACCTAAAAAATTACTGGTAATTAATAGTATTAGAAATAGTTTCTTAGTTTACCTATTTTACCATAGTAGGACCTATAACACTTTTATAACCAAAAACTATAAACCTATAATACAATAAAACATGATGTTTTTACACTACATACTCTCCTGCTAAAATTCAGACTCAGAGAGGAGCCAGGGTTGAACAAAAGGGTCTAGCTAGACTGTTGATTTTTGAGATAAAATATCACAATATAAATGTAGATCGAACGTATATAGATGCTTCGGTATTCCAGGTTTTACGGTAGCGTTAGATTATATCTCAACCGGATTTCGATAGCACAAAATAGAGAAAATCCGGATAATAACTAAGAGTATACGAAGCAACTAGGATTTGTATCTTACCTAGCAATATGCTAACTAAATCGGAGCTTACTTTCCTTCGCTATTTTTCCTTTACACACCAACACATCTATTGACTCACCTTCTCATACACATACATACCCCTTAATACCAGTAGTATTACGACGCTATGGGGGCATTTTCAACTGGAATAGTAAAGATTAAAATACTTAGACACAAAACCTAACGTATCTAATTGTGTAGTTATATGTAGATATTTATTTATTCAATTATATAAAACCTATAACAAAATATAAAACCAATAACTTACTAACTTCTATAAAATTAAAGCATAAAAAATATTATATAGAATAAATACGATCATAACCGCATTAATCAAAATCTCCGATTTACCCATGTCGGAGGAGAAAGCTAAAAAAAAAAGTATATTAAATATTGGTTCAAATCTTATCATGTTTGCCGACGATACGGTCATACTCTACCATGGAGCTAGTTGGGACGAGGTACAGAGTATTACTGAACGAGGCCTTTCTAAAGTAACTAACTGGTTAGAGAAAAACCTTCTGTCACTAAACACGACCAAGACAAAATACATGTGCTTCAGTAAAACTATTGTGTGCCTCCCTAAAGAAGATTTCAAAATAAGGATTCATACTTATCCTTGCAATACTAATCCTACCGATCTACAAACATGTAACTGTCCACATCTGGATAAAGTTAGCACTTTAAAATATCTTGGAGTAATTATCGACAATAGGCTTAACTGGCACTCTCACATCTCAAGTACTGCCAAACGGCTAAGAAAGTTAATTTTTGTTTTTAAAAACCTACGTACTGTAACCGAAAAGAAGAACCTTGTGCATGTGTATAATGCTCTGGGTCACTGCGTGATTAATTATTGTATAACTGCATGGGGTGGAGCTTCAAAATCCCATCTGATTGAGATGGAACGTGCCCAACGCGCTGTACTTAAGGTCATGTTGTACCTACCATGGAGACATCCTACAATATCAGTATATGAACAATCTGAAGTTCTCAGTGTGCGTAAGTCTTATATATATCAATGCCTTAGAAGGTATCATCGATATACAGTTCCACACCTTACTGAAGCAAGGCAACGCACAGATCGCTGTCCTTTACCTGCGGTCAAAAGCGTGTTTGCACGTGCTCACTACGATTTTCAGGCTCCAAATTTGTACAATGCTATAAATTGTACAGTAAGATTAAAAAAACTAAGTAATTATCAGGTGCGTCATAGGGTTTTCCAATGGCTAAGCGACTTAACTTATGAGCAGACTGAAAAACTGTTGTAGATTATTAATTGGCTTGTTAAACCAACTATTCAGACACAAATAGCCTTCACACACACGCACGATCTTTCACTCTCACATACACTCAACCGATCTCATAATATCACTCGCAACACACTCAATACCCACTCACACCTCTCACATACAGTATAAGTACAACCTCTTTTAACTTTGTTTAGACTAATAATATTATAAGTTATATTCTAACATTTACAAACACTACTACCAATGAATGTAACTAAACGTAAACAAACCTTATCTACTTTAAATGTTGTAAATTTTAGCTTTGCTCTTTTATTTATCTTTTTAATTTAAAATAACAAAAGATAATTTCACAGTTATTATTACAATTAATAATTGTGTACTACTGGTCTTAAATCATGTATAGCTATAATACTAACCCTTAGTTAAAAAAAAAAAAAAAAAAACTTTTGTACCTTTTGGCTAGATAATATATTTAAAAACTGAAATTATGGGAATGTACTGACTCCTAGCTTACAGTTTATACTTTTATAGGAGTTGGATACTCATTGTTTTATGTAAATGTATTATGGTCAATAAATATATTTTATGTTTGTTTATGTTTATGTTTATTAAGAAAATCCACACTGTAGTCGTTGTAAAGATTCATAAATTTTAACGAAATAGATATTATAACTTAGACTCACGTTGATCCTTACGAAAATGAACGGGACGTTTCGGTCAAACTTGAGAGTGAACTTCTTCAAGTTTCGCGAGAAGCTTCTGCTGCGCCTGCAATACCTTATGGATACTTTCTCGTAAAAATCAAAATGAGTCTTAACAGTAATATCAATTTCGTCTTACCCTAAATTTACCCCATAAACGACATTGGCTATGGATGTAATATCCATAATGCATATCGCTCGTACGTTTGTATACAGTTTTACAAGACCTTATTGTATCTGTGCTACTAAACCAACAGTCAAAAAGCAAGTCTACGCATTATAAAGTCCAGAGCATCATAAACATTGTGTAATATTTATTTAATTTTCACCTGGATAATGCTTGGTGCCATGAGAATATTGATCCTAGTCATAATACTACTGTTCGTTAATTTTCTAACTGATTTGTGTTTTTCAAAGCGTTTGTTTTTATATGGACAAATATTTTTATTTTGTTTTTTTATTTTGACATTTCTTTTTACATATTGACATGAACATTTTATAACTTTATTAGTTGATAATCTGACTATACAATAACGATAAACTATATGAGACAGGTAGATGATTAGTATTTTAACTTACTACCTCATTAGACAGGTAGACTAAGATGTATTTTTTTTCCCTCATGACACAATTTCCTTCTGTCTTTTATATTTTTATCCTTTAGTTATTAAAGTTTAATACTTTGTTTTGTATGATTTTATGTAAGTTAAAAAGACTGTAATAGTATTAAGCCATATTGAAAAAAAAATACTGATAAAAAAAGACATGATCTTCCTAAGTTTCTTGCCCTTCTTCTTAGCAAGATTAATCGAATGGGTGGATTTAGGCATTAAATCTATTTATAGTTTATTTATCTATTAACTTATTTATTCATTGCATTATGTAGGTATATACAATATTTTAATTTTTTATTTTAAAATAAAATTTAATATTTTAATTTTTTATATATTTGGTTAGGCATTATATTTATTTATGGTCTATTCAGTTTATTTATCAACTTATTTATTAATTGCATTATGTCTAACAATATTATTATTCCAATAAGTCTTTATTTTATGCATGTGTATAACTTTAGTGGCCCAACTTAAATATAGTTTTTTTATATATATATTTCCCGTAAGTATCATATTTGTTTCATTATAAAATATTATTTTTATACAGATTAGATTTGACATGTAAAACGTATACTTTATGTATCTATTTTACAAATAAACATTTTGAATCTTGAATCTTTGATAAAAGAAATATAAATATAGCCCTCAGCATAATCGTGCATGCAACGATGAGCAAATTGATCTGCTTTTGCAAGCAATATGGCTATTAGCTATAATTTATTTTATATTTACAATCAAAAGCTTTTCAATTATATTTTTAATAATTGGTTGCGTCTTGCAACCTTCAAAGAAGAAAGCATAATCTTTTATAATGTTCCAAAAGCTTACCCTTTGACGGACATACCGTGAGTTTCCTGGTAAGTTTATCTTTTTTCACTAAACCCTAATAAAATGTAAAAGGCAAAAATGTTGCCTCTTTATTTCCAGCGCAACAACACGTTGGGTTTTAGATGTGTTGGCTAAACATTTTCCCGTGAAAAGGCTTTTGCATAAAATTGCTTTGCATAGTAATGCTTTTATTTAGGTATGCAAAAATAAACACCGTCTCGCAAATGACATATAAGTTACTATCAGTTGAAAGTATTTTAACGTCAATACAATTAAAATAACATATAATTATGTACACAGATACAGTCCCCAATGAATACCTATTTTGTATCGTAAAATCAGTTGCCAAACCGAGTGCCTATCGTCAAAAACATACATATCCGCTTATCTAAGGATACGTTCGCACTTAAAATGACGTCACAATTCGTAAATAGTTTTATTTGAAACCCATTGAAGGTTATTTTGGAAGTTCATTTTTTATTTGTTTTTGGTGAATGGCAACCATATAGATGGCAGCCGACACTGAGTTACATAATGCCCGCTGGTTCAATTTAAAAACACAACAGTTTGTTTCAGTAAATCATATGAATTAATATTACAACAGGCATGTGAAATCAGACGTACTGATGGTACTACTCATGTCACAAAGGCCAATTTACATGCACTTACCTTTCATGCCAACCAATTCGTTCGTTTTCATCCCGAACTCGCTCCTATTACAATGCAGTAAAGCCCAAAGCATAGATTATTTTAATATGCAAACAGTATCATCTTCGTCAGGATTGAATCGTAATCAGAGTTATGATTACGTTTGTTTTGTAATCATGGGCATCAAATTGGATGCTGGAATAAGCCATCTGTGAGACAACGAATTGGTTTCATCTCAGATGTCTTGCAAGTGAAGCTTTTAACAAAGATTGACATTTTGCCCGGCGCGGCTTTTACACCTCTCGAGGTGGATTTTTTGGAAGGGTGTATAATACCTCACTTCGCTTCGCATGATCCTGTTTTATACCAACAAATACTGCAACAATCCCTCTGCAATTAATATATTATATGATAAAGTTGAGGACTAATGCTATGTCCATACTGTTGTGAAAACTTGATTCCATTAAATTTTATCGATAGAAGTTACCTTCAAACCGTACAATAAACCGATAGCATTCAATGAATACTTGAAATTAAATCTGAAATTTTGCATAATATAACTGATATTAGTATAAAGCAGCTGCAGACTGTTCCATAAAAATGAAAAAACCATCAGTGTAGCCGCGATTTCAAAATAACTGATGTTTTTGCGTGCGAGGCATCTGATTAGAGTGGGATAGACAGTTACAAAACCGAAGCGTTAGAGCAGGACTGCGAATTGAGGTATTATGAACCCTTACGGTGAATGTACATATACTCAAACTGCAATTTAGACATATCTTTGAAGGCCTACTTCTCCTACATGGATGGTCAAAACAATTTAAGAAAAATGCATATTAGGCATGACGTAATCAAAAATAAATTCCATTAATATTACATGAAAAATGTCTTTACTTTTGACAAAAACAAATTGAAAGTTAAAGAGTTTTTTTCCATCAATCGCGTCCGTGTGAAAAGTATTATTTTCTGCTACTTTGCGCTATCCGAAGACGCGGCGATCATTAACAGCCACTTTGCAATACGCGCTCATATGAATGTTATAAAATGTCGTTTTGAATAAAATTACAAAATAGGATAAAATAATACTTTTGCTGTGCATGAACGGTTTTTTTTTTGTTATAATTTTATTGATCTATAATTTTTTGACCATCAAAATGATTAGACGATCGGAAACAGTAATATATTTTTTTGGTAATTAATACTAAAGAAATTTCTTGAAAGAAAACTTTTGACAACTTTCAATTTTTGTTTTCTCAGTAGTAATAGCAGAAAATACAAAATTAAAATTTATTTTAATTATATTATACTTACCTATCTTCATATAATTTTTATCTTCATATTTTTTTGTTTTTACACCACCGTATAAGAGGAGTAGGCCTATAAATACAGGTGTAAATTGCAGTTTGAGTTTTTCATTCAAAATCTCAAAACCAGCTGTTTAAAACTATTTATTTCTAGAGCTCTCAACTAGCGCTGCTAACTAGCTTTGTAACTTTCTGGGTAACCTTCAATGAGGTTTTATTTTCTTATAATATCTTTGGTAACCTTAGATAAAATTTAAACAAAAAGAGTATTGTTATAATGACTGGATTGATATCGATTAAAAAGTCCAACTTTTTAACTGGAAAATTACGAATATTCAAACAAACTATATAGGTATAACTTATTAAATGAAAGTAACACAAGTTATTTCCATTGTCCCATAAGATCAAAAATATAATGACTGATATGTAAATAACTTCAAAAATACAGAATCTGTTAAATTATGAAAATCTTATAGTGTATTTTAAGTGTAGATGTAGAAAAAACTCACTTTTTGAGAAAAAAGTATATATAAACTAAACCCTTTTTTTCGAGTATCGGGTCTTATTTGTTTATTATATTTTTTTCATGATCTTATTTGTTAAATGACGTAAATCCTTTTACATTTCACATTACAATCTGTCTATCTGTTAAGGCGAGGTTGATAAACTTTTAATTTAAAATCGGCGCCTTAGGGAAGTGGAGTGAGGGGGACGAACTCCATACAAAAATGCGCGAACTAGCTTATGCTGTAAGGTCGTATGCGGCAAAACAGTATTTCTCATTTAAAATGACAACTATAAGTAATTTAATAAATCCAATCGGCCATATTGAAGTGTATTTGTAGACTAATTTAAATAAAAAACTTAGAGGCTTCATTCGCTTCTGTTTGTCAGTAAAATAGAAATCTCTGTTTTAAAAGAGGTTTCCTAAATATTTTTTCTCTGCTATGAAAATTAATCAATCAACTAAACCTTCGGGCAAAATGATGTCAATGAAATGCTTAATTTAGTATATAAATTTGTAATCACATATGTTTTTTTATTGCGAGATCCATGACGCCAAAATGTCGTGGCGTCGCCACACGTTTAAATCGAGAGATTTTTCCAAAAAATGCTTTGTTTTGCAAATGTTTGTCTTTTCTATCATCCGCAACGGAAATAAAATCTTAAGCATCGGTTTGCTGGTCTGTTACAAAGGAAACGATGCAAGAATTTCCTTATTTTCCTTTCACCTTTCTACTGTTTTATTTCAAAAAGCGAAACAAAGCAAAAGGTGTTAATTTATCGCGAGATACTTTTGAATTAGCCGAGCGTAATATCCCACGTAAATCACTTTTAACGCAACAGTAAATTACTTTCCTTAATTTATTTTAATGCTCAAAGGTTACTTATAAGGGATTTTGCGCACTGTACGGTATTCGGGAGAGTTTTTGCGCGCAATCAAATCAAATTTATTTGCATTATAAATCAAACATGGTATACAAATCAGTGTAGGTACAAAAATCATAAAGATAAAAATAAATTGTTGAAGATTTACAAAAAACTTATTTCAAAAAATAACAAAACAATAGAAATTAAATAAATAGAATAAAATGTCAAAGTTGAAATAGTAAAATTGTAGTACATTGTGAAATTAAAAAAAAAAGATTGAAGCACGGTGAAAAATAAATTAATTCAAAAACAAAATGTCGGGAAACGGATGTCACTAAATACAATTAAGATTCAATAATATTATTATAAAAATCATTTAAATTGTAAAATGGTCGTATTATTAAATAATTTCGTAGCTTATTCTGGAATGCTCGAAGGTTTGCACTGTCCCTGACTTCACTGTCCAGATTATTGATTTTTTTATGCTGGTAAAAACAAAGCTACTGTTGAAAATGTTATAACTTGGAGTAGGTCCTCTTAGGTCTTTGCTATTTCTCAGATTTTTATATCACAACCTACAATACGAAAACTCAATAAAAAAGCATGCTGTGATTTATTTATTTTTATTGCTCTTTTTGAGTTTGGAGTCGTATTTTGCTAGCGTTACATTATAATTATGAATGCTCTAAACTTACCGTGACCTGCTGATAATGAGTCACTCATAACTACATCGAAAGCTTGACCAACCCCCTGATTCTGTATCGTAAAATCAGTTGCCAAACCGAGTGCCTATCGTCAAAAACATACATATCCGCTTATCTAAGGATACGTTCGCGCTTGAAATCACGTCACAATTCGTAAATAGTTCAATATCCATTGAAGGTTATTTTGGATGTTCATTTTTTTATCTGTTTTTGGTGAATAGCAATCATAGATGGCAACCGACACTAAGATACATAATTTAATAGGTCCGCTTTTCCCAGATAGACAGATTTTAAAGTAAGCTTACTCGTTTAAATATTTAAAAATTTAATATTGTGTTTTATAAGATTCCGTACCTTAAGAGGAAAAAACGGAGCCCTTATAGTAGAGACTTTGTTGTCCGTCTGTCTGTCCGTCCATCCGTCCGTCTGTCAAGACCCTTTATCTCGGGAACGCGTATACCAAATACATATCATACCATATCAATATACGAGTATAAACATATACTCAAGTTCACAGTCCCTTAAAGCTGTGCAAAAATCAAACTTCCAAGTTAACGTAAAAAAAAATACGGCCATTTATGCCGCTAAAAACGTATATTTCGACCCCCTCAAGGGAATCAAAATTTATAGGGTATTTTCCGTAAATAATTATGAAATTTGGCAAATAATACGGTCACAAACTATAAGTATAGGAAAAAAATCTGAAAACTATACATTTGTAATAAAATCATACAAATATAGTCTTTAACGGAACCCTCGGTGGGCGAGTCCGACTCGCACTTGTCCGGTTTTTATTAATTACTAGCCTTTGCCCACGACTCCGCACGCGCTTATGATATCTTTGCCTCGTCAAAATTCATTGAGTGGTTCTCAAGTAAAAAAGGAAGACAGACAGACGTATGTTAAAAAAATTAGAGTTTTAGCTTCAGTACAATAACACATTTCACTTTAAACTGTGAAAAACTATTCAATGTACAGACACGACTTTCTTAATACTTTTTTATAACAGTATAGAATATATTAATTATTTAAAAATAATACTTATACAGTGCTCTCATATACAATATATAGCGTTAAATAACAGTAGTTTTTATTTTCTCTAGATAATATTTGAAATGTAACAAAAAAACGTTTTTTTTTTTTGTTGTTCTACTTCATCGGTTTCTGAGTGCTTGACATGTTTTTTCTACATAACGTATGCTGTATATGTATAAAGCCGGAAAGTTTATGGCAGTGAATAAGAATGTCATAGCGTTGTAAGAAACCAAGGAATATTAAACCCTAGTAATAAAGTACATTTTACCGTGTCACTCATGCGAATGTAGCCATGAAATGGAAACAATTCGGGCAATCCTCCGAAACTTTATTGTTATTCCCATTTTAATGTACATACCATCGTATAACCGTACAATAGAGTCATTCTGAAGTCGTATTACAAATAAGTATACAAAACAATTTCAGTATAAACAACTTTATTGTTCGAAGTTTAAAGCCTATTTTGCAATGATTAATAGAAGAAAATTATTCATAAAACTCGCAATAACTTAAACAAAGTTGCTAAGATACGGCTACCTAGAAGTTGCGAAGTGATATCGAATGAAAGTTACGAAGTTATACTGTGATAATTACAGCTGTATATTAAAACCGATCTTAAAACTCTCAAAGTTTCTTTGTTTACTTCTTTAATTTTTGTTACAAATTTATACAGCTTATTCATTAAGTTGTGGAAACTCCTTACTTAAACTGAATGTATGTTAAAGTGACCCGCAGTTACAATCTAAAACCTACGTATACATAGGTAACACTAAAAGTTTCCGGAACTGGCCACTTACATAAACAATATTTAAAAATTTATTGCAACATTTGAAAATAGAACTCTTTGGCTGTAGAATGCAGTTTGTTTCATCTGACTGTCTTTTGTTTTTACCTTGTGGCGCCATTTAAAAAATTGTGTGTCTGCATCAACATGGATTTAACTCGGGAAAATTTTCGTAGTATGATTTTCTACGATTTTAAGTGTAATTTGACAGCTCAACAGAGCATCGCTCGGCTTGAAACAGCTTTTGGCAATGAAGCACCATGCAAGACGACTGTTTATAGCTGATTTGCAGAATTCAAGCGTGGTCGTATCAATCTCAGTGACGAATCTCGCGATGGTCGGCCGTCCACCGCTGTGACCAACAAAAACATCGATGCTGTGCGCCGTATGATTGAAACAGACAGGCATGTGACCTACCATGAAATTCGCGCATCCTTAGAAATAGGCATGAGTCAAATAAAATCAATCCTACACAAACATTTGGGTGTGAGAAAGCTGTGCTCGCGGTGGATCCCACACAACTTGACCGAGGCTCAAACAACGGACCGCGTCTCTTGGTGCAGTGCCATGCTTACCAGATTCAACGAAGGTGCGTCAAATTTGGTGTGGGACATAGTAACAGGTGACGAAACATGGATTTATTGCTACGATCCCAAAACAAAGCAGCAATCGAGCGTATGGGTCTTTCAAGATGAGCCGAAACCAACCAAAGTGGCGCGCGTGAAAAGTGCATCTAAGCGGATGATTGCTTCTTTTTTTAATAAAACTGGACACGTGGCTACTGTTGCTTCAGAGAATCGTCGTACCGTGAATAGTGACTGGTACACGACCATTTGTTTGCCGGAAGTTATTGACGAACTCCGTAAAAATAACCGTAAACGCCGTATCATCCTGCATCACGACAATGCTAGTTCTCACACGGCCAGACAGACAAACGACTTTTTGAAGACGAAAAATGTAGAACTCATGAGTCATCCTGCATACAGTCCCGACCTGGCACCTTGTGACTTTTTTCTGTTCCCAAAAATTAAGAACCAATTATGCGGTCAACGATTTTCATCACCAGAAGAGGCTGTCGAGGAGTATGAAAAACACGTTTCAGAGGTCACCACAGGGGAGTGGCATAAAAGTTTTCAAAACTGGTTTGATCGAATGAAAAAGTGCATAGACGCCAAGGGAGATTATTTTGAAAAACAATAAATTAATTTTGTACCTTTAATAGTATTTTTTCATATTCATTCCGGAAACTTATAGTGCGTCCCACGTATACAAACTTTTTGAAACCAACACTTTTCTCGTTTTAAGTATTCAAGTATTTTATTGCAATCATGTTGTACAGTATAAGGTGTTATAATAAAAGTAGTATCAAACATGTAGTAGAAGCAAAAGAGGTGTGTCAGGATCGTAGCAGATGGAAATCTGTAATCTCTGCCTACCCTTCTGGGAGACAGGCGTGAGTATATGTATGTATGTATGTGGTATCAAACATGAATCCTGTAAAGGCATAGCAAAACTTTCCCATTTGATGGGATTGATCTCCTTTGGTCAAACAGCTTAATAAGATTAGCTAAAGTCGCTAAACGCGTTTGCTTCTATTTTTAGCTACCTTTACTTTCCTGCTACGTTATTCTTTGTACGCTTATGTCATTGGCTTTACCCATAGAGGAATCTAGCCAAGTTTTCTATATTGTTTTACCGCTCAAGTCACACTTTATTTCTAGATTTTTTTAGCTAGTGTTCATTATAAATATGAGAAAATGTATATTAAGTTTGAGATATGTACACTTAACTTAGGTGGTAGAGCTAATGCCGGGCTCGACTGTGGAGGTACCACCATCTTACTCGCAAATCCTCCCGAAGTTATTCGGGGGAGAGTAAGAGAACAGCTCTCAGGCAAAACCAGGTGGCCCACCGATGGATGGCGGTATATCTATCCCCAATTGCCGGGCCGTATATAAAACAGACTGGCAGCGGCGTCACTGGTGCAAGGGTTTCGGCACCGCGCTCACCAACCCGCCTGCCCAGCGTGTGTGAGTATGGGCATTTCTTCCAGGAGGACCGCCAAGAGTGGCAAAATCCTGGAAAGGCCTATGTCCAGCAGTGGACGAAACAGGCTGATGGATGGATGGACACTTAAGTAATTATAATTTTTCAAAATCAAACGCTTTAAAAATATATTTGGAAAAACACCAAAGTCAATACAAGAAATAGTCTAAGTATAGCTCGGATGCCGATTGATGAGCGGCGGCGGGAGATGACCCCGCTCACAGGAAAACGTGCAAGCAAGATAGACATAGTATTATGAGTCTTATCAAATTCAGCATAGGGCTAATCTGACTGAAACCATTTTTTTTTCACAATGAAAAAGTCAAAAGAAAATTATCCAAAAACATTCTTATCAAGTTTTAACACAAATATGATAAATGATTTTTTACGTCTATCCAGTATTTTCATCCGTTATGTGAAAGTAAAGTCATGTTTTTAAAACAGTCAAAGATTTCTCTTGTCTTACATCTGGTTTTCTGAAAAACTTGTACAATGTCGGAATTGCAAACACCAACTTCGTCTTAAGCATTCGGTGTCAAATAAATGTGTTGTGTCAAAGTTCGATTAATGTTGTCACCGCTTGTCTGACTGAATAATGTCACGTATCACGTGTCTGAGACCCCAAATCAATGCGGTTCAGCTGGGACATGATGGATCACCGCATTATTGCACTCTATTACAACAGTTTTGACGGTTGATTAATTAGTGATTAATTCCAGTTAACAGATTTTGTGTATTCTAGTTAAAGTGAGTGTATTTGGTGACATTAATTTACATACATACATATACGTTAACTCACGCCTGTCTCCCAGAGGAGTAGGCAGAGACAACAGATTTCCATCTGCTACGATCCTGACACACCTCTTTTGCTTCTTCTACATCCATCAACCTAGTCATACAGGCTCTTCTATTCCGGGTACTTTTCCCTTTGCCCTTTTTCAGTATGTCGCTTATTTGGTCGGCATACGTCCTTCTAGGGCGGCCCGGTCGAGCTTTACCTTCCACTTGTGCAGCATAAATTCCTTTCGCCACTCTAATTTCATTCATCCTCTCTATATGTCCAAACCACCGAAGCATTCCTTTTTCTATTCTAGTTACTACATCTTCTTTCAGGCCACAACGATCCCTTATGTCGATATTTTTCACTCTATCATTCAATGTCAAACCACACATACTCCGTAAGGAACGCATTTCCACTGCATTCACTCTACTGCGATGCTCATCTTGCCAGACCCAACATTCACTACCATACATAAGCGTAGGAGCCAACCCTCTAGTAACTATTCAAAATTCCGAGTTAGTAGCTTTATCCCCTAGTAGTACTAATATCCTAAAGTAGACTTCGGCCGTGTTCCGGCATGACGTCACGAGTAGCCGTACCGGGGAGTGTTTACAGGCAGTTGCGTAGTAGCAGCCATTTGTCCGTTACCGACTTCCGTAGATTTTTGTGGAAGTCCCTAGAAATTGATTATTTTGTTGCTTTCATTGCTCCCGCGTCGCTTATCAACGGAAATCTACGTTTCACGTAGCGCTGCATTTATATAAGGTGAAATTCAATCAACTGACCAAATTCATACCGGAGACTTGGTTAGTGATCAGAAACTAGGTTCAGTAATTCTTTTGGCTTTTGGTTTGAGTACAATTCCTAACCAAAAAACAATTCCAAAGCAAAAAAATATGTTTATTGAATTTCACCAAAATGATAATTAAACCTTCTTTCTGATCACTAGCCTGCAGTATAAATTTGGTCGGTTGATCGAATTTCACATTATATAGCGGTAACTTTTCTCCCGCAGCCATTTGATACTTTCCGCCATATTAAAAGTTGTAGATCATGAAAAAACTTCTCCAATTACATATTGATTATAAAGGCTACACTGCCCATCTTACTTTGGCTCAGATTCGATGCTGCCCCAGTTAAACGCATAAAACTGTCGGACATAAAACGGAACATTAAAACAAATACTGATCAAACAGTGAAAAGTTTCATTCTTTGTTTGAATAATATCTTTATTTTCTTTAAATATTGGTAGTAAAATAAAATAAAAAAATAAAAACAGAATTTTCAATATATTTCGGCCTCTTCTATGAAGCCGTCATCATGTCATCATCCATTCAACTGATGACGGCGTCATAGAAGAGGCCGAAATATATTGAAAATTCTGTTTTTATTTTATTTATATTTTACTACCAACATTTAAAGAAAATAATATCTTTACCGATAATAGAGTAAAGTAAAAAAGTCGTGTCTGTACATTGAATATTTTTGCGAAATTTCAAATGAAATGGAGTATTAGTGTTGTACTGAAGCCAAAACCACATTTTTTTTCATTTTCGTCTGTCTGTATGTTCCATTTGAACTCGAGAACCACTCAAGGTATTTGGATAGGGTCTCTTTTTATTACTATCGTACTGACCCGGTCAACATATAGGCTATAAGAGATGTTCAGAAAATAACGCCCAGGATGAAAACGGGGCAGAGATAAACGCAGGCGGAGCCGCGGGTGAAAAGCTAGTTTCTAATTAAGACTTTTCACTGTTATTTGAAATAGCAGTATCTTTTATTTGTTTTCATTCGGCATGGGCTTCCATAAAATAAAAGGGATTCATTGAGTGTTTCGAGCCTTGAAAGTTGAGAAACCACAGATATGGAGGTTATGAACTGTTTTATAGGTTTCCGTACAAAAAGAGTGCGAAACTTCCAAGAGGAAGCGCGAGATCCCTGAACCTCAGGTTATACTTAACTTATACCAGGGTCTCACTGTAACCTTTGTAATGATTTATGATTTAAAAGTGTTTTTTTAAACTGGACCCTATTAATAACCCTCCGCTGTCTGCCCGTCCGTCTGTCAAAGGGGGCTATAGCTTCAGCCGCAGTCGATAGCCAATTGAAATTTTCATAGAATACGTGTTAGAATGGCCTCTATCACGATTAACAACATAATTTTTAAAATGTAACATATATATTGTTGTTCTTAGGGTTCCGTGCCCGTATCGTGTAGTGCACCTTTGTGCGCGAGTCCGATTTGCACGTAGCCCAGTTTCTTATCCTTAAGTTTACCGTCTTCTGAGAGACAACTAAAATATAATATTAATTACGCAACAAGAATAACCTCATTTTAATATGGTAATATGCGATAGTGTGTGTTATACTCGTAGGTATGTTAATGTTATTGGCTCTTATATTCATTGTATTCAAAGATTTATTAGTATCATAAATAAATGTGTCTTTTCTTTTCAGGCTGTACTTAGCATGTCGGTGCCTCAGTATGAGGAACGAGAATCTATAATACAATTCATAATTTATAAAACCTTGTTCTAGATAAATCGAACTTAAAGGAGTGATGGAAAACAAGCCATCAGTGGCCGCCAATTTTAGTATCAAAATTCATTCATTCATTCATTAAATCCATCCGTACGGTCCGAAATAGAATTACATCGCTCAAAGCCATGGATGATTTAAAGTGTGAGCGATGACTGGTCCGTAAATTGTGAGCTAGCAAACGATGTGAAAGATAGCTCATGATTCGGACCGTAATCACAAAATACAATACGAGATATTACTTTGTTCATTTTATTTCGTCAGTCTGCAATAAACATAAACCGTAATACGGTGCCGTGATTCGTGATGGAACAAGAATTTGGATTGGCACTGACCTCTTGTAGGAACATACTGGTCATTAACTTCTATTTTTTGTTCTTATATTTTTTTATCCACTCCACATACACGTTCACAAATAAAAATACTTCCATGAAAAATGAATCAAAATGAAAATAGATTTATTGCAAAAAAGTGTACGTTACAAAATAAATAAAAACATTTTATTAGACTGCACATAGTTATAATAAAAATTTACCAGGGGTCCCCAAACTCAGCTAGGCTAGTAACTTGGGGTACCAGATTTTTTTTTGTGTAGAAAAGTTACATCATTTGTTATATATAAAACAGAATTATTCTAAAACAAAGTGAAATTTACAATAAAAAGAAATAAAGTTAGTACAAAATTAAATTGAATACCTAACATAGAGAAAAAAAACGAATACATTGAAACCAAATTTATATTAACAAAACTGAGAGATTATATACTTAATTAAAAGAACATGCCAAACAAAGATTTATAGTATTTAATATCTAGTTAATATTATGTTCATGTTTAATATCCATTTCGATGTGTTTCACATTTTCGATGTGTTTTTCAAAAATTTGTCTGAAATCATAGAGCGATAATCATTTTCGACATTTCATTCCGTTCAACGCTCTCCTCACCTCCGTCGCATGAGCCACAAAAGTCATACGAATTTGCTTCACTCATGGATTATTTTCCATTCACCTCGTTCATTTGTAATCGATTTGAGCGATTTAATTCTATTTCGGACCGTATGGCATAATTGTCGTGTTATTTGAATATGGAATTAGGTTTCGTGACGCTCACTTTACTCACCAAAATTTAAATACAACTTTACAAAAATCAATGATATCCCACCAAAAACATAATTGTTAAAACTACACTACGCAAACCCAAAAAAAATACATCCTAACATAAAACCCAGTTTAAAACCTCTGTTTACTAATGACAGACCCCACTTCGCGGCTCTCCACCTGCACTTGACCGTAATTCCTTTGTTAATGAACGGAGCGCGGTCTCGTCCGAGAATAGAACTTGTTTACCTCATGTCAGCGTCTAGATATTACAACGCAGATTCAATCATTATTGTAAGTCTTATTACGTTGTAATAGAAATGAAAGTGGTGTAATCTATTGGATAATTTACATGGTGTAATGTTTAGATAATGCCGCTTCTACTCATTCGGCGATCAAAGTGAAGTAAATAAGCCTTAAATTTGTCAGGTGTTAATATTTGGCACACAGAAGGAATGCAGTTGAATTTGAAGATTTTTATATATATTTGTAATTGCTTTGCATTCATAATAAACATAAACGGTAATATAATTACGGGAAGAGCTTTTTATTTGCCAGCATAATATTTTTAATTATTTATCGTAGGTTGAGTAATGGTACTCGTGTTAGAAATTCATTTTAGTGAAACTGTAAATTATATTACTAATATAATTTATTAGCTAATAGCGCTTTGGAATACTTCCAAGGATTAAAACGTATTAGCTCAGTCGTCACAAAAAATTATGTAATTCAAAGCTAAAAAGAAATCAAGTACATACATGTGTTTATTTTATTTCATTTTATTCGGAAAACTTACAGCTAACTTAATCCTCAGCCTGTTTCGTCCTCTGCTGGACATAGGCCTTTCCAGGATTTCGCCACTCTTGGCGGTCCTCCTGGAAGAAATGCCCATACTAACTTATGCTAACTTAATATATAATGAAAATGTGTGATGTGGGTATTTAACAGGCCATGAGGTCTTAATCTACCAATAATACAATAAATAGGTTAACATACGAAAGTCATATTGTTTACCAAGAAAACCATACAATTTCTTTTGGCTGTGAAGAAAGCTGCTCGTGTATAACATACACCATGAAAATAAATTACATCTGGGCGGCTATTTTGGCATTATTTTTCACTTGCAATATCATTCGTTCGACTTTTGTTCACAGAATAATAAATGCGAGTGACTAAATCTCATCAAATTTAAATATATGGGACACCAGGAACGCTTTTTATTAGGTTTAAAAATTAATGCACATAGGTAGAAAATTATTTTTTAAATTACTCATTTTTAAATCATTCTGCCTTGGCAATTTTTGCCCACGTGCCAGGATAGCCGTCCTGCTATATTTATATAACGTATCTTTGAATCGGTTGCCAACTATAGTTGCTATTCACTAAAAACAATTCAATAAAAATGAACTTCATTGAACTATTTACGAATTGTGACGTCATTTCAAGTGCAAACGTGTCCTTAGATAAGCGGAATTCGATAGTATATGTATGTTTTTGACGATAGGCACTCGGTTGGCAACTGATTTTACTATACAGAATCAGGGGGCTGGACGGCTATTCCGGCATTATTTTTCGGTCGCAATATCAGTCATTAGATATTTGTTTAAAGTTTGATAAATGCCATGCGATGAAAATCAGAGTAACTAAACCACTGCCAGGACATAAATTCTGGCACATCCGCAAAAATTGCTAAGGTATATTCCGGGTGATTTTATGAGAGGTGTCCTGTGTATGTGCATTGATCTTTTTTATTGAAAACCTATAGTGAACATTCCTTATATTCCAAAGATTTAATGTGATGAAATTTGGTCACTCCAATTTACATCACATGGCATTTATTAATAAACAAAATTCGAACGACTGATATTGCGAGTGAAAAATAATGCCAGAATAGTCGTCCAAAGCTTCTCCACAGATTTTCCAGTGCGATCTGAGTAAATATCTTCCGATATTCGTAAGCCTGAACGCCACTGATTGCAAATACCAACAGTGTATTCCCGCCTTTCAAAACAATAGCTGTATTTGAACGTACTGACAAACAAGAACAAAAATCAGGCTGACGGCTGAACCGAAAAAATCTTGAAAAATTATAACCAAGAGCCTATTTTAAAATTCGATTTTTGAAATTGGCTCTAATCACAACGCGCTTTTAAAACCGTGGTCTAAATAAATCAGTCTGTTTTAAACCCGTGAGTGCTTGCAATGTCTGTGAATATTGACATGAAAAACTTCTCTACATCACCCAAAAGGAACCTCAGAAGACGCACTCTGAACACTTTCAAGTCAGCCATGACAGCGCTCAAACAAATGGCCAGTAAGTGCTTCAGAATTCTAATATTAAGCAACTTTTGTTTCAAATAGGGCCAAGTTGTGGCATATCGGAGTTCCAAGCGCTATAATTTTGTGATTATAGGGGAAAGTGTCAAATGGAATATTTCATATTTACTTTCAAGTTTGTTCATAATACGACGGGTTTTGTTCCCAAACGCACACTTATTGTTTTTGAATAAAAAATATTAAATAAATGGTGTTTTTGTCACTACGCGACCAAACTTTAATGTTAATTGGGCTTTTCTAGCAAAGTTGTGTTACTTTAGGCATTACGTTGTAAATAATCATGTACAACAACTTCAAAGAATGTTTAATATTGTTGTGCATGATAATTCACATAATTAAGGCATAAAATAACACGTCTTTGTTAGAAAAACCTCATGGATATTGAATCAGTGGCGTGCATTGAACTTTTTGCTGGAAAAGCAATGAGAAGGTCAAGTTTGACGATAAAAAATATTAAAAACAAATTTGAAAAAAAATATTTTTGAATAAAATAATGTACTCTAGGGTAGGCCGTGTCTGGCGTCGTGCAAATAATGATTATTCAAAGTGACATTTACATTTTTTCTTTTTTTTTTAAACTTTACCTTCTCATTGCATTTCCAGCAAAAATTTCAATGCACGCCTCTTGTTTAATTTTAACTATGGTCGCGTAGTGACATAAACCATTTATTTAATACTTTTTATTCAAAAACTAGAAAAACAATCATGAGTTGTGCGTTTGGAAACGAAACCAGGAGCAACCACCTTAAGTGCCTGTATTATTTTTGCGTTACTTTTCATTTCATTATGTGCTCTCTTAAACCGTTGTATGGACTCGTGCCCTGAGGTTTCCTTACATTACGTTTAAATCACAAACTATGTAGTTCCACGTTCAGCGGTAAGCGCTTTGCTTTTCGCTTTGAATTATAAACTTAATTTCTTAACAAGATCGTACACTTCGGAGTATTAATTTCAACTTGATATCTCTCACGGAGCCCGATAAAGAGGGCCTTGAGAGACGGACAGATAGAAGAACTACAAAGTGATATAAGGGTTCCGTTTTTTCATTTTGAGTTACGGAACCCTAAAAATTTCACACGTAGTATTAACTCTGCGACTTGCATTTCACAGTTCACATTTGTGAACACCTCTAACACCAGCTGTTTTTTTTTTCTATTGTTTTTTAATTATATTAAGAAAACTCATACTAGCCTACCTAAATGAATAGGAATTATACCAACTTACTTTTGGGACCTCTGTAACAACTTAACAATAAAACAAAACGATATTATCAAACTGACTTATATGGTAATTTAAAGCCGCATTTTTAGAGGTCTCAAAAAGAAAATCTTGGTTTTTATTTTGTAAAGAATAAAAATGTAGCTTTTAGTAGCATATTAAATCCGAGGACTGGAAAGTAGGGTGCCTGACGAGGAGTCACTCAATACCCGTTTCCGTCGATATCGAGGTAGTCTTTTTCTGAAACAATGTAAAGCAATAATAAAAAAGTACGTTTGCAAAATATTAAGTAATTAAATAGGAAATAACACATAAACTCGACGATAATCATACCTTTCTTTCGCTTTAGCTGGAATCAAGTTTGCTATGAACTAGCTTTTTTAAATTATCCATATTATTCACACTACCTACCACTGACGCTACTTTCTTCACTTCAACTCATTTTTAAAAGTATGTATAAAAAATGTTTTTTTTTTCGTATTAGTATTGATAAAGTTTTACTCTTCACTATGAACTCAATTCCCCACCTTTTCAAAGCTTTTGAAATTTCCTATTTTTGAACATAGACATTTTATGAAGAAAAAAGAAACAGGCTATGCCTCAGTCACCGCCGGCGCCGGCTTCAAAACCGGGTGCCAGCTTTGCTGGTACTACAGCTAGCGAATTACTGATTACGGTGTAAGATTTTTACGTCTATCATGAATCCTGTTTAAAACTACACGGATTACCTCACTCCTCTCCACTTTGCTTGACCTAGATATCTATGCCTGTCCCAGAATGGGTTAAGATGTTGAAAAAAAATTCTTTGTTAAAAACAAGTGGTCGGCTCGGCTGTAGAGAATTTTATCCTTTGTCTTCATTTTTACAATTCATACATTTATTTTTCCTCTAGGGCAAAAAAGAGCCTCTGCCCGTCTTTTTAAAAGCGACTATTGACGAGCATGTTTGAGAAAAATAATATCTCCATTTGATATCGTACGTACTATCAGAGAAAAATCCGCAGGCCTATTTATCACAAGTATTGTAATAGTAATAAGTTATTAAGCAATTTATTTGATGGTACTTACGTCGTGAAGTACGGACGACATCAAGTGGAGATGTAATTTTAAAAGCTACCGAAATTGAGAAGCCCAGTCTACGACTGAACGATAATTTAATGTTCTTATCCGATTATGATTTCAGGAGTCTTCTCTTACTAATGCCAATTAAAATTCTGCCTACGCCAAATTTTTACAACATTTTGCTCTCAAATATTATGAGGACGTGACAAAAGGACCCTTGAAGTTTGAAAGTTAGATGGTGTGAGTCAATGACGCGGTTTTGTTTTGTAGCCAAGTTTTTAATCAAGTCTTCTTTTGTTAGTTCCAGTCTGATATATCTTGTACTCGCAAAAGCTGTCATATATTATGTTTTAAATATCAACGATCGAAAAACTGGCTAAGGAATTAAGGATGTATTACAGAAAACATCTAGTAGTTAAAATCGCGCCACAATAGAAAAATAGGTTTGTGGCGTGTGGCATCGTCATCTATAAAGAATATCGTGACTACATGTGTTTTCGTGGATTTTGTAAAAGACAACTGAGGGGTTATTAAAAGGTATACAAACAATCTATGTCTCTGTAGTATTGAGGGCCATAAGGTCATCGAATCTTGGTCCCGTCTGCGGAGGCGACGTGGCAACTATTTACTGGTGTTAGCTAGGCTTCGGCCGTGGCTTGCCACCACCCTCATGACGAAATCATGCTGCCAAGCGACATACCGTGTCCCGGCATGACGTCATGAGTAGCCGTGCCGGGGGAGTCGCATAAAATCGGGGGAGTCGGAGAAACATGAGAAGTCGTTTGGTGGCATGGTTGCGTCATGAGGTTGTGATAAACCACAGCCAAAGCTTATTACCAATAATTAAGAGACATGTCATCTCTGCAGATGGGGCCAAAATCCGATGATCTTATGACCCCAAATACTACAAAGATTGTTGGCATACCTTACTTAAAATCCTTAGTCGCCTTTTACGGCATTCAAGAAACGTTTTGAAGTGGCAATGTTATTTTTAGATGACGTGGCCACACGCCATTAAAGTGTACGAAGTATCAAGTAATTATCAGCGATGTATTTATATCGCTGGTAATTATGAAATTCCGGAGAGTTAAGTAGATCTCGGTGGACAATTTCGATATAAGTCAACATAAAACGTGATAGGCGGTTTATACAGCCTTTTTTCAGCTCTCGTTCTATTGAATTATTCTCGACGCCCCGAGAACAATTCGTCGAGTATTTGCAAAACGTCACCGCCTATAATGAAGATGTCATTCAGCGGTTGCCAAACCATTGTGTCCTGAACCTCAGGCGAACTAAAAACATCAGGAGACCCATCAGTCATTCAGTGGCGAAAGTCTTATTTGTTGGCCGCGAAGTCGCTGGTTTTGACACTTTCGGTTTCAATAAATCGACTCATTTTAATGAAAAGATGGAGCTTGTCATTCGCATATTTCAAATAATATTTTTTGAGGGATAAAAACGGTACAGATTTGCCACAGATATAATGCGTACAAAATCTCTAGACAAGCACGTGTACTATCTGTCATGGATTGTATAGAAATCGTAAGGAAATAGAACCTTTGCCGAAGAGTAGCGCAGATTCCTATGCGCCTCATTTAATGGTACTGCTGTACTTGTATGCTTTTAACGACCTCTTTATTATTGTATGAAACAGTTATTCATACCAAAAAATAGTTCTAATTATGCCATGAATCATCTGTCATTCTGAAATTGTCATATTCATACACAATAACAACCTCAATTTTTTAATTATATGTCCAATCACACACCAGTCACCCTGCATTTAATCTACCTCATATACAATCCCCATTTATATTCGAAAACAAGTAATTTGGGTACTGCTTACATGGCAAATAAAACACTGTTACACTGTCAACATAACAATTGTTAATGGATGGTTTATGTATGACTAGGGTTGTTAGATGACCGGGAAATCCGGGAAAGCTCCGGAATTCTCCGTCATGTCACATGTCCCTTGTTCAGTAAACCTATGCTACTGTCCTGGTTTGACAAACCATGTGTTTTTATGCAGCTGATTTTGAAGCAACATGTTAAAAAGTCACTCATTGTTTAATTTTTATTCATAAATTGGAAATTCATAAACTGGAAATTTTTTAGCTCTTTCTTTCTTGAAAAACACCGTAGTAGAATAACGCTTTTTAACTCAAACAGTCACATCAGAGATGTCCTGGAAATTATAAGTTTGGATTTGGCAGCCCTACGTATGACACAAGGATTCGGGAATACAATATTTAGACGGAACTAACCTACAGAACTGTTTAAAAATTGCCCCATTACTCGCACTATGCAAAGCCAAAGCTATCCAGACATTTAGACAGACAGACAAAAATTACAAAAATTTTAATTTTGGCCTCAATACGATACAAATAATAATAAATATAGATTTTGTCATAAATCTGCTATTAGCTATGTTATGAGGGCTCTCTTTGTACCCCTGTTTTAGCTTTATTACTTGTTTTTTTCATAAGCATCACAGCATCAACTTAAAAAAATGTTACATTAAAAATATTACTTACAGTACACAAGACCGTATCTTCCAAGACAAAACAAACTTTAATTAACAGCTCAATCCCACCTCAATTTTCACCAAAAGCGTCTTCACTTGCTTGGAAAATGGAAACAACAACTCGGGAGCCGCAGCGCTGTAGCCTCAGCAAACCGCTCACGTCACTTCTGACGTTTATTAATGGCTACAGACAGACGGCCATTGTGTCTTTCTCCTGATTACTGTGAATTTTGGCGCGCTGAGTGGCGTCGGCTTAAAACGGCTCGAGTGTTTCGGCTTCTGAAATGAATCCGCGTAAACAAACACGATGTAGTGATGTGTCACCTGTTCCCGAATTTCGGCCAATAGTACAACGAATAATAATGAGTAATAAATAATGAATTTAATTTTCACAAGTAAGAATACCATGTAAGCAATTACTGACGTTTGAAAATGTATATTGTTATTTTGATATAATGATACATCAACAGCATCCCGCTCTCATTAGAAATATGCTTATTTATTGAGAAGGGGAAACCAAAGGAGCTGGTTTAAAGTATAAATTAAATTATGTAAGGCGGCTTTCGTTTATATAGCCAAATACATACTGGAAACTCAGTAAGTGGTCAGGACCAAAGTTAAATGACCCTGTTTGCGAAATGTATCCATCCATTCATCCATCAGCCTGTTTCGTCTACTGCTGGACATAGGCCTTTCCAGGATTTCGCCACTGTTGGCGGTCCTCCTGGAAAAAATTCCCATACTCACACACGCTGGGCAGGCGGGTTGGTGAGCGCGGTGCCGAAACCCTTGCACCAGTGACGCCGCTGCCTGTCATTAGTCTGTTTTATATAAGGTACGGCAATTGGGGATGGATATACCGCCATCAAACTTCGGGAGGATTTGCGAGTAAGATGGTGGTACCTCCACAGTCGAGCCCGGCATCAGCTCTACCACATACTGCGAAAAAAAATTGTTGTGGCTCTATACTAGTTCAAGAACAACCTCGAATTTTTTATTTCACAGAAACTATCATTGAACCTTGGTCCTGACCACTCACCGAATCTTCAGTGTGAATTTGGCCATATAAACGAAAATCATCCAATATAACATTTTGTGAATACATGCTAGGCTATTTAAATCAACTTAATTACATATTGAATTCAGCTACCACACTGATGAACGGCAAGAAACTAAGTGGTTATGCCAGCTGACTTGACTCATTTAGGAACAATGTCTGTGCTTGGGAATAATTAATAATAATTGGGAATAATAATTGTTTCAAGTGAGGCCGAATTTGACAAATCAAAACTGCCCTACATCAGCTGCGTTGTTTCACAGGAGTATTGAATGCAAAATTGATAAACAGAATATTTTTAATGACGTCACGATGACCTGCCATATCCCTTCAGCTGCTTTATTGTTTTTAAAAGCGCACTTTACGGGGCTTCGTTATGCGCGCCAGGTGTTAATCTTTTTAGAGCTAATACAGTAAAAAAGTGAAATTTGCGTAGTTTCGGTTTTAATTTGTTTAATTAAAATAAAACGAATGTAGACCAAATCCATATTATTCGAATAAATACATTGGTTGAACATAATTGGTTTTTTCACTCTTTTCTTACAGTGCATTTTTTTCAAAATACATTTCTTGGGCAAGTTACAAATCTTTGTTTTTATTCACAGTGCGTTATATCTATATATATTTCTCAGATATGAACGAATGAAATGGAATAGATTTATTTCTGCAATATAGGTAAATTATATGAACACACTTACATGGGGACTCACGCGAATTCGTCCGCGTGCATTTGGGATATAAAGTTACCTATAAACACATAAACCACCCGTTGTACCCGAGGGGAACGCATCTTTGACATGAAAGTTTACATTCAGTTTCACCCCCTTATGGAGTTTGAATTTCTTACATTCCATTGTTGATGCAAAATTTTTGCATATTGCCAACTAAACTATAATTTTACCACTGAGTTCCCAGAATCGATATTTTTTATTACTTTGATAGTTGCGTGACGTAATTATAGCATATAAAACCTTCATTTTTAGTCATTGCTATTTAGACAGATAGATGGACAGACAGCAGAGCGATATGAATAGGGCTTCTTTGGGCACAGAACCCTAAAAATGGGTAAACTCAGCACACTCAATTTAATTTCTGTACTCTACCACAGGTTTCGAAGAGTCCTGATGATTACCTCATTCCTGATGATTTTAAAACGATTTTATTTTAACATTTCATTTTAGGAATAAATTGGCTCTTCGTATTATAAAGTTATACAGCCTGCAAGTATGTCTATGAAAATAATGAAGTGGGAATTCGGTTGTCACGTCTCGTAAATTAAGTTTAGAACAATCACAAGTGAGTAAACTTGGCACCGAGTCCCTACCCTTGTGAACTTGGCTCAACAAATACCTTCTGTGCGCCTTCTAGAACGCAATTAATATTGAGAGAGAAATAACATGCCCGACGAATTTGATAACGTTGAAATTTTCAAACAAACTTTGTACTAGAATCAAATGTACCTACTCATATGGTGAAATATAAGTGATTTTGGAAAACTGACGATTATACACACGAACAACTTTTACTATGGAACCAACCCTCAAAAATAGGGTTACCATTTCAAAATATGAAAAGACCCACTAAAAAGCCAGACATTTCTAAAAAAGTCTGAACATTTCAGTTACAAACAGAAATAACAAATCTCACTTGCAGTGCACGATTTACATGCATATTGATTAGACTGATTAACTATTTAGTTGAACGAGTGTAAAGGTTGAAGATTTATTATACAATAACAATAAATAATTTTTAAGTAATTTGATAGAGCTGACGGTGGTAGAGCTGATGCCGGGCTCGACTGTGGAGGTACCACCATCTTACTCGCAAATCCTCCCGAAGTTATTCGGAGGAGAGTAAGAGAACAGCTCTCAGGCAAAACCAGGCGGCACACCATTGCCTGGGACCGATGGATGGCGGTATATCCATTCCCAATTGCCGGGCCTTATATAAAACAGACTGGTGACGGGCAGCGGCGTCACTGGTGCAAGGGTTTCGGCACTGCGCTCACCAACCCACCTGCCCAGCGTGTGTGAGTATGGGCATTTCTTCCAGGAGGACCGCCAAGAGTGGCAGAATCCTGGAAAGGCCTATGTCCAGCAGTGGGCGAAACAGGCTGATGGATGGATGGAAGTAATTTGATGCGAAAATGAAACATTCGTTTAAAATTTTTCCACTTTAGTGGAACATCTCGGCATAGGTCTTCCCAAAATTTGACCACATTTGGCGGTCCTTCTGGGAGAAATACCCGGACACGCTAGGCAGGCGGGTTGGTGAGCGCGGTTACGAAACTCTCGCACCAGTGCAGTGACACCCCGCTGCCTTTCACCGTCAGTTGGCCCGGCAATTTGGGATGGATATACCGCCATGAATCGCTTCCAGGCGATGGTTATGCCAGTTTGAGAGTCCTCTTACTCTTCACGAAGTTACTTCGAGGGGGTTTGCGAGTAATAAGCGATAAGTTTTAGATACGAACAAATACTATGCACATAAATATTATTTCTAATCTCTATATACTCATACATGCGGTTTTTGAATTGAATTGAATTTGTTTATTGTTCTAGAAAAAATACTTAAAATTATTACAATTTTGCCAAACCACTATCGCGGTTTGTCGGCAAGCTCTTAATTTAACTTAATTTATATCCACACTATACAAAACACTTTTTAGTAAACAAATGGTACAATATTTATTTAACAATAATAATATTTTTTCTTGATTTAAGTCTTACATAAAAGAAGGCGCTTGAGTTTGGTCTTAAAGACAGATTTTTTAACATTAGTAACACAGAAGTCTGTTGGGAAGCTTTTATAAATTCTAGGTAACATACTGATACCCATACGGGATCCGTAGTAGTTACAATGTTTAGGTATTAGGTATTTGGTTTCGTTTCTTTTGGTACTACGGGTAGGATAGCTACAATTTGATATTTTTAAGAAATTTGGTTTTCCAAACATTTCTATGGCTATCTCATATTTTACTCTCGTATCTATCGGCATTATTCTACAAATTTTGAAGAGGTTTTCATATTCACCTTTACATTTACTTTTAATATTTTTACTCACTATGCATTTAAGGAACCTTAACTGAAGTCTTTTTATTTCATTTAAATAAGTGGGAAATGTTCGACCATAACTAGCCAACCCGTAGTTGATCACTGATTCAACAAGTGCGTGATAAACACAGTATAATAAAGATCTATTCACAACTTAGAACTCTGAACTTAGCTAATAAATAAAATAAATAAAAAATAAATAAATAAATAGCTAATAATATTCTAAGCTTTGCCCATATTTCTTTTATATGTAATTTCCAATTCATATCTTTTTCTATTGTAAGGCCCAAATATTTAATTTTATCTACTTTTTGTAAACATTTACATTGACAATTAACATTATTTTGATGGAAGCACTCATATGAGTGCCCGATGAGTCGACTGTACGCAGCGGGCTAACAACGCTCTCCGAGTACAATATAATTATGGTTTTAGGATGTTTTTGGGGCTTCCACGTAACAATGGTGCGTCTAGGATGTTTGCGCTGGCGCATACCTATGCGATAGTGCGCAAGCGCATCGTATCACTTCTACGCGGAATGCGTGTGAGCTCCAACACCATTCTCAAACTATAATAAAGCCTGACTGCCCGATCCTGCGACGAGGGTCGATCTGTACGGGCAAATATTTAAATTAATTTGATAGACTTATAAGGCCTACTAACATCTCTATGGACTGTAATATTGTCTGAAATAAAAAACATTTTATTTTATTTTATTTATAAATTCTGAAAAACTCATTGGACCGGGTATGGAAGATTGAGAAGCCAGCGATCTACCGCCGCCGCATTTTAATATAGAACTGTATTGTATAGGTATAATACTTAAATCGAATTCTCCATAATAGAGGTTAGAAATGGTCAGTAGAGGTAACCGCAGTATACAACCTTCTTATATAACCTAATTACGTACTTGCATACGACATTAGCCCTGGCATATTACGGTTAGCCACACTACCGCACAATAGACGCAATTTGAATTAGGCCTTATTTGTGAGGACATTTACATATATAGGCAATGAATTTTAATTTGTTTCGTGATTGCAAAATAGAAGAAAAATAAAAGTTTGATATTATCGTAGTTTCATCCAATCTATAGGTCTATATCTATCCGTCCTTAAGATGCAAATTGCATCTTGAAATTACCTACTAAAACTACCTGTATCTTAACATATCATGAAAATAAACTAAGTATATTGTTTTTAAAGTACACCAACGGGGCTTTTTTTTACTCTAGTTGAAGAATGACAGGTCGAGTAAAAATATTACTTCCTAAAATCTTCCTATTTACTGAAGTCGGCTATTTTCAATACGACACAATATTAAAACTTTCTGTCAGTAATTGAAATAATCTGACACGAAATCAGTTAACAAAAAAAAATTTTACCCACACCCAAATTCTAATTCCAACATTTCCAATCACACACAAAATCAGTGCTTATAAAGATGTTTATATTATTTACTTTTAGGTCGAATTAAATAACTATTTTTTTAACAACTGACCTTTCTTTCATTTCTGGTTTGTTTGACGTAACTGTGTTTGTGTTTACTGAACAAATTAACTCGATAAGCTTTTCCAAAAAACCATTTTGTATTGTAAAACATACATTTCTATGTTTGAGATGACGAGACAGAATTATTAAATAACGTTTTGTCACTTAAACAATATATATCGTTAGATGGCAGTCCAGATTTGGCTTGGATATTACAGATAAATAGTAAATTTATTTAAAAAAAACACATAATTAAAAGACAAAACATGTAACTAACCGAATCAGCGTACTAAATATTTTAATAAATACAGTCAGTAAAATCTGTACTAGAAACTTTGTAACGAGTTCATCACAAAAGTTATTTATTACAGAACACATGATATAAACGACTTGCTATCTCCCATCTGTTTCACCCGAAGGTACAGATAAGGGTAACACACATTACATTATGAACATTATTACCCTTATGAGTAGACTGAGATATCATTTTTATTATCTCTTTTATGTGTAGTATTACGTTGATTTAAAAAGATTTATTCCGTTAGCACTTACTTAGATAATGCACAGGATAGGTTTTACTAGAATAAAGGAGTCATTTAGAGATAAGCTTCCATAATGGAAGCTGCCAAGTCAATGAAATTTTACTAGCCTGGGGCTTAGACGGTGAGCAATTTTACAAGACTTTTATCACATTAGCATTCAAACAAAATGTTCGTTCAGCCTTTATCTCGCTTTAAAAAGATTAAATTCGAAAAGTAGTCGAGCTGAAAATAGCTTAGAGCGTCAAGTTTTGCTCACTGGTTAATGGAATTTATAGTCCAGTCGGGGCGGCTTAAATAAAGCGAAAAATAAGAGTTAGGTCTTCGTAAATTGCCCCCCAGACTGCTGCCAGGATGAATTGATTTGAAACACCGAAACACCATCGCAGATGGAAAACTGCAACGTTGTCTGTCATATTCATATGCCTTTTGCGTTTATTTTGACGAGTGAAACGATGTGTCGCTGACTCAGATTAAAAACAGAAAGAAGTATAAGCTCGCCGGAAAAATACAAACGAGTTTTTGCATTTATTTCAGTTGTACCGAGGGAGGCGGAAAAATAAATGCGCTCATTAGATGCGACACGGATAAAAATGTTTGGGATCAGCAATTTAAAAATGTTGTTTATGCTGAAAACCCCATTTAAAGAATAATATGGACATCGACATAATCTGTCTAGATGTGAAGGGATCACGTAAGCACCTACGTGCTTTCCCTTCACATCTAGACATATTAATTGGAAGGGTAAAGGGTAGAGTTGTTTGTAAAGGTTTTATTGTTCCGTAAGAGTGACAGCTTGTGAATGTCTAGACCGGGAGTTCGAAGAAATTATATCATAATTGTTTATTGTTTTAATGTTTTAAAAATCGGTAAGATTAGTAGCATGATATCTTATTTTTCTATTAAATGCATCAACGATTTGTTTTCTTAAGGGTCGTGTTCATAGACTTTATTTATTTATTACAGCTTATCAGGAGTTTCTATCCCTCGAGAGAACTATCGGAACCAGATCTTTCTTAACATTCTTTTTTAGGGTTCCGTAGTCAACTAGGAAAGCTCACAAATCCGCCATAAAAAATCACGGCTGTAGTAAAGAAGTTACAAGGAAATCTATCACAACTAAGTAGGCTTTACAAGTTACTGAGTAATAGTCGACCAACTAAATTTTGCAGGTTTTTTATTCATACATTTTGTAATAAAAGTTTTTTTTTTCAAATCATTTAAGTCTATTAACTTATTTGAATGGTATGAAAAGGGCGCGAGTCCTACTTGCTCCTGAAAGAGTTTTTTAACATTAACATAAAAAAATATTCATAAAGGTACCCACGTAAGGAAATGCACTATTTTAAATACTAGAATTATAATAGGTAATTTAAATTACAAACACACGAATACGCTGTGCTCGTATAACCCAACGTATCTCTATAAAAACGCCAGAAATATTTTCGCGTTTTCTCATGAAAATCTGCGCCTTTAATCTTTTCGTGCCGAAAACCCGGGCTCTGCTTCCGGTCTATGTGTGTAAGTAAAAAGAACTCAGTCGGACAGGAAATGTTCGCTGCCTCAATAAAAAGAACGCTCACGGGAGACCTGGGACTGTATTGTCGTAAAATGGGAGCAAAAGCTTTTATTATAATTTTCATGATTATTGCGAGTCGCAGCAGGACGTGATTGCGTTGACATATGCGTGGTCAACTAGAGTGACAGTAATACGTGAGAGGATTCTTCAACGAAAACAAACATAGAAGTAACATTGTGCACCAAAAAGGAGGCCGCTATTTTTGTTGGGGATTCGAACTGTCACCATTACAGGTTGAGGTTGGTCAAAAAGTTTTGTTAAAAAGCAGTCGTTTGGTAATTTTAATATTCCAATTATGATAATTCTATTAGAATATAATTAGAACATACTAAGGCTATATTACTCTGAACCTGGGTTTGTATACAGTTTCGGTATCACTGTATTTGTGAATCTTTTCGTCTTTTATAACACTGCTATCTCTAACTGCTAACTGGTTAGACAATAAAAAATTGAGGTATTACATCTTTGCTAGGTGTATACATCAAACAAAACATGTTTGTTAGACAACACCCCGATCTTCTCAGCAAAGTCCGAGACGTCTGTAAAAGACAACTGAGAGATAAGACGCTGAATAGGCTTTAGGTAACATTTAATACAAACAAAATAACATATGGCTCGTTGTATCAACCAAATTACCTAAGTCTCTTGAAAATTGTGTATTAACCGAAACCGGTCGAGAGTATTGTTGTGAAATAAATCTGTGAAACTAGTAAAAGTGTATTTAATCATGATTTTTTTTTTCTAAATTCACAATAAAAGTTTATGTAATTTTTTTATGATCTTGTACTTAACTTTATAGAGTAGGAAGTAGTATTTATTTTGTTCAGAAATTTTAATATTTTCTACCATCTAAAGTGAGAATGGCAAACACTGTTTTTGCCCGATTTGGGGGCTCCGATCCTTAATGTGCTGGTGACAGTACAGTAACGGAATGATGGACACGAGGACACATCACGTCAAAACGTCAAGTCAACACGTCAGTCAGGCAGAGTGGTCCGTGAAACTCCATTACGTGTCTCCTGAAACTCAATAACCTGGAGCTTGAAACTGTGTCACGACCAGCCTCTACCTTGCGACATTCTGCCATAAAATTGCTCAGAAAATGTTTTCCATCATGATAGAAATGTTAAATTTTGGAAAAAATACTACGTCAATGTATTTATGAATTATATGCATGTGGTTCTTATACATGGATCGACTCATAAACTAGCGTGACAAATATTGTTTAAGCAATACAGAACCCAATTACGCTCGAATATTCTTAAAGCTCAGTAACTTTTTACCGCGATTTCGAATCCTAGCTCACATAGCCGGTGGCGTGCATAGTTTGCTGCAAAAGCAACGAGTTGACGATAAAAATGAAAATAAAATGTTTGAAATCATATCTCTAGGGTAGGCAGTTGGTAGACAGTACTACCCTGGCGTCACACGAATAACGATTATTCAAAGGGACAATTAAAAAAATCATTTTTTTTATTGTCAAACTTGATCTTCTCTCGTTGTATTTCCAGCAAAAAGTTCTATGCACGCCACTGCACATAACATAAAATTTTTTTGCTATCCTGTACAAGGTGAAATTAAATTAACCGACAAAATTCATACTGGAGACTCGGTTAGTGATCAGAAACAAGCTTCAATTACCCTTTTGGTGAAATTCGAAAAATATTTTTTTTATTCCTTACTGCCTAGACTAGGAATTGTACTTAAACTAGTCCAACCAATAAGGGAGCAAAAAAAATACTTTTCTTCCAACTTTGCTTTAACTAGGGCATTACTAGCCTAAATAGTGTGCAGAAAGCGGCACTTTTCTCCAGAGCAATGTAATGCAGAAAAGTATATATGAAAATCCATTATTACCCTGAAAATAATGCAATAATGGATTTACATACATACTTTACTGCCGCGCCACCACTGAAGTCCCACAACAGTATTTATTGTCTCTGGAATATGAACCAAAATGCCTTAATCCAGAGGACTTCAGTGCTGGTGCTGACTCTAAAGGTGCAAATCCCAAGTGACCCGTACATAGAAAACTAGTTTTAAATTACCCTATCAGCGAGCCGATGCTAAGCAATAGGCCAATCAGCGCTACTTTTATTTTCGCAAACAATAAAGAAAAAAATTAAGAAAACTGGTTGAATGAAAACGTAAACCATAATAAAATAAAGAAAACTGGCTGAATGAAAACGTAAACCATAAACAAAAAAAAACTAGAGCTAGCGTGCCAGTATTTTTCATAATCGAGTACTAACTTCTCGAGTGATTTTATAAGCAGACGATTTGGTTGATAGCCTTAATAGGTATGGAAAAATAGAAAACTACCTATAGTTTTGAACTGCCCAATTAGTGCACCGATAATAAGTCATAGGTCAATCAGCACTATTTTTATTCCAGCAAACAATTTAAAATAAAGATAACTGGCTAAATAGACGTAAAACCATAATAATACAAAAAAATACTTGATCAATAGGCGCGAATTTACGCAATAAAAATTTTGTGAGAATTTGATTTTTCTTGTAAATGGATTTTAGTAGCGAAAGTGACGACATATTAAAACCTGAAAAAATAAAAAATGTGGTAAATGAAGTAATAGATAATATTTTGCCTTCAAAATCCAATGATAAATATTTGAAAATATATGAGTATTTCATCTTAGAAAACCGAAAAACGGGTGAAATCATTTTCCGAGAGTGTATTTTTGGCTTATCTTAGTGAGCTATCTAATAACGTTTAGTAACTGTACGAATGTAACTATTCATATTTCTAAATAAACATTTTTGGGATTATTTTGACTTCAGTTTTTTATTTGGAAGTTGATAGAAAAGCAGATTATGAACCTCACAAAAGTGACTTTCTGCTCGATGCAACAATCTACTATTTCGAATTTGGCCAAAATTGTATAATTACTTAAATTTAATTATTTGAGAAAAAAATATAAGCCAACTTAATTAGACCCTTTGGATACATAGATAAAAATTTCATAATTTGTTATGCGCTCTGATTTTTGTACGCCAAAGCAAGAGATTTTGCTCAAAATAACATATCGTAATTTGTCTTTGTTCTTTTTTACTAAAATGTTATGGTTCAGCCAATTTATTAGCCTACTTTGACCGATTTAAGAACATATTTTCGAATGACTTTTTGTTTGAAACGTGTGATCTCAAGCATAGGGCCGTGTTGCCGAGAAGGTCGAAGAAATTTTTCCGTAAAGGAAAAATGAAGGGCCCTCAAGAACTGATGACGTTGTAAGGGCCGATAGACCCATCGAGCTCATTTAAATGCTGACACTTGTCCGGCGTGGGGACCCTCAACAATGTTCTGCTTTTAGGGATCGTCAAAAATGAGAACCCTATTAGCGAACGTTCTTTTGTCTATTCTTTTGTTCGCAGCATACTCGCACTTTAAGAACTACTCAGCTGATGAAGCTGAATTTGATTAATTTTCAAGGGGCTTTTACTGATAAAGGTCAATTATTGACCATTGTTAATTATAGTTTTCAGAAAATTCAAATTTATTGTCCAAATTTGACAGTTATTTGACTAAGTGATATAAAAATATAATTACTGCTGATAGCTTCTTCTTTTATTATTTAATATAATAACTGATGCCGGGTCCAGATCGGACCCGAAATATATCTTGAAAATAATTATGAAGTATCTGTCTATATAATTTATAACCATTTTGTTTTTATTGTACAGTTATAATGATATATGTTAAATAATAAAAGTTATTTGTCTGACTAATTCTTTAAGAAAAATCAACTTATAAAACTGTAAAACCTCGAAACCTAGTTGGGTTACCGCAGTTCCTTATATTTTAATCCAATTATTTTGGTTACGCTTTGCAAAAGCGTTGGACTACTCGTATATTAAAATTTACGAAACAATTTGTTACATTTAGTATAACTTTTGTTCCTGGGCTTTAATGTTTAATTAAACAAGTTATATTGTAAACATTAATGAACAGTGCATTTCAAACTAGAAAAGATCAATTGAAACAAATTTCAAGTCAAAAAAATATTTAAAAAAAAATACCTCGGGTTAGGATTCGAACTCAGGACCTCTTGCTTTCACGGCAAGTGTGCTACCACTGCGAAGTAAGATTGTATAAAAATTTCATGTACTGCTGCTTTTATCGAAGATTTTCAAGATTTTAAAGCTTTGCCACATAAATAACGGGGCGAGTAATTTAAAATTAGACACAATAATTCAGCTGCACGTCATCAAATTAGTTTGCTTGATTTGGATAAATAACAACTCAACATTTGATTGCAAGAAACCAAATCAATTTTGTAAATTCAAATGAACTTTAGTAATTATGTAACGATGAGGTATCTCTGAAATAGATGATATAGTTTAATAGATATTAATATAAAATTACATTTATATCAGTGCGTCTTATGACGTGTTTTCTGAAGCAGGACGATAAGACAAATGTATCATGTACGGGAATAGGGATTAACCACTAGGGCAAAAAAAATTATATCCGATATTGATGTATTATAATAATTTTTATTGTGTCAACCAATCTATTAACTAAAAATAAAGTAGTAAAAAAGTCGTGTCTGTACACTGAATATTTTGACGAAAATTTTGACTTTTTGCCTGTCTGTCTGTTCCGTTTTAACTTGAGAACCACTCAACGGATTTGAATGCAGTTTCTTTTTATTATCATCGTAGCAACCTTGGTCAACATAAACACTATAAGGAGTTAGAGTGAGTTGACATCATGAATATTTAAGAGGATAGGTTCCGAAAAACCATAATTTATTCTTCCTTGTTTGAAGAATCTAGCAATACTAGATATTTGAAAAAAAATTTGGACTTCTGTGAAGAATATAATGTACACTCTTATCGAAACAGAATCTTCAGACGTCATTCCAACATTCAATAATAAAAAATCAAAGATGACTCCAAAAAAAGTTTTCATGTCGAATTTTAACATTATTTGAGCAAAGTCATATTATATTACTTATGAATTAAAATCTGTATAAACTTTATTAAACTCGTATCCGAACAGATATTTAATACAAACTTTATTATTTTTTAATAATAAAAAACGTGATGAATTTCGTCATTTTCATAATTTTCCAGAATTCGTCCCTCTCGCACTGCGGGCCTTTCCGCATGGAGTAACAGCGATCAATGCAATCGGAACCTATTCTCTTAAAAACAGTCATAATCTCATCGAAAGCTCGACCAACGTTTATGCCGAAAGCAGGACTGAGATTGAATAAACGCGAGCGTAACCGCGGATAAAGGCTAGTATACAATAATTGAAAAATAGTGGAACAATATTATGAGTACATAATCCATTTAATTATAATCCATAATCAGTCAGTAAGCGTAAGCTGAAACAGACGTGTGATATTTAGGTATATGTAATTAAATGCTTAGCGCGGCGTCAGCCGACGCTCTTTTGTTAGAGATATTGAGCAGTCGCTCATTGCTAACGAACTCCTTGCGTTCCTGCAACAGAAGTTGTACGTAATGGATGAAGTGAGCGCAATCCAGATATGTTCGTCTAGCTTCAGTGAAGATGATATATCTGAAGCCAAGAAGCTGCTCTACACGTCACTCAACATGAGTGACCAGATGGTGTCTCGCCGACGCGACGGGACCAAGAGACCATCACGCTCCTGAAAGCGACTGATCCGGATGACGTGCCAACTTTTGTGGCCAAGGAGCTGAAAAAGCTTCCTCCGGTTACCTTTGACCACGTCGATGTTACCAGCCTTCTTAAGGACATCGTCAATCTGAAGGCCAGTCTCGCGGATGTGCTGGTAAGGCTCGAGGTTTCAGAGACCAGCGACTGTCGCTACATTAGACGCCTCCACTGATTACCGTGATGAAGATGGCTTCGTCAAGGTCGAGAAGAGGAGGCGCCTTAAGCGAGTAAACCAAAACCGTTGCGGCACCGGATCAACGGGGCCCAACTTCCTGTTGCGGGCTGCGACGCCGACCACGGCGATGTACCTGTCCCGCCTACACTACACCACTAAGGCGCAGGACATCGTCGACTACATCCAGAACAAGACCAACTTCTTGTTGAGAGTGGAGCCGCTGGAATCGCGCCACAACGCAAGTTTCAAAGCGTTTGTGGCACGAATACCGACAAGCAGGCTGCCCACCTTCATGGAGGAGGACTTCTGGCCGAAGGGCGTGGTATACCGTCGTTTTCGCGGTAGACTTCCATCTACACCACCGGACCGGCTCAGTGACGTTGTGCCAAAATGATATTTTAGTTTGTTAGTCTTAGTTTTTAGTATAAAAATATATGTATTAGTAGTATAAGGTATTTATTGTTATGGGCCTTGTTGCCTGAAATAAAGCAATTTATTATTATTTACATAAGCTAACTTAGCTCTGAGGTAGAATCTTAACTTAACCTAAAGCTTTCGCTCAAGCTAATAGAATCCAAGTTTACACTGGAGTGTAATTGAACACAAAGTAAACACAGTGTTCGCCGATAGTACGCAGGCGTAGTGTGCATACATACCTTCTACATTGTTATGTTATGTAAACGAAGCACCTCAAACATAACTTTGATTGAGAAGTTAGGTAGGTACTACTTTGTTGAACGGGGAAGCAAATTCCGTTAAGAAGATCGTTGTTCTAAAAGTAACGTTGTTCTCTACTGAAGAAACGAATAGATAAACCCCAACGCAAAGTAAACCTATCAAATTATAGTAGGTACTAATGGCGAAGGGTGAACACTTTAAAAAGGGAAGCCGGACAAAAAAATCGTCTTACTCAGAAAAGCAAGTGTATTTGTCGTATTTAGATTTATGGAAACGTTTGAGAAAGCGAACAGCACGGAATAAAGAAATGTATTATGGATGTTATTTCCTAAACAATCCGATGAATAATAATTATTATAATTATATGATTGTGACTCAGATATTATAAAAAGTTTTCAGTGATAAAAATCAAACAGCATGATTAAGAACTATGAATCCCACCTACAAGCCAGTGCTTAATTGTGATTGAGGTGGTGTACATATTGTGGTATTCCTTTACCAAAAAACGCAATCATCAAAAATTTCAAAAATTCAACTCTAAACCACGACCAACATGTTGTAATTTAATTCGTACAACACAATGTCATGAAAAAAGTCCCAGTGTTAAAAAATAGAGCGCTTGCTAACTGCTTTTTGTAGAGTTTACACCAGCGTTTTAATTAAGACACAAAAACTCTAAAACACAACACATGCACTTTTGTATATGTTTTAGTTATTTTTATATATTTTCACAGACCTCCATCGCAATGTTTTTTTTTTCTTTATTCTCAATGAATTCATGCTTGACCATCACCGAGCCTGATGAAAAGCGTCGATAAAACATAAAATAGAGCGCACCCAAAATGTCAAAGCACGTGAAGCGTCCAGACTTTCGCAAAATCAACGGAAGGCGGTAACGGACAGATAACTAATACCCTGATCCTACGCAGCTGCATTGCTACAACCACGCTCCAAGCTCGGCTTCTCATGACGTCATACCAAAAGAGGACGCGACAGCATGGTTTCAGCAATGAAGAGGTACACACACACGTCGTCTCTGCAGACGGGGCCAAGAACGATGACCTTATGACCCTCAATACAACAGAGACATATTCTTGTTACGTGACGTTGCGTTGCCACGCCACTTCATGTATGACACACACAAAAACTTCATTATAACTGTCTCAAACGTAATCTACAGATAGCGCGCGAGTTCGTGTCCATTGGGGCCAGAGGCGACGCGCGGGGGCAGCTCACTCCGCCTTCACCCACCTCGCCCCATAAGTCTACAGTCGAGTGTTGTCCTCGATGGTTGTGACGCGCGCTTATCGATACGAAAAATAGTCCCCAATGAAAAATAAGATCGACAAATTCGTTATTGATGTCAGCGACGGCGAAGATATTGATTCCGACTCTGCTCTGTCGGTTGTCTTTGCATCTGATAGTGATTAAATTGCATTGAAAAAAATATTTTTCTCTATTTGCAATGAGCAAGTAAATACTTATCACATTTATTTTATTTCATAATTTGCAAAATTATCTTTAGGTACAATAAACCAAATTGACAGCTGTTGACAAAATCGGTAGTAATTATGGACATTACCATAATTGATTAGGTCACAGCACTACCGTATTCCTCAGGATGGACGTGAACTTGCGCGCTATGTATATTTAAAGTTCTATAAGGAGTCTACAATCATATTCCGCAACGTTTATTGAGTAATATGATCAGAAAAATTTCGCAGAACTAACTTTAAGACTTTTACTTCACGGTTTAAGAGCGAAAAAGTGCCTTTAGAGAAGCGCAGTCATTTAATATTTCACTTGTATTTTCTTATTTTTACCTTTTTTGTATGTAATATAAATTCAAATAGACATAAATAAGAAAACCATAACCACCCGTGAATGTAGACAACCAGCTAAAATCGAGATATTGCAACTGAATCCAATATCGATAACAATAACAATCGAATTTACTCGATGTATCAGGAATCTGGCCGTTACCTAAAATGCCTGAATCACCTCACTCTCATCTAAATGGCTGTACATAATAGAGATGGGTTTTCCACTACGTACGTAAACAGAACTATTTATATAATTTATACTAGCTTTTGTCCGCAACTTCGCTCGCGCGGAAAGTGTAATTGTAACCGGCAAAACTAAATTGTCACGTATTTTGAAGTGCTTACAGCGCCCAAAGGAATAATACGAGTAGATATGGCTATTGTTACCAGTTCTCGGGTTAAACGTTAATAATCTACGGATTTCGGGATTGATCTCTAGAGAAAGAATGTCACGTATGACGCATCGATCCCTTTAGAAAAAGTTGTTCGAATGTTGGGATAGTATTGCCAGTTTTTAGGGTTTCGTAAAGGGCAACACGGAGCCTCTGCTGTCTTTCCGTCTCTCCGAGAACATTTATGAAAAGCAATCAGAAAAGAATTTGTTTTCTTACCCCCGACATATGGGGTGTCATTATTTAGAACTCATTAAGTCGAGTAGAAATATATTTTTTATATTTTCGATATCTCTGTTTTGCTGCAGTCGACGCTATCTCTCAATATTCGGTCTATACTCACACCAAAAACACATCAAAGATAATCCTACTGGCATTTCCGTGTTTGAAGGCCAGTATGATGATGTTCACTAAAATCGGATCTGTTAAATAGAATAATACTAGATTCGTAGTACCATCCCCAAAAGTAATTTCAAAAGCCTGGGGTAGCAAAATTTAAGACGTGAATTCTTTTTGGAAGTTGATAGTTGAGATTGTTGGCACTTGGTGGAATTTATCAAACATCGGTTGGGTAGTGTAGTATTAAATATTATCTGTGGAAAAGTAAAAGTTTTTATTTTTTATATCACTTGTTTCTTTATGTGTGCACATTTGATCACACACTTTTAGTTAATATTTCCTTAGCACCTAGGTTTTGCTGGCAGAAATCTCTCTCAGAGATAAGCTCGCCTATAGCACGTTTAATTTATGACTGCTTGTACGTATAACTTTTCTGTGCAATAAAGAATATGAATATGAATAAGTGTTTTTTCATTTCAACCGTTCCGGCATTTGTTAAAATTTGTAAATTTTGTAGCTATTTTTTTAAATATTAGTTCATAGTATACTTAACTTGTGAGATGGTTTTTACTGTTAATAGGTTAAGGTTCTGCTGTCAAATAAATAAATAAATTAATAAATCACATCAATGAATTTTTTTTCTATTTTAGCTTGAAAGTCGATGCAGGGGAAATACGCAAATGTACGAGTTATGAAACATAATATATATTTTCTTATATTCACTAACAGTAAAAGAAAATTGGTAGACATTGTATTTTCTTTTTTACTAAAACCCCTTGAGAAATCAGGAAGTTTTCGGAATCTACGAGAATCAAAGTTAAGGCGAAATAGAGAGAAAAAATTTTTACAATTATCAATTGGCAACAAGAATTGCGTAAACTGAGGTACAACTACTGCAGGCCTAACATAGTTGCCACTTTAACACCATTGTAAACACCATTTGACAGTAAATGCATGGAATTTACTGTCAAATGGTGTTAAAGTGGCACCATGTTATTCCTACTGGTCCAAAAATACCTTTATACAGCTGCAAGACACAACAAACTGATAACTTGTTCCACTTAGACTGCTGGTGGGCTTCGGCCATAGCTTGTCTGTCACCACCCTCATCATGGCGAAACCATGAAGTCAAGCGTCTCGTCGTGTTTCTGCATGAAATCATGAGAAGCCATACTGGAAGAGTGGTTACTATACATTCTGGGCAAGTGTCTTTATCCTGAGTGTCATCGACCCTTTCCATCAGGCGTGGTACTGGCCAAGCCAAAGATATACATAAAAAATAAATATACTATAGCTATATACCTATAAGGTGCCTTTAATTTATACAGCCAAATTCTTACTGTGAGTGCTCAGTAACAAGGTTCGATGACCCTTATTGTGAAACTAGCCTTTGCCCGCGGCTCCGCCCACGTGTATTCAATTTCTGCTCCGCTTTCGGGTTAGGCGTTATTTTATGAACATCCCTTATAGCTCATATGTTGTCCAAGGTCGCTATGATCATAATAAAAAAATCCGTATTCAATTCCGCTCAATTGTTCCCGAGTTAGAACGGAACATACAGACACAAACAAACATTATAAAATTGGTGTTTTGGCCTAAGTATCTAAAGTACTCGTACCATACCAATTTAACTCATTTCATTCGAAATTTCTCAAAAACAGTCAATGTACAGACACGACCTTTTCACTACATTATTATTAGTTTATAGGTAGATATAGATTGTCACGGTATATCACATGTTTTAATGCTTCCACACCCCTGGTATATAGCCCGTAGAACATGTTGATTTGGTGCATCTTGGGTTAGCGGCAGGTTCTTATTTTTACACATAATAAAAATTAGGAAACACTTCTGACACCCCGTCGGGGATTCATGTCGTATCGATTATAATCACGGGTTGAATTGTGATATATGGTTAGTTATTGTAAGCGTGTAAGCGCGTTGTTCATATTAAACGAAAGTCAAGGTGATATTATGACAATTATTAAGTACTACAATTCTTGCCATCGCGAATGGTGTGCTGTCATCCATTGAAGAGTTTCAGGTTCGAAGGTCAGGTGGCGTAATTTCATTTTTCAAGTAATACTCAGCAATTAGCAAACTAACACATATGTAGTGATTGCCACAAACTTGACTTATGTGGTGTCATCCGTTGAGTAGTTCTAAGGTGGTGAGGCCAGGATTGAAGTTCAAGTGGCATAAGGAAAATTTTGAAGTAATATTCTTTAATGAGCATACAAACACAAGATGACCGCCGCAATATCGAGTTATCTGCTATCATCCGTCAGAGTTCCATGGTGATGAGGCCAGGATTGAAGTTCATGTGGCATTTTGTAAATTTTTGAGTAATATTCTGCAATGAGCACACAAACACAAAGTTATTGCCGGAATCTCGAGTTTTGTGCTGTCATTCGTTGGTAATGCTATGGTGATGAGGTCAGGATGAAGGTCAGGTGGTAAAATGATAAATTTCACGTAATATCCTGTAATAAGCACACTAACTTGAGGTGATTGCCGAAATCCCGAGTTATGTGCTGTAATGCATTGAGGAATTCTAAGGTCAGATGGGTTTATGACAATTTTCAAATAGGTAATACCCTGTAATCAGCGCAGTACAAAGCGTTCGCCTCAATATCGTGTGATATGCTGTCATCCATTGAGGAGTTCCACTACGTATCTCTGAAGACTATCATTAGATCAAGATAAAACTAAAGCCGGACCTACCTAAAAGTACAAACTTAAAGAAAATAAAAATCTTACAATTTGGCTAAGAAATCCTGGAGTCATGGCGTAATATATAAAATTGAGAACCTTCTCTTTTTTGTAGTCGGTTAAAAATGTGCAAGAGGTGTGTCAGGGTCGTTGAAGATGGAAATCTGTTGTCAGATTAAACTGATACAGTTTTCTCGTATGGGAAAAAAACGTTACCTAAACCATAGTATTTAATGTGTCTAATTGTCTATGCTTAAACCTGGCTGTAGTCACTTTTTCAAGCTTAATATTAGCAAGACGTATGTCGATCGTTGTAGATGGAAATCTTTAGTCAAATTAAACTGATACAGTTTTCCCGTACGGAAAAACAACCAGTTTTACCACTTTTAATTAACTATTTGATCAAAGCACGCCGATAAAGCAGCTATGTAGCGCTTTTTCTCCCGACTTGATTCTCAAATATTGAATTTTCAAACTGAATACTTATTTTTATTAAAATTAAATATAGCCTATGTTACTCAGCAATAGTGCATATAGCTTCTTACAAAAGAAAGAGTTTTTTTAATCGGTTCAGTATTTCCAAATATTACCTCAAACATACAAACAAACAAACAAACAAATCTTTCCTCTTTATATAATAGTGTAGATATGTCTGTTCTGTGAGATATGTAAATTATTCTTTTCGTGTTCCTTACAAACGCAAGACCAGCCCCGAGTCGAATACTATGGGACGCCAAGATTTTTCGAAACTAGCAAAAAGGGTTATCGATTCGTGTTACTGATCGCTTACCAAGCCTCCAGTATGGGTTTGGCTGCATGAATTAAAGTCACCTTATATATAAGGCCTCCTGTTCTTACCTTCTTGTTTTGAATTTTCTTTTCAACAATATATTGGCACAAAAACGAAACAGCCTTATTTACTTAAAAGTTCCGAAGTTGCTCCCAAAAATATAACTTGGTATTTGAGGAGTCAACAAACAAGTTACACAAACTTTTCGAATAATGCTTTGGAATGACAAAACGGGTGGCTTTCTTCGTGATGAAAAGTGTTAAAACGTTGTTATTGTAAACATTGTGTTATTTCTGATAAACAGATAAATGTAGAAGACCAAAAGTGATGTGTCAGAATCGCAGCAGTCAGGGAAATACACTTGAGTGAGTGTATAGTTGTTTCTAATGGGTTTAAAGCGTGATGGTGCAAAATGCAAATTTTTGTGACCGCGCCTAGTCGTGATTGTCATTGTTTATCATAATCCTTTTAAACAGGCAAAACGTTTATGATAATATATCTATGTATGTGTTATAAATAATCCACAATTAAGCAACGCTCGGCATGGTCAGTCTTTGAATAACGATTAGTGGAATTTGCTTCTGGAATGGAGGCCACGTACAGCAAAGCGTAGTGTAGGCCGACCTCGTGCCTGCTGGACCGACGACCTGAAGGACGTTGGGTGGTGGCTGGATGAGGAGGATGGAGGACCGACATAGGTGGCGAAATTTGGGAAAGGCCTATGTCCAGCAGTGGACGAACGCTGATGAATGCTTCTGGGTACCTCCGGTGCCTCGATGAACACGTAAAGCAGTTTGTTCCCGCTGACATCGAAGTATAACAGTCGTTAAGCCAAATCAGACACCACTATAGCTAGCATGGATGACACGAATAGAGAAATTTTGTCTCCCAAAGAAACGTTTGACCAATGGACACGCAGAACGACTCGGTTTATCGAAGCGATGATCACGTGAATAAGCTTACCTGCGTTGCCATTGGTCAAACGTTTCTTCGAGAGACAAAACGTCTGTATTAATTTCGTCCATGTTAGCTTTACTGGTTAGCCACTAACCACACGAGAAGAAGAACAGACAAAAATATTTTATTTTATAAAGAGACTTATCGTTTATTAAAATGTTGATCCGTTTCAAATAAAAGTGGCGGTAAAAGAGAGACTATGAACAGACAGAAACACGAATCACATCCTTAAGGTTCTGTTTTCACATTTTTATTGTACCGTACCCTAAAATGAAAGCGATAAATAAATAAAATGAAAATGATGTGGCTCCACAGATTTATCAGAGTTGGTAATGGGATATTTGCACGACACTAAATAGTCGAAGTGCAAACTGTATTCTATAGGATTTTTTTGTGAAGGGAAGGTGTGACTATTTGGAATCTGTTTTCTGTTTGTTGTATACGTCATATTGGTATTTAACTTCAAATTGCGCTGTTTGGTTTTTTATGACGTTATCATTTTATTGTATGGATAAAAAAAAATTGAATCAAAATTGAAAAAGTATATTTGTAAAATAGATACATAAAGTATACTTTTTACAAGTCAAAAATTTATCTTTATAAAACAATATAATATGATTAAAAAAATAACAATACGGAAAACACATAAAAAAAATATTTAGGATGGTTTACCATGTGGGGTATCAAATGAAAGGGCTTCGTAAGCTGATTGTTTACAATAACTAAACTACATTCCGCGACTCGCCTCTCATGACCTAAACCTACCGCCTCACTTCTCCGCTCAATTTGATGTCCAATTAATATTTTGATATGCAATAAAATTCGCCTTTACTAAAAACACCATGTTTGTGCTCCTCCGTGTAGAAAACAGCTTAAGTATTTTTTCAAACCATGAAGAAAAGTATTTAATATGTTGATATTTTCAAAAGTCCTTTCACGACGTTATAGTTGAAGATAGAGATGAGTCTATGGGAATTTACCATTGTGAAAACCCAGAATGGGTAACTAAATTAATAAACAAATATAGAATCAGTTTATGATACGTAATAGACACAAAATATTTAGGAACAACCAACTTTAGAAATAAAACACTAATCTCTGTTACTAACATGCATTACTTTGATCCTGCCCAACAACTTTAAAGTGTGATTATAGTGTTGCGCTGGATCATTCACAGTATAATACATAAAATAACACTACTTTTCTAAAAAAGCCGAATGGACATTAAACTATGGTCGCGTAGTACCATAAATCACATTTATTACATTTTTTTTTATAAGGAAAACATTCCTATTTGTGCGTCTGGGAATTAATTTAGGAGCAAAAATCTTAATCATAGGTAGATTATGGTTGCCATATTTAGTAGTTCGAATCTATACGCATTCGTTTAAATTTTATATAGAAATTACGCTTTTTGGGACAAAAATCAGTTGCAAACTATTTCCAACAAAATTAAATCAAATCCAACCTTTCAACTTTTAATTGAAGCAGCTGAACCCTCTGCTTTTATTACCTGCCCACGAGCCCTTAACTAGCCCACACTCGGCCATGTTTAAATAAGAAAAGTTACAAGACAAGCAATAAAATGAGACTTGAAAACACAGTTACTGAAACAAATAAAAGATTGCTATAATAAAAATAGACACAGCTAAACCATCATTTATATGAATCATATTGAAAATTATCTGAGTAAAATTTCGGTATTAAGTTATTTTAGGGTTCCGTAGTCTGACAAGGAACCCTTATAGTTTCACCATGTCCGTTTGGCCGTCTGTCCACTGCTAGAAAGCTGTAATTTGGCATGAATGAACATATTAATCACGTCGACAAAATTGTATAATAACAGCTCGAATTTTTTTTTTATAATAGTACCTCCTATACTCTTACATTGGGGATGATTTTTTTTTCTCATCTATCCCATAGTGTGAGCTATCGTTGGATAGGTCGTTAAAACGCATTGTAGGTGTTTGAAATCCATTTTTTGATTTAATGATCCGTTGACGAAATATTAAACTTTAAAGTGTTAATTTTTGTTAGAGTCAAGTGTGCCCCTACCGGCTAAACGGTTGTTTATGAATGCGTGAAAAAATTCACAGAAGTAGTAAATATAATGAAGTTAAAAGGAAAACTATCACAGCTAAGTAGGCTTTACAGTTTTAAGAGTACAGGTCGCGCTAAATTTTTAGTCCCCTCTAAACACGACAATGTATGGCCGTTCTTCGGGAGAGCATCTTCCGAGTGACTAGAAGTTTGGTGCGTTCGGTGTTAGTAGACCAACTTATGAAATGTACTGAGCAACTACGAAAACCTACACTACGCATGGCCCGACACGCACTTGGCCGGTTTTTCTTTATATAATCATAAATATATTGTATTTTTACTTGTCTTCTAAGCTGTGAATAAGTAAATAATAGCCTAGAAATCTCTCTAGAAGACAGGCGTGAGATAGGTCCCCTTCAATGGAAACTGGCAATCTTGTAAACATGTAAAAATCTACTGAAGCAGAGATAGAACCATCTCAGTGATCTCAACATTTCACTTTGCAAGCATAGAAAGGATTATTCAACATCAATAGGGATGTAGGGACAATCCGGTGTCAATTTCAGTCGGCTATATTTGATCAATCCATTTAAATTTTAAAACTGTTTTGCTTTGCTATGAAAAACGTAATATTTTAGTTAAATTGAAACTGACACATACATTAATACAAAATTTGGCAACCAACAACGGAGCTACACAGAATATAACCACAAAGATATTAAATGTCCACAAATTCAAGTGTTTCATAGTAGGCAGTCTATAAAACGGGACATAAATTTTATTCAACACTACATAAACGGAGTCACATAGCGTGAGCTACAAATCTACTGGAACTCGAGACTCGAGGACGTAGCGTTTATTGTAATGGAAGGTTTAACTGGGAGTTTACTTCATGAAAAGCATCAATATCTCAACCAACCCAATGGAACCCAGTATGGCAATGTATAGATGTAGTGCGAAATATATAATGCACCTCGGTAATATTCGCATATTTTCAGGATTACGATATACCTACACTGGTGGCCATATAGTTAAGAACGATCATTAGTTTCACAAAATTTCAAATAAAACATCATATTCTGTTCATGTTTCTTCTTAGTAGTAATTAGTTGTATTATAAAATAGCATATAGATAAAGTAAACTAAATTAGGAATACAGATACAAAAAACGCACGTTTTTGTTTACTAAGTGTATTTATTTTAAAAGGTAACATAATGCAGCTGGAAAAATAATTAAAAACGATCAATGAATTTTTAGAGACATCTCTCAGATGAAATTCATGGTCAGTAAAATTACATCAGACGTTGAAAATTTACATTAAAGAAGGCAAGTAAATACTTCTACAATCTAAAAATAATACTTAGTGGCACGTCTACGGCTTTTTAGTACCGCCTAACACCAGCGTGGCATTGATTCTATCAATTTTTGGCATTCTGGAAACAGAACGGAAACAGATTGTTAGTCGAGGAATCCTTTGGGATTTTTGGAATTCTTTTGGGATCATTGTTTTGTCGCAATGTCCAAATGACTGGAAGCACGTCTTCATCATAGACTGACATTGTTTCCTCCAGTATATTTTTGTACTGCAATTGATCCAGACTTCCTTCGATTAGCCTAACAGGGCCAACTCTGTGACCAAAAAAACACCCCCAAATTTTTACTTTCCATCGCCATATTTTAATGTCACTTTTGTTAACTTGGGGTTGAATGCGTTACAATACAATACAATATTCTTTATTGCACACCAAAAGAGAAATAAAAAACAATAAATTTTAAAATATAAGTTAACAGGGTACAATTGGCGGTCTTATCACTAAAAGCGATCTCTTCCAGACAATTATTCGAAGGGCGTCGTACATATCGTTTTCCGTCGGAGCAAATCCTGTTGCTTTTAGTCTCATCAGAAAATAGAACATTTTTCCACTGTATGACTGTCCAGTTTTCATATTTTATTGCAAATGCGACTGGTTGGTATTTCAACGTTAGTATCTTCCTTCCTAACTTTTCAAACAACTTCTGTTCTACCAAACGCCTTCGAATAGTGCGCCCAGAGATTGCTGAGGGGTTATTTTCGCCAAAAATATCTCTTCTTGTTTCATTAGATCCTTTAAAGGGGTCTTCCTCTGTTTGACCACACGTGGAATATTTTAAGTAGTATGATATGTATTAATATGCTTCAGAACATTGAAAACTATAGTTTTTGAACACTGCAGATGGTCTGCAATTTTTTTATACGACTAGTTTAACGCGCGAAGATTTTTTATAACTCTTCTCTTTTAGATTTATTAAAACTCTTCCTTTTTCCCATTGTTTTGTGCAAAACGTGTTTACGTTTCACTTTCTAAGCGAATTTGTTTAAAGAATATGTAGGCTCCTAATAATCGTTCATAACTGTATGACCACCACTGTATACGCCATCACTAATGGCAACAAGGTCTAAAATCAATGCGCTTGTATGCAGCTTAGGTACTTCATCATTGACAGCTCGTTTCCGGGTATAGCTCTATAGGTCGTTGGTATAGCTCTACTGCTGGGTCTAATTTTTTTTTTTTTTTTATTTATTTCTGGTACATACACAGATAACAAAATACAATAACGCCAAACTGTACAACAGTTTGTTGGCGTGATGCGCTCTTTACACTGAAGATTACAGTTTCTTAATTATAAAAACACAAGTTAATAATAGTAAATAATAAAAATTACAATTTCAAAAAGGCTGTTTTTAATTTAATCTTTAAGCAAGGTAAATTTATTTTTTCTTTATTTAGTAGAAGAGGCTGGAAGAGCTTATGGTTACAAATTCTTGGTGTCAAGTACTCTCTGGTTCTTTGCCATAGTAGTTTTTAGCGATAGGCTTCGGCAATATTCGGTTTTCAAGTATTGGAATACTTGAAAACCGAATATTGCCGAAGTGCATTATTTATTTCATAAAATTTTCTTCGTTAGGTTCATATTTATTTTAATACTTCTACCGTGTTACTTAGCTAGTCTTAAAAACAAGATCTAGTATGTTGATGTGTTTTGAGTCACTGACCTCTATACTAAAATAACATTATTTCGATAATATTCAATATTCGGGTATTTATTTTTATATTATATATTCGGGTAATTAAAAATCCTCTCTTTAAATAGTTTTTTATGTCTACAGTAATCCAGACAATATTTGATTACTACTAGGACTCTGATGTGAGTGCAAGTTTTGTACGTATTATGTATGACTAAATTGAAAATATCAATATCTAAGTAAAAGATTTCACGTAAATTATGATGCCAACCTAGAAACCTTCGTTTCACCGTCTTAATATTAAACTTGTACAAAGACGTAAATGGACGTAGCCGAAAAAAGTGATAAGTCACGTTTTCAGCACAAAAGACACGATCACTTTGGAGAAAGGGAAGGTTTTTGACTTATCACCCTTTACGGGATTGGCTGAATTCGATAATAATACCAAGTCTGTTATTATCATGTTACCTTCTTTAATCAACATCTTTAAAAAGCGATGAATTTCAGAAGAAATTTAGATTTTTTTTATTTTCTACTCGGTTGTTTCGAATTGTATTTTATCGAAAGTCTTAAAAGAAAATAAAATATTTTTAAGGAGTTCATTTTACAACCATATTAAATTATATTTTATAAATAAAATAAGATGTATAAAAGCGACATTTCATCCAACTTAACCATATTATCGTACCACTACCATAAATTAATATGAAATTTTATCGTAACTATAGATGTGCATCTAATTAATTAAGTTCATGTCTACTTCTTGTAAAACTGATGCTGACATATTTTATATTTATAATATGGACATATGTATGTATACGTGGGACGCACTATAAGTTTCCGGAATGAATATGAAAAAATACTATTAAAGGTACAAAATTAATTTATTGTTTTTCAAAATAATCTCCCTTGGCGTCTATGCACTTTCTCATTCGATCAAACCAGTTTTGAAAACTTTTGTGCCACTCCCCTGTGGTGACCTCTGAAACGTGTTTTTCATACTCCTCGACAGCCTCTTCTGGTGATGAAAATCGTTGACCGCGTAATTGGTTCTTAATTTTTGGGAACAGAAAAAAGTCACAAGGTGCCAGGTCGGGACTGTATGCAGGATGACTCATGAGTTCTACATTTTTCGTCTTCAAAAAGTCGTTTGTCTGTCTGGCCGTGTGAGAACTAGCATTGTCGTGGTGCAGGATGATACGGCGTTTACGGTTATTTTTACGGAGTTCGTCAATAACTTCCGGCAAACAAATGGTCGTGTACCAGTCACTATTCACGGTACGACGATTCTCTAGTAGCCACGTGTCCAGTTTTATTAAAAAAAAAAGCAATCATCCGCTTAGATGCACTTTTCACGCGCGCCACTTTGGTTGGTTTCGGCTCATCTTGAAAGACCCATACGCTCGATTGCTGCTTTGTTTTGGGATCGTAGCAATAAATCCATGTTTCGTCACCTGTTACTATGTCCCACACCAAATTTGACGCACCTTCGTTGAATCTGGTAAGCATGGCACTGCACCAAGTGACGCGGTCCGTTTTTTGAGCCTCGGTCAAGTTGTGTGGGATCCACCGCGAGCACAGCTTTCTCACACCCAAATGTTTGTGTAGGATTGATTGTATTTGACTCATGCCTATTTCTAAGGATGCACGAATTTCATGGTAGGTCACATGCCTGTCTGTTTCAATCATACGGCGCACAGCATCGATGTTTTTGTTGGTCACAGCGGTGGACGGCCGACCATCGCGAGATTCGTCACTGAGATTGATACGACCACGCTTGAATTCTGCAAACCAGCTATAAACAGTCGTCTTGCATGGTGCTTCATTGTCAAAAGCTGTTTCAAGCCGAGCGATGCTCTGTTGAGCTGTCAAATTACACTTAAAATCGTAGAAAATCATACTACGAAAATTTTCCCGAGTTAAATCCATGTTGATGCAGACACACAATTTTTTAAATGGCGCCACAAGGTAAAAACAAAAGACAGTCAGATGAAACAAACTGCATTCTACAGACAAAGAGTTCTATTTTCAAATGTTGCAATAAATTTTTAAATATTGTTTATGTAAGTGGCCAGTTCCGGAAACTTTTAGTGTTACCTATGTATAATTGTACATTTATCTAATTTTTACTTATTTTTGTTTATCTGCCGTTTACGTGTTTAATTAGCGTTGGGTACCGATATATTTAGGTAAATATTTTTGCTTTTGTCTTAGTTGATTGTGACGTACACATCTTCCCATTCTTACAAATATCTTCCAAGAAAATTTTGTCTGGAAGAAATCGTATTAAGCAATAAGAGGGTCAGTTATTCCTTAACGTAATTGAGCTTTATATTGTCCTTTTATATTATTTTTAGTGTACACTACAGAGAATTTATATTACGTTTATGTTAAGTGTACAGTACAGTAAACTTCTTTTCATCTTTAATTTAATTATTGTAAAATTTATTTCACTGCTAGAAAGCTTTTGAGTATGTTTTAAAATTTTAAATAACATTTTACATCACATACTCATCTTATAAGTAAACTTTGTCCTTCAACGCTTTCCAGTAAGTCAGCAGCAATTTCGTTTCAGCCTAGACAAATGCCAATGCGATTCTTCATGAAGCGCAATATCCGTAATTGATTTATCTGGAATAGACGTGGCACGTGTAAGGGTCACGTGGACAGTAATTTTACGACAAAGTAGATACAACAGAGTGCATAGCAATTTTGTTACCCGTACTGTTCTATCGGGGATAGTTCAACGGACCCACTTTAAGCTCTTATAAACTACTACGTTAAAACTAAGTACAACTTGCTTAGATAGAATGTTAGTTTTATTCAAAAATGGGATTAAATTAAAAACTGTAAAATAAAACCAGTGAAACAAGTACAAGTGAAGTCCTACAATTCAAAGTGAAAAAAAATTAACAGATGATAGAGTATCCCTAACAACATTCCACCAAATTTTTTTTTTCGTGTACTTTTTTTACGTTTCCATAGAAATTTTGTCAACTGATTGAAACACTTTGTACTGGGTGAAAGTGAAAAAATTGCTTGAGCTAAAAATTTTTTCTTCTGGAATTTGATCAGTTAACGATACATGATCATCTACCCTAGAATAATTTTCACTTATTATTGTGGGAACTTATATATTTAATGATAAGCTAATTTAATCAGTGGCAGTGGGCAGGCCATATTTGCAGCCGACATGAAGGCTATTGGGGCCGAAAACGTTGGAATGGAGACCACATAAAACGTAGCGTAGGCCGACCGACGACCTGTAAGATGTTACGGACGCCGGCTGGATGAGGAGAGCGGAGGACCGCCACGAGTGGCTAAATCTGGGAAAATCTTATTTCCAGCAGTGAACGAACACGGACTGATGGATGGATACATGGATAATTTAACCACGATGACAGCCACGATCTGGACTGCGATTTGTTGTTTTATTACGGTTTTCATAAGAATTATGAGGGTTAAGACGCGAACGAGTCGAATCGTGATAATCAAGTGAAGATAGACGAGACATCTGACCGAACAGAAAGACGGTGAACTAGGGTAGTAACAGAGTGGCGGCCGAGGCCAGGAAAGGGTTCAGTGGGTAGACCGATGGCCCGATGGTGACACGATATGGTGGATGGTGGGCAATGGATGAGACTGGTGAGGGATCGGTGAAAATTGCGTGTATAAAAAGAGGTCTAACTAGTGGGTGTTTGTGAGCTGATTGATGATGATGACGATAAAGACGCTTTTATATTTATTTATTTACCACATGTATCTGAAAAATAAAAGAGATCCTAACATTTATATAATAAGCTTACAATTTCAAGGCCTCCAACTCCGACTTAATATATCGTGGTCGGAATTTTTTCTTGTTTGTTTTCTTTTCGTGTTTCACTTGCATTTTCCTTGTCCGGTATCTGTCACTGCTCGGGTTTGAGAAGATTGCCCTCGGCGGTTTTTTCTTCGAATTTAATACCAGGAATGTACAGCTCCGTTAAGTGATTACTGTTTCTTTAAGCAGTAGGTTTTCTTAATTCCTGATATATAAGGTCCTACAATAATAAGTGAAAATAATTCTAGGGTAGATCATGTAACTGATCAAATTCCAGAATAATAAAAATTTGTTGCCCAAATATTTCACTTCTCAGTACAAAGTGGTTCAATCATCTGACTCAACTTCTATGGAAAGGTGAAAAAAAAAGTTCGCGCAAAATTTTTTTGTTCTTTGGGCTTTTGTCTACTGGGGACACTCTATCATCTCTTGATTTTTTTTCATTTTGAATTGTAGGATCTTATACATTAAAGCAGACGTTCATATATACTGATCCATAATCGTTGTTGTTACATAAAATTTATATACGGGGTGTAATCGTTAAATGTGACCAGGCGATTATTCCGTAACTATTATAGATATCAAAAAAAACTAAACTAATATCGAAATAACGTTATTTAGTCAGTAAAAAGACATCAATAACTTTTTGAAAATCAAACGAGAAGTATCCAAAATTATGACATTAAACACTCCCATACATTAAGTATGAGATAAGTAGAAAGTTTTTACTTTCCTTATTTTAAGTGGTGTAGTACTCATTTTACCTTAATCTCATTTTATAATTACCTATGATATGATAATAATGATTTTCAAGAAGATTAATTTTAGCTTACCACTTCAAATGTTTCAATTGTTTCAATATCGCATTCATTTGAACTGGCTGAAAAGCAACACACTTCGAACATCTGCTTTGAATATAAGATTTTGTACTTACTAAGAAATAAATAATATTATTCAATTAAAAGATAGTTTTATTACTTTCTTAGGTTAATAAACAGTTTCCTTTAATATCAGTACTAAGCTAAAATAACATTTAAAAGTAAGGAAACTAAAACCTTTCTAATAATCTCATACTAAATGTATGGGAGTGCCTAATGTTAAAATTTTGGATGCTTCTCGTTTGATTTTCAAAAAGTTATTGATGTCATTCTACTGATTAGGTAACGTTCTTTCAATATCAGTTTAAAATTTTTTGATATCTGTAATAGTTACGGAATAATTGCCTGGTCACACTTAACGATTAAACTATGTATACTTATCTTTAAAAAAAATGTATGTCTGATTGTTTTCCAAGGAGTTGCCGAATGTTTCATACATTTGTATAATTTAATTTTTCAAAGTTGATAAAAAGACTGGTTAGTTAGAGCACATGCACGATCAAAATTATATGCAACTTTTATTAGCAATTTAATAAGTACATAAGACACTCTTAGTTTATTTATTTTGTATAATTTAATTTTTCAAAGTTGATAAAAAGACTGGTTAGTTAGAGCACATGCACGATCAAAATTATATGCAACTCTTATTAGCAATTTAATAAGTACATAAGACACTCTTAGTTTTTTTATTCTTGGTGAATTCGAGAGAAAACTATATTATTAACGTCACGCGGCGTGATTTGTCATAATAAAATAACAAATACCTATCTGCACTGTCTGTACTCCATGTATTTCGTTATAAACCTTAATATACTCTCTATTTAAATTAAACCTTTCCAAATCATCGTCATGGGTCTTATGCAGACCATTTAGGAAGTACAGAGAAGGTAAGTCTTCTCCGTACATTTAATGTTTCTTTTATTACGTTAAGCTAACCTTATTTTTATTAGAATGTTCAGTAGCGTGTAAGAGTTACGCTCGTAGACAGTGTAATAAACCACATTTCAAGCTGTATCCAACGTCAAATGAAACATTAATCACACGCCAAGGTCCTGCCAGTGATTAAATAATTTATTTTAGAAAATACTTTAAACGTGTAATGTAGTGAATACTTGTTAAGTGCAGCTGAACATTTTACTCGTATTTTATTATATGTTAGATGTAACATACAGTATTTTTAATGTTAAGAGTTGTCAAGCGGTCGCAGGTAGTTGACCGATGCTGGGGTCAAAGTTTTGAAGTCCGTTTGTCCGGCCGTTGTAAAGACTATACACAGGGAGCGTATTTTTGAATCATTCGAATTTCAATTCGCATATGAATCCGCATGATTCGCATATGAAAACTTAAAATTAGTATCGTAAGCGAATCAAGCGGATTCGTATGCGAATTGAAATTCGAATGATTCAAAAATAAACTCCCAGCTCGGTACACTGGACAGTCGAATAGAAATGTCTCCATATTTGTTCCGGACACCCACAAAGGGCAGGCGCTAGTATTACTCCAGCCGAACATTAAAATATATTGAGTAGTCCACAAACTAATCAGCCTTAAACTACGTAATATTTGGCATGTAGTTAGGGTGAAGCAATTTATGGAAAGGGGATTTTAAACACAAAAACACGTGAATAAATATAATAAATTTTATATTATTTGGCGCTGCAATAATCACAAAATGAATTCATATTTAAATAGTACTGTACTCGTACTAACCTAACACCCGTAAATACTTTCTGTAAGGCTAGCACGAGCCAGATATACTGCGTCTATTTATCCTGCTTGCGTTTTCACGCAAACCGCGTTTATCAATGTGCGAGAGTGCGAGTATGATGGAAAGACACGTTATCGACGGCGCGTCGACCCCTAGTTAGGAACGGTTTATTCGTAACTGTTCAATCATACCCAAAAATCTGCAGGTGTTCTTTTCACTCGTATTGCGATGGAAAGCAATTCGTTTGATGGTTAAGGGGCTTTTTGGCTAAAAGCAACACTTTTGAAGTTGTTTACTTGTTGCTCAGAAAAAGCCACTATAAATACTTATGGTCCTACCATAATAAGTGAAAATAATTCTAGGGTAGATCGTGTATTGTTAAATGATCACATTTCAGAAGAAAAAAAAAATGTTTTTGGTCAATTAATTTACTTACTTCCCAGTACAAAGTAGTTCAGCACTGATTAAATTGTTTTGCTCGATAGAAATTATTATTGAAATGAGGTCTTCATCGACACTTTTTCTCATAGTTTGACAAAATATAGGAATGACATGCAGACCTCAACGATGTTTTATTTGATGGATTTTAACAATATCAAAATTCTGCTTATTTTAAATTTCCATGGCTATTTAAGTTTATTATATATTCATTAAAAACCACTATTTATTTCGGAACCTGTCCCTTTTACACTGCAGGTTTTTCCGCAGTGACATTTGTAAGCGTACATATCCTCTTAAGAGCACTTCATGTGTCAAACACTCCTAAACTTTTCCTTATTCAATTCATTTCCGACTCTCTACTCTTCAACTCATCAGAAATGATATACATTATTTCCCCGGGGAGGCCAAGGGCCGAGGGCTGAGGGCCAATCCACGATATTTAAATGAACTTTCAAGGTGCTTTGCCCAGCTTTATTACGCGTCATCCGTTTTCGAGAGATCCAAGTTGCTAGTCCAACCGTGACGTATTTAAAACTTGGTGAGACTCTATTAGCTGGTATTAAACACCGTTATCGATTAGCTAAGGTTTCTAATCGATTCGTTCACTCTCGATAGCGGTTCACTCGAGATTTTCGAATGAAAAACTGGAAGTGTATGCTAATAAGGTTCTTTTCGAAAATTAACGTTTTTTCGATAGGTTCAACATTTCCAGGTTCGAAAGGGTTTAGCAGAATACGAAGAATGTGTTGTAAAAACTTGAAAATATAGGTATTTTTAAATTTTATATTGTAAGTTTTTAACCTATTTTGTAATTCACTTTAATAATATTTTGAAAAAATCATCATGAAATTTATTTTATATATTTTACATACAGACATCCATATATATATTTATTTTAGTACCTGAAATCCTTTCTAAGCAAATACGACTTTTGATGAAAACTTAAATATAATATTACTAGCTTTTGCCCGCGGCTCCGCCCGCGTGTTATTCGGTTTAACGACTGCTTTTTTCCGGGATAAAAAGTAACCTATGTGTTAAGTTGGGGTATAAGCTATATCCATTCTAAATTTCATCCAAATCCGTCTAGCCGTTTCAGCGTGAAAGAGTAACAAACATACACACACACACACACAAACTTTCGCATTTATAATATTAGTGTGAAGTGTGATGAGATAACATAGCCTTGTCTTATTTCACCACAAATGATTAATAACCGCTCTAATTAGACACCATCCATCCATCAGCCTGTTTCGTCCACTGCTGGACATAGGCCTTTCCAGGATTTCGCCACTCTGGCGGTCCTCCTGGAAGAAATGCCCGTACTCACACACGCTGGGCAGGCAGGTTGGTGAGCGCGGTGCCGAAACCCTTGCACCAGTGACGCCGCTGCCCATCACCAGTCTGTTTTATATAAGGCTCGGCAATTGGGGATGGATATACCGCCATCCATCGGTCCCAGGCAATGGTGGGCCTGGTTTTGCCTGAAAGCTGTTCTCTTACTCTCCCCCGAATAACTTCGGGAGGATTTGGGAGTGAGATGGTGGTACCTCCACAGTCAAGCCCGGCATCAGCTCTACCACCTATTAGACACCTGATGTATGAAATAAAGCCTTGTCTTATTTCACCACAAACGAATCGTCCGCGCTAATTAGACACCTAATTTTTCAATGATATTGATCTATCCTACAGGAACCATGCATTTTTCCGGAATAAAAAGTAGCCTATGTGTTAAATTAAGGTATAAGCTATATCCATTCTAAATTTCATCCAAATCCGTTCAGCCGTTTTAGCGTGAAAGAGTTACAAACATACACACACACAACACGCACAAACTTTCGCATTTATAATATTAGTAGGATATACGAGTTTTGAATGAAAAGGGACGCTTTTTTTAACACAAAGTATGGACTTACTACAGCATAGTGGTTCTACAAAAAGGGAAAACCATGGAGTCGTAACGGTTACTACGCCGTAGCACTGTGGCCGTATAATAATAGAGATGTGAAACATGTTAATGCTACACATCGATAAAGTTTTACCAAGACTGGTACTGGTATTGATATTCAGACTTTTTACATTCCAAATTTATGAGGGCCTACTAAAACTGGCCAACGACAAAGAGAGATTAATTGTTCTCCCACAGAAGAAATATATATTTCAGTGTTCCGTACAAAAACGTAAAAAAGTATTTAACTTTATTTTAAACCAATCAAGAACAAAAATGGAATTTGTTAGTCTTCAAATCAATTATTTGGAATCATCGAATCAATAATTTGGAAAATTCAAGTTCAGCCCATGCTTTGTTCATGCTCTGTCGTTTGTTCGTTCGTGTCGCTCTGTCGCTTCTTGTCGGTCGTTCGTTTGAAATTAAAGGACACTCCCTTATATACTATAGGTATATGAAAAAAATGCAATTATTCATTGTCGTTGCCTGAAATCACTACAGAAAAGTTTATATTTGAAGTTAATTTTTTTATATTGAAATAAAATTGGAATGTATGTTAAGAACGGTTGATCGGTAAGTTACATTTTAGTTAATAGTTAATAGCCAGACTGGAATGCTAACCTCTTTTGAAATCCGCACGCTGAGATAAATTGCTTTTTTTAGGTATACATATATTTCTTGTATAAGACTAGTTTACAATGCTGTCTTAACGTTGTAAAGTCTCCTATCAAATGTACATTTGTACATATAAAGCACAAGGGAGGTCCCAGAAAATCTTTATAGATAATTTCGTCAAGAGGATCGATTGAATTATTTTTTTGTTGAATTGTTTGAATTGTTTTTTCTTTCTTTACAAACAACTTCAACCTTTTTTTTAACTTTCAAGACAGACATAAATTAAAAAGTGTTACGTTATGTTACTAAAGATCATCTTTCTCTCTCTCTCTCTTTCTCTTTTTATAAACTTTATCTGCGCGGCTACCTTAGAGAGCGGATAGCCTTACGGTGTGAAAAGATTTTGGCGCGTGGATTGGTTGTGGTCAAAATTTTAACTCGCCAAAAGAGCCCTGCCACACTGTACTTCGGGCGCGACAAGTAAGATCGTGCGATCTGTTGTACGTTTTCGAGTTACAAAAGCTATGTAAAGAGAACACGGTGACTGGTTTAAAATGATAACCTTATAATCAGTAAGATGCCTCTGGGCCACGATTTGGACTGCGATCTGTTGGTCTAGCTATAATAAAATTTAAGAGGTTTAAGTACAGAACAAAGAGTTGGTACTCGCAAGCCCTTTCGAAGTTGTTTGGGGAGAGTAGGAGAACTATTAAACAGGCACAACCAGGGTACCTAGCATAGTAGACCATATCGAGCTTTGGCAGCTCGATATACACTAGCTGTCCCTCTCTAAGGAGATCAACAGAGTGAGACAGAGCACTGTATCCAGCGCTATCGAGCTCGATATGGTTTGCTATGCTAGACTAGTAGGTGGCTTACAATGCCTGGGATCGATTGGTGGCGGTATATCCATTCCCCATTGCCGGCCCTTATATAAAACAGACCGGTGACGGGCAGCGGCGTCACGGGTACGAAGTTTCCTACACCGCGCTCAACAAAAACGTGAGTGAGTATGACAATGTCTACTAGGAGAACCGCAAAGAGTGGTAAAATCTTGGAAAAATCTATGGCCAGCAATGAATGAACCAGACAGATGGATGGATGGAAGTATAGAACCCTCTGCGCCCGTGTGAACCCCGCGCTTATTTAATGGTTGTATATTTTTCCTTTTTGTTGACTCTGATGGTGAAATCGAGTGTGATATATGTTTTTAATTACCCTGACGAGCTCGGTCAACTGGGAGGCTTCGAAGGATCACAAATAATTGCACAAACGTATGATTAATTGAAAGCTGACCGCTCTGGCGTGATGTATGAAGATACGATGCTAAAGCTTTCTAAAACGCGCCAACATATAATACATGGCTTTGATTGATACAGCCAAATACATAATAAGTAATCCGTAAAAAGGTTTATATAATTATCCTTTTTGCAAAATTCCCTAAATTTAGTTTTGGTTTCTCGTAATCATAGAATCATTAAAACATAACAATATAACAACTAATTAAGTGGTAGTGGTTACCTTAATTACCAAACTGACTTGGTTGGGGGCCAAAAACAATTTACTTTAGATTTTTTGAAAAATCGTTCTGATCACTAACCAAGTCTCTAGTTTGAATTGAACTGTTCAATCAGTCACCTTACCACAGTTGCAGTATTAAAGAGGGTGTAAAAAGAAAGCTATATTTAAATAAAACTACATTATCCAATGATCATACTTTTTCAAATAACCATACCAGCGGAAATGAAAAAGAAAAGTACTATCCTTCACCGTAGGATTTCATAATTAGTAAAGAAACGTGAAAGACATATTTTTCAATGCAAGTACTCTTGAAGACCCATTTACATGCATCAAAACTGTTAGCAATGTAATTTTTTCACACTAGTGCTAATTTTTTTTTATTGGTGGATAGAAAGTTGACAGTCTTTTCTTGTGTACCATAGCTATACTTGACGGAAAATTAACTGCGTTCGGTTTGATAGTCGGACTACATTCCCCTACCACCGACAGCAGGACACTATCAAGGCATGCGAGGTGACCGAAAGAAGCCTACAGACACATCAAACTAAAAGAAAACGAATGCCCGCCTAAAGCACATGTGGAGTATTTACTGTTTGTTTGTCTGTTTAGTTTATTTACTCACACTATGCATTGAAAAACGTAGCATGATAGACGTGGGTAAGGAAAATGACTTACTCGTAACGCATAAAACTCGTGTTTCAAATTGCCTCCTTACCGCACTTGTAGCATAAACTAATATTGCACTCTCACAGTTATGTTTCTTTGGGAAATTTTTAGTGTGATCAGTAGATTATTTTGTTGTTTAAAAAGATATCAGTCAAGTTACACCATGTATGTATAGCAAAAATTATGAGTTAAGGCTATCTTCATCCAGCCTTATTAAAACGCTATACCGTCACGTAGGTCTAGCAATCGTCAGACTTTGGTCTAGTATTGGTGGAACTTGGTTCTAGCATTGATCAAACTTTGGCCACTTGTTACGGAAGTCACACGTGCAATTAGTTGCTACATTATCAAATTACACGTGCCATTTTGCACCGTTCCTCGAGCTATGAATTCTCCACATTACAGGTTTCCTTTCGTAACACCGTTCTACGAACTATGAGATTTAAAAAGTGCAACGAGTTACCTGAATATACTTATAAACTAAAATCAACCAGGTAAAGCAAGGCAAAGCCGTGAGAAAATTTTATATTAGAAAATATTATGCATGTTCTAATTTAAATGTTTACTAGAATAGGACTTTCAAAATACAGTTTGTATAATGGGCTGGGATTTAATGCAAGTTCTCAGCGGCAACTGTTTTATTATATAGGAAATGCTGCCCAGTTTCAAAAGATTTGTTAGTTCAGATTTCAAGCAAAAAATTTATGCCGGAAATTTGGTCTGACTGCAGGCCCTCAATTCTGGCACGTGCGCCAAAATTGCGAAAGCAGATTGCGGGTGACTCTAAAAGGGATTTTGTAGAGATATGTTTTGATTTTATTTATTAAAAACTTATAGTGGTCATTCTTCATATCCTATAGCTTCTATTTGATGTGGTTTCATCACTCGAATTTCCATCGCATGGCATATATCAAACTTTAAACAAATATGTAATGACTGATATTGCGAATGCGCAATAATGCCGGAATAGCCGCCCTGGTCTATCAAATACGAACCATATTTATTTATGTGTTTATTTATCCAAAAGCAATGATTTTTCTTATGTGCTGTGACTGCAATGAGGACATCGAAGGCAAGCAAACCGGTTCCTGTGTTTTAATAGTAGTTTATGAAACTGGTACATAAAAAGGTTATTAAAAACACGAGTGTCAGTTTAAAAACGAGCCGAAGGTGTCCAGAATGTCAGGTGGAGTCAAATTATCATCACCATCACTGCTGTTATTAATTTTAGGGCAAACAACAAGTCAATTTTTAGGGTTCCGTTGTCAACAAGGAACCCTTATAACTTCGCCATGTCCATCCGACTGTCTGTCCGGGGCTTATCCCAGAGACGCTTAATGCTAGAAAACTGTTATTTGTTATGAGTACACACATTAATCAATAATAATTTCCACGTAAGCTATGGTGCCAAAATCCAACAGTCCACCACGCATGTGTACGGCTTGTACGCGCCGGCAGCCATAGACAATGCAGGCCGAAAATAAAATGAAATTGTGACCTCCTTTGTCACGGCGCAATATTATTTAGTACGTGTTAGAGAATATTATATGATAAACTCATTGGTATTTGATATTAAACCTCAGAGATGGCTGTTTGGGCTAAGTTCCCTTTGCCTTTCTAGTTAGTATCACATGTACTGTAATCTCAGAAAAAGTTTTTTTATTGAATTATGTTGTTCGGAGACCTATACTATATTTTAATTTTTTACTTTTCTTAGATTTGTTCATGAAAAATATTTAATAGAAATGGACTCCAGATATTTTTCACACTTTTCCTGTTTAATATCGGCACTATTTGATAGATACCAGTCAAACCCATCATTATTCCTTATTTCATTGTTACGCACGTGATATTTCCCCACTGGTAATGTCTTTCACAGACACCGTGGCATTTTGAGCGATGGTGCGTAATCAATTTAGAGCGTGAAGGTACATGATACACGAGCTAACATAATATTGTTGTTGTATGTAAGCTTTTAGCACTGTTCTTGACAATTTTCATTTAATTTCGTAACAAAGTTTTTGAATTGCATCTGTACTTGCAACTTGAGCTGATTTTTTGTGACATCAATTTAACTACAGAACTAGCAAACCAAGATGATGTGATTGAACAATCCTAATATGTTCAAAAGAAACAGCACGTTGAGTCACTGAGTAGATATACCGGATGCAACTGAACAGATAATTCTAAATGAATCCCTACACTATACTGATCATATTGGACAACTTCCCCAACGAAACGAAACAACAAGTCTATTTTTAAGGTTCCGTAGTCAAAAAGGAACCCATAGTTTTGGCATGTCCGTCCGTCTGTCTGTCTATCTGCGGCTTAGCTCATAGACTCTTAGTACTAGAAAGCTGTAATTTGGTAGCCAATAAAGTGGTAAAATAAAATTTTGAAGAAAAACGTACAGTACGCGTAAAATGGGGATGAATTATTTTCTCGTCTAACCAGTGGTGTAGGGTATCGTTAGATAGGTAGTTCTAAAATATTGCAGGTATGTGAAAACCATTTTTTGATTCAGGGATCCTTTTGCGGACTATAAAGCTTTAAATTGATGATTTTTTTTAGAGTCAAGTGTTCTCCCCCTGCCAGCTAAACCGTTTCTTTTTCTAAATATTATGTGAAAAAACTCACGGCAGTAGTATTTAACGAAGTAAAAAGGAAAAATGTCACAGCTAAGTAGGCTTTACAAGTTAACGAGTAATAGTCGACAAAATTCTTTTTCAAGTCCGTATATTGTGAAGAGCAACTACGGAATCCTACATTGCGTGTGGCCCGACAGGCACTTGGCCGGTTTTTTTATTTGCACGAGTATGATTATTTATTTTTCAGTATTATGGACGGATTGTAGTTTTATTTCAAATTACCTATCTACCTATACTTCCACCTAGTACATATACGTTATAAACCTATATACTTATGTTTGGTATGTATCATGATTTTCAAAGTATGTTGAATTCTTTTTCAACATATTTTCTACTGTAATACTTGATACACTATCACGAAAATTATACAGTGTGTTTTTGGAAAACTCCAGTGTTATTCTATAATGATTTTATTCTTCGCCATGGGAATGCTTGATAAATCTTATGGAACCATGTTGGTAGTGTCTTCTATTAACCATTTTGACTGTATTTCCCAGGTCTCACAGAGGAGACAGAAAGTAAGCTACAGTTATCAAAAGCATGACTTCGAGTAGAATGTAAACCGACCCATTTAAAACACATACTCCTTTCATAGAATCACACTACTTTATACTTCCTCAAAACTCATCTATAATAGAAATAGCTGTAGATTTACGCTTCACTTTATTTTATCAGCCAATCAAGATTCACTATTTCGAAGTAATTTATGGAATAGTGCATTTCTGTCTGACTTCCAGACTCCAGTGAAGTTAAATACTACATAGCTGAGCATTTTGTAGTATATTGTTAATTTAGACTACTTTGATCAAATTGCTTATTTACATTCCATTTTTTTTTCTATTTTGAGTCCAGTTTATCTGTAGTTGACATACATTTTTGTAGAGTTGAAAATGCAATTGGCCTTACTTTAAAAACTGTCAAAAGTACACACATCAAAACAGTTTTTAAAATGTTTTAGTGTCCGTTTATTTAGATCATATTTATTTTCCAAATGTAACTATTTAAATTTCAGCTTCGCTACCCTGAAATGGTTTATGGTTTCTTTGTTCGGGTATTATTTTGAAGCTTAATGCATTGCTCCAGTTAAAATTTCGAAATGTCTATATTTATCTATCTGATACGCTTTCAAATCCAAACCATATTTCAGAGTAGAGAAGCAAAAAAATAAAATATGCGCTTGGAAAAATACAAATCTACGCAAACGGACTTCTAAAGTAGATACTGAATCTTAATTTCATCCGTATATAGTTTTAAATACCCTAGCTCCTCTGTAATTCTAGCAATCCTATACCTACCTACCCTATAACTCTAGCAAACGTATACATAACTCTATATACACCACTACATACAAAGCCTATACCATCACACTTACAAGTCATGTGTTAATACTGTAGTCATGATTGTAATAGTTTCATTTTACAGTTTTACATTCACAGGAAATTTCAATTGGCAGTTTTAATTAAGGGTAAGTAATTATTACTTAAAATTGCTAAAAGAAAGACCGTAGTCACAAAAAATATGTCCGTTAAAGCTTAAGAAAAAGGCATCTAATTATTTACTTAAAAGCAAAGAACCTAGTTGTTATCAGATTTATATATAATGTTATTGTTTGTGACATAAATTGGGCATGCCTTTATATTTTTGTTCTTCTTTGTCTGTTTAAAATGTCCCTCTGAGGGTTGTATTTTCTCCGGAAAAAAGAACGTTGACGAAAATTTCGTAAGTATGAACAGTTTATTAAGTAAATTCGTGCGCCTCACATAATAGCCCACGAAAAGAGCGGTAATTTAAGGGAAACTTTGAGAATTTTCCCGCCTCCAGAGCTCACAAATGTAACTTATACCTTTTATTTATTCATGTGTGTGACGAAACTTCACGGGAAGGATTTGTGTAATTTCTTACTCTTGTTTATTGGGTACTTTAGTATTGTGGCTTTTTACTGAATTGTAGCTTTTATGCTCACAAAGTGTTTTGAAGCGTACTCGTTGTGGATTACATCACCAGAGACTCCTATAGGATAGTCAAGTCTTAGTGTATCTTTAAAAAAAATGTAATTATCTTAAAAACCGACGCAAAAGCATATGAAATAAGGTTTTTTTTTTTCAATTCCATTCTCTCAGTATTAGGGTGGGTACTAATAAAATGGGTATTGAATAAATATTCTTTGGTAATTAATAAAGTTGAATAAAAGCACTTGATTGCATTATTATTATTTTGGAAGCCATTTGCTTGTACAGTCAACAAAACTCCCCTGATCACTTGCAAAATCTTGTTGCTTGTATGTGGCGATCTTAGCTAGCCCGGTCTTTTGTTATGATTAAACGAATAAAGAACGAAAACGCTCTAGTTTCATGACGTTTTATGACGTTTTCGGTTTTTTCTGGGTCCATCAGTTACTTGTTGGTCAGTAATAAACCTAATGAGCATTTAGAATTATAAAAAACTTTATTGTTGCGCGTGAGTGGATGACTATTGGCGGACAAAAACTAACAAAGCGGGGCATAGTGGTTACTGCACTGTTCCTATTAATAATATTTACAACACTAGCAAGCCATTGCACACAAAACTGGTCCTTATAGTGATTAGGTGGGAGATTTGTCGACTGTACTCTAGACTCACAATCTTGCGGCCTGGGTTTGAATCTTACTGGCCAAGTAAGAGATTCATTTATACTAATAATAAAGTAGAAAAAGTCGAAATTTTCAAATTACATGTTTATGAGTTTAGTACTAAGGCCGAAGCTAAATTTTTAGATTTTTTGTCTGTCTCTCTGTATGTTCCATTTTAACTCGAGAACTCTATTCAAGATATAGGCTAAAAATAATGTTAATAAAATAACATCCAAGCCAAAAACTGTCGATAACACGAAACAAAACTATGGGGAAAAACTATTAAAAGGTACATCCATTTTTGTAAGCTACTTATCTCAACTCTAGAACATTTTGCTGGTTGTTCGCCAAGATTTCTTAAATTCTTCTTCACGACATTCCCTTATTTAAAGAAAGCTTCACCTTAAATTAAATGCACCAGCCCCCATTACTCGTAATCTTTGTTCCGAGATAAGGTGAAGAAGAATTGGAAAATTTGCTTGCATTTCATTTTATTAAATTTTTCTGGTATATTCTTGTAAAATTAAATACAGAGAAGACTGAATTTTATAAGGACATTGAATTCCAAAACATACATCGTGATGACATGAATCCCCGAAGGGGTGTCAGAGGTGTTAGTGTGAACTGTAAAATGCAAGTGTTACACTTGGTACACCAGCTTTTCACTGATGATTATTACGTCCCAAAATTGATGGGACCAACAGCTAATTACAAAAAATACTTGTCGTACTATCGATCTAATGAAAATTGAGACAACACAATAACGAACTCAAAAAAAAACTCAATTTTAAATAATCGCCACGTCCGTATTAACATCTGATTAGGTACACAAATACTCTGAGATATGACTGCGACCCTTAAAAAATAGGAAAGCTTTATAAAAACCATGTCAAGGAACCGCATTGAAGGTACAAATAGACTTGAGAAACTTTTATTATACCTACAGATGCGGATGCGGATAGTAAATTACACGAGAAAAAATCTCAGCAAGAGTTAATTTTCTAGCGCCGTTGGCCGCTGCGAGTTGAGTTATGACTCCTTACGTTAAACTTCTTGACTTTTCTCCTCATAAATCTAACGCTTGACGCAGGAACTTTTCAGGGCATGCTTGAATGACTGCAGGTAGGTTAGAATCCCACTGTGAGGAAGACAGTTCAAACGAGCATGGTTTGAAAAGATTGGCTTTGTGTTGAATTATTGTCGCCTCATTGACTTTTTCTTAAATACATTTTATTATTATAGTAAATCTGAAAAAAAAAAAAATATTTTTAGCCCTTCGGTCATTGTTAATAAAAAACAATTTTAAAAGGTAATATTATATTAGCTATGTCTATTCTTACAAGAACTCTGTGTGCTTAATACGGCACATTTTAGTGAAACATCTAAATAAACTTTTTTTGTTTGGTACGAAAACAATCAAAAATAAAGGTCATAATATACATCATATGAATATATTTTTAAGAATATTTTATAAGTTAACACAAAAATACTGGGAAAAAATATTTTCGCGTTAATTCATTGTTTTTTAGGGTTCCGTACTTCAAAAGAAAAAAACGGGACCCTTATAGGATCACTTTGTAGTCTGTCTGTCTGCCGGTCTGTCCGTCCGTCCGTCCGTCCGTCCGTCTGTCTGTCGAGCCACTTTATTTCGGGAACTCGTAGAGGTATCAAGTTGAAATTAAAATAATACTCGTATACTCAAATCTTGAGTATCTTGAAGCTGTCAAAAAATAAAACTTCTAAGTTAACGTAAGAAAAATATGCGGCCGTTTATGCCACAAAAAACGCATGTTTCGACACTCTCAATGAAATCCAAATTTATAGGGTATTTCCCGTTGACTTAGAACTATTAAATTTGGCAAGTAATACCATCTTATACTACAATTATAATGAAAAATCTGAAAACTGCATAATACATTTGTAATAAAATCGTAAAAATTTTAATTAATTAAATTTCATAAAATATTTTTATTATATATGTACCTACAAATTTGCACGGAACCCTCGGTGGGCGAGTCCGACTCGCTTTTGTCCTGTTTTCTTATAATAACTCAGTTAACATTTTTTACAAAAACACAGTTTGTTCCAATAAAACATTGATGCTTGATTGTCGGCACTTGGTGGAAGTTATAATTCTTTTCATGAACCTCGGTTGAAATATTATTCTCAAAACACAAAAATAAAAACATGACCGCGGGTGACGGTTGACTGAAATATATACTCAGTTTCATGACTTATTTCCTGTCATCCTTCAGCAGAGATATAGGGCCTTCAAATCAGATTTCAGGTTGGAAAGATCTTGCGCAGCGGCTTCGAGATCATTCCACTTCAGTCCCACAATCTCCGCCTCCTTTGTTACTGAAGGACGGGCCCCAGCGTTGCCATATATACAGATTTCTCCGTATTTATACAGATTTTCGATATGGAATACAGATTAGCACTGGATACAGATTTTTGTTTTATATCTTTGTTTACCCTGCTTTTCAAAAAAAGAAGATCAAAGTACATAACTTGACTGGATAAGGTAAGTAGGTATATTATTATGTTTTTCTTCTTTAAGCAGAACATAATTCAGGAATATTTTACACAGATTTTTGCAGTTTCTACTAAAGGTTCAATGAATCTGGCAACACTGGGCCCCACTCTTCTTTTCCCAACTGGATACCCAGAGAGATTCTGCTTTGAAGGATAAATCGGGTTATCGCAACGTGTGGCCTAAATAAGGAATACTTGTGAAAGTTGGCATCAAGCTGAAAATCGACATAAAGACACAAAACCGAATAAAATTTAAAAAGTCGGCATAAAGGTAATCAGTACATGAAATTTCAGAAAAGTCGTCTAAAAAGGAAAGTCGGCATAAGGGTAATGACTTAACCAAACTAGCCTCTTTTCTGGGACGTATTTCTGTGTCAATAGGCCTTTGTGTTGTCAGTCTTCAGAGTAACCAATGCGGTTTGGTTTGGGGACAAAAAATCATCAGTTTGGTGCGACGTGGAACTCCAAAGCGTATTATACTATATTCTCTTTGCTACAAAACCAAGAAATATACACAATGGATATTTTATTTAAAAACAAAGTTGCTAGATTAGAAAAACCTCTATTGTCGTTACAAGTTTATTTATCATTAAAAAATAGCTTCGCGAATCATATCCTCGAAATGGCGTCAGAGGTATTTCTTAGTGACCGCCGTCACTGAAACCGTCAACATTCGTACACCCTCCTTTCACCGGAGATTTTTTTGTCTTAACGTAATTGATATCGCCTTATCGACGTACTTGGACACAAATAAACGCTTTTAAACCCGTCCACTTTCTCGAGATTTTTTTTTCTCGCTAACTTTGTTTTTGGCTATATCTCCGAAAGTAGTTGTCAGAATTTTATGCCGTCTTTTTTCTAAAACTACTTAGATTAAATTTTCTATCGAAAATGAAAAAATGAAAAATAAATATAACTCCAACTATCAAGAAAATAAAGAATAAAATAGGGTAGGCGTAAAATTCAAGTCAAAAAATACAACCCACAACTTTTTTTTATTACTTATATATTTTTTTATTGCTTGTATTCTAGCTTTCCAACAACACCATATAATATATAATGTAATAAATAATAGAATAACCTACTGATGAATATTATACTTGTATGAGCTGGTGGTAAGTGTGCCGATCGGCACTTGAGTGATTAGCGCCCAGTGTTTTCCTTCACCATTCACCTGTTTGCTTATATTTGCGATTTTGCGATTTTCCCGCCAATTATTTTTTTGGCTAGATCTCCGAAAGTAATGGTCAGATTCTAATGCGGTTTTATTTTTCTAAAACTAGATTAAATTAACTACAAAAATGTATTTTTTTTTGTTGGAGAAAGTAGGTACTTTCTCCGGGAGAAAGTTTTGGTTATATATATTCATTATATAAATAACCAAATTATTATTCAGCATGATTATTAATTTAAAAATAATTGTAATTTATTGTATTTTCTGTATTTAATTAAATTTAATGTATTTCTATTGTACCCATATTAATTGTAATCTATGGACATTGTACTGAAATAAAGCTATATTATTATTATTATTATACAATATGTCTATTCAAATTTTATTATAATGTAGAAAAATATAAAGAAAAAAAATTACTCTAAATAATACTCTAATAAATAAAAAAAAAACAAAATATGGGTTTGTAATTACAGCCCACAACTTTTTTTTATTATTATTATATTTCTTTTTTGTTGCTCATCTTTCCAGCTTTCCAAAGATTGCTATATAACATATAATATAAAACTACTCATAAATATTTTCTTTGTATGAGCCGACAGAAGTGTGTTGATTGACACGCTCATAAGCACTTTGGTTTGGGTTGAACTTGGGTTCCGCAAGTAATAAGGAAATAATAATTAATATGCATGTAAATTCCGAGAAACTTATGGGTGCATGCTAGATCGGCACCAATCGTATCTGGGTCTCAAGGTTGAGAGTTTAGCGTTCTACCAACTGAGCAACTGACGTATACTGGTCGGACTCGCGCACGAAGGGTCCCGTACCATTATTTATAAAAACGGCAAAAAATTCATGTCTGTTGTATGGGGGCCCCCTTAAATATGTACTTTATTCTGTTTTTTAGTATTCGTTGTTATAGCGGCAACAGAAATACATCATCTGTGAAAATTTCAACTGTCTAACTATCATGGTTCATGAGATACAGCCTGGTGACAGATGGACAGTGGAGTCTTAGTAATAGGGTTCCGTACCATTAAACGGATATTTGAAAGGTAATCCATTTGAACGATTTTGAGAAACGGATGTGTCAAATACAGTTTATTTCGAATAAACGTTTTAAAGTTTCATATTGGGAGCCTTATTTTCAGCACAAAGTCAACTCAACAGCTAACACCATTAGTGCTAGTGCAACCCACTGTAGTTAGCGGTGAATTATATTAAATGAACTGCGAGATTTATGAGTTTTAAATGAATTTTTAATTGACTGAATCGCAAATAGAGAGCTCTGAATGAAAATATTTTTTAATTGATATCGTGGTGTTATTGTTAATTGAAAAGTCTTTCAAACTTTTTTAGCGTACAATGTGTCGTTTCTCTCAATGAAGATGATATTTAATGAAATTGAATTAAAAAAGGCGGTTTCCTTGACGCTTCATTAGAATTTACTTAATATTTAAGGAGCTGTGTCTCTTTCTTAATTTTGGTTTTGTTGTATAGAGCGAAATGCCAAACATGTTTACTTATTTTCAACTTGCTTTTCAAATGGTTTGTAAAGAGTTAATTATAGTCAAATTCATACAAGAGACTTAGTAAATGCTCAGTAACAAATTAAGGGTTTTGGATTTTTCGTGAAATTTATTTTTAGCTTCCGTTATTAAACGAAATTTGGCTTGCCTGACGGAGGTATAAAAACTAATTTAAGACGACGTAGATAGTAAAAACGGAGTTTTTGAACAAGTAGTACTCCCAAACTACAATAGTAATGGTTCTAAAATAAAAACATGTTAGAAAAAAAGCCTTTTCCAAGGCGATGTAGCAGCCCAAAACGCGAAAGAAAAATTGGCTCGATAGAAAAAAATAGCAAAATGAAGGCTATTTTTCATTTTAAACAAGCAGTCTGTCGAAGCTAATAAAGTAAAATAAAAATGATTACTGTTTGAAATATATAAACTTATTATCTAAACAATAGCTAAGCGATTTTTAAAAAAACGCACTTTTGTTTATTTATATTAATTTTTATTCATTGAAAAACAGCATTATCCACTCTCTTCTTGATTTACCGCACTACTCAGACGCGCGCTTTTTCAGATATGCTTATCTCTTTTATTGTGCGATCGACCTACTACGCCTTAAGAAAATCGGATTTCAAACCAAGTCTCCAGTATGAATTTGTGTATTAATCATAGTCACAATTAATATTTTACACATGGGTGTTTCTCAGTCCGGACTTCTGGCTGGAGGGGATAGTGTTCCAACGCTACAGGGAAGCGCCACAGAAAATAAAAACCCCTGAAGAATAGGCTGGCAAATTTTTTAGGTTTTTAAGGTTTTTAGGCCTAGTACCTGGTATTGATTTTTTTCATTATTATTATTATTAAAGTTAGTTTTTTTATTTATTAATTAACACACATAAATAATATTAAGAAAAATGTGCTATATTTCGACCCCTCAGTGGGGTCGTCATCAGGCGAATGGAAAAATATGACATATACATGAAACATGTTTCCCTCTATATTTTTCCTTCACATCTCTTCCACCCAAAGGTTTCCTGGAAGATATTGCTATTAGCAATAAGTGCCGCCTTTGTACAATATGAAATTGAAAAAAACACTGACATCTATTGACATAATTAATTATAAACTTTTTAGAAAGGAGTTGTTAATAGCTGTTGTAGTTGCTCAGATTCCTCCGATCGATTCTCAGACAACACAATGACACCAGACAACTGCTACCCAATAATCCACAAATCAGTTACAGACAGAACCCAAACCTCAGACGCATACTCAGCAAAACAAACACAAAACAATTCATCAATCTCACCAACTCATCACCCGGTACATCTCCTTGTCAACAGCCTCGGTGCAAAACATGCCCCATTATCAATACAGCTACTCATATCAATACTCACCACACAACAAACACGTACAGAACACAACCAAATACATCATGCAAAACTAGCAACTGCGTTTACCTACCTACCTACTGGAATATAGCACATTTTTCTTAATATTAATTATGTGTGTTAATTAATAAAAATAAAAAATAAGGAAAATTATATTTATTAAGCTATTATCGAATCAGCTGTAGGCTGCCAACAGGGTGACCCTCTCGGCCCGGCAATTTTCAGTTTGGCTATTCATCCCATTATCACAAGCCTAAATTCAAAATTTAATGTCTGGTACCTGGACGACGGCACCATTGGAGGCGACGCGACCACCGTGTTAGAAGATCTGAAGAAAATGATAGAGGAATTCGAACTTATAGGCCTAACACTTAATAGTTCAAAATGCGAACTATACATCTCAGATTCCATAGACGAAAATCTCAAAAATGATATTATTTCCAAATTTAACAATGTTGCACCAGATATAAAAGTTTTAACAAAAGCATCGCTTCGCCTCCTTGGCGCACCAATTTTAGACGACGCTATCCCAGATTACGTGAGAGACCAAATTTCAAAATTTAGGGAGTCGTCTAGTCGCCTTACAGAAATCTCACCCCACATGGCTTTATTTATCATAAGGTACTGCATGTTCGTCCCTAAATTTACGTATGCCCTACGCTGTACCCCCCTTTGGCAACATGACAGTCTCTTAAACACCTTAGACGATATTGTCAAAAACACCATGACGAATATTATAAATTGCCCATTAGACGAACGCAGTTGGACTCAAGCCACCCTTCCAGTCCGGATGGGTGGCTTGGGTATTAGAAAAATTTCTAGTGTCGCACTACCGGCCTTCCTGTCCTCAGCCTACAGCTCACGTGACCTCTTCGAAAAATTAATAAATTCATCACTTGGTGATGTCGAGGTCACGGGCTTGACCGAGGCCAGGAATGCCTGGTCACACGCCTGCCCCAATCAAAATTCCCCGTTTGCGTTACATTCACAAAAGCTATGGGACGAGCCCCTCTGCCGCCAAGTCCAGGAACATCTCTTAAACACTGCGACAAACGCTGCAGACCGGGCTCGCCTCCTAGCCACTAGTGAACCAGAGTCGGGGTATTGGCTAAACGCTTTACCATCGCCTAATATCGGCACAAACGGATATTTTAAGCAGTTATATGAAAGACACATTTTTAACATTAGGCACATCTAACACGTCAATTGAAAATAATTTACAAAAAACGATTGCTCACGTTACAAACCTGGCTGTCGACAGCTCGGACTATGATAACACGTATGTGAATTTAAAATGTAGAAAAAATCAAATTCCTCAAACAAAAGTAATTTCTGGCGCTGAAAATACAAAAAAAGGGACATTACCTTACTTCTTTCAAAAACAAAAAGAAAAGCAACCACGTAGAGGTACAATACCGTTCTACTTCAAACGAAAGCAGTCCATGATCCTGTCAACCCCGAAATCGACACCAACTAACGATCAGTTTTTTCGTGAGGAACAGTTTACAGCAACAAACAAATTTACAACTGAAGAATAGTGCTCAGATAAATATATTTCATCAAAATATAGCGGGAGCACTCAATAAAATAGATAAATTACAATTAAATATTTCTGATACCGTACCCAAGGGAACAGATGTAGACGTAATCTGTCTTACTGAGACTAATATAAAAAAAGGTTCAGAAAGTAACATGAAATTAGAAAATTATAAATTAGTGGCGTCTTTTTGCCGAAACAAAAAAAGGGGTGGATCCTGTGTGTTATTAAAAAATGATACACAATTTAAAAACTTAGACATGGTTGATAAATTAAGTTGTTTATACGACTTTGAAAGTTGTGGTGTTGAAATAACAGAATTTAATGTGATTGTTGTATGTATTTATAGAGTACCTGGGACAAACAAAAAACGTATGGAAAATTTTTTCAATCGTTTAGACAACATGTTACATTCCCTGACCAAAGACAAAACAAGAAAAAAAATTGTTATCTGCGGCGACTGGAATATAAATACTTTAATACAAGATAAATTTTCGACATCACTCCTTAGTATTCTTGGAAACTACAATCTAAACATTCATGTTCATGCACCGACCCGGAATAAATCTTGTCTCGATCAATTTGCTAGCAACGACCGCAGTGCTAAGAGCGAGGTACACCATTTAGCACTTTCAGATCACAAGGCCCAAACCTTATCTCTTAAAATCAATAGTAAAAAAATCTACTCTGACTGGTTTGAATACAGGAGAGATTATAATTATGATAATATTCGCAAATTTTATGAATGCATGACTGCTCTGAGTTTTACAGAGGTATATAAAAATAAAAACCTTGAAGACGCATACAATGAATTTCAAAATCTTGTAACTCTATTTTGTAAATTATGCTTTCATGTCATAAAAGTTAAAATGAGTAACAGACCTACTAAACTAAGATGGGTTACAAAAGGGATAAAAAAGTGTTCTCAGATTAAAAGAAATCTTTATTTCAAATATCGAAACTCTAATATAAATAAAAGCTTGAATAAAAATGTGTACACTAAATATTCTAATTTACTAAAAAAATGTATCCTAGTAAGCCAAAGACAGCAAAATGATAAATACATTAAAAACAATAAAAATAAATGCAAAGCAACTTGGAACACAATTCAAAATAAATTTAATCGAAATATAGCTAATAACAATATTGACAACATAAAATTAAATGATAACATATATACAGATCCTAGTGACATATGTAAAATATTTAATAATTTCTTCATTGATCTTACAAATGAAAATTCCTCAAGTAAAGTTAATAGAAGTTGCAAAAATAATTTCAAAGACATGAAAAACAATGAAAGTACAATGTTCCTACAACCAACGGATCCACAAGAGGTATTCAAAATAATCATGTCGTTAAATAATAGCAACTCTGTGGGTTATGATGAAATTAGTACCAAAGTTCTCAAATTGTGTGCATATTTCCTCTGCGTACCCATCAGTTTTCTTATAAACCTGTCGTTTTCTGAAGGAAACTTTCCACAAGCCTTAAAGCTTTGTATTGTTAGGCCCATACACAAAAAAGGTGACAAATCAGATCTCAACCATTACCGCCCAGTAACTCTGATTCCTGTCATTTCAAAAGTATTTGAACGAACTATGCACAAACGACTAACTAGTTTTTTAAATAAGCATAACATCTTAACCCAGAAACAATACGGCTTTAGAAAAAACAGCTCAACTTCACTTGCATGTTTTAACCTAGTGAAGAATGTAAGTTGCAAAGATATGGTATTAGAGGATTAGCCCATGATTGGTTGAAATGTTATCTCAGTAACAGATATCAATGCACAGAGATCTCAAATATTTGCAAGACTCACAAAAAAGCTCTGAAACAAAGCTTTAGATCCGACTATAGGTTAAATGGAAGTGGCGTTCCACAAGGTAGCATATTAGGTCCACTTCTGTTTCTACTGTACATTAATGATTTACCGAACGCTACTATACATGAGTGTTTACTATTTGCGGATGACACCTCGGTTATTATAAAGTGCGAGCAAAAAGATTCGTTTGAAAAAAATGTTAATGATACACTGGCTCAAGTTATACAATGGTTACAGAACAATAAACTCAAAATTAATTTAAGTAAAACCAATTGTATGCAATTTAGAACATACCAAGAGCAACATTTCAAATTAAATATCGAACACAATAATGAAAAAGTAAATGAAGTTGATTACGGTATTTTTAGGTGTAACGTTGGACAAAAATCTAAATTGGAAACAACATATTAAAGCTGTTTGCAATAAACTCGATAAATTTGTGTTTGCTTTGAGGCGCCTAAGAAATACAATATCTCAAACAGCAGCGATTACCACCTACCATGGGTACGTCTCTTCAGTCCTCAACTATGGCTTAATTATGTGGGGGAACTCTGTAGAGGTTGAAAAGGCATTTAAGGTCCAGAAAAAGTGCATACGAGCAATCTGTGGCGCTTGGTACAGAGATAGCTGTAAACCTCTTTTTAAAAAATTAAAGATTCTACCTCTGCCGTGCATGTATATTAAAGAAATTTGTTTGTTTGTGGCACAACATCAAAATTGTTTTTTAAAAAATACAGATGCTTATGAAAAGCAGACAAGGCATAAAGATAATCTTTATATGCCAAAATGTAAATTAAATATATTTCAAAAGAATGTTTCTTGCATGGCGATCAAAATTTTCAATACATTGCCACAAGAATTCAAAAGCTTGCCAATAAAAATCCTAAAAAGGAAATTACATACATGGCTCCAAGATAAATCTTTTTATGATATCAAAGAATATTTAAATAATTAAAATGTATATACTTATATTAGGATGTTTACTTTCATATTGTGCAAATTTCATAATATGTATATACGTACAGTATAATAATTAATAACGTAAATACAATACATATGAGGTAAATTAGCTTATATTGTTGCATGTTAGTTTTTTTTTTTTTTAATAAATATTTGCTTTAATATAATATGGTAAAATGTGCTGTTTCTAATATTGAGATACAATAAGACCTGTACATACAACGCATGTTTATGCAAATAAATTTTTACTTTACTTTTACTTTACTTTACTTTACACCTTGCTGGACCGCACCACTTTCTCACTAGCCATCGGACTGCGACTGGGCGTCAATTTGAATGAGCCACATCGCTGCCGTTGCGGAGAGAGAGTCGACCGCCTCGGTCACCATGGCCTGTCGTGTCAGCGCAGCGCTGGCCGCCTGCCTCGTCACGCCAGTATCAACGATATCATCCGTCGGGCTCTTGCGAGCGTAAACGTACCTGCCATTCTGGAACCGAATGGCCTGTCACGTGACGATGGTAAGAGACCCGACGGGATGTCGTTGATACCCTGGAAGAACGGGAGGTCCCTGGTGTGGGACGCGACTTGTGTTGACACAGTTGCTCCGTCCCACTTACAGGTGACCTCGTCACAGGCCGGGACGGCGGCAGCGTCTGCGGAGGAGGCGAAACGGCGCAAATATGTATCCCTTGGCGTAGGATACATATTTGTGCCTTTTGGCGTTGAAACCCTCGGGCAGTGGGGGCCGGGAGCGCGGCAGCTCTACAAAGAACTGTCGTCGAGATTGGTCGACGTTTCCGGAGATCCCAGGGCTGGCGCATACCTCGGCCAAAGAATAGGCCTAGCAATTCAACGAGGTAATGCTGCCAGTATCCTGGGTACTCTTCCACGTGACGACAGCGATTTTGGCTCAATTTTTTATCTACTTTAATTAAATATTTTTGCTAGGTAGTTTTAGTTTAGTTTAGTTTATTTCGTATAATAATTTAGTTTTTTAAATTAGTTGATTTAAGTTTTGTTAATTAAATACCTAATTAATAAATAAGCTATTATTATTAAAGTTGTTATAAATATGTAGCACAAGTTAATATTATATCTCCATCTTTGCCATCTAAACTAGACACTTACCAAACATTGCCATAAAACGGGTACATTGCATTTGAATACCATCATTAAAGAGTGTTCCGAAGGTAGCACCTTTGCTCGTAAAACACAAAATATTAGAGCCATAAAAACGTTTCGTAAAGTATATTATTTCACTGAAGCCGCTGACTTTGTAGTCAAAATATATCAGCAGAAAATTTAGACAAAGTACTAATAATGGGCAATGAATGGCTCATGTAAACGTCAGTTTTATAGCTGTCCTTATTCGGATGTTATTAGAAAGCTTCGGTCAATATTATTTATGATTCTATCAACGTAAAATTGTACTAAAGCTAAGTCTGGCAATATTGCCTACCTATCTCATATTGATCATATCCTATCTAAATTTACTTTGGCGGTCGTTGTCTATTTTCGGTACTCATTTCATTTCAACTGGCCCCGCTAGAAATATTGAAGTTATATTATTTTTGTTCCTAACCAAGAACTAAAAGCCACTTGACTGCTTAAAGCTTTTGCTCGTGGCTTCGCCCCTATTGAATTGTATTTTTGCAGTCACATCAAACCTGTGAACTTATTTCCAAAAAATTATAAGAAACTTAATTATCGTGTTTTTAATGAAGCCAAAGGATCTTTTCCTATCAAAATTATATTTTGTACTTTAATTTAGATAGCTTCATTTTTGACTACAGTTACATATTTTCTTTGTGTCTGATCCATCTCTTGGTCTTCGGAGGGCCGCGTTTCCGACAAACAGTATATTTTTGGTTCTTGATCTAATCCCCTAGTTAGAGTGTCTTCAACAAGGCTGAAAGCTGTGCTGCATATTTGATCAAATTTATTTCATCACGCATTTGTCTTTGACCTAACATTCTGTTTAAAGGTAGGGACGCGTTTCTGACTGAAATTATTTTCTTTGTCCTTGATTTTATGCCCTGGTTAAGATTCTTCGTTTCCAGCCGATAGTTAAATATCTCCTCAGTCCATCTAGTAGAGTATTGCGCGCGGTTAAAAGTAGAGCCGTGTTTCTGAACAAAGAAAATCATGTCAATGGAATAATCTCCCGTTCTTAGAGTTTTCAGCAGAGCCTAAAACTAACCCTTTTATTTGTCTAAAATTATTTTCTTCAAGATTCAAAGTGTTCATTTGTAAAATAGATACATAAAGTATACGTTTTACATGTCAAATCTAATCTGTATAAAAATAATATTTTATGATGAAACAAATATGATAGGTACGGGAAATATAAAAAAAAAGCTATATTTATGTTGGGCTACTAAAGTTATACACATGCATAAAATAAAGACTTATTGGAATAAGAATATTATTGATACATAATGCAATTAATAAATAAGTTGATAAATAAACTGAATAGATCATAAATAAATATAATGCCTAACCACAGATCTTGGGCACAGATCTCATCTTCTGGTTTTGTGAGTCTTCTTAGTTGGGTTTTACGTGGCCTAAAACGGTTTCAGTTGAATCTTTTATCTTTCTTTATTTATGATCAAGTTGCATTTTTATAGATGTTCTTCGTTAAAGCATTAAACTTCCGCCCCTTCTTTGTTTTAAGTGGGCTCATGTTTGTTATAATAATATTTTCTTTGTGACCTTTTTCTTAGGAGGTATTGCATAATAATTTCTCGATAAAAGTGAAGATTAGTCAGATCATTACATTATAAATTTGAAATCAAGATAAAGCTTTCATTATTATTGCAAGTTTGAAAATTTTAATCAAAAATTTTAAGCTTCAGAGAACAATTCAAATTAATCAACATAGAATCCGAGCTCCTATCAGTTTGAGACCAAATCATTTCGAGAATTTCTGCTTCTAGTATAATTTACAAGTTATAACTCAGCATGAATGAGATTTCATTCAATATTTCAATATAGCTACTATGTGTAACTAACTCGAATTTATAATGGAGAGTTTATTGCAAAAAGGTTTCTTTTCTTCGGATTGTAATTAAAATAAATTCATTTTAGCAATTATTTAAACTTCTAAATATATGTGTTTGCCTGAATAAACAGTTAAAACTTTTAAATTCGCAGAATTACTTAAGGGGCGCTAATGCGCGAAAACTTCCCGCAATGGAAATAGAATGGCCCGATATAAACCGCAGTGCGCCGTACTTCCGCCGAGTCTAACGAAGATTGCAGTTTTGTGATTTTCCATTTAAGCCCGTTGAAAGAGCCGGCCAAAATTCCTTATTCCTAAAGGAAATTCAATTAGTGGAATAAATCTAGATTTAGAATTTGTCGTTTGAAATAGGCAAGATATTAAACAATGATAACGTCGATAGAGAGTAATTGTAACTTTTACTTGCTCGTGTAGACCTTTTTAGGGTTCCGTACCCAAAGGGTAATCCACGGGACCCTATTACTAAGGCTCCGTTATTCGTCTGTCCGTCTGTCAACAGGCTGTATCTCATGAACCGTAAGTCCAACTCGCACTTGGCTGGGTTTTGAACGTGTTATAAAGTTTGTAAAAATATGCGAATATTTTCATACGTAGCTTATTTTATTACCTTGCACTTTTTATTTTACGTTTTAGGAACTTTATCAGATTTTTGTCAGCTTTGCTTGCAGGAGTTTTTTATGACTATTAGCCAGCCACGTTTCGTTCCAAGTTCTAAGTTCTCTTAGTTCTCTGTAAAGGTTAACATTTTTACTTTTCTCGGCTCAAGTCCAGACTTAAAGATACAGAGCTGATTTTATATCCTAAAACAGCAAAATGTAGAATTTACTTTTCCATTCCAAATACGTTGTACAAATACTCGTTCTGTAAAGGTGTGAATATTAAACGAAACACCTGCAAAGTTTTGACGTGGGTAGTCGAAGTCCCAACGTTGCCTGTCCCATAGGGACAGTAGAACACTATTTGTGCCATCCTGCGAGAAATATATGTGTTTGTTACTCAATCACAGGAATGGCTTTTATTTCATTTTGTTTCAATTTTCTTTATTATTTTTTTGTACAGGTACTCGTATATTTTTAGCATATGATAAATTAGAAGGTGAGCTTATGAGATTTCTCCCCGCAAACCTTTACGGGAAGGAGAACATTGATTAAAATAAGTAATCATACATACGTTTGCTACAAAAACTTTCTGTCGTATTAATAAAATATTCAAAGAAATTGTCAAGGTCGAAAATTACAAAAGCATTTTTGTGAAGCTTTTTTATGTGTAATCGAATTTGAAGCTATATTCAAAACTGAAATAAGGCATTATATGGATATAGCAGGAGAATGTTTTGACACGGGTTTAACAAAACTAATACACTTGCATGTATTACAATTACATGTCACTCGCTGATGATTAATGGCTATCTTCGCCAACATGATTTAGATGTTCCATGCGACATCCCCTTGATAACCGTATGTGAAATTGTTGTTGTCTCGCATTTTATCAAGGGAATGATGCCCAAAACTTACATACTTTTTAAGTAGGTACCTAAAATTTTATTACAACTTCACAACACTTATTTCCACGTCTTTTGAACAAAAAAATAATAAAATAATTAAATTTCAATCCCCAAATTCCGTATAAAGACGGAACATCCCTATTTCCACCGGGTGCCCACAAGCGTTACGTTCGCGCTCGTTCGTGCGCCTCTTCCGTTTCCTTTACACTCGTCACGTATTTATTATACATTATGTAGGTTCATTATTGTTTTATTATTATTGACACACACTGTCCTTTAGCGCAAAATAAAATATCAATTTCCATGATAATTTTCCAATTTTACTTTTTTGTTTTTTTTTTAAATAGCAAACTTTTCTTTTTGTAACTTTAAATATTACAAACTTTGATAAAAATACCGGCATTCACCGTCCGCAGCTCAAAAAATACATCAGTATAAGCACATTCATTGTGATAAAGTTGAAATTTGATGCAAAAAATAATCCTCGGGCTCTTTTTGATAGCAAACCAAAGATAAGATTTTTTGTAATTCTCTGTCATCTATATGTATAGTGTGTTCGAGTTATCATGATATGGGTGGCAGTTCAAAGTTGACAGTTACTAGTTATGTGCCCTAACGAAATAGAATCGATTTTTTTAGTATCGAGAGAGTTAACAAGGGCTATCTAATCGATTATTTATTTGATTGATCTTTGATTATCCAAACTACTTTTTGTTAATCAATATCTCCCGAGCTTGAGAGTTCAAAGATTTTTTTTTTGTTTTTCTCGGAATTTCACCAAAAAAAAACAACAATAACAAAACAAAAATTAAAAAAAACTGTAACAAACGTCAAAATAAATGGCATGTAAAGCAACCGTAATCGAAACACAAACCGCATACAAGATGAACTCATACTGACGCGATCCTTTAGGATGGCTGCACCGATTCGTCGATGTATTTTCGATTATGTAGTGTCAGTACCTATGGGTTAACGTTCCGATCCACGCATCAAGTAGCAAAAAGACATTATTCTTTTCTGAATCTTTTTTGTTAAATTTAAGGAATACACTGTGATTAATGTTTCGATTTATAGATAAATAATTTATTGTATTTTTGCAATAATGATATACATTCTTTCTAAAACCTAATATTTTCCTTTGTACCTGGGTGTATAGTATGGTGTGAGGAGTATAGGTGAAATGGAAAACTGCGAACTGTCACCCATATCATGCTCGAACATACTATAGATATTATGCCCATGATTATGATTATATAAACAAAAAATACAAATAAATAATTAACTAGAAAAAATGTATGCAGTTAATAAAAATATATAGGTACGTATATACAGCATAGTACTTTAACAGCATAATAAGTACCTGATATCTTATTATTTGTTTTTAGAGCTGTTGCTTCCTTAAAATGATAACGGGTGCCTCCCACCGGTTTCCATAATAAAATGCAAACACGTAGTTTCATCAAAGTTTTCTAACAAGACCAACCCATGTCGGGTAAAGTCAATTCGATACAACAAACAAATACGAAACCGACGGGACAGCCTCAAGAGAATCGTAAATGAAAAGATCGTTCAAAGGAAATCAAACCAAGCCTCAGAGAAAACCTTTAGACAAGACGGTCCAGCAACTGGCCAATGACAACAATTTATTGAAAATACATAAAGGTTCCGTCAATATTCGTAATTATATCCGGGTCATGTGAAGTTCTTTTCATTCTAATGCTATTCGATGGTTTCCCCTGAAAAGCACAGCTGGATAAAACGTTTGACAACAAGCAAAGTGAAAAAAATCAATTTACGAAAACATGTACTAAACCAAACTACTTATTAATTTGTTAATATGTTAGTCATTTGACGTAATAAATTGAATGTTGTATACGAATAATGACTGTGCAAGAAGTCATCAAAAGTTTGACATGCGCCTTCTTGAAAAGTTAAATAAGTGAGTCATATCCGTATAACAAAACTATACAGATCGCGCGATGTTGCTTGTCCTTCTCCGGCTCAGAGTAAGTCTCTCCACTCTTTCGAGTAAAAAGTGCCCCTTGCGGTTTACTAGGGGAACCAAAATTTCTCATATACAAAAAAAATATTTACGCAATATAAAGAGTATCGAGCCAAACTCATGGCAGGCCCTCTGTAACTCCTTAGGATGCAGTACAAGAATGTAATTGACTCTACTCAGAGTTATATCTTTGTTCGACTATAGACTGGAAGGAAAGGGTCGGCGCTTGCTGAAAAAATTCCTGCTCAAACGCTTTTGTTTTTCAACTATCTATCTCGCTCTAATGAACTGCCGCGCATACAAAGCCTCAGTTATTTTGACGTTTTTTGCAACATTTTTAAGTAGTACAAAAAATTATTCAAATTGATACTTATTTGGGTCGGAGTCCCTAAATAGTCATTGAACCAAAATACCCAAATAAGTACTACTACAATATAGCGCAAAGCTTTATCCCCAGAAATTACAACCAAAACTTAGACGTTTGAGCTGATCAACAATCATTACCAATAAGAGCTACGCTATCTGTCGAATAGTTTTCGTTTCCATTTTCGGTGCGGGCCTAGTATTACCATTCTGTCCTAACTAAAATCCGGACATTTCAAAAAAAGTTCGGACTTTGTAATCTATCACTATACTAATAATAAAATAGTAAAGGTGTCATGTCTGTACATTTAACATTTTAGCAACATTTTAAATAAAATAAGTTATTGGTATGGGACTGAGGCCGAAACAATTATTTTTTTGAGATTTTGTTCGTCTGTCTGCTGTATTATCTGTATACATATATGTTCCGTTGCGGTTTTTTTTTGTTACCATCGTAGTGACCCTGGTCAATACATGGGCTATAAGGAGTGTTCATAAAATAATTCCCAAGCCGAAAACGGAGCAAAGATTGAATAAACGCTTTTAACTCAAAAAGCACTCAACGGATTTGGATGCGTTTATTTACTATCATCGTAGTGACCATGGTTAACACGAAGGAAGGGGAGATAATAAAATAATGCCCAAGCCGAAAACGGGGCAAAGATTGAACAAACGCGGATGGAGCCGCGGGCAAAGGCTAGTCACATAATGAAACAATAACCCGTTCTACAAAATAGTGGGCGCGGTAAAGGGAGTGTGGCCATGAAGGGACCACCCTCACCCCTGTATAAAGACTAAATTAAAACTGATGTTTTATTTCTAATAAATTTCATGCCAAAATACTTTTTTTTTTCTAAATCGAATATCCGAACAAATTGAAAAGCCGGACAAAGTCCGGTCGGAAGGATGGTAACCCTATGTGGGCTGGAATGTTTTATTCAGGAACACGTTGCATCAGAAAGCCGACAAGTCCGGGCTTGTCCGGGATGTCCCGGGATCCACCAGACTACAAGGTCTAAGTTGGTAATTTTATTTTTTAATATAGTACCTTACATAAGATGACTTTAAGGTGATATGTGAATTTTTCCACCGTCACTGTTACTCCATGCGGAACGACCCGCAGTGCGAGAGGGACGGATTCCGGAAAAAATAGCAAAATGTCGCTTTTAAATTAATATAAAATAAACTAAAATAGTTATCAAAATTTCACATTCACAAAATTTAGATATTGTTAAAATCTATCTAATAAAATATCGTCTAGGTCCATATGTCATTCCTATTTCAAATACTATGAAAAAAGTGTAGAAGAAGACCTCTTTTCAATAATTATTTCTATCGAGCGAAAGTTACGCAATCGCGTTTCTGTATTCAAGAAAACTAGAAAAGGTACCCATATTTATATACTAATTTATCAAATTAGTAGCTTCTTCTGAAAAGCAGGTAAATAACTTCAAAAGTTCCGATTTCAGTGAGGTAGTGCCTTAATTTATACAGCCAAACTTATATCTACTGGAGGCTTGGTAAGTGATCAGTCACACGGATCGATATCACTTTTTGCTAATTTCGCAAAATAAAATGTTGACTCCACTTAGTAAATTGACTCGGGGCTGGGCCTGCGTTTGTAAGGAAAACGAAAAAAATAATTTACGAATTTCACAAAAAGTGTCATCGAACCTTGTTACTGAGCACTTACCGAGTCTTCAGTAAGAGTTTGGCTGCATAAATTAAAGTCACCTCATATAAATTCAAAAAAAACTTCACATTTAACTTACAATGTTGAACAAAATGGTCAAATGAAGTAATTAGTATTTAAATTCTGCAATACAATTTTCACCGTTTATTGAAAAGCTACTGTTGTCTTTTTTAAGTACTATATTACATTACAAACAAATTTATGTATCCTTTAGTCTTTATAGGAGACTCTACTTCATCAGCTGTGAGATACATTTTTTTGCTTAAACACTTACCTAACATTTTACAATTTTCACCGTTTGTTGAAATTTGTAATATGATGAACAATAAAGAGTTTTTGTCTTGTCTACTTCCTCAGATTTTAGATACAATATTTTGCCTTGACGTGGTAACGGAGGATCTCGGTTCAAAATGCACATCATAATAATAGGTTGGGGAAAAGGTTTCTTCGCATTTTATATGAAAATTCAAAACATTTTTTAATGAAGTTTATTTACATCTAACTAAAGTATGTAGGTGCCATTTTGTTCGATAACTTTCTGCCATCTTGTAGGTAGGGACATGATCCCATTGCTATAGAAATTCTGGGGCTTCTGATCAAAAAACCGCGACAAGTGGTTTTGACAGTCCTCTCGTGATGTTAACTTGACACTGCCTAAAGAATTCTGAAGAGACCGAAACAAGTGGAAATCTGAAGGTACAAGGTCCGGACTATACGGCGGATGCATGAATACGTCCCAGCCAAACTCTCTTAATTTTTGCTGACTGGCTAAAGATGTGTGAGGTCTAGCGTTATCATGATGAAAAACCACACCCCTTCTGTTGACTAATTCCGGCCGCTTTCTCTCAACTTCTTGCTTTAATCTCATCGGTTTTTCGCAGTAGAGTTCAGAATGGATGGTCCTGCCTGGCGGTAACAGCTCATAATAAATAATGCCCTTCCAATCCAACCATACACACAGCATTACCTTGTTGCGAGATAACCCGGGTTTTGCCAGAGTCTGTGTAGCCTGACCAGCCTTTGATCACGACCTTTTTCGCACGTTCTTGTCGTACGTGATCCACTTTTCATCACCAGTTATCAGGTTTTTCAAAAATGGTTCGGTTTCATTACGTCGTAATAAAGAATCGCAAATGAGTACACGGCTCATTTAGTTTCTTCCAGTGAGCTCATGAGGCACCCAAGTATCGAGCTTTTTTGTGTGCCCAGCTTTTTTCAAATGCACCAAAACAGTTTTGTGGTCAATCCCCAGTTCTTCAGCTACATCGTAACTACTGATATTACGATCTTGCTCCCCTTTTTCAAAAATGGCGTCCATTTTATCCGTAACAGGGCGCCCAGAGCGAGGTGCATCTTTGACATCAAAATTTCCGGATTGAAAACGCTTAAACCAAATTTGTGCTACTCTCACAGACACTGAACTAGGTCCATAAACATCACAAATTTTTTTCGCGGCTTGCGTTGCATTTTTACCTGTTTTGTAGTAAAATTTTAAAATGTATCGAATTTCTTCATTACATTAGTCACTACCGTAACATTTTACAATTTTCGAAGTTTGTTGAAAAGCTACTGCTGTCTATTTTAAGGCCCATAGGTACGCCACCGTTTAAGTACAAAATTTGATAAACCATTTTTCAGTTGTTTTTAGTTATAGACCAAAGTTAGGTTGGGGAAAAACTCTTTTCGCAAATAGTATGTATGAACTTATAATAAAATCTCTTTGGCTATACCATTTGTATCTGGCTGGTTTTGGTATTATTAAAAAGTTTAAATTTAAAAAAAGATAATTCCAAATTAGTTAGTAGAGCTGGTAGAGCTGATGCCGGGCTCGACTGTGGAGGTACCACCATCTTACTCGGAAATCCTCCCGAAGTTATTCGGGGGAGAGTAAGAGGACAGCTCTTAGGCAAAAAACCATGCAGCCCACCATTGCCTGGGACCGATGGATGGCGGTATATCCATCCCCAATTGCCGGGCCTTATATAAATCAGACTGGTGACGGGCAGCGGTGTCACTGGTGCAAGGGTTTCGGCACCGCGCTCACCAACCCGCCTGCCCAGCGTGTGTGAGTATGGACATTTCTTCCAGGAGGACTGCCAAGAATGGCGAAATCCTGAAAAGGCCTATGTCCAGCAGTAGACGAAACAGGCTGATGGATGGATGGATGGAATTCCAAATTAAAATTAGGTAAAATGTGTGATTTTCATTTGTTTTTCTTAGTGTTAAGATGAGTGAATCTAATGAAGAAATTCGATACATTTTAAAATTTTACTACAAAAAAGGTAAAAATGCAACGCAAGCCGCGAAAAAAGTTTCTGATGTTTATGGACCTAGTGCAGTGTCTGTGAGAGTAGCACAAATTTGGTTTAAGCGTTTTCAACCCGGAAATTTTGATGTCAAAGATGCACCTCGCTCTGGGCGCCTTACGGATGAAATGGATGCCATTTTTGAAAAGGGGGAGCAAGATCGTGATATCAGTAGTTACGATGTAGCTGAAGAACTAGGGATTGACCACAAAACAGTTTTGGCGCATTTGAAAAAAGCTGGGTACACAAAAAAGCTCGATATTTGGGTGCCTCATGTGCTCACTGAAAGAAACTTAATGAACCGTGTACTCATTTGCGATTCTTTATTAAGACGTAATGAAACCGAACCATTTTTGAAAAACCTGAAAACTGGTGATGAAAAGTGAGTGGATCACGTACGACAAGAACGTGCGAAAAAGGTCGTGGTCAAAGGCTGGTCAGGCTTCACAGACTCTGGGGCGAAACCCGGGTTATCTCTCAACAAGGTAATGCTGTGTGTATAGTGGGATTGGAAGGGCATTATTCATTATGAGCTGTTACCGCCAGCCAGGACCATTCATTATGAACTCTACTGCGAACAACTGATGCGATTAAAGCAAGAAGTTGAGAGGAAGCGGCCGGAATTAGTCAACAGAAGGGGTGTGGTTTTTCATCATGATAACGCTACACCTCACACATCTTTAGCCACTCAGAAAAAATTAGGAGAGTCTAGCTGGGACGTATTAATGCATCCGCCGTATAGTCCTGACCTTGCACCTTCAGATTTCCACTTGTTTCGGTCTCTTCAGAATTCTTTAGGCAGTGTCAGGTTAACATCACGAGAGTCTGTACTTGTCGAGGTTTTTTGATCAGAAGCCCCAGAATTTCTATACTAATGGAATCATGACCATACCTACAAGATGGCAGAAAGTTATCGAACAAAATGGCACCTAGATACTTTAGTTCAATGTAAATTAACTTTATTAAAAAATGTTTTGAATTTCCATATAAAATGCGAAGAAACTTTTTCCCCAACCTATTATAAGACCTCTATCGTCTGTTGCTTATATTTTAAAAGGCACCATTTTGCCAAAATTTTAAATGTTGAATTTGTTTTAAAGATATCAAGCTGAACAGATTTACATACAAACTTGATTGTTTGCCTTAAATTGTACCTATACCAAAATTTTACATTTCAGCCATTCAGTTAATTTGTACATGCCTGTATTACACTAAAGAAGTCTCAAACTTTAGTCTAAAACGAAAAACAACAGAGAAATGGGTTAACAATTTTTTTACCAAAACGGTGGCATGCATAATTATGTGCTTTAAGTGCTAAATTACAAACAAATTATCTATCGTTTGGTCTTAATAAGAGACTCACTTCCTCAACTGGTACAACATACAATTTCATGGCTTAAAGTCTTACCTGACATATCCATCCATCCATCCAGCCTGTTTCGTCCACTGCTGGACATAGGCCTTTCCAGGATTTTGCCACTCTTGGCGATCCTCCTGGAAGAAATGCCCATACTCACACACGCTGGGCAGGCGGGTTGGTGAGCGCGGTACCGAAACCCTTGCACCAGTGACGCCGCTGCCCGTCACCAGTCTGATTTATATAAGACCCGGCAATTGGGGATGGATATACCGCCGTCCATCGGTCCCAGGCAATGGTGGGCCGCCTGGTTTTTTTGCCTGAGAGCTGTTCTCTTACTCTCCCCCGAATAACTTCGGGAGGATTTCCGAGTAAGATGGTGGTACCTCTACAGTCGAGCCCGGCATTAGCTCTACCACCTGACATATACTTCAACTAAAATCCTACAGAATTTAGCAATCCTAAAGGATTTTAGTTGAAGTACATGTTAGTATTGGTTAGTTTCACTTACGTAGACTTTTAAGAACTGTATTCAAACCGAGGAGTGAAAGGCAGCGGTTCTGCAAATCCGAATGAGTATCATTTAGCGATGCCAGTCAACGGAGCGGAAGAAGCAACAGGCGAAGGTCATTACTAACTCAATGGTGTTGCGAACTCCGCTTATTCATGGACGTTTCAATACATTGAATGCCCAGCTCTTTGAATCCTGAATACAGCTTCGCAAGTTTTCCCTGAAAGAGAATACTCGAAATATTCTGCAGAATATTTCTTTCGCCTCCTAAGCCTTTGCGTCATACTTTGTGGGAAATGTTTGATTGCACGCTCTAACGGATAGGTAGTAAAATATCTAACACAGTATATTTTTTTGGAGTAGAGTCCGACTTAGCCTTTTATGAAAAAATACTAATCTAACGCGAAATTCCCTTCAAAACCATAGCGAGGATACAAATCATTATTCAAGGATTCTAAAACTATTTTTATTTATTTTTAAATATACTCGAGTAATTGGAGTTTTTTCAGGGATCTGACATGCCTTAAGGGGGATATCCCGATATTGTCCCTTTGCAAATTCATTTTAAGCCGTGAAGTTATAATAATTAGATTTGACATAATATAATATTTTACTCTCTGAATTATATTTCGGCCGTATAATAAACGAATACTTGCATTTTACTTCATAATATATAAAATCGCAAAGAAAGCTCTAAACTATGATGTAAATACCATTTAATTCGTATTGTTTTATGTTTTAGGCAATAAAACGTACATCAAAATAAATGTTGTAAGAAATGGGGATCAAATGGTTGTCATATTAAAAATCCATCCCTTTAATTCCAAAGTACAAAATAATAAAAACGCTTCAAAATCGCAAGCAGGATAAAAAAGTGTAAAAAGAAAGCGTTGGAGCCAGGACGGATTTCTCTGGATTACCTCGCCTTAAGGTGGTAAAACCGAATCTCGGTGCAAAATGCACATAATAATATTGTTTTCCTTGCTTTTGTATAAAAAGTATGGCAAATTGCGTTTTAAAGCAATTAGCGGAAATTGATTATTAATAATAAGGTTTTCGCATTAAAATTATGTTACTTTATGCCTTACATTTTGATTACATTCGATTACAACGATAAGTACGCTTTTAAGTTTGTTAATCGAATGCAATCAAAATCTAAATCATAAAATGGTAGAATTTGAATGTGAAAACTTAATTACTACTAATAAATTTCCGCTAATTGCTTTAAAACGCAATTTTTGCATACTTTTAAATCAAAAGTAAGGAAAACAATATTATGATGTGCATTCTGCATCGAGATTCTTCTTCCAAAAACTGACCATGCCAAGCGTTGCAGATTATAACTCATTGATAACACTGTCGCACGCTGCTACAGGCCACGCTATAACACCAAATGAATTCCCAAAATACTCGTTCAATTATATTAAACATTTAATTCATAGGGTTTTTTATTGATTGAAGCATTAAAATTATATTTTTATCAGATAACAATTTTTATTCGAACTTATCGATGAAATAAATAACTGAAAAAACGTCATAAATAATAACTTGTCAAACAGTCATAAATATCTGAATAAAAGCGGAAACAACAAAAAAAAGAACGGAAACTGAGCGTGCGTGCGGGGCAATGAATCTGAAATGAGCGGCAAATCCAAACAATATGAGCCTTGGGCAACTTTTTCAATAAAATTTGTGCACTGAGTTTATATTTTAATTTAATCATATGATATACATATATCAAGATTCAAAATACAATTCTGACGAAGCTTTCCAGTACGAGTAGGGAACCGGGAAGTTAATAAACTAACAAATATGAAGAAAATATAATGAAAATCATTAAATTCATCGATCAAAATACCAAAAAGTTTTAATTTATTAACTGGTATGAAGTTCCATAAAAAGTGACAACATTCAGTATCGTTGCACAAAAAAAATCTAGCAAGCTTACTCCCAGTCTCAATATAAAAAGTTGAAACCTATTTTTAATAAATTTATTGCTTTATTATTATTATGCTTTATTGTCGCCCCATGGGAACTGTCCTATTTCTTGGGATAAAATGTAACGCACATTATATAGGACGACTATACCTTCATTATTTTAATCGCAAAACCAGTCATCATTGATTAACGACACATTTCATTGTTTGCACGTCGAACCAATGTTCAATATATAATTAAATGTGTTATTATGTAGTTATTAAAACCCTTGATAATGGTGTAATACCGAAACCGGTTGGGATTAACATATATACAAGTATTGTGAAATGAGTACAAGTGTTTTTGTTCATCGTGTTGCAAAAACAGTCGTTCAACTTTCATTTGAAGTAGGTATGATAAATGCCATGCGATGTAAAATGGAGTGACTGAATCTCATCCAATTAAAACTATGGAATATAAGGAACGCTTCCTATAGGTTTTCAATCATAAAAATGTATATCTTTGTTAAATAAAGCACTTGTACTTATCCACAGAATTATAATTAATCTTCAATGCACCTGACCGGTTTCGCTTTTATGCATTATCTAGGGCTTTATAGCATAAAAAATTGGACATTTATCGCACGTAACAACCAAGAAAATATTATTTAAGTTTTTTTATGTTATAAAGCCCTAGATAATGCTTATAAGTGAAACCAGTCGAGTGTATTGAAGTATAAGTACAAGTATCTTATTTAACAAAGATGTATGATAAGTTCCACCAAGTGCTGACAATCACAACCATCAACATTATAAAAATGTATATTTATCCGTAGAAAATCTATTTTAAAATCACCCGATATCTGCCTTAGCTATTTCCGCACCACAGTCATCAATATCCTGCAGCAAATGTTGTGTCGCAATTATTTTCATTAATAAAATCGTTGAGTCTATATTTATACAACAACGTAACAAACAAGTAAATACATGGTATGCAAAAATATACAATTAATATAATTTCCTAACGTCCGAAAAAAAATGTATTTGTACCTTTAGTGTCGAGGCAGTGTCGAGGGCCTGATTCTATATTTGACCGACGACGACTCCAAGTGGGTCCAAATACACGAGTAGGTATATCGAAAAATATTTGTTTTTTTTATTGTCCGACCCTTATCGAATGGAGTGCGGGGTAAGGCAGGGGGGGTTAACTTCGCCAGCACTTTTTAACCTATATGTTAACGCGTTGATCGTCGAGCTCAGCAGTCGGCATGTCGGTTGTCATATAGATGGAGTGTGCGTCAATAATTTGAGTTATGCGGACGATATGATGTTGCTGAGCGCATCTGTCTGTGGTCTCAGGACGCTGCTAATGATATGTGAGGAGTACGCCTTAAGCCACGGCCTTAAGTATAATGTAGCCAAGAGTCAGTACCTTGTGTTTGAAGCCGGTACAAAACGCCCTCAAAGCGTGCCACCTATTCAGCTATACGGTGTTCCCTTGGTCAGGGTCGAACAATTTAAGTACCTTAGACATCTTATCACAACCGACCTGAAGGACAATGCTGACATAGAGAGAGAGAGGAGGGCTTTGTCAATTAGAGCAAATATGTTGGCTCGCAGGTTTGCGCGTTGTTCTATTGAGGTAAAACTTATCCTGTTTAAGGCGTTCTGCACATCGCTGTACACGAGCAGCCTGTGGGCTAGCTACACTCAGAGGTCGTACGGGACTATACGTGTACAGTACAATAACGCGCTCAGGGTGGTGTTGAGGCTGCCCCGCTACTGCAGCGCCTCGGGCATGTTCGCCTGGGCTCACATCGACTGCTTCCACGCGACCATGCGTAGGCGATGCGCGTCTCTGATACACAGGGTGCGGAGTAGCCCCAACGCTGTCCTAGCAATGATTGCAAGCAGGCTTGATTGTCCGTTTGTCCGCCATTGTTGCGACAGGCATGTGGCCAGCCGTGGCGGATAATTCTTGTAAATATGTTTTTGTGTTATGTATGTATATAATTTATCTTTTCATGTTTTCTGCCTATATGAGTCTCTGAGTTACTTGAAATAAAGATATTTTATTTTATTTTATTTTTTATTTAATAATATATATATTATTATAATCTTTATTTTTCAAATTAAAAACAGAAAACATTTCCATATTTAGATGTAAATAAGTAGAGAAACGTCTCGCTTAAATTCCTCATAGTTCAACAAAGTATTTGCATAAGTGACTAACTCTCGCGCCAACACGACTGACCACTTCAAGTGAATTCACTAAACCGCTTGGCTAATTGCAGAACTAAGTGGAAACTTCCAGTTTTCACTTAAGTATCTACAAACTTTTCTATACAGATGTTAGATGCAAAATAGACTCTATTACTTAGATCTAAATTGCTTTCTACTAAACAGATAAGTTTGCGGCAACTTGTAGATAAGTCCAATTGTTAAGTTACAGTATCAGAGAATCGCTTCAAGACTTTGCCTACAGACTAGACAGTGAGGTTGGGTCAAATAGTTCTAGAAAACTTGTGGCTTTGTCTAAGTTTTGATTGTGGTTGACCGTCTGTTATTTTAATTATAGAGAATAAAGACGATACGACGTGTTTGCTCGATTAAGGGCTAGGGTTAAAAAAAACATAGCATTGGCACACGATCAGCATCGGGACCGAGTTCAGAGTCATCTTGCAAGGGATCCTAAGGCATTTTGGAGCTATATAAGAACAAAAAGAGGCAATGTGAACAATCCAAGGCTCTTAAAGAACGGAAACATTATTGCAGAAAGTGAGTGTGTGAACGAGTTTGCCGAGTTCTTTCAGTCAGTGTACAGCACGGAAAGGGCTGAACTAGATGTAAAGACTGCGGTGGCAGCGGGAGGAATGGGAGGGGCACGGGTACACGTGGCACAATTACAACTTGCTGAGGTACGTGCCGCTCTCTCAACCCTCAAGCCGAAACGCTCCGCAGGACCTGATGGTATTCCTGCTTATATATACAGAGACTGTCGCGCAGTACTAGAAGATCCACTGCTCCACCTGTATAACGTGTGCCTCAGGGCGGCGACTTTTCCTGAATGTTGGAAGTTAACTCGGGTTGTGCCTGTTCCAAAGGGGGGAGGGGGTACGAACGTGGCCGACTATCGACCGATAGCAGTTCTGTCTTCGCCTGCCAAGGTGTTTGAATCAGCCGTGCAGAAGAACATGTACTCGCAGGTGAGAGCACAGATATCGGACGCACAGCACGGATTCAGGCCGGGACGCAGCACTGCAAGCAATTTACTTAACTTCATGAACTATGTGGTGCCTTCGATCGATGCTGGCATACAAGTCGATGCCGCCTATTTCGACTTCAGGAAGGCATTCGACACGGTCGACAACGATATATTGCTGGAGAAGCTCGCGGCTGTTGGTTGCACCCCACATACGCTTGAATTTTTTGCCAACTACATGCGGGATAGGAAGCAGTACGTTGAATACGCCGGTCACAGGTCTAAGCCATACTTTACTCGATCAGGGGTTAGCCAGGGTAGCAATTTGGGCCCTCTAGAATTTATTATCATGATTAATGATCTTCCTGAGGTAGTCACAAGCGCCACGTGTCTTTTGTTTGCAGACGACCTCAAGTTGCTTCAAGCTGTTACCAACAAAGCAGACAGTGAGAAACTGCAACAAGACATTAATAAAGTTGTTGATTGGAGCAAAAAGAATAAATTGTTCTTTAACACATCGAAATGCTCGGTGATCACATTTAGTCGAGCGCGCAATCCTATTCTCCACTCGTACCAAGTAGGCGAATCCCCGATGAAACGAGTACAGCAAGCACGGGACCTAGGAGTGCAGCTCAACGTTGAGCTAACATTTCGTGATCACATTACTAACATCTGTAAAAAAGCTTATAGAAACTTGGGATTCGTTCTTCGCCAAGCTCATAGTTTTACGAACATTAAGGCACTCTGTGCCTTGTACGGCGCCCTTGTAAGAAGTCAGCTGGAGAATAACGCGATCATATGGGCTCCACATGAAGCCAAATACAGCCTCATGTTGGAGCGGATTCAAAATAAATTTACTAGGTACTTGTACCTTAAGCAGTACGGGGTCTATCCGTTCTACCCTTTGATGTATCCAACCTTATTTGTTCTGGGTATGGTTGGATACATCAAACTAGAGGTGAGAAGAGACCTCGTGCTGGCAAAGTATATCTTTGAGTTGTTGCGAGGCAAGCAGTTTAACCCTGGCGTACTACAATACGTGGGACTGTGCGTGCCTGATAAGTACGTAGAGAAACGTCGCCGGCCACCTCTGTTAGTGGTGCCACTTGGAAGGACCAACCTGCTGAGTTGTTCACCGTTTTCAAGAGCTTTGCGATCGCTTAACAAGGTGGCACAAGTGATTGATCTGTTTTCTTGCTCACTGAGTGAATTTACAAAAGTGACACTGTGTTACCTTTCATATCGTACATGAACATATACATGTTGCTTGTAAATTGTGTTATGTAGGGTAAAATATGTAGTTTTATTTTTATTATTTTATTTTGAAATTGTGTTGTTATATTGTAATTATTATGTGTTATTTGGTACAAGGGTGTTAATTTAAAATTATTGTATATATTATTACTGATTTATGCTACTCTATCGTCTTAGGTCCAGACCTGTAAAGATAGCTGTAAGAAAGTTAAATAAATAAATAAATAAATAAATAAATAAATAATTAATTAAGTTTGATACTACATGCAAGTATGTGAGAAGACGTTCTTTGTCTAGAAATTTGGCGTTGACAAAACGTACATACATATAACTCATGCCTGTCTCCCAGAAGGGTAGGCGGAAACTACAGATTTTCATTTGATACGATCCTGACACACTTCTTTTACTTCTTCTACATCCATCAATCTAGTCATACAAGCAGTTCTATTCCGGGTACTTTTTACTTTACTTTTCTTCAGTAGGTTACCTATTTGGTCGGCATATGTTCTTCTAGGGCGGCCCTTTCGAGCTTTACCTTCCACTTGTGCAGCATAAATTTCTTTCGTCAATCTACTTTAATTCATTACGTATATACCCAAACTGAGAAAAACTTTATTAAGACGCCTTTATGACCATCGGCATCTTGATGTGTACAAATGTCAAAGGAAACGACATTGAAATACGTTTATATCAACGACCGTTACAAAAGTGGTTGTTACGACGATGGCTGCGTATCCGGATAACGCAAAATAGGAGAAAATAATACGTATCGCACGAACGCGATGGTCTATCGATTTTCTTTTTTGTGTAATATTTTAGTTATTAATATATCTCATCACAATTAAATTCAATTGTACTTGTTTCACTGCTTTTAATTTTCAGGTTTACACGTTAATCCCGACCGGTTTCGGTTAATACACCATTCTCAAGGGATATAGAAATTCAGGAAATTAAACTAACATTACGACGAGCCGTTAAAAATGTACACAATGATCATGTCGAAACGAAAATATAAATATGGGTAGGTAAGTCAATAAAAACTTCAGTGATATCAGAGTAAAATAAATTCCCGAAAATGGGGAATTTAAGTCATTTGTAACACAAGTCTATGCTTATTAATTTAGAATAATTATTTTGATGTCAAAACAAATTTAAATATTAATAATATAAATGTAAAATAAAAATTGTGCATGTTAAAAGGTTAATTAAAATAATAAAGGAGAAGTGATTTGTTTACATCTAACTGTTGATTTAGAATTTTATTTTGTTCTTTATGCATTACTTTATTTATCTCCAATGCTTCTAAGGCGGTCATTTTTCTGCCTTTCTTACAGATATGGAGAGGTTTAAAGTTTTTTGTTATGTCAAAAGAATGATTTTGGCTGATTAAATGATCGGCAAAATTGGAGTTAGATGTTTTATTACGACGCCAGCTACTCACATGCTCTTTAACTCGTGTGTCGAATGACCTGCCTGTTTGTCTTATATATTTCTTGGCGCAATCGTGACATGTCAGTTCATAAATGCCACTATTTTTAACTGTCGCTGTGCGGTCCTTGTTGTTACAAAGGAGATTTTTAAAGATTTTGTTGTTTAAAAGGCAGGTCTATGTTTATTTAAGATTTCCGAGCATTTATGGGAGATTTGTCCCAAAAACGGCATTTTTACCCACCTTTTTGACTCAGAGGGGGTTGTGGGTTTGCGAGGCATGCCTTTTAAGTTTTGTCGTTAGAAGAAACAAAAACAACTGGAACCTAATAGTACTTTTTATTGTTTTTCAAAGTATTCTCCACGTAGTTTACAACACTTTTCCAATCGCTCGAACCAGTTATTAAAACATTTATTCCACTCCAAAGTGGGGGTGCTTAATATGGCTGATTTGAAAGCGTCGACTGCTTCTTCACCGGACTGGAACCTTTGACCACGAAGAGTTTTCCTAATTTTAGGAAATGTAAAGAAATCGTTAGGGCTTAGGTCAGGACTGTATGGAGGATGGTCAGGAATTTCTACGTTTTCCTGCATCAAATACTCAATCGTTTGATGAGCGCTGTGTGAGCTTGCGTTGTCATGATGTAGGATGTTGCGTCGCTTTGGGTTAGATTTCCGAAGTTCGGCGATGACTTGTGGTAAACAAACTGTGGTATACCATTCTGATTTAACCGTTCTACGATCTTCAAGTGCAACTGTCACAACATGCCCGGTTTTTGCCACGAACGTAGCCACCCTCTTCTTTGAAGTGCTTCGAGAGCGAACAACTTTAGTCGGCTTTGGTTCGTCTTTTATGACCCAGATTGTGGATTGTTGTTTGGAATCAGGATCGTAGGCATAGATCCAAGATTCGTCACCACTGATGATGTTCCTCGGTTTTCTTACACCATCTGACGCGGGCCCTCTTGTGCTCGTCGCAAAGTAAATGCGGGATCCAACGAGAAACTAGCTTTCTCACACCAAGCGCCTCTTGCAAGATCTTCTGAATGGTTGTCCGTGAGATGCCTAATAACGCCTCTATCTCCCGATATGTCACATGACGATCTTATCTTCGAGGATTAGATCTCTCACAGCAATAATGTCATCTTCAGTGAAGGCGGATTTTGGACATCCTTCACGAGATTTGTCACTAAGACTGGTATATCCACGTTGGAATTCTAAATACCAGCGTTTGACAGTTCGCAGACATGGGGCTTCATCATGGAACACAGATGTTAGCTCTTCGGAATACTGAATCCGTGTTAGGCCTCTTCGGAAGTTATAGAAAATGATTGCACGGACATTTTCCTTAGTAAGATTCATTTTCGTACGTGACCTGACAGATTCAAAACAACGCTGTGACTAAACAATTGCATTAATCCTAATTCATTCAATTGTTTTGAAATTCTAAATTCACCAAATTTGAATATTGAACAGTTCTAAATTCAAAATTGGTGGCAAATATGTAAACGACAAAACTTAAAAGCCATGCCTGGTAACAACGAACTAGCCATTCTTCTTTTCTTGGCATGCAACATTTTGTCAACTATTTTTTAATCATATCCATTACGGATAGCTATGGTTTTTATGATATATAATTCTTGTCTGAAAGGGTACCTTAAAGTTTGCCATTCAGAATTGTCCCAAAAATTACATTTTATTGAGTTTGACATACTCCAGTCAGAATTATTCGAAGAAATCAAATACTTTTCTGCAAATTTATATACAAAACACCAAAGAAAATTAAACAAGTTAAAATTAATACATGAAAATTGTGATAACCGAACTACATAAATTATAATTTTTTTGAAAAATTATACAATAAAACGGATGTTAATTTTAGTTCAGATGAGAAATCATTATTAGAGAAAGGCCTAAAGTACTACCCACCTATCCCGAACAATACGAGTGATATAGATAACTTAGTTACTGACTTAGAATCAGCTATTTCAGACACCACAACAAAACATATTTGCGCAAAAGTTGTTAAAGAATACCAGGCAAACATTGAAAGTTTGGAAAATAAAAAAATAAACAAAGAACTGGTATTGGTCATATCCATACAACAGAAATTAAAAGATAACGATCTTATACTAACAAAAGCTGACAAGGGAAATACAGTAGTCATTACAATAAAACAGGAATATCAATCAAAATAAATGAATTCCTACAAGACCCAGCATTTGAAGAACGGAAAAAGGATCCTACTCAAAAATATTTTTCCATTGTAAAAGAAACAATCACATCAGCGAATAGTTTATTCACAGACAAGGATGCATATAAACTAAAGATAATGAACCCTTAGATCCCAAAATTGCACGCATATTTGAAGTTGCATAAACAAGGACACCCGATACGCCTGGTCGTTGCTTATGCAGGTGCACCAGCATATGAACTCGCAGCACGTGTCTATTAACTTTAAGAATCTGACAAAATTTGAACCACAGCACACCATTAAAAATACTTTAGATTTAGTAAACAAGATCAAGAATTTACCCGTCCCTCCAAATGCTAAGTTAGTCTCGTTTGATGTAAAGAATTTGTTCCCTGGTATTCCAATTGAGGATTGTAAACGAGCCATTAATGAAATTTTGATTGAATCTGTAGTGGATGCACAGCAAATCATAGATATTGAACACGTTATTTCAATTTGTCTGGAGCAAAATTGTTTTTGTTTTGAAAACAAGATTTACAGCCTAAGGGTTTAGCCATGGGTAGTCCATTGTCTCCTCTATGTGCAGACATTTATATGAATAGGTTCGAGAGGGATATTTTATGTCCCAAGTTATTTAGAAAGCATATATATTATTGGTATCGGTATGTAGATGATATTCTGTGCTTATGGACAGGCACCGACAATGAATTAAATGATTTTCTGACATATATTAACTCAATCAACCCTAATATTCAGTTTACAATAGAAATAGGACATACAACTATAGATTTTCTTAACATAACTATTGACATAAATTCCGGAAGACATATGTTTAGTATCTTTAGAAAACCCTCTTATAGTGACATAATTATTCATGCAACTTCAAAACATCCAACTTCACATAAATTAGCATATTTCCATGTAATGATTCACAGACTTTTGACAATTCCATTGAGCCATAAAGCTTTCAGACAAGAATTAGATATCATAAAAACCATAGCTATCAATAATGGATATGATTCAAAAATAGTTGACAAAATGTTGCATGCCAAGAAAAGAAGAATGGCTAGTTCGTTGTTATACCACGGAGGCAAACCAACAACCCCCTCTGAGTTAAAAAGGTGGGTAAAAATGCCGTTTTTGGGACAAATCTCCTATAAATGCTCGAAAATCTTAAATAAACATAGACCTGCCTTTTATACAACGACATGATCATTGTGTACATTTTTAACGGCTCGTCGTAATGTTAGTTTAATTTCCTGAATTTCTGTATCCCTTGAGAAAACCGGTCGGGATTAACGTGTAATCCTTAAAATTAAAAGCAGTGAAACAAGTACAAGTGAATTTAATTGTGATGTTTTCCAAGTTTCACTAAGTGCCGACAATCGCAAGTATAAATTATTAATATATCTAACTATTAGTGTATTGCTAGAAAATAAATAACGTGAATTTGAGGTGCAGATGCATGAAATCAGTCATTATTTCCAATTTTAGTCATTCTTTTGAAAGTAGATATCTAAAGGTATATGTTAAGTAAAAAAATTATTGATTTGTTAAACTTCCAGGCAAGATATTGGAAATAAGTGATGTATTTTTTAAATATTTTAATATCTATCTATTAACGAGTTAAAGGGAAGTAAGATACGGTTAGACACGGCGTTTTTCTGTGGGACGCGTCATGTTTTTTTTTGTTGGGTATATAATAGTATCTCAGTCTTGTAGTACGCTGAGCAGCCCTTTTGATTGAAACCCTGCTGCCACAGCACCGGGGTGTTGCTCTCTGATTGGTCTTACAAACTACAAATAGTATTTCTTAATTTTTAAAATGGTCACAGTTAAAATATACTCTCGGGTGAACTGTTTATTTAAAAAAATAATTCGAACCGGAAAAAATGGATTTAATTACAACTTCATTTCCCGTGGGAAATTAATGCGATGCTTTGCGCACGTCATTAAACCATACATACAATAATGTGTTCGTTAGAAGGAGATTGCTTTTATCTACTCCTTAAGTACAATAAGCTAATTACAATATTTAAAAGAGTTTTACAAGTAGGTATCTTCGTTGTTCGTTACAAAAACGCCGTAACAATAATATATGACAACGTTTTGATGCACTATAGCCCAATTAATTATTACACAGTTTATATGAAAAATCTGATACTAATATTACTTCTTTTTTTGAACAACGCATAATATCTCTGCCATGTAATCTCGAATGCTCGTACAGAACACTTTCAATGAAGGTTAGTCCGTAAATTACCGACAGTTACACTGACAAGCTAAAATCCCGCGAATTCCTCTTTTCATTTTATTTTAAATTCAAGCGAAGACGATTGATGGTCGCAGGTAAAGTATTGTGTCCAACTGAACATAATTAACTATTGGGACACTCGTGCGGCCTAACACATAAGACATATAGCACATACATAATATACATGAATTTATACTGATATTGAAACGGCTACTCACGATTTAATAGTCAGGTTTCGCCTGACTAGTTTCACTGTATTCGTGCAGTTTCTTTGGAGGCAAACATGGTTACGCGGCGGTTCCCCGTTTAGGCAGGCGAAACTTTATCCGTTTCAATATCAGTATGATCCTAACCCAAGAATCTTGTAGTAGTAAAATTACAAGAACTTAATTTGATCCCGTACTAGAATTTCTCTGTTCCATGGGATCTAATATTTTGTTTTCGCCAAAAGGCGCCGTTTCGCTTTGTTTCATAAACAAACTCGTATCCCAAAGACCCTCATTATGTCATAGTTGCACAAAATAATATTAAATTGTTTATTTCCTTCTGAATTAATATTAGCGCATACCTAATTATTTATTATTTATATATTAATTATTTATATACTAGTAGTTCGCCCCGAACTGTGAACTCACGCTCACCTGATTTGCGCTTGACGGATTTTTCTTATGTTTGAAATAATTTTTTTTTTTTGCCTTATTTATTCACCTGCCAAATGTTATGACATTCCGACCAACGATACGAGTTATCGTCGAACAAGCATTCATACATACGTACATTGTATTGAACCGGATTGTTCAAGTAGACTCGGAGAACTCACTTGCTTCGCTCACTCGTTCAATTAATTATCCCACGTATTTGAGTATTATGATGAGTATGATTTTTTCATTAAAATTTTACCAGTACTTCTTTTAATTATTTCCATACGACCAAATACGTTTTAATCATCGTCAGAAAAAAATGCTGTAACGATGAATCAAACCAAAATGTCTAAAAAAAATGAATGAAACTTTGAATACTCCCACTTGTAACTTTTTTCATTGTATACTTGTAAGAACAACCGATATAATATACCTGTGTATATAATGTAAGCGACAGTTACTTGGAGTACAAAATTCAAGTCTAACCGAGCCCGCATATAATTCAAATCTTAAGCTTTGTCTACCCCCTCATAGATATCCAAAATCCTCGGCTTTCGTTATACGGGAATTAAGGAATAGTTTATTGAGGTTTTACTTCAAATACAACGGAATTAAGACGTTCATATTTTATGAGCTTCCACCCTGATATTCTAATTCAAATACATACTACAAAAGCCCTTTATTAAGCGCTTCTTCTGCAGATTACACGCACTATACAACATACCAAATAAATAAGACGTCATTTCTTAATACAAAAAATAAAGATAAGTTTATATTCATATTAATTTATTCAGTATAACTACATCGTCAGGCAAATGAAACATCATGTAGAAAATTTAAACTAAAATAATTACATCACACAAAATTAAAATTAAAAATTTAAGTATAACCATAAAAACATAGAACAATAAAGATAAAATAATATTAAAAATAGGATATTATAATCATTAGGTTCATGTCAAATTGTTATTTATATAATTTTATAGTATGTCAACCATGTAAGGGATTAGAAATTAATTAAAATTTTACGTTTATTCATAAAGGAAGTCATTAATTATATAAATAATCTTTATTTATATAAACTTTTTTAGTTTTTTAAAAGATAAGAGGCTCGTGACTAGGTAGTTTGTTGTAAATAAGAGGCCTCATCATTCGCTGTTTTAGTTGGGCGATGAACAGGCGTAGGTGCCTCAGGTTGTGAAAATGACCAACTGACCTTTGGTCTGGGAACTCCGTAGGATTCTGTCTGACGTACTTCGCAACCTCCAAGATGTATAAAAATGGAATAGTTATAATACCAAGGTCGATAAGCAGCGGCTGCGCATGGGCATCATAATGAGCTGAAACGTATAAAAGCTCGTAGTCCTATGGCCATAATTTAACTATGTGTTTCAAACTAGCTTCCATAACTATTTTGCAAAAGTATCTTGAAAAGGTGAAGTTTACACCTTTCAATATAATATTGTTTCCATAATCGAATATATTATTGTTCTCCAAATCATAAAATAATAAGGTTTTAATAATCACTTGCAAAATGATAACCTACCTATCCTAAACTTGGGTAATATACATCCACCCATCCACCTCAGCCTGTATTGGTCCGCTGCTAGACAAAGACCTTTTCAAGATTTCACCACGCTTGGCGGTCCTCTTTTCTTCTTATCCTGCAACGTCCTTGGAATCGTCCATTAATCATGGTTGGCTCAAAAGGGAGGGGGGAGGGGTTCAGAAAAAATCACGAAATATCACAAGGGGGGGATTAAAAAGTTGCTAAAAAAACATCACGTGATTAATGGACCACCCTTTCAGGTCATCGGCCCAGAGCACGGGTCATACACATCTGTTTTAATTCTAAAGAGACTATCTCAATTTTCGTAAGAGAGTTTCCGTAAGCCCAAGTCATCAAGGATTATCGTCTTACAGCAATTTTAATTGAATGGATTCGTTTATTTTGCCGCCAACGGCATAATAAGCTTAGTCAAATAACCGAGACGTCACACGATGGATATTAAAAGCGTATTTCGGAGATTACCTCCTAAATATAAATTCACGGGTAAATATACACCAAAGTCAATATTGTTTTCAATAGAGTTTATTTAATAAAGCTGAGAAAGTGCTAACTTATCCAGCGTGAAAGATTCAAAATGAATAAACAATCTTCCATTAGTTAATTAAGTAAAGATCAGATGTTAATTTAAATCCTTTTAAACACTTTGAAACTACTTGGATTTTTTTCTCCAACTAAAATATTCAATTACATCGTTGAAAATATTATTAAAATCTATATTGTCTATCTATACTAATAATAAAGTAGTAAAAAGACATATATGTATAGGTACATTCAATATTTTCGCGAATGTTTAAATGAAATGGCTTAAACTAGAGCCAACGAGAGATGGCACCTATGACGTTTAAATGCCTACCAAGTTTCATAATTGTTTATGGGTAAGTGTCACTAAAATAATCTAATACTTCATTGTTGCTGGCAGCGAAAAGTGATGTACGTCTCGTTTCGATCATCATTTTTCGATTTAATAAAGACTTTATAGCAGAAGTTTCTAATTTTTTCAAAACACAAGGGATCATGAGGAATGTTAGTTGAATTGTAATCAATAACCTCAATAGTACGGCTCCGTCTGTTTATAAACTATATCTTTTTATGATAAAAAAATTGTAAACCAGTTTTCTAGATTTTATGGCTGCTTTGTTAATGTAAGCAAATGCACATTTGCCATTTGTATTATTATGATGCATGTTGTATGACGTGTCAAATAAATCGATATTTTATTTACTCAAGTCGCTAGTCGCACTTGATTTTTATTTATGCCGAAATTAAAATGCACCCCATCACTAAACGCAGCTGGCATAGGGGCCATCTCTCGTTGGCTCTTCTATAGTATTGTACTGAGGCTAAAACCACAATTTTTAAAACTTCTGTCTTTCTGTCTGTATGTATGTTCCGTTTTAACTGGAGAACCACTGAACGGATTTGGATGCGGTTTTTGTTACTAATTTTTTTTATTGACATAACTTAAAAACTACACAAAATAAGTTAGAAAACCTAAATTAAAAAATAACATATTATAAAAAAAACAAAATACTTAAAGGAAAATATATGGGTAGAAAATTTGGTCCAAATCGCTGCCGTGTGGGATAGTTCCCAAGACACTGGCGACGTTATCTCGTTGTATTGTCAGACTTCGTCCTTGGCCGAGGTATGCGCCAACCCTTGGGTGTTTGATGTGTCGATGAGGCGCAACGGATTTCCTTGAAATTTAGTTTTTTTTTTCACCATACAAAATTTAATTGGTAGCTAATTTGTATGCGACTTTGACTGACTGAATTACTGGCAATAATAAATACATGAAAAAAACGTTCATTGCATATAAGGTCAAATAATTCTGAACTCAGATAAACGCACCTCTCGAACGATAATTTTCCCGTTAATTTCAGACTGATGCTGTAAATTACTCTCTCGCAACGCTATCGCCGAAAATCCTTTCACGTCGAAAACCTTTGGGTGTATCGCTCATTGCTAGAGTCGAGGCGTGTGAGCCAGACGCGGGCGCTCAAAAAACGCACCTTCTTTACCCTTTTTAGGGTTCCGTACCCAAAGGGTAACTATTACTAAGGCTCCGCTGTCCGTCTGTCTGTCTGTCTGTCCGTCTGTCACCAGGCTGTATCTCATGAACCGTGGTAGTTAGATACTTGAAATTTTCACAGATGATGTATTTCTGTTGCCGCTTTATCAACAAATACTAAAACCGGCCAAGTGCGAGTCGGAACTGCGCACTCCCATACAACAGACATGATTTTTTGCCGTTTTCATAGATAATACATGAACCGTGATAGTTAGGCAGTTGAAATGTTTGGTTTTTATTGTACTAGCTTTTGTACGTGGCTTCACTCGCATGGAAGTGTTTTTCAATCTTTGAGTAGTATCTACAGTTTTCGGCTTATCAGTTTTTTTATTAACACCCCTTTTAGCCTTTATGTTGACCAGGATCACTACGATGATAATAAAGAAAACAGCAAATCCCTTGAGTGGTTCTCGAGTTAAAACGTAGCATACAGACATCCCAAAAATTTTGTTTAGCCCTCAGTTAAATACAAATAACCTATCTCATTTAAAATTACACAAAAATATTCAATGTACAGACACACCACTTTAATACTTAAAAATTAAACGATATGCTTTGTCAAGCAAATAATTTCCTTTACGGAGCGCGTACCGTATATTTTACGTAATAGTCGAACATGGAGAGATTTACTAAAATTACTATTATGGCAATGAAGACCTTCAAACGATGCTAGAAACCTCAAATATCTATACAGGACTAGCCTTTGCCCGCGGCTCCGTCCACGTTTATTGAATCTTTGCCCCGTATTCGGCTTTTGCGTTATTTTATAAGCTAATACTATAGCTTAAATGTTGAACAGAGTCACTAAGATGATAATAAAAAAACCGCATCCAAACCCGTTGAATTGTTCTCGAATTAAAACGGAACATACATACAGACAGACAAAAAATCTAAAAATTGTGGTTTTGGACTCAGTACAATACTAATAACCCATTTTCAAATTGGACACGACTTTTTTACTACTTTATTATTAATATAGATGGATATATGTATACCGTCGCTCTACTGATGATGTATCACTTTAAAAGCCATTAATAAAAAACTGAGTTCAGATTACAGCTTTTGGGTAGGATGCCCAGAATGCTGGCTGATAAACTTTTGTTTTATGACTTTTGTAAATACAGGAATATTTTTTTCTCTTTTCTTCCAGTAACTACCAAAATTTTATATGGGTTATGGAGAAGTTATATTTTATATTAACTGGTTTCAAATTTTTTTCAATAACAGTGGCTGTAGAGCATATGGTCATTAACACATCCTGTATAACGTCCCACGAGTCATGTTTCCTTAGCACAATGGGCTCACGCTTGGCCTTTACCACGCCTGATGCGTGTTGATAGGGGACTTAGATCTTTAGCCTAAGCATGAAAACATTACGGTTACGTTTAGTTTGAACGTAACGCGCTTTTGTATGGAGTTCTGATAAGTTCCACTACTGACCGCTAGGGGCGTTTATCAGATTCCATACAAAACCGCGTTACGTTCAAACTAAACGTTACCGTAATGTTTTCATGCTAAGGCTACTTGTCCAGATGCAGCGTTATACACGCGCGAGACGTAAGCAACTCGCGCGCATCAACATCGAAGTACTAAACTATACATTGCTTAAGGCGAGGCATTGGTAAACTTTTAATTTCAAATCGGTGCCTTAGGGGAGTGGAGTGAGGCGGACTTACTCCATACAAATATGCGCTCGCGAACTAGCTTAAGCCGTAAGGTCGTATGCCCCAAAACAGTATTTTTCATTTAAAATGACAACTATAAGTAATTTAATAAATCCAGCCGGCCATATTGAAGTGTAGTTGTAGACTTATTTATAAAAAACTTAGAGGCTTCATTCGCTCCCGTTTGTCAGTAAAATAGAAATCTCTGATTTAAAAGAGGTTTTCTAAATGTTTTTTTCTCTGCTATGAAAATTAATCAATCAACTAAATCTTCGGGCAAAATGATGTCAATGAAATCTTTAATCTAGTATATAAATTAATAATTACATATGTTTTTTTATTGCTGAGAAAAATGGAGATTCATGTCGCCAAAATTTCGTGGCGTCGCCTTAAATATTAACGAAAAACAACTGAGAAAAGGATGAGCAATTTCTTTTTTCTAAATTGGTGGTGTGCCTATGTGCCTTAAATAACAACAATATAGATGCCATAACAACATCAAGGCGATAAAAAACAAGACGCTAAAATGATAACGCCTGACAAATAACGCGCCCCTCTCTAAGAATGAAATTGTTATTATTTGTTGTTATACTTCAGAGTATGTCCCTTAACCTAACCACATGTTAAGGTTGTATGTATTACCGTTTTTAACAAAAAGCTAAAACAAATCATAAAGTTAAAAAACTCAATGCAATGTTATTTTCTGTGATAGAGGCTTTAGTAACACGTATAATGTGAAAAACTGGCTACCTTTTACGGCTGAAACTGTAGAACTCTGTGATAGACGGACAGACAGACAGAACCTTAAAAAGGGCCAAAGAAAAAAAAGAGAATGGAAGGGCTTGTAGACTCGATAGATGAGTGTGGAGGACGCGGAAGAGGTGTGTTAGGATCGTAGCAGATGGATACCTGTGGTTTCTGCCTACCCTTTTGGAAGACAAGCGTAGGTATATACAGGGTGACTTTTTGAACATCGTCCAATTTTATTAATTTTATTTATTTTAATCTTTAGTGAAAATAGGTTTTTTTCTTTAAGTATCACCCAGTACTAAAATATTAAGATACGGCTATGCAAAGTTATCCCAAAAACAATTGCGTTTGTAGACACCATGCGCCATGCGCACTACGCGGCTACGTTTGTAGACACCATTCGCCGCACGCGCTACGCAGCTATGCGCCTTCCGTTCGCCGTTCGTAGCTTAGTGTAGTGACAACGCTTTACGAAGAATCTTGAGAAAAAAATATGCTGAGGTGAAAATTTTACCTAAATTTTTTTTTTCAAAAATTGCTTTTGTCAATAACACCTAACGCTTAAAAAAAATTTGGACGGTGTTCGAAAAGTCACCCGGTATACACAAGTTTACCTGTTTTAAAGTATAAATCATATCAAACGGCGGCGGTTCAAACCTGGAGTCCGAGTGGGTTAATACTATAACGTCCGGAGATAAATAATAGCGAGTAATAAACGACGATCGCACATGTCAGCAAGCGATTTTGTTCTGAACTGCTGACGTTTCAATTGAGTTGAACATTAATTATTGGTGCGTCGATTTAAAATGGCTTTTCGTAATCACGTAAATAACCGTAACCAGTGTGACCGTGAGGTTTGCATTTTATTGCTATGAATTTCATTGTTCATTTTTATTATGATCTAGTTTTCAACTTGGGCGTTACTTTATGAAAACCTCTTATAGCCTATATTATGTTGACCAGGGTCCCTACGGTGAGGGTCCCTACGATGATATTAAAAACCGCATCCAAATCCGTTGAGTGGTTCTCGAATTTGAAACAGAACATACAGACACACAGCCAAAAAATTCTAAAAATGGTAGTTTTGGTTTCAGCACAATACTAATAACCCATTTCATTTAAAATTTCGGTAAAATATTCAATGTACCGACACGACTTTTTAACTACTTTATAATTAGTTTAAATACTCGTATAAAAAGAAATTGTATTTAAAAAACGTGTTTTTTGTCATCAGAGATCAAGAATTAAAATAAAAGTATTCTGTCAGAAGTATAATTATCTTTAGGTCGTTGGTCAGAAGCAGAAGTGATTAAAATTGACAGAAGTGGTTGAATCGCGGTTTCGAATCCCGTGGGGGAATGGTTTGTTCGGTCTGCGTGCTTTGAAAGGGACATGAAGATTGTTGTTCCATCTGCAAGCTAGAGATCCGTAAGATACCCGGACAGACAAACAGAAGAGAGACAATAATAGAGCTCTGTATTGCCGCGAACCCAAAAATCAACACAGTGACTTGACTTCTTACTTAAAGCCATTAAGTACTGACGAAATATGCCTATTTTTATTTCAACTATAAAGAAATCAATTTATTATTCTTTTTAAAAATCCTTTCTTGCACAAAAAATAAATGTACACAGGCGAGGTTAATGCTTGTTAGCATTTTGGATTGTTACTTATCATCCATCCATCCATCAGCCTGTTTCGTCCACTGCTGGACATAGGCCTTTCCAGGATTTCGCCAGTCTTGGCGGTCCTCCTGGAAGAAATGCCCATACTCACACACGCTGGGCAGGCGGGTTGGTGAGCGCGGTGCCGAAACCCTTGCACCAGTGACGCCGCTGCCCGTCACCAGTCTGTTTTATATAAGGCCCGGCAATTGGGGATGGATAAACCGCCATCCATCGGTCCCAGGCAATGGTGGGCCGCCTGGTTTTGCCTGAGAGCTGTTCTCTTACTCTCCCCCGAATAACTTCGGGAGGATTTCCGAGTAAGATGGTGGTACCTCCACATTCGAGCCCGGCATCAGCTCTACCACCTATTGTTACTTATATTTTTATATATTTATCCAAATAAAAAAGTTATAGAAAATAAAAACATCTACTATATACAACGAAACAAAGTCGAATATTTACAATTTCTCGTTAAATTCCAAACGAGCAGTGGCCATAAAATGGCGCTGTAAACGAGACCATTTGTTTTCTGTTGTTCGTTCCGATCCATTAGTCGATTATGAATCAAATAAATATTGGTTTCTGATACATTTCAGTTTAGTACCTTGTTTGTCAGGTTCTGTTACAAAACGGACGCTATTGCAGTTTTATATAATTAAATTAAACTTGAGGAGAATTCATAATGTAAACAAACCTCACCGTACACGCCAACTGCACCGACGACGTTCCGCAAATAGCGAGCCGCCCGCCCGCAGTCTAAGGCGCAACGTCGCGTCGTCACGTTAGCATCTTTAATCGCCCTGAAGAAGGCAGTCTGAATGTGCTGAAACTAGTCGGCTATCCCAATCACATTATTTATTGCGCTTGTTAACGTCTTACAGCTTTGTTTATTTTTTAATTATTTTGTAAAAAATATAACTATCCGTAACTACATACAAATAAAAAAATGATTTTTTTTATAGTGACCACTTAAGTTTTTTGAGAGATGGTTTTTACTTCATTATTGAAACCCATCGAACATTGATATTTATAAATGAGTTTTTTATTTTAATGTAGAGTAGAATTATTGTAACCAGTTACATAATTTTCACAAGATAATTAAATTTTCCCTAATTTGAAGTAAATTCAAATAATTTATTTAAACGTAATGAACATGAGTAGAAATTACACGTCGGTACACGAGAAATGAAAACAGGAGTCTAAAACTTAATTACATTCCAACAAAACTTCTGCAATGATAATTAAGGAATGTTATGAAATCGTTAAAATAATATAACTGTTTTGACTTAAGCTTGCACGACTTGTAATTTTCCAAAAATTTACTTTTTATTTGTTTTAACGAGGCAACACGAAAATCTTTTGAGACGAAGTTATTTTTACTTAACTCTTAGAAAATTTAAAGCTGCTTGTTTCTTAAGTTTCAGCATTTATAAACTTATACATCCATCGAGGAAAATTTAAAAACAAATACACAATCGCCCAACAAAAATCTTATACAAATAAATTAACCATTACCACTGCTGCCATACAGCATTTAAACACACGATCTTCGTATCCAGCAGCATTTAATGGAAAACAATACGTGACTTGGAAAGTAACAGTCTGAAAAAACGTTTACATTGTACAAATAAGCAAACTGTTCGTAAATGAAACTGGTTCGTTATGTTTCTGTTGGTATTTTGTCTGTATTAAGGCGAGGTTATCCAGAGAAATCTGTCCTGCTCCAATTCTTTCATTCTACACATGTTTATCCTGCTCAGCGGAAGCGGGCCGTTAGAAAACTCGCGCTTTTGAGGTGTTTTTGTTTATTATTTTGGAATTAGAGGGATGTATTTTTAATATTACGGCTGTTTTATATCACATATTTCACGACGTTTATTTTAGTATAACTTTTATTGTCTCAAACTTAATACAGCTTAAATTAAATGATATTTAGATCATAGCTTAGACATACCTTTGCTATTTAATTGGATCGAGCAAATTTTGAGTAATCGTGTATCGAATAGCCGAAAAATCAAGATCAAAGGAGAAATGTGACATAATATTTTACGAAACTTAATCATCGCTATTTATTGATTTAAAATGAATTTTAAAAGAGACAAAATGGATAACCCCCTTAAGTAGTTTATTACAAATACATTGATACAATATAAAAACCTTTTTTGCAACAGTACTTCTTTAAAAAAAAGCCATGACGTATTCATAACTCATACAGAATAGAACAGAAGACGTTATTGAGCAGCTATTGAGTCATTGCGATTTTATCGGTTATCATATCACGAACTTAATTAAAGAAAAATAATTTGGCCAAGTGCAAAGGGTTCCGTACCACCCTACAATACGAGTGCAGAACCCGAAAAACATTTATGGTGAATAACAACACTGTACCTGTCAAAGCAACATCAAGGCTACCAAACACAAGCCGGTGAAATGTTAGCGCCTGACTACATTTTGGCGCCGTCTACGGAACCCTACTTTTTATTATTATTTGTTTAACTTTAGAGTATATCGTACAATCTGACAAAATTTTAAACTTGTATGTATTCCCATCATTTATTTATTTTTAATATTTTATTTTTTGTCGTGATAGAAGCCGTAGTAACACGTATTGGGTGGAAATCTCAACTTTATACGTATTACAGTTGAAGCTGTAAGCCCCCGTAGTCAGACGGACGGACAGACAGACACACAGACAGCGGAGCCTTAGTAATCGGCTTCCGTTTGGCACCCTTCGGGTACGGAACCCTAGAAAGGAAGAAGAGGTTGAGGAAGATCAAGATGAATATAGGATGAAATTAAATCAACCGACCAAATTTATACTGGAGACGCAGTTTGTGATCAAGAACTAGGTTCAGTAATCCTTTTGTTTTTGCTCCCTTACTGGTTGGACTAGTTTAAGTACAATTCCTAGTGCAGGCACTAAGGGGCATAATTTTTTTTTGCCTGGAGGGTCATTAAAACTTGTTCCTGATGACTAACCGAATCTCCAGTGTGAATTTGGTTGGTTGATTTAATTTCACTTAGTATACATGGACTAAGTGAAAGAGAAAACAGTAGTCGGGTCGTAGAGAGATCTGAAAATTACACCCGCAAGCTTCACGAACCGAAAGCTCCGAATGTAGTCGAGGTGAAAAACTTAATTCTTTAAATTCCTTCACGCTTTCTAACTTTAGAATGTGCTTTTTAGGGTTCCATAGTCCGACAAGGGACCCTTATAGTTTCGCCATGTCCGTCTGTCCATCTGTCCGTCTGTCCGTCTGTCCATCTGTCCGCGGCTTAGCGCAGAAACTATTAAAAGCTGAAAGCTGTAATTTGGCATGGATATAAATATTAATCACGCCGACAAAATGGTAAAATAAAATCACGAAAAAAAAAATTTTAAGGGTACCTCTCATACACGTAAACTGGGGATGATTTTTTTTTCTCGTCTATCCCATAGTTTGGGATATCGTTAGATAGGCCGTTTGAAAACATTGTGGGTGTGTGAAAACCATTTTTCGATTTAGGGATCCGTTGGCGAAATATTAAGCTTTAAAGTGAACATTTTAGTTAGAGTGGAGCGCCCCCCCCCCCTGCTGGCTAAACGGTTGTTTATAGAAATGTGAAAAAATTCACAGAAGTATTATATATAATGAATTTAAAAGGAAAACTATCACAGCTAAGTAGGCTTTACAGGTTTACGAGTACAGGTCGCGCCAAACTTTTGGCCTCATATAATGTATGGGACCAGAAGTTTGGCGCGGTCTGTATTAGTAGACCAACTTATATGTACCGGGCAACTACGGAATTGCGAGTGACCCAACACGCACTTGGCCGGTGTTTTTTTTATATGTTTTTACAAAGGTGAAATACCACAGTAGAGGTACACATAAAAAAGGATCGGAATGGTTTGGTATATGAAAAGCTTAAGAATACTGTATTTGGTAAAATACTGAATGCACACGTGGGCAGCACCTACTGCATCTATTACTCTAAAGAGCTACGAGTAAGTAAATATTTAATTACTCGTGGCTAGTAAGGCGTAGCGTCGATTTATGTCTGTGCGTTGATTACGTTTTTTCGCGTTCTTTTTTTGCTACGGCACACCGTAGCACATGCTACGCCTCTATAGTTTTTAGGATTCTATTCTATATTTAGGACCCTATTACTAAGCCTTCATGCTCTGTCCGTCTGTCACAGGGGTCTTCAGTTTCAGCCGTAATAGGAATCCAGTAGAAATTTTCACAGATATGCGTTACTTTAGCATCGGTCACGGCAAATAATAAAAAAATAGAAACCCAAAGGTTCCAATATACGATATATTTCAACGTAATTTGTTTTAGCTCTGTCTTATAAAGGTAGTACATACAATTTTTTAATTTAGTCCGATGGTAGTGAAAATTCTAAAGTATCGAATAACAAAAAAATGGGTTCCATAATCAGACGGTGCCGTATTGTATGACAGAAGTTACTATTTTGTGTCGTTTTACGAAACCCTTTATGCGTAAGTCTGACTCGCACTTGGCTGGTTTTTTAATAACTCTGTCGTAGTATGGACACATAAATGCATTAAGGATAAATGTCAGGCCCCTGGGCCCGGCATCAGTTGATATAATAATGACATATTTACAATGAAATTATGACAAATAATAATGACACAGTGACAATGAGTATTAAAAAGAGATTAAAAAAGAAATCTACCTACCTACTAGTGTTGTGTATATATTATAATATTATAAAAATCAAAAATAAGAAACAAACTATAAAAGTTCATGTACATTTATTTTATTATAAATGATAAAATTATATGGATATTAAACGCCCTATGGATAAAAGTACCTTTAAAACTATCAAAGGAGACAAGGAATTAAAAAACCCAATGTGAGGTAAAGTTTGTTTCTAAGGCAGTTGGAAAAATTATACCCGTTAAAACACAACGATAGATATCGCTTGCCTTTTAATTTTTATCGCTTATCGCAAATGACTGCGTTCCTTGGTACGGGGTCCAGTACAAAAGTCAGTGACCAATTTTTCAGCTGCCCTTGAAATAAAGTGCAGTATGTCATGACATGTAAGTAGTTTCCTATTCGGTTTAAATGTATTACGCCAGCGAAACAACAAATTCGTTTTCATTGTTCTACAAATAAAACTAAACAAAACTATTGTTTTCAATTTAATGAACAATAGTTTTAAAGCTAAACGCCTCATAAAATTTTCACAAACCAATCACGTGTCGACGGGACTTGCTTCCACGTAAAATAAATATTAACATGTGTTGTTGTTTTTGTGTATTTTACATTTTAATGAACTAGGATTCAATTGAGTAGGTATTTATAAGAAAAACTTGCAGGTGTTATTTTTTTTAGAAATACATTATCGGCTTTTGTATAAGTACCTATATACAGTGTACAGAAAAAAGTTTTATTTCCTTTTAAGATAGTTTTAAAGTCTCTCCTTATATGTATAATAATCATTTGAAGTTGTTTAAAAAAAACATAGGTTGTTAATATGTGCTAAACTTTTACATAAATAAACTTTTACTTCAAATATTTCAGTTAATAAATTTAGATACCTGTATTGTTTCGTTTCATTATTTAATTTATTACTTACACAAATAACAGATATCTTTAGTAATAATGAAGTAGTAGAAATGGCGGTTATAAATATTTTTTCAAAATTTTATAACTGAATAATTAAAGTAGTTATTATTTGTATTGTACTGAAGCCAAAACTACCATTTCTAGATTTTTTTTCTGTATGTTCAGTTTTAAATCTAGGACGATTCAATGGATTTAGATGCGATTTTCTTTACTATTGTTGTATAGATCCTGGTCAACATCCATCCATCCATCCACCAGCCTGTTTTGACCACTACTGGACATAGGCCTTTCCAGGATTTCGCCACTCTTGGCGGTCCTCCTGGAAGAAATGCCCATACTCACATACGCTGGGCAGGCGGGTTGGTGAGCGCGGTGCCGAAACCCTTGCACTGGTGACGCCGCTGCCCGTCACTAGTCTGTTTTATATAAGGCCCGGCAATTGGGGATGGATATACCGCCATCCATCAGTCCCAGGCGATGGTGGGCCGCCTGGTTTTGCCTGAGAGCTGTCCTCTTACTCTCCCCCGAATAACTTCGGGAGGATTTGCGAATAACATGGTGGTACCTCCACAGTCGAGCCCGGCATGAGCTCTACCACCTTACCAATTGTTCAACATAATGTTGACAAAATAACATCCAAGCCGAAAACGGGGCAGAGATGAACGCGGATGGCGTTGTGGACAAAAAGCTAGTATCAAATAAAACAATTGAATATACAATCTGTCGTATTGTTATACATTTACATATTTAGTTTCTTATATTATCGTTAATTTGGGCGATAAGATAATTTTCTCGCATTAACTAGACGTAACAACCTGAATAGCCTCCAGCCCGTGTTGCTTTCTGTAACACGTGATGATTTGCCATTATTGAGTTATTTGTCGCCATACCGTTTTCTCGCAGATGCTCCGTAACGATAACAGAAAAACATTTGTCTCGCCTGGGGAACAACTGATTCTATTGTTGTTTCCGATTTCGTACCGAGGTAGAGTTGAATAACGAATAAATAAAATGCGGATTTAAAGTTAAATCACGTACAAACTCGTACCTCGTATTCTTTAGCTTTAGTGTGTTGTTGTTACAAAAATCATGAAAATATTAAAAATATAACAACGAACTTTTTTTCATTTTCTTTTGTTCCGTTTTTAATTCTAAAATCTTGATTTTTTTAATTATTATTATTAGAATTTTGTCCTATCATAAGGTATTTTTATAGATTAAACAAAAAAAAACACTTTTCAGGCATTGACGTCTCATAAACAACAAGACTCACAATCTCGCTCAAAAAGTGTCCGCGATGCATTTTGCCACCGCTATGGCGTGACAAATTGGAATAACGATTGCATACAACTGACATTGCATCTTATGTTAACGACATAACGTCTTACTTTAGTTGAAGATTTTTGCTACTATGCACGTTACAGGTTCGGACACTTTCTGACGAACTTTTCTTAGAGACTGTGTGTCTAGTTGTTTATGAGAGGTCAATGATTTTAGATTCCATCATCAGTCGAATGAAAATATTATTATGATCTGTTTATATTCGTCTGCATATCGTACAACTCAGCATAACATACTCTGCCTTAGCAGATCGTATTTTGTTTAAGAAGTGGGATCGCCTCGCTACGCTCCGCTTCGCTCGGCCCCAAAAATGTATTTTCATGTAAACCTGATACGTTCCTCCGCGTTTCGCTCGTGGTCGCACCTATTTTTGACTTTTAGGGAAAGATTTCGATTATATGCCGAATTCTACGATTTGCCGACGAAATATATGTGCTTCGTTTGTACTTCAAATTGTTTTACGAAATTTTAAATTAAATGTGTAATTTTAGTGGACTGTGGACAAAATTTTTTTTTTCTGTCAGTCTGTCGGTATGCTCCTCCTTAACAAGAAAACCACTCAACGGATTTGGATGCGATTTCCTTTATTACCAACGTAGTGAGCCTGGTCAACATAAGGCTATAAGGGTAGCTGGTAAATTTTTGGATACTACACAAAAATTCAACCTGCATCATCTATCTTACGCGCTAATAAAAGTTATAGGTATATTGATTAAAAGACACTTCCACGCGACCAAAGCCACGAGCAAAAGCTAGTGTTATATAAAACAGTTTTGTAGCTGACTGACTGACAACTTTCGAAATTCACCCCGTAAAGGGGTGTAAACTGTTGTATCTAAAATGGGTTTCGAACGCGGTTTCCTCTAGTATGATGTGTTACATCTATTGACGAAATATGGAATTTGAATCAGAAACCAGAATGTATCTTCGCCAAAAGATTTGTGTCAAACTCGCACGCTTCAATCTTGTAAATATTATTGAACCAATAAAGTAAATTGCGCTAACAGTGTGTAAGTGAAACTGATCGATAAGTGAATCTAGAGTGATGGATGTGGGGTGTTGGGCCCATCAACTCCCTCATCACGTTTACCGAAAAGACACCCCTATTCAAGGTTTGTGGGGGCTTAAAATTCACTGGACATTGGACAGCACTTTATAAATAGATATGGCCCTTAACCGGTAGAATTTCTTCAGTCATGATTCTGCCGGAGGTCTTTTGTAAATCAATTAATTATCGAGAATCAATAACTCCACTACACTACAAAAACTACACGAAAATGACCTTCAAAACCGCGTATGAATCTGCTCCAGTTTAACTCAGACGTTTTGTTAGTAAAAAATTGAAAAATATAAATGATAAACTATAGAATTAGAAACTTTAAGAACAAACACCATAAAAAGTCCAAATTAAAACTAAGATCCGATTGATAAATTAAGTATGCAAAGAAAATAATTTGAAACTTACTTAAATTGAAGATATTATGATAGCAAATGAGTTCCCCGTATTAATTTTGAAGAATTTTAGTTACTGTAATTTTAATTATTTATTTTCCTATTATTTTATCATATTTTGCACTATCACGCAATCGTCGTAACAGCCACTTTGCAATGAGCGCTAACATGAACCTTATTTCGATGTCATTACCGTCGATATTTATACCGATACACATCGAGCTGCCAATTTGGCAGGAGTAATTATTCCCATAAGAATTTGTTTAGTTTTTCATAATAAGAATTATACATACATCAAATTCCACCTGTCTCCCAGCAAAGTAGATATGGACCACACACCTCCCTCTGCCAAATATGTATTGCACCCAAAAAGCACCATCCATCCATCCATCAGCCTGTTTCGTCCACTGCTGGACATAGGCCTTTCCAGGATTTCGCCACTCTTGGCGGTCCTCCTGGAAGAAATTCCCATACTCACACACGCTGGGCAGGCGGGTTGGTGAGCGCGGTGCCGAAACCCTTGCACCAGTGACGCCGCTGCCCGTCACCAGTCTAATTTATACCTATATAAGGCCCGGCAATTGGGGATGGATATACCGCCATCCATCGGTCCCAGGCAATGGTGGGCCGCCTGGTTTTGCCTGAGAGCTGTCCTCTTACTCTCCCCCGAATAACTTCGGGAGGATTTCCGAGTAAGGTGGTGGTACCTCCACAGTCGAGCCCGGCATTAGCTCTACCACCTAACCAAAAAGCACAGTCTTAATTTTTATCCTCATGAAAATTACGTAAGCCAACTGTAGCATTTCGTCTTTATTGCAATAGAGAAACTTTCCTCGATGGTCCATATTCCATTTATCCTGCAAATGAATTTTACCGAATTCAACGACCATTATGCAAATTTTGTCAACACTACATAGACGAATACGTCCCTAATTCAACATAATTATTTCACATTATCCCTCCCCGGTGACTCATTTAACAAATATGCTGGAATTTCCAACTTCAAATGCACTAATTGACGTTTAACTTTTAACTAAACTACATAACCGAGGAATAAGGAAGATTTGTTTAAGGGTGTAACTTTTTACCTCGGTACAAAATGCACATCATAATATTGTTTTCCTTACTTTTGAATAAAAAGTGCCTATTTAATAAATGTGTTTTAAAGCAACTTGCAGAAATAGTTTAATAATAATAAAGTCTTCACGAAAAAAATACGTATTTTTATGTATCACATTAACAAACTTAAAAGCGTGTTTACAGTTGTAATGTAATGCAGCTAAAATGTAACGCATAAAATTTTATAATTTTCATCTCATCACCTAACTATTAACAAGCAGTTAGCGCGAATTGCTATAAAACGCATTTATTACAAACTTTTTATTCAAAAGTAAGAAAAACAATATTATTATGTTGTGCATTTTGCACCGAGAACCTCCGCTACCACCTCAAGTAAAGTTTCAGTCAAAATCAACTTGAATAGTACATCTCTAAGCGGTACATGTTACAGTACGTTTCCAGCTCCACCGCAAAATGCAGGTTGGGAACTAGTAATCGAATGAAGTTACCGAATTGGAAAACCTCATCCGCAGTCGACGAAACGGTACGTTGCTGCCGAAATCGGTTTTTTGTGTCGCTTGAGTGTTGTGAATACAGGTGATGCTTTGTATTGTACAGTCACGTTTACAAGTTGTTTCAGTTTACAATACTTCTGCGTCACCTTTGTCAGAGCTCCGTGTTTTACGGAAACTTTATTAGTAATTCTCTCTTTTACGTGACAATAACGCGTTTCTGTTTGGTCCTTATTTTGTTGACTTGTTGCAATGTTCAAGAGTAAATTACGTGTTTATTTTGCGGTATAATAGTGTATTTTTGCTGCGTTGTTTGTTTTTATTTTGTCATGTTTCACAAAGGCTCCAATTACCAACAATAATGTACAGAATTTAAGAGGAATCTCAAATACTAAGTATAATTTCATGTACATAAATAGCGAAATTTTCGAATTTCATTTAAAAATTTTGGTTAATTTTATTATTCCATAACCGGGTGTGCCTTTGTATCTCACTGAAAGGTTATTCGTGTTCATTTCAACCCTAAAAATATTACTGGCCACTTTTATTGAGCTTCATAAAAAAACATTATTATTTTGTACGTTTTTATATGTGATGAACTGTTTTATTACCCTTCAATTTCTGTTTATTTATTTTGAAAGGGTATGGAAGCCACACTTCACAGTTTACCATGGCATATTCTTGGTTGGCCTCGTAAAGATCCAACACAAACAAAATATGTTTTGAGTGCTGTTCCTCTGTATATACTATGAGTTTGTAACAATTGTTTGAAGGTTTGAAGGTCTTGTCTTTAAATTTGTTATTTTGCGCAAAAGTAAATACATTTCGTTTGTTCTTGAGTTAAAACTGAAATTCTAAGAATTTTTGTTCTCTGTCTCGATTTGCAATAACTAAAGTACGACTTGAATGATTTTAAGGCTTTAATATGAAACAGTGACCGTTCATAAAATAACATCCAAGTCTAAAAATGGCGATGCCATCAAATGATTCACATAAAACTTTTACTAGAAATCGTTTTAAAATACACGACTTTACCTAGCGTTAAGGCTGCATTTATAGTCAGATTGAGCACCTCATTTTGCATCAATTAGAACTGAAATCTACGATGTTGCCTTTTAGTACAAAATAGTGCGCTCTCAGCCGTGGCTGTTACGACCACCAAGAAACGTGCGCCCACAAAAATCTGCGTTTTTATTTAATAACTCTGCTTCTAGATGCAATTTTTTAAATATTTTAAGACAAGCTACGAAGTCATTTGTTTACTTATTTTTAATACAAATTTGAATGCTGTATGATTTAAGGAAGGCCCTTTAATGTTCGAAAAACATTAAATTTTGAGGTAACTTCGTAATTTTTTTCTATCGCGCGAACTTAAAGATTTTGCCTTTTTTTAAGATCAGCCTATCAGCCATATAGTCTACTGTCTATATTATTTTTACTATACCGATTAACCATGTTACACAATATGATATGCTCATTTAAATTTGGACATCTAGCCTTATACGGACCCTCAATAGTCTAGCCTCCAGGCTGAAAATTGGTAGCACTACTCACCAAGATCACCCTTCACACCTAAAGGAACTTTGTTTTTTTTTTCAGTGTTGGTAGTTATGACAACATTTCATAAGATTATTATGCAAAGTTTAAAATGAAAATCATTGCTTATCCTGTAAAATTATATCTTTTAAATCACATACGAGTAGGTATTTTTCTTTATGTTTGCAAATAGGACCACGCACTTTTTACTAACATATCCTTAGCACCTATGTTTTGTTTGTGGAAATCTCTTTCTGAGATAAGCTCGCCTATGGCACATTTAATTTAAGATTGCTTATCTTAATAACTATTGTGTGCAATAAAGAATATGAATATCCTCTATAACAGTTGGTGCACAATGAATTACTGACACGATCTTGGTTTGGTTCCACTACGGGTTAAAATCAGATTTTAATGTAATTCAATATTTATTATTTATTTATTTATTTATTTATTTGGACCACCAACATCTAGTACATAAATACATACGTTGTTTAGCGAGTTATAAGTTGTAGGGTATATGTCTAGACAATTATAGGCGGACACAGCATGCAAAATGGATGCAGATTATACATTATTAAATTACAAAATTATCATGATTACATATTAAAACAATTCAATACAAATTTTGCACATGAAATATTTAAACACAATTATTATGCCAGAGATTATGTAAGTAATAAAATATAGTAAAACGGAAAAAAAAAATTAAAGATATTAATAGGTTAATTATATATACAATTATAAAAGAAAATCCTAACAAAAAAAAAATAACAAAGCGAAAGAAGTTATGATGCTATTCATAGGCTGATTTAAAAATGTTCGACAAAATAGATTTTTTAAAATGATGTTTATTACCATTAAACAAGTCAAGATGATGTGAGTGTTTATTGAGTAGAGCTGATAGCCTATTCAACGGAGAGTAATGTTGGCCCAAATTAGTCTTGGATGGCGCTGGTCTCAGAACCATAGCTCTGCGAGCACTCCTGGGAAGTCTTATTGGTATGTTAAATTGCAATTTCGATAATAGCTGGGGACAATCAATTTCACCAATTGCAAGCTTCCGAAGAAACTCCAAGTCAAGCAAAGTTCTACGATCTGACAGGGAGTGCACTCGGAAATGCTTTAATCTATCCACATATGATGGAAGCTTTTTAGCCATTCCACAAGAGTAAGATAAGTGCCACAAGAACCTTTTCTGTAGACGTTCGATACGGAGTATGTGTTTTTGATAGTGGGGGGTCCAAACCACGCTGCAATACTCCAAATTACTCCTTACCAAGGAGTTAAACAGGAGTATTTTTGTGGCTGGGTTGTGGAAAATTTTGGCGTTGCGTATTACAAATCCTAACATTCTTGACCCCTTATTTATAATGTTATCCATGTGTTCTATGAACTGAAGTTTTGAGTCAAAAATTACACCCAAGTCTCTAATGCTTTTCACATTTTGAAGTGTGGTATTGTCAATGTTATAAGGATTACCAATAATGCTATGGTTCCGTGTAAAAGATATGGAAGAACATTTTTTTAGGTTGAGTGTCATCTTGTTTTTTACACACCAATAAGCAACTCTATTTATATCCTCTTGAAGAAGCTCCGAATCATACAATGAAGTGATAGTTTTTGTCATTTTGAGATCATCGGCAAAGAGGAAAGCCTTGGAATGCTGGAAGCAGTTAACTATGTCATTAATAAAGATGTTGTATAACAGAGGTCCCAAGTGCGAGCCTTGAGGAACTCCTGAAGTTACCGGAAAAGCGTGAGATTGGTAGCCATTAACGACCACATTAGAACTACGACCCTTCAAGTATGATGTGAGCCAATTAAGCAAGGCGCCAGTAATACCGTAAGATTTAAGCTTTACAATAAGGATCGAATGGTTCACCTTATCAAAAGCCTTGCTGAAATCTGTGTATATAACGTCAACTTGTTGATGATTGTCTACAGCTATGACCAGTTCCTGTAAATATGACAACAAATTGGTATTTGTAGACCGATTCTGCATAAAACCGTGCTGATGGTCAGTCAATTGCGGTTTGAAGTGATTGCTTAAAAATGGGCAAAGCAAGGCTTCAAAAAGTTTACCGAAGGTTGACAAGACCGATATAGGCCGATAGTTTAAGACAACGCCATCGTCGCCGGACTTTAGGATAGGTACGACTCGAGATAGCTTCCACAGCTCGGGAAAGACTCCCGCTTGCAAGGATTTGTTAAAAATTATATACAGAGGCAACACAAGAGACTTTGCACAGTTAACCAGGAAAACAGGTGGAATGCCATCAGGTCCTGATCCCTTAAAGATGTCAAGTCTTTTTAAGCCTTTCAATATGGATACTTCCGTCAAATTAATGCTAGTCAACATATTGCTTGTCAAATAATGCTGTGTAGGAGTATTCGGGGCTTGACACTCTGTTTCGTAAACCGACGCAAAATGTGACGCAAAAAGGTCACATATGGTTTCACCGGTTTTAGCGATTTTATGGCCATTAGTCATTGTAGAAGGGTAGTTACTAGATTTTTTTCGTTTTGCTTTGATAAAAGACCAAAAATACTTTGGGTTAATTGCAATTTTTTGTTCAATGTCAGCGATATATTGTTTATAACAAATACTAGCCCGGTCATCACAAGCCTTAGACAGTGACCTTAATTCTTCTTTATCTAATGGATTATTGTATTTTTTGACCAATTGCCTCTTTTTATATTTATTTTTTAAGAGTTTAACTAAGTCCCTAGAAAACCAAGGCGGATATTTACTTTTTATTAAATTACTTCGTTTGGGTACGTGCTTCTCGATAATTTCATGCAATATGGAGTAAAAACATTTAACCATCTCATCAACACTTCCACAGGAATCTAGCTTGGCTCTCCAAGAAATCTTATCCAACTCGAAAGCAACTTTCCTATAATCTGCTTTAAAATAATTGGGAGTTATTCGACGAACTGCTGCCAAAGTATCGGAAAGTTTAAAACACAGAGATGCCTCTAAAGGAGGGTGAAAGTCGTCGATGGAACTTAGTGGACTGCAAGATTCTGTTACATCAAGAATGGGGACGTTACTTAAAATTAGATCCAATATTGTATTTTTAAAGTTCTTAATCAGATTACGCTGAGTGAGACCATTAAGCAAAATAAATTCTAAAATTTGTTTAGCCATTGACGAATTTTTACAATTTAGCGAACCCGTTGGAGACCACTCTATACATCCTAAATTAAAGTCGCCCAAGATAACTACATTTACTATAGTCTCCATGGCTTTATTTGCATTATCTAAAAAGTGTTCTAAAATGTGTTTCTTTACTGGGGGCGGTAGGTAAACACCACATATGTAGATAACTTCATCTTTTTTACAAGTCTTGACGTCGATACTGATCCATAAATCTTCACACTTGCTCTCAAGGCAAGGGATACGACGTGAGTTATATTTTTTCAATATAGCAATGAGGACACCTCCTCCAGTTAATTTATTATTATGAAAACCTGTATCTTCCCGATCACGTCTGTATACTATGTATCGATCATCGAATATTTCCGAGCTAAGCAAACTACCCGGAAGCCACGACTCTGTAAAAACAACAACATCAAAATCATTGCATAATACATTGGTAAAAACATCATGTGTCTTAGTTCTTATACCACGAACATTTTGATAGTAAATTTTGAGAGGACCTATGGACATAAAATTATAGTCTATAACAATAACATATAATAAAAACACAAACTAACTATAACTAACAGCTTACACTGAGAAACAAATAATATTATTACGTTAATGTCTTAGTGGTAGCAAGCTTTTTCAAAGAGTCCATGTCTCTAATAAGCACGTAACTGGATGTGTCACTATATCTCATAAAAACCTTGCCTTGTTTTGTCCATACATATTTGTAGCCGAGTTGCTTTCTTGCAAGTCTAGCAGCTGCGTGAAGAGCCTTGTTGCTCGGCGTTAAGTGTTCCACGACGTATATTGGTTTTTGGTCTCCTCCGATACCCAAGTGTGAGGAATTAAGTTTGTCCTTGGGTTTGCTACGATTGTATTTCATAGAGGAAGCCAAGAAATCGTCCTTAAGCCGAGAGTTGGCAAACTGCACTACAATTGAGCGGGGTCGGCTTGAAGAGGCATTAGCCTTGGCAATACGGGTGCAATGATGTATATCAGATTCAGTGACTCTGCTGGAAATCACTTTGCTTAGTTGCGTGACTAATGTGTACAGATTTTCGTTGTTAAATTCTGGAACGCACTGGATTTCGATGTTATTAGAACGAGCATGCTGTTCAGTTTGGTTAAGACGAGTGGTAATATCTTTGACTACTTCGTGAAGATCTTCGTTTTGCCTTTTTAATTCTTTAACCTCGGCACAATTGTCTTCGAACTCTGTCTTATAAGACTCGAATTTAGAATTGATGTTGTTCAAAGAGCTTTTTATATCCTCAACTTCTTTTATGATAGGCCTAAATTTATCTTCTATAAACTTTGTTAGTTTTCTCAGCAATACGTCCTCCTGTTTTGAAAACTCCTCCTGAATTATTTTGCGCAAATCTTCTGTTGTAGGGATGTCCTGAGTGATTTCTTTTCCTTTTGTTTTTCGATGAGTAATATTCTGTTCGTCATCGATCTGCATTATTTTCTGTAGTTGGACTGTTCTTACTGGTGTTGAAGAATTATCACCGATTCGTCGCCTTAAACTACAGCATTCGGGACAAATCCATGTCGCCTTTTCTTCCACTGATACTTCAGTAAAATCTTTATTCAAGATAGTTACACAGTCGTAACAACAGCCATTTCCGCATTTGGAACAGATCAGTTTATTCCGGGTTGTCTCTAAGTTGGCGCCGCAACCAGCACTACACAAGAAAGTATGGTTCTTTTTGCTTTGTTTCTCAGTACTCATTATATCATGGAACAAAATAAAAAATAAAAAAAGGAGAAGCCAAAAATATAGATAATTATTATTGTCTGACCGGGAATGGAACGCTGATCACATGTGTCGTAGACGAATATCACATCCCTTGCACCACTACTCCGGTAACGGTTGGTGCGAAAATGCTGTATATATGCGAGCTCGACTCAGAATGATACACACGTGGAAGTTTCTAAGTGTGTGTGAGTTCGTTGCACTGCACTACAAGAGGGACCGGTCGTCAGCTAAGCGAGATCACGACGATGACAAATAGTAAACAAACGGCCCGATTTTACACTAAATTCAAAATTGCGATAATACGAAATATTTGTTTACAAAACTGACTTCACTGTTGAATAAATCACATTCCCAGCTTCCTAGTAAAACTAATTTCACACTGGTCTATGCACTTTTAACTTCGTTTTAAATTATTGTTTGAAGAGCAAGAGAACTATACGTCTGCATCCTTTGCGTTCTACAATTTTTGTAATATTACAAAAGCTGTCATTCTTCATCCGAAATCGGATTATCCGGGCTAATAAAAAGGCATTATTCCTCCGTCCCGGGTGACGTTAATCTCATTAACGTAAAGGGCGACATTCGGAACACGTCTCACGCATTCTGGGCAGACGTGACCGGGAATCGAACATGGTACCCACAGTTACTACGACCCACGCTCTGCTACCTTAGTGATCCACTTGGCGGGTTTGAGATGTCACAATATATCTGGAAAATTTGTTGAATTTTCTATCAGTTGTGAACATGATATACGAGTAGCTGTTGTATTTCTACATTCGGGTTATGTCAGTTTGTATTATAAAGAAAATCAGATCAACATATTTTTGAAATTAAAACTTGCATGCCCGAAAGAGAAATAGTAAAAGTAAGCGATCCGTTAAGGCGACACAGGTAGTAAAAAATGAGATTTTAAAACAAGTATACAATAGCACAGATAATATAATACCAATAGATAGATAGGGTTCCGAAATAAAAACTTGGTATAAAGGAGGCCTCATCCAAGACAATAAGACTGTTTTTTCAGTTCAAACTAATAAAGTAATAATAACAATAATGACTGTTGTGAACATACGAGTATAATATAAACCTTTCATTATCTGAAATATTTTAATAAAATCTCTCGTTTGATTTTACATGAAAAATAACATTAAATTAAATAATACATTTTATCTATTAAAAAAACCCACCAAGTGCGAGTTGGACTCGCGCACGATGGGTTCCTTGCCATTATCTATAAAAACGGCAAAAAAATCATATTTGTTATAAGGGAGTACGCGGGTCTGACTCGCACTTGGCTGGTTTTAGTATTTGTTGTTATAGTGGCAACAGAAATACATCATCCGTGAAAATTTCAACTGTTTAACTATCACGGTTAATGAGATACAGCCTGGTGACCGACGGACAGCGGAGTCTTAGTAATAGGGTCCCGTGGGTTACCCTTTGGGTACGGAAACCTAATAACAGCGATATCCAACCTTTTCTTGATTCACCGCACTACTCGGACGCGCACTTTTTCAGATATGTTTATCTTTTTATTTGTGCGAAGGACATCCATCCATCCATCAGCCTGTTTCTTCCACTGCTGGACATAGGCATTTCCAGGATTTCGCCACTCTTGGCGGTCCTCCTGGAAGAAATGCCCATACTCACACACGCTGGGCAGGCGGTTTGGTGAGCGCGGTGCCGAAACCCTTGCACCATTGACGCCGCTGCCCGTCACCAGTCTGTTTTATATAAGGCCCGGCAATTGGGATGGATATACCGCCATCAATCGATCCCAGGCAGTGGTGGGCCGCCTGGTTTTTTTTTCACGCCATTTCGTGGAGTTTTATTTATTATTGTTAGATTTTTAATATGACGACCGTTTTTTATCACAATTCTTATGACGTTTATTTTGATATAAGTTTTATTGTTTAAAACCTGATATAACTCCAATGAAATGGTATTTATATCATAGTTTAGATTTATCTTTGCGATTTTATTGGATTCAGAAAAATATGAATCGAACGGCCGATATTAAGCTCAAGAGTGAAATATATATATTTTTGTAGTTATTACAATTTCATGGATTGAAATGAATTTTCAAAGTATGACCCTGGGACGTTTTGAAAATAATATTTATGAAAATACAAATGGTTTTCAACTAAATTTATTAAGTGGAAATACTCTTTATATTAGGTACTAATACTTTATCTTGATAAAATTTTTTATGACATGGGAGTAATATCACTTGGGACCTCCCAAAAAATTATGAGCCCCTGACCGCTGACCCTCCGATAGGGTAGGATGGATTAAAGATCACATATATTTTTTAATTGCTTTTGTTTTATCTGACAATAAAAATATAGTTTACAGACAATAACTTTTTACTGGATATTTTTTGAAATCTTGGCTGTCTTATTTTTTGTTTAATTTGTTGTTTGAAAGTTTGAAATTCGTAGATTATGTTTTTCTGAAAAGGGATTTAAGCGGTGAACGCCGCGTCATCGTGACAAGAACGAAACTCGCCTTGAGAATGCCGAAATTGTCTCGGTGAAACAGTTGGTATATAGTCAACAATAGTAATACGTGAGTGTTAAAGCCGGTATTAATAATTTAGAATGTCGGCTCACGTGATAATAATAATGTTATCCATCCACCCGTCAGCCTGTTTCTTCCACTGCTGGACATAGGCCTTTCCAGGATTTCGCCACTCTTGGCGGTCCTCCTGGAAGAAATGCCCATACTCACACACGCTGGGCAGGTGGGTTGGTGAGCGCGGTGCCGAAGCCATTGCACCAGTGACGCCGCTGCCCGTCACTAGTCTGTTTTATATAAGGCCCGGCAATTGGGGATGGATATACCGCCATCTATCAGTCCCAGGCGATGGTGGGCCGCCTGGTTTTGCCTGAGAGCTGTTCTCTTACTCTATATTATGTATGTTATAGGGATTTAAAAATATGGAGTTACCAAGTAATTTTGTGGCTTTAAAAATTATATGACCGTGTCCTAGCACTAACAAGAAAGTAAGTATTTCAGAAAATTGTATTCCTTACTGTTATCAAAATGATTAGTGTGTAAGTACATAAAAAATATAAATTTCAATATTAAATTTTTCAACAAAGGTACAGTTTTTATAAATTCTAAAACTAAAAGATTGCAACGAAATTTTTCGAAATTTTAATTTATTTTTAAGTATCTTCTTTAGTTTATATCTGCTGGGGATGTAAAAATAGCCACGGGTAAAATATAATAAAATTAATGTTCATTATCATCGTTTTAGTACAGGAGTCATAACATCTCTTTTGATCTTGTCTAGTTATTATAATAACAAACATAATTATAAAATGGATTCTCAATTTATTTCTGACGACGATGTTCCTTCTCGCTTATTATTCCGTTTAACATTCAACCATCTCTGTAATTAATTCAGGAGCTAATTCATTAAATTTAAGGCCCGGAGCTGTTGTTTAACTTTTATTTAATATCGCAAATTCATGAAAGCTGCTAGGAACACTGTAATTTCGTAAACGTTTTTTGTGCTATGTTTGCACTACAATCTGACTAAATTTAAAAGTTTTAAATTTAACTTGTATGTACTACCGTATTTAAGTAAGAGTCTGAAATAACGATAAGAAATGCAACTTTTTCCAGGTTTCTTGTATGGGGACCCCCTCAAATTTCAATTTATTTAATGTCTTATTATTTTTCGTGATAGAGGCTATAGTAACGCGTATTCAGTGAAAATTTCAAGTTTCTTGCTATTACGGTTGAAGCTGTAGGCCCATGTGACAGACGAACGGAGAGCGGAGACTTATAAATAGGGTCCCGTTTGGCACCCTTCGGGTACGGAACCGTAAAAACTACTGAAACAATTATAATGAATTGTCTAAAACTATACAAGTAATAATAAATAATAAAGCGATTATTTGAACAATATGTAGCACCCATAAACAACGGGGCTCGCTCAACAGAAATAAATCATAAAATTAATATCGTAGAAAATGGCGCGGTGGTGCCTAATTTCCAATGAAAAGTGTATTATGCAAATCGGTTCAGTAATATACGAGAGGAAATGGGGATCGGCGATAATGCCCTGGAATAATGGGTAATGCTTGTACTAACAAACTTTAGTGATAGCTGGGTACGTTTGTAAAGCCGACAATAGACATGCTATCTAATAGCATGAAAGCATACTATTATCCTGCTATTACCCAGCAAATTCTACGTAGCAGCATGTGTAGTAAAAATAAGTGTATTAAAAGACATTTCTAGAACTGAGCATGCTTAAAAATCGAGGTGCGGTGCGTTTTTTCGAGCCGGGTTCCAAAGCTTTTCAGGGTTCTGTACCAGAAGGGTACCAAATGCCAAATGGGACCCTACCTATATTACTAAGCCTCCGCCTTCTGTCTATCCGTCCGTCTGTTACAAGGGTCTACAGCTTCAGCCGTCAAAGGTAACCAGTTGAAATTTTCACAGAATACCATAAGTAGCCATAGTATAACCGTAACCATAACACCATAAATATGGCCTTCTACCACGACAAATTATAACGATAAAAATATGAAAATCAAAGAGGAACAAGCAACTTTGAAAAATGATTTTTTTTCAAGGTTATTTGTTTCAGCTTTATCTTAAAAACGGTAATACACACACGTTTGTTTGGTCAGATTGTTATACATACTCTAACGTAAATGAACGAATAAGAAAAATGTGGATTCCTTACCCAAAATATGCTGACTTATTTGACAGGCGCTATTATTTTATAGCTGCTGATTTTGACGCCTTGATGTTGCTATGGCGTCTATATTTTTGTTATTTGTCATGTTTTTAGGGTTCCTCACCCATATTGTATGGTGGTACGGAAACCTTTGTGCGCTAGTCCGACTCCCACTTGGCCAAATTTTTTGCAAATTCTCAATATAAGCATTCTTATAGCAAGCTAAAACCCAAACAAATGTTTACAGCATGTTCTTTTAGACTAGAGCAGGCACATAATGAGCAAGCAAGCATGCTGTTTTATTCGCATCAAGCATGACTATTCGCATCAACAGAAAAGATTGTCTGTGTTCCCAGCTCAAGTATTTACCTTCGGAAATAACAAATCGAATTTGCGATGATGCTGAAATTATTCCCAAGCGCGTGATGGAGATGTCAACACGTGTACACTATTATGGGTTATTCTTATAATTTTTTGCTTATTTTCGTTCTTTTTTGATTTACCACGGAGCAACTTTTCAATGTGTTATCTAAAGTAAAAATGAGTAAATTTTTTATGTAATCCGAATATACTGAGGAGTTATTTTTATGTTTCAACATAATATTAAAATATATATATATATATCAAATTTAGCCTCTGAAACGTTATCTACATTTATATAATATAGCTTTTTCCCGCGGCTCCGCCCGCGTGTTATTCGGTTAAACGACATTTTTTTCCGGAATAAAAAGTAGCCTATGTGTTAAGTTAGGGTATAAGCTATATCCATTCTAAATTTCATCCAAATCCATCCAGCCGTTTTAGCGTGAAAGAGTAACAAACGTACACACACACACACAAACTTTCTCATTTATAATATAGTGTGATGTGCTAATCGTCTGGTCATCGATTTAGGTACGTAGTAGGAGTGTTGGCAAGCTTTGAGCACAAATGTCAAGTACATGCTCTTTTTGGCATCATCTTTTAGCTCACAGAGTGTTTCTTTACTGTACAGAAGTAGGTCATTGCGTAAATATAATGCACGTAAATTCCAAATATCCTATCAATCTATGTCCCACCAGGGTTCGTAGCCCGATCCCCAGATTATGAGTCTGGCGATCCATCGAATAAGCTACCACAAGTCATCCGAAAAAGTTCATTAAAAAGGCCTAACAATACGCTGGACCGCTCATGTCAATAACACAACAACCTTGACACGTCAATAGATTTTATTAGACCGTGAATGTAGGCCGTTGAAAGTTGTCGTAAAGAAGCTGGTTTACGATCGGAAAGAATAGCGGCGAATGGCCAGTTCGGGTGGCGACCAGAATGATAAAAAACAAGAGAAATCGGGCACACATGTCTTGAGATTATTGGGCCTGCGTAGTCCATAAACGACATCAAGTTCGGTGAAACCTTTGCAACTTCTTGACAACCGTTTATTGATTTACTCCAAATCTGTAAATATAAGGCTAGCCACACAGTTCCGGGTGAAAAGAACAAGCCTATTTGGATTTACTTGGGATTGACTGAGAGTGAACACAGTCTATTCTGTTTATTCCGTCTGGGAATGAAGCGGAGGACGTTTTATGTGTCCATTTACGTCTTTGATGTTTAAAATAAAACCACAATGGGCTAATTGAGCAAAAGGCTGGCCTGAAGATGAAAATTGCTTCGTATAGCGGTTCTAGTTTTCCCGACGCCATCTACTATACTTATAATACATTTGTTTATATGTTTGTACATTTTTGGGGTTCCGTACCCGAAGGGTAACCAAAGGGACCCTATTACTAAGACTCCGCTGTCCGTCCGTCCGTCCGTCTGTCACCAGGCTGTATCTCAATAACCGTGATAGTTAGACAGTTGGAATTTTCACAGATTATGTATTTCTGTTGCCGCTATAACAACAAATACTAAAACTGGCAAATTGCGAGTCGGACATGATTTTTTTACTGTTTTTATAGATAATAATACGGAACCCTTCGTGCGCGAGTGCGACTCGCACTTGGCAGGTTTTTATGTGAGTACCTATGTTACTGAAGCTAGAACTACCTTTTTAGGGTTCCGTACCCAAAGGGTAACCAACGGGACCCTATTACTAAGACTCCACTGTCCGTCTGTCTATCCGTCTGTCACCAGGCTGAATCTCATGAACCGTGACAGTTAGACAGTTGAAATTTTCACAAATGATGTATTTCTGTTGCCGCTATCAAATACTAAAAACAGAATAAAATAAATATTAAAGGGGGCTCCCTCCCATACAACAAACATGACTTTTTTGCGTTTTTATAGATAATGGTACGGAACCCTTCGTGCGCGAGTCCAACTCGCAGGTTTATTTAAATATACTTTATTAATACTTAATCAAAACAAGAGAAATTATGACTAGATCAAGAGGAGGGTAACGACATAAAAAATAGATCTTATTCAAAGGAAGGGTTAGTAAGAGTTAGTAAGAGTTGTCTAGAGAACCACTCAACGGATTTGTATGCGGTATTCTTTATCATCAATGTAGTGACCCTGGTCAATATATACATATAGGTGAAACTATCAACATAGTGTTGATAAAGTAACGCCCAAGCTGAAAATGAGGCAATGTTTGAACGAAAGCGAGCGGAGCCACGGGCGAAAGGCTAGCTGCAGAATTCTGTTACATTTCGGACCGATCAAGCACGAATGTGACGATAAGATCAAGCCAAAGTCATCGCTGCACTGGCACCTTTAAACCTCGTCTTCTTCAAGATATGACGCTGTCACGCGATCGCGTGCTGCCGTGGGCTTTAAATCTTGACACTTGGCGCTTGCATCTTCGGCCACAATCGTTACATTTGATATTCAGGCGTATAGGCATGCCAACGTTTTAGTACAACATTTTCTGTTGTTTTTCGTTAAAGACTAAAGTATAAAACCTCTACAGCTTAATACAGGCATTTACAAAGTCACTCTCTGGCTAAAATGTAAAATTTTGGTATAGGTACAATTTATGGCAAGGAAACAACTTTGTATTATGTGAATCTATGCAGCTTGATATCTTTAAAACAAAACGAAAATTGAAAATTTTGGCAAAATGGTGCCTTTTAAAATATCAATACCAGATGATAGAGGTCTTACTTAGGTCTATAAGAAAAAAAAAACTGAGAAAACCATTTTTTTACTGAAACGGTGGCGTGCCTATGTGCCTTAATTTTATAGGTTTAAATATTTTTGCGAAATTTTAGGTATGTACATATACTGGCTGAGTTTTTAAGGGCTGAAAAATCGCAAACTAGAGATATCGTCTATACGAACAACTCTTACATGGGAACGGATTAAACTGGAAAACACGAAAAAAAAATCTGTTCCATAGAAAAGTTACGCGACGCCTGTCCCAGAGGGGTTGGTAGAGACTACAGATCTCTATTTGATAGAATCCTGTTTTTAGTTGCTGCTATTTACTTAATAATTTTTTTTATCATGCTATAAAAAAATCTATCCACATTTTTTTAAGAATTACTGACTGCCCAAAGAATGATTTTTTTAAATCGGTTCTTTAGTTCCACAGATATCCCCTATATACAAACAGACAATTTTGCCACTTTATAATATTTGTGTCGATTAAAGTGCATTACAAGATTATAAAAACCGGTCAAAAACGAATAACACTCGTGCCCTGAGAGTTCCGTACCACATACCGTTTAAAACACAAAATAATTCCACAAGCAGTTGACCAACATAATTTAACACCTACGATAATAAAACTCCATGCATCCCAAGGTTCTAATTAAGTTGGTCCAGGATAACTTCTGGAATAATTAAATATCAGTAGTTTTCTGAATTTTTCCTTTCTAAACGCTCATTGACCTACCGTTATGTGAAATTTTAAGTTTCTAAGTCCTCTGGAAGTGCTGTAGGTTTTACATGAGTGAGTGAGTCAATCAAAATTTGTAATTTTTGGACGTGAATATCTCATATAAAATTTAAGATTTTAGGTACTTACGGGATTTTAACAGATATATAAAATTGCAACTTCGTAGGTCCAATAGGAACTGAGTTATGGAGGGTCGGAAGTAGCACACGCGGCTGGTGCGCCGGCTTTTTCTTTTTAGAACTCGGCCCTGAAAACACTGCCGCGTGTCTAGATATTGCTCTTGAAAAAACTTCAAGGAAATTTTTTTTACATTTATTATTTTCTCGGCTAATTAAAACGTTGCATAAGTTGTACCATACTGACAATACATGTAGGCCCTCCTCGTGACACGGACCTTTTATGTACAAGATCAAGTCTATTTTAACCGCTGCAATGGCACTTTCACCTTGTCTCGATGTCACAGGCGGACATCACCACAGGTCACACAACCTCGCGTGTCAACTTTAAACCTAGACTGGCCCTCCTCAAACACGTTATGTTAAAACTATCACCGCATAGAACACTTCTATGATATAAGTGTATTATGAAATAGATATACGTTTAGGTAAACGTACGAGTAAAAGACATCAATTTGACCTGCGGGGCTATTATGTAACTCAGTGTCGGTTGCTAGCTATAGTTGCTATTTATCAAAATCAGATAAAAAATGAACTTCCAAAATAACCTTTAATGGGTATTGAACTATTTACGAATTGTGAAGTCATTTCAAGTGCGAACTTATCCTTAGATAAGCGGATATGTATGTTTTAGACGATAGCCACTTGGTTTGGCAACTGAGTTTACGATACAGAATCAGGGGGCTGTATACTCTAAATTTAAGTAACTTGATTTTATTGATGTACGAAGCTAAATTAATTCTGGAAACTAATCAATTAATCAACACCAAGTTCAAAAACCTGTTTTCAAAATTCGGACAAAAATCAAAAATATTCTGTTATCAAAGTATATAATTGTCATCAACTTAATAACTCCTAATTCTTGGATTTGTAAATATCCTAACTCCCAGGTAAATTTAAAGTAAATATATTCAACTAATGTCATTTTGTATAAAAAAATAATTATCACAGTTCATCCCTTCATAAAAGTTTTGATTTCAAAATAATCCCGAAATACTTGTGCTCAGAGTACTCGTAGTAGATCTATTACCAAATAAATTGAAAACCGAACATTATTGCGAGTCGATTTGTTTTTTTTTTAATAGGTACGATGACTGTCAAAGCAGAGCGAAGAGAGGAAGAGCGTGTTAGGTTGCTTGTAATTACATATTCGGGAGCCAGGCAAAGCTGAGTGAAGCGAGGTGCTCCCTGTAGGTCTAAACAGAATGTTAAGTGCTAGGCATTTTCTAGGTAAAGATTTTTAAATAACTTAATTTATTATAATTATCAGGGCAAACTTATTATAATAAAAACGAAGCTTTTTTTTCATAACTGTGAATATACATTTATCGGAATGATTTATCGGAATGATTTGTATTAATACTTAGAAATTCAAAGCCGATTAAATTGGTGACAACTTAAATTATATCCAAAAATGAAATTCTACAAGTATTACAAGTATGAGGTCATACAAAAATAATTTTTGAATTTCACAAAAGGGTCATTATACCTCTGCCCACTTACCGAGTCTTCATTGTGAATTAAAATGTTCTATTCAAGTCTCCTTTATCATTAAGTTGAGTATATCGAGATCTTGATAACAACACCTTTACTGTTTCATAAAATATATCCTGTTACGATAGGTACAAATAATTTTAGCTTTATTAAATGTTCAGGAGATTTTAATTAAAAACGGAGGTTTTCAAAAGGAACAAACATAAAATGATAATTCATCTGTAATAAGTATCTAATAAAATAATAATAATAAAGTAGTGAAAGAAATCGTGTTTGTACATTGAATATTTTTGCGGTTATTACTATTAGTATTCTGAGGCCAAAACTCAAACTGTTAATAAGCCAAGCCGAAAACTGGCGAAGACACTCCCACGCGAGCGAAGCCGCGGGCAAAAGCTAGTCATAGATTAGATCATATCAGCGATCCTGGATGCATAATGACCACATCGGTAGGTGGATGTCATGCTGAACTGGAACCGTCACGCGATGTGGCGTGATCAGGGGTTAACTTTGTCAAGTGTGGCTTTTGACACTTTTGTTAGAGCACCTCCAATTGGAACTTTCACAAGTTACTTTGCGATTAAGTTGTGAATCATTTTACTTTTTTATTTCTTCTGTAATAACTAAAACGTATTGGACATAGTCGCAATTTGCATTGTTTATGTATTCACTTCGAAGCTTCTAGTGGATTTCAATGCCTTTTTCACCATCATGTAGAACAATTTATAAGGAAGGTTTTTTGTTCATATTCCCATTTAATATATAGGAGAAGAGAAAAAAAAATGCGTTATCAGGTCCTAAAAAACGTGTTTATGGCGCGTACTTGGCTAAGGCTGACTAAACCATCCATCCTACCATGAGCCTACGTTTGTCCACTGCTGGACATGGGCTTTTCAAAGATTTCACCACTCTTGGCGGTCCTCCTAGAAGAAATGCCCATTCTCACACACGCTGCACTGGGCAGGTAGGTAAACCCTCGCACTAGTGACACCGCTGCCCGTCACCAGTCTGTTTTATACAGATTGTAAATGCAAAGTCAAGAATCCCTTTAGGATATGAAAGTATACACGATTCTGATGTCACTACGAGAAAAAAAAACTTGAATTTTCACCAAAAATTCCATCATTTTTCTAAGCTACGGCTACGCAGCTCACCCCGGCCTCCCTACACACCTAATTGCACCTCGCAACCCGCACCCCTCATCCGAGTGGCCAACGACCAGTGAGGTTGTCCAGGCGATTTGTGTAATTTGAGTAAATAATAATAATAATAAAATAAATAAAAATAAAAATCATTTATTTCAGAAGAAGAACTATTTACATATTCACAACCCTGGGCCTCTAAAGAGGCCGACTTGGGTGAATCATAAAATGATTTGAAAGTAGGATAGAGTTAGAACTTATTCACCCATGCAAAAGAGACGGCAATAGAACAGAATCATAATATGATTCATCTAAAGTGGCCTTTTTAAGGGACCAGGAAAGCTGTCCACAAGATTGACTCTATACATTGCTGTGCTGTGTGACACCTCCTACACATACCAACTTTTATAATAGTTTTAATTTAAAAACTTTATAGAACAAAACATACACTATGAATTTTATGGGAATCACTAGGCTCAGACATTCACCAGGAATTGTTCTTGGTCAATCTCTGAACCCAGTAACCCATAAAGGGACAATCAAACTTGCTCGCTATTATCTTTAGGATGCTATTGGAGCTGGACCGCATTCTTTGTAGCAATGAAGCTGTTTTCTTGCGTATTATTGCATAGAAGTCGTCTGTATGCGCTGCTGCAAACATTCCGCTTGCACTACAGAAGCGGGGCATACCCAAGAGCACTCTAAAGGTGTTGTTATACTGGATGCGCAGGTCACTGTATGCAGTTTTGGTAAAGCTGACCCACAGGTTGGATGTATAGAACGACTGGCAATAAGCTTTAAACAGTGTAATGTTTGCTAGATCTGAGCACCGTGCAAACCTGGGAGCCAGCATATTACCCCTCACAGACAGCGACCTGCGCTGCCGCTCTATGTCTTTGTTATACTGGATGCGCAGGACACTGTATGCAGTTTTGGTAAAGCTGACCCACAGGTTGGATGTATAGAACGACTGGCAATAAGCTTTAAACAGTGTAATGTTTGCTAGATCTGAGCACCGTGCAAACCTGCGAGCCAGCTTATTACCCCTCACAGACAGCGACCTGCGCTCCCGCTCTATGTCTTTGTTATACTGGATGCGCAGGACACTGTATGCAGTTTTGGTAAAGCTGACCCACAGGTTGGATGTATAGAACGACTGGCAATAAGCTTTAAACAGTGTAATTTTTGCTAGATCTGAGCACCGTGCAAACCTGCGAGCCAGCATATTACCCCTCACAGACAGCGACCTGCGCTTCCGCTCTATGTCTTTGTTATACTGGATGCGCAGGACACTGTATGCAGTTTTGGTAAAGCTGACCCACAGGTTGGATGTATAGAACGACTGGCAATAAGCTTTAAACAGTGTAATTTTTGCTAGATCTGAGCACCGTGCAAACCTGCGAGCCAGCATATTACCCCTCACAGACAGCGACCTGCGCTTCCGCTCTATGTCTTTGTTATACTGGATGCGCAGGACACTGTATGCAGTTTTGGTAAAGCTGACCCACAGGTTGGATGTATAGAACGACTGGCAATAAGCTTTAAACAGTGTAATTTTTGCTAGATCTGAGCACCGTGCAAACCTGCGAGCCAGCATATTACCCCTCACAGACAGCGACCTGCGCTCCCGCTCTATGTCTTTGTTATACTGGATGCGCAGGTCACTGTATGCAGTTTTGGTAAAGCTGACCCACAGGTTGGATGTATAGAACGACTGGCAATAAGCTTTAAACAGTGTAATTTTTGCTAGATCTGAGCACCGTGCAAACCTGCGAGCCAGCATATTACCCCTCACAGACAGCGACCTGCGCTCCCGCTCTATGTCTTTGTTATACTGGATGCGCAGGTCACTGAATGCAGTTTTGGTAAAGCTGACCCACAGGTTGGATGTATAGAACGACTGGCAATAAGCTTTAAACAGTGTAATTTTTGCTACATTTGAGCACCGTGCAAACCTGCGAGCCAGCATATTACCCCTCACAGACAGCGACCTGCGCTCCCGCTCTATGTCTTTGTTATACTGGATGCGCAGGTCACTGTATGCAGTTTTGGTAAAGCTGACCCACAGGTTGGATGTATAGAACGACTGGCAATAAGCTTTAAACAGTGTAATTTTTGCTACATCTGAGCACCGTGCAAACCTGCGAGCCAGCATATTACCCCTCACAGACAGCGACCTGCGCTCCCGCTCTATGTCTTTGTTAATTAATAAAATCGTTTTCCAGAGAAGAGATCCCAGTAATAAAAATAATATCTTTACCGATCGTACTAACACACCCTTAAATGATTCTTGCCTTTGCTTTTACACCCGGTATAAGGCCCGGCAATTTTGGATGAATACGCGGCCATCAATCGGTCCCAGGAAATGGTGGGTCACCTGGTTGTGCCTGTTTGAAAGCCTCTTACTCTCAACCCAATAACTTCTAGAGGGTTTACGAGTAAGATGGTGGTAACTCCACGGTCGAGTCTGCCATCAGTTCTTCCATCTACAGCAGACTAAAATATTAATATTGTGGTAAACTAATCCTCATCCAATTAAATGAAAATTCAATTCGGCCTTTTGCGAAGCTAAGCTAAGCTGTTCCTTGTGAGAGTTCCGTATTTGTTTCAGTTCTATCTTAAAGATGGTTATAAATATGACACATATTATTACAATACAAGTTTCAAATTTGATAAATTGTTTTACATGTTCTAAAGTAAAACAACAAATAATAAAATTTGAGTTCCGTATGTACTCAGCGGGAGCTGAATTGTTTGTCAGGCACTAGCATTTTGGCGGCTCGTTTTGTGTCGCCTTGTTGTTGCAACAACATCTATGTTGTTGTTATTTAACATGTTTTTAGGCTTCCGTACCCATATTGTGTGCGTGGTACGGACCCTTTGTTTGCGAGTCTGACTGTTACTTACTCAAATTAATTACTCTTATTATTCCGTACCTTTTACTTTAAAAATTACCAGCTCCAATTTGTCTCTTTCAGCAAAATTTACTAGAATTAATAAACCATTTCCCTCAGTAAAGTTCATGGTTCCCCGCACACCGATAAAGATGGACCTCAAAAGGGCTTCTCCATAATGTCACACGGAAAGCCTATCGAAATTATCTCCCTAGTTTCATTTGTTTCAGTGAAATGGTCGAAGAAATATTGTACTGGTGAATACTAAATGAACCAAAAGTTTTATTCCGCTCTCCCTGGCAACCAACATTATTTCTATATGTGCTAGTTTCTGCTTGCGACTTCGTCGCTAATTTTCCTGAATAAAATGAAACGTATGTGTTAAGGTGACACAGGTAGAAAAAATGAGATTTGAAAACAGTAGAACTCCCATATTACAATAGATAGAGTTCTGAAAAAAAACATGTTACGCAGGAGGCCTTTTCTAGGACGATAGCATAGCCCAAAACGTGATATTCTATGCTAGAAGGCTTTTATTTTAATTTAAAAGAGTAGTCCGTTCAAACCGTAATAGAGTAAAACTAACAATAATTACCGTTGAAAGTATATTAAACCTAACAAATTTATATCACTGCGGTATAGAAAATCAGAAAAGTAAATCTGGATGTGAGGTGCTCCGAACCAAGACATTTCCTTGCGATGGATAATTCGCCAAGTGTTTAAAAAATATATAAATTTATTTCTATCATACTTTTATATTAAACCTATGATCTAAAATGTAGAAACGCATTTCTTAATCGTCTTGTTTATTTATATTAAATATTTATTTACTAGAAAGCAACAAAATCCAACCTTTTCTTGATTCACTGCACTACTCGGACGCGAACTTTTTCAGATATGTTTTTTTTTTGTCGTGTTGTCTTTAGCCTGTCACAGCGGAATCGGGTGTGTCAGCCCTTTCAAGGCGTCGTCATCAGCAGTGTTGAGTTTTTCTAACCCTCCTTCAATCACACTAATATTATAAATGCGAAAGTTCGTGTGTGTGTGTATATTTGTTACTCTTTCACGCTGAAACGGCTGAACGGATTTGGATGAAATTTAGAATGGATATAGCTTACACCCTAAATTAACACAAAGGCTACTTTTTATCCCGGAAAAAAGCATGTCGTTAAACCGAGTAACACGCGGGCGGAGCTTTCTGTAAGGTGGCTCATGGACTGTATTTCTCCGCTGATGCAATATGGATTGGTTAATAATATTCTACGTGCGATAAGTGTATTGAACATCAAAATTGCAAAAATAAAGTATTCATTTCATTTGTAACACTTTTTTCAAATACGTAAATATGTATTATTTCTTTCGTTGTGCGATAAACATATTGCGTCCTAACCAAAGCCACAATCTAAATCTCATCGTGATTTGTTGATTTACTTACGGAGGGTATTTTCAGGGACCTTAAATCTATAGCGGGTGTAAATAGACTGTTATCTTTAATTAATCCACGTTCTTTACTGATTATACTCACCAACTTTACCAGACAAAACGGCGCAAATTAAAATAAAATTTCATTTGCCCACACAAAAATCATTGTAGGTTTTGAAACTACTTAAGTATGGTGAGAAGAAAATGCTTTTTCCATTATCGCTGGCTTACGAAATAATATGTTTTTGTTTAAAGATACATAGTCCAATAAATGTAAAGTGGAGGAACAGAATCGATTTAAAAAAATCTTTCTTTGGGGGGCCAGACCCCTCTCATTTTTGGATGTAATGCAAAAGTTGATGGTGGATGAACGTTCCTGGGAGTCTATAAAACACATAAAAGAAAGTTTTTTTTTAATTGATGCTGTTCCACCTCGTTTCCACGTTGACACTTTTATCCGACTTGTTTCCTGGACTAACAGGAAATGTACACCCGTTATTACTCGTATAATCAACCAAACCCGATCTTAGGACAAGTGTAGAGGCGAGCCGATGGGTTGGGTATGGCGAGTCGTAGGACGTAGTGGAGCGACCGCTATGTATGTTGTATAATCTTCTTGGTTATTTTTATGCCAACCCAAAAATTTGCGAAAGCCAAACTGGTTTGTCCTAAAATCGTTTTCGGCCAGTAACATAATGTACATTGATGTCGAAGTTGAATGTGTAATATATATAAGCGAGAAAAATTCAAAACCCCGAAGCACCTGTAATAACTCTGACAAGAGAATATTTAATGCAGTAGAATATTTTATCATTGCGTGAGGGAATATTTACTCCTACATTTCTGGTAAATAAATGCGAGAAATTACAAATAATTCACCCCACAACAAACTCCCACATACAATGATGAATTGTTCTGCTATATAAAATGTTCTCTAGCTAAAGATATTTCCACATTTTCTTAACGAGAAATTTATTGGTACGGTCATTATCTTCACTATACTTTATTACTTTACATATATTTTTTTAAATAAATTGCAAGAATTTTGATAATTTTATGGATACATTAGAATTAAGTCAAATTTGAACCTTTACACATTACTCGTAACTTAAAATAAACAATAAATACTTTATTTATGCATAGAAGACTTAGACCATATAACACGGGACCTGGCAAAGCGAGACTCATAGTACTGAAATTATTCTGCCGTTGTCCACGGGAGGGGAGGTAAACACGCACAGCACGCATTTACTCATTCACGCACACTCCTGCGAAAAGTTGATATGTCACACTAAATCAAAAGCTGCAACACAAACTCAAAACGCGCACACAATCAAACTTATATGAACAAATTATTCATGTACTTCGGCAGAGGGGAATGCGTGCGCTTGCCTAGTCCCGTGTTAAATGGTCTAAGATAGAATAAAACCGAATTAATAACGTCGGGTGCTGTGATTTGTCATTTCTAAAATACCAACGCTCGATGAAACATCAAATTCCTTTTCGCTTGATTTACTATAATCCACGTCGTTATTTTTAACTTTACGTGCGCTAGCTTCCACCCGTAGCATCGCCCATAGTTTTTCACATCACGTACGCTAGTTTCTACTTGCAGATGATAGTTTATCTTTTTGGTTTACTTGATTTTCCAATAAAAAATATTTCTGTACGTACATCCCATGTCATATATCCCCACAGACATAATGTTACCACGCAATCCATAGAGAAATCAAATCGTGATTAATAAATAAAAAAACGAACGTTAAATGTTGCTCTAATAAAGAGAATGTACATATACTATACATAGGTATATTAATCGCACAAAATAATTTCGCATTTCGATCAGAAAATGCAGGTATTATCTCGTTTCACGGTGTACCAAGTTGGCAAGGGTCCAGCATTCTCGGTTGCAGCTACTTAGTATTGCTCAGTTTTCTCTGCCACTCTAAGAGCTGACGGTGTATGAGAGGTCTACGTGCCTTGGTATATGGACCTTAGGTTGAGCTCCGAATTACATCTTTGGCAAACGTTTGAAAGCCATTTTAAGTTTTATAACGTAGTTGGAATGTTGGAAGGTAATATCGGAAAAAAATTAAATAATTATGGAAGAACATTTCTTTATAGGTTTGATTACTGACCTCTTCAAGTCCATCCGTATTTTAATGCGATGCACGGCTCTATAATAAATTTTGGTCATACGAACGGTTACTGATAAATATATAAAGGGTCACATTTTTTCTTAATGTTTTGTTTTTGGAATTTTAAGATAAATCAGAGCTACGATTTGGACTTCGTTTTGTTTTACTATTATTTTAGGGATGATTATAATAATAGTAGTTTATGCTACGAGTGCGTAAAGGAGGCAATAACTTATACAAGGAACGATTTGAAACACGAACGATGAGCGAGTTTTTTAAACGTTACGAGTAAGTTATTGCTCTTAAGCACGTGTATCAATACTACGTTTTTCAATGCATAGTGTGAGTAAATAAATTAAACGTGACTAAAGAAACAAACAAACAATAAATACTCCAAATGAACTTTGGCCGGGCATTATTTTTCTTTTTCTTTGCACGCAAGTTGCCAACTTGACGGAAATAAGCTGCTTTCAGTTTAATGCGTTCGAAGGCTGAATAAAAACTGTTTAGACGACATTTTGAGCAGTTAGTAACTTTACAAATTCAAAATTCTGATGAAACTCGATCAACCATTTCGTGCCTGATTTTTACAAAAAGTTTTAACGGTCTTTCTTGTTCACGACATTCTTTGTATCTAAAGAATAGACAATATCGGGCAGCTATTGTTGTTTACATTATTAGAATAAGCTGGTGGAGTCGAATTTATGTTATGTATGACTGAAATTCGACTCCACCAGCTTATTCTAATTATGTAAACAACAATAGCAGCCCGATATTGTCTATTCTTTAGATACAAAAAATGTCGTGAACAAGAAAGACCGTTAAAACTTTTTGTCTTTTGGCATTACTCGTATAATAAAAAAGTTCTTATTCATAGTACGATTTAATGAGGTTATCTACCAAGAAGTTTATTTTAACCAGATCCTTCTTGTTACCTAAACATTATCAAAAGAAATTAAAAAGTAAAAATCAGGCACGAAATGGTTGATCAAGTATAATCTGAATTATGAATTTTTAAAGTTACTAACTGCTCAAAATGTCGTCTAAACAGTTTTTATTTCATTTCATTAAATTGAACGCAGCCTACGAACGCATCAAACTGAAACACTAGTCTAGCATAGCAAACCATATCGAGCTCGATAGCGCTTGATAGTGCTCTGTCTCACTCTATTGATCTACCTAAAAAGGGACGGACAGTGTATATCGAGCTGTCAAAGCTCTATATGGTCTAATATGCTAGGTACCCAGCTCATTTCTGTCAAGTATATCTATGGTACACAAGATAAGACTGGCAACTGTTTTCGATAAATTAATAAAATAAAACATACCTCAGACATGGCTGTATGAGCTAAGTTCCATTTGCCTTTCCACTAGGTAGGGGAACATACCTAAAAAGAAAAAAAAATTGAACACCAAAACACTCGTGCGGTAAAGTTGACTTTGACAACAGACTAGACGTATATAAAATAGAACTTTACGAGCACTTGCATTGAAAAGATGGTTAATGTTACCTTTTTAGAAGTGGTATCTTTGATACGGCTATGTAAGATTTATGTCCAGTAATGCATCAGTTACAGATAAATGCTCATGCAAGTGAGTATTTTTTCGCTTAATATGCACAAAATCTCGATAAGCTTCCGCTGACCTTAGTGGTCAGCCATTAACAAGGTCCAAATCTGAACCGTCCAACACTAAGTTTCAAAGTACGACCAAGTAGTTCATAATGTTCCATTCACCTTATTATACGTTCTGAACGAAGGGTCTATCTCGTACATATATTATTCATACGCCCCCGAGGGTTAGATCAAGGGTGACTCCAATGATTTGTGTGGGAACCGCTTCCCTCCGTCTTTGAGCTTCACCTATATGTAACGTATACTAGTATTTATAGGCAGAAGACGTTTCTCGCTTCGGATAAACTTCTTCCAGAAGTCAATCATTTGATACATTATCTTGCATGGGGTGTCATAGGTGTTTCCGAGTATGGACTGTGAAATGCTAGCCACAGTACACCCGTTTCACCGACAATTATTATGTCCCAGCGTGATGGGCGGTGATTTTCAGGCACAAAGATGGTCCCACAGCTTATCCGAAGCACGCAGACCGTGCACATGTGGTTGAGACTTTCGACCCATCATCTTATCATTCCATTCATTCATTCACCCATGAGCCTGTTTCATTTTATAGTTTTCGCCTCAGTACAATATCAATAACCCATTTAATTTAAAATTTCACAAAAATATCAATGTACAGACACAACATTTTTACTACTTTATTATTAGTAATTCACATCACACATTTTTAGAGGTGGTAGAGCTGATGCCGGGCTCGACTGTGGAGGTACCACCATCTTACTCGGAAATCCTCCCGAAGTTATTCGGGGGAGAGTAAGAGAACAGCTCTTAGGCAAAACCAGGCGGCCCACCATTGCCTGGGACCGATGGATGGCGGTTTATCCATCCCCAATTGCCGGGCCTTATATAAAACAGACTGGTGACGGGCAGCGGCGTCACTGGTGCAAGGGTTTCGGCACCGCACTCACCAACCCGCCTGCCCAGCGTGTGTGAGTATGGGTATTTCTTCCAGGAGGACCGCCAAGAGTGGCGAAATCCTGGAAAGGCCAATGTCCAGCAGTGGACGAAACAGGCTGATGGATGGATGGAATCACACTAACACACTAATATTATAAATGCGAAAGTTTGTGTGTGTGTGTTAGTGTGTGAGGGTGTGTGTGTGTGTGTGTTTGTTACTCTTTCACGCTGAAACGGCTGGACGGATTTAGATGAAATTTAAAATGGATATAGCTTATACCCTAACTTAACACATAGGCAACTTTTTATCCCGGAAAAAAACATGTCGTTAAACCGAATAACACGCGGGCAAAAGCTAGTAGATAGATAGCGCCATGAAAAACTCAGAGCGCGAATCATACTCGCTACCTGTAATTAAATGAGCTCCAATGTTGTATTTAAAAAAGGCTTACGAAAATAAAACCGTAACCATACAAAAGATATGTTTCTTTTGATGAACAGCATAATTTATTATTCGTGTAAAACCACTTCCTTCTGCGTTCGCACCTCTCTCGCTGAAGCGACTCATGTTTTTGCTATCACATATCCAACCCACCTTTACTGAACATTTCTTCTCTTCTAGTATGAGGGCCTGGAACGTATTTTAGTGCTCACATCCGGGAACTTTTGAAAATATCAGGAATGTAGGGAAAAATTTAAGATTACTTGGTAAATTTTTTATTTTAGAAACCAGGAATATACTAATTTTTAACGATTTTGCGAACAATGTAAATGAGAAACGCAAATATCAAAATCCGTAGCAGCAAAATCACCAAAATTCCTAATTTATTACTCACGGTTTGAAGAATCTAGCATTACTACATGTTAAGAAAATGAGTACTTCTGCCAATATGATGTACACTCGTAACAGTATCTTCTGAAGTCATTCCAATATTGAAGAAATAAAATAGTTCGACAAGGAACCCTTATAGTTTCGCCATGTCCGTTTGTCCGTCTGTCCGCGGCCTAGCTCAGAGACTATTAGTACTAGAAATCTGTAATTTGCCATGGATATAAATATTAATCACGTCAACAAAATGGTTAAATAAAATCTTGAAAATATTTTTTTTTAAGGGTACCTCTCATACACGTAAACTGGGGATGATTTTTTTTTCTTGTCTATCCCTTAGTGTGGGGTATGGTTGGTTAGGTCGTTTAAAAACGTTGTGGGTGTGTGAACACTATTTTTCGATTTGGGGATCCGTTGGTGAAATATTAAGCTTTAAAGTGAAAATTTTAGTTAGAGTGGAGCTAAACGGTTGTTTATAGAAATGAGAAAAAATTCACAGAAGTAGTATACATATATAATGAATTTAAAAGTAAAACTATTACAGCTGAGTAGGCTTTACAGGTTTACGAGTACAGGTCGCGCTAAACTTTCGGTCCCCTCCAATGTATGGGACTAGAAGTTTGGCGCGGTCTGTATTAGTAGACCAAGTCATAAAATGTACCGGGCAACTACGGAACCCTACATTGCGCGTGGCCCGACACGTACTTGGCTGGTTTTATTTTTTCATAGAATGTGTCATTTATTGCGTTTGATTATGATAATAATAAACAATTAAGGTTAAGAAAATACTTAAATAAACTATCTATAAATTATATTATATGTATACCAAAACTTGTGAAGAAAATCGTCATTTTGCATTTTTTGCGGAATCCGTCCCTCTCGCACTGCAGGCCGTTCCGCATGGAATAACAGTGATAGATGCTAGCGCGACCTATCCTCTTAAGTATGAGATACAGCATGCGCTATGATCGACCCAGTATCACTGAAAGAGATTTTCAAGAGAAACGAAGAGTAACTTTGTTGAAAAAGGTTCATTTAATATTAAGAGCGGGTACTTAACAACTAAAGTTTTCTCGAACACATTTATTAAACATAAAAAGTCTTTAAAATTCAAAACATTAAAGTTCCCGCCCTCGAATGAAAAGATTGTATACCCATGTGTACGGAACCCATTTCCTCCCGTATGCAAGTACGGACTGCCGGAAACTATTTACGGATTTGTATTCGTGTTACACTGTGCTCCTTGGCTTTGAAATGGTTTTACGTACTTTTGCTGGCTTTTAAACATTCATACTCCGTATTTAGGAGAATATTTAAACTTTAACAGGCCATTTGCTGCTTTGTTTTAAATATTTACTTACGGGAATAAATTTTATTAATAAATAAGGTTGGGTTGTGGGATGTATAGAAGCAGAGTTTTCACAGAGTTTTAGCAATACGAAAGCTGAAAACCAAATTCAAACAAAGAGGCTACAACATTTATATCGCAACTCGATATTACCCATAATAACAGATCGTTCTCTTTGATTATTCAAACCAGAAGTCACTAATTCTGCTGTCGTTAACAAAATAATAATCGTTGTCTCTCTAATTGCAAACATAACAATCAGAACTGCGTCATTCAAATATGATTCTGTAACAATTTAAAGCACCATTCACAACAAGCTACGAAACTCGTATGTTAAAATACAAGGCACGAATCCCCGTCCAGCCTCTGCAAGTTTGGTCAACCGAAATCCGCAAACTTGGAATACGATTCCGACAATTTGTCGACTGTACAGACAACGCTGGCTATGCGAAATTACATTACTCGGTAGAGTCTATAACTATTACAATAAATAATAGCTTAATAAATATAATTTTCTTCAAAGAACCAGTTAACGGCTTTTATTTGTTAATTTTTATTTTTATTAGTGATAAAATTAGAAATAATATAAAGTAAAATGTGCTATATTTCGACCCCTCGGTGGTCAGGCGAATGGAAAATAAAATTATGAAATATAAATGAATCTTAAAAAACACTGACATCTATTGACATAATTAATTATAAACTTTTTAGAAAGGAGTTGTTAACAGCTGTTGTAGTTGCTCAGAGTGCTCCGATCGTGAAATTATTAATAATATAATAATTATCATCATTTCATCATACATTAATCCTGTAAATCCCGGGTGTAAATAGAATGCAACCATTAAATGAAACCACATATTCAACCGACCCTATTGAACCACTTTTCCCAAGAATAATATCCGCGGACACTCTCTAAATAATTGAGTTCCAAACAAAAACGCGTGAACCCTAACGCACCGATATACGGGCGAGTATCGAGAGAGCGTCGTCCGTGAAACAGCTGTTCCGTTGCAGCGTTCTAAAATAGACCTTCCTCCCACGAGATAAAGTCTTTGAGTTACAGTTGAATATCTTTTTCTCTGAATATTTGCGCGAATTTTTTTTCTTTGAATACTTGTTTAGTATGATCAGTAGAGTATGTGGTTTTATTTAATGGCCGTACTCTAATTACACCCTATAATTTTTTTTTGTAAATTATCTGTTACATAGGTTTTATCTTACTTTTTTATATTATATACGAGTAAATTAACTCTTAACTGACATTTTTTCGACTGATAATGGCCATAGAAGAGGCCGAAGTATATCGTATTTTTTTTTATTATTTATTATCATTTATTAATTACATTATCGATATAAGTAAATAAATAGGACTCTGTTCTTAATAATGTAAGAAATTGTATCAAATTGTATATAAATACACAAAGTATGTACAGGTTCAATTAACGCTAACGAAAAATCAATTGAATCAAATCCAACGATCAAAAAAGTTCCATAATTCTGAACTAAGATGTCAGTCCAATATAGTTAAAACGAAACTACATAGATTTAATATCCTTGAAAAGGATACTTACAAACTCAAAGCAAATTTGCCTTTAGAACCACGGAGCATTGAGATTTAATTTAATATGAGACAAATTCGAACTAGACAACAGACAAACCGAGCAGCTCTATGCGACTGGACTACGCCGGGTTTAACCAAGCCGATTACGTGATATGAGATTCGACAGAATTGAATTTCACTCCTAGTCGTTCGATGCCAGTTCTATAGCAGTCTTTAGTTTGCAGTTGCAGTTCGACCGAGCGTCTATGATCAATCTCTAGAGTAGATTACTCTTTAACCGAGTGTGTCTAGCCCTTTTAGAACGTATTTTAATGGACACGTTCAAGAAAATTTATATTCGCCGTAACATGAAATGCCTGCATAAGTCATGAAATTTGTTCCCAGGCACTTTTATCTTTAGTCTTTTATTGGTTAAAAAAACTGCAAGCAATCGCATTCACGTAAAGTGGATGCGACAGGTCTCATACCCAAACGCACAACTTATGATTGTTTTACTTATTTTAGATTTATGGCATTAAGTGACAATAGTTGTATATCAATTAAAGCGTGTTTATAGTTGTTATAATAATAATAATATAATAATAATAAGTTTATTTCAGGTTTAAAGGACCCATAGTGGAAAAGAAATAATATTTACAATTTCTGGTTTACAAAACAAAGTTTAACAAAATTATGCATAATCATAAACAACTTAGTGCATAAAATAACACCACTTCACTAGAAAAGCCTACTTGACATTAAACTCGTCTCGTGTAGTGCCATAAATCACATTTATTTAATACCTTATAATCAAAAATAGAAAAAAAGAAACATAAGTTGTGCATTTTGGAATGAGACTCATCGCATCCACCTTAAAATTAACGTCACGTCAATATGTCTGCAATTTTTTGTTTCTCGCAAATGCATTTTTAAGCAAACAGATTGCTTATTACAATATTAAGGTTAAAAAATTCTCATTCTGCGTCAGGGTACTATGTGCCTTCGAACTATGGCGTATCAAGTCTACGAGGTAACAAAACGTCTGCAGTCGTAGCGCTTGTTTATGCTACGCCGTAGCGCTTCGGTCGTTTTTAGGGTTCCGAACCCGAATAGTGCCACGCGGGACTCTATTATCAAGCCTGCGCTGTCTGTCTGTCTGTCCGTCTGTCTGTCTGTTCTATCTATATATCTGTCTGTCTGTCCGTCCGTCTGTCACAGGGGTCTACAGATTAAGCCGAAATAGGTATAAAGTTGAAATTTTCACAGAACACCTGTTACTATGGTTTCTACCGCGGCAAATAATGAAAACGAAAAAAAAAATAAATCAAAAGGGGGTCCCCGTATAATAAACCTCGAAAAAAGACGTGATCTTGCTAAGTTTTTTGCCCTTCTTCTTACCAAGTTTAATCGAATGGGCGGATTTAGGAATTATATCTATTTATACATAGCTTATTTATCCTTTAACTTATTTATTCATTGCATTATGTAGGTATATACATACAATATTTAATTTTTTACTTAGTTAGTATAATATTTGGTTAGGCATTATATTTATTTAATTATCTCATCACACTTCACAATAATATTATAAATGCGAAAGTTTGTGTGTTTGTGTGTATGTTTGTTACTCTTTCACGCTGAAACGGCTGGACGGATTGAAACCCTTAACAACCTTCTCTTGAAAAAACAATCAGAGCTCACAACTGTTCCCTACCAATCAAAAGGTTTGTCATGCATGTCCCTTCTCATCCATAAAACTGCTTCCGTTGAATATTTAGGCATAATGGTCGATGCAAATCTTACCTTTCGACAACACATAGACCTACTTGCATCCAGAGTACGCAAACGCATTTTTGTTTAACTACAAGGCTTTGCTAACAAGGAATTGCTAAATCCAGTATACTCAGCCTTTTGTCAATCAATTCTAACATACTGCATTTCATCATGGGGCGGAGCTGCTAAGACCACTCTACTAACCCTTGAAGGAGCACAACGAATGATACTGAAGGTTTCGTCTTTTCGACCATTTTCCTTCCCAACTAGAAAACTATATCAGTCTTGCAAAGTACTAACCGTCCGCCAACTTTTCACTCTGAAAATAGTCCTAATGCAGCACAAATCCACAGCTTACAACTCGGAAATCACTAAAAAAAGATGCAAGGACATAGTCTGTGCTCAAACACGCACCGTACACGCTTTCGCGCATAAATTTATATCATTTTTAGGCCCGTACCCTTACAATAAAATAAATAAAATAATCAACTTATTTGATCTCACTAGCTTAGTGCGAAAATCGAGTCTCTGAATGGTTACAATGTCTGTCCTACAATGAGACGGAAGACCTACTGTCAGTAGTAAATAAAATGTAATTAATTATTCTGTTTTAATTTTGTACACAAATATTTTAAGTGTAACATTTAATTAATAACCTTAGTTTTGTGCTCTACTTATTTGACTCCTACTTTTTTCAAACATTTATTTAATCTTTAAGCTCACAAACTGTTATTTTAGTTTTCTCTACGTTCTGTTCATTTTATGCCTAAAATACAGGCTACTTTTGGTAGTTTTGCATAGGCAAACTAAACATCGTAATTTTAATGTATTCATTCTTAAGTTCATTTACGCAAAAATAAATATATAAGTTATTATTATCGTTGTCAAGAAGCATTTATTTTGCGTGGTGGTACAGAACCCTAACGCGCAAGTCCAAGTACTTGGCAAATATTTTTACCAATAAACATAAAACTTTCGGACATATTGCTACGTGCACTTTTACTTTACCTGAACAAATACAATTTTACAACCAAGTTTCCAAATAAACAGTAAACTTATTCATATTTACTGGTTCGAACCAGTGCCAGGTTGGCAGTCACCACTGCACACCTGAAAGCCTCGACGGCAGAAACTAATTTCCTCTCCACGTGCTGCACAGTTGCAGCGCCGCAATAAGAGCATTATAATCCAAATGAAACGAGCACCTATCACCTGTTTTTACCATCAAGGCCTTTAATGTACAGGGTAGTTAGTTATTGCAAATGGTAAATTTAAAATTTGATTTTCATAATGACGATGATAGCTGGGCAGGTAGATAAACAGAATATTAAAATTGAAAAAGTAATGAGTTCAGCACAAAAAAATTCCCTTAAAATAATATAAATACTAATAATATAAAGACCAGGAGTCAATAATATTTTTATGTTATTCAACTAAATAGTTACATAAATTATCAAGAAAGAAGAAATCCTACATGTTAAAAGAAATCTCTTAAGAAAAGGCAAAATTAGTTTTCTATGGTCGTTATATATCGCTTATAGTATTAATTCACTCTGCAATTTCTTTTAACCAATAACTAAATTAAATTAACCCAAGTTGGTTCTCAAGCTTGTTAGTTAAATAAAGTAAGCGATGACCTCTTCTTTTTAATTTCTTGGCCATCTTCTACCGAGTTGGCTAGTTAACTCACATAAAGTTGGAAATGCTTCTAAAAGCAAGCTTTTCCTCTTAAGATATAAGAATTTAGTATGTTTTATAAAAGCTTTTAGATTTTATTTAACTATTGTATGCCTCTATATACAATAGTGTATATAGGGAGGGGGGGTGCAAGAAGCCAAGGTTGAACTGGTTTTTACAACTCATATACTTAGAGTAATGTTTGTGCAGAATATATTTAGTCGTATTTACTGAAATAGCTCAACGAAACCGACCCTCAGCCCCTTCCATTGCCTCTATATATTGAATTCTAGTGTGTTCCTATTCTAACTCAATACACGAAATGAAATCCTCTGATTAGAGTTTTATTTTTGTTTCTTTCTTGGTTTTGCATCAATTTATCAAAATCTTATCCCAAAAAATTAAATAGACACGAACTTTTGACGATTCTCGAGAAATACTTACAATTTTATTTGGATACGCGATTTACTAACTGATGTTCAAATAACTCAAATTGAAATATAGGTTACTTAATCACACGCAAGGCTCACTGAATAGCTATTAATAAATAATGTATATCGAACCAAAGGTAGTATTTTGAAATTCCATTAAAGGTAATACATTAGATCCGTCTCATTACACAAATTAAACTGCTCCAGCAAATTATATGACAGGATAACCACTTACACTAGCCCAAAAAATTGTATGTACATTACACATGTATACATATGTTAGTATTCATAAGATATTAAAGATTTTTCCTTTTGTAGGAATTTTCTTCCGCTTATTTTTATTTCCACTCTCATTTTAATCCAGTATGAAAGCAAGTAAGCAACAAAAAAAACCTATAAAAAATAACGTACGTTTCATTATACGTGGAAGTCATTAAGTAAAGTCCAAAAACGCTTGTTTCATTTTGGGAATTTAAAAGAAAGTTTGTAGCGTCATATTTGTAACATATTTTTATATAGATTTCATTTTCTACCCGCAGATTTCTTTTACAAGATTTTTTAAAATTAATTTTCTGTTATATACAGCATATACGAGTACATATGGTATACTAATGGGAAATCGGGTGGACATAATGCAAGTTCGTTGCAATCAGTTTGAAATTACAGGTTTTTAATATGCTAAATAACAATAAAAAGTCTTGAAAAGTTTTAGTAAAATTCAATTTTATAAATCCCTGAAAAACTTGTTCAATGTAAAGCATATTTCTCTTATACCGCGTGGTAAAAATGAGATACACTAGGGCATTTTGTAAAAGGTTTTTGCTTCCTTTTTACGAGAGCTCCAGAAAAATTTTCTATTAAAAAGGATATGAAATATCAAGAGACTCACTCATAAAATACCCAGACATGCAAATTGACTCTTCAAGACACCCAGCACATACTAAAATGAATACCAGTACATACTCATAAAATGGGAATCCATAAACGAGATTCGGGTTACCGACACGTAATTTGTATTCATATCGTTATATTATCAGTTTTATTTAAACTTTGTTATCGAATTAATTCTATATTAAACAAATATGATTAGTCAACTTGTTTGTCTTTATTATAACGTTTATATATGGATATACTGATTAATAAAATAAAATTCAAAATTAGATATATTTCGAACCCGGAGAGGGTTCTCGGTATCAGTCATGTCATGAGTCACAATGATTGTGATTGTGCCTGATGCCGGACCCAGGAGAGGGCCCGAGATATATCTCACTTTCAATTATTATTTTATTTTATTTATCAGTATATCCATATATAAACTTTATTAAACAAGAAATTTACATAAGTAACATAAATTAATTAACTGAATTTAAACCCGTTTAATACAATACAATAATTTTTTAAACTGTCGTCATCAATAATGCAACTAAACCAACTTTAAATAAAAACTTGAATTTATGAATGCTACATTGTAGAAGCTGAAAATATTTTAAATACGATATGTCCCAAATATGTTTTTAATTAATAATTTTTATACAATAGTTTTGATACAAGTTTTACGCTTAAAAGAAGAATATACAACATATTAAGACTTAAATATAATTTATCTATATCTAAACTATATACACAGTTTCAGAATTAAATTTACCTAAGAAATAAATAAGAAGAAGATATCGGGCACCTATAAAGAAATCATGTCAGATAAAATATGCTGGCCAAATCGCTGTCTCAAAATTAAGTATAGAGACTTTGAAACATAGGGATGGGAAATAATCTGCGATATAACGACATTTAAATGATATGTTCCTGTAGACCCAAAGTTACTTTCTCACGATATATAAAATAAACGAAGATGAAATTGGGCAAAATTACATATTATAAAATAGAAAACTATGTTTTCTGACACAGTCATATTCCATATTACATTCAGTATACTAGTGAAACCTCGATGATATATGAGACTTTTAAAACTTTGAGTGTAGACGATTCTTCTATTTTTTATTTTTTTGAAAATAACCGTTACCATAATTTAATCGTTAACATCATTAGGCGATTTATTGACAAGGTAGGAAAAATATTACTACGCATTGCGTCTTTGCTAAACAAAAGAGTATAATTACAACTTTAAATTTTTTGTTTTTTTGTTTCTAGTATTTCCATTCCAAAATGCGCATACGGCCATCCCTATCTTGTTCTCTAGGGTCGACATAATAATTCGTATTCACAGTGATTGCAGCCCGAAGCACGTGTGTGCAGGCAGACGGTCGGCTGTCTCAAAGTCATATCTCCAGCCATATCTCGCTTCGGATGGTTCCATGCACACGTCTAGATCGTTATAATACCATAAAGTACGTGTCCTCTGCGTCTTGACTACGACGTAGCGGGTGTCTGTAGACTGGGAAAATTATGGTGGCGTAGTACCTGCTACGCCGTAGCAAAAAAGGCATCAGTTTGATAAATTTGCCGACTCATTTGGTGAACCTCGGTACAACATATCAACATTTCTGTCTTGAGATGGTACACATAAGGTGACTTTCGTTTATATAGCCAAATTCAGGTCAGGCTCAACGTTCAATGTCCCTGTTTGAGAAATACGAAACATATTTTTGTGCCTATACCTATACTTGTTCAAGAACAACCTCGACTCAATTAGTATAGGAAGTCTCAATTTAATTTTGCGTATTTCACAGAAAGAGTAATTGAATGTAGGTACCTCTTTTGTAGGACATGGTATAAGATTTTACAATAAGCTTCCAGAGGAGGTCCTTAGTTTGCCTGAAAATAAGTTTAAACTATATACATAGGTAACACTAAAAGTTTCCGGAACTGGCCACTTACATAAACAATATTTAAAAATTTATTGCAACATTTGAAAATAGAACTCTTTGGCTGTAGAATGCAGTTTGTTTCATCTGACTGTCTTTTGTTTTTACCTTGTGGCGCCATTTAAAAAATTGTGTGTCTGCATCAACATGGATTTAACTCGGGAAAATTTTCGTAGTATGATTTTCTACGATTTTAAGTGTAATTTGACAGCTCAACAGAGCATCGCTCGGCTTGAAACAGCTTTTGGCAATGAAGCACCATGCAAGATGACTGTTTATAGCTGGTTTGCAGAATTCAAGCGTGGTCGTATCAATCTCAGTGACGAATCTCGCGATGGTCGACCGTCCACCGCTGTGACCAACAAAAACATCGATGCTGTGCGCCGTGTGATTGAAACAGACAGGCATGTGACCTACCATGAAATTCGCGCATCCTTAGAAATAGGCATGAGTCAAATACAATCAATCCTACACAAACATTTGGGTGTGAGAAAGCTGTGCTCGCGGTGGATCCCACACAACTTGACCGAGGCTCAAAAAACGGACCGCGTCACTTGGTGCAGTGCCATGCTTACCAGATTTAACGAAGGTGCGTCAAATAAATTTGGTGTGGGACATAGTAACAGGTGACGAAACATGGATTTATTGCTACGATCCCAAAACAAAGCAGCAATCGAGCGTATGGGTCTTTCAAGATGAGCCGAAACCAACCAAAGTGGCGCGCGTGAAAAGTGCATCTAAGCGGATGATTGCTTCTTTTTTTAATAAAACTGGACACGTGGCTACTGTTGCTTTAGAGAATCGTCGTACCGTGAATAGTGACTGGTACACGACCATTTGTTTGCCGGAAGTTATTGACGAACTCCGTAAAAATAACCGTAAACGCCGTATCATCCTGCACCACGACAATGCTAGTTCTCACACGGCCAGACAGACAAACGACTTTTTGAAGACGAAAAATGTAGAACTCATGAGTCATCCTGCATACAGTCCCGACCTGGCACCTTGTGACTTTTTTCTGTTCCCAAAAATTAAGAACCAATTACGCGGTCAACGATTTTCATCACCAGAAGAGGCTGTCGAGGAGTATGAAAAACACGTTTCAGAGGTCACCACAGGGGAGTGGCACAAAAGTTTTCAAAACTGGTTTGATCGAATGAAAAAGTGCACAGACGCCAAGGGAGATTATTTTGAAAAACAATAAATTAATTTTGTACCTTTAATAGTATTTTTTCATATTCATTCCGGAAACTTATAGTGCGTCCCACGTATTAAGCAGGGACTACTTATGAAAGCTTATTATAAAATCAATGATTATTTGGATAATGAAGCATGGTGTAATAAATAATAATAATAATAATAATCTTATTCAAAATTGTAATTCATGATTAGCATATTTTAATACTGTATGATTCTTCTAAAGGCTTAAATTTAATTAATATCTAAACCCACCTACTTTGTTTAATTAATATGTAAACTTACTTTGTTAAAGGTAATAGACAGTATGAGACGGATTGACTAAGATACATTTTTTATCATGACATGATTCCTGCAGTCTTATATTTTTTCTTATGCCTTTACTAGAGAAGGTATGTATATGATTATACATCTTTTTTTTTTTGAAAAAAGGAATGTTTGTTGGTTTCTTGCCCTTCTTCTTAGCAATACTAATCGAATGGTGCGGATGGTTAGGCATTGTTTTTATTTATGGTTTATTTAGTTAATTTTTCAAAACATTGTTCACTGCATTATGTATATATAATATTTTTATTCCTATATTTCTATATTTTATGCAGGTGTATAACTTTATTACATTTTAGTAGCCCAACCTTCATATTTTTTGTATGTATTTCCCGTATTTATTTATCAACTTATATGTTCATTGCATTATGTATATATAATATTTTTATTCCTAGATTCCTCTATTTTATGCAGGTGTATATTTTATGTCCCGTATTATTATATATTTTTTTATATTCTAATCTAAAGATATATATTGTTAAAATTAACTTTGACTTGTAGAAAGTATACTTTATATATCTATTTTGCAAAATAAATATTTTGATTTCATTTGATTTGAATCTTGGTCCTGACCAATAACTGGGTCTTCAGTATAAATTGGGCTATTAAAACGAAAGTCAGGTGATATTTGTTTGATTACACTCTGTTAGATTTCACTACTTGGTTGAAGAAGTTTAATAATTAAATAATATATAATTATTGTTATACTAGTAAAAGTGTTTGTTTTTGCAAAATGATATTCAAGTTTCACCAAATGCCGAAAATCGCAGGTATTATATAGGTACACATACTTTTAATGTTTTAAAGTGCCACTTTTAGGATTTGTTGAAAAGGATTAATTATGTACAGCAACTTGATGCCTATTTTTTCAAATGTAGCATGTGGTTATTGAAAAGTCACAGGCAGGAGTAATCGTTCTAAAACTACAGGTGCATTTTATGTGTAATCTGACGTAACGTACGAATTTGTGTGCGTTGTTGATGTTACGACATAGTTGCTCTACAAAGTAGGAGGTTTCTCCATTACTACAACGCGTTGATCCACATAAGAGGTTTACGTTTTATTTCTACCATAGCTTTTGCCCGCGGCTCCGCCCGCGTGTTATTCGGTTTAACGACATGCTTTTTTCCGGGATAAAAAGTAACCTATGTGTTAATATAAGCTATGCCCATTCTAAACTTCATCCAAATCCGTCCAGCAGTTTCAGCGTGAAAGAGTAACAAACATACACACACACACAAACTTTCGTATTTATAATATTAGTGTGAAGTGTGATGAGATAACATAGCCTTGTCTCATTTCACCACTAACGATAAGGGACTGCGCTAATTAGACACCTGATGTATGAAATAACAAAGCCTTGTCTTATATCACCACAAACGATAAGTACCACGCTAATTAGACACCTGATTTTTCAATGATATTGATCTATCCCACAGGAACCATGCATTTTTACGGGATAAAAAGTAGCCTTTGTATTAAGTTAGGATAAAAGCTATATCCATTCTAAATTTCATCCAAATCCGTTCAGCCGTTTCAGCGTGAAAGAGTAACAAACACACATACACACACACACACACGCACAAACTTTCGCATTTATAATTGTAGTAGGAAGTAGGATAAAAATACAATAATCAAACATGGTCGTACTATATTGTATATGTACAATGTACGAGTATATGTATATTTTTTCTGCATAAAATATTATTCATTATAAGTAAATGATCAAGTAATGTGTAGTTTTGCTCGACTTTCAGAACGATTGATGTTTTCGTTGTTCTCCGTCTTTGTTTACATTTTCCCTTCGTTTCCATACAATTTCCTGTTCCCTTTCCATGGTTGTTGTCAAAACCTAACTATCGACCCAAATATTTATCTCCAAAAGCCGGATTTATCTCTAAATTGGGTCACATCGGCTCGAGAAATCGGCCTTTGTGTTGGAATATAATACAAACGTCTTTGAAGATAGCCCCACTATCGGCAAAGATTTAATACAATGTGATGTAGAGCTATTGTTTGGGTACCAACGAAGACACTTGCTGATACTCTTTAGCTCTTAATACAATTGAAACACGGGTGAAAAGTCATCCAACGAATTTCTATTCTAGGGTACCTTATGGAGGAGTCTGAGATAGCTTATACGTTTAGAATGCTGGGGAAATCTTGTACTTTGTCCTAAAGATTATCTTGTATGAACTACTCTCTATAGTTCGGTATTGAAAAAATGTTCGATTTTTATTTGAGATATATCGCATTAAAGCGAACACTGAGCCTAGAGCATCAACAATACCAGATTTTCGAGGATCCGTTTTAAGAAATTACTTGCAAAAAAAACTTGTATTAACCGATAGTACTCATAAAAATGTATTAAGATATATAGGTACTTTGTCTGAAAAATATATTTCAACCCTATTTTTTTTCGTTTTAAGTGTTCCTCACAAAAATGCGGTTACAGGACTTACTTTATTTATTCTTTGTTTTTTTTAGATATAAAATACAGAATACAAAATATGAAGTGAGTCTACTTCAATCTTATTTATTTTTCCATGTAAAATACTGGTATTTCATTATTAGTTAAAAACCCTGCAATAACTTAGTTATTCTACTCTTAATAAATATGTCGCAGGCATCTGGCTAAATTCAGTGACTTAACTAAATGATTATGCTTTTGGTTTAAATGGTGGTCATGAAAAAGATTACCACGAAGGTTACGTATGGCGGTCACGCCACTACGTGGTGCGATTCGCCATATCTCACCTTCTAACCCAAGCTACCGCCTCTCTTCTGCCTGGTTTAACCAAATGCCTGCGACATGTATATTTTGATAATAAATAATTTGTATTTGTTTCGCTGCGTATCACTCATTCAAGACAAATAGGCGAATGAGCAAACCAATAATCGCCTCTAAATATTTATTTACCTTTAGTCTTATTTGTGCTGGACTGGTAGTAACATTATTTCCTAGCCTATGCCATACCCTTAAGTTGAGTGATACTTAATACCCAGTGCAGTGCTGTAATTGGCTCATCCGTCGCTTGAGTATTGCTTTTCGAGATCCTCTCAAATCGGTAACTGGATGTAAGATTCTTCTTAAATCGTGGATTCAATTCAAAATTGTAAAAATGATAGCTAAAGAGATACTTTTCCCAGTACACGCTTAATCATGCGCAAATCTTACTAGACTTCCCTTTAATTTGCTTAAGCTTGCAGTAAACGTGTTAAGAGGATAAATACGTAAACTTGTTCCTGTTTCGAATACAATCAATTACATAAGTAAGTATCTTTTTGTGTTTTTAGTATTTCATCGTAATAATATACCTATTTAAATATACTTCAGATCTTCAATCTTTCGAATACTTCAAAATATGTGTTTCTGTTAATGCTGGGATTGAATGCCATAACTTGCAATAATATGCTATGATATAGTCCAATGTAAATGTTATTTGTAAATCCGAAGTCAAACCAAGCCCTGGTAGCAAAAGATAGGTAAATTTGCTTACCAAATAGTTTAAGAACGCTAGTGATTGTTATTTGAGAGCATGCTTTTAATTTTTTTTGGAAATTTCATCATTTCCATGCTATATTAATAAACTTTGTAAACCCATTGTAAAATATTAGAAATATTAGTTCCAGTAAAACCAAGACTTTGTTTTATAAATTGTTAAAGAATAACGTTTGTACTTCAATTATATTTTTGTGTAAAAATAAAGAAATTTGTTTAGCGCTAATCAGACTTCAGCATTTCACAAATTGCCCGACATCACTTACATATTTTACGAGGGTCATGCCAAATGAAACTAGATATTCAAAAACTTTATTTTTTACTAGCTTTACCCGCGGCTCCGCCCGCGTTTTATTCGGTTTAACAACATGCTTTTTTCCGGGATAAAAAGTAACCTATGTGTTAAGTTAGGGTATAAGCTATATCCATTCTAAATTTCATCCAAATCTGTTCAGCCGTTTCAGCGTGAAAGAGTAACAAACATACACACACACACACACACACACACACATTCTCGCATTTATAATATTAGTGTGATAGTGTGATTCTTTATTCTTTAATGTATATATCAGACTTCTCAAAGTATTCACCCTGAGCACGTATACACTTTTCTATACGTCTAAACCAATTAGAAAATACCTCTGCCCACTCTTCTCTAGACACCTCTGAAATCTCGAAATTATATGCAGCGTTTGCATCTTCTTTGCTTTCAAACTTCTTGCCTATTAATTTTTCTTTTATTTTTGGAAACAGGTAAAAATCGCAAGGTGCTAGGTCAGGGGAATATGGCGGGTGAGGTAGGATAGGCACATTTTTTGTATGGAAAAAGTCGAGTGTTCTGGCAGACGTGTGCGCCGAGGCATTGTCGTGATGCCAGAGAAGCTGCCGGTTTTCTGACTTCGGCCGCTTGTCACTCCAAGCTGACAGTACTTTTGGGGTACAAACTGTCACTGTTTATGGTTTTTTGATCCTTTAAGACCACAGTAGCAATATGACCTGTCTTGCAGAAAAATGAGGCGACCATTTGTTTCTGCATGCTTCGTGCACGGCGACATTTCGTGGGAGTTGGCTCATCATCAAAGCACCATACCGTCGACTGGCGCTTTGTTTCAGGGTCGTAGTTATATAGCCATGTTTCATCACCAGTCGGTATATCATAAACGTTTTTTTTCTCGCCGCCGTTGAGTTTATCTATCATAAATTTACATCAATCCACGCGACGCTCTTTCTGCTCATTGGTGAGTTTGTGCGGCACCCATCTCGAACAACGCTTACGGAGAGAAAGGTGGTCGTGTATGATGGTCTCCATTGCTGCTGATCCAATGCTCACTTCTCGCTCGAGCTCTACATATGTAATTAGCCTATTTTCACGAACTGATTTTAATAACAATTTTTTCGATTGCTCGAACATTTTCTTGAGTGACCGCTGTTGGCGGCCGACCAGTCTTCGCCTCATCTTTAAAGCTTTCGCGTCCTCTTCTAAATTCAGCAAACCAATTATTTATAAACTGTAGCGCGTGAACAAGCAGATTTACCAAAAGTAGTAACCAAAAGTACAAAACATTCTTGAGGCTTTAAACCTTTTTTTATGGTCATAATAAATCATTGTCCGAAAATCTCTTCGAGTGAGCTCCATTGCTACAAACGAATTCCCGCCAAACTCCCATAAAAACAAACTGTCAAAAAAAAATGTTATTAACGAATGTTCTCTATTCAAAATTATTAGCTGATAAAGAAAAATACGTAAAGTTCTAACGTGCCAGAGACAAACTTCTTTTGGCATGCCCCTCGTATTTAAAGCTTCTGGAAAAAAATATTTTAAGAAGCGAAACCAGTTGGAGTTCGACCAAAATATTTAGGAAAATACCTTTAGCATTTTTTTTATTGTTTGAGCACTGGCTTTCTTTTTACCACCATTTTCTGCCAATATCAGGAATTCAGCAATTACAGTGAACTTGGTTAACCTAACTTAACATACAACCAATCCTCATATGTATTGTTATTCCATTTATTTATTTTTTGCAATAATAATTTATAATATTATTTAAAGTATTAAGAGGATAGGTTCCGAAAAACCATAATTTACTTTAAACTTTTTTAAACTCTAAAACGAACGGATATTTTATACAAACTTTTTTTTTGTTAAATAATAAAATTCGTGATAGAAGTCGTCATTTTGATTTTTTTCCAGAATTCGTCCGTCTCGCAACTGCGGGTCTTTCCGCATGGAGTAACAGCGATCAATGCAATCGGAACCTATTCTCTTAAGGGTGTATAAATACTTCACTTCGCTTCGCATGATCCTGTTTTATACAAAGAAATACTATAACAATCACTCTGAAATTAATATATGATAAAGTTGAGGACTAATGCTATGTCAGTGCTGGTGTGAAATCTTGATTCCATTAAATTTTCTTGATAGTAAAAATCACAAAGTTACCTCCAAACCGTACAATAAACCGATAGTATTCAATAATACTTGAAATTAGATCTGAAACTTTGCATAATATAACTGATATCAGTATAAAGCAGCTGCAGACTGTTCCATAAAAATGAAAAAACCATCAGTGTAACTGATGTTTTGGCGTGCGCGGCATCTGATAAAAGCAGAAGTGTTAGAGCAGGACTGCGAATTGAGGTATTATGGGCCCTTAATAACTAGCCTTTCGCCAGCAGCTCCGCCTGCGTTTATCAATCTCTGCACCGTTTTCGGCTTGGGCGTTATAGCCAGGTCACTATGAATATACATACAAATAGACAAGATGAAAATTCTAAGAGTGGTAGTTTTGGCTACTAATTACCCAATTAGTTAAAATTAAAAATGTTTATATAGGTATACTGACATGAATTTTTGCTACTTTATTATTAGTATAGTATAGATATATTGTATACTCTATGTGGCAACAATTGAAACTGTAACTTGTAGGTTTATCAGATGCCAAAAGTTTGATTCCAAAAAATCCAATAAAAGCATTTGAGGCCATTGAAACGGTTCCAAATCGAGGGCACAGCAGCTGGTGATCACAATATCACGTTTCAAGTGGAGTCGTTCGATTATATCCCAAATTATACCGTTGTCTGAGCCCGGCGCGGCTGCAGGCGATCTGAGAAGTTGGCGCGATCCCCGCCACCTGACGGCAAATAACATGCCGTTTGTGGCGCTCTTGTTCGAGGCCCGAAGTTACTGTCAGTAGCTTTATTGCCATCTCAATATTTTAGTGTTTAACGGTTGTATCATTGACACGTCCTACTCTAGTAGGATTTACTTTCATCTTCTAAATTTTCATGAAAAACACATAAAATAAAAAATCGCTAGAACCTACAATAATCAAAATCAAAATGTTTATGTTCTAAAATAGATACATAAAGTATACTTTCCACAAGTCAATGTTAATCTTTACAATATATAAGGTGACTTTAATTTATACAGCCAATTCGTGTTCCTTACAAAGGCAAGCCCAGCCCCGAGTCAATTACTAAGTGGAGTCAACATTTTATTTTGCGAAATTAGGAAAAAGTTTTATCGATCCGTGTTACTGATCACTTACCAAGCCTCCAGTTGGGCTACTAAAATGTAATTAAACACCTGCCTAAAAAAGAGAAATCTAGGCATAAAAATATTATATATTTATATAAATGATACAATGAACAAATAAACTGATAAATAAAATACGGGAAATACAAACAAAAAAATGTTAAGGTTGGGCTAGTAAAATGTAATAAAGTTGTACACCTGCATAAAATAGAGAAATATAGGAATAAAAATATTATATATACATAATGCCTAACCATCCGCACCATTCGATTAGTATTGCTAAGAAGAAGGGCAAAAAACGTTTTCGTAATCTTCCAAGAATCCGCTCAAAATCAGAATTTTACTAGTAAAATATTTGTGGTTACATTGATACTGAAATCAAATTTCGCCTGACTAGTTTCACTGAATTCGTACAGTTTCTTCAGAGGCAAACATGGTTACGCGGCGGTTTCCCGTTTGACAGACAGAATTCCCGTATTATTTAATGTTAACAAACGAACGTGTGACTTAAGATTTGTAGCAGATCACTTGTAGTGTAAAGTCAACCACAAGTAAATCTGCTTAATGGCAGTCCTTATAAATCTTATGGGTTAAAACTTAATCTATAGATTATACATGTATTTTACTGACCAAATCCGATTAACAAATTAGTTTTGCCTAGGCTAAATTTCACTTAAGAAAGTTAAGTATAATTCGTCGCGGAACGTAGAGGTGTTTTTATGACAACCTACTTCAGCGTTAAAAAATTGTGCCTTCTTATCGACACTCTGACCTGGGGGCTATTATGTAACTCAGTGTCGGTTGCTAGCTATAGTTGCTATTCACCAAAAACAGATAAAAAATTAACTTCCAAAATAACCTTTAATGGGTATTGAACTATTTACGAATTGTGAAGTCATTTCAAGTGCGAACTTATCCTTAGATGAGCGGATATATATGTTTTAGACGATAGCCACTTGGTTTGGCAACTGAGTTTACGATAAATCAGGGGGCTGTTTATCCTAGACAAAAATAGTTTTTCTTAAAATCGAGTTTGGCCGGTAAAATTATATATTCCAAGTACATGATCAAGCCACACTAGACAAAGTCTCTACAACGTAGATAATTTTAGTAGGTACTTTAATGGCACGCAAAAGGGTAGGCAAAGTCCACAGAAGCCATCTGCTTTGTTCCTAATAACTCTGTAGCTTCTTCCAGATTCATCATGCGATTGATACAACTACAAAGTCTTCTTTTCCGGAGGTAAAGGTTGTGGTTTGTGGATATTGACGATTCAAACGATGTATACGTTTCTGGCTTAATTATAACAACTCTTTTACCGTACCGAATTTGAACTGGGTTAAAGACTGTTCGTTTATTACGGTAAAAAAGTTTTATGGCGTTGAGTTTTGGCCTATTTTTAACCCTTTTCCCCTAATCGATCTTACGTAAGATCAAATTATGAAGGAAATATTAATAAAACCCGCCAACCCACCTGCCCAGGGTGTATAAGTATGGGCATTTCTTCGGAGGACCACCGAGAGTGGTGAAATCTTGGAAAGGCCTATGGCCAGCAGTGAACGAACACAGGCTGATGGATGGATGTAATATTATTGTAGTTTCCCAAGAAGACATATTATACTCACGCCTGCGTCCCAGAGAAGCAAGCAGAGACTGACTACAAATGTCCGTTCCTCTTTTTAGATACTACATATTTTTATCCTGAGACAACAGGTTAAACATAATATAATTGAAGTAAAGTTTTCGATACCAAGTTGTTTTCCAGAAGATTATACGTATTAAAGCAGAAAGGCAATATTGCTATTTAGTGTCCAACGCGCGCCATGATGGCACCGCCAAGTTTGTAATAACCGAACGCAATGCGGCAGACGTGACCAAACTGAGGTAAGCTGCCGTTGAGGCTAATTTCCTTAGAATATCTATCTCCAAAACAAATTCGTGCCCTGGGGGCCATTGTCAGAAGACCAGAATAAAAAGATAAGATAATTTGTTGTTGTTGGGTGTTCTGTGTTTTTTCAGGTCGAAGTTGTTTTGGCTGTCTTTTCGAGGGTACTTGGAAATTCCAAAAAAAATTTTTGCTTTTTTATAGGCAGGCGAAACAACAAACAGTAAAAGTTTTATTTACCCTAAAATACCTTAAATAACAAACACCTATTTGTATTTTTGTCGCAGAGACATGATACAAAGAGGGATTTGATCAAATACCCTAGGATTAATGATAGAAAACAATTTTCATATTTTTTTAGTTTCCCTGTCATTGATTTATATACCTATAGTTTATTATTATTTTTGTTGGTAACCACTATTATGTTGTATTACACCGTTTTAATGCCTGGCTTAAAAAGTATTTTTTTTAACCTTTTTTTTCATTTTTGTTTTATTTATCAGTTTTGTAATCATATCCCTGCAGCATTAGCATTACAATCGTCTTCCATAATTTTCCCAAGACTGAAATATACGAAGCTATTAGTTATTCCAAAAGATAAATGCGGGAAGCTCGGGCAATCTTTGCACAATGCAACGTGTCGCCAAAAGATCGGATCAGAGATCTCCCGGACGGTTCCGGTATTTATTACCCCTTCCCGGGAATAACCGGGTATGGCCCGTAAATCTCGCATTAGATTATTCCTTTTAAATGGGTTGAAAATACGAGTAAAAGGTTTAGAATAGAGATGCCATTGTGGAATGTTGATGTAATGATAGCTTTACAAGTTTTTTTGTGTTTTTTTTTTCATTTTTAAGTACTTCCTTATATATTATTATTTCAATAATGGTTAATTTTTGCTATAGGTACTTCATGTATAATTAGAAGATACGGCCACTCATGATACTTAATAAAAATAAAAGCTTTTGTTTGTGTTTAATTTTGTATACATTTTATAGTCTATTTTATTTATTTTGTTAAATTTAGTCCATAGTCTAAAAACTAGTCATACTAAAGACAATCTCAAGTGGATCGAAATATATTTATGTATATTTTTTTATTTACTTTTCTATTTTAATGTATAAAGAAAATGAAAATATAAAATCCAACAATTTTTTTATTATGATTATACAAAGTGAAATTCAAGTCATTTTGCAAACGAAAACTGGTGATGGTACTCGTCCATATGAACAACTTTTTTCACACATTTGGGTCGAGTAGGTATTTAACTTTTCTATGGAACAGCTGATATTTTTTTCACGATTTCAGGGTTTGGCTCCATAGTAAAAGTTGTTCATATGGAAGAGTACTATCACCAGTTTTCGTTAACAAAATGACTTAAATTTCACGTTATATAGTTATATGTTATATTGTATATAATATATAAGGTGCTCTAAAAATATCTGCCGCGGCTGTAATGGGAGAGTGTATTGTGTATATAGATAACAATAGTAACGATATTTTATTGATCTAGTCATAAATTTTTTCATACAAAAAAATTTGCGTATAAGTTAGAATTGATTTACTTGCATGAAACCATCCTGCAATGACACAAAACAGTTGGAAAGAGATAGAAATGATTTTCATTAATGAAACGACACATCGCTCGTAGTTTGTGAATCACTTTATGCCGAACAAAGTAAATATTTATTTATTTACTTTATTTTCTCAAACTTATACCGGGTGTAAAAGCAAAGGCAAGAATCCTTTAAGGGTGTGTTAGTATGATCGGTAAAGATATTATTTTAAATACTGGGATCTCTAAAGAAAGTATCAGTACCTCATAATCAGACGATTTTCTTTTCTCAAAATACACTAATCGCGTGGGCACCCTCACTAGTCGCTGGCCACTCGGATGAGGGGTGCGGGTTGCGGGGTGCAATTAGGTGTGCGGAGAGGCCAGTGAGCTGCGTAGCTATAGCTTAGATAAATGATGGGATTTTTCGTGAAAATTCAAGGTATATTTTTTTCTCGTAATGACATCAGAATCGTGTATACTTATATACCCTAAAGGGATTCTTTACTTTGCATTTACATCCTGTATAACTATTCCGGGGTATAAAATTTCTTCACTATCGTAGTCTACATACACAATACCATCTCCCATTGCAGCCGTGGCAGATATTTTTAGAGCACCTTATATAATATACGTGGGACGCACTATAAGTTTCCGGAATGAATATGAAAAAATACTATTAAAGGTACAAAATTAATTTATTGTTTTTCAAAATAATCTCCCTTGGCGTCTATGCACTTTTTCATTCGATCAAACCAGTTTTGAAAACTTTTGTGCCACTCCCCTGTGGTGACCTCTGAAACGTGTTTTTCATACTCCTCGACAGCCTCTTCTGGTGATGAAAATCGTTGACCGCGTAATTGGTTCTTAATTTTTGGGAACAGAAAAAAGTCACAAGGTGCCAGGTCGGGACTGTATGCAGGATGACTCATGAGTTCTACATTTTTCGTCTTCAAAAAGTCGTTTGTCTGTCTGGCCGTGTGAGAACTAGCATTGTCGTGGTGCAGGATGATACGGCGTTTACGGTTATTTTTACGGAGTTCGTCAATAACTTCCGGCAAACAAATGGTCGTGTACCAGTCACTATTCACGGTACGACGATTCTCTAAAGCAACAGTAGCCACGTGTCCAGTTTTATTAAAAAAAGAAGCAATCATCCGCTTAGATGCACTTTTCACGCGCGCCACTTTGGTTGGTTTCGGCTCATCTTGAAAGACCCATACGCTCGATTGCTGCTTTGTTTTGGGATCGTAGCAATAAATCCATGTTTCGTCACCTGTTACTATGTCCCACACCAAATTTGACGCACCTTCGTTGAATCTGGTAAGCATGGCACTGCACCAAGTGACGCGGTCCGTTTTTTGAGCCTCGGTCAAGTTGTGTGGGATCCACCGCGAGCACAGCTTTCTCACACCCAAATGTTTGTGTAGGATTGATTGTATTTGACTCATGCCTATTTCTAAGGATGCACGAATTTCATGGTAGGTCACATGCCTGTCTGTTTCAATCATACGGCGCACAGCATCGATGTTTTTGATGGTCACAGCGGTGGACGGCCGACCATCGCGAGATTCGTCACTGAGATTGATACGACCACGCTTGAATTCTGCAAACCAGCTATAAACAGTTGTCTTGCATGGTGCTTCATTGCCAAAAGCTGTTTCAAGCCGAGCGATGCTCTGTTGAGCTGTCAAATTACACTTAAAATCGTAGAAAATCATACTACGAAAATTTTCCCGAGTTAAATCCATGTTGATGCAGACACACAATTTTTTAAATGGCGCCACAAGGTAAAAACAAAAGACAGTCAGATGAAACAAACTGCATTCTACAGCCAAAGAGTTCTATTTTCAAATGTTGCAATAAATTTTTAAATATTGTTTATGTAAGTGGCCAGTTCCGGAAACTTTTAGTGTTACCTATGTATATATACATTTTTGTACCACTTCACTACTAATACCTCATGATTATGAAAAGGTGGAATTCCCCAGAGCTATGCAGTGTCTTAGCGAAGCCCAATTTGCCTCCAAAAGTATTAGAGTGAGGCGACACTGTTGCAAGGGTTTGTGAGTATGGGCAATTCTTCCAGGAGGACCGCCAAGAGTGACCTTTGTCCAACAGTAGATGAATCAGGCTGATGAATGTATTCTGACAACCTACTCGTATTATGAATAAAACCACGAATCTCTTAGTATTAGAAATAAAATAAATATTTGGTACCTAAATTATTAATTATAATGGATCAAAGAACATGGTTCACATATCTAAAGATAATTTCGGATAAAGATTTGATTTTTAAAGGTTTATCGTACATTGAACCGATAAACATACCTAAAGAGTAAAGAATATGTTTTATCAACGTGTTCATACCTTTAGTACATTTATCGTCTTTATCGGTCCGTCAAATGTAATGAAATATTTAAAATATACTGTTCCTTTTTATTACGTAACAACAATCCAATTGTTATGATACCTCGTTTGGCGTGTTAAAGAATTTGCTTATCTCACCATATCACCTCCCGACCCTTTTCACTAAACTTCTATTTTCCACCTTATCGGCTTCAAAGGGACAGGTGTCTGACGGATAAATTGGCAATTTAACTGCTGAAATGGACACTTACACGTATTTGCCTCAACTAGGAATCCTTAAAAAACTTCAAACCCTGACGAGCCCCGCTTTTATTATTTGCTATTACGAATTTGTGTAAAACCTATAACATGCCTTTCATTTTATAAATAAATTCTTAATTTATCTTACAAGTGAAAACCACTCACACTAAAATTTGTCAGTTTGGCAGTTTCCACGCCGACACAACTTCAAGTTTGTTAGCCCTTCAACGTGAGAGGAACTGTGGGCAAAAGCTAGTACAAAGTTTGCAACTGATTATTTCTAGAAAGTACGAAATTTCTTCATGAAACAATTTAAGAAATTTTGATGTTTGAAGATTCCTCATTTTCTTGAAATATTTCCAAGTTGAAAACGTTTAATACGTAACGTAGCGAAAAATTAGTTTTTATTTTAATTGGAATACTTTTAAGCTATTTACAACTATCCATCCATCAGCCTGTTTCGTCCACTGCTGGACATACGAGGGGTGGCTGAAAAGTAATCTACCTGACTATGAAAGAAAATACATGGATTAATAATTTATTTTTTATTTTTCAATATAGTCCCCTGCAACTGAAATGCACTTACGACATTTGTCAATAAGTGACAGCATACCATTAAAATAATAATTATTATTTTGTTCGTCAAAATAGTCATTCACAGCGTCCTTCATCTCTTCGTCTGTTGAAAATCTGCGCCCTCTCAAATTTTTCTTTAAATTTTTAAATAAGAAGTAGTCAGAGGGAGCCAGGTCTGGACTATAGGGTGGGTGGCTGATCTCTGTAAAGCCGTTTTTTGTCAGAGATGACCGCGCCTTAAAGGCCGTGTGCGCGGGTGCATTATCATGCAAAATCAAAACGCCTTTGCTAAGTTTGCCCCTCCTGTCTTCTTTTATTTTTTTGCGTAGCTGGTCAAGTAAGTTCGCATAGTATTCAGCATTCATCGTGGTGTTTTTTGGCAGGTAATCTATCATAAGAATCCCCTCAACATCCCAAAAAATGGTTGCCATTAGTTTGCCCGCTGACAGCCGGACCTTAAACTTCCTTGGTGGTTTTTCCCCTTTAAATTTCCATTGCATCGATTCTTGTTTGCTTTCGGGATCCCACTGACGAATCCAAGTTTCATCACAGGTCACTATTCGCAAGATAGTTTCTTCCTCTTTATCCTTTACCAAGTCTAAAAATGACTGACAACATTCCACACGCCTTTGCTTATCAAACGGGGTCAACATTTTAGGCACCCAACGTGCGCTCACCTTGGACATTCCCAAATGTTCATGAATTATTTCATGAACTCGTTCCTTGCTAATGCCAACATCTCTAGCTATTTCCCACTGCTTAATTCGCCGATCGGCAAGGATCAGTTTCTTCACTTTTTCCACATTATCTGCGGTAACTGCAGAAATGGGCCTTCCACTACGGGGATCGTCTTCTAAGCTCACACGGCCTTGTTTAAACTGCTTTGACCAAAACTTTATTACAAATTCGGAAGGACATGAATCTCCGAACACCTTAAACATGCGCTCTCGGATCTGCGTCGGCGTATTCCCTTCTTTACCGAGGAATTTAATCACAGCGCGATACTCAATTTTATCCATTTTTAATTTTATTGCAACTTGACAAAAACGAAGACGCGCCAAAAAAAAATTGAACTCGTAGAAACAAATAAGTGTCATAATTTTTAAAAAAGGAATAAACAAAGAATACGAGAATATAGTGGCCAGTAACATTTTTTAAACTTTCTTTAACAAAGGAGATTTTATATCAGCCACCCCTCGTAGGCCTTTCCAGGATTTCGCCACTCTTGGTGGTCCTCCTGGAAGAAATTCCCATACTCACACACGCTGGGCATGCGGGTTGGTGAGCGCGGTGCCGAAACCCTTGCACCAGTGACGCCGCTGCCCGTCACCAGTCTGTTGATGCCTATTTACTGTTCAAAAACTTGTCAAATATAATGTGCGTGCTGGATTTTTATGTGTTTTCTTACGGTGAGTGTTTTGGAAATAATATATATTTACTATGATTATTATATCACCATTTTTTACGCAGACAATTACTCACCAATTTTTCCTACAAGTTTTAAATCATGAAACCAATTTGAATTTGAAAAATATAACGTGTAATAAATATGTTTGCTTCATGGGGTTTTTCATTGTTTTTTTATTAATATATGTGTATATATATTTCTATGTGCACTTTTATGAGTTACATTATAGGTAAAAGGAAAGAAATAATGTTATCGAAATATATTTCGACCCACTCGGGGTCATTGTCAGTCGAATGTGGAACAGTCAATACCATAGATAATATAAACCAAACATGAAAAAAACTTAAACCTTTTTAAAACTATTTTCTTAACCTATTTACCTTTTAGCTCTCGTCCGATCTGGGCGGCTATTCCGGCACTATTTCTTACTCGCAATATCGATCATTAGATATTTGTTTAAAGTTAGATAAATGCCATGCGGTCAAAATTAGAGTGACTAAACTACATCAAATAAAAACTATAGGATGTAAGGAATGCTCACCAAAAGATTTCAATCAAAAAAATTAATACATATCCCTACAAAATCCATTTTAAAGTCACCCGCAATCTGCCTTCGCAATTTTTGCGCGCGTGTCAAAATTGAGGGCCTGCTTGTGTAAAAATAAAGTGTATTATGGAAGGTTATATTTAGTGTAGTGACGAATAACTCATAAGTATAAAATACCAACTTCTGAGAATGAAAATGAATCGAACAAATCTTTTGCAGTAAGTATTTATTTTAGTCCTTTGATACTGCTCTAGTGCCAACACCTACCGTGATGTCGTGGCTCGGCAGAGCTCGATGATACTCATATTGAATCTTTTGGCAAGATTTTGAAGCCATGATGTTTTTCTGCGGCCATGTTTTGTACGACCAGGTTTTCTACGGCCCAGTATTTTCCCACTGAAGATGAGTTGCAGCAGGTTATACTTTTCGCTGCGCATGATATGACCCGTGTTGTTATTGCAGTTTCCTCCTTGACACTTATTTAACACTAAAAGTTACATGAACGCAGGGAAATTAAACAATTTAATTGAAATATAGAAAATCCTGTATAAAGTTGCATCGCTTGACTGTACTAAAATTTGTCCAGTTATAAATTTATCACGGTCGGTCAGACCTCTACGTCCGCCTCGTCCCCGGGAAACGGCCTATTTTAGAACACAACCGGAGTTCCAAATTTAAATTTAATATTCCAATCGAATCGTCGTTATGTTTACGTTGAATCTAGCCAGTTTTAGAGGTTTTGGTTATTATTTGGGTGTTTTAGGAACTAATCAAACAAACTTAAATAGTTTTTACATGTCTTAGATAGTCTAAGTTCGCTTCTGCCCATTAAAGGATTAAATAGTTTGTTTGTAAAAAATAAGTTAATACATTAAGTAGCCATCTAAAACTTTTACATCTCCATTAGACGTAATGTAACATTAAATAAAGTTTAAAAGGGTATTGGGTCAGGCTTAAACTGTCAATCCAGTAGGCTAACCCGAGCTTAAGGGCTCACCACATCGACGGCAAAAACACCCACTGTGCTGTTTACGACCGACCGTCCCAAGTTTCCACTAACATTAGCACACTTCCGGAATTGCGCTGCAATGACTACTTCGAGTTTTATACAGCCAAAATTAATAAGGACTGATCGACACGAGGAGCGGTGGAACTTGACCGAGTTGAGACTTAATGTTATTACTATACGAAAGTATCTAACCTAACAGTAGTAGAAAAAAATAGTTTCTGTACATTAAATATTTTTGTGAATTTTAAATTGAAATAGGTTATTAGTATTGTACGGAGCCTAAAACTAAAATTTTTAGAATTATTGTCTGTATTTCTGTCTTTCGATCTGTTTTTTTTTTAATTTTTATGTTCTGTATTCCTAACCAAACAACTTTCTAAAAATTCTAAAGCCTTTCAGATAAACCTAAAATTAATCTCTCACTCAACTCAGCCAGCTATTCGAGCGATTCGCTCAAACGAATCATTCGATTATTCAAACCACTCGAGACATTAGCACTCAGATAGGCCATTGCCCACAAGAAAAAAAAAGTAATGTCAAAACCGACGTCTGTTTTTTTTTCAGTAATCCCATCTTCGGGTTTTATCCCATACATTTTTTTTTTCATTCCTTATTTATATCCAGGAACTCTACATTGAACCTAAACGGTATGTCTATTACGTCACATTCCCATTTCTCCAAACTGATTTAAAAATAAATGATTTCGTTATAAAAAATGCCACCTGAAAGTTAAAGAACAACATGTATCTTCATGATTTAGTCTATATTTTGAGAAAAAATATACAAAAGGGCCTATTACAATTTATGGTTGGTTCGAATTGTATATTAAAATACTTGGTCCAAAAAGGTCGTATCATCCGTTATCTAATGATACGATCAGGTTTTCTTGTGTCACAACCTTCTTAGGGAATGGCTAAGAAGATATTACTTGAAATTAGTATATCAATGAATAAAGAATTCACATTTCATTAAATAAGCCCATGGAAAAAATAGACTTTAACAAAATGAGTGCGCTATACTACAAATATGGCCACCCTCCATAATAAAACCCTATCAGTATAATACGACCAATGTGTAGTTTAACCTCATCGTGTCAAACTCTGTAAGGTATCAAATGAAGCCTATTTCGACAGTATCCCATAATGACAGTATCCGTACATGACGGACTTGGTGAAATATTTTATACGAATCGTTGCCTACCTAATTCTATTTCTAACCCCTTGAACGCCATAGCAACAGTCTCAATTTCCCCTGATTCCCTCCTCACCAGCCCTCGGGACGTTCCATAAATTACCCGTTATCAGCTCTCTAATTGAGGCAAACGGAACGCTACGGGTTCGCAATTACTGTGAAACGGAACGTCTACAATATGTCGCTAACGATTCTAGATTCCAGCGAGATTACTGACAAATGATACAGGTGTCATTGTAGTTAGTGGGGACTTGGTTGTGTGAATTCTGTGCAAAAGCCGGTTAGGTATGCTGCCGATAGATTTAAGGGCATTCACTTACCTATTCTATAACAAGCTTGTTAAGATAACCCCTCGCCATGCCATTATCAGAACTAAAATGGCCTGTCTGTTCTAGACAAAATTGAATTCAATAGTGTCGTGTCTAGAAAAGAGAGTCCACTCTAGGTCCGATGGCCTCATTTGTTCCCGGAACGGTGACAAGGCTCAGCCTTTCACGCTAGGACGTAATAATCGTGGGTAAAATGTGGATGTACGAGTCCACTATGAACGCTTTGGTATGTCAATCAATATGGTCTGTAGATTACTGAGATGAAACAAAATGGTAGATTATGTGGTTTTATTCACCACGAAAGGTCCGGAACTAAAGCGGTTAAGAACTTAGATAAATTTGGCAGGTACTCGTAGGTTCCAAATACGGTGCAGTAAGCATTTGCGACTCGTTTGGCACGGTCGGGGCCGCAGGCAAAATGCTACTAATATTTTTAATTTTATTTTGTTATATTAGGAGCAACAACAGCAATACACAAAAAATATATCTAATAACAGATATCCACAGAAATACATGAAATACAAATACATAGTCTATTTAACAAGTCAGAACAAAATATAACAGTAATAGCACAAGAGAAAATTAAAAACTCATAATTAGTATATTTTATTGTTGTGCGGATTATTGCAAAAAGGGTTGTCCAGAAGTGTGCGTATGTGAGAGGAGGATGTGTAATGTAAGTGTTTATAGCAAAGTGAACGTAAGTATTTGCTAATAAGTGTGACTAATGAGAATGTAATGGAGCTACTAAGAATCGGAATGTTTTTGAATGTAAGTTTATTGCAATCGAATAGATATATAAAGTGAAAGTTTAAACTATACTCTCTAGCTAAATGTATAAGTTGGGAGTTCGGCGCATAGTTTGTGCTAATAGCAGGGGCGGGAAACAAACATCGTGATGTATGGCGGTGCGGTAGTCAATATAATGAAGAGTATATAATTAACATGAGCACGGAACGCGTGAAACTTCAAAGACACGACTTAGAAGCTAAGTGAATTATCTATTAAAATTAACACAATAAATGCGGTAAAAGTTATATTTTTATTTGTAATTATTATTAGGATTTCGTTAGGAAACTGACGAAATTGATTTCCGTACGAACAGCGCATTATATACTACCATTTCTCGATGTTATGAGTACCTTATATAGTACCTATTATTATATCTTATTTAGTACCTAGACCTAATACATGTATAGTTCTACTGCTTGCCTTCAGCGTTGTATCTCTCGTAGCACATGGTAGATAACATTTGCTACGGCGTAGCATCACTGGTTTATTTTGCACAGTGGTAACACTAAGTTACGATAGTTCTTGGTTTCATATAATACATTGTGCAATATCAGACGTTTACTTTCATATTCAGCTGTACTGTCCAATATATTCGATTCGTTTATACATTGATTTACTTTTTCACCGTCTGTGATGTACCGATTTCAGATCTGATTGCATTATCTCATAGAAATTCGGACAAGATGACATTGAAAAAAACCGGACAAGTGCGAGTCGGACTCGCCCACCGGGAGTTCTGTTAAAGACTATATTTTTTATGATTTAATCACAAATGCATATTTTTAGATTTTTCCCTATACTTTTAGTATAAGAAGGTATTGCTTGCCAAATTTCATAGTTCTAATGTCAACGGGAAATACCTTATAAATTTTTATTTCCTTGAGAGTGTAGAAATATACGTTTTTGCAGCATAAACCGCCGTATCTTTTTTTACGTTAACTTAGAAGTTTGATTTTTTCACAGCTTTAAGAGACTATAAATTTGAGTATGTTATTTTAATTTCAACTCGATAACTTAACGCGTTCCCGAGATTGACAGACAGACGGACGGACAACAAAGTGATCCTATAAGGGCTCCGTTTTTAGGTACAAAACCCTAAAAAAATTAACTTTGTCTTAATTAATCATTGATGCATGTGCCCACTCGGCGGCGAGTGGGACCACCGCTAGCACCAGCAAGAGAACGCTGGCACGCAGTATGCTGCCACAACCACTGCTTGCTATACGCTGATGATAACTCACCAGGGTCTCAGCATTGGAGTTTATTTTATTCTTAATCATAAATCTCTATTACCTACTGCTCCCTCAGTCGACAAACAAGAAAATAAAATTAGCCAAGAAATAACAAGGAACGCGCCAAGCTCATGAAAAAATCTAAACAAGGACGAGGGAAAATAACATCATTAAGTATTAACTTTTTAGGGTACCGTTTGTAATTGGAAACCGCATTTGCGAATTTAAAAATGTTTTTTGCAGAACAAGTATAAATGTTGGGTCAACTATTTATAATACTTTCAATAAAATTCTGAATAATAACATTTTCAACACACTTGCTTATAAAGGCCCTTATTGCAGCGTTTTTAAGATAAGATGAGATAAGCGTTTGTTTATCACCACAACACAAAATACATGACATGACAAAATATTTTTAACATTGAGACCCAGTACATTAAAACTTAATTAATGACACACACACAGCCATGTAACAAAATGTTTCATGTGTCGTGGCAAAAAAAGGGCTCTAAACTCAGCATGTGCTGCAATGTACACAGTACAAACTGCAGCGCTGTTATTCTGCCAGAGCCTAATAGTGGTGACGCACGAACACAAATAACGGTGCAAGAGTTACATACATAATATTTATGATTAGAAGATTATTAATAATTTAAATTCCAGGATATATGTTTACTTAGATAATGAATATAATTATTGTATAATAATATAATAAATACGGCAAATATTATATGTAAGTCTCAATCTAGATATACAAAATAATCCGCAAATGCTTAGCTAATGTTGGGACTTTTGTAACGAGAGAAGATATACTTTAAGCTTGGACACGAAACCTATCCTAGACTTAAGTTCACGTATGGGAGGGGGAAGATTATTCCAACATTTTAGGGTTATTGCAGCATTTTAAACACGCGTACTTTTTACTTTACATTATCGCACTAAACTTTTTTTACATTACAGTATTTTCTTAAATCTTAGCAAAGAGATTTGATGTTTTGAGAAATAGGAAAGTTTTTGCGAATAAATAAACTTTCTCATTTAAAATATAATAAATAATCATTTAATTTTATCGAATTATTTATTTTAATCAACAATATAACTCTTATCTTTGTTATAAATATCCAGTTTGTTAATATTGTATATTTGTTGGCTGTTTAGCGGGCGGGTGCATCCAGTGCCTCTACATCCATTTGCGCGCGCATGTGATTTGGCGCATAAACAAAATCTCCGCCGCCATTTCCTATAGAAAATTATCAAGTGGCTTTGATTTTGTGTAAAAATAAGACAATGAAATTTCATTATTTTTCCTTGCAAGTGTGTTGAAAAACGTTGTATGAAACGCGTGAGCATTAGACATTACACTCTCGGCTCCAATACGCCCTCGCCTCCGGCTCGGGCTGCAATCCCACGCTGCAATAAGGGCCACTTTATTAGCAAGTGTGTTGAAAAAATATTTATAGTAATTATTAATCCAAAAGTTACTTGGTTTTTTTCATCTGTGCAACAAGTCAACAAATTCAACTTTTGCCTAACAAATTATGATATGGCCCTGTGATATTAACCAACTTACAGGCTACCTCGGCTTTTTTGGGATGACTTTGAAAACACATGTGATGTAAAATTGTATTAAATAACACGTTGACTTCAAGGCTGGGTTAGCAACCAAGTTAAATTGAAATTTTCCTCTAATTTAATCCATTAGCTTCTAATTTCCGTATTCGCAAAATCGTTAATTTCAAGAATAGTAAGATGCCGAGACTTAAGAAGGGCAAGTATTCAATTTGTTTACTAACAAGTATAATTTTGCGCAAAGTTATCAGTTATTATTACTAATCATCGTAAATAATTATGATAAGTACACAAAATGCTCAAAATATCATGGATTCACTTGTAATGACAAAGTCCCTAAAATGGCCAATCGCCAACGGGAGCTGGTGTCAACTGTTATGAAAAGAAAGACCGCCTTTTTTGGGCACTCGCAAAGTAGTTTCCTCCAAAAAAATTTCAAGGCTGATCCTCGAGGGCAAGATTACCCTGAAAAGAGCACCAGGACTGCAACGTCACAAATGGATAGATGATATCAAAGAGTGGACTGGACTAAAAAGCTTCAGAGATTTGAAGGATATAACAACGGATCGCAAGCAATTTAGCCTAAAGACCTCCAAGCTTCACTTTGAAGATGGCACCCAGTGATGATGTTTTAAAGCGAGTTCAAGATCACCACAAGAAAACCAAATATTACGTCGGATTTATTGAATGAACCCGCACTAGATCTTATGTGACGTCCGCTTAATAGACTTAGGGTTCAATGATAGCGATCACAACTTATCATGTTAGTAGCCGTCCGTCCCATCCGGCTTATATGAAAAATTATCAGAAGCAAAAACTGAAGTTTCCCGAAGTAACAGATGTCTACAAACGAGCACATTAATCTACACTGTCGAGCATCGAAACGGGGCCTTAACATTAATCTATCTACACTGTCGAGCAATGAAACCTGGCCTTAATTGTTTGGTTAGATCGTAAGGCCTAAGAACAATCAATCACGTTTACAAATTAAATTCAATCTTTATTTCCATTTCGATTCAAAGTTTATAATGACAGGTGGTACTCAAAAAAAAATCAAGTTAAGGGTATTCTCAAATTCACGGTCATAAAAACATTACATACTTATTTTGTAAATCATACAAATAAAATTGTTATTATTATGCGAGTAATCAGAAATTTCAAGCGCCTATTTACCATCTTAGAAAAAACTTTCATAATTGATTGTTAAAATAAAACTAAATTTCGCCGATTAATGTCGCCAGATCATCACGATTTTTTGTACTGAATGAAGCATAATTAAATCTAAATTTCATTTCAGAATAATGTACGATTCTTAAACAATCGAATTCTGCAATTTATTGACAATCCTTTTATTTAACTAGATTGAAAAACTTCTCTCCAAATTAAATTTTCAAGAAACAAACGCCTAACAAAAAGCGTCATTATGTGAACTGGCTCTTAAGTTACCTTTAAAATGTTACTTAATTTTAACTAGAACATTCCTCTAACTTTGGTACAAAAATATGCTGTTACTAGAGACTGAAAACGTTAAGGTATCAATTTACGTTACGTTACAAAAAAAATCTTTTATATAAAGGTTGGGCCATTCCTTTATTTAACCGTTTTACAATTTCGGTATACTGAATATCTTAAACAGTCTAAGACAATTAGCAAACATTTTTAAAATCTTATTAATAGCTTGTGATGGTAACGATCTTTATCTAAATTCAAAAAGTATTTATTCTGGGTCATGAAGTATATTTGTTACCTAACTCATGGGACAGTTGGGAAGCCGAGGGAATAATCAAACAAAACAAAGGTTATAATCGTTAATACCATCCCAAAATATACCTTTTAATTTCTACAACCTCAATTATTAAGGAACAGACATATTCAGGTAACTGAGATTTATGGGTAACGTAACGGCTTGAACCCGACCGCTTTGTTTTTCTTAAATTCGTTACAATATTCCGCTTCATATTACTAAACTATTGCTTGATTTTATTGGCCAACTCTTTAGTTACCGATGAATTGCGATTGGTTATAATTTCCGCCATGTTTATTGTTATTATTAATTTTATTGTCACTTCGTGTCAGCTTAGTTCGCAGTCGACCTTTGAGGAAAGTAAAGAGTGTGTGAAGGGTTTTTAATTTTTTTGTTGGAATTTGCCCATTTTTGTAAGACTGATATATTTTTATAATAATGTAGGTTTATGTATGCTATTTTACGATTGATAAAATATTAGCAATCTTATCTTCTTTTCGGAATCAGGAGAACCGGCAAAACGATCGTTTCCGGATACCGAGTGGACAGTAACAAGTATTTTATGGACTCTCAAACTTTTATAAATTTTCATTAAAATACAGGTATATTTTAGTAACACATACATTTGCTTTAAATCCTGATTCCGACCTAAACTAAGACTTTTAGATTGATTGCTAGTTTACTTAAAGCATTCTGTTCCTTTTCGAGTTTATTTGGCAATTAGGTTTTCCGATAATTATTTTCAAAAGTGATTTTCTTGTTATATATGAAATCAAATAACATTTTATTGATTTTAAAATGACTTAACATTTCTTGAAATTATTTTAAGCTCACTGTTTAATTCTATTAAGTGAGATAATAAATTAAAACGGATAATTGTAATTGGACAGATATATGATCATATAAATTCAGTTTTGCTTGTTAACGACCACGATAGTTATACTGGGAATGGAATTTCTAGTCAACCACAGAATATGGTTGATGATGATAGTAACTTACAGTTAACAAATTAAATTCAAAAAAGGAGAGATTAAAGTATATTAGAAAAGTTTAGGAACGCAAAGTCTTTGACGGATATGAAAGTATATTTAAAAAGCTCACATTGATTTGACCGGACCAAAATATAAACAACGAATGAAGTAAAGTGGACCTTATTTATATTTATGTAACAAAGTCAAAAGTATATATTAATGTGTGTATTAGTAATGAAGTTATAAGCTTCCAAAGGAAACAAGCAGCAGAAAAAGATAAAAAGATGATTAAAAATTTGAGAGAGCTAAAAAATATAAGAAAAAACATTAAATCCTAGACAAAAAAAAGTTAATCTGTGGTAAAAAAAACTAAAAGTACAAATATAAACCAACAAATATGCCATAATACTTGTAAAAACTCAATAATATGTGATTTAAAACAATGAAACAAAGAACATTGCACAGCAAGAACAACAGTACATATGCAGCTAAGTAATTTATCTAAGAAAAATAAAATATTGAGAAACCTATCTTTTAGTTACTCCTCCGAAACCAGCATTTTATTCAAACGAATATTTCACAGTGACTCAGATGATACTTTAGATGATAATTTCAGTTTTAATTTAAAAAACTTAAGGAATCCTCACCAAAGAAGAGAAGGGAACGTCAGGATACCCTGTTTATGGAATTAATGATGCTACGCTTTTATAGCTCAATCATTCCAATTACAAAGTTGGAAAAATTGTTTCCAAAAATGAAACAATGTATTCTGTAACATTATTGATAAGTCCAGTAAATAACTGAGATTTGCTAAACATCATAAAATTTGAACTACAGAAGTCAAAAAAAGAAAAAGTTGTTGATACAATAGAACTTTTTCAAACTGAAGAAGGTGATTTCATAGTTTAGTAGCAAAGACGATGTTAATATTTTAATTCCTACCAAATTAATAAATTACAACACGAGTGCTTAAATTTGTATAACTTGCGTCTATCCTTAAAGTCTTAGCAAATAGTTATAAAAATATAATGAATACAATAATATATATATAATTAATACAATAAAAATAAAATGTATATAAATTATAAAGACAAATACTTAATAATTATTCTCAAGATATATTTCGGGTCCGATCTGCAATTAGGGATGGATATAACGCCATCCATCGGTCCCAGGCAATGGTGGGCCGCCTGGTTTTGCCTGAGAGCTGTTCACTTACTCTCCCCTGAATAACTTCGGGAGGATTTGCGAGTAAGATGGTGGTACCTCCACAGTCGAGCTCGGCATTAGCTCTACCACCTAATAAAAATAATCATAATATATTAAATAATATTATTAAATAATTATAATCATATGAAATAATAATAGTAAATAGTTACAAATTTCACAATTTAATTCCAATAATAACTCAAAAAATATAAAAATTTTGCAAAAAAGAAGTTCAATTTAATAAAATATATTTCTCCAAACATGCAAAGTTTTTCTAGATAGCGAGGAACTTGGAAAAATACAGAAAATACTATAAAAATAATGTCAAACCTAAAATAAAAGAAATTATTTAAATTATGTATATTTTGATACTATAATTTGTCAATCAAATTTTATCTCTTATTTTATTAGATAATGGCATTTTGTTTCAAATGGTGGTCGGAAATGGGTTACTTACTGGACGGTTTCAGGAAAATTTCAATTATGCGGTCGGAAACTGAAGCTTTTACGGAGATCAGGAAAACGTTTATTATTTTTTTTTTTTATATATTTTCTGAAAAATTGTATTTCAATTGTCATACTTTATATTGAAATTTACAACAATAACGCTTATAAAAAGCTATATATATCGTCGGAAAAATCAGTAAACATTTATCTTTGGCCGCCTTATTTGAAAAATAATCATCACTGGTCGGTCTTGGGCGCTTTTACGTTATGACTTCATACCGTATTTTAAAGGTATTCTTATTTTTAGGTTATTCAGTCCCTAGTAGATACTAACGTTAAGTAAAATTCCGCAAAGATCCTTTTATGAGATATCATAATGTAATTTCCGTACAAGAATAACTTAGTTATTTTTCCAAATATTGTTTTGAAAAAAAGTTTAAATCACTTTATTGTCTTTTCATAAAGATAGAAGTAGCTCAGGGGTAGAACGCTGGCCTCTCAATCTTGAGACCCAGGTTCAATCCCCGGTCGGGCATGCACCAATAAGTTTTTCGGAATTTATGTGCATAGTATTTTGTGTTCTTACCTAATTCTTACCACTTGCTGAACGGTGAAGAAAAACATCGTGAGGAAACCTGCATGCCCTAAAAAGCGTGTAATTGTGGTTTAAGTACGGCGATAGGACACATCACCCATCACGTTGGAACGTAATAATCGTCGGTGAAACGCGGGTGTACCGGGTGTGGACTTTTACTTGCGTTTCACAGTTAACACTCGGGAACAACCCTGACACCCCCTCGGGGATTCATGTCGTGACGATATGTTAGAACCACATAATATATTTTTTTTTTTTTAAACTGGGCAGGTGCGAGTAAGATTCGTGCCCTGAAGGTTCCGTACAAACCATTTAAAACACAAACTTATTCTACGAGCAGTTAGTTTTCTTTTTATTTACATCAGTAGACCTTGATGGCCTTACCACACTTGCTCTTGACAGAATCTATAATTGATCTGTGTGATTATGGTGCTCTAAGAAGTGACCGTAGACAGGAAAAAAATACAAATGACACGCATCTTTAAATTATACTACAAAACTTTCTAATCATATTAATCAACTTTCCCAAGAGAAACACTCGTGCAAATAAAAACCAAAATGGTACTGGCCATACGTAATTCTAGGTTTTCAAAACTAGTCAGTAAAAGTGAAAATCACTATTTCATTTGCGTTATTGTTTCTTTGGAAAAGTTTGTGCGTGTAGTAGGTAGATTTATGTGGCTTCATTTAAAGATTTACTTACACGCGGTATATCAGAGAAATTTATCGGCCATACGCAGTTTCATTCCTCACAACCATCTCTCCAAACGCTTTAATTTCCTCTTGATTCTTATTGGCTCGCACCCGTGTATTCGTCTCAAGAAGGTACATTTAACGCCACTCCCTCTTCACGCGCTCTTCACGTGATACCACAGAGATGTACCCAGGGAGGTGTATGAATCTTTGGAGAACTAAAATAAAGATATAAAAATAAATCGTCATTATATGTATCTCCGAGGGTATATCATCATCATCATCATCATACTTTATTGCACAAAAAATAAGTACAAATAGGTGGACTTAATGCATAAAGCATTTTCTACCCGTCAACCCACAGATGGTACAAGATAAAGGATATGTATTTTGTAACAAATGTTTTGTTTGAAAAAAGGAATGTTTGCTAAGTTTCTCGCCCCTCTTCTTAGCAATACTAATCGAATGGTGCGGATGGTTAGGCATTATATTTATTTATGGTTTATTTAGTTCATTTTTCAACACATTGTTCATTGCATTATGTATATATAATATTTTTATTCCTATACTTCTATATTTTATGCAGGTGTATAACTTTATTACATTTTCGTAACCCAACCTTCATATTTTTGTATGTATTTCCCGTATTTATTTATCAACTTATTTGTTCATTGCATTATGTATATATAATATTTTTATACCTAGATTCCTCTATTTTATGCAGGTGTATATTTTATTTCCCGTATTATTATATATTTTTTTATATTCTAAAGATATATATTGTTAAAATTTACTTTGACTTGTAGAAAGTATCCTTTATGTGTCTATTTTGCAAAATGAATATTTTGATTTTGATTTTGAGGAGATTTCGACTATAGTCTGTGAAATGTAATCCACAGTCCACACTTATATACCACCGTTTCACCGACGTATTTTGCGTCCCAGCGTAAAAGGTGGTGAGTTTAATGACCATACCTTCCGAAGCACGCAGAGCGAACACAAATTTACTTTTACGATATTTGAAGCTGCGACGTCAAGATTATCTGTCGAGGCGTTCAAACCACTACAACAAAATCAGAATTTTTTGATACGAGTCAGAAATATTATAAAAGATTAAACTACTTTTTGAATAGGTAATAATCATCATAAACTATCATAAAAATCAATTGGGCTCTGGTTTCAAAGTAAGCAGAATTTCTTACCGATCGATTGCAAGAATATCAGCAGTCTGACTTGACAGTTTCAATTTGATTTTAGTAACATGAAATGAACCGTTTATAAAACCATCCAATAATTTTTGGGCGATGCATTTAAACTATCTGTTTTTTGTTGGTTTTTAGGGGTGACGTCATAACGTATATCTTTTTTTGTTTTTTCAACACCTGACTCCGTGCCTGCTCTCGGCGGAAACGCCGCCGTCGGCTGGCGCTTAAGGAGTAAATTGCGCCGTTTAGTGCAAAAAGTGCCGGCAGTAAAACCATCTCTTTTCACTCATTTGCTGAAAGTGATGTAAAGTTACTTATGTGAGTACATATGGTTTGAAAGGGTGTTTAAAAATAATTTAGTGTTGAAAAACTTGAGTGACCGTAATCAGCAGACTTCTGATTGATTATGACATATTTTGAAAAAGATTTATGAAGCTATTACTATATTAGATGAAACTTGATTGGATATTTGGTTATTTATTAAACAAACAAGGTGATGAAGTCCTGTACTCAATTTGTAATTACCGTTTCAACCTTTAAACTTAAACCTTACCTCTTTATACGAAATTTATTAGGGACGTCCATTAATTACGCTACCTTAAAATGGGGGACTGAAAATCTCACGTCAACTTTTTAATGAGGGGTTTTCTTTTAAGTGTATAAATAAAATTAAAGTCCAATTACTTTGAAAAGCCTCTCGTGCGGGGAAAGGAGGGGAGTCCCACCTCATCTTATAAAAAGTTAGGTATGTAGATACATTCCAATGTTCATGTTTGCTAGCTTGGGGATTGGAGGAAGAGCGTAAACTATCAAAAAACTACTTTGCATTTTGGATAAATAAACGTTTTAAATTTGAACCTAAGCCAAATCTCATCAATGGGGAGGGGTGGTCTACTTTATTTTTTACGTAATAAATGGACGTCCTCGTACTGCAAGCACTTATAAGTTCGTATTTAAATTGTATCAGCCAATTTTATCTATCTTTTTTTACGACATAACCAAAACTAAATAACTAATAAAATAGGTACTTATGATAGCAAGCATAGATAAAAATAATAGAGAAGTTTTGTCTCACGATGAAGCGTGTGACCAAGCTACATCACGTGACTGTCGAGAAACGAACGACTCGTCCTGCGTTTCCATTGGTCAAACGCTTCGTCGGGACAAAACTTCTATATTAGGTACATTTATTTATTTACTTCAATTAATTTTGTACAACGTTACAGTTTATCCATTTCGTTACACAAATTGAGAAAGACCAAACATAGAAATAATAAAATTTACAATAAGATAATTATTTTACAATTCAGGAATTTCGCGTTTCCCTTTACATATGAGTGTCATTGATACTCGTATCGGGTGGCGGCGGGCGCGATGTCCGGGAGTTGCGGGAAACCTGCGCGTACGTTTTCTGGCGCCGGGATAGAACTTCCAGCGCAGCTGAAGTAAGTTTAGAATGAAGTTGAGACGACATATTGTCAGCGGTAGAAGCCGAAGAAACAGGGCGGTCAACAACCTGCGGCGAAACGGTGTCGGATAACGGGATGTTGGGATTCATCTATGAATAGCTATCATAGCTGCTGAACCATATTTTAAGTCTTTTCAATAAGATAAACTTTTTAAATTTATTCTGCAAAATTTCTAGGGCTTAAAATGAAGGCACAGCAAACTCTTAATCAAAACTCAACTTCCCAAACTAGTTAGTGAGCTAGGAGTTTTGTGGAAGTAAACAATTTGGAAACTTTTCTTGCATATCGTTAAATGAATTATAAACTACTTACTTCGTAGAAGTTTGTCCTTCTCAAGAAAATACTTGATCTTCACCTTGAAAGTTTGTATTCGCAAGTCAAACAAGTGATTTGTCATTAAAAGATTCAAGATTTTTAAAACTTGCATTAACATTACATTACATTGTGTACGACGTACATATCAAACTTTTGAAAATTAAAATAGAGGGGATACTTTGTTTTATAAACCATTTTAGTAATTTATTAGCAGTTTGCAATAAAAAATATTGATATCCTTACTTGAAAAATAAAAAACTTACAAATAAAGTATCGAGTATAAAATGGCTATAAGGAACTGGGCAAAGGCATTCTTATAGTAGTTTATGAAACTGGTTCATAAAAAAGTTATTAAAATCACAAGTGTCAGTTTAAAAAACGAGCCTAAAGCGAGTTTTTTAATAGAACACGAGTGTTTTAATACCGACTTATACAGTACTTTATCTAAACTCATGCCTAACGACCGGTTTTCTTGATAAAATTTGTCGTTAGCCATTTTTGATTTTTCTTGTTAAAGCTCGTTCTAAAAGTGTTCGTAATTTCCGTCGCTATTTCCAGAATGTCAGGTGGAGTCAAATTGTCATCACCATCACTGCTGTTGGTAATTTTAGGGCAAAATAATACTTTTGGTTTGACTCATAAAACCACAGTAAATAATAATTTCCACGTAAGCAATGGCGCCAAAATCCAACAGTCCACCACGCATGTGTACGCCGTTGCGCGCGCCAGGAGGCATGGACAATGCAGGCCGAAAATAAAATGAAATTGTGACCTCCTTTGTCACGCCGCAATATTATTTAGTACGTGTTAGAGAATATTACATGATAACCTCATTGGTATTTGATATTAAACCTCAGACATGGCTGTTTGGGCTAAGTTCCCTTTGCCTTCCTAGTTAGTATCACATGTACTGTAATCTCAGAAAAAGTTTTTTTATAGCATTATGTTGTTCGGAGACCTATAGTACAATTTAATTTTTTATTTTTTTTATAGACGTTTACGAAAAATATTTTTCACTAGGCCAGTAGTTTTGAGTTCGTAATGAGGATTTTACGATATGAGGTTAGATAAAGTTATTTTAATAACTTTTTTATGTACCAGTTTCATAAACTACTATTATTGTATTTTTTAGAGGACAAGTACGTATTGAAGGTGTATATTTCGTCGTGTTTTACTCGTTCTTAAATGAGTGGGTATTAATACTTCTCATAAATTATACTTGCATACAAAGAGTTCACCTTTATAAGGTTCTCCATAACTTGGCTTTTCCAGATAAAACAATGGTAATATTGAGTAAATAAATTTAATGTACAATAATAGCTTTGCTTTTAAGCCCACTACTTGAGATTTGATACACAATTCCTGTCGTATTTGACATACTTTTGTATTAAAAATAAAAATTATATTATGTCGAATCGAGATGTGGAGACACCAGCCGACAACGATTATTTTGGAACGATTTACGAATCGGATCTGTCATCGAATGAATTTCCGAACGAAAATGTCATTCATTGTCTATTCTTTCTTTGCCTTACAATTTGTTAACGTTGCCAAAAGATGGCGCTTTACGCCAATAGTTTGTCTGTGGTGATATTTAAGCTAGCAATAATTTTATTCTCTGTTCACGATATTTTTTTTCTAACGTTGGCTAGAGTGATTAAATTACCCAATCAGATTTGAAAAAATTGTTATGTTAAGTTGGTACCTATTTCTATTGGATTTGGGAACGCAAGCGTTTGGTTTACCGTGCTTGGACATGGCTCTTGGCAGAGTTACACGAACGACCGACTGGAGTAGACATCCGATTTTTTAAATGGAATAAGCTGCCATGATATCGCCTTTTAACTAGTGCATCTCGTTATATTTCAAGTGTGTAACATTAAATTATCAATACAGACGTCGTAAACCATCTGACTGTGCTATTATTTACGATATCAACGTATCAACGACCACGTGTTACGTTACTCGGACCCTCGGCATTCTGACTCCCATACCTGAATTCCTCATATATGTACCTATTTTAATAACATATTCGCAATCACGTGACTACGGTGGGGCCAGCGCAAGACTTTTTTTAAATTTACTACGCAGCAGCGCTCGTAGCTCCGGAGTTTTACAAATTTGCTATAGATGCAGGTTGGTTGTGGCTAGAGCTTCACTCCGTACCATTGCTAATTTGTTGATCTGTGATACTGTAGCTAGCTCGTAGCTCCGTAGCTTTACATATTTATTATAGATGGAGGTTGGTTGTGGCTACACAGTCACTCCGTACCGTTGCAAACTTGCTGATCTGTGACAGTGTAGCTAGCTCGTAGCTCCGTAGCTTTACTTATTTATTATAGATGCAGGTCGGTTGTGGCTAGAGCTTCACTCCGTACCATTGCTAATTGGTTGATCTGTGATACTGTAGCTAGCTCGTAGCTCCGTAGCTTTACATATTTATTATAGATGCAGCTCAGTTGTGGCTACACAGTCACCCCGTACCGTTGCAAACTTGCTGATCTGTGACAGTGTAGCTAGCTCGTAGCTCCGTAGCTTTACTTATTTATTATAGATGCAGGTCGGTTGTGGCTAGAGCTTCACTCCGTACCATTGCTAATTTGTTGATCTGTGATACTGTAGCTAGCTCGTAGCTCCGTAGCTTTACTTATTTATTATAGATGCAGCTCAGTTGTGGCTACACAGTCACTCCGTACCGTTGCAAACTTGCTGATCTGTGACAGTGTAGCTAGCTCGTAGCTCCGTAGCTTTACTTATTTATTATAGATGGAGGTTGGTTGTGGCTAGGGCGTCACTCCATACCGTTGCAAACTTGCTGGTCTGCCACACTGTAGCTAGCTCGTAGCTCCGTAGCTTTACATATTTATTATTTATTTACATTTTAGTCAGTCAGTAAGCGTAAGCTGAAATAGACGCGTTATACTATTTATATGTAATTAAATGCTTAGCGCGACGTAAGCCGACGCTCTTTTGTTAGTGATATGGAGCAGCCGCTCATTGCTAACGAACTCCTTGCGTTCCTGCAACAGAATTTGGACGTAATGGATGAAGTGAATGCGATCCAGATATGTTCGTCTAGCTTCAGTGAAGATGATATATCTGAAGCTAGGAAGTTGCTCTACACGTCGCTCAACATGAGTGACCAGATGGTGTCTCGCCGACGCGACGAGACCAAGAGAAGTCTGCAGGAAATCATCACGCTCGACTGATCCGGATGACGTGCCAACTTTTGTGGCCAAGGAGCTGAAAAAGCTTCCTCCGGTCACCTTTGACCACGTCGATGTTACCAGCCTTCTTAAGGACATCGTCAATCTGAAGGCCAGTCTCGCGGATGTGCTGGTAAGGCTCGAGGTTTCAGAAACCACCGTTTCGGAGCTGCGCAAGGAAGTCGTAAGTTTGCGTAGTTCATTGAGGTATTGAGGTCATCTGATGACGTGCATATCAACACACGGCGCGGAGCTTGCCTCGACATATCGGAGTCAAGTTTCGAGTCAGCCGTGTTGACACCGCCGCCGCTGCCGCCGCCGCCGCCACACCACCGTCGAAACGTGGATCGTGCGTGCCTCGTGACACCGTCCCCGCTGCCCCTGTAGCCGCCCCTCGCACTCCGCGACCGCTAGCAGCGCTGCACGTGCCAGTGGGACCAGCCAAAAAGGCGAACTCCTCTCAGAAAAATTACGCCTCCATCGTCAAGAGCCGACCGGTTGCTCCGACTTTACGGCCTACGTCTGAGAGACCACTAACCGTCGCTACATTAGACGCCTCCACTGATTAACGTGATGAAGATGGCTTCGTCAAGGTCGAGAAGAGGAAGCGCCTTAAACGAGTAAGCCAAAACCGTTGCGGCACCGGATCAACGGGGCCCAACTTCCTATTGCGGGCTGCAACGCCGACCACGGCGATGTACCTGTCCCGCCTACACTACACCACTAAGGCGCAGGACATCGTCGACTACATCCAGAGCAAGACCAACTTCTTGTTGAGAGTGGAGTCGCGCCACAACGCAAGTTTTAAAGCGTTTGTGGCACGAATACCGACAAGCAGGCTGCCCACCTCCATGAAGGAGGACTTCTGGCTGAAGGGCGTGGTATATCGTCGTTTTCGCGGTAGACTTCCATCTACACCACCGGACCGGCTCAGTGACGTTGTGCCAAAATGATATTTTAGTTTGTTAGTCTTAGTTTTTAGTATAAAAATATATGTATTTGTAGGATAAGGTATTTATTGTTATGGGCCTTGTTGCCTGAAGTAAAGTAATTTATTATTATTATTATAAATAGATACAGATCGGTTGTGGCTAGAGCGTCGCCCCGTACCGTTGCAAACTTGCTGATCTGCCAAACTGTAGCTAGCTCGTAGCTCTGTAGCTTTACATATTTATTAAAGATGCAGGTCAGTTGTAGCTAGGGCGTCATTCCGTAACGTTGAAAACTAATAACTACTCAGCTACGCTGTTACTAGCTCGTAGCTCCATTGCTTTACAAATCGACTAAATATGGATACTACTTAGCTACACTGCATGGTTACGTTGTCGAGTGACCGTTATACAAAATTACCACAGGCTTACCACCTGTACTCTGGTACTTCAAGATACATAAACCTGGCACACTTGACAGAAAGAGCCATTAAAGAATTCAAAAACCTAACACAATTTACTCCAAAATTCACAATTAAACATAGTTTGGACATAGTTAATAAGATTAAGGACTTATCTGTACCACCTAATGCAAAACTTGTTTCTTTTGACGTTAAAAATTTATTTCCAAGCATACCAATTGATGAAAGTAAACAAGCTATTAATAAAGTCTTGATCGAATCTGTTGTAGAACCACAAAAATTAATTGACTTGGAACATGTGATGACCATTTGCTTAGAACAAAACTATTTTACCTGTAATGGTAAAATCTACAAACAGACTAAAGGCTTAGCCATGGGTAGCCCTTTATCACCTCTGTGTGCTGATATTTTTATGGATGACTTAGAACATGACATCCTTTCTAGCAGAATATACAAAGACCATATTATTTATTGGTTTCGGTATGTGGACGACATTATCTGCCTTTGGACTGGTTCTAAAGATACATTAAACAATTTTTGGACATATATTAATTCCATTAATCAGAATATCCAATTTACTTTAGAATTGGGATTTAATGAAATTATTTTTTTGGACTTTAATATTAATATTGAATCAGGAAAACACACTTTCAAAATCTATAGAAAACAAACTTACAGTGACAATTTTATTCATGCCTCATCTAGACATCCGGTCAACCATAAACATGCCGTTTTCCACTCCAAGGTACATCGTCTCCTCTCTGTACCAATGTATGAGTTATAACTCTGAATTAACCACAATTAAAGCGATAGCATCGAATAATGGATATAATCCCATGATTGTAAACCGAATTTTACACAATAAGAAGCGGAAAGTAGCTCTATCTTTGCTATATTGAGGTCAAAACTCAGAAGACCCAAATCCAAAAAAGTGGACTAGGCTCCCGTTCTTAGGAGATATTACGTATAAATGTGCCAGAACTCTGAAAACTAAAACACCAGCTTTTTTACTATCAACTCGTTGAAAAGTTTGCTTTTTAACAATAAAGATAGAACAAAAAATAACCAATAAAGCGGTATATATGAACTAACTTGTCAGAATTGCAATAGTGCTTATACAGGTCAAACTGGGAGATCGTTTGAAACACGTATTAAAGAACATTGTAGATGCTGGCGCCTTCAAAAGAAAGTTTCAAATTTTGTTAACCATTTAATAGCGGAAAACCATCAATTTGACCAAATCACAAACTTCAAACCACTGCATATTTGTGAAAAAGGCAAGAAAATGAACGCGCTAGAAGCCTTAGAAATAAATAAACTGACTCATTACAACGTTAAAAATCCTTTAGATGAACAACTGGACTTAAACCATCCCCACTGTTAAATTACTTTATTTAATAAATTATTTGACATTTTATTTTATCCATCATATTGACATTTCACTCACAAAATTTAATGAATTTTACACCCTTGACTTTTACATTAGTGCTATTTAATTATTTGACTTTTTTTACATGACGAAAAATTTTCCTCACTTTTAGGGAAAATAATTTGACCATGAACACTGATTAGTAGACTACCCAACGAAAAATTTTATTGACATTGGTATTAACTAGTAATCAATTACCCCCATGTTTGGTTTTGGAGATTATTGTCACATACATGAACAGCTTTTGTGATATACTCGTAAATTTATTAAATCCTGGAAAATGTCGTTAAGGCGAAACTAGTCGGAAATATAAATATAATTATTTTGTGAAACAGTACAAGTGTTTTCTTCAACCACTACCACAGGCTCGCTTCCGTGCTGAGGGATTTCCTAAAATCCTATATGAGTGGTGACATATATGTACATATATAAATAATTGTTAAGTGATAGCGTGAAACTATTATGAACCTATAAGAATGTATCCGGTTTAATATTGGATCACCGTAGCCATGACTAGGGATAACAATATGGACATACTCGTTGTCGCGAACTCCTTTTATAATACTTTTACTCTATTATTTTACTCTAGTATTTTTTTTAAATACGTATTCTTCTTTCTGTCATTGTTTGTCATGGTCTTGTACATATAAAAATGGTTATCTCTATTCAAGTTTCTTTTAATTTTTAACAAATAATATCACAAAATACAGTCCACCATTTCATCCGTTTCATTTTGGTCCTTCGAGCCGGATATCCAGTGTACGTAACAAAAATTTTCATTTTTTTCATTTTGTCATCGTTTCAAATTCATCTGATGTTGATAAAGGCATTTCCGCAGTAGGATGCGAAAAACATGCCCCTGTTCCTCCAACCCCAGGCCGTCCGGTCCCACCGGCGATTGCCACACGGACAACTGCATCCTTTATCAACCTTTTTCCGCAACAAGTACAACATTTAAACGCCACGAAGGCCTCCGAAGCGGCTAACGTCGCGGCCCCATTCATTTCTACGGAGGACACGAAGGCCTCCGAAGCGGCTGGCGTCGTCGTAGCCCCGCTCATTTCTACGGAGGACACGAAGCCCTCCGAAGCGGCTGGCGTCGCGGCCCCGCTCATTTCTACGGAGGACACGAAGGCCTCCGAAGCGGCTGGCGTCACGGCCCCACTCATTTCTACGGAGCCAGATAAAAAGGACGAATAGAGAAGTTATATCCAGAAAAAGACGAGGTGACAAGGGTGGTCGATGTTGCCACAGCAGGGGGTACGCTTTGCCGACCTCTAAAAAAACTGGTGAAGCTTGCCACATAAAGTTTTGATTAACTTTGGCTAGCCGAGCCAGTTGGTGCAGTGCTGCACGAGGGGCAGGATGTCGCGAACTCCTTTTATAATACTTTTACTCTATTATTTCTGTATTTTTTTTAAATACGTATTCTTCTTTCTGTCATTGTTTGTCATGGTCTTGTACATATAAAAATGGTTATCTCTATTCAAGTTTCTTTTAATTTTTAACAAATAATACCAGAAAATACAGTCCACCATTTCATCCGTTTCACTCGTATATAAATAAGTTATCTCGGGAAAAACGTACTCGTGCTATATTATTTTGCTGTCGTAATAGTACATTACTGCTAAGACCAGGAAATAAGCAATCCTGTACGAGTAAGTTAAAAGTCCGAGCCCGTAGAGCGAAGAGTTTTATATACGAGGCCAGGTTTCCCAATTCATGGTCGAAGCAAGTATAGTGCTTTTCTCAAAAATAAAATGGGACATTTTCATGATAACGAGTTCAAATATAATAAACCAACTAGAAAATATTAAAAGTTACTTACTTGCTCATATTTGGGCGATTAGTCATGTTTATTGTTATTGATTTCTTAAGCAAAGTATGGAGTACAATTTATATCAGAGCCCGCTTCTAAACTCATTTTGTAACTTATTTGCACAAAATACTTTCAACTAAAATTTAAAGCAACATAAATTCCCGCTTTTACGCAACTTTTTTTTATTATTGCCAGCTGGACAAAGGTATTTACCGCCATGCAGCCTTCTAGCCTTCTTCGTGGACAACGCCATCTAGAGAAACGCTAAGAACTAAAAAAACAACGAGAAAAACCTCCTTAGTCTCTTATAAACATAGATACGGATAGTTTTAAAAAGAAAACTAATGAATTATACTCTGTGAACTTATGGTATGTAATGGATTTTCATACGAACTTCCTGGACAGTTATTCAGATTTCCTGGACACTTTTATTAGCTCGCCAGGATGAAGTATTTTCTGGTCGGTCTTTACAGTATGTAATGGTAATATTACAATCTTCAATATTAACTTATACATGAACATGAAGGTTACATTTTTTAGAAACATCCCCATTCCTATTCTATTATGATAAGGCGGTCAAAACTTTAAGAACATACAACTAAAATTTAAGTTCGATTCCCGGAACAGTACTTTCAAGTTTATTTCAAGACGTAAAATAATAGAGCTGTTGCATTTCGATCTCTTTTACAACTGCATTTGCACAGTAAATTTTACGCTAGAAGAATGGGTAAAACTAAGTTTGCCAGGTTATACTTATAATTATCAATCAAGCTCCTTGGGTAAGATTCGAATATACGGATTTTACCCGTATACACAGTCTAGCCACCGTTAGGTTATGTACCGTTAGATTATTATGGAAATAAAAATACTAAATTAGACAAAGATACAGGTGCAACGACGATCGAAACGAAGCGGAGCATTAATTTTAGAATAATTTCTAGAACCAATCAGCGATCCCTCAACTCCCAACATTACCCAACGCTGGTTGGGTAGACCTAAGTTTTTCCGGGTGAACGCCGAATTTTCGGGCTTTACATGTAACCGGCTAAACCCAATTTTAGGATAAACAAACTTGCATACGGTTGGTGCTTGTTTTATGCATTATCTTGACTTCTCATTTCTTCGTTGAAACCGCAAGCTCTTATTAAACGTCAAAGCTGTATCTAGTGCAGGCTACGTGCGGGTGTATTTGAAAGAAACTTTAAATGCAGGTTGCATGTCTTGGGAAATATGATATAGTCTGCTCTAATGGAACCTGTGTCGAAGAAACTAGACTAATATACCAAGAGTAGAGTAGAGAATGTACCATCAAGGAAAGCATAATTCACACATAACTCAGACAATGCAGAAAAGTTGGAGTGGCTGATTGACTTTTTCTGACAGATGCCAGCATTTTAAGCTATTTTAACAGCTATGAAAGCAAAACTAACTGCAACTGATTTGTTATTAATACTTCCTTTATAGGTTAGTGAAGTTTTTTTGGTGTCACGTTTTATCAAGAAATCTTTTATACAAAGGAGCTGAAACTGTGGAGCAATCCTATCAAATACCTGAGGATTCCGACGCAAAATCCCAGAGAAGTCACATTGATAAGACGGGCATTTTATTACAGACATATCCTTTGGGAACTCATACATATCAGCTTTACAATAACTTTGAGGACAATAAGCAAGGATCGGTGACTCCCATTATAACGCTGAGTTTCCATAATCATGTTGGTGTGCAGGTTGGGTATAATTGGAGCTCGAATTGATAGTATTATTATCAGAGTATTATATAGGTTGCATGTTAGATTATATTATGTACAGTTCGATAACTGAACTAATATTAAACAGTCTATCTTTACCTACCTAAGTTGCCGTTAGTTTTTTAAGTGAAGTAGAATAAGTTTTTAATGTGTCCATATAAACATTTTACTTTTTACATCGCACATTTTATCCTTGGCAGACAATGACATTTTGTTGGCAGACCTTTTATCCAGACGTTGCTTTACAAAGGCAACATTTGCGCAGTACCTAAATGTCACCTGAAGTACTAGAGCAGCAAAGCTTACAGGAGATTCTTGTGAGCCTCGGATTAACGCCTTGTAGACCGTACCATGTCCTTTAACAAGCGACTGACCATTTCAACTTGGGACTCTTAATGACTTGAAACACGGGCGGTTATGGTTTGGAAAGCGGTCGAATTATTTTAGTGGTGTGGTAAAGTAATTGCTCCTGGCTTTTGACATGCAGATCTTGTATCGCCTCAAAGCGTCTTTGCTATTTCAAATTCAGGGTCCGCTTTGTTAATAGTTTATAGAACGGTTAGCTTTGCGCTGTTAAGTGTGTAATGGATATGTGGTAAAACTACTTCATCTGAAGATCAAATTGTTTAAGATCTTTTTGAAGGAGTTTTACTTTAAATTAGGTTAATCTGTAATATGATTTGAACTATGGTCTACATTGTTTTAACATTGTATAAGCAATATCAGAATTTGGTCTGCGATCTTCAGTTTTAGCAATAATGAGAATTCAAAGGATTATATATTTTTATCATCAATGTAGCTGATTATGAAGTGACCTGTAAACTTAAATTCTTGCAAGGTACTTTTTAACTCTTCCACAGAAAGACTAATTTACAATAAATAAATTTAGAATTTACATAGCCCACTGAAGTTCTACTTATTACTGATACTTGAGTTTTTACAGCAATATTTCTTTAAAAACTATTACCAAACGCGCCGATAAAATAAAATCCTTAGAAATATCCTTTTCCTCGATGTACTACAATTCCAATAAATCGAAAGCTATCACCATATCTTGAACTACCGACAATATTTAAACAATACTTCCAATTTTTGTTATACCGCGATAGATTATTTACTCGATAGGACCCAAAAGACTCTCGGGGCCAATTTTGATGAAAACCAAAAATGCATCATTAGTTTTTTTTTTTAATTGTGGCCCTAGTCGAGAAACGAAATCAGTGATTTTCGAAAAAAAATACTCTCTAATTCGTTGCACCCTCCGATAGTGTTACTTATAAGCAGAGATAGGATATTCGGATCGATATATGTATACCTAAAGTTGAGAAAATGACAGAAAATGTTTGCAACTATGGAGCCGGCTTCTTAAAATATTAGTTACGGAAACTACGGAATTGCTTAAAACATTACGATGATGTACCTAGTACTTAATAAATGTTACCGTAAATGTATGTATATATTTTCATGCATTGTATACAATTGCTAGGAAGTTTTTAAAATGCCAAAGAGATTTCTTTTGAACAGAGTAGAAGTTCAAAGATTTATAGTCTATACTTCGACCTTCTAAGCTGTTTGACCTAAATCTGTTTGTTTTTTTTTAATTCCTAGGAATTGTATACAATTGTAACATCTATTAAGTATTAGGTACATCATCGCAAAGTTTTAATTAATTCCGTAACTTCCGGAACTTTGACTATCTAAATAAATAATATTTTAAGAAACTGACTCCATAGTTGCAAACGTTTTATGGCATTTTTTCAACTTTAGGTATATACCGATCCGAATATCCTATCCCTGCTTTCTCGTATAAGGATTAAATTCTGGGAATTAAGGCGAGGCATTGATAAACTTTTAATTGCAAATCGGCGCCTTAGGGGAGTGGAGTGAGGGGGACTTACTCCATACAAATATGCGCTCACGAACTAGCTTATGCCCTAAGGTCGTATGCGGCAAAACAGTATTTTTCATTTAAAATGACAAATAAAAGTAATTTAATAAATCCAATCGGCCATATTGAAGTGTATTTGTAGGCTAATTTAAATAAAAAACGTAGACACTTCATTCGCTCTCGTTTGTCAGTAAAATAGAAATTTCTGCTTTAAAAGAGATTTTCTGAATATTTTTTTCTCTGCTATGAAAATTAATCAATCAACTAAATCTTCGGGCAAAATGATATCAATGAAATGCTAAATCTAGTGTATAAATTGGTATTTACATTTTTTTTTTATTGCTGAGAAAAATGGAGATCCATGTCGCCAAAATTTCGTGGCGTCGCCTTAATGTCAAACGGCAAACTAAAAACTATAAGGCTTATTTCGTGCAATAATGTTCAGCGTTTTTTTTTTAATAAGCATACTATTCTATTATTTTTTCAAAAACATAATGATGTTATTTTGGTTTTCATCGAAATCGGCCCCGGGACTTCTTTTTGCGTTTTTTGCTATACCCTATAGTTCAGGGTTTGGCCATTCACGCATATTTGAAAAGCTAACCCTGTACTACCACTATCTGACGGTGAAGGAAAACACTATGATTTAAACCCGAGTTATAGCTAAGAAACTTGTATCCGTGCCCGAAGTACCGCATTAAGGTTAACCTCCTATCACGTTAAAATCGTCGCTGAAAAGAGAGTACACGAGTATTGACTACCTCGGTGATAGTCCATGACATTTTTTCAACTTTCTTCCATTCCTCAACCACCTCTCCGTCTTTCCAGATTCAGAACTAGAGGAATTGGGTGAACAGCTGCCGAGGTACCGACCCGACTCCATAGCGGCCTTGCGCCGAGCGACAAGGTTCACCGAACCAGAATTGAAGAGGCTCTACCGAGGGTTTAAAGCCGAATGTCCCACCGGAGTCGTGAAAGAAGACACATTCAAGCTGATCTACTCACAGTTCTTTCCACAAGGAGGTAAGAGACTGCCTTAAGACGGTGCGGCAAGCTTGGTCTCACCCGGCTAACATAGATGATACGATTAGAGAACTTTTGTCTCTTGACTAAATGCTTGACTAATGGAAACGCAGGCCAAGACGTTTGTCGACGCGATGATCACGTGATACAGGTTTCTTGCGTTTCTATTAGTCAAACACTTCTTTTAGGGACAAAACTTCTCTAATAAGTGTATTTTAATTTATGCTAGCTATGCAGGTCTAGAGTCTATGTCAAAAAATTAGATAATAATAAATGCTGCAACTGTGAACATGAAAAAAACAAAGTCCTGATAAAATATAGGAAATATGTACATCCTTAAGACCTAGTGCCTGAAGATGTGTAAACGAAACCAGTAGCTAAAGAGAACAAATAAATACTGTGGAAATAGTACAAGTAAGTTTTTCCATTGTTTCTAATATTTGGCTATAGAAAGATGAGACTGAGTTTTTTAAATTATGTATTAAAATATTTCGTTTTTAAAGCTGGCAGCTCAAAAATAATGTCAAATACAAGAAACGTTGCATTTTTAAAAACTCTCTTACTCTCTCCCGAATAATCCGGAGGGGTTTGCAAGTAAGATGGTGCTACCTCCACAATTGAGCCCGGCATCAGCCCTACCAACCTATATAATGTACTTAAACCAACTTCTAAGCTTCTTGACTACAACCACTGATAACATACGAAGTTTTTTTTTCAATTTTCCGCGTTTTCCAGTCTCATCTTTTGATAGGCAGACTTAAGTGCTAGATAACCGTACCTCTAGGGTAGTTATACCCTTGGGCTTCCTCCACTCAGGCTTTGGCCGTGGCTTGTCACCACCCTCATGACGTCACCGTGCCGCCAAGTGACTCGTCGTGTTCTGGCGTGACGTCACAGTAGCCGTACCGGGGAGTGGTTCAGTTATTCCTCTGTCACCGACTTCCGCAGATTTTGCGGCAGTCTCTGGATATACTGAACAAATACTCGTCTGTTGTCACTCTCCCCAATTTCTGGGTGAGTGCACTTCATCCTTGGTTTTTCCATTAGCACAAGCAGTTTGTATATTAGCTTGGGATTTTGTAAAAAAAATCACGGATAAATAACTATTACGCTTAAAAAAATAACTAAGAAATTAAAATAATGGACCTACAGTCAATTTCACTGGAAGATTATAAAAATACGGTAGTAATTTAGAAACCTAACAAAAACCTACATTTTTAAGTTACCGGCTTTTACAATGTTACGGTGTACAAATAAACAACATAGGTGTGCAAAAATTATTATTATAGTAACTTTCAATATTTCCCACTGTCGTAAATTTAGCTTTAAACCCCTAAAAAAACTTAAATTCATGCTATGGAAAATGTTACAATTTTGAAGGTACATTATTACATATTATTAAAAAAAAAAATTAAATAAAATAAATAAATTAATTATAAATTCCATTTATTTCAGATAACAGTAGATCATATTATTACATATTTTTGCATACATAATACCATTTTGAAATACCATAAATTTGAATTATAATGAATGATTAATACTGATGAATAATAATAATTTTGGATGCGTATACTAAATAATACGCGTTACGTAGCACATACTCCGGCGCACATTTTCTGTTCTGTTCTCCTTTGTGAAAATATCACGCGATTGTGTACAGCTGCTTTGAAAATACGGATACTTACCTCCAAGAGATGAAATTCATAAATTCTAGGTTCACAGTTCTAAGCCCCTAGGGCCCCTTGACTAAACATTACGTTATTAACAAAACTTCAAGTTGGGAGCTAAGTTATAGCAAAAAGCGAGCAACTTTTAATGCGTTAAAAGCACTCAACTTTACTTTTAATTTGAATTTCACTTTACAAATGCGTTCCTTTTTACTGCATTTTCATATTATTTGAAATAGAACAACAGAGAAACATATCAATTTCAACCCTTTTTTTTTTCTTTAAATAGGTAATCACGATAGCAAAACTTGATGCTCAAAGCATGTACGTTTGCAAAAGTCATTCAAATCATTTCAATCTTTCAATATCATTTCAAATCACTCAAAAAGCAACCGTTTAAAAAAAAAACAATTGCGAAAACCTTTAAGTGTTTTATTTATTCCCAATCCTTATTCCGACGAGTTTTATTCGAGATTTATTATACTGGAGTAAGTGATACGAAGGTGCTAATGGCTGCCAGGTAAGAAATGTTCAATCCTCTTTCAGTCGATTTAGTTTTATAAACTTTCAGCTACATTACATCTGCTTTTTGGTTTTCAGACACCGTGGTTTTGGGTATTAAAGTGTTAAATGCTTACCGAGGTACATGGAACTACTTACATTACTGACTGTACTGAACAACTTTCCCAAAGAAACATACCTACAGAAATAAAATGAAATAAAACAGTAGTTTATGCTATAAGTGCGGTAAGAAGGCAATAGCTTACGAGGACGATTTGAAACACAAGCGATAAGCGATTGTATTAAACTTTACGAGTAAGTTATTGCCCTTACCCACGTTTATTAATACTACGTTTTTAAATGCATATGTTGAGTAAATTAATGAAACGTAATTAAAGAAACAAACAAAGGCTTGAGTTGTATGTCTGAAATTACTGCCATAACAAGAAAACGTGTTTTTTTCCCATGTCAGGTGAAAAAACTTTTACTGCTACTTTTTCGTAAAATCCAGAAAAACCTCGAAAATTCACTGATTTTGCGTGCCGGCAGCGCGCGAAGCGAGCGTTCTAATGTAAGACTTTCTGACAACATACTGAAGTTCAAAATCACTCAGTTAAGATTATCGTGCACCAGGGGTAAGGCCTTAAGCAGTTGGCATGTAGTCAACAACAATAATACGTGAGGCTAACATCAGATTTTTTAAATATTATAGTATAGAAATTATTACATTTTGAAGTATTTACAAGAATACACGGTGTTCTGAGTTTTACACCTATTTGATATTACATCATCTCATGTCCATTGTGTATAATTTATTGCTGGTATTGTAATTAATTTAAATAAATCTTACTCGTTATTTCTACCATAGTATTTACCTACATTACCCACTCTCATAAGCGTAGTATAATCAAATTTGGTCTCTAATACATCCCCATATTTTAGGAAATTGCCTCAAGGATACACCAAAGGTCAGATACTTCAACGTCAGTCGCATAAAGATATTTTTTTTTCCTTTATAAATATAAATTACCTTTATGCCTCCACGTAAGTTAATAAAAGATATGGACGGCGGAGTATTAGAATAACGCGGGGACATGAAAAACACATCACATAATCGTATAATCCCATCAACTTAAGTGGTCCCCAGTACTGTAACTGCTGTGTAAAGGTTACAAGCAATAAAGGATCTTCGTACTAAAAAGACAGGGCCTTAGAAAGATCTGACCATCCGCAGTCTACAGTTCGAACCAGTGCAGAAGGCTCGTGTTATATAAGGTGACTTTCATTTATATAGCCAAATTCATACTGGAGACTCAGTAAGTGGTCAGGACTAAGGTTCAATGACCCTTTCTGTGAAATGCGAAGAATTTTATTTGTGCCCTTATACTTGTTCATGAACAACCTCTAATCAATTAGTATAGGAAGCCTAAATTTTATTTTGCGTACTCCACAGAAACGGTAATTGAACCTTAGTCCTGTCCATTTACCGAGTATGAATTTGGCTACATAAACGAAAGTCATCTCAGATAGGTATAAAAGCTGATTTAATACGTATCCAGTCGCTGATGCCAGTCGCGCTGGCATGCCAGCTCGGGCAAAGTACTGGCTCGGTGTTAATGATTTCCACACATTGTATTGCTTAAACATTTATTCGGGACAAATACGGCTATCGAAAAAGAAATGTGTACAAAAAAAAATTCCCTATTACTAGAGCTGATAAACATGTTGGAGGAATAAATTTTGAAGAAGAGACAACTGTGGATAAGCGATAGAACATTGCCGTTGAAAGAACAGACGTGTGACGTGTCCGCAACGCTGGCGTGTAGGATGCGGGTAGCGTTGCCATCCGTCCGGATAAAGCCGGACAGTGTTAGGCTTTTTGACCTCTTGTCCGGCCAAATTTGACTGCGTCCGGCCTTTCCGGCTTTTGTTAGGCTTTGCTTTTCACGCAACATGCGCCCCGCAAAAAGGGGTCACATATTTTAAATCGCTGAGTAACATATATTGTTACTCAGAGTTCCTTGCTTTTTGCGAGTATAATTTTGCCATAATGCCAAAGTAGAAAGAGTATTCTCTTTAATGGGACAACAATTAATAAAACAAAGGGACAGGTTAAATCCTGAAACTATTATAAAAACATTATTTGTGCAATTTAATTTAAGATACTTAACGTGTTGAACTTTTTTTACGAAATTATTAAACAAACTGAGCTTTTAAGCAGGTTTCTGGCAAAGAGAAATATGTCAACACTGATTAAAACTTTTTAACCTTATGTTTTATTAGATTTTGAAGCGTCCGGCATTGGGACCCGAAATTCCGGCTTTTTTGCGGCTAAGTTAGGCTTTCTGATTTTTAGAGATGGCAACGCTAGATGCGGGTCACGCAAGCGGTGGTCACTGGCATGAAAAATAGCCGAGGTCTCTATTTCTTGTTCCATTGCTGACGGCCAGCGCAGGAGTGGCACGAAAAAGTGTTTACATGAAGCCAGTACCTTGCCAGCGCTGGCGTATCAGTGAGTGTAGCGCGTGTGGCTGGATACGTAATATGTATAAATAAGCTTATGGCGGGCAGCTTATTTAGAGTGACGACGAGAAAAGACGGCACCGGGACATACTTAGCAGCTCACAACCAACTAGGCCTCAGTTGTACTCCCGAACGTAATCCCCTACATTCATTTTAAACATCGTGATTCAGTATTTTTTTTAAGTTTATACCTCTATTTTACTACTAAACGATTCGTGATTTAGATTCTGTAATTGAAATATTAAAATATTAATTTATAACATTAATATTTAAAATATTTATTTTATTAAAATATTGAAAATAAACGGCCACTCACGATTTAATAGTCAGATTTCGTAAATAAAGTGAATCTAGTCAGGTGAAATCCATTAAGTCGTGAGTATCCGTTTCCTATAAATATATACCTCTAACTTATGAATAATATTTTTTCAATCACCTATGATCATTTTATTGCAGCATTTTTGGTAAAACATCTTTAGATATTGTTTCTTCAAATATAATAATAAATATTACACTACATAAGGTAATCATACACAACAAAATGATATTATATGAAGTTATTTTGTCTTAATTTATAAGCCTAACTACATTTTAAAATAAAAAGCCTTTTTATCTTTAAGTTTTTAAGTTTTATCGTATTTACTTAATTATAATCTATTTAAAATAATATCATAATAGTGCACTATTTTACAAAAGTGAGCTGTGTTGGACATTACAGTGGAGGCGGGATTGCAGGCCGAGCCGAAGGCAAGGCCGTAATGGAGCCGAGAGTGTAATGTCTAATGCTCACGCGTTTCATACGACGTTTTTCAACACACTTGCGAGCAAAAATAAGACGCAACCGCCAAACAGCCAAATATTGCCAAACAGCCAAATATTAAATATTAATAAACTAAATATATTTGTATTTACAACAAAAATTTCAGTTAATTAGTTGATAAAAATGTATAATTTGATGAACTTAAATTATTATTTATTATATTTTAACTGAGACAGTTTATTTATTTGCAAAAACTTTACTATTTCTCAAGACATCAAAACTCTTTTCTAAGATTTAAAAATAAACTTTAATGTAAAAAGCACGCGTTTTTAATATGCTGCATTATGACCCTAAGAACGATGCAATAAGGGCCACTTTATAAACAAGTGTGTTGAAAAATGTTTTCATTTCTTTTACTTTTTAAAAAACCAGTATGAAGTTACAATACTACGAGTAGCACTAATCCTTTACCGTAGCTGTAACTTAGCTGAAACTGTTTTACATCTGCTGAACGAATGTGAGTTTTTTATTGCCTTAAGAGTCTATAATACCTGATATTGCTTCGCATGATCCTTTTTCAAAGCATGGTAATGATGTATGGTAAAGTTGAGGTCTGCTACGTTTAGAATGTAGCGAAAACTTAATTCGATTAAATTTTGTCGATAATTTCAAAGTTACCTCTTAAACGTACAATAAACCGCTAGTATGCAATAAAAGATTAACTGAGCACAATATAAGTTTTAGTGAAATATATGAATATGAGTGGAAAGCAGCAATAGACTAGTCCAATTTCACCGATTTGTTAATAAAACAATATTTATATTTATGCTATCACTATGGTATTTATTTATGGTTATTTTTTCAAGAGTTTCATGACGTCAGTTTTGCTTACTTATTTTAAGTTAAACAGAAACGGGGCTCGCAATTTACCTACAAAATGATGCAGTCGCGCACTTATTTATGTACGTTTTACATTCGGAGCGAGCTCGCCTTAATCGCCTGACTCGTTTGATCGCAGAAGTGCATTAAACTGAATCCGTAATGGCTTTAAGTTGAAACAAATAACAGGGTCGCTATTTCGACGATAGCTTCCATTTCGTTTTGCCTTAAAAATATATGGGTACGTATTACTTACGACATAGCGAACTAATAACCTCCAGACGATTGATAAGTAATTGATTTTATTCATAAAAATATATTATAAATTATATTTTTTTCAAAAATGTGTGCTGGGTTATTTAGTTTTGTTATTTTTATATTTATTTTTATTCTATGAATCAGATCAGGAATTCAATAAGTATAATCAAAAAATCTTAGGTAGAGCTAATGCCGAGCTCGACTGTGGATCTTACTCGGAAATCCTCCCGAAGTTATTTGGGGGAGAGTAAGAGGACAGCTCTCAGGCAAATAAACCAGGCGGCCTACCATTGCCTGGGACCGATGGATGGCGGTATAACCATCCCCAATTGCCGGGGCTTATATAAATCAGACTGGTGACAGGTAGCGGCGTCACTGGTGCAAGGGTTTCGGCACCGCGCTTACCAACCCGCCTGCCCAGCGTGTGTGAGTATGGGCATTTCTTCCAGGAGGACCGCCAAGAGTGGCGAAATCCTGGAAAGGCCTATGTCCAGCAGTGGACGAAACGGGCTGATGGATGGATGGATGGAATCAAAAAATCTTTGATAAATAAAAGCAATGATGTAACTAGAGTTAGTTTTGTTTATTTCAAATGTGATTCCGGTCACGAGGAACAAAGGGATCACTTCGTACTAGTTAGATTCCACGATTTGGACAAAGTTTTAGACTAATTTAGAGATGGACTTGGAACGGTTTATTTGGGAAAAAGAGTTTTTAGCTATATTAATACCTAAGATATATTTAGAATGTATAATAAAATAAAGAATAGAGATGTAGAGAAACAGCAATGAGACTCACGTTGCTGTATTTCAGAAAAGAAGCAATGAACTGACTGAATTTTGTTATGTTATACACGTTTTATTTATATATAAACATGACTGTCTATCTCTACATTTTATTTATTCCAATCATAGATTAGGCAAATTTTAAGTAGACGTAAAATTTCTCTATTTTAACTTAAACCTCAAAGCTTTTGGATCTCACGGTGTATCGTAATAGGTAATAGGACTTTGTCAAATTAACAAAGCTGAGTCAATTTGTGGTCATCTTAATCGGACAGCCCTAATTTTAAACGCAGTTATAAATTTTTCATATTTCAATTGCTTCCATTATGTATTTATCGGATGTAAATAGACTACTTCCATTAAATGAAACCACATATTATCATACCCGCGGACACCCTTAGTTTAGGAAAAAATTGAGTTACAAACAAAAATGCGTGAACCCTAACGCACCGACATACGGGCGAGTTTAGAGAGAGCGTCATCCGAAGACAGCTTCAGGTTTCAAAATTAAATGAATTCCAGCCACGATTTCTACAATTTTTAGCCATAATGATTATAAAGAGGGTTTTGTGATTCTCATTATCAGAAATTACCTAAATAGTTTAAACATGGTTTTACATTAGTTTTTCTAGTTCGGCCGAAAAAAGTCTCGTCTCGTTCCAACACTAGTTTCTGAACAATTTCCGTGTAGAGACAAAGATTCAAGGATACGAATTCGATATAACTTTTTGCTTATAAGCTGAATAACAATAGCACGTATTTAGTCAATATTGCTGGTTTAATATTACTTGTATTTTTCCTATCTGTACTACATTGATGATGTGAACATAATAATTGTACAACTATACTAGTTGCAATATATATTTTGTATGCATGAAGTTTTCAATGAAAAGACAACTATTTATTGGATGATAATTTTGCCCTCAGGCAAAACCAATTACAAAAACTGGCCAAGTGCGTGTCGGGCCATGCGCTATGTAGGGTTCCGTAGTTGCCCGGTACATATAAGTTGGTCTACTAATACAGACCGCTGTAACTTCTGGTGCCATACATTATAGGGGGCCAAGAGTTTGGCGCGACCTGTACTCGTAAACCTGTAAAGCCTACTTAGTTGTGATAGTTTTCCTTTTAAATTCATTATATATACTACTTCTATAAACAACCGTTTAGCCGGCAGGGGGGGACGCTCCACTCTAACTAAAATTTTCACTTTAAAGCTATATAACGGATCCCTAAATCCAAAAATGGTTTTCAGACGCCCACACTGTTTTTAAACGATCTATCCAACAATACCACACACTATGCGATAGACGAGAAAAAAAATCATTTCCAGTTTACTTGTATGAGAGGTACCCTTAAGGGTCCGTATAAGGCTAGATGCACAAATTCAAATGAGCATATCACATTGTGTATCTTGGTTAATCGGGATAGTAAAAATAATATAGACAGTAGAATATAGGGGATAGATATTTGTCTTAGAAAAAACGCAAAATCTTTAAGTTCGCTTCATAGAAAAAAAATTACGAAATTACCTCTAAATTTCATGTTTTTCGAGTGGTAAAGGGCCTTCCTTAAATAATACGTGCATCCTTGTAATTTTTATTAAAATAAGTTAACAAATTACATAGTCTGCTCGTCTTAAAATATCTTAAAAATTTCAGCTAGAAGCAGAGTTATTAAATAAAAACGCAGATTTTTGTGGGCGCGTGTTTCTTGGTGGTCGTAACAGCCACGGCTGAGAGCGCGCTATTTTAAGCTAAAAGGAAACGTCATAGAGTTCACTTCTGATTGATGCAAAATGAGGTGCTCAATCTGACCTTAATATGCACCATTAAAAAAAAATTTTGTTGACGTGATTAATATTTATATGCATGCCAAATTACAGATTTCTAGTACTAATAGTCTCTGCGCTAGGCCGCGGACAGACGGACAGACAGACATGGCGAAACTATAAGGGTTCCTTGTTGGACTACGGAACCCTAAAAACCAGCCAAGTGCGAGTCGGACTCGCGCACGAAGGGTTCCGTACCATTATCTATAAAAACGGCAACAAAATCATGTCTGTTGTATGGGAGTGCGCAAGTCCGAAATGAACTTGGCCGGTTTTAGCATTTGTTGTTATAGCAGCAACCGAAATACATCATCTTGAAAATTTCAACTGTCTAACTTTCACGGTTCATGAGATACAGCCTGGTGGCCGACGGACAGCGGAGCCTTAGTAATAGTAATAGGGTCCCGTTGGTTACCCTATGGGTACGGAACCCTAAAAATTATACGGCGACATGTAATACTCGCATTTTGTTCGGAATAACCATTTTCGTATTAGTATAATGACAAGAAATTTTCCTCAGAACACGCTTTTTCACAAACGACAGACTAATAGAATTTACCAAAATACCTTTAGTAATAAAGTTATAACAGTAACAATTATACCGCAAACGTTAAACATTCAGAAGTACAACTTGCTGAAATTCATTCGAAATTCAAAGCTGAAAAACTTACAGAACATTCTCCAGAAGTCTTACTTCGTTTTAATAGCGCAGCATCGTGTAATAACTTCCGCTAGCGAGAAATAATGCGAAATAACGAGAAAAGAAAATATTTTCCGCACACTTCATTTCGCTACGATAGTAAAGTTAAAGCGGTCACTGTGGTCGTTGCTGAATATCAGCGGCTAATTCCATATCAGAATTATAAATTACTGTCAAAGTTTCTACGAAACCCTAACACTAGATGCTAAACCGGATAACCCAGAAAGACTAGCACGGCGGTGTGCGTGAGAACGCAAGTAGGAAGATGTCTCTCGGTGGTCCTTCTGGCCCACATTCACACCGCTGGGCAGGGGGGTTGGTGAGCGTGGTGCCAAAACCCTCGCACCAGTGACGCTATTCCCCGTCAACAGTCTATTTCATACAATATTAGATGGATATACCGCCTTCAATCGGTCCAAGGCAATGTTGGGTCACCTGCGGGCCTATTACGTATCTTTGAATCGGTTGCCAACTATGGTTGCTATTCACCAAAAACAGATGAAAAATGAATTGTGACGTCATTTCAAGTGCAAACGTGTATGTATGTTTTCAACGATAGGCACTCGATCGGCAACTGATTTTACGACACAGAATCAGGGGTGTTGGTTGTGTATGTTTGAGAGCTGTCCTCTTACTCTCCCCCGAATAACTTCGGGGTTTGCGAGTAGGATGGCAGTCCCTCCACAATCGAGCCCGGCACCAGCTCTACCACCATGATTTTAATTAGGGGGTATAAATTACATAGATACTTGCGATATTTCACAGAACCTGAAAATATTTTTTATAAACTTTTCGAAACAGACTCTTTTTGCAAGCAACTCAGTTAAATTCATGAAAATGTCTCCAATTACAGATATTCTACCTCAAGAAGCCCGTTTGATCATGTGCACCAAGTAATAAAAAAAAAGTTGGAATGCAACTAATATTTGGGATCTATTTAGGAAGACATTTATTTATGCAGCCAAATTCATACTTAAGACTCGGTAAGTGCTCAGTATCAAAGTTATATGACCCTTTTTGTGAAGTTCGTAAATTATTTTTGATAGTTGTGATTGTTGGCACTTGGTGGGACTTATAATACATCTTTGTGAAATAAGTACACTTCAATACACTCGACCGGTTTCACTTAGATGAATTTTCTGAAAATCGTAAATCAAAGGTCGTAAATTATTCTTTTCGTGTTACCTACAATTGCAAGCCCAGTCCTGAGTCAGCTAGAATGGGACGTTAACATTAAATTTTGCGAAATGAAGGCGAGGTTATCCAGAGAAATCTGTCCTGCTCCAACGCTTACATTTTACAAATGTTTATCTTGCTCAGCGGAAGCGGGCCGCTCAGAAAACTTGCGGTTTCGGAGTGTTTTTATTTATTATTTTCGAATTAGGGGGATGAGTTTTTAATATGACGGCCGTTTTATATCACATATTTTATTTTAATATAAGTTTTATTGTCCAAAACTTAGTATAGCTCAAATTTAATGATTTTTAGATCATAATTTAGACCTATCTTTGCGATTTAATTGGTTTGAAAAAAATGTAAATAATCGTGTATTGAACGACCGAAATATTAAGATCAAACAGTGAAACATGACATACTATATTAAATTTTTTACAAAATTTAATCATCGCTATTAATTGGTTTAAAATTAATTTCAAAAGAGACAAAATCTGGATAACCCCCCCCCCCCCCCCCCTTAACAAAAAGTGTTATCGTTCCGTAATATTGATCACTTACCGAGCCTCCAATATGAATTTGGCTGTAAAAAGCAACTTTTTTTATGATATCCCTTTGGTGTTTCCATTATTTGTTACATTATCCAAACCTCAACTCAATCGACCCCAGTTTTTCGCTACTGAATCGAATTTATCGAAACGGGTTTTTTAAAACTCTTAACTGCACTGGGATTTAACTAAATTCACTTCAGCACAGTGGAATGTCGAGCATCATAGATTTGTGGCGCTGAATTCTGTTGATAACATGCCGAATTCACATTCGTGAATAATAGACGTAATGTACGAGTTTTCTATGTCGGCTCCACGGGGACAACATAGAATTTGGTAGGTTATTTATAACCAAGTTACAAACTTCGATGTAGATTTGGTAATGGTGTGATACTTAAACTATTCAAAGAAACATTATTCAATCTTTATTGAATAATAAAATTATTAATTATTAATAATTTATGTATTAAGTTTAATGGGTTATATTGAATGAATTAATTTATTTATTTCAGGCCAATGACCCATAAAGATTTATATACAATTATTATTATTACAATAAACACACAAACTGACATAGAGCATTACAAAACAATTACGACAGCACAAATACATTTAAGGACATATAAAAATTGAATTAAAATTACAATTACAATATTAAATTAAAATATATATATTGTTGGCCATATAAGGCTTTTTATTTCTTCATTTTAAAACAAAAATAATAAGATATTGTTTTTCGAAATATATTTCGGCCCACTTTGGGGCCGGCATCAGTCGAATAAATGACAAATCTACAAAATGACATAAAAATATATACAATCTTATGACTAATTAACCTATTTTCTTACATAAACAAAAAAAATGAAAACCTAAACACTTTTGGTTGAAGAGCCATCTTGCTATTTCCGGCCGCAAAATCCCAATATTTGTTTAGAATACCAGGGATAAGACGTACCGAAAATCGCAAGATGGCGCTGCTTTTTATGGCACCCTGGTCTTAAGTCTGGTCTGAGTCTAGTGTCAGTAAGTAGTCTTAGTCTGTCAGTGTTGTTTATTGAGTCCTGGTCCGTAGTGCGCACCAAGTGACCATATGTAGGAGCATTCCCATGTTCTCAATTTTATGTCTGTCAATGGTGGGTTAAATGGTTTTATGACTCTGACGGTGAAGCAGTTATTAAAACTTTGGTTATGGGAGCGGACATGGATGGGGATGGAGAGATTGTTATTGTGGATGGTTGATGTGTGCCTGTGTTGGTTAATGCGGATGTGTAATTAATTTCGAGTTTCACCTACGTAGAATGCCGAACAGTGTCGGCATTCTAGTAGGTAAATGCAGTTCTGTGTCTTGCAGTTGGTGTTGGGTTGAGTTTTGTATGTATTTGTGGTGTGGTGTGTGTTGATCTGTGTGTTTGTGTTAATGATTGCGCATGTTTTGCACCGTGGTCGTCGGCATGGTGATGTGCCAGGAGATATTCTGATGTTGACATTTTGTTGTGGTTGCTGTTTCGTTTTTGTGAGTAATGATTTAAGGTTTGGATTTTGTCGATAGCATATTTGTGGATTTCTGGAGATTAAGTTTTTTGTTTCGTCGTTCTGTTGGAGAATGGGTAGATGATCGGTGATAAGTGTTTTAAGTTTCTGGCTTCCGTGAAAATATGTCGTGATTAGTTGTGGTTGGTTAGAAGAAGTATTGTTGTTGTTACAGTTGTTGGTGTTGGTGTTGTTGTTGTTATTGTTGTTGTTGTTGTTACTGTTATTATTATGGTGTAATCTTGGTCTATTGAATATGTGCTTTCGTAGGAACTGATCAGGGTAGTGCCTCTTGAGAAGTCCATTGTGTATTTTGTTCTGGTAGATATCGAATGCGTTTTGTGTGTTGCATATTCGACGACCACGGAGCGATAGTGAATATGGTATCGATTTTTTTGTGTGTGGTGGATGACAGCTGTGGTAGTGAAGATATTGCATCTTGTTCGTTTCTTTGAAGTGGACTGAAGTGTATATGTGGTTTTTGTCAGTCATGGTGATGTCAACGTCTAGGAATGTGATTGTGTCGGCAGAGATGGAATGAGTGAATTTTAATGGGCTGCAGTTGTTAAGTCTTTCCAGGAAGGTAGTCAGTGAGTTCCTGCTGTGCAGCCAGATCATGAATATGTCGTCTATAAACCTATACTAATGCTCCTACATATGGTTACTTAGTGCGCACTACGGACCAGGACTCAATAAACAACACTGACAGACTAAGACTACTTACTGACACCAGACTCAGACCAGACTTAAGACCAGGGTGCCATAAAAAGCAGCGCCATCTTGCGATTTTCAGTACGTCTTATCCCTGGTATTCTAAACAAATATCGGGATTTTGCGGCCGGAAATAGCAAGATGGTTCTTCAACCAAAATTGTTTAGGTTTTCATTTTTTTTGTTTTTGTAAGAAAATAGGTTAATTAGTCATAAGATTGTATATATTTTTATGTCATTTTGAAGATTTGTCATTTATTCGACTGATGCCGGCCCCAAAGTGGGCCGAAATATATTTCGGAAAACAATATCTTATTATTTTTGTTTTAAAATGAAGAAATTACAATATTACAATTAGAATTAGAATTACAATGTCAATTTCAAATTAAATTCAAACAAACACATTATTTTGGTGCTACCTTCCCCATATTTGCAACGAAGGAGTCTGTAGCGCCTGCCAATGTTTCATAAAGGGACCGTGAGAAGGCTGTTTCCGCTGTCCCGCACCCTGTCCGCCATCGCAGTTGCTCGCCTGCACATGGTGGTATAGAAGCAGTCAACGCGCACTGCAGCGAACATTCCCGACGCGCTGCAGAAGCGGGGCAGCCGCAACATTGCCCTCATCGCATTATTGTATTGAACGCGGAAAGCGTTGTAGGACTTCTTCGTGTATGATAACCACAGTGTCCCCGTATAAAAGGATGTACAAAAGGCTCGGAATAATGTAATTTTTACTTCATTTGAGCTACGGGCAAACCTGCGTGCTATCATGTTCGCTCTTACCGACAACGCCCTCCTTTCTCGCTCAATATCATCATCATCCTTCAGGTCGGGTGTCACAATATGACCCAGGTACTTGAAGGTATGTACCCGCTCCAAGGGCACGCCGTACAGCCTGACGGGCGGAATCTCTGTCGGACATTTGTCCCCAGCCTTGAAAACCAAAGCTCGCTCTTCTTAATGTTGTATTTAAGGCCATGGATATGGGCGTAAGTTTCGCAGTTGCTGATGAGTTCTCTGAGTCCGCCTATCGACGCGCTCAGTAGTACCATGTCATCCGCATAGCTGATGTTGTTAAAACAAACATCATCAACATGGCATCCAACATGTGGACCACTGAGCGCGACAATGAGCTCGTTGATGTACAGGTTGAAGAGCGTTGTTGAGCTCAAACCCCCCTGCCTCACCCCGCACCTCAACCTGTACGTGTCCGACAGGGCTCCCGCCCACTTCACGCTATTGACCTGGTTCCCGTACCAGTACTGTAAGATGTTAATTACTTCTGGTGCAACTTCCAGAGCACTGGATATGAAACCAGGTCAAAAGCCTTCGAGAGATCGAGAAAGCAGGCGTATACTGGCGTATTACGACTCGTATAATATCTGACGGCATGCTTCATACTCAGAATTGCACTTTCCGTGGACAGTTTGGACCTGAACCCAAACTGATTATCATGCAGAGTTACATTTTTATTTAAGTGAGAATTTAGCATGCCGTCAAACACCTTTGCAATGACTGTGGCTAATGAGATCGGCCTATAGTTATTTTTATCTGAAATGTCACCAGTTTTATTCTTGACTATAGGCACAACTATCGTTCTCATCAGCTCGTCCGGCAGATAAGAATGCCTAATGCATAGATTAAACAACATGGCGAGGAGACGCAGCAGGTGCGGACCCGCATGTTGGAGATGCTCGATACTGAGCCCATCGTGCCCTGGAGACTTGCCTCTAGTCATAGACTTAATAGCCTGTGATATTCCTTTGACTGTAAACTTAATTTTAGGTTCCAGGTCTTCGCTCATTGGGGCAGCCTCAAACATCTCCACGGAAGGAACGTTAATCAGCTCCACACAAAAGTGTGTCTTAAAGATGTTAGCTACATCATTATCATAAGACACTCCATCGATACTCACAGGCAGACCAGGTCTAAGATTGTGCTTTTGCGTATCTTTCCAGAAACCAGGGAAGTCTTTTTTGGCATTATTGTCTGCTAGAATGTCCATCTCGATCTGGTCTTGGTTGTTTTGACGCCACCTTAACTTAGACTTGAAAGCTCTACTACTACAAGACATTTCTTCAAAAATTTCACCCGTTGTCGGCTTTCCATGCCAAAGCCACATACTAAACTTTAGCCTAGCATACCTGTGAGCCTCGCTGATATGTTTGTTCCAGCCCATGACACGCCTCGGCCTCTTCATATTGATGATAATATATAATATGTACGTTAGAGTGCTAAAAATAACGAATTATTAACATGAATGAACATATATATGTTAATTCATGTTAATAATTCGTTATTTTTTTAATAATTAGTTTAATAAATACTTAATTTTAAATTCTACCGCCTCCAAATCACCCTATACTTTCGTGGCTGGTAGCGACCCCCAAAACAACTTCAAAAATTCTGGAAAAAAATACAGTATAAGTTTTTTAACCTAAGGAAATAAATAAAGGGGTGCCCCATGGATATTTCGAAAAAAAACGTTTTTTCATACAATTTTGTTTTTTTCTTTCATCGTGTTGTGGATTATTAGAGTTTTAAGAAAAAAAATGGCATTAATGAATATAAAAAAAGCTTAGTTGATTCTTGTGATTATTGGCACTTGGTGAAAATTAATATACATATGTTTATTTTAAACTCTTGTAGTTACTTATCCACATAAATATTTGTATACACTTCGTTATTATTGTTAGTTTATTGCACGTAGTATTACTTGTAAAACCTCAAAATGTTAATTAAATATGTATATAATAAAGCCCTTGAGAATGCTGAGTAGCGAAACCGGTTGGGTATAACATAGAATACAAATATTTATGTGGATAAGTACAAGAGTTCAAAATAAACATAATAATTAAATCAACCATTTAAAATATATTAAAACTGTAGCTGCAACAGTTTCAAACCACCGATTTCTATGGCCGCCGCCGGTAGTTGCGGCTATTTACACTATATACAGCATTCAAACTTCTTCGCCTGCCTTAAAACGAGGAGCCCGTTTAGTGCTCTGTCCTACAGTGAAAATATTGCTTAAATTTGAATTTTAAACCCTTTTCGCGCATCCCTCAATGGTCAAATTTAGATGTAACTTGTAAAAACGTGTGTGAAGTTACTGGATTTACTTCACTTACATCCGGAATCCACCCCCTTCAAAGCCTCAAAAACAACAATCACCACGGGCTATAAAAGTGTCTTTAAAAAATCAATTTACGACATGCAGCGTGTGTGGGCTTTGTTCGACTTTCGTTCGGGAACGGAAAAAATGTGGGATGTTTAAATTTATTGAGAAATGTTTTGTGCGCAGTACATAAGGATTTTAGTATTATTTAAAATTGGAGCTCGTAAAGTTCTTACTTTAAAATAACCTAACTGGGGCTGTGATTTACTAAAAAGTTACTTACTTGAGACTACAAAGTAAACAAAATTAATGCTTATAGTGGGAAGATAAGGCAAATTAGGTAATTAAATTGCCTCAGTATAACAGAAAAGTCCATAAGCTTATTGAAATTAAGTAAATAGTAATTTCTGTTCCCACTCAGTTTTAATTAGACAGATATTAATATAAAAGGTCAAACGGTACGTCTGTGGCGAGCATCCTTTTTAGGGATTAAATTCTGACAACTTAGGGGAAAGTTTTCCTTAAGAACATTAACTAACTCTCACTAAAGAATATTAAGAAGACGTTTAATTAGAACGCTTTTGCTAAACAAATTCAGAGTTTCTTAAACTAACTTATAGGAAGGATTTATGAATAAGAGGTAAGGTTTCTTTAATGAACGGATTCACGTCAACTTTTTAGGGTTCCGTACCCGAAGGGCAACACGGAGCCCTACTCTCTGTCTGTCCGTCTGACCGTCCGAGTATGTCACGGGTCTCTAGCTTACAGACGGAATGAGTTCCAGAACTGAAATTTGGATGTTATGTAGAATGTTGCCCCAAAATCGAAAATTGAATTAATAATGAAATCAAATTATTTTTACAAGAGGTCTCATTCTTAAAAAAGGAGCTGATAAATTATTTTTTTCTCAACCCGGCTTGTGGGGTGTCATTGTCTAGCTAGAACTGATTAAGTAAAGAAGAAATATATTTTTCTTTTTTTTACCTCCAAAAACAGAGAATTGGGAGGTCATCAAAGTTGTCAGTTTTAGACCATTTTTGTAACATGGTCTATCTCTACCGGGTGTAAATAGACTGCTACTATTAAATGAAACCACATATTCTACCGACCCTACTGAACCACTTTTCCCAAGAATCATACCCGCGGATAGCCTTAGTTTGGGAAATAATTGAGTTCCAAACAAAAATGCGTGAACCCTGACGCACCGACATACGGGCGAGTTTAGAGAGAGCGTCGTCCGTGAAAACGGTAGAATATGTGGTTTCATTTAATGGTAGCAGTCTATTTACACCCGGTATAAACTAGTGAGGAATTTGCAATTATTACTTTCTTTTTCATTTTCTAGGTACTGATAAGTTTGTAAGTTTATTACAATAATAATAATTATTATTTTTTTTTACTTTTGCGATACATTACCTATCATTTCTAGTGTTTGAACTTAGATAAAAATATTCAAAAGCACGCCTTGACGCTAGTAGATTTGTATAATATCGTAAGTTCCATGTGTTCCATCTGTTGACGGACCTCATAAATTTTGAACGACGAATTGGTTACCCAGTGCCGGACCGAGGGATGTTTTAGGATAGAACGAGATCCGATGTAATTAACAACATGTATTAAGGCATCAACAAACGATACTTAGTAACTATTGCCAGTAAAAACCAAGTCTTGCCTTATTTTTGTATTTTCTCGCAGTTCACAGTACTTTTTACTGGTATTTACATATAAAGTGATAATTATTTGTTTTATTGTGATTTTTACGAACACATGCACAGTAAGCACATGGTTTAAAGTCCGTTGATAGGTGTCTTTGTTCTGGAAGGCCTATTTAATGCTGCACCTAAGTATAAGTACCATTTCGATGAAGTGGTTTTTGACGTAAAATATAATACGAAGAAAATTATCAAGTTTTATTCGTACAGAATTAACAGAATTAGGTTTTTGCTACTTTTATTTTTGACAAAATAAGCAGGTTCAATTTCCGGAAAATTGAGGTCATTTTTCAAAAATCTTTGGATGGTGTCTTCATTTTCTCCTAAATAAATGACGAGAATTTTATTCCCATACTGCCTCATTTTAACGCGCTGTCCTGTATAACAGTTGTGTGTGCAAGCAAGGAACTTGGAAAATCTCCACATCATAATTTGTCGATTGAATACAGCCATGCTCGTTGGCACTACACTCCTCACAGTACCTACAGGAATAGTCGATGTAGAATGACAAACTAATATGTTGGAACATTAAAGAACATTTATTTATCACAAATATTACTTTCATAAAGAGATCATTCATTGGAATCATCTTACTAACTAATGGGGCCCACTGGTCCTCTACCTGTGCTACGCCCTGGGCGCCCCCTGGGACTTGGCGCCCTATTGTAGGTCCGGCCCTGTGCATACTATATCTTTTCATAAATACGCACGTATAGTAAAACAAGGTGCGAAAAGTGCTTGAAACCAGTTTTCCCAAAGGCCGGTCTAACGAACCGTAACATAACAAATTCAGCCCGCGTCCACAGCGGCGAGTTAGAGAAATTTACGCGGTACCCAGATTTGTTTTGCTAAAACACGTCCAGTTTTTACGATTCCGAAGTGTGTTTACAGCTTCGCATTATCACCACCTGCTGTTGAAAATATCTACGGCCACGTTAAATTAATACGGTAGGTAGTAAAAGATTTAGTTTTGAAACAGCTACAACCGATAGGGTTCTGAAAATAATACACGTTATAAAGAAAGCCTTTTCCAGCATAGCAATAACGAAAATAATGGAGAAATTTTACCTCTCGAAGAAGCGTTTGACCAATGGATACGCAGGAAAGCTATATCACGTGACCAACTCATCGACAAACGTCTCGTTCCGTGTTTCCATTGGTCAAAAGCTTCGTCGAGAGAAAACTTCTTTATTCGTTTCATCTATGCTATATATAGGTATACAGGGCAATAAGGAATCCCATAACGTGATGAAGAGTTCGCTGAATCAAAAAAAACGAAAAGTAATGGCTTTAGGGTTCCGTACCCGAATAGTGCCAACGGAAGCATTACAAGTATCCGCTGTCTGTCTGTCTGTCTGTCCGTTCGTCTGTCACAGGTGTCTACGGCTCCAGCCGTAATAGGTAGCCTGTTGAAATTTTCAGAGAATACGTATGGCTTCAACCACGAGAAATAATTTTAAAAAATTAAAAACAAAGTTACATGAGAAAATCTATATTTTTCAAGCTTATTTGTTTCAGCTCTATCTTAAAGACACATTAAACGCAAGCTTCAAATTTGGTTCGATTATTGTTATATTTTTAAACTCTTAAGTAAAAGAACAAATAATAAAAATTTGGGTTCCGTACTCAAAGGTTGCCGATTATTTGACTGGCGCTATGAACAGAACAAAATTATTTTTTTCCGGATTTATTATTTTGGGGCCTTTTAACTGACGCCTTCATGTTGCTATAGCATTTATATTGTTGTTATTTATCATGTTTTTAGGGTTCCTTGCCCGTTTTGAGTGGTGATACGGAACCCTGTGTGCGCGAGTCTGGCTCGCACTTGGCCAAATTTCTTCAGTTCAAAACAGTAGTCTGTCCAAACCAATAAAATTAAAATAACAATAATGATTGCTTTCTACATACAAACCCATTATCTTAAACACAGGGAAGGACATTTTTTAAGCGAAGCTTTGTGATTTTATATGAAATTTTATTTGAAAAAAACAGCTTTACCAAAAATACCTTCTTGTTACCACACTACTCGGTAACGCACGTGTTAGGGTTCCGTACCCGAGGGGTGCCAAACGGGACCTACTGCTGAGCCTCCGCTGTCTGTCCGTCTGTCACAAGAGTCTACAGCTACAATCGTAATAGGGGGGCAGTCGAAATTTCCACAGAATACGTGTTACTCCCTTCTATCACGACAAATAACATAATAATGAAGAAATTGATACCCAAGGAAGGTCCCTATACAAGAGACCTTGAAAATTATGAGATTATGAGCCCTTATGAAATCACTTTGTTGTCCGTCTGTCTGTCCGTCCATCCGTCCGTCTGTCTGTCGAGATCCTTTATCTCGGGAACGCGTTGAGGTATCGAGTTAAAATTAAAACCGTATACTCAAGTCTACAGTCCCTTGAATCTGTTAAAAAATCAAACTTCTAAGTTAACTAAAAAAAGATATGTCAGTTTATGCGGCAAAAAACGTATATTTCGACACTTTCAAGGGAATGAAAATTAATAGGGTATTTTCCGTTGACCTAGAACTATGCAATTTAGCAAGTAATACCGTCTTATACCACAAGTATAGGGAAAAATCTGAAAACTATCTAGGTACATTAATAATTAAATCATAAAAAATATACGGGTAGCCTTGTCAGATTTTTTGTACCTAAAAAGTGGTTTCCATGGTTTATTAAAGTTTTCAAAATAATTAGAATCATTCACTAATATTATAAATGCGAAAGTTTGTATGTGTCTGTGTGTATGTATGTTTGTAACTCTTTCACGCTGAAACGGCTGAACGGATTTGGATGAAATTTAGAATGGATATAGCTTATATCCTAACTTAACACATAGGCTACATTTTATCCCGGAAAAAAAGCATGTCGTTAAACCGAATAACACGCGGGCGGAGCCGCGGGCAAAAGCTAGTTGTTATATAAAAACTGTTGTCAGAATCAGAAGAGCATTCATACAAAAGAAATTACAAATGTGCGGCTGATGGCGGCCATCTTTATCGGCGTTATGTTGGTGTTCTGCCTGCAGGGATTTTCAAGTGCCTCCCTATCTTAAAAGTTGCTTTTTGGCATCTATTATTACCACAGAAAGTGGCATATTCCAATGACCAAGTACTGTTTTTTTTTTGTATTCTATGCACCCAACGTACTACAAATGTTTGCACGTAATAACTTTTACTTTAGTTCTATGCAAAATTCAGCGAAATCATTTCAGTACCTAGTTACAACGTGAAAGAGTTATAAACAAACAGATAGACACACTTTCGGATTAATAATAATATATAGATACATAAATTAACTATAAGTAGTAATTAGATTAACTAAAACTTAAATAACAAATTAAATTTATATCACTGCGGTATAGAAAATCAGAAAAGTAAATCTGGACGTGAGGAGCTCTGAGCCGGGATTCGAACCCGGAATTTAATTTGTTATCTCCTTGTGATGGATAAATCGCCAAGTGTTCAAAAATATAGAAATTTATATCTATCATAGTTTAAATAACAAACACTAATTCAAATTAAAACTACATATTTCAACGAAAACCAAACTAAATAATTAAATATAAATAGTATGATAGAAATAAATTTATCCATCGCAAGGAGATAACAAATTAAATTCCGGGTTCGAATCCCGGCTCAGAACTCCTCACGTCCAGATTTACTTTTCTGATTTTCTATACCGCAGTGATATAAATTTAATTTAAATACGTGGGACGCACTATAAGTTTCCGGAATGAATATGAAAAAATACTATTAAAGGTACAAAATTAATTTATTGTTTTTCAAAATAATCTCCCTTGGCGTCTATGCACTTTTTCATTCGATCAAACCAGTTTTGAAAACTTTTGTGCCACTCCCCTGTGGTGACCTCTGAAACGTGTTTTTCATACTCCTCGACAGCCTCTTCTGGTGATGAAAATCGTTGACCGCGTAATTGGTTCTTAATTTTTGGGAACAGAAAAAAGTCACAAGGTGCCAGGTCGGGACTGTATGCAGGATGACTCATGAGTTCTACATTTTTCGTCTTCAAAAAGTCGTTTGTCTGTCTGGCCGTGTGAGAACTAGCATTGTCGTGGTGCAGGATGATACGGCGTTTACGGTTATTTTTACGGAGTTCGTCAATAACTTCCGGCAAACAAATGGTCGTGTACCAGTCACTATTCACGGTACGACGATTTTCTAAAGCAACAGTAGCCACGTGTCCAGTTTTATTAAAAAAAGAAGCAATCATCCGCTTAGATGCACTTTTCACGCGCGCCACTTTGGTTGGTTTCGGCTCATCTTGAAAGACCCATACGCTCGATTGCTGCTTTGTTTTGGGATCGTAGCAATAAATCCATGTTTCGTCACCTGTTACTATGTCCCACACCAAATTTGACGCACCTTCGTTGAATCTGGTAAGCATGGCACTGCACCAAGTGACGCGGTCCGTTTTTTGAGCCTCGGTCAAGTTGTGTGGGATCCACCGCGAGCACAGCTTTCTCACACCCAAATGTTTGTGTAGGATTGATTGTATTTGACTCATGCCTATTTCTAAGGATGCGCGAATTTCATGGTAGGTCACATGCCTGTCTGTTTCAATCATACGGCGCACAGCATCGATGTTTTTGTTGGTCACAGCGGTGGACGGCCGACCATCGCGAGATTCGTCACTGAGATTGATACGACCACGCTTGAATTCTGCAAACCAGCTATAAACAGTCGTCTTGCATGGTGCTTTATTGCCAAAAGCTGTTTCAAGCCGAGCGATGCTCTGTTGAGCTGTCAAATTACACTTAAAATCGTAGAAAATCATACTACGAAAATTTTCCCGAGTTAAATCCATGTTGATGCAGACACACAATTTTTTAAATGGCGCCACAAGGTAAAAACAAAAGACAGTCAGATGAAACAAACTGCATTCTACAGCCAAAGAGTTCTATTTTCAAATGTTGCAATAAATTTTTAAATATTGTTTATGTAAGTGGCCAGTTCCGGAAACTTTTAGTGTTACCTATGTATAAACATATTTTTTTTCTCGAGATCGTTGCCGTCGCGTATGACAGAATATTATAATTATAATAATTTTTTGTTTTTTTATTCGCAGAGATTCACAAATGGCTCAAACTGTTCTAAAATCATCAGTGGTACCGTAGACTAAATCTATGGTGGTCAAAGGTGTTGGTACTAACAGTTCATGCTAGTGGAAAATGCGCTTTCAACTCTTATTTCACATTGCAACATTCAAAAGTTCGCGACAATGTGAAATGGCTCATGCACCAAAGGAATTAAAAGCGCATTTCCCACTATCGGAGAACTGTCAGTTCTCTCCTTCGTGCAAAAGATATACTTTAGTAACTAATTATTGGACGATGGTGATTTATTTTACTACATTTTTAACTGGAAGCATTATTTTAGGTGTTATTGTTATTTTTTGTAATTTCTTCCCAATTCTGAAGAACTGAAGAACAAATCCTTGCCGTTTTGATCAATAAATGTCTAAATTTTTATTGATTATATAATTTTAGTACCTTTAATATCATAACAAAAATATCATGTGTTTTTAACAGGTAGTGCTAGAAAAAATACTAAAACTAGGTTTTTCCGGTTAAACTTAGAATCACCCAAGCTCCTAGGGTAAAGTCCGAAAATTCGGCATTAACCCTAATAAAACTAGGTCGTTTCGCTTTACTCGACTCCCGCATTTTTAATCACCACACCAGCAACCAGAGGAGGTGTCACATGGTCCGAAAAAAAAATGTCCACAATAAGTCACAAATCTATAAAAGTCCTGAATCATTAAATGGACTGATTCAACCGTGAGCTAGTCCGTGGACGATGGACTATATCGGACCTACATGGCTTTCGGACTAGTCCATGCCAGTCCGCTAGTCCGTTGTGTTTTACGAAATGGTTATGAATGGTTTTATGCAAGTAAAGCATGAAAAAATAATGTTATTCGACGGATGTAATGACGACTTTATTAAAGGAGTCGATATGTTATTTATTTTTTCATATTTTCTTTGTATTGTCCTATGTATATTATACCTAATAAGATGACTTTCATTTTAACAGCCAAACTCATACTTTAGACTCGGTAAGTGATCAAGACCAAGGTTCAGTGACCCTGTTAGCGAAATACGAAAAATATATTTTATGCCTCTATACTTGTTCAAGAACAACCTTGCTCGACTCAATTAGTAGAGGACGTCTAAGTTTTATTTTTCGTAATTTAAGACAGGGTCATTAACCTTGGTCCTGACCACTTACCGAGTCTCCAGTATGAATTTGGCTACACAAACGAAAGTCGTCTTATTTATGGTGTCTCCCGTTTATACAAGGTGACATTTATTTATGCAGCCATATCCATACTGAAGACTCAGTGAGTAGTCTGTTCTGTATCAAGGTTCGATGACCCTTTTTAGGATATTCGAAAATTATTATTCTCCTTTTATCTACAGACGCAAGTCCAGCCCCGAGTCTATTCTATTTTGGAAAATAAGCAAAAAGTGTTATAGTTCCGTCATACTGATCACTTATTGTATGAAAGACCCTGTTACCTGTCTGGTCTGCACAGAGAATGACTCAGGCTGGGCCCATTGACAGAGTTACGTAATACCAGCGGACAGTAACAAGGTTTTTCAGATGAACGATTTAAGTAATACAAAATGACACTCACTCAAGTCCAGTAAAATATTGACGGCGTCAAGATACCTCCAGAAGTCCGAAATCTGGGGTCCTCGCTGCTTGTGCCGTTTCGCTGCTCCAGTGCTGGCCGAGCCGGTAATATGGAGGGGAAAGACAAAGGCAGGGAACAGCAGGAAGTCAAAGGAATGTGGCCACGGAGATTTGCTACGTGTCACCAAAATTCTGACGCAACCACCAAAGTATCTTCATGGAATTAGCTCGGCTTCTACGAGAACAATTCCCCAATACGGTTTCACTAGAAGACCTTTATTTTTATACACATATGGCCCCGAAGCAGGAATCTATTAAAACCTTTCAGGCACCCAATTTTCTCAACACCCACACGGAAGAGCAAAATCACCACGTCATGTCGATCAAATCATAGACAAGCAGTAATAATAAAAAACAAACAAAGTGATTACACCGCCGCTAGCGGTCTCTAAAACTGCAGATTATAAAACTGCGAACCAAGCGCGTTCAGCTTGACTGTGGCGCGAACAATCCCCCGCATCGGACTGATGCCCCTAACAGAACGTTAGCTCAATCAATCGGGAGCCGGGAGAGTGTTGCTACAGCTCGTCGCAGAATCGAACCTCCAACCAACACCTCAGCGACACGAGGAGTCCCATCCCCACCGTATATTAACTTGATAATGCGACCCCGGCGCCAATGTAGAGATGCCAAATTTGCATCCTTCAACAAAACTAAGTCTCCTTCTTTCGGAGGTTCGGTCCTGTCTGTCCACTTCACCCGCTGCTGTAACAAATGCAGATATTCCAACGACCAACGATTCCAGAAGTCCTGGCCCATTTGTTGCAACATTTGAAAACGTGACAACCGGGTTGTACGTTCTTCCCTCCAGGGGTATTCCGGCAGGGCAGTGAGAGGCTGCCCAATCAAGAAATGGCCAGGAGTCAAGACCTCGAGGTCGTTTGGATCAGATGACAGGGGACAGAGAGGACGAGAATTGAGGACGGCCTCAACTTTACAGAACATAGTGACGAGTTCCTCGAAACTTAAAATGGTCTCCCCGATGACGCGGCGGAGGTGGGTCTTGGCCGACTTCACGGCGGCTTCAAAAATCCCCCCCAGTGGGGGCAAATTGGCGGGCTGAACCGCCAAGTTATCCCCCTCTGGGCGCAGATATGACTTAAACTAACACAATTATTTTCTAAAAATTTATATACATCTTTTAAATAGTTTGAGGTACCCTGGTAGTTTGTGCCATTGTCAGAGCGGATCAATAAAGGTAGACCCCTACGCGAAACAAAACGGTCTAACGCAGCAACGAAGGCCTCCGTGGACAACGAGGACACTAATTCTAAATGGACGGCCTTGGTGGACAAGCACACAAATACGCACAGGTAAGCTTTAACAATCCGAGCGTTACGAAGAGTGGAGGTCTTGACCGAGAACGGGCCTGCCATGTCCGTGGCGACTCCTTCGAATGGTCTCGACTGGGTGATCCTGTCAGCCGGCAGATCTCCCATCTGCGGCTGCATCAATGAGGCTCGCAGTCTGTAACAAGGAACACAGGAGAAAACTACATTGCGAATTACCCGGCGAGCAGACAATATCCAAAACTCCCGCTGTAATATCGCCAATAACGCATTGCGTCCCGCATGAGAGTTACAAACATGTCGGTCAGATACCAAAAGCTTTACTAAAGGACCCTCCTTGGGTAACAGCAGAGGATGACGGCTTCCGTATGGCAGGTCAGCTTTCCGAAGTCGACCTCCAACACGCAGAAGTCCCTGTGAATCCAGAAAAGGATTTAATCTAGCGACCGCTCCCTTCAGCTTGGCACGTTCATCGCAAAGAATCTGCAATTCAGACATGAAACGGTCCGCCTGCACTACCTTGACCCAGTGAAGCAGTGCATCTCGACGCTCCTCGGCACTCACCACTGGCGACAACTGTTTATTTCGGGGGTTACGACAATTATTTATAAAACGCTTAATCCAACTAGTAACCGCCAATAATTTGTCCAAACTACTATATCTCCCAGTCAGCCAATCAGGATTTAAATCGGTCTCTGCAACTAAAGCATGCACACGCAGCCCTGGTAAAATCTGGGTCGTCCTATCCACTTGCTGAACAGGTCAAGAAGCCTCAGGTCCCCTGAGCCACTCCGGACCCCACCATAAAGCATGTGACACCAACTCCGGCGCTGTGCAGCCCCTCGATGCGCAGTCTGCAGGATTACATTCACCTGGGACATGCCTCCAATTAATATGAATACCTATGTTCTGAATTTGCGAAACCCGGTTTCCTACAAAAATCTCTAAGGTATGCGGAGCCGCGCGCAACCATGCTAGCGCGACCTGACTATCCGACCATGCATACACATCCTGAAAATCAACATTGGCAGCTAACTCCCGAGATGTATGATTTAGTAATCTAGCTAAAAGATGAGCTCCGCTTAATTCTAATTTAGGAATAGTAAGACGAGTACGTATGGGAGCAACCTTGCTTTTCGCTAGAAGTAACACAACATTGACGTGACCCTGACTATCAACTGTTCGTAAATATAGGGCCGCAGCGTAGCCACGCTCGGACGCATCACAAAAGCCATGCAAACTAGCTTGGTACTTCCCTGGCGGCAAAATCCGGCGAGGCAAGGCAACCTGGCTGACCTCCTCCAACGATGAAATCAGCTCCAGCCAACGGAGACCCGGTGAGCGGCTCGTCCCACGACACGCCCAGGATCCACAGCCGTTGCAGCAGACACTTCGCTGAGAAGATCACCGGACTGATCCAGCCGTTCGGATCAAACATGCGAGCGATGGTGGACAGCACGGTCCTCTTCGACCATACTCTTTCTGGTTTCAATTCCACCTGAAACGTGAAAATATCATTTACCGGTTGATATTTCATTCCTAAAACCACTATCATATTAGGATCGTCCACCTCAGCAAACAGGTTAGGGTTCTGTTGGTGATCCTCTGGAATACCTTCTAACAGACGGGGCTCATTCGATAACCATTTTCTTAACTCGTAGCCTCCCGCTGCTAGTATAGCAATTAATTCATCCCTGAGTATAAGAGCTTCCTCAACTGTTTGGGCCCCAGTACACACGTCGTCCACGTAGAGGTCACGTGTCAACACGGCTGCCGCACGTAATAAGCATCTTATAGCTATATATGGACTTGATTTCAAACCATATATGTTGGTGTTGAGCTCGTAGACTGTCACTGGGTCCTCTGGGTGCTCCCGCCAGAGAATCAACTGGAAACGCCTGTCGTCAGGATGAATGACAGTCTGCCGGAACATCATCTTAATGTCGGCTCCAAACACCACCTGATGTCTTCTGAAATTTAAAATTATATCTATGACATCCCGATGAAGCTTTGGCCCAGAGTGTAGACACGAATTCAACGAGACTCCTGTTGAGGTGGGCGCCGACCTGTCAAACACGGTGCGCAGCTTTCCTGAAGAAGTCTTCAATACTGCATGGTGAGGTAGGAAGTAATGCTCAGTAGAGCTCCAATCTACTCGAGCCGGTGACATATGACCTAGTGCTTCGTACTCACGCATGAAGTCAATATATTTCTCACGTAGCACTGGGTCACGCTGCATGCGCCGTTCCATAGCCAGCAGTCGCTTCTCTGCCAGTGCTCTGGATTGTCCAAGAATAGGAGGGGATGCTGTAAAAGGCAACCGCGTTACAAATCTCCCTGAAGCTAGCCTCGTAGTGTTGGCTTGAAAAAAGGCCTCACATTCTGCATGTTCCGGGTCCACCCTCGGAACCATGGGAGGCTCCTCTACTTCCCAGAACCGATGCATCATCTTAGCAAGGGATGCTGTATTGACGACCCTCGACTCATCCGGAGTGTAGTCATCGAAGACTGGTTCCAACACAGCATGTCCAAAGATGGTGGACACCGCCAACAGTGATGAGGTGCCTAGTGCCTTCTGGGCACCCAAAAGAATCCATCCCAATACATCCGAGCCCAAGAGGACGTCCACTGGGCCGGGAACATAAAACCTGGGATCAGCTAAATTTAAATTAGACGTGCACGATAGTATAGATGGGGAGATATCTGAGGAGGGCTGCCAGCCTACGATATCATCCATAACCATAGCTGCAGCTGCAATCCTCAAAGTGGAGGAACGTACCGAAGAAAACCTTATATGAGTTCGGCCTACCAAACGTTTAACTTCTAAACCCCCAATACCAAGAAGGGGCACCGAAGAAGGCTCCAAGTTCAAACCCAACATATTAACTATCCGTGTGGTCACCATACACCCTTGGGACCCTGAGTCCAGGAGGGCCCTTACCCTAACCGAATCTCCACGGGGACCCCATATGCAAACTATTGCAGTGGGCAGCAGAACCGTCCTCGGCTCTGCGCTAGTAGAGTGGCAGGCTAGATATTGGCTGGTCGGCCTCGCCAACCCAGGGTGAACCCACTGCCCTACATATGGTGAGCGAGTACACATCGCCATCCTTGGGGGGGCGTAGCCTGCCGCTCTCCCATACCTAAAATAAGGTGGGTGGTACTCTACCCGCGGGTACTCATGAGACGGCGGCGAGTATCTCTGCGGCTCCTCCCGACTATACTCCCTTCCAGTGGGCGCCGGCACTGGCGCGGGAAATTGAGGTCCATTAACCGGTGAAGTGAAACCCCCGCCCGTAGGGCCTTCTTCCCTCGAAGAGTCCCGAGGCGGGCCCGCAGTTGCAGAAACATGGGGGCCACTTCCATAATCTTGAATGGGCCCCTCACCCGTGGAGTACCCCCAACCCCGGGGCCTCCTAGCCGGGCCCGCAGTATAGCCCTGTACCGCAGGTGCATGCTCCTCAAAATTATTAGGGTGTGCATGACTCACCCGAGAACTCTCTCCCCACTCCGACGGGTGCGCGCCTCGTCCTGGACGAGGGCCCCTCGACGGGCATGGCTGCTGTGCGGACGGTGAGGCTGCTCCCCCGCCCGTAGCGCGACGCTGGTGCTGCGACGTGGAGACTGCTCCCCCTCTCGCAGCAGGTCCGCGCTGCGGTGCCGGAGCCAGCGCACCAGACCTGTTAGCACACAGCAGTAAATGGTGAGCTCTTCCACATGCAGAACAAATACCTTGCCTGGAACAATCGCGCACGAAGTGATCTTCCATGCAATGGAAACATAAACGCTTGGCTTTTACCAAGCACCGCCTTTCGCTGACCGGCAGCTCAGCAAACTCAGGGCACCCTCGCAAAGCATTTCCCAAACGCTTACACTGAGGACATGTCTGTTCCCCCACGGCAGCAGTCAGCGCAGCCAAGCGAGCTGCCACACGTCCCCGGGACGGCGGCACTCCCTGGGCGTCACTGCGTCGCGATGTGCCGGCGGATCTTCCCAAACTACCGCTAGATGGCGCCAATTCCAACGGAGACGACTCCACAGCCCTAGCTTCAAACTCCGAAAATCGCATTAAGTCCGTAAAGCTAGGCAAAGCACTGCCGTCCCGTTCCGCCATCTCGCGTTCAAACCGTGAACGAGAGTCAGCCGGCAACTTGCTCAAAATGATGTGTACCAACAGATAAGACCACTCATCCACTGGTAGTCCTAACATTTTTAACGCGTTATACGCCACTGTAACGGGTGTGAGTAACTGAGCCCTGATATGCGATCTAGATGTAACCCGAGGTAGACCTAACAGCTGACTCGCATGCGCGTCTGCTAACAACCGGACGTTCTGATATCTATTGTTCAATAACTCCCATGCGATGACGTAGTTATGATCCTCAACCATCAGATGTTGTACCAATGATCTAGCCTCCCCTTGTAAACTGGACATCAAGTACGCCATTTTCTGTGCGTTGGACAGATCCTGCCTACCGTCTACCAAAGAAGTAAACATATTCTTAAAGGCGACCCATTGCTCCATACGTCCATCAAAGTGACCAAGCTCTAAGGTAGGCAGTCTGCTGTGCAACCCTACACCTTGACTACTGGTGCCCAATTTGACATCCGGGCCCCCAGACTGCAATCTCTTGATCGTACATGCCACCTGCGTAGTCTCATTGTAAATGTCTATTATCTGCTCCATATCACTATTAGGGCTAGCCATTACCTCCGGTGGCAGCTCCTGGTCCAACAGCTCCATGAGCGCCTGCTCAGCTTTCTCGAGGCGATGCTCCATCTGTGAGTACCGCTCCAGGACTGCATCGCCCCGATTAGCTCGAGCCAACAAGCCTTGAACGCTGACAAACCAGCGCAGCTGGCTGGCCAAGATGTTCCTCGGAGAAGTCTTCGACATTGTAGACCGGGAATTGAGAGATAGGTACAAACAATGAAAGACGGAACTGAAAATGTCACAAACCACAAAGCGCCCCAATGTATACACTCAAACAAGTTGTCACAGTAACTCAGTAAATACAAAATGTTATTAATATAAATAAACTAACTGCCTTGTAACAGTGCACTCAAACAAGCCTACAATAGGTCGTTATATTATATTATAACCAAATATCTTATATAAACACAAACAACCGAGTTATAAAGCTAACCAACTTTTACTAATATAAATGACCTATTTAACTGTCTTGCCCTAACAAGTGTGTAGACCTCTATAAAAAATATACACCAACAAGGTCTAACAATTACAATTTAACTCTGTGTACAACAACCTAAACAGCGCTAATAAAGTTATATGTTTATCCACAATACAAACAACCAGATACAATATATGTCAAACAACTAACAGGAAAGGTTGTAGGTACCTAAAGCTAAAGGAGCTGTGTAAATATCCTTCCAGCTTACATAAACCTATTCATATACACAATCCGAGTACTGTAGTATGAGAAATAACAAAATATTCTATTTGATCTCGCTTTAGGTTACAAACTACCTACCTAAAACAAAGTATAATTCACAAATTATCTTACAAGGCCAACGGAGCTACTAAAAATATATCGGTTCGGCTTATATAAACAGAATATATCTTGGTCCGGGGTTGTTTAATATCCGATATTAAGCAACTCAACCGCGGTCTGCTTACCAAAAAATGTATGAAAGACCCTGTTACCAGTCTGGTCTGCACAAAGAATGACTCAGGCTGGGCCCATTGACAGAGTTACGTAATACCAGCGGACAGTAACAAGGTTTTTCAGATGAACGATTTAAGTAATACAAAATGACACTCACTCAAGTCCAGTAAAATATTGACGGCGTCAAGATACCTCCAGAAGTGCGAAATCTGGGGTCCTCGCTGCTTGTGCCGTTTCGCTGCTCCAGTGCTGGCTGAGCCGGTAATATGGAGGGGAAAGACAAAGGCAGGGAACAGCAGGAAGTCAAAGGAATGTGGCCACGGAGATTTGCTACGTGTCACCAAAATTCTGACGCAACCACCAAAGTATCTTCATGGAATTAGCTCGGCTTCTACGAGAACAATTCCCCAATACGGTTTCACTAGAAGACCTTTATTTTTATACACATATGGCCCCGAAGCAGGAATCTATTAAAACCTTTCAGGCACCCAATTTTCTCAACACCCACACGGAAGAGCAAAATAACCACGTCATGTCGATCAAATCATAGACAAGCAGTAGTAATAAAAAACAAACAAAGTGATTACACCGCCGCTAGCGGTCTCTAAAAGTGCAGATTATAAAACTGCGAACAAAGCGCGTTCAGCTTGACTGTGGCGCGAACACTTATCAAGCCTGCAGTATGAATTTGGTTGTATAAATAAATGTCACCTTATTTAGCCAAATTCATACTTTAGACTCGGTAAGAGGTCTCGACCAAGGTTTAATGACCCTTTCTGTGAAATACGCAAAATAAATTTTAAACTTTATAAACATAGACCTTTCATAAACAACTAGACTCACAATCTCGCTCAAAAAGTGTCCGCGATGCATTTTGGCACCGCTATGGGGTGGGTGACAAAATCGAATGACAATTTCATACAACTGACATTGCATCTTATGTTAACGACATGTTGTTTATGAGAGGTCAATGTTTATAAACTGTAATAATCGAGTCGAGGTTGTTCTTAAACAAGTTAAGAGGCACAAAAAAACGTTTCGCGTGTTTCGCAAGCAGTGTCATTGGACCTTGCCTGACCACTGACCGAGTCTCTAGTATGCTATGTAAACGAAAGGCACCGTATTTAATCAACAGTATAACAATATAATAATAAATAACCAAAATAAAGGAGTAGTGTTCAGTTCAGTTAGAGACTGGTAATCTTCTTGCCAAAAGACAAATAAGAACCTTATACAACGTGAAATTTAAGTCATTTTGTTAATGAAAAATGGTGATATAACTCGTCCATATGAACAACTTTTGCCATAAAGCCAATCCTGAAATCATGAAAAAAAATCAGCTGTTTCATACATTTGGGTCGAGTAGGTATTTAACTTTTCTATGGAACTGCTCATATTTTTTGTTGGGTCAATAGTGAAAGTTGTTCATATGGACGAGTACTGTCACCAGTTTTCGTTAACGAAATGACATAAATTTCACGTTGTATAAATAAATAAATGTGCTGTCTTAGTTAAGGGATCCAGTTCCGTTTTTACGGATAAACCGTCTTAGTAAATTACATTGCTTGCATTTCACAAATCCTACATATTCAGAAGTAACTGCGTCACAAATACGCCAAAAAATCTGCCAAACGCTTTTCTTTTTGCCGTCTTCAATTAGGTTATAAAACAGACTTTTTAGTATTCATCTTTGTTATTAATTTTTCAAAACAAATACTTTTATTTAGCGAGTCGTCAATCACGCACAAAGTGTGGAAACAGACTAATTTGACGAAGCGTAAAGAAGTATTTTTTGCATCGTTACCGCGAAAGCATTTCGGCACTAGGGTTATCGCACGCATTACGCGTAAATAATTGTCTTTTTATCTTCTTTTTTTAAATAGTTCATATAAGAAGTTGTATTATTTACTAAATGAAAGAAAACAATTGCGGGCGTTTATGTATGTATGTTTAGGTGGTAGAGCTAATGCCGGGCTCGACTGTGGAGGTACCACCATCTTACTCGGAAATCCTCCCGAAGTTATTCGAGGGAGAGTAAGAGGACAGCTCTCAGGCAAAAAAAACCAAGCGGCCCACCATTGCCTGGGACCGATGGATGGCGGTATATCCATCCCCAATTGCCGGGCCTTATATAAATCAGACTGGTGACGGGCAGCGGCGTCACTGGTGCAAGGGTTTCGGCACCGCGCTCACCAACCCGCCTGCCCAGCGTGTGTGAGTATGGGCGTTTCTTCCAGGAGGACCGCCAAGAGTGGCTAAATCCTGGAAAGGCCTATGTCCAGCAGTGGACGAAACAGGCTGATGGATGGATGGATGTATGTACACCTACTAAATAACATTGAATATTTTTGTGAAATTTTAAATGAAATTGGTTAATAATGAAATTGATGCTTGTAATGGTTTCCACTAAGTGGAACTTTTCATGCATTTTGATTGAAATGCACTTTTACTTGTGCACTGTATTATTTTAACTAAACCGGTTTCGCTATGATAGCATTTTCTAAGGTTTATTATTATACAACGTGAAATTTAAGTAATTTTGTTAACGGAAACTTACTTGTCCATATAAATAACTTTTACTATGGAGCCAACCCTGAAATCGTGAAAAAATATCAGCTGTTCCATAGAAGAGTTCAATACCTACTCGACCCAAATATAGGAAACGGCTGATTTTTTTTTCATGATTTCAGGGTTGGCTTCATAGTAAAAGTTGTTTTTAAGGACGAGTAGTATCACCAGTTTTCATTTACAAAATGACTTAAATTTCACGTTGTTTATAATGATTGCTGCTACATTCGTTTGTTTACCTGCAATATAGCACAAATATAAGTGCATTTCAATGCAAACAGTTATTAGTTCTCAGACCGAAACTACAATTTTTGATAAACGTCGTATTCTTTTGTGTTTGAAATAAAGAAACATGTCAGTTTTGACTCTTTGAATTTAAGGATGGTTGTCATAAGCGCAGCAAATCAAATTGTGAGCGTGACCAAATATAATGCTATTTCATTTCGCAAAATTACGTGCACGCTTGATGAAACTTACGAAGGCAACACAATCGCACCGATTTCGTCGATGGCACGATTTTTTTAAATTCCAAACGGTTCATTGAACCTTGGCCCTTGAACTCTTACCGAGTCTCCATTATGTTTTTGGCTATATAAACGAAATGCACGTAATATTTGACAGCTCTCAAAATAAATTTTCTTATCGTCTTGGTTGATTTTCAGTAACACATTTCAAAACACGAATTAACATAAAACAAAATAAGTAAGCATGAATGAAGTTAATGTAATTTTAACATTTCCTTAAAAAAGAAAAACCAAATATTATTACATAATAATATATTATTTATATTACTGTTATTTTTTATAAATATATCCCAATAATTTATATTTACCGCGATATGCATGCCACAACCCTTACTCGTTGCTTAATTGCACCTGATTTGCACTCGAAATAACGTATTACTTAGAGAATTTCTTTCTGAATCCCACAATCGCGCCTGAATGCTAATCAATTTACGACTTTAAGCCTTACACAGATGATTTACTAATCCGAAAGGGATGCTCCCCGCACCCCCTGACTATGCCTCTCGCTCAGCTCTCATACGCTCGCTATGTCTTGATTTTGTGGGCTGTTCCACTGCGCTCCAAAACCCATTGTTCTCAAAATTTTAATAAAATCCACCACGCTCCAAGAATTTTTAACAATCATATAACAATAAAATATTTCAATATTTTAGTTCCACCGCGCTTCAAGAATGAAACATTATATTAAAATCATTAAAAAGAATTTAAGTTGGATACACGCCTTAGAATCCGCGGTCAAAAAAAACAAGCTATATATTTATTTGTGTATAACCAGAAACTTTAAAAATAATTTATTATTTGCCTTAATACTATAGTATACTATAGTAATACTATACTGTTGCCTTAATAATATAGGTGTCTATATTATTTCAAAAATTAAAAGTACCAAAATGGTTCCACAGCGCTCCAAAATAAAATAAGTAGAGTCATAAATCATCATAAAAACTTGGAGCGCAGTGGAGTACATTCTTGGATCGCAGTGTAATAACCCGATTTTGTATTCTTTGCATCATCATAAAAAACTTACTTACCTATGAATTTATCTCGGTATCTCACTTTATTGTTAAATCGGAAGCAAAGTAGTTTACGTTTAGCTAATAAATATGTAAAGTTAGTGAAGTGTGTAAAATTCAAAATTAGTGTTTTATAATAAAGTGATAAATTAAATTAAACCTAAACCGATATCTTAATTAATTAAAATAATACAAATACTACAATTATATCTTTATACTATTTTGAATAAATATTATTTATAATAATTTTAATTCAATAATTTTATAATGTGCATGTTTCACTGAGAAAGTTTTCAGGTATAATGAAAAATGTGAATATCTTAGAAAAATACACAAAAAAATTTTGACTACTTACTTGTAACACTGTATTTATTGCATAAACCTCTTGAAATAATTTAACGGACTAGATCGGACTGTTTCGTACCGTTGTGGCTTTTTACCGATAACGGACTAAGCCGCTCCAAGCCCCTTTAGTTTAGGATTCGCCTATAAAGTCCATCGTACCTAGTTCGAGTCCATTTAAACGGACTACTTCGGACTTCTTTCTTCAGTCCATTGTGACACCTCTGCCAGCAACACAACACGCCCCTCCTCGTTGAGCGACGTCGTAGGTTTTTTTTTTCACTCATTTTTTTTTCTTTCATTCCGTACCCAACAAGCGTTGAATAGACCTTCCTAGGTATTTACGGGTAAACTCCAAATTTTCGGAATTTACCCAAAGAACATGGATAATCCTTAGTTTCACCCGGGTAAATCTAGTTTTACTCATTCTTCTAGCATCACTCGTGACGTGACATATATATTTTACTAGCCTTTGCCCGCGGCTTCGCCCGCGTTCATTAATTCTTTGCCCTGTTTTCGGCTTAGGCGTCATTTTATAACCACGCCTGACCAGAGTCACTAAACAAAAAAAAACATACAAATCTATGAAGTGGTTCCCGAGTTAAAATCGTTTATTCAATCTTTGCTCCGTTTTCAGACTGGGCGTTATTTTATGAACACCCCTTATTGCCTTTGTGTGGACCAGGGTCAATACGATGATAATGAAAAAAACCACATCTAAATCCGTTCAGTTATTCTCGAGTTTTTATTCTATCTTAGTCCCGTTTTTGGCCTTTATGAACACGCTATAAAGCCTATAGATGTCCTTTACGGGGTCTCAAACTAACTCCATTCCAAATTTCATCAAAATCGGTTCAGCCGTTTTGACGTGAAAACGGAACGTACAGACAGAAAAACAATCACATTTTTCCATTTATAATATTAGTACGGCAAGAGAAGGGATAGGGATAAGCAAATGAAACTTACTGAATATCGATATCACCTAAACTACTCTAGTCACTTGAAAAATCTTATCGATGAAACAGCACTAAAGCGGAAACGGATTTTGTTGTTGTCACGTTGGTATAAATTAATACGTGGAAGTTTATTTTGTCTTACCAAAATTTAAATTATGTACATAGATAGCTTATCCCGTTCTTCTTATCTCTTTCTTCTAACGGTAAGAATTAACTTGGCCATACAATAAAATAAAAAAAGACTAATATTCATTTTAACAATAGATGTGTTCCGTTTTGATCGCATTAACATCTTCAATGCATCTTATTATTGACGCCATTTGCAATCCCTTAAATCATTTATCAAAAAACATTAAAGCCCGCACCAAAGATTTAATAATGATTTATCTTGGAAAAACTGTATAAAATTGACTTCTGTGACGGGGATAATAATAGCTTCTGTTGCAAAGACCCGTCTCAAAAATTGTTTTTCCCTCTAATACTAACAATGTTAGTATTCATGACATCAAGAAACCTATACAATAAAAAAAGGTTGAATCTATTGTATCATTTTTATGATATTTGTTTTTAAATTGAAACATGCATTTAACAAGATACGCAGCTAAATCATCAAAACGGCTGGTAACTTTCTGCTTGTAGCCTAATTTTAAGAGACAGCTCTCCAAAGTCACTATATGGTTATATTAAAGTAAATTCTGAAGGTCTTAATTTTAGTTTTAGTGCTGTCAAAACTTAAATGTTTGCAAACCAATATAGGTTCTGTTGTTAATACTAAAGAACTATTTTGGAATAAAGAAAATTTAGTTTTGACAGCACTAAAACTAAAAGTAAAGCCTTCAGAATCGGCTTTACTATTATTCAAACAACTAATAAAAATAGCCACAGCTTTAAATTTAATTCCAAAATTTCGCAGCTTTTCAAAATGGAACATTTAATCGTGTCAATGCAATGATACAGTTGATGTGAAAAACGCTACGGATCCTAACCTTGAATTTTTTTTATCGATCTATGTAGCAACACTAATAATTTCCGCCATATTTAGTTCAAAGTACATCACTATTCCAGATACAGAAATCTTTGAATGTTGGTATCAAAGAGGAAGTGAAAATCAATACACATACTTATTGATCTTGTGTTTACCAATTAATTAGAATGTTTTTTTATAGTAGTGTTATTAAAAAGATAGTAAATTATCTTAGTGATTGACTGTTAACGGATGGAGTTTGTTTAGAAAAACATATATAAATAAATATTTATCTATCATGTAATATAAAAATATAAAGTGTGATAAAATACAATTATTTTATTTTTAATAATCATTTAATTAAATTTATTGTAAAATATGCTTAATCCAAATATATTATAAAAAGTAACTTACGGCGCAGAATCGCGCCCTGTGCGCATCACTTTGCGCAGCTGTTGGCAGCACTGCTTCCTTTCCAAGCCACTCACTCTTTACCGGCCTGACGCCGCCATTACCACGCTACTTGATCAGATTCTGTCAGTTTGTGCGTGTTTAGTGAAAAAATCTTTGGAAATTTTGTGATTTTGCTGCTGTTGTGTTCTTAGTTTTCAGAAACACTTCTATTCCAATATGTCTGACGAAAAAAAGGTATGTGTTTAGTTGTAATAACAGACTTGTTTCGACTCATATAAAATAATGCTTTACCGACATGGCGTTCTTTGTATTGTAACATGATTTTCTGCGTAATTTCCCCACGAAATACGCCGTTTCCACTTTACATCTACGAATTAGGTGATTACAAATATCTCATTTTTGTTTTTATTGGTGTTTCAGGGAGAAAGCGAACACATCAACTTGAAAGTTTTAGGTCAGGATAATGCTATTGTCCAATTTAAAATTAAAAAACACACGCCGCTAAGGAAATTGATGAATGCCTACTGTGACAGAGCGGTATGTACAACTTTAAACTATTGTTTACTAACAGTTATCTGAGGTTTTAACCATCGTTATCAATAGTCCATTCTAACCCTCAAAACTTGCATTTCAAGCTGCAATAAAACTACCACCCATTCTACAATATCTTTCCTCTTTCAACTTATTTATTATAAATAATTTAATATCACTGTATTCTGTGTTTGGCACTTTCTGGTGAGGGTGTGGAAAAGTGGGCACTTTTTGAAAATGGGTGTGAACTGTTAGGTTGCTATGTTTACTTATTTCTGCCCATTTTCCACTGGCTGCACCAGTTTATTCTATTTAAACAGTTAAAAGTGAAATGCTATTTCCATTTTATACCTGGGGTCTTATTGTCTAATTTCGACATTCATCGCAATCTCCTTCAAACGCACTGTGATTACCAAGAAATGACATCACACATCATTTTTAGCCAATCACAACATCCTTGATGGTCATAGCGATAGATATTGAAGTTAGACAATAAGGGGGCTGGTCCAAGCTACAATTATTTAAATCTCACTTGGTTATTTCCTTGTCACCATTCAAAATTTATAGAATGGGGTGTCAGCTGCCCATATATAACCTCTTCTGTCAGATGTGATGTCTTCATACTATATTAGATACTGGAGTGGGTTGAATACTATTCAGTGAATAGCCAGGTTGGTTGGGGTGTAGATATGGGGGCAGTACTGGAAAAAGACTTGGAACACTTTTGCCATCCAGAAATCCTTCAGCGCAGAGGAGAGCTGTTACGTTTGAAGATTAGGTATTGCGAGTCACTGAATGAAGTAAAGTGATCACCATACATAACCTTCTTGGTTATTTCTTTATGATAACCCAGACATCCTTCATTTGTGGCCCCTTATCAATCTTAAAAAGCTTCAGAGATTTCAACACAATACTCACAATTGTAGAGTTAGTGCAGGATTTATTGCCACGTCTGTGAATGTAGAATAGGGCAAAGATCATCAATTCAGGCCTTAACCTTTAAAGAAGAAAATCAAATTAATGTCATTGCGGAATAGAAAAGGAAATCTGGACTTGAGGAGATCTGAACCGTGATTCAAACCTGGGACCTCTCGCTTACTGGGCGATTGCTCTCCCAACTGAGCTATCCTGTTCTCAACACGACCTGTGAGTTTACGCATCTGCTATCCCATACTGCAACATTAAGTTTAAGATACTCACATAATAGTGAGCCTCTTGGCGCCTAGAGGACACACACCTTTTTCTTTAAAGAAGACAACTACTGATAACATTGTTACATTTACAGGTTTAGAGTTATGTTAAAGTGCATTTCTTCAATTTCTGATTTGGTCTTCTCTCCTTTTTAGGGTCTATCCATGCAAGTGGTCCGATTCAGATTTGACGGCCAGCCCATCAATGAGAATGACACTCCTACCTCGCTGGAGATGGAGGAAGGCGACACAATAGAAGTCTACCAACAGCAAACCGGAGGGAGCCCTCTAGTGTAATTTTGTACTTTAAGGAACTGTCTATTTCTGTCTGAAACGCAGTGGTGTACCCCATCTCAAAACGTTAATATTAAGTTAATTTTAATAACAACTACGCATATGTAATTCGAGTCGAAACATGTACATGAATTTTTTGTAGCACACATTGTAGATTCTTCAGATTTTTGATGTGTGTTTCTTGAAATTCCAGTAAGCATAAGTTAAAATTTAACCAAATGTCGTAGGTAACTTTCCAACTGTATCAATGATTCCGATGTGATAATTTTAGTTCGACGTAAAAAGTATTTTAAAAATGCTGAGGATTTGTTTCTTTAATGCGGTAACTATTTATTGGGCTTTTCGTCCATTACCAACATCAGGTCTGTAACAACTTAAGTATCTGAAATAAACTAATTGTAAGAGTATTTGGGTATGTTTTACTTGAAATTCCTATGATTCACTATGGGAGCGTTCAAGTATTACGTAACGAATTTGGGGGGAGGGGAGGGTCTTGTAGCGAAGGGCCAACTCGAGTTGAAATTAATATCAACTCAGAGTCGACTCGGCTCGGTTATAATAAGCCAACCTAGTAAATGTTAGTCAAAATTTCAAATAAAAAATTAAAAAATATTCACTTTGTGGTTACGAGACGTTATACTAGGTGGGGGGGGGGGGGGAAGGTACAGAAAAACGTTACATGGGAAGGGGTAGGGGGGGGTCAAAAATTGCGTTATGTAATACTTGAACGCGTATATTAAGTTTTGTCAAAAGAATAAACTTGCACTTTGGTTACAAAATGTGGTGCAACATTATTATAATATTAGACTAAGAGTACTCCATCGATAACCTTACGTGGTCGTGTATCGGTGTATTCATTTGGTAACATGATGTTGGCGGCCCTTGGCCTGAAGCTTTTCATAGTTAGTAGAGTCTCAGTTTATAGATATGGAATAAACATTGCAATCACCAAAATTATTAAAAATTGGTATCAAAAGAAACTTAAGTAATAGTCCTGTAATAACTCTGTAAAAAATATAAAACTGCTGATTATATTAAGCTCCAGGAAGTTGCTAATGAAAACTATCAAATGAAGAGGCCTTCATTTATTCAAGGAGTTGTTTTTTATGGACTTCATATTTAAGATCAATACGGAAATATTGTTTATTTATCAATTCGAAAAAAAGAATACTTAAATCTAATATTAGTAATCTTACATTTAGACTTGCCTAACTATTCTAAATTCGGTGCACGCGATTTTCAACTTTAGGCGCATAGGCACGCTACCATTTTGGTACAAAATTTGATAATCCTTTTAAGTTTATGCCTCTATCACCGGTACTGATATTTGAAATGGCACCATTTTGCATAACGTTCTAATATTTATTTTGTTTTAAAGATATTAAACTGGTCGGATTTACCTACAAAGTTGTTTTCTTACCTTAAATTGAACCTATACCAAAATTTAATATTTTAGCCAGATAAGTATAGCGACTTTGTAAATGCCTGTAAAAAACTATAGAGGTTTCAAACTTTAGTATTTAATGAAACAGAAACGGGTTATCAAATTTTGTACTAAAACGGTGGCATGCCTATGCTCCATAAGCCAGTCACCGCGTTATAATAGTAAAACCGCTGAAGTGCTGAAGGAAGTCCTCTTATCTCTGTACGAATCCTTGGAGAATGAAATTCGACACTATGTCATAGTACTATACCTACTGTGACTACGTAGGTAGTGTTCCGTAGACAGAACCAGAACCGTGCCATTTTTGATATCGCCAACCTGCGTCCGATGCAGTCACAGTCACCCACCACTGCTGGTAACAAGTGCGGTCAAAACGGAACGAAAATTAATTAAATTTGAATAAAATGAGATTTTGTTATGTACAAGTAGGTACCTACAAAGCAATTATGATCGTTTTATGACGTCACGTAAAGGCCTTTCTACACATACTGAAGGTCACTAACGATGATTCATTGAAGTAAATAGCAACAACATACCTATTACTGTACCTACGTACACTTATTGCTCACCTGGCTTAGACTTCGTGGAAGATCCAAGCCGGCAATGTACTACATTAGGTTCAGATTTATTCAGTACTTATATACCTAGATGTTTACAAAAATAATACTTGTATTAAACTTGAGATGTAAATTAAATAAAATTAATCTCACAACACTTATGTACAATAAATCAATCTGCCTCGAAACGTCGGGTGCCTTTTCTCAAACAACAGGTAGGTAATAAAAATACATTGCGGTAGACCCGTCTAAATGAATATTAAGAAGTTCAAAGAAAACATTTTAATAATATTATGAATAAGTAAATCAAGTCAAACAAATGAATTACCTAATATAATAGAAATATGTATATAACAATAGACATCAATGTTATAAAATACCTACATGTGTTTAGATTAGTGATGTAATGCAATGCAATGTCATCCAAAAGACCTTCACTTATGTTTAAAATACCTATACACGAGCCAGGCGCTCATAGGAGTGGCAATGCCCCCCCCCCTCCCCCGAAACAGAAGCACCTTTAAGTATATTACGTTAATAATAAACCAAAGTTTTATAATTGTTTTCTGGTATTTAAGTAAGATAACAAAATATTGGCCTCCGCCTGAGCCAGATCCTGGATCCGCGCCTGCGGCAGCAATGTGCATACGTCGTCGGTCGGTACACTACTGACCATATCCACCGACGAAGTCATTTGAAGGAGAATAAAGTACTAAGTGGATAGCTCTCAAATATCTCTAATAGGTGGTAGAGCTGATGCCCGGCTCGACTGTGGAGGTACCACCATCTAACTCGCAATTCCTCCCGAAGTTATTAGGGGGAGAGTAAGAGAACTGCTCTCAGGTAATTCAGGCGACTCACCATTGCCTGGGACTGATGGATGGGTGGCGGTATATCCATCCCTAATTGCCGGACTTAACAGAATGGTGACGGGCAGCGGCGTCACTGGTGCGAGGGTTTCGGCACCGCGCTCACCAACCCGCCTGCCCAGCGTGTAAGAGTATGGACATTTATTCCAGGAGGATCGCCAAGAGTGGCGAAATCCTGGAAAGGCCTATGTCCAGCAGTGGACGAAACAGGCTGATGGATGGAGACAACCAAGTGGCTCACCAAACCTCGGACCGATTGATGGCGGTACCTACATACGAGTATATCCATCCTCAGCCCTTATATAAAACAGACAGTTGACGGACATTGGAGTTCGTCGAGGGCTTCATATCGCCTGCCCAGCGTGCGTGAGTATGGGAATTCCTTCCAGGTAGACCGCTAAGAGTGGCGAAATCTTGGAAAGGCTGATGAATGAATTGGGAAGCTACGCGACCGTACATAACCAGACCACTACTGAAAAAATTTGGGAAGATACCGAGTGTTTTTTTTTTCACTTAAAATCAAGTCTTACAGGGTGTAAATGCAAAGTCAAGAATCCCTTTAGGGTATGAAAGTATACACGATTCTGATGTCATTACGAGAAAAAAAAAATACCTTGAACTTTCACCAAAAATTCCATCATTTTTCTAAGCTACAGCTTCGCAGCTCACCCCGGCCTCCCTACACACCTAATTGCACCCCGCAACCCGCACCCCTCATCCGAGTGGCCAGTGAGGGTGTCCACGCGGTTAGTGTATTTGAGTAAAGACAATAGGTACCTACTGGTACTTTATTTATTATTATTTAGAGATCCCAGTGTTAAAAAAAATAAACACACCCATAAAGGATTCTTGACTTCGCTTTACACCCGAAATGTCATCCACATCTGGCACAGGATATTGTTATTATTTTATATTCTTCCGTAAATTAATTTTAATAAAGCTTTTTCCCGCGCTACCTATATGAAAAACTCTTTCCTCGACTGCTTTTTCTTCGACTTTGTTCAATAAAATTGTTAAAATCCCCCTTTTCCCTAAATAATGAATATCCAAACCGGAGAAAGTCGTTACTGAGTATATTTAAAAAAAGATTTGCAAACAGTTTTAAGTATACACCCTATTACCTACAATATATTTTACTGTTTAGAGTTTTTAATGAGTAGGTTTAAGTGGATAAATATCTAAGTATAACTTTCTCAAACAAACAAACCAAATTTAAAAAAAATGGACCTGCCCACAGAACAATGTGGGCCTGCCAATACAAAAATTCACACTGGATTTTCAAAATTAGAAAGAGCGTGAAATTATTTCTTTCATTTCCGCAAATGAAAGTCTTCGGGAAAATCAAATAAATAAAATATAATATATAAGTAAAATAAATTATAGTTTATTTTAGCTATATCTGTCCAATGAACTGGTAGGTATGTCCATCCTATGCATTTAACCTATCAAAATGTTTTTTGTTTCAGCTAACACAGCTCAATACGCGCACTACGTTTTCAATACGTTGGACCAAGATAGAAGTGGCTTGCTTAGTTTTGAAGTAAGTTTTTCTTATTTTATACTTAACTATAAATTATTAAATGTATTAACCGACCATTACAAATAGGAAAATAAAACAACCAATAATCGCCTCTAATTAATTTAATGCTAAAGAGGTCTTTGACCCTATTATGAAGGTCGGGTGCAGGCACGTATCCAGACTTTTGTTTTAGTTTCATCCCCATTCATTGAAACAACAATGTGAATTGTGAAATAAACCTCTGTAATCAGTTTAATCACTTTAATATTGTTAAGTATTTATCAAAAGTTCCGTACCTTTTTTGAAAAAGATGAAAAATGAACTTCCAAAATAACCTTTATGGGGTATATAACTATTTACGAATTGTGACGTCATTTCAAGTGCGGATGTATCCTTAGATAAGCGGATAGGTACCTATGTATGTTTTTGACGATAGGCACTTGGTTGAATTTTTCTTGATCTTCAACTTCAAAAATCTTTAAAATAAAACACTAGTGTGGTAAAGTTGACTTTGACAACAGTTTAGACGCAACTAAAGTAGGACTTAAGGAGCATTTGCATTGAAAATAATATTTTTCGTATTTTCCAAAATGGGTCATTAAACCATGGTCCGGACCGGACCATATAGGTACCGAATCTCCAGTAGAATCAAAGTCAGGGTCTGACATCGAGAAACTGGAACACCAACTACTTACTACAAATATGCCCGGAAACTCAGGGATTATAGTGTCCTGTCCATATATTCAACAGTCCTATTCTGTATATTCCAGGAATTTGTAATCGGGTTATCAATACTATCAAGAGGGACGTTAGAAGAAAAGTTGCGGTGGACGTTCTCGCTCTACGATATCAACGGCGACGGCTGCATAACAAAGGAAGAAATGACTGAAATCGTTACTGCAATTTACGACCTTGTTGGCAGAGTTGTGGATCCCACCGTAGAAGACGAAGTGGTGCGGGATAAAGTGGAGAGACTGTTTCAGGTACGTAAATTTTGTTATTTTAATAAAACAAAATGGCTGCTAAAATTAGTTCAATTTATGACCACCGGGAGCCACTAGCCCTAAACAGGCTGCTTTCCCTAAAACGAGGTACAATTGTACCAATATATTCAACTAGGGGCTAATACTGGCATCGCCAATAAAAACAGCTGCTCCATAGAAAAATTTAATAGGTACCTAGTCGAATAAAATGTATGAAATAACTGATTTTTTGATTGCTATTTCAGTATTGATTGTTCATATTAATGGGTAGAAAAAATGTTTAGGGAAAAAGGTGATCCGTTTTAAGAAATAGACCATCTCTCTACTATGCGATGTCATTTATTGAAACCTAAAGTTCGGGCCAATCAAAGAGACGGACGTGAAGTAGAATAGAAACCAGAAATACTTATACTTATGAACTTTATACCAACCTACGAGTAGGTACTACTCAAAGACTCGAACAACTATTGTATTCGCAGTGAAGTTAGCACTGGCGAGATGGATAGAGAAATAGATTCATGAATGCGAGAAATAGACAGACGCAGGCGAACTTCAGAGGCGCCATTAAGTTTGGTGCCGTTTGTACATCCAAGACGGACGATTGATGTTGGCCAAGCTATGATGGCGAGCGTGAGTTTAGCCACAGGTAGCGTCGTATTTCCTTCTTGGAGCTGATTTCACGCCCATCTTCTTGATTGGCCCCGAACTTTACTTAGGTACCATTAAAATCATTCGATTTGAACACCAAACCAATATACCTAATTGATGTCTCCCCTTTTCTTACTTCCAGAAAATGGACCTTAACAGGGACGGCGTAGTGACCCTTGACGAGTTCTTGGACTGCTGCGTTCATGATGAGGAGATATCGCGGTCGATGAGTGTCTTCGATAGTAACTTCTGACGGCCTGCGGGCCGCGCCCCGGCGCGTCATTGACTAATTCCAATTTCAAAACTTTGAACTTTTTCTTTATAAAGTGTGAGAACTACTCAGAACATAACTGTTTTGCGGTTTCATAATTTCTGGTTTTATTACACTGTATTTCTTCTGCGAATTTATCAATTAATCAGTAATGCAACATCGGAAACTAGCACTATTGTCAGATTTAAGGTGAATTAGGCATTTTAAAATAAGCTGTGAGAGTGCATGACGAAATTAGGCAAGCGCGAGTGAGCAAGACAGATATAGAATATGAGCCCTATAAAATTTAACGTAGCGATATCCTGACCTCAGAAGAATAACTGACAGAACATGATTTATAAAAATTACACAATATTTTAAAAAATCAGAAGATGGATCCCAAAAATATTCGTATCAAGTTTTGTAGATCCACATTACAGACATAAAAAGTGATAAATGAAATTTTTAGAAGTCTGTAGGATTTTTTTCCCATTACCTAAGTTTGTGAAAGTTTCAAATCATGTTTTTAAGATAGACAAAAGTTTTCTCATATCTTCGAAAACAATATGTATTTTTTTCAATTGTATATACATCTGGTTTTCTGAAAATCTTGTATAAAGTTGGATTTCCCAACGCTGACATCGCCCTAAAGCCAGGATTGAGAAAGCAGATTTTGGTCTGTGCAGATTTCTTTTCCATCTACATAAATGGTGAGCTGCAAATTATTCTTTCAGAAATTATGAAACCGTGACAATAGGTGGTGTCAAAAGATAATAATTGAATTTTAAATGTAAATTTTTCAATTATCTGTATAACTCGACCGTACCTATAGGTTGGTGTGTAGATATTTCCAAAATGGATGTCGAATTTTAATTTTTTATGTGTGAATACACAACGTAGACTAGAAAACTAGATAGTTTATAAAATCTATTTGTTTCTTTTGAAATGGGTGTGATCGATTGATTACAAGAAAAATCGCTCTGAGAATTTTCAAGTAGGTACTTTGTCTTTTCCTATACTTAGCTTCGATCTCTTAAAATTGAAAACTATAAGAATGTATGTTTGTATTCAATTTGAAAATATTTCAAACATGAAATATAAGTACGTCTCATACTGTCCCTTAATAGAAATTTTTCACGTTTCCTTCTTTTTTAAATCGTTCCGGCCATTTTTAATAGTGTTTTAGCGTAATTAATATTTATCAAGTCTGGGCAAGAATCGAACCACGACAAAAGCAAGCAAACTTTGGAATAAAATAAAATTTTTAAAATGTAAAAAGAAAGACATTCGTGCGAACATTCGGGTTGCTTTTCTTCGATCATCTAAATTGCAATAGGTAGGTACCATTGAAGTATCATTGTATTACAAGATATTATTTTCATAATAATCGCTTTCCCGGTAACCGATAAATATTACTCATAACCAACATGCAACCAACTTTCTAAAGTCCATTTTTTTATTATAAAGTAAAATGACCGGGATAACTACGACGAAACCGGATAAGGAGAGAATTGTGCGAGAAAGGTATGGTATTGTACCTTGCTTATACGCACACTAGGGTGGTCCGAAATTCCACTTTTTTCGAATTTAATGTTGTAATTTGTGGATTACTTTGAAATGCTCAAATAAATCTATGATAGAAATAAATTTTTACATTTTAAACACTTTGCGATTTATCTAGCTTATCGTAGCTTAAGCATGAAAGTAAGGAGCTCTGAACCGGGACTCGAACCCGAGACGTCTCGCTTACCGGGCGGTTGCTCTATCACTGAGCTATCCAGTTCTCAACGAAATAAATAGCTAAATATATTTTTTATATTTTGTAAATGGCCTTATGTCAGATTGTACCTAAGCATTTCACCGAAAATATAGTCATCGAATTCTGTTGTGTTTGGTTGTACGAAAAAAAGCATCAAATGCGAGTTTTCAAATTCTCAATTTTTTCATTGAGCTCTTTATAGATTTCATCAAAGTAATTTCTAGCCACCTATGAGAGACTGAACAAAATGTTACTTTACATTTAAAAGAGTGGGCTTTAGATTATGCGAAATTCGCTTGTAACTTTTCCTGAGCAACCTATCTAGTCTAGAAGCATAACTATTCGAGATTCAGTTGTCACGTCTGCCAATAAAACGTTGAGTCTTTCGGTTTGAGACTAGAGCCTGGTAACCACGGTAAATAAAGGTCTCTTGTTAGACTGAGGGATCCAGGTTTGGGAAACATAGAAGGCAATTATGAACCTATATCCACACTCCAGGTCCCTGTGACGTTTCGGGATTGCAGGACTGCTCGTGGTCCGAGCCATGCCATTTATTCCCTTGATGGTTTATTCGTCCAAAGCTATTCCCTACCACCATTCCCACCTACATTGCTCTGGGTCCGAAACGAGCAGGATCTCCTAGGGGGTCGAAGACAAACGTCTCTGACCAACGACAAAAGAGAATCTTCAATTATGCTTCCTGATAAGAACAGTTTTTTTAGAAAATCAAAACTGTAGTTTATGCTATAAGTGCGGTAAGGAGGCAATAGCTTACGAGGACAATTTGAAACACAAGCGATAAGCGATTGTATTAAACGTTACGAGTAGGTAAACTATTACCCTTACCCATGCGTATCATACTACGTTTTTAATGCATAGTGTGAGTAAACAAATGAAACGTAATTAAAGAAACAAACAAACAAACAAGAAATACTCCAAATGAACCTTAGGGATTCTTTTCTTTGCACGATAGTTGCCAACTTTACGGAAATAAGCTGATTTATGATAAGTCTATCTATGATAGGTACCTACACAAGAAAAGACTGGCAACTTTTTTTCAATAAATAAAATGAAAATAAAGCACTAGTGTGGTAAAGTAAACTTTGATAACAGTTTTCATGCATATAAAATAGATCTTTAGGAGCACTTGCATTAAAAACAAAATTACGTGTTTTGATGTCCTCCAAAGTAAATGTTGTTTACTTTAATCAATAATCACCGTTATCGGGAAAGCGGGTTTCAAATGAACAGCCTGTTACTATTAAATCCCCTTTGCTTCAATTTATTTTGATGTATTACTTAATTCATTTTAGTACTTTCATTGTTTATTAAGTACATAATGTAAGAAATCAACATTTAATTGTTTCGTAAATGTTTTGGTATGGCCTAATATAAATAATATTATAAATTGGGGATATAGACGACATTTGTGAAAATTTTAAACAGGTAACACTGCCACATTCTACATTGCTACCACTCATTGTACGAATATATAGAACATTATATTTCAAAATGGTACTTAGTGATACTTTTTCACATTTTATTTTTTTACAGTATCTCTACAATTTTCCGAAAGTTATTAGTAAGTATGTCCAGCACAGACATCACATCCCATACGTGTATTCTATGAGTGTTTCCAAAGCATCTAAGAAATATATTTAAAATATTTAACACGAGATGTATATAAAAACTGTACATAAACATAGTTTTAAATGTGTATATTTTCATAGTAAATGTTAAATGGAACCAAAAAATCTGACATTATTTGACACTCGTTTAAAATCACAATAATTTTAGTTCTAGGATGTCATTTAAAATGAATGTCTTGTGATTATCATAAGATTTAGAAGTGGAAGTGATAAGTTGATGACGTCATTTATTTATTGCAAAATGAAATTATTTGTTACCTGATAATTCAGACGACGCAAAAGGAATTCGAAAATAAATACGTCTCGAAATAAAATAAATTTACTAAATAAAAAAAATACTTATTAACTATGCAATACTCTCAAGTTATTAACTGTATTTATTGGTCGAGCTTACAAATTCATACACTGTAGATAATAAATACATTTATTTGATGTCTTATGTCTTCCTAAAGAAATAAGTTTATTTCTGTACCGTATCGTTATTTAACTATGTTGTATTTATTTGTTGTCAAAAGTTTCTATAATTTGTAAGCATTGTTCTAGGTTATCTATTCATAATTTTAAAAAGATACAGAATATATAAAAAATGGAATATAAATTTTAAATACATAAAATGTAGTTAGAAGGAGTCAGTAAAATAGAAATATAAAAGAATGAGTCTTATGATGAATTAGATTATTAAAAATGTTGATATAAAATATAGATTTATCAAAAACGAGAGGGGATAAAATATACTTTAGTTAGACACCTTTACAATAGACTGTACTATCTTTGATTGAATAGTAATATATATACCTATTTAAAAAAACGTTGTCACCATAAAATATCAGTGCCAAATCCCGAGGGTTTAAATTAAATTTTAGTTTATAAAATAATCCATTACAATCTTTATACAATTTATTTATCTGAGTATCTATCTCTATCTGTTATTCTGTTATAATTAAGCTAAAAATTATGTTTTTAAATTAACGAAAGTGGCTTCACTGTTTATGTTTAAATTATTTTATTGATATATAATATATACATAGATTTATATATATGTAATAGGCCTATTTATAATATGTATAACGTTGCAATTCTAAGGTCCATCTAATTAGGTACATCTCTGCAAGATTATAACGTAGAAACTTGAGTCGAGTGAGCCCCCATAACATGTATTTTTAAACCATTTGTTTTTATTATGTGTGTGAAATTTCAAAAATAAGTTAACTGACTTAGTATGCATTAAACAAATCTCTTTAAGTAGTAGGTAGAAGAATAATTTATCTGCACCTAAATTTTATTATACAAGAGGAATAGAATCGCCCTGCATAATCAACAAATATTCAACTTACTGATTGAACTAGAGGTTCTTGATGGAACGATGTTCAAGTTGTTCTTGTTATCTATGTATGGTTTATCCCACTATTTAATATTTTACCTATTTGTCCAGTGGAGACCACATCAAGCTATACACTTGCAGTACGACATTAGCCCCTACAGAGAAGAATATAAGATAGGTACAGTGGAGACCACATCAAGCTATACACATTGAGTATAAGCTGACCCCTCATTGTATGGGAAGCCTATACAATGAGAGGTCAGCTTATACTAAAAGTGTTTAGCTTGATGTGGGCTCCACTGTACAAAGTCCGAAGTGTCTAACTTGATGCGATCTCCACTGTACCTACTAACGCGGGACTAGCCGCAAAACTATACAAAATTATATAAACAAATCGTACAAGGAAAACAAATATTATCGCAATTTCCAAGTTTTTCAGAGTACCTACTTACTCTGATTTGTATCTACAAAAAAGGTGGTTCCTCTAAATAGTCTTTTGGGGCAAGCTACAAGTAAAATGTTGTAAATATTAATATCTGTGCGATTTATACTTAGCTTCATTTACCTAATTTTAAAATTATAGTCTCTTCAATGCAATCGCTACGTTCTTCGATCAAATTCGAAGACTACGGTTCACAATCGTACGCCAATATCACCGCTGAGCAAAAAAACATTTTTCAATTTTTTAATTGTAATAATTCAGGTAATGACATATCAGGATCATCGAGTTTTACATAAATTCAATATTTATCATTACATTAGAGAACTTTCATTTGTCTCTTGTAGTTTAATCTCGTGCATGTTCATTTAATACATTTTGAAGTACCTAATAATTAAATTATCTAAGGTGCTATAAAAATATCTGCCACGGCTGCAATGGGAGAAGGAAGTTTGTAAGTATAACAGATTACAATAGTGAAGAAATTTCGTACCCCGGAATAGTTAAACAAATTTGAGAAAATAAAGTAGGTAGAAATAAATGAAAATTCACTTTATTCTGCACACAGACATTCTGCTGTGTGATTCTGCATAACGTGGTTCACAAACTATGCGCGATGTGTCGTTTAGTCATACATTGTCAATGAAAACAATTGCTATCTCTTTTTAACTGTTTTGTGTTACTACGGGACGGTTTCATAGTAAATCAATGTAAATTAATACGCACATTTATAAATTTGTATAAATAAATTTATGACGTTATGGACCTCGGGTCTAGTATAAAATTTACCAAAAAAGTGTCCTTAGTGAAGTGTCAAAATATTAAGAAACAAAACATTTTAATTTGAATCGTATTTTATTGCTGCACGGCTTAATTTTGATTGACGTGTGATTGACACCCTTTTTTAATTTTCAATGGTTTTGACTCTCTTTTGGTTCGGACACTTTTGAGCACAGACCCGATGTCCAATAAATTATCTACAATACCTCACATTGCAGCCGTGGCATATATTTTAATAGCACCTTACTTAACCTCCTTGTACGTTTCAAATAAGAATGTCGCTCTAGCCATATCTCTCTCTCATTTTGACTAACGACGGCGCGAGAGAGAGCGACAGCAAAATGGCGTCCTGAGTCCTGACGTCCTATTCTTATTTGAAACGCGTAGCATACAGTCGGACCAATACAGGTGTGCGTGAAGTAAGCAGTGATCTGCGCTTCATCCCCCTTTCTACAGTTTGACAAGGATCTAAATTAATGTGGCCAAACGTGAAACTAAATTTTAACAGTTCGCTGCGTTGTACCAGCTTCCTCGCTCACATTCATTTAGGATCCTTGTCGCACTACAGTCGAAGCTCCGAGATCCGCGACTAACTTCAACCCCGCCTTTTGTACTTACTGGCCCTAACTGTATATTTACTTGTATGATTTCTAGAGAACAGTATAAAAAAATGTAAGAGCATATTTTGAAAACAGAATTACTTAAAGTAGGTTCTTATCAAGCTGGATTTCGATAATATTAGCTTGTTTAATCCATTTCCTTGACTTGATAAGTGCTCATAAACAACTGTTTGATACAATTAATTGGTTGAAATCGTTAAACAGTTGAACAATCCTAATGTAATGTTAGTTATATGAAAAGGCAAGCCTATGTCCTTTTTATCTTCCAGAACATGTCTTCATTGAAGTAATTTGCAATTCTTTAAAAAGTGACGAAATAAATGGCAGACTCGGTAGACTAAACGGATGTCTAGAAATTATATCTGTAATGTTAGATATTTGAATATTGAATTGTTTATTTACAACATTGTATGTGTATTTTATAGAAAAATAAATAAATTGGATTGATGATGTTGTTTTAGTAATTTATCTTGCAGTCCGATTCACAAAACCGCTAAACTTAGACCGCCTAGGCGGCAATGATATACAACGGAGTGGTGCGGCAATAGTAGTTATACAAACGTTAGGAGTACCTAAGTTATTGACCTTACCCACGTGTAACATACCAGGTTTTTCAATGCATAGTGTGAGTAAATAGAAAGAAACATAAGTAAAGAAACAATAAATACCTACTCCAAATTAACTTTAGGCGGCATTCTTTCTCTGCACGTAATTTTTCAACTTGACGGAAATAAACTGCGTGCACAATTTAGCAACGCGTTCGTAGGCTGCTTTCAGTTTGATCGTCGGAAGCATGGATGAACATTTTGTCTATGGCCGGAAGACACTGCCTCACATGCCTTGATACTGTCCTGCTGTCAATGGTAGGCGAGGCGGGTGTCATCCGACGATCAAACTGAACACAGTTTATTTCCGTCAAGTATCTATGGTTATGTACACAAGGAAAGATTGCCAAAAATGTTTAATAAATAAAAGAAATAATGCAGTACATAAAGTCGTTTGCAATAGAATCCAACAATCATGTAAACAAACCAAATTGTCACGATTACTCCGTAATCACATACATTTGACGATCAATTATGAACATAGTCTGATTTCAACGAACGCACCATTGCTTTCACATTATCTTCAACACGATTTAACTTGTATTTATAAGTTAAATTTGTTAAAACATTTGCAACGTAAAAATTTCGAAGTATTTGACAAGCTGTCATCTTAGTTTTTTACTCATCGAACTCTATAAGTCATTGAAAAGTTAGTGTTGTTCGTAATCTGAAGTTATCTTTTATTTTTAATTTAATAAATTATTTTAATTTAATATTATTTGAATACAATAAAAATTTTTTTTCAAGAGCTTAATATAATTAACCAAAACGGATTGTATCCTAAGCCATAAAAATAATGGTTAGTTTTTAAAAATGCCAACATGAGCTGGAGGAAGGATGCTATACAAGAATGGTTACGTAGCAAAAATATAGCTTTTGAAACAAGTGAAATAAAAGCACAGTTACTCACAAAATTTGATAAAAAAAATTATGTTACAAAATACGTTGACGAGCTCGCCGCATCGAAAGGAATAACTGTGCTTCGCCTTCCTCCCTACCACTGCGAACTCAACCCAATTGAGCTCATTTGGGCACAGGTTAAGTCGTATGTTGGGAGAAATAACAAATCTTTTAAAATGGCGGAAATAAAAACTTTATTGAACGAAGGGTTGGCGAGAATCGGAGCCGAACAATGGTCGAAATGCGTAAGTCACGTCCTAAAGGAAGAGGAAGAAATGAAAAAGCTCGACGGCATTTTAGACACGGCAAGCGATGACACAGTGGTTCCATTTATAATTACGGTCACCGGCGACACTTCTGATAGTGATGATGACGAAGACGAAGATTTAAATTTGTTTTAATAAACACTTTTTTTATATATAATCAGTTTTATTTTATAGTCTATGGCTTATATATTTAATCTATTTAGTCAGTTTTATTTTAGTACCTATCCTACTATGGGCCATAGTCTATGACTTAAAATTAAAATAATTAGAAAAATAAATTTAATTAAAATTAAATTAGAACACTATGACATCACTATGGGCATAAACAATACGCTGTCAATGTCAGTCCGCCATATTTGTTTACATGATTGTTGGATTCTATTGCAAACGACTTTAGTGCGGTAAAAATAAATTCGCTAACAGTTTGCATATAAAATGGGTCTTTACGAGCACTTGCATTAAAAAAAATAGTTTATGGAGTTAACACTAGCGGCAGCATAACTGTCGCTGCAGCTACGAGCACGTGCGTGCCGCTAGTTCATACAATTTCATTTTATTATAAACTAGTATTACTTACTCGCAAATCCTCCCGAAGTTACTCGGGGGAGAGTAAGAGAACAGCTCCCAGGCAAAACCAGGCGTTCCACCGATGGATGGCGGTATATCCATCCCCAATATCCGGGCCTTATAAAAAATAGACTGGTGACGGGCAGTGGCGGCACTGTTGCAAGGGTTTCGGCACCGCGCTCACCAACCCGCCTGCCCAGCGTGTGTGAGTATGGGTATTTCTTCCAGGAGGACCGCCAAGAGTGGCAAAATCCTGGACAGGCCTATGTCCAGCAGTGGACGAAACAGGCTGATGGATGGATAGATATTTTACGATATGGCCACGACATATACATACACCTCAAATTATGCATATTTTGATGGCAAAATGATTTTATTTTATTTGTTATAAATCATAAAAAAATATTAATTTTTAAAACTTTCTTTCCACCCTTTCAGAATTATATTTAATAGCTTTTGCCCGCGGCTCCGCCGGCGTGTTATTCGGTTTTACAACATGCTTTTTTCCGGGATAAAGAGTAGTCTATGTGTTAAGTTAGGGTATAAACGATAACCATACTAAATTTCATCCATATCCGTTCAGCCGTTTCAGCGTGAAAGAGTAACAAACATACACACACACACAAACTTTCGCATTTATAATATTAGTGTGATTTTGGCTGTATCAGAAAATACCCAACACAATTATCAGTCAAACGCAAATACAGGGTTAGTTTTTCAAGAAGGCGTGGAATGGCGTGGATGGATGGTCAAATTCTAAACTATAGAATATATGTATATATTTTCTAAAAATGCTCAAAAGTGTCTCGGGCCCAATTTTGATGAAAATCAAAACTGCATCGTTAGATCATTGTAACAATTATTTCCCTAGCCGGGTATCGAAAGCGCTTATTTAACCCCATTTATTTAAAATTTCACATTTTTATTACTTTATTATCAGTATAGATGAGCACATGGGCGTACCCAGCTTTTGCCCTGGGGGGATCAGGAATTTTCCGGAGGTAAGTAATTCAACATATTTAAAAACGTGCATTTGTTACTTAATTAATACTTTTTTTTAAACCCTTTCATACAATAACCATGTATGTAATTAGGCATGAGTTTTGAATTTAAAGTTTGAATTACTTATCGATCAATTTCATAATACAACAGTACTAATTAATGCACAGGCAAATAATTAACCAGCTAAATGTATGGGAGGCGTGAAGGACCCAGCCAGGGGTAGCAGTCCTCGGTATTCATCACTACTTCCCAGAATTTGATCCTTATTTATAAGCGACACTATCAGATGGTGCAGTAACTAAAAGTTTTTTTATATCGGCGGCTTATACTTTTTTTTAAATAATCTAATGAAATTGCATATTTTGATTTGGTTCATCAAAATTGGCCCCGAGACTCCTTTGAGCATTTGAGCCCACTGAAAAAATTAACTCTGTATATAAGTACCAAGTCAAGATTAAAATAATACAATCATTTATGTACAAACTGAAGAAATTTATTAATAACAAAAATTGACCACTTTATTATAGTTATTCGAGAATACAAATAATACATATCAGTGAAGAAAACCAACACTACAGGCATGTTAAATTAAATCATAATTCTACCAAGAAATGAAGACAATTTTCGTCAATTTTTTGTCACTAATTTTATTATAGAAACTTAAAGAAAATAAACTTGTACAAGAGAAGAGACCTGATTAATAAATATTCAAGTATGATTTTAGTGATCAAAGAAAACAATTAAATTGTTCAAAATCCCAAAAACCATACTGAAACAGCAGATAAAACACAATTTTTTGGTAAGTTTATTACAGAACCTATTTCTATAGTATAATATGGCATAAGTATAATGGCAAGTTGTCTTTTAAATTGAAAGTAAGGCGGATTTAAAAAGTCTCCACTCTAAAAATAAACATTCCGATTAAGTCAAACCTAACACTAATACAATTTTGAGCATTATTTGTTACAACTTTGTAAAGTTAAACCACTAGTTATGTGTAAAAAAAATCATGCAAATATTCACGCTATAGTAATTTATTCGTATTTAATACAAAAGTTTGCCTTTAGGGCTTTAAACGAGGCACACCACATTATTGTGTTCACACTTGTCTCGACTTACATTATACAAAACTTATTTTATTGATTAAAAGTAAGTACTACTCAAATATGTGAGCCCGATTTCAACATTGAGAAAATCTTGCTTGGCGCTACATGATTAATTGATGAGATATCAGAACTTTTTAAAATTGTGATTCCTATAGATCATTATTTTTGGTTCCTTTTTCTATAACTATGAAGACGAGGCTACCTTACTCGCAGATTTTGCACAAATATGTTGAATCATCTACATACAACCCTGATCATTATAAAACATAAATATTTGTTTTTCAGACCTTATTTCAGACCAATCCCAATTGGATTTTTTAAATTAAAATCTGTATACAAAATATATAACATAACCTACATAGAATAGTTGCAATTTTAATCTTATAAATGATTTCCGTCAAGTCATTCTGAATGAGCTACTATGCGCCGACGCAACTTCGTCTTAAAACAGTTTTGATGTGTCTCGTTATTTTTGTAAAATTTGTTTGATGATGAAAGTGACCTGTAGGATGGTCTTTGTTCTGAGGTATAATTTGCTTCAAAACAGGACTGGACAAAATTAAAACGTTTAATAGATAGACAGTAAAGCCGATTTTGAAGGGTTTAGTTTTAGTTTAACATACATAAAATTAAACTTATGTAGGGTTAAAAAGAAGAGCCATTTTCAAGTCACCATTTTATAAACGTCAAACTAAAATTTTAGTTTGACAGCCATAATTTAGTCAACTTAGTTATTCTAACTTGTTTTGGTAATTTCAAGGCACATTTTAGAGCTGTCATTTGATAGAATTTATAAAATTTAGTTTGACTCGGGAGAAGTTTCTTAGTTTAAAATTAAAACCTTCAAAATCGGTTTTATTTACACCTATTCTCGTGTAGCAAATATTAGATTTAGAGCTGCCATAACCTAAAACTTTTCATTGCAAAATAGGCTTTAACACAGATGGATAAAAGTTAAATGAGCTTGTATTATTTTAGGTTTTTCAACTCTAAATTTAAGGTTTGCTGCACGAGAATTGGTCAAAGTGAAACATAATGAACGCATCCATTATCGCATCCAGCATCTTTACAGCCTGCAAAAGTTTATAAAATTGTAGTTTCACGGATATAGCGAATTAGACACAGAAAGCAATTTCCCCAATCCATGTTTCAAATTTATTTTTCTACACATTCTTTGCAGATTATACTTTAATTCAAAAAGAACAGGTAATTTTCTTGCGCGTATGACGTTTAGAAAAGACAAGTATAAAAAAATCTTCGATCCAGGACACATTTCATAGCTTAATTTTTTCAAGTGTGAAAAAGCGAAAACGTTTGGTTAGTTAGAAAATATTTACATTGTATTTCCAAAGCTTGTGGTCTGGAAGGCAAAGTGAAAAAGAGAAGAAATCTGCAGTAAGTCAGGTAATATCGCATGAAATATGGAGTAGTAAATGCTTTTAAAAGTATCATAAAACAAGAAGAAACGTAAAGACGATAGAACTATTTAAACTAAAATATTTTAAGGAATGGTCAATTATTTTCATAGATAATGATGAAAGTATTTGAGCATTCATAAAGATAAGCGAAAAACCAATTGAAAAAGTTTTCACAATTTGTTTTTGATACTGTACAATTTTGTACTTCATTTATTATGTTAGGATTAACCGCTAAATAACTAAATAACTTACGTTAAATTTGTTTATGTCTAAAGATTACACTAATCTAATCAACTTTCAGATTTAGCTAATAGCAGGTACCTAATTAAAAATTAAAATGTAAAAAATACAATAGAGAGCTAATTTGTCCGGTGGTTTCAAAATTTGTGAAATTTAAAATGCAAGTATCCCATATTTTTATATGTATACACATTTATCCCATATTGGTATCAAATTGCGGTTTTTATAATCTCTAAATTATTTTCTAAGTATTTAATTAATATTCACATTAAAATTTCGTTAATCTTAACGTTATATCAACTCAAGTTTCATACATTGTTCAAAGTTGAAATCAGAATAATAATAGTACAAAACACATCTCTTCTCACCAGATGTTTAGAGTCTGCAATTCTGTTTTGGACCGACACATGGGTCGTCTTTCTATTTCGATCCATCTCGCTAATGTGTCTCAAAAACATCGGTAAAAGATCGACAACATTTTATGTCCATTACACAGACGGACATATAATAATTATTACCAAGTAGCAAACCAAACAAGAATTAAATAGCATGGCAAGTTTCCATACAAAAAATAAGCTACATTTAGGTTTCATGGTACGAAGAAATGTATAAAAATGGGTTGTTATGACTGGCTTATGCTTGGAACATATTTGTTAATTCCTAAACTAATCTCTGGTATATATTTTGTTTGAAAACCAGCAATATTTATATTTAAAAGAGCCCATAGTTCACTGAGCTAAAATTGCCACGCGCCGACTATATGCGTTTATTACTAATGTTAGGTCTGCTACCATATTATACGTCTGTCTGTGGTCCCATAATTAAAATCTTGGTGAGAGATTCTTAAAATAAACGAAAACTCGAAAGCTGCGGCCACATGCGAATTCGGCGAAGAGTCGTGTCATCATGACAAGTTAAAAATGTAGCTAGCAGTGAAGTTTTCTATGGGTGCGATTACATTCTTAATTTGTCTAGATAGTGCGAATCTTCGTCGAATCCCGATAATGTGGCCGCAGCATAAGAAAAACTGTGTCTTCATTAAAGTAACTAACTTACGCACCTCGACAATCTTCGTGTTTAATAAATTACCGAAAACCGAACATAACGCTTCGGATTTACGAAGACAGCCGAGGCGTATAACTTATTTCGTACTACTGTGCCAAATACTTCATAAATCATAATAGAATAAAATTCTAAAGAATTTTAGGTAGTAAAGCTGAGGGTACTTTTTTACAATACCTCTGCCAGGCGGCACCGTAGCGCCTTTTACACCTCGAATGATCTCTGAAAGCCCTGTAAAGGAGCGCTAAAATGGTCAAGATCGCTGGCGCGGCAGCCAAAGGCTCTCTAGTTACAATACCTGGAAGAGCGAGGGCGAGGTGCACTAAAATGTCTCCTGTGTAGTTCGGATGACGCAGAATTCCCCAAAGATTGGAGACAAGCAGCTTTTTCCCGTGGAAAGTCGGCATGGAGTCCAGATCTGGAATTAAGAAAGGTTTGTTATTTAGTTAGATCGCCTTTGTAGCAGAATGGTAGAACGATAACCTAACCTAGAGATCTTGGGTTCTATACACGGTGCACATTAATTTCTGTATGCGTGCTTCAAAACGATAAACTTTTGGTGCATTTGTGCCCGCAGTTCGGCAACGGGGCTCACTACCTGTCACGTTTGGGACGAAATATTCGTCGGTTAAAAGTGGGTGTACTATGTGTAGACTGTGACTTGCATTTCACAGTTGACACCCCCTCGGGGATTAATTTGATAGTTTATTTTCTTGTATGTTATCATTTAGCGTTTTCGACATTTTAGACCTGATTTCACCATACCCTGTTAGTTATTTCATAAATCAGACATTCCTAACGAGGGATTAAAATTAACAAGGACACTAACATCTCTGTTAATTTTGTCTGTCCCATGTCGAATATGTAACAAGCCATTAAAGCGAATGACTCAAAAATCATTCACTCACATTCTAAGCCAACCAAAACAAAAGGTCATTATTTGTTTTGTCATTATATACGGGCACTTTTTTCACTAGTCGTTTTATAAGTTTCGTGTTTGGAAGGGCGACTGATTTGAAATACCGTTTATTCTGTTGAATTCAATAGAAATCGGTTCACATTTCGTTTTGCTGGTTCAAATGTCAAACATTTTGTGTCTTCGAGATAGGTCAGTTGCCGGTTGCCATGACAACAATGTAAACAATAGCAAACATGGCCGATCCCGGCAGCTGTGGGTCTGTGTGACAGTAAGTAATCGTCTGTTACCAATCTAACGAACCCCTAGAGCAGTCATTAAGTTTAACAACTCATTAAGGAAATTATAGCATGGTGGGACACTCACTAACTTGAACAGTCCGTTAAATGATATAACAGGGGTGTCAACTAACAGAGTATGGTGAAATCGGGTCTAAAGAGCTAATTAGATTGATTAGTATAACCCGTGCGGTTAAAGAAACAATCTATAAATGGCGACTGGTACTTAGAGTAGCGTCAGCAAAAGAAGACCAGCGGCAGCCAAACAATATTTCATTTATTAATTTTAAATATATTTTAGGAAGTATAAAGAGTGCCTATAGCAACTGTTTATTTTATTAAATAAACTTTTAAATAGTTAACATTATCTCGAGAACATTTATTTATTTTACTTTATTCTGTACTTGTTTTTCTGTATGCAATAAAGAAGTTATACCAGTTTACTTAAAATATCTTATATGTGTTAAGTAACATTGATTAGAGGTAACCAAGCAAACGCATACAACACATTAAATACCTCTTGAATCGACAAGATGTCACGCAACTTCAAGCAAGCCTAGATTGTTTAATGTGTTGCTCGCACGCGCCTATTGCATAATCAAATCAGTTTTATGCAAGTTTTATATGGAAGGATAGAAAAGCAGCAGGTTATGTCAGAAATACAACAGTGAATTATTTAAGTGGATACTTATTATGTCGCCTCTTTACTTAAGACGAAGGAATTAATGGCGGCACACAGTTGGTCAAAACTGCAAAACTGAGGACTTACGATTTTTATTCATAGTAACTTAATTTTTCTAATGCCAATCGATAGATTACACATTACCCCTTTGAAACGTAGTCCATATGACATTTTTACCTAAATGTAGGTTTAGCGAGAAAAAGAAATTGTATTTTTTAGTACGGATCGAGACCCAAAGTTGGTTAGTGCTGCTAGGTCATGACCTATCCCGCCTTTCTTTAATTAATTTGACAAACAAAGATTTGACAAGTATAAAATTTAACAAATCAAGGATTTGACGAAAGTCTGCGTAGTCCCTCAGACAGATAACATCTCTGGCCTTTCTTCTATAGATCGTGATGATACATAGCCTAAAACCTTCCCGGAGAAATGCTTTATCTTTCAATGGAAACTGCATCAAAATCCAGTGAGTGGTTCTCAAGTTATAAGCGAACGAACAGGCAGACGTTGTATTTTATATGTATAGAGAAGAGATGGTACGGAACCCTTCGTGCGCGAGTCCGACTCGCACTTGGCCGGTTTTTTAATTGTTTTACGTTTTTTTCGAATTTCATAACTGATGAATAGGCAACTACATCCGTAGGCGTGCGCAAAATGCTTAGATCTATAGAAGAGTGGCCAGTAAAGCTACTTGTGGTGCTTAGAAAGCGGGATCGGTCAAGCAAGACTGCAGCAATAAGCAACTCTGGGTTTCGTTCCATATTTAAAAAATACTATTATTTTTTTCACGCTGATCTATTACATTTAGGAAAAGATGTCATGGAACTAAATTTCATGAGGGTAACGTAATCCATCGATTGGCATTAAAAATAATGAGGTATGACAAAATCCCAAGTCCTCAGTATTGCAGTTTCGACCAACACTAAGGCTGAGATTCAGAGTGCATTTAGAGTCCGAACTCAATCTTACAAACGTCAAAAAGCGACGTGATCTCATACTAGAGTGACGTTTGTAAGATTGAGTTCCTCTGGAGTTCGAACTCAAAATGCACTCTGAATCTCAGCCCTACTGTCAGGTACATCACTGTGCGGCAGCGGCGTGTTTCCGTTGTATATGTTGCAGTCATAACTCTTAACCAGTCAAAAGTACTATTGACTAGCAAAATCAGTCAAAAGTAGTTTTGACTGAACAGGTTGGTCAAAAGTGGTTTTGACTGAAAATTATTGGTTATTAATACTTTTGACTGCAAATTTGCGGTTAAAAGTACTTTTGACTGACGCTCTTCGTCAAAAGTAGTTTTAACTGCAATAAAGAATCAGTCAAAAGCACTATTAACTAGTTAGATGTGAATAAAAAAGATATTTATCAAATGTGAAATCGTTTATTACGAAAAATTTGGCATTACAATCAATACAAAGAAGACATACACTTAAAAATAGTAATTAAAATAGGTAATCAAAAAATTTACAGGTTATAAAAACACATTACCTATATTACGTGAATCGCTTTTTTTAAATAATTTTTAACTTTAATTGAAATAAAAAAAAACAAAACATAATTCGTGATTATATAATGAAAACCTTGTAAATTATATATGTTTTACTTATTTATGCATCTTAAGCAACATACGTGTTTTTTTTAAATAAACAAGTCTACAATAACGAATTATTTATTCATGCAACTCAAACTATTATGCCACTTTGAATTACACTCCCTTTTTCTTGCATAAACATTAATTGTTTTTACAGCCCGTGGAACATACACATCGTGCATAACCTTGTCCTGTTCCGATAGCAGCGTTCTTTGCAGCTAAAAATATTTGACAGGTTCTGAGTTTGTAACTAATTTTTTTATACCACAAACTTCAATGATGTAAAAGCGTTTTAGTCTACTGTACTGTAATGGTGTTTTCTTTTCATCAAATTTCGCGTCTTCCACATCCATTGCAAACTTTTCAAATTTTTCTTTTGTCATCACATTGAAATATCTTCTATTCCTAAAATTCTTTGCAAAAACCGTTCTTTCTTTTCGTAGTCACTCATTTTTGTTCTAATATTAGCACGTTCTCCACTAATTCAAAGATTCAAAATGTTTATTTGTAAAATAGATACATAAAGTATACGTTTTACATGTCAAATCTAATCTGTATAAAAATAATATTTTATAATGAAACAAATATGATACGAGAAATATATTTAAAAAAAAACTATATTTAAGTTGGGCTACTAAAGTTATACACACGCATAAAATAAATACTTATTGGAATAAGAATATTATACATAATGCAATTAATAAATAAGTTGATAAATAAACTGAATAGACCATAAATAAATATAATGCCTAACTAGGACCGACATCATGAATAGAGGACACAATACAAGATATTATACAGAGGCGTCAATACGCATTTATAAAGATGTTATTTTGCAAAGATGCAAAGCTTTCAATATTTGTGCCCTGATTGACTTCTTAGCACAAAATACCAATACCGAAGGCTCATGAAGTTGCGCATAGTCGCGAACAGCCTATTTGAAGTTTTGCATTAAAAGTCTTGATTTAAATACCTACTTGTTCCAACAATAATAATCAAAATTATCCCAAATAATGTACAATATATATAACCCATACGCTATGTTAGTGATAGTGACACTGTATAGTTTGGGACTAAACTTTCGCACGCATTTATTACGAACTATACACGAGTAGTACGCAAAATTCTTGTATATTTTGTAGTAGCAGATGTGAGTATCAGCATTCCGAAATATACACGAGCAGTTCACTATAGCAGCGTAATGTTATACAACGGAAATACGCCAACGCTTAAGTTACGATGTTATTTAAAAAATTGTATTACTCCAATTAAAGAAGCATTAACTACATTGCGAAGTGACATACTAATAAAAATGGCCCCCTATACAGAACAAAGGCGTATCCACTTCAATAAATACAATAAACAGATCTACTTACGTGTTAGGCTTGGATGAAGCGGATTCTTCCTGAACTCATGTTTAATGTTGTTACTGATAAGCATTATAAAGAGTCCCACCACATATAGAGCACAAGCAACTATTAGGGTGTTAGTTGACAGAGAAATCTGGTTTTCTGCCACAAACTTGGAGATAGTTGTGAAGTAAAACGGGTATAGGGCACTAGACACTGTCTGGAGGTATCCAACCCCTTCAGATTGCCAGTAAAAAGTTGTCGTAATCTTGTACTCTTTCATGATGAAGTTTAAAATGTAGATGAGTTCCATCATTGAATATAGCAGTACTGTTGGTTTGTACTGGACTTTGCTAAAGATTTCCTGGTAAGTTTCTAAAGACAGGTTCTCCACGGCATTTGATGGTATTTGGATGCTGTGCTTGAAGATCAGAAGTGACAGGACCAACTGTGGAAGAGAAATTAATAATATAAAAATTTTGTAAACATAAAAATTGTAAAAATAAATATCCTACTAAAAAGTTGTTATTGCAATGCAAAGTGATGTCGGTAAGGTAACTTTTTATTTTCTCTGTTCTCAAAAATATAATAGCCATAAATAAAGACATCAAATTATTTTCAAACAGAAGAAGATAGCCCGTTTTGAAAACACCCTCATGTGGAACTAGATTTGCCCAGAAATTCTGTACCTTTCTGGGACCTTATCTTTTAAAACAATTTGCTAAATATAACGACGTAAAGGAACCTAAAGAGTATATGAGACAAATTAAATCATGGCTAATGTCTCCCGACTATGAAGGCACAGAAAAACTTTTAGAGATAATTAAATAGGTGCTACTTTCCTATTACATTATTTACATACTTGCATTTACATTTCCAGTCTCAAATGCATTATAACTTTTCCTCAATCCTTACAAACACACACACAAACACACCCTCACCCTCTCTCTCTGACACATACTCACCTAACTCACAGATGCGTGCACTCTTTCAAAATAAGTTCACAATGTTGTTGTATTGTTTTAATAATGATAATAATAATATAGCTTTATTTCAGTACAATGTCCATAGATTACAATTAATATGGGTACAATAGAAATACATTAAATTAAATTAAATTACAATTATTTTTAAATTAACAATCATGCTGCTATTTTCAACCACCTCTTATAAATTTTGGTTGTCTTTCCGCCAACAGACGAATGATCTTTTTTTAAATGTGTCTACATCCCTACTACTTATAGCTATTGTAACTGACATGCTGCAAGACGGCTGCATAGCCAGCGTAGGTGTCAGGATCTATATTTTTCTTTGCAAAATTTTTTACTTTATCTTTATTATTAATTTGTGCCATTATTATGTTTTTTGTATGCTTATATTTCAGATCAATAAATGTATTTTTATTTTTGGCTGCTGTGACTTAATGGTGCCGTCTTGTATTTATTTGTTGTTGAGGAAAACCATCATAGTTAGATCCTTAAAATACCATTACAGTTAATTTAGATGTAAATCCAAGGAATTACTTGTATTTTTGTTGACATGGACATGGATTGACAGTTTTGTTTTGTCGACATTCACTGAAACAACAATGTGAATTGTGAAAGAAACCTCTGTAATCAAATCACTGTACTATAATATTAGTAAGTATCAAAAGTACCATACCTTTTTTTATTAAAACATACTTTACAGTGGTTATGAATAAACATTCCCGGTCCTGTGTATGTCACGCCAAATTTCGGGGGGGGGGGGCATAAATCCCACCTATCAACCTTGGATACGTGCTTGGCAGTCAGTGTGTATATTAGGGTGGAGCGATTTTTGCCTTTTTTGGATTTTCCTTTGGGCAGGGTGCGGAAAAGTTGCTACAAGAAAACAGATAAATAAAAAAAATAGTAAAAAAAATATCTTTTAATGCTCTGTACTGCCCCAAGGGGGTTGAAGTTTAACAAAATGAATGAAAGGAAAAAAAAATATTTTTGTTTTTAATATTTTTTATATTTGTTTTAGTTAAAACCATATAAAGTATATCACATAAAGATAATCACAAAAATACTCGTCCATTCACAAGTCTCAAATTAAATAAAAACTGTGCAAATTAATAGAATTTCCCATTTGAGGCATTTTTATCACATTTTTTTTATCTTACGACTTCGGAACGCAACAGAATTTTCATGATATATTTTTTGTAAATTACTTACACAAGGACTTAACGGAAAAAATAAAATAAAAACAAAAATATTTTTTTTTCCTTTCATTCATTTTGTTAAACTTCAACCCCCTTGGGGCAGTACAGAGCATTAAAAGATATTTTTTTTACTATTTTTTTTATTTATCTGTTTTCTTGTAGCAACTTTTCCGCACCCTGCCCAAAGGAAAATCCAAAAAAGGCAAAAATCGCTCCACCCTAGTGTATATCACTTGTAATCTCTAGTTTGTTAGATTATTACAAGTATGTTAAACATAATTAAATAGGTATTAGGGTCAATGAACTTTTTTACCCACACTACTTTTTGGATCATTGCCAGTAATCTACCACAAAATTCATAACATCACTCTTTTCCTTCCAAAAATGGTTTTGTTCGCTTCCTAGCTCATGTAATAACATTTAGAAATAAAAATATATAAGAAACCTATGGTAACACCATAGAAGAGTTTGTCCAGGAGTTACAATGAAAAAACTGTGTTTTCTATTGAGTGACCCCCTAGTTTTATGAAAATTACAATAATAATTATTATAAAACATTATTTGATTCGAAAGACACTCAATGATCTCTTTATCCAATATTCTTGTATTTAACAAAAAAAAGCTAGGTGTTGCAGTTGCACATTTAAAAGAACTAGAAGCTAGGTGTTGAAGTTGCACATTTAAAAGAACTAGCAGTGTGGGTAAATGAGTTGATTAGCCCATTCAATAATATGTATTATATTATGTAGTCATTGAAGTCCTACCAAATAGACCTCGGGTCTAGTATAAAATTTACCAAAAAAGTGTCCTTAGTGAAGTGTCAAAATATTAAGAAACAAAACATTTGAATCTGAATCGTATGTCATTGCTGCACGGCTTAATTTTGATTGACGTGTGATTGTTGCCCTTTTTAAATTTTCTATGATTTTGGTTCTCTTTTAGTTCGGACACTTTTGAACAGACCCAATGTCTAATTATTAGTACGTCAATCTATGTAGTTAATACTTACAGTATTGATATTGCAGATTCTTGAGATCCAAAGTTTGACATCAAGTTTCTTCAAGTACGGGTGTATCTCTCGACCCATCCAAAAGTCGTACACCAAATATCCTGTGTTCCCATATGGATTGAGGTCACTGTCATCTAGTTTTCGGCTCTTAAGGTACAAAATTATAGACAGGACTACAGCAAATGTGTAAGATGCGACTGCCAGTTTTACATAATCTTTCAGTAAGGTATCACTGTTCAAAACTTTAAAGAAATCCAACGCAAAGACCAGGGATACTGTAAAAATGCTTGAGAAAAATGCATTAAATGTCTGTTTTCTGCCAGAGTCATCCATTCGGTCTGCTTTTGTGCCCAGTATAGGTACACAAGCAAATAATGCCTGAATAACATATTGTAACAAAATGATTGCTAATGATAAGGGACTGAACCATAATGTTGCAGTTTTGTAGACGGACAAGTCACCCAATGACTTAAGAGAACAGTTTCTGGTGCACGATATTAGTATAGAGAATACTGTCAAAGGTAATAGTATGATGAGGGCAGTGGAACCTATTCTACCACCAAACTCCCAGCGGCTGCTGATCTGAGTGAGTTTACTAATGCTATCTCTAGGTGGGGTAGCAAGCTTCCTTGTTACAGATTTAGATTTGTCTTTCAAACCTTCCTCCGAATCATCATCTGAATATGTATCTATAGATTGGCTCACAGACTTGCTTACAGATTTGCTGAGACTTCTCTTGATGTCTGCAGCAGAATCAATAAACTCCTTCAGCCTACTCGACCTGCGAGGAGCTGCGTCTTCCTCTGTCTTTCTGTTCCTCAATCCATAAGAATCTGAGTAACTTGAATCTACACCATTCGGTTTATCTCCTGATGAATACTCGTTTGATGTTAAAACTAAAGAGAAATCTTTTATGCTATAATCCGTGCGACGAGCACGCGCTCGAAAACCTTCGAGTTTATTGACATCCTCCAATTTTATTTGAACTGTAGACTTGATGGTTGGGCGTTTAGGTGGAGACTTTTTTGGAGAAGATCCGGTAATTTCTTTGGTGGTTCTTGACGGTGATTTACGCGCGGGAAACTTCGACGCGGGTTTTCGACTCGGGGACTTGCGAGCGGGAGATTTGCGGGAGGGTGACCGCGCGGGGGGAGAACTTTTTCGTTTTCTTCCGGGTGATCTTGGTGGAGAAACACCTTTGCGAACTCTCGGAGGGGTCGGCTCTACGGCATTGGACCGAATAAGGCCGCTCCTAGTCGACATCGTACTAGAAAATAATTACACAACGCGTTAGCAAGTATATTTTTGATGTCTGAAATAACTACAACAACGACTTCTCAAAGTTTTACCTGTCAGGATAGTACCGATTTGTTTGTCATCGATGAAGCATAACACGGTTTTAATATATTTCACGCCACAATAATCACAACACAACAACACGAATTATTCATTTTTCGACACGCTACAATCCACAAACAACGCCACCAACAAGCGGCGCCAGCCAACCAAACCAATTACAAAGTCAACGACGCTAAAATTTAAAAAAAAACACGCCCTGTGATTGGCTAAAAATAGTCGCTGCTATTTTGTTTCTACAGTATTTCTCCCATCTCTTTCTTACACTATTTCCTACACGGAGAGTAGCAGAGAAAGAATTATTAATTTGTAATGTTGGTAATCCCTTGTCAGCAACGACTTTAACTAGGGTTGTGCTACAGAGTTACGTAATGATCGGTTTTATCGATACATCTTCAATGTGAATCGAATCCACTTTATGATTTAACTCTTTTTTCAGAATCGAAGCACCAAACTTCAAAATAGGAATACATACTTAACCCTTTACCGCATGGATTTTTTGATTTTGTTCAAATTAATTTAGGTGATTCCAGGGCTTGATAGGTACTCCGGAAAAATATTATTTTATTTTTAGGATTATTGTAATTTGCAATATTCAACTCCAAAGTCAATGTCTCAAATATGATACGTCATACAGTTAGGTACACATACCATATATGATACTAAATGCAGTAAGGGTATGTATTTTAAATTATATATCTATTTATATTTTATCCTGATGAAATGAAACAATTTAAAATACAATGAAAGTGTTTAATTCAATTTCATTCTAAATGGAAGGTTTGCTCTCATCATCACTATCAAGTGGAATGGAACGCCCGGTAACGCGTCGATATTGTCGAGTCGCTAAAAAAAAAAATTACATATATAAATAATATTAGAAATATTATAATCTTAACGCATGTAGTATCGCATTGTACAATTACCATACATGTATAAACTATCATATTTAAAGTAAGAAGATTCAACAAAAAAATAAATTAGAGTTATCTTAATGCATGTAGTATCACATTCGAAAATCACCCTGCCTGCATGTAGTATCATATTTGAATTTAGAAAATTACCCTAACTGCATGAAGGATCATATCAGATACAAACTTTGGGATAAGCAATTATAAAGCAGTAACTGATAAAACTTACGCCTTTTTCCGTAGAACTTAGCAGGATCCATAGTTTTTTCACGCAAAACAAAGAAATAATTGTATGCGGAGGAAAATCTTGTGAAAATCAACGTTTCAAATCTCCAATAAATACTAACTGGCAGAAATGACGGCTTCTAAAGTTTGGTGACAGATATAACAAACCATGGACAAGTAAAAACTCAATTTGTTTTTTTTTTTGTGTTTGGATATTAGTCAAGTGTACAATTCTACCATATGCACGTCCTATTGACCGCTCATTTTTTGTTAATCTGTGTAAAACCTTAGTGTATCATATATGATACGGTATGCGGTAAAGGGTTAATTGTAAATTTTTTAATATTTTTAAGCGACGCGATTGTTTTTACAGTGCTGAAATCACTTATATTGTAATAAAAAAATCGTTTATAAAATATACAAGGTGAAATTTATCTATGCAGCCAAATTCATACATGAGGCTTGGGAAGCAATCAGTATCACAGATCTCTAACAGTATTTGCTAATTTTGCAAAATTAATGTTTAATTTAATTAATTAATGGGGCTAGGCTTGCGTTTGTAGGAAACAATAAAAGAATAATTTACGAATTTGAACCTTGATACTCTAGAGTTATTGAACCTTGATAATCAGCACTTACCGAGTCTTCAGTATACAGGGTGTAGGGTGTCCCAAAAGTCAACTTTATCCCTTGGAGGGCTAATAGCTCAGCTCATGACTGTCCAGAATATCAGAATATGACCACAAAAAGTCGATAGTTTTTGAGTTATCGATACTTTTATGAATTTCGTAAAATTCGACATTTTAGATGAGTCTTTTCAGTGCCACAGCTACACAATTCCATGTTCCAAGATTTAAATTTTTGTTTCGCAATTTTGCTATTGATCCTGGTTCAAAATAAAACTAATATGATACGCGTTTGTAATGAAAAAAAAAACATTTTTATTCGAAATTTTAGTTTTTATTATTCAGTTTTAAATTTTTTATTTTCTAACTTTGACTCTTCATATTGTGAAAAAAATGTACAACGCTCAACTGGTAAGTAATTTTAAATAATAGGTCATTTAGTGTTTTTTCATAGTAAACCAATTGCCATGTTTTACTTTATAAAAAAGTATATTGCTATTTTACAAGTGTTAGAGTGAGATAGTAACATTGTAAGTAAGACAAAGATATATGACAAATATGACATGAGATAGAGCAATCAAATCACTTTTTTTTTGTCAGTGTGCTACGCTACTTCGTTTGTTGTGCATAATTATTACGCTGCGTTTGTCTCAGTTTTTTCAATTTAAACTAACGACTTTTGCTTTGTGTTCTGGATTTGTGTGTTGCCAGGTGATTTGAATTAAAGAAACTACACTTAATAACCTACCATTTAAAACCTACTTACAGACTTACTATTTCACTCTAAACTCTTTTAAAATGGCGTTACTATCTATCTCACTCTGATTCATGCAATTTAATATCTATCACTCCTTTCTAAAAGCCAGCATTGTGGCAGGCAGTTTGAACACCAGCTTCTAATTTCTTTTAGTTTTTGTTTGTAAATACCTACCACTTAGGTTAACCAAGTGTTTTCATTCAAATTTCTAAGTATTTAAATATTTTACGATGAACTCCTTTTACAGTAGAATAGCAATATACTTTTTTCTAAAGTAAAACATGGCAATTGTTTTACTATATAAGAAACAACACTAAATGAACTATTATTTAAAATTACTTGCTAGTTAAGCGTTGTACAATTTTTTTTCACAGTATGAAGAGTCAAAGTAAGAAAATAAAAAATTTAAAACTTATAATTCGAACAAAAATGTTTTTTTTTTCATTACAAACGCGTATCATATTAGTTTTATTTTGAACTAGGATCAATAGCAGGGCTATTCAAGATTGCGAAACAAAAATTAGAATCTTGGAATATGGAATTGTGTAGCTGTGGCACTGGCAAGACTCATCTTAGATGTTAAATTTTAAAAAATTCATAAAAGTATCAAAAACTCGCAAACTATCGACTTTTTGCTGAGGTCATATTTTGATATTCTGAACAGTCATGAGCTGGCCTATCAGCCCTCCAAGGGATAACGTTGACTTTTGGGACAATCTCTATATAAGGTGACTTTAATTTATGCAGCCAAACTTATACTGGAGGCTTGGTAAGTGATCAGTAGCACGGATCGATAACACTTTTTGCTAATTTCGCAAAATATAATGTAGTAGTATATGACTCGGGGCTGGGCTTGCGTTTGTAAGGAACACGAAAAGAATAATTTACGAATTTCACACAAAGTGTGATCGAACCTTGTCACTGAGCACTTACCGAGTCTTCAGTAAGAGTTTGGCTGCATAAATTAAAGTCACCTTATGTAGGTAAAAGTAAATCAACCGACCAAATTCATACTAGAGACTCGGTTAGGGATCAAGAACTTGGTTGAATAATCCTTTTGGCCAATTTCTAAAAATATTTTTTTTGCTCCTTTACCGGTTGGACAACTCCTAGTGCAGGCAATAAGGGGCAAAAAAAATTTTTTTCGAATTTTAACTGTAGGGTCATAAAACCTTGTTCCTGATGACTAACCGAGTCTCCAGTATGAATTTAATTTCACCTTGTATTTGGCTGTATTAATTTTACCTTATTTAAATGGGTCATTTCAAAAATAATGCACCCCTTGCCTTTTTTGGGTGTCTCATGCATATTTTCTTTTTTTTCTTTTTCCAGGCTATTAGCCACGGAAGTTTCTTATTGTTTACTTAAATAAGAAGTATCTGACCACCAATTACAATAATTGCATTTTTAATACATAACATATTTAATGGGTTTATCGATTATTGAAAATACTGAAAATGACGGTTTCATACTGTCCCATCGGCGAAATTTGTAACTTCTGACTGCGCTTTAAAACATTTTTCTTCTACATAAGTTATTATTTTTTTTTGTTAATTAAAATAGTATCTTGAATTTTATTTTATATTAATGATTTATTCAAATAATGAAAAATTACCAAAAAAAAAATATTTAAGGCTTGTCCCACGATTTCACATCTTTGAGAGATGTCTACTTTTGTAACGGTCATTACTAAAACAACTTGAACTTGAAACAACAACACTACTCATGAATATGTCACGTCCACTGAGTGGCAGCTTTGAGATTATTCGAGAAAGTGCCGTGTTGAGCATCGGAGGAATTCTCTCACATTTTGTCGCAAAAAATTGTCTCGTTTTGTTACGAAATTTACTAGGTTTATTTATATTTTATCTCATTTGTAATAACTGAAAATGAAAAATGATTATCTATACTGGGAAACATGTACTGTTTAAAGTTAAGCTTGTGAGGAATTTTAAAATAATTCGAAATTTCTATGACAGGGCTCTGATTTTGTTGTCTATTTTCCTACGAAACTATAAATAAAAATACAAATAATAAAAACAAATACCATTATACATAGGTAACACTAAAAGTTTCCGGAACTGGCCACTTACATAAACAATATTTAAAAATTTATTGCAACATTTGAAAATAGAACTCTTTGGCTGTAGAATGCAGTTTGTTTCATCTGACTGTCTTTTGTTTTTACCTTGTGGCGCCATTTAAAAAATTGTGTGTCTGCATCAACATGGATTTAACTCGGGAAAATTTTCGTAGTATGATTTTCTACGATTTTAAGTGTAATTTGACAGCTCAACAGAGCATCGCTCGGCTTGAAACAGCTTTTGGCAATGAAGCACCATGCAAGACGACTGTTTATAGCTGGTTTGCAGAATTCAAGCGTGGTCGTATCAATCTCAGTGACGAATCTCGCGATGGTCGGTCGTCCACCGCTGTGACCAACAAAAACATCGATGCTGTGCACCGTATGATTGAAACAGACAGGCATGTGACCTACCATGAAATTCGCGCATCCTTAGAAATAGGCATGAGTCAAATACAATCAATCCTACACAAACATTTGGGTGTGAGAAAGCTGTGCTCGCGGTGGATCCCACACAACTTGACCGAGGCTCAAAAAACGGACCGCGTCACTTGGTGCAGTGCCATGCTTACCAGATTCAACGAAGGTGCGTCAAATTTGGTGTGGGACATAGTAACAGGTGACGAAACATGGATTTATTGCTACGATCCCAAAACAAAGCAGCAATCGAGCGTATGGGTCTTTCAAGATGAGCCGAAACCAACCAAAGTGGCGCGCGTGAAAAGTGCATCTAAGCGGATGATGGCTTCTTTTTTTAATAAAACTGGACACGTGGCTACTGTTGCTTTAGAGAATCGTCGTACCGTGAATAGTGACTGGTACACGACCATTTGTTTGCCGGAAGTTATTGACGAACTCCGTAAAAATAACCGTAAACGCCGTATCATCCTGCACCACGATAACGCTAGTTCTCACACGGCCAGACAGACAAACGACTTTTTGAAGACGAAAAATGTAGAACTCATGAGTCATCCTGCATACAGTCCCGACCTGGCACCTTGTGACTTTTTTCTGTTCCCAAAAATTAAGAACCAATTACGCGGTCAACGATTTTCATCACCAGAAGAGGCTGTCGAGGAGTATGAAAAACACGTTTCAGAGGTCACCACAGAGGAGTGGCACAAAAGTTTTCAAAACTGGTTTGATCGAATGAAAAAGTGCATAGACGCCAAGGGAGATTATTTTGAAAAACAATAAATTAATTTTGTACCTTTAATAGTAGGTATTTTTTCATATTCATTCCGGAAACTTATAGTGCGTCCCACGTATACAAAATATATTTTGTGAACCTTAGGATGTATTAAATTTAGAAGGTATTTTGTAAGGAAAATTTAAACTTAATCAGGTTATCTCCATCAGCCTGTTTCTTCCACTGCTGGACATAGGCCTTTCCAGGATTTCGCCACTCTTGGCGTTCCTCCTGGAAGAAATGCCCATACTCACACACGCTGGGCAGAACCCTTGCACTAGTAACGCCGCTGCCCGTCACCAGTCTGTTTTATATAAGGCCTGGCAATTGGGGATGGATATACCGCCAAATCCTGTGATGACGTATGGCGCCGAGACGTGGTCTCTTACAAAGGGCCTGATCCACCGATTTAAGGTCGCTCAGCAAGCTATGGAGCGGGCTATGCTTGGGGTATCTCTGATGGATAGAATCCGAAACGAGGAGATCCGTCGGAGATCGAAAGTAACCGACATAGCCTGCAGAATCAGTAAGTTGAAGTGGCAGTGGGCAGGCCATATTTGTCGCCGAGATGATGGCCGTTGGGGCCGAAAGGCTCTAGAATGGAGACCACGTACAGCAAAGCGTAGTGTAGGCCGACCTCGTGCCCGCTGGACCGACGACCTGAAGGACGTTGCGGGGGGCGGCTGGATGAGGAGGACGGAGGACCGACATGAGTGGCGAAATTTGGGAAAAGCCTATGTCCAGCAGTGGACGAACACGAGCTGATGGATGGATGGATGGATACCGCCATCGAGTTGATGCTCGTGATTGTTGGCACTTGGTGGAACTTTTGAAACATTTTTTGTTTGATAAACACTTGTACTTGTCCACTTATTTATATTATTTCCCCTTACCGGTTTCGCTGTTAAAGCATTATCTTTATATATATTAATGCTTTAACAGCGAAACCGGTAAGGGGAAATAATATAAATAAGTGGACAAGTACAAGTGTTTATCAAACAAAAAATGATACCGCCATCCATCGCTCCCAGGCAATGGTGTGCCGCCTGGTTTTGCCTGAGAGCTGTTCTCTTACTCTCCCCCGGATAACTTCAGGAGAATTTCCAAGAAAGATGGTGGTACCTCTACAGTCGAGCCTGGCATCAGCTCTACCACCTATATCAGGTTAATCAACTTATTTATTTTTGAAATGGCCGAAATATAAAATACTGAAGACTCGAGTTAGCAGTGCCTGCGCCACACGATCCGCCGACGCAGCACTGCACGTGTTGCCCTGATACCAAGAAACCACTGTTCCACATAATTATGCATTACTGTTTCCGATAATTGTTTGTGAACTTGAAAGCCAGTCTTGTACCAGATTTTGAATTGATTACATCTTTATTAATTAATAATTAAATCTTTTTAACAACCCTTTTCCCGTTCGCCCACACGTAAATGGCGCAGTCGGCAGTTCTACGACACCCCGGGAAGCTTTAAAAAAGTCTTAACCGCGTCGCGGAGTGACTGATCGGTGCTAAAATCGCCTGTGATTTCGTAGAAAAAAGAACCTGTGTGTGGTGATCGGTGACATACGTGATCTCTGTGCTCTGGAACATTGGAGTAGAGATCCTGGACAAGACTCGGATTGGAGATGCAAGCTTGGTAAGCTCTTCTAACTTTCAAGTTCCTTGCTATATTTCCTTTCCTTATTTAGTATATTTTAACGAGTGTTACTCTATAAGGCTAACATCGCTATAGATCAACTCGATTTAAAAAAAATAGTTTTTTTATTTTTTAGATAAAATTTTTAACGAGTGTTATTCTGTAAGGCTATCATCGCTATAGATTAACTCGGTAAAAATTGGTATTAGTGTTTGTATTTTTAGACGATATTCTCATTAATAATGGAGATAGATAAAGATACTTTCAAGATCCTTTCGGATCTGTTGCCAAAGTTCGATGGTAATCAAAATCTCAATCATTATATTAGGGAAGTAGAAACGGTACTATCAATGCTGGATATCGCGAATCGGAACTTAAAAATAATCTCATTGTTAATAAAAAGTAAGCTCAGTGCCGCTGCTATAGATGCAATCGCGTACGAAGAGTCCACGGAAACGTGGAATGAGATTAAATCAGCGTTGGTTAGAAGATTAGGAGAACCACGTAACGAAATACAAGTTATGCAGGAACTAACACAGCTCCCTCGAAAAAGGGGTGAAAATGCTGAAACTTTTGGAAAACAATTGCGTGATATTTTAGACACTTTGTATTCGGTGGGAAAACATTCGGATAAAAGTTATTATGAAAATATGGTCATAGAGCAATATGTGAATCAACTGGAATTCAATGTTTCATTAGGGGTAAGAATAGCTAAGCCCGTGACTCTTGAGCTTGCAATTGTAGCCGCAAGACAAGAAGAAGTAAGACAATCTCAAAATCAACCCGAGCCCTCAAATTTCCGCCAAAAACAATTTAGACCCCAACAACAACAAACTGGCAGACAATTTGCCAAATATCATAATGAAAACACTCAACAGCCACCCAATTTCGTGCCCCCATTCCAAACAAAAAATTTCCAGATCCAGCCTCAAAATAGGTGGATGCAGAATACGGAACCAGCGAAAAAACCAAACTCAGGTAACTTCAGATCATCTGGCAATTTTAGAACTCAGCAGAATTTATGATTCCATAGGCTAAGCTTATTTTCGCTGGATTCGTCAAATATCGAAAGTGCGGGTAAACCTGCCTAATTTCAGTGATAAAATTGGTGACCGATTTTTACTCTACCAAGATACGCTAAAAATATAAAAATTTTGTTCAGGATAGAAAACCCAAAATAAGAAGGCCATCTTTGCTTTAATTGGTTTTTACCTGAGGTTTTTACATAGACATTCACTTAAATCTATGGGTTTTTATTGTGGCAGACATTAAGTACAATCAAAGCAAAGACAAATAAACAATTGCTAGGCGTAGATAGATGTCTACGTTGCTAGGTAACAGTTGCTAAGCAACAGCTCGATGTAGAGTGACGTGAGCGTGTGTTCCTCTTTGGAGCACGCACTATCTGTTACATAGAATAATCTATGGGTTAACTCTAACCGTTAGAGGCTTGGAGCCTTCTTGCCGCACCCTCTCTGACCCCCCGAACACCCGTAACCTTTAGATATCCTTACATGTTTTATTTGTGAAGGTAATTTAGTTATTTGGCCGTGAACATTTTAATGAAATGTATCCACTATTGTTATGAACAAAACTATGTACTTACCTATAGTTTATTTATAGGGACTGATACCTGCTACTAGGTATATCGAATGATCAACAAATAAAGATGATTATGATTATGATTGTTTTCAGCTCATAGGGACTGATACCTTTCACCGTATCGAATGTTTGTATTCAGTTCATAGCGACTGATATTTTTTTTCACCGTATCAAATGATTGTGTTCAGTTCTTCGGGACTGACACATTTCACCGTATCAAATGATAGTGTTAAGTTTATAGGGGCTGGCTGACACCTTTCACATTATCAAATAACTTTGTTCAGTTCATAACTTTTCACCGTATCAAATGATTGTGTTCAGTTCATGGGTAGGTACTGTTTCCTTTTACCGTAGCAAATGATAGTGTGGATTTAAATGGAATGTTCCATCAAGTTTATTTAAGGTACCTGCTTTTCCTTGAAGGCGAACCGTCTGTGAATAATCCAACTGCAGAACATCCGCCGCCTCCAACTTTTCTGGCCTCCATAAAGGTCTGATCTGACCCAGTTACCATTCTGACACTGCTATCGCAGACGCTGAAAACAACCCCGTGGAAGACAGCCACGGAAATGAAAACTGGAACCTCCATAGTTGGAACATCAAAACGATTAAGTAACGAACTTGCCACGTTTCGTCAGCGGGCAGGCAGACGGAAGCTACGGCAGGACGTCCGATGATGCTTGCTCTGGACGAATCGGCCGGAGTATCCGCGACAACAGCGCCGCGCACTTATACCGGGTGTAAAAGCAAAGGCGAGAATCCATTAAGGTGTGTTAGTGTGATCGGTAAAGATATTATTTTAAATACTGGGATCTCTAAATAAAGTACCAGTACCTCATAATAAGACGATTTTCTTTACTCAAAATACACTAATCGCGTGTACACCCACACTGGTCGCTGGCCACTCGGATGAGGGATGCGGGTTGCGGGGTGCAATTACATAGCTTGAAAAAATTATGGAATTTTTGGTGATAATTCAAGCTATATAATATTTTTTTTCTCGTAATGAAATCAGAATCATGTATACTTTCATACCCTAAAGAGATTCTTCACTTTGCATTTACCTACACCTGTATATTCTCACAGACCCACGTACTGCACCGGCGCGATAGAGCGCAGTGAGTCAGTTCAGTGAGGACGTTTATTGGTGTTCTTTGACAAAGAGCGTATTTTATTTTGAATTTACAACCCGGTCACATTATCTCGAGACCTGGCGTCGATGACGTCACGTCGCGTCGGCGCTCAGATATGGTGCGCAAAACAAGCATCCTCTAGTAGGATATTATTATAAACAATAAGATTTCCAACAAAACAAATATTGTGTTAATTAATTTAATGTAGGTAATATTATTATAATGATATGATTAAAATGATGAAAAATAAATGAAACAATCTTGGTTAAGTGGGTACAAGAAGTGTTTATTACACAAAACTACAGACTAAAAATCTTCTTCAGAATATATACTTGTATTACGAATTGCTTGTTAGCTTTCTCTGATTCAAAGAAAGCGAGAACTTTCAGGATTAAATTTCTTGCTTCACTGTGAATAGTTTTTCCCATATTTGAAAAAACTTTCACTGTCCCACTTCAAAGCAACGAAATAGTAACAAAAATGTCCAAACTAAACCAAAATGTCCAAACTAAACCAAAATGTCCAAACTTAACAAAAATGTCCAACGTTGCAACAAAAACAATATTTTAACGTAACAGCAATAACAAAATAACAATAAAAGTCCAAACGTAACAATGGAATGTTTAAAAATATACCACGAAAAGTCGACGCGTATCGGCAACGAAAGTGCTAACCGTACTGACGCGCCGCCGTGGCGAGCGCGGGGAGGTGAAAGGAGAACGGGGCGGGTGGTTCGCATTCCAGCGAGGTCTCGAGATAATGTGACCGGGTTGTACAAATGTTTCAAAATCACACGCCATCCCTACTGACCCCGAATGATTTTGATTTGAGAGCTTGTACAGAGGCCGTAACCGTAAGGGATTAGTTAAAATGAGTACCATCGTCCTGTCAACCAAGTTATCGTGAAAATAATATTAAGCACTTGTGCCCAAAGCAGATTAAAAAAACCGGCCAAGTGCAAGTCAGACTCGCATACCTAGAGTTTCATAATTCGACAGTTTTGGGAACAGTCACGAAAAAAGTATTTAAAATCTTGCCCATAACTGTTTATGTTAACTTAAAAAATAATTGATTGTACCAGAAAAGAGAGACACAAATATTTTTATACCGTACTCGAAATAAAACTCGAGGATGAAAAATTACATTTTGTCATTTTATTATCGTGAATTTCTCAACCGTTATATTTTTCTCGAAAAAAAAAAGAAAATTAGTGCTTCCAGCCGATCCAAAGATACCTATTCACGAAAAACAGATTTCGCTGGAATAACGTTACCCCAGCGGCATGTTTTTCTTGCCTGTGGTCGTAGCTAAATACAAAACGAAATAAAAAATTAGTGCTTCCAGCCGATCCAAAGATATTCACGAAAAACAGATTCCGCTGGAGTAAAGATACCCCAGCGGCAAGTTTTTTTTTTCCTGTGGTCGTAGCTAAATACAAACTAGCTACTTAGGATATTAGGATATAATTAGTGCCCAATTGTGCCCCAAAAACAAAATTAGTGCGTCCAGAGGTTTCAGAGTTATTCAAGATGCCGCTGGGGTAACGTTTAGCCAATGAACAAGTTTCATGGTGTCGACAATGCCATATTTAACTTCATAGGATTAAAATATATACCAAAACCAAAAAAAGGGGCAAAAAAAATTAATCCGACATTAAATTACTGCGAAAAATAACCCCATAAATGCAAAATAGGACCCCGCTGTGACGTCACCTTACCGCGCCGCTCCGCGTCTTGGTTGTTATTTTGCGTATAGCTGTTCAATAAATGCTATATTAATGTAAAAGATACAAGTAAAGTTAGTTTTTATATGTATATTTATATTATTTAGCACCATGGAAGTAGACTTTGTTATAGGACAAAGTGATAATTTGCCCAGAATAGATATATTTAAGGCATAGACAAGATAGCCAATGGACTGCTCATAACAGGCGATCGATAACTGTCAACACATTCAGCAAATAAGTCTTAAATAAGGTTGCTGATTCAAAACTTTATCTTCACAACACACATATTTTGTGCTTTTAGGACCAATTAAATCTCACCTTATTAGTTTAAACCAATTTTTCCTTTTTCTATATCACCCGGAACTAGGAAAAATACTTTGTTTGGGGTTTTAAAGCACAAACTTTTACAAAGCGGAACAATATAGTATATTTAGGCACATTTCTTAGTCTCACTCATCATTTACAGCAATATTTTTTCGAAAAATTTACAAACAATAGGTACGACACAAGCGGCGCAAAGTAACGTAACCAAATGCCTATGAACTTTACGACTTCGAACTGAGAAGTAAGTAGCGTGACGTCACCCACTGGTCCGTCGCAAAAGGAACGAAATAAATTTTTGAGCGCCACTTTGAGGTCCCATAACATTTTCAATTGTAGAGATATGTTAGTGCTTTCTTTTACAATTTTGTTTCATAATACTTAATTTTTTATATTTAGTCCATAAAAACATAGTGGAAACTAGTTCATTGCTATATCTCTTAAACGGCGTGACATACAACGACGATTTTTTCAACTAAGGTGCGTCCATATTAATTCCTTATTTATGCAAATTTACTTTTTCTATAATCGACACCGTTGGTAAATTATATACGAGGGGGCGTTTTTAAGTTCGCGGAATCGGGGGTAAGACGTGGAAATAAAAATACAAGTTTATTTTTCCTTTTCAATATATTCATCTGCAACACTAATACATGTTTCAGATCTTTCAATTAGCTTATGTATACCCTCGAAAAAAAATGTTTTTTCTTTGTCTGGAAAATAAGCTGAAACTGCTTCCTTCACTTCTTCATCGCTTGAGAACTTCTTCCCCGGAAGTTCTTTTTTCATTTTTGGAAAGAGATAATAATCACTGGGAGCCAGGTCAGGATTGTAGGGTGGATGAACCAAAATATCGAAGCCCACCTTATGCAGGGAAGCCAACGCAACACGGCTCTTGTGCACAGGCGCGGACGATTGGAGGACACCTTTGGTTAATTTTCCCCTTCTTTTTGCCTTGATTGTTTCCTTTAATCGCTCTAAGATTGAAGCGTAGTATTCTCCGGTTATGGAGACATCTTTATCTTTATAATCTATCAACAAGATTCCTTCTGAGTCCCAAAAGATTGTCGCCATGATTTTTCCCGCCGACTGTGACACCTTAAATTTCTTTGGTGGTGGTGTGCCTTTTTTGTGCCACTGCATAGAATCTTGTTTGGACTCAGGTTCATAATGATGAACCCAAGTTTCATCCCCAGTAACAATTCGAGTCAATACTCCATCCTGGTCTTCATTACAGAGGTCCAAAAACGCGCGAAAACACTCTACGCGCTGTTGTTTTTGAGGCGGCGTGAGCATTCTCGGCACCCACCTTGCACTGACTTTGGTCATGCCGAGATGATCGTGAAGAATTTTAAATATGGTTGTATCGGATACTCCTGCGAGCTGTTTCTTCTTTAGTCTAGCATCTTCCAGTATTAATTTTTCCACTTTTTGAATGATTTCCGGAGTGGTCACCTCGATCGACCGTCTTGGCCGAGGATCATCTTCAAGTGAGGCCCTGCCTTTCTTAAAAAGGGTATGCCACTTATAAACCATGGTTTTCCTCCCCGTAAACGGATGACATCTCTTCTAGTATGGTTTGCACCGATTTACCTTGCTTGGTAAGGAACTTTATGACAGCGCGGTGCTCGATTTTCTCCATTTTTCAGAATGTTCTTCCCAACTGAGTTGTTTGATCGACGATAATTCAAATAGTAATGGCCCGATTAAAACAAAACATTCTATTTATACTAATAATGAGCTACTTAACCAGTTACGACTAAGGAAAGTACCCTCATTTATCAATTACCTACCCATTCCGCGAATATAAAATGCACCCTCGTATCTTTTTCAAAACCTCTAAAATCGGCCCTTGCGCTTCATTGAGAATACCTAGAAACTTACTTACCAATTATGGTGGTTTGTACCTTTTATCAACGCAAAGCACCTTGTGAAATTAGATGTTCCTATTCCAACTCCTTGCAGAGTTATTCCATTTTTATTAAAATCTGGCTACTCTATAATGTAACTCTACTCTATAATACATGAGTTATTATTAAGTGACGGTATATTTGATTCTACTCATAATTAGTACTTTTATCACATTATTTATCCCTAAAATTTCAGCTGAAAAAACCTCCTAACCACTGAATCATAAGGAAAAAACAACAGAAAAGCAATTCACACGATTAATCAACCAAATTAAAATGACTACATAAAAGCGGCCGCACCGTACATTGTGCCAACCTTCTTAAATTTGTAGAACAACATTTCGTTTTTCGAAACAGTCTCGCACAGGTGTTACAATTAATTGGTTTTTAAATACGTACGTACGCACACCTGTGTACGCTTTATTTCATTAAGGATTTGCAAAACTTTAAACTCTTAGTCAAATGTAGTACAGCAATCCAAAAACAACTATCTCATATTTGATGATAAATTGTATTTTGGTTGCTGAAAAACAAAGAGGATACGATATACCTAGAACTAAAAGAAAAATACCATTTATATAACTAAGTCTATGATGTAACTTTATAGAATCTGATAAATTGCGTAGGGTGGAAATACAAACTGGAAAAATGTTTGCTTAATTACGCCGTCAAAATGTTGCCATTATTTGACTAGTGGTATTTGCTATCTAGCTAGTGCGTTCGATAGATATACGTACGTACAGTCATCATGGAAGTACCAAGAAAAGGCGGAAGGAATTTCTCTAATTATCTGTCAATCTGAAATCCTGAAAAGCGCCAATTATGCCGCTGGCGTAACGCACACAACTTTTATTACGAAACTTACTGTCAGGCATGGAGTCAATAATTTATAGTGACTGAGTTTAATAATAAATGATTTTGTAATCAAAATTATTGTTTTTTAATAACAAACCCTTCATCAATAATAAATTGATTTGAAAAGGTTAGTAAATTTTTTTTACCTCCACATTTCTCGAAAAAACTTTTTTTCACACCGTACCCAGACCGCCGATATGACGTCACGAGGTCAGGTGCACAGATATTGTGACCGGGTTGTACATACCTTACCTACCTACTCAACCAAAATGTAAGAAACAATCGGACGTAGTTTAGCAAACACGTTCCAAACCACACGAAGCTAGTTTTGACATAGGTATTGAAGTTTGAAGTTTATTTTATAATGGGTGATTTTATGATTTGGGTTGGGACACTAATATCTTTGTACCTGAGCTTTGCACACCATGACCGATAGCTTGTAATGTTTTTGATATATGAAAATTTGGCACCAGCTGATCGCTTTGGTATACCAAACTCATTTTTGTCTGTCTTGTGGATTGGAACGTTTTTGCTAAACTAAGTCCTATTAAACTTCCTTTTCATACTTCTCATTATTTTTTTTTCGAAATTTTGTTCATATGTGTTTTCGGCTTCCACAACATCATTTTAACATCTTGTATTAAGGACCCGTTCTCCCTAACATTAAGCACCTCATTTAGCGTCAAGTAGAACTGAACTATGTGACGTTTCATTATTGTTTAAAATAGCGCGCTCTGAGCCGTGGCTGTTACGACAACCAAAACATCGCGCGCTCTAAATAATCACGTTTCGATGCCGAATTATTACGTTCGATGGATAAATACACCAAGTTACAATTTTTGTATGGCAAAATTAAACCAATCACACCATTCTGTCTACTCTTAACTTACGGGTGACTGAATTTCAGTTTCCAAAATCATTTGGGAAACCGTCAATGGGAAATACGCGAAGAGCAGTTTTACGTGATTTTCAGCAACTTTAGATGTTTTTTCTAGCTTGCTTCTATGAATTCTATGCAAAAATCAAATTAATTAGGTTGTAATACAACTCTTCGACAACTTGTGTCATTATTTATTTCTCATTAAACAAATATTTTCTGTCATGAATCAGCAATACGGTGGGGCACGTTTAGGTGGCATGGACCCTTAAGTCAAGTTAGTTTTGAAATGGCGTCTTATGCATTCACCTTTTACTTAATTGAAACAGAATGAATAAAAAAATCAACAATTTTATTATTATTACAGCGATAATTTTATGCAAACATTTTTAAAGCAGATACAAATATTTTTAACTTCCATTCTGAAGGAATGTTCCCCTTAATTAACGATACATTAAACCTAAAGAATAATCTTGATTGGTTCATTTCAGTGGTTACCAGTACTTCTCCAATGATTTGACTAAATCATTCGGATCAACGTTGGGGCCGTGCCTTTCCACAGGGACACCATCTTTGTCAACGATGAATTTAGTGAAATTCCATTTGATAAAGCTACCCAGGGTACCACCTTGCTTCTGCTGAAATAAAGAATATATTAGGTTATTAACTTGTGTTGTTATTTGTAATTTTTGAGTGGTTATTTATTACTTCCATCCATCCATCCATTAGCCTGTTTCGTCCACTGCTGGACATAGGCCTTTCCAGGATTTTATCACGCTTGGCGGTCTTCCTGGAAGAAATGCCCATACTCACACACGCCGGGCAGGCGGGTTGGTGAGCGCGGTGCCGAAACCCTTGCACCAGTGATGCCGCTGCCCGTCACCAGTCTGTTTTATATAAGGCCCGGCAATTGGGGATGGTATACCGCCATCCATCGGTCCCAGGCAATGGTGGGCCGCCTGGTTTTGCCTGAGAGCTGTTCTCTTACTCTCCCCCGAATAACTTCGGGACCCTATTTATTACTTACAGGTTAATAATTACGGGCCGGTATTTACGAGGTCATTATGTATCGTATCGTATATCATTTAGTCATTCTCGTTACATACAGGTATTTTTAGCAGTTTTGTAGGAAAGTATTAAAAACCTAATTGATTTGCACGATTGTAATACATTTTATGGTTTGCATGGTAAAGGAGCTTTGTCTATTATTAATAGGGATAGTGTCACTCGGATCTGAAAGACAAAAATATGTTTTGTCTTTCAAACTCCGTGTGTCCGCTGCTCATGCTAGCAGTTTCCTCAGTGCTGACTTCTGGCCTGAGGGGATCGTGTTTCGACGCTTCAGGGAAGCGACAAGGACTGAAATCCCTCAAAAATAGGCTAGGCAGTGTTAAAGTGTTAATATTAGTGATATCTTGTATTTATGTTAGTCTTGTAAGGTATTTAAATATGGGCCTTTGTCATCGTATTGTATACTTTGTCATGTGTTGCCTGAAATAAAGAATTTATTTATTAAGTCTTACTATGAGCTCTTCAATAAAGTTACGACAATAATAAAAAACCGGACAAGTGCGAGTCGGACTCGCCCACCGAGGGTTCCGTACAAATTAGTAAAAGTTTAAAAAATTCTACAAAAAGATTTGGTCACCCGTACAATTATGACCGCGCATACTGTTGCTTAATCCTCGATTATTTTTTAATGATTTAATTACTAATGTAGGTATAGTTTTAAGATTTTTTCCTATACTTGTAGTGTTAGACGGTAATACTTGCCTTTCATAGTTCTAGGTCAACGGGAAATACCCTATAAATTTTGATTCCCTTGAGAGTGTTGAAATATACGTTTTTTGCGGCATAAACGGCCTTATCTTTTTTTCACGTTAACTTCGAAGTTTAATTCTTTCACAGCTTCAAGGGACTGTAGACTTGAGTATATGGTTTTAATTTCAACTCGATACCCTCCACGCGTTCTCGAAATAAAGAGTATTGACAGAGACAGAAAACATAGTGATCCTATAAGGGTTCCTTTTTTTCCGTTTGAGGTACGGAACCCTAAAAAAGACCAAAAATAACAATTGTATCTTGAAATAATTTTCATATTTTTATGAGATACACCTGTATGTAACGAGGGTGTGGATTTGTTTGTTTTGGCTCTTTTAATGGAACATTTTGCAACACAATAAATTGCGGTATTTAGGGCGGAAGAGAAGAGGATAACATTATTATATTACAATTAAATTGGCTACCCCGGAGTTAAACGTTATGCTGACTATATTTCTACTAGGTGACATTAAATCAACCGACCAAATTCATGAGACTCAGTTAGTCATCAGAAACAAGGTTTAATGACCCTCCAGGTGAAATTCGAAAAAAATATTTTTTTGTTCCATAGTGCCTGCACTAGGAATTATACTTCCAACCAGTCAGAGAACAAAAAAAATATTTTTCGAAATTGGCCAAAAGGATTACTGAACCTAGTTCTTGATCACTAACCGAGTCTCCAGTATGAATTTGGTCGGTGATTTAATTTTACCCTATCTATCTATACTAAATAATAAAGTAGTAAAAAAGTCGTGGCTGTACATTGAATATTTTCGCGAAATTATAAATTAAATGTGTTATTGGTACTGTACTGAGGCCGAAACAACAATTTTTATAATTTTTGTCTGTCTGTCTGTATGTTCCGTTTTAACTCGAGGACCAATCAACGGATTTGAATGCAGTTTTCTTTATTATTATTGTAGTTACCCTGTCAACACATCAACTATAAGGGGTGTTCATAAAATAAGGCCCAAGTCGGAAACTGGGCAAAGATTGAATAAACTCTTTTAGAACTCGAAAACCAATCAACAGATTTGAATGCAGTTATCTTTATTATCATTGTAGTTACCCTGGTCAACACATAGACCTTATGGGTTGATCATAAAATAACGTCCAAGCCGAAAACGGGGCAAACAATCACTGAACGCGGGCGAAGCCCACACGTTCACGTTCGCTTAAAAACCATAAAACGATTTTTTTCACTGGTTGCATGGAATGCTGGTTTTAAATGGTTTCTTGAGAAACGTGTTGGCGTTTGTATTATTGTTACCGTGTAAAATAAGTAGTGTAACTAACATTATTTAAGGTGACTTGTGTTGATATAGCCAAATTCATACTGGAGACTCGGTAAGTGACCAGTGTCAAGGTTCCATGACGCTTTAGGTGAAAACGCTTTTTTTGTTCTCCCTACAAACGCAAGCCCAGCCCAAATCAATTACTATAGGAGGTCAACATTTTATTTTACGATATTACCAAAAAGTGTTATCAATCCGTGATACTGATCACTTACCGAGCCTCCATTATGAATTTGGCTGCATAAATAAAAGTCACCTATTATAAAATAACAGAAAATTATTTAAATTGCACTCAATTCGGCGCAAGCGGAGCCGCGTAAAAATTATATCATTATTAAATTTTAATGATAGCAACACTATTACCACAGTATAGTTAATAACAGTAGTTTAACTAGGCGGTGTCCTTGAAATCAATACCTACGGCCGCTCGGTGCCTAAACACGCCCTAGGGCTGCCAAATGACTGTTTACGTATTTGATAATGCTATATTATTATTATAAAAGTTGTATTTAAGCAACCCTAGAATGCACAACATACACTGTAATATCGTGCAATACGTGACAACGTGCGTACGTAACTGCGGTGCGACCACGACTGTCGTAAACCGAGTTGAACTGAGTTTGGGGGGGGGGGTTCGTTTCGGCTCGTTTGTATGGAGATGGAATAGGTACTATTTGTTATTTCTACCATGCTATTACTAAACCGCAATTGATAAGTGTGATGGGAACGTCAAGCCTAGTATTATTATCTATGGCCAAGCACATAATTTATTATCAACATGCCTGGATTGAGAAGGATCTAGATCAATATTTTACATTGTATCAGGGAAAATTACATGGAAACATTTTGCCCTGCTGTGATAATAATAATAGAAAAAAGTGTGTCAGCGAAACTTTCCCCGACAGTACCAAACTGTTTGTTACCTGGCAGTTCCTCGGAAGTGTTTTTAAACGCTTCCTAAGTATTTATATTTTACAGGTACACATATTGTATTAATGAATAAGGCATCTACAATTGTCGTACAAGGTCCAAGGCTGAATAAACAATCAATAATAGGTAGTCGGCAGCGAATCACTTGAATTTTTAAACATAAGATAATGGTAAATCAATAGATTAGATAGTCATATCTAACTACATTCAATAGAAAGGGTTTGCTATTGCCATTGAGCCCGCTTTAGACGTGGATGAATTTAGTGAAGCTACTAGATTAGGGTTGCCAAACGTACAAGAATATTCTCGTACTTGTATGCGAATTACAACTTTTGTACCATGTATGAGGCCAAGGCCAACAAGGCTCTCGTACGCGAAACTTCGAGGTTTGAAAGTGTTGTGTAGTTTTTACCCAAAGTGAGCTATAATTTTTTTATCTGGAATAAACCTGTCAAATCAAATGTGATTAGGACTCGCGCCTTGAGGGTTCGATTAAAAATTAAAAGGTTTTACACAAACATATATGTTGAGAAATTTTATGAAAATAAGGAATTTATTCTAATAACCCATTTCATTTAAAATTTTGAATTAAAAATATTGAATGTACTATTGAAGAAAAATCTGCAGACATTATTTATCGCCCCTATTGCAATTTAGTAATATTCATTCATTCAAATGCAATAAGTGGGACAATGGCAATTTCTTTGAAGGTAGTCATAACTTTTTTACTGCTTGATTATTAGCATAGATAGATATACCGGGTGTAAATAGAGTGCGACCATTAAATAAATGGCCTCCCTGGACAAGCTTGCTTAGTGTGGGGGCCATTGTAATTTAACTGTGTATTTTTATTGTACTTATCCTTATTTTGTATTTTGCTTTGTGTTGTGTACTGTTATTTTGAATAAATAAGTAAATGAAATGAAATGAAACCACTATTGAAAAAAATTCTTGTACATTTGTTTTTTATAAAAAAATATTTATATGTGTTACGTTGGTACATACCGGGTTTAAATAGAGTGCGACCATTAAATGAAACCACATATTCTACCAACCCTAGTGAACCACTTTTCCCAAGAGTCATACCCGCGGACACCCTTAGCTTAGGAAATAATTGAGTTCCAAACAAAAATGCGTGAACCCTAACGCACCGACATACGGGCGAGTTTAGAGAGAGAGTCGTCCGTGAAACCTGCAGCTGTTTGAGGTCAACGGTTCACGCGTTTTTGTTTGGAACTCAATTATTTCCTAAACTAAGGCTGTCCGCGGGTATGACTCTTGGGAAAAGTGGTTCAGTAGGGTCGGTAGAATATGTGGTACAAGAATCAAATAATACCCTAAGTTAACCCTAGATAGAGCCCTAACTAGAAAATATGTAAAGAGCGCATTATTTATTATAGTTATGATATGTATAAAAATAATCAAATGTGATGACGTATTTGAAAAATGTTACACAATTACCTTCAAGAATTTCCACAATGGGCTTGCGGAGTCACCATTAACATCAATTTTCTCAAAGAGGTCAAACTTCACCTTCCTCTCTGATGCAAAACAAACAATATCTTCAGAGTTTCCGGGCTCTTGACCAGCAAACTGGTTACATGGGAATGCCAGTATTCGCAGACCTGTAAAAAGATATTAATTTTTAAGTTAGGTGATGGACTAAAATCGTGATGTATAATATTGACAATTTGACAAGTTTACCTATTTTATTCCTGCTTCTAAAATCAGAATAAAATGCGGGTAAGTAAATTAAAAAAAAAAATCCAAGCCAATCTGACTCTGACATAGCAGAGAGATACAAAAAAAATTATATGTAGTGTAGGTATTTATTTAGCAAGGTGCAAATGAATATCAAAACATTATTAACATGTACTAACAAAATATCATAATCATTATCAGTCAGTAGTAACATATCATAAAGTACCTAGGTCTCAGATATGGAAAATTCTTCTGAAAAAACTGCCTATTCATAAATAACTCACCATTAGTTTCAGCATATTTCTCATAAAGTTCGTTGAGTTGTTTGTAATTGTTTGCTGTGAGGCCACATTGAGATGCGACATTCACAATGATACAAACATGACCTTTGTAAATATCCAACTTCACTGGTTCTCCTTTTATGTTGTTCACCGTAAACTCGTGAATCGACATAGCACTCTTGTAATCTGGGTTAGTAGCTTCAGCCATTTTTCTAGAAATTTATAATATTACTTGACCAACGACAAATACAAAATATACATATACCATATACATCAATGTACTTGACCGAGACAGATACTATTTGCCCACTTTCTGCCTATGTCTCTAATTTGAGGTGTCCAGAGTATTTGAAGAGCTATGCCCACTTTTCAGATAACCCTCATATTTGTCATAACTTTCTTGTTATGCCTCTTTTTGAAATGTTTATACATCAAGAAGACGACTGCCCTATTTTGTACTGTCGGATAGAAAATTCCCCCCCTCCCTAATCAACCCAAAGGAACTTATTTCTAAACTTTAACCAAATATCTAACCATTAACCCAGTATGCTTAAGTAAATTTAACTTTCGCCAATCTTGACAGACACTTCCATGTTAATCTTATCTGAGAATAAATCTTCCACAATCTTCATAATACAAATGTATTTATATCCAAGCCTCCAGAGAATTTTTCCTCCTTTACTATCATCCAAAAACTCTACATTCATTATCAATCCTCCGATATTATAATATGTTCTGATCTACCGACTACCAAGTAAATTGTGAACAAATCAAGATGTCAAGTAGTGACAGGACAGGAGAGCTTTGTTTTGTACCTCTGTCATACAGTTAAATTTTCCAGCCCGTGATCAAACGTTCCAAAGAGGATGCAGTTATTGCAGGGCCACGTTTAGGTTCATCTACCGCTCATCACTGACAGCAGGATAGCATATACAAATTCAATGCGTGCAAAAGAGATGTCATAATCGCTGGGCATGAGTGGGCAATGAAACTGAACTCAGCCCTGTAGTTCCTGGCGGTTATATGATTTGGAGCCACAGATGTTTAATATTATAAAATAGTATATTATCTCAGTGAACTACAGGCCTTTTAAATATAAATATTGCTTGTTTCCAAACAAAGTATATATTAGTTTAGGAATTAACAAATATGTTCCAAGCATAAGCCAATCAAAACAATTTTTATATGTTTCTTCGTACCATGAAGCTTAAATGTAGCTTATTTTTTGTATGGAAACCTGCCACGCTATTTAGTCCTTATGTTTGGTCTGCTACTTAGTAATATTATATGTCTGTGTTTGGAGCAAACAAATTCTCATACAAATATGTATTTGATTGTACAGATTGAGGGCAAATAACGAAAATCTAAAAGCAAACTCAAATTTTGTACATACTACGAATAAAAAGCCGATATGTTTTAAAAGGAGGCAAAGCCATAAGTGGGCATTAAACGAATAATAAGTAACAATATAGGTACAAAAAGTGGGCAATGATATTCAAATACTATGGGCACCTCAAATTAGGGACAAATGCAGAAAGTGGGCAAGTACCGAACAAAACGAAAATATACACCTTACGCGCAAAGGTAAACAGACCTTGCGGTAGAGGGGTTTCTGGTAGGTACCTAGATATTGTCCGCAAATTGTTATAGAGAAGGAAGTATAAACCTAAGATTATATTATACTACTCTCCACCGAGATTATAAACAAACAATTATAAAAATAATACTCAATCTTTGTTCTATTATTCCTTTTGATTTGACACTCATATTAAAAGTCAATGTCAAAGAAAATAAAATACCGGTACCGGTATGAATACCGGCTAGGACCTGTTGCATAACAGATGTTCCAACTTAATTTTAGTAATTAATGCTAATTACACACTCACATAGAACTTAATTGGGCACGAAATAAGCAGAGGACGTTACCAACAACAGGCACAACCTTTTTAGAAAAAGCTCTAATACCGATTGTCATATTTTTCGATTTTCACGCAGCAGTGTTGCCAACAAACAGAGAGCACATAAAAAGCCAACAAACTAAGGTTAAGTTTCGAAACAGGGATTTACTCAGTCTGAGATTCAGAGTGCATTTTGAGTCCGAACTCAATCTTACAAACGTCAAAAAGTGACGTGATCCCATACTAGAGTGACGTTTGTAAGATTGAGTTCCTCTTGAGTTCGGACTCAAAATGCACTCTGAATCTCAGCCTCAGTCTATTTCGAAAAGTACTCACACCGTGTTCCGAATGGCTGTACTATTAACTTCCATCAAAATAATAATTATACACATTCTATTACACAAGATAGATACAGATATACAATTTAAATTCAGAAAAATAAAAGGCAAAGGTGGACTTATTTCTAAAAGAAATTTATTCCAGTCAACCATACATTTCAGATTTTTTTAAAGTTTTCCATGAATACAATGGGTATACTAAGCTTTATTATTTTAACTCTATGAATTTGGGAAGTACGACCTAATTCGTAATGGCACCAAGGGGTATTGTAACTACTTTGCCTACTTTGTTGTGCTAGCGTTATTTGCGCCTTATTACGAACAATCACCACGTGTTGGTTTGTTCCTTCGGCAAATAGGTACCCTGACTTTTAGGCTGAGATTCAGAGTGCATTTTGAGTCTGAACTAAATCTTACAAACGTCAAAAAGCGACGTGATCTCATACTAGAGTGACGTTTGCAAAAATGCACTCTGAATCTCAGCCTTAGGCTCGTCATTTCTTTAATACTACAAACCTCTGCATCATGGTATAGTACTCTTATCCTACAAAACTTAGTTTTGAAATTGCCACCACTTTTAATAGAATGCTCACAGTGCTAACGCTTTGAAGCTTTAGAACCAGTGTTGCCAGAACGTTACTTTTGTAACGTTTTACGTTACTTTTTGACCCCTTTACGTTACATTTACGTTAAATTCTTAAAAGTTGAATTAAAAATCAAGATGAAACGGAACGCTAGCAAGTGTCGTGCTCAGAGGAACTGTCATAAGTCAATATCTTTATGGTGTCGTGCATTTCTTAACGTTGGCAATTGAGCATTGCAAGTAAACCAAGGCTAGAATTTAATATCTTTCTCTATCGCACGGCTAGAATGAGCAAACAGAAAGAGCGAGATGAACGTGTACATATTCTTGCCAGAATGAATGATGGAAATGACTGACTGACTGACGGATCGGCGAGGCGCGGTGTGGTGGCAGAGTCAATTTTCTCCTTTCGGCCGCCTTTGTAACTGTTTGTATATGGAGCCGGTTACAAAAGAAGAAAATTTTCTCTTTTGTCGTAACCAGTTACAAATTGGTAAATATTTCAGTGGATTTCCTCCGTTTCTCATAAGTAGGTAAAAATAATGGGAAAAAATAACAGTTACATATTTTACGGATCATACTGAACCACTTTCCCAAGAAACAAACCCGCGCTAACTATTAGTTTAGGAAATATTTGAGTTTCAAACATAAAAGCGTGAACTCTAACTAACGCACCGACACATAAGGGCGTTTTTGAAACAGCGTCTTCCGCAAAACAACTGTTACGGTGCAGCGTTCTAGAAAAGACCTTCTTTCTATGAAATAATGTTTTTAAGTTACAGTTGAATATCTTCTTCTCTGAAGATTTGCGCAGGAATTTTTTTCAGAAAGTTGTTTAGTATGACTAGTAGAGTATGTGGTTTCATTTAAAGGTCGCACTTTATTTACACCCGATATACGTGTATACTCTATTCTCTTCTCTATTATCTTATAAATAATTTTTGCTGTAGGTATAAATATTAAATAAATGTGTAAGGACTAATAATATCTAAGATAGTGGCCAGTTGTTATTAAATTTTCATTCAGTTTATTTAAAGCCTCATTAATTTCTTCTGCAAGTAAAAATAATTGTATTGTTTTTATTGTACCATTTTTTTTGCAGGATTAAACCCAACGAATAAAAATAACCACTAAGAAAATGCTGAGATAGTTAGAGGTACAGTCTGTCAAAAAAGAGTTAAAATGAATGGAACTATTTTTCTATCGCCTTGTTACGCCAAACAACCGAGTACAAAATCTGTTAAATCGGGTTAACCGCGTTGTTATTTCATAAATATATTACCTAAATTATACTACTTGAACGTTTAAAGTTCAATAAAGTTCATTAAAGTTTAATATTCATTTCAACACTTTTTTGACAGACTATACATGTATATGTGAAAGTACTAAATAAAATTGAAACTGTGCATATTGTATTGAAATACGAAAATAATAAAAAAGCGTTACTTTTCTTGTGAAAGTGTTACTTTTCGAACAGTGTTGGGTTACTTTTGTGGACGAGGCACTGGCAACACTGTTTAGAACGCAGTTAGCTGCATGTCAAGAGTCAAGACGGAGGTTTGCCGTCTCAATACTTTGCTTGTGTGTAACGTATGATCACACGATTCATCACATGCCTGTGCGTAAGATACATAAACTATAATAAAGTACGAAACTTTCGTTTCATCACAATAATGGTAGTTTTATAAATTGAATGCCAAAAGCCCTCACAAATCGGAAAATATCTGGTAAAAACAACCGAAAAGCAAAAACAAATTCTTTAACATTTTTTTTTTTTTGTATTTTATGGCCTGGTTACATCGTCCTTTAAGCCACATCTTCATTTAGTACACTTCACTTTATTGATTACACTTGTTTAGTTGTAATTATATTTTTTGTATTGTATTTTTAATGTATTTATATATTGGTTTAAAACACTTAAATACTTTCAGCAATTGTTCAAGTGGCGGCGGCGGGCTGGATGATAATAAACCATCATTTTGCAACACTTCACTTAATTCACTTGCAAGCACTAATCTGTCAATGAGAAAGTTTTGGCAGTTAAATATTAAATGTTGAGCATTGGCTTCATGAGCTCCACAAAATGTGCAGACGTTACTTTGTATTATTCGAAGTCTTGCTAGGTGTGATGGTGTCGTGTTATGGCCAAAACGAAGTCTATTTATGGTAGTAATAAAGTCACGGCTGGCTTCTTTTACATCGTCATACCATGGTCTTATTGGTAAGTTGTTTTGTATGTTCCCATACCATCTTCCTTTAGTCTCTTGGTCCTTCTTCCATAAGTCTTCCCATAGTGTACTTATAGCTAGTTTGAAAGAATAAAGATAATCAGTAAAAGGAACATGCATAACATTAGAAATATCTAGTGCATTTATTCCTTCGTATGCAGCTTTATCTGCCATTTCGTTTCCAGTAATACCCCTATGAGAAGGTACCCACATAAAGGAAACGTTTATTTCTTTTTTATAATAATTAAATATCAATTCTTTTATAATATAGAAGATAAAATTAGTTTTGTAGTGAATTTTCAAATTTGTTATGCCCTGAATTAAACTTAAAGAATCAGTTACAATTAAAAAGTATTTACAATTATTTACATTTCTGATTCGCATGAGAGCTTGATAGACCGCATAAGCTTCTGCAGTGAATATTGTACTAACATCTTGTGGAATAAAGCTTTGAGAAAACTTTATTTGAGGATCATACACAGCACAGCGCACATAACCCTCACCTTTACTCCCATCTGTGTATAATGTATAATAGTCATTTTCTGAAAGAAATTGCAACATATCGGAATTGTTAGTGATTGAATCAACTATTTTAATTGGATGTGTTATACTTTGGTACGAAGAGGAATAGCAAGGCCATGGGTGCTGTTTTATAATTGTATGACATTTTTTTTCAGTTTCCAGGTAAATGTGGAACAACATTGGAGAGTTACCTATGAGAAGAGACTCACCAGTTGCTAATGGACCGGACATACTAATTCGGTAAGGTAAAATTTTTTTAATGATCTGTTTATTATCAGAGTACAGTAATCTTAGGCAATATCTTTTAGCTAGTAGGATACGTCTCAATATTAATGGCATTATTTTAGTCTCAACTTCCATGGCCCTAATGGGAGTCGAGCACATAGCACCAGAAATAATTCTCAAAGCCTTATTCTGCAAAACATCTAATTTTTTCCCATGTGGACTATTAATATATGCTAAGGCACTGTAATCGAAATGGCTTCTCACTATAGATTTATATAAAATGGATAGTATTTTGGGATCTGCTCCCCAGGATACACCAGCAAGACATCTGAGTATGTTGATTGCTTTTAAAGCATTCTCTGAAATATATTTGATATGCTTCTCAAAAATCAGTCTGTCATCAATAATGATTCCTAAGAACTTTTTTGTTCTTACTCTCTTTATGGATTCTCCGCAATATACAATATCTCTGGTTAAGTCATCTTCCCCGAAAATCATAGCACTGCTTTTGGAAGCATTAATCTTTAAATTTAACCTACCATCATAGTAAAGACTTAACTGATTAAGGGCTTTATTTATGTTGACTATGGCAGATTGAAAATTTTTGTTACTAGTATATAATACAATATCATCTGCAAATTGTAAAAAATTGACATCCTTTATATTTACATATTTACATATTTCACAAGTATATAGATTATATAGCAATGATGAAAGTGATGCACCTTGCATTGTTCCTTTTGATGCAGTTTTTGGTCCGTGTAAAGTGTTATTATGTTTACATAGAGGGTTCTACTATTTAAAAAATTATAAATCCACTTACACAGTTGTCCAGGTATACCCACGTCAGACATAACTTTGACTAGTATACCAGGATCGACACTATCAAAAGCTCCCTGAACATCCAAGAATACACATACGGTGTTTGACTTTGAATTATTTGCATTTTTCAGGTCTGAGATCAGAGATATGAAACTGTCAGTGCAACTACGCCCTCTACGAAACCCATACTGAACATGCGGAATGATGTTATTAGCTTCTACATACCAGTCCAATCTTATTTTAATCATGCTTTCAAATAATTTCCCTAAGCATGAAGATAATGATATAGGGCGGTAGGAACTCGCTTCCTCTGGTGATTTATCTGGTTTAAGTATTGGGATAACACATTGTGTTTTCCAAGATTCGGGAATTAATTGAGCATGCCATAGAGCATTAAGAATATCAAGAAACAGTCTTTGAACAGATTCATGGAGTTTTTTGATTACAATGTAAGGAAAATCATCTAAACCTGGGCTTGTGTTACGTCTAGAATTTAAACTTATTTGGAATTCATCCCATGTAAATGTATCTAACAAAAAATTGGAATTTTGATTATTATTATTAGTATCAAAATAATTATTCAAATTACTTGTGTCTGCTAAGTTACTATTATTTGAAAGCTTGTCTAAAAGAGGTTCAACAAACTCATCTCTGTAAGATCTGTTAACTGTTTTAACACCCTTAAACCTTTTAATCATATTCCAGATCTTACTTATGGGAGTAGTTCTATTAAAGCTATCGCATAACTTATTCCATCCAGTTTTCTTTTGCTCTGAAATTGTTCTCTTTTTTAAAGCATCTAATCTCTTATAGTTTATGTAGTTGTCCATTGTCGGATCATTTCTGTACAATTTTAGTGCATTGTAGGATGCTATTACACTTTGTTCACAGACCTCATTCCACCAAGGTGCTGGAGGTCTGCTCGCAAAGTGACTAGATTTAGAAAATCTAGGAATAGCCATCTGCTTAAGGGTATCAAGACGGTTACAGAATTCCGTATAAGAAGCGAGAGGGTCATCCACATTTACTGTGATGTCATTGAATATGGCTTCAGGTAGTTCATGATATTTTTCCCAGTTGGCTCTATTATATAAAAAATTGTCAATAGGAGGGTTTATTTGGTATTTATCAATGCAAAGGGATATTTTTGTTATTGTGGGATAATGATAACTACCCATAGGGTCGTCATGTACAGACCATTCACATAATGGGGCCAAGCATGCACTGACAAAACTTACATCAATAGCGGAAGGGTTATGTGTGGGATAGTTTACAGTCGTGAAACTGCCATCATTTAAAATGCATAAATCATTACGTCATATAAATCCTGACCTCGACCTTTCGTTGACAGGCAACCAAATGCAATATGATGAGCATTAAAGTCACCACTCACAAAAATAGGCTTAGGGAGATCTTGAATGATGTTGCGCAGCCTATTCATTCTTATGTGTCCTCTGGAAGGAGGACAGTACACACATAGTATAGTTAATTTCCCATTATTGGTAGATAATGATATCGCTACAGTTTGAATGTCCTCATAAAAGGATGTGTTTAGAATGCTGTATTTTAATTCTGGTTTAACTAATATAGCTACACCATTATGATCATTTTTGGAATTTTTATTATAGATATTATAACCTGGTATTTTAAAAGTGTGATGTTTCTTAAACCAAGTTTCATTTAGTAAACAAATATCAATATTCTGTTTTTGCAAAAAATTTATTAATAATGGCTTTTTACTATTGGCACTCTGAATATTAAATTGTGCAATGCGTAGCTGGGATGTTCTGAGGGGACTTAAATCCATTATGGGGATAGATTTTTGATCAATATATCTTTAATAGTTGCTGTAGTTAGTGGAGCTGCATCTTTTTTATTACCCAAATCTACTAATGTCCGTACTAGGGCCATTAGTACATCATCATTACAGATGATCTGGGCTTTGATGTCCGCAGCTGCAGGGCGGACATCCTTGTTCGGAGCCTGTGAATCAGGCTTGCTATTTACAGGCTTATTTACAGATTTATTTACATATTTATTTACAGATTGTAGAGGGTGTTGTCTTGGCAATGACAGAGGAGGGAAGTCAGTATCAGGTTTTTTTGATTGTGCTACACTTGCATATGTAATTTTACTTTTCTTTTCCGTTAATTTCTTTATCTTAATTGGACATAGTTTGGATATGGCCAGATGAGGTCCACTGCAATTTTTTTTTTTTTTTTTTTTTTTTTTTTTTCCCGTTTCGCCAACTTGCAATCGGTCCGAAGACCATAAGCAGTTTTTGTGAGAGAAATTAATGGCTTGTTAGGCATGCCCTTCCAGTGTCGGGTTGCCTCCATGAATTATATTATTATAAATTGTCCCATGTGTGTTGCCTTTTTAGGCGTCTCGTTTGGAGTGGTTCACTTAGACAATGAGCAAGTCTGTTTTCATGGCTCATAATCCTATTTCTGTAGGATTTAGTCCTGGTATTTACTTCTTCTTTTACAGTAGGAAGTTTGAGGTATTTATGAACTTCATCTATTCTTGTGAACCATGGAGCATTCACTATAGCTTTTAGTACACCATTTTGGAAACGTTGCAAAATTTCAATGTTTGAGTTCTTTGCTGATCCCCACAGCTCAATTCCATAGGTCCAGACTGGTTTCAATACTGCTTTGTAAACAAGAGTTTTGTTATTGAGGGATAATTTGGATTGTCTTCCAAGTAGCCATTGTAAGGACCGAAACTTGATATTTAATTCATCACGCTTCTTCTGTATGTGAGCCTTCCAAGTCTGCTTGCGATCAAGATGGAAGCCAAGGTATTTCACTACAGTGTTGTGTGGCAGCACGTCCTTCCCAAATTTTACAGCAGGACAGTCTTCTTTCCTCAAAGTAAAGGTGATGTGGTTAGATTTTGCTGCGCTAGCCTTAATCCGCCAGTCGCTCATCCAGGAATGTACCTTATCAATGTGTGTCTGTAATATGTTTGAAGCAGTTTCTGGATTCTTATTTGATGTAAGTACAGCAGTATCATCTGCGAAGGTAGCTGTCATCACATTCTCCGAATCTGGAACATCAACTGTGTAGAGTAGATACAGGATGGGGCCCAGCACTGATCCCTGTGGTACTCCGGCATTTATATCAAAGAAATCTGATATTGCATCATTGATTTTTACAAAGAAGAATCGGTTCTCCAAGTAGGATTTCAGTAGAAGAAACATGTTATGGGGTAGATATTTTTTCAGCTTATATAGAAGTCCATTATGCCAGACTTTATCAAATGCCTGCTGAACATCTAGGAACACTCCAGAACAGTATTCTCTTTTTTCTAAGGCATATCTTATATGTTCACATACTCGGTGGACTTGTTCAATCGTAGAGTGATTGTTCCTGAATCCAAACTGATGTTCTGGAATGATATTATTATATTTGAGGCATTCCTTCAGTCTACTAGAGACTATTTTCTCAAATACTTTAGACAGCACAGGTAGCAAGCTTATTGGCCTGTATGATGATGTCATGTGCTGTGGTTTTCCAGGCTTAGGTACCATTGTTATTTGGGAAACTTTCCAAATACTAGGATATGAGGATGTTCTGAGAATAGCATTGAAAAGCGATGTAATAAAGATCAATACTTTTCTTGGTAGTTGTCGCAGTACCTCTGCTGTTATGAGGTCGAACCCCGGTGCTTTCTTTTGTTCCAGTTCAAAAATAGTACGTCTTACTTCCGCAGGTGTACAACAGTGAATAGGTGGACTGAGTTGAAGGTCGCTTTTGAGAAATGATTTGACTTCATAGTCAATAGTCTCAGACCCCAGGTCATCATTTGGTGTAAAAACATGACTTAAAAATTCTGCATAAGCCTCTGCTCTTTCTTCATCTGTTTTAGCCCATGTACCGTTCATCATTTTTAGTGGATGTTGTGGTAGCTGTGGTTTTTGAGAGGACTTGACGTTTTTCCACAACGAATGTTCGCTGTTGGCTGGTGCTGACGGGGTTATGTTTTGTAAGTGAAATTGAAGAGTGTCATTTTCCAACTCAATAAGGAATTGTTTTAACTCTGCTGCTGCCTTGTTGTACGCAGTTTTGTCTGCTTGGTGTCGACTTAATTGCCATACCCTTCTCAGTCTTCGCTTCTCTAACACTTTCTGTTTCACTTCTTGAGGCAAGTTATTGTGAGCTTTTTGTCTCATGTTTCGTTCACTAGGGGTACTCATCCATGCTGCTTTTTGTATTAATTTGGTAATGTAAACTGTTGCAGTCTCAATATCGTCTTCAGTCTTCAATCGTACATTCAGATCTACATTTTTGTCTAAGTATTGTTGAAAAGCATGCCAGTCTGTTTGCTTATTGTACAGAAAAGGCTTAGAAGGTCTTTCAATTATGGTTAATAATTATTAATTAGTTATTAACTGCAATTAACGCAGCAGATTTCATTTGGCTGGTCACATTCCTTAAATAAGTGTTCGCCTGAACAGATTGAACACCTTTGCTTGCCATTGCATATCTTAGCTGAGTGATTGAATTTAAAACATTTAAAACACTGCTGTAGGGGTGGGATGTATTCAAATACTCTATAAGAGAATAAGTCATATTGCACATCGTCTGGTAATACATTAGACAAAAAAGTAATGCTAACAGTTTGCAAGGGAACACGTTCCTGTCCTACTTTCTTCGTGAATCTTCTTATTGCAATTATTTCATAAATGGAGGTCAATTTTGTGTATAGGTCCTCGTTTGATATATTTGCTGGGACAAACCGAATAATTCCTGTTTTTTCAATCTGTGCAGCTGGTATATATGCTTTTAAATTATACTTCTGTAGAAAAGCCGTGTTATTTAGGAAGTTATTTGCCGTGTTATACTGTTTAAATAATACAGCAATTTTATTTGAGTTCAGTCTTTGAATTGCCATCACACTCTTTACTTCATTAGAAAATATATGGTTTAGGTATATGGGACTTTTATTTCCCAACCTGTCCTTGTGGTCTACATGCTCAACAAACACTTTAAAGTCTGTTTTGGAGGAGTTCTCCGGGTAAAGTCTTTTATAATTAGGTTTAAAATATGGTAAGTACGAGTTAGAGTCAATACGCTCACCACCGCCGCCAATGCCGCAGTTTAAATCAGTTCCACCACCTTCAATGCGAGAACGCTTGTTGGAGGTAGGCGGGTTATCCCCGCCTCCCTCGTTTCCATCCATTTTTGTTCCTCTCTAGCAAGTTTTTAGCTCGAAAATAACTTGAAAAAATTTAATCAGAAATCGCGTCCTAACTTTTCAAAAGCCCGCCAAAAAGTCCAATCCTTCAACACCACGCCAAGCAGTGTTGCCAACTGGTACCCATATCTAGTAGCTAGATTTGTCGCGAAAAGTTGCTAAATTACCCGATTATCGTACCCCAGAAAGTAGCTAGAAGTAGCTAAATGTTTCTAAGTCTTTTTTTCATAGGAAAATCGATTTTCAATATAAATAATGGACACAATGACACAAATTAAGGCAAATCATTAAGAGCACCGTTATAAATTGAATAATACAACTGAAACAAATGCTGTTTTAGTCAACGAACACCAACCCCATGCCAAAATATATGGCGCCTGAGTGAAGTTAGCTCCGGTCCGGCGAGCGAGATGGATAAAGAGAAATAGGTGACAAGAGATATGAAAGAGAGAGATAGTCAAAGAAAAGTTTGTTTACAATAGCTATTATAGTCAGTCGTCCGTCCGGGTCGCGACCGCCACTGAGACGACCATAGACATTAATTATCCATGCTAATTAGACGAATGGCGAAGACTATAATACCTAAACATTATTAGAGTGCATTACAAACTAGAAAAGATAAATTAGAAACAAATGTAAAAACAAGAATTTGAAAAAAATTCCTCGGGCCAGGATTTGAACCTGCGACCTCTTGTTATCAAGACAAGCGCGCTAACCGACTGCGCCACCGAGGTACTTACCTAGACCGTTGAATTTTTCCACCATACTTGTAAGTACCTCGGTGGCGCAGTCGGTTAGCGCGCTTGTCTTGATAACAAGAGGTCGCAGGTTCGAATCCTGGCCCGAACATTTTTTTCAAATTTTCGTCTACATTTGTTTCTAATTTATCTTTTCTAGTTTGTAATGCACTCTAATAATATTTACAGTAATCCAAAGCGATGGATTTCGCAATAAAAACATAATCTTTAGTTGTGAATTTCTTAACTGTCTGAAGCAGCACATATTGTAGCGACGACAGCGCCATCTGTTCCTAAGAACAAGGTGTGAAATCACATAACGCCCTCGTGAGCGTTCAGTATGTGCATTATAAGCTGGTTAGATCAAATAGTTACAAATATATTCGGTGGACAAGTATGGTGGAAAATTTCAACTGTCTAGGTAAGTACCTCGGTGGCGCATTCGGTTAGCGCGCTTGTCTTGATAACAAGAGGTCACAGGTTCGAATCCTGGCCCAAGGAATTTTTTCAAATTCTTGTCTTTACATTTGTTTCTAATTTATCTTTTCTAGTTTGTAATGCACTCTAATAATATTTAGAGTAATCCAAAGCGATGGATTTCGCAATAAAAACATAAACTATAATACCTTGTGATAGAGGTGATTATTGGTTGGTCCACGCGTCTTATTGTTTTGGACGTTTATAGACAGAGACAGCGCCACGTTTCGCTTTTAAAGTTCTATTCACGAAAGATGTTTCACGGATTAAGGCATTTTTGTATTTACCCTATAATAATGAGGACTTTGACAGCGGACTTCTTTCCTGAAAAGAAAAGTGGGAACTCTCACTCACGTTTTGTCTGTTCATAAAAAGTAGCTAGAAAAAGTAGCTAAAAAATCTAGCAACAAGTTTTTGTAATTTGTAGCTGTCCGACACCGAAAAATAGCTAGATCTAGCTATAAAGTAGCTAAGTTGGCAACCCAACCGAGGAAGTTCCCTTTTCTTTTTACTTGTCTATGGTATGGGGTCCATACACACTGGGAGGCTATACACAGGATTACAAGTTTACCTTGTCTATGGTATCCAACAAGCAGCCGGATTGCAGAGCAAAAGAGATAGCCTTTATGCTATCCCTCTTTCCCTCGAGTAGACTTACATGGCTTCTCCTGACGGGAGAACGTCCTCGTTCTCCTTGTAGTCTCCATCAGGGCATACTCCGTAGTCCGGCTTCATCTTGATTGACAGCCAAATCAAAGATAAACACATAAATACCTCTGGGATCTCTATACCAGATACCAACTTAATCCAGGTCAAAGACGTCACTCAACATAGCAATTACGAGATAAGCTCATCACCACATGTCATATTCATTATTAAGTAGGCCAAGTCAAAAAAAAATACTTTCAGCAGACACAATGAGACATAAGATAAAATCATCATCTGAGTTAAACCAGCCTAAGTAATTGTCAGAAATTGCATAAATTTCCAGTCGTCAACTAATCCTTATCAAGCTTAAGTAACAACCACGAGATTTGCTCGTTAATAATGCTTTACCAAGCTCATGTAAAAACCACGAGATCCACTCGTTAAACATTCCTTACCAGGCTCAAGTAACAACTACGAGATCCACTCGGTAAATATGCCTTACCAGGCTCAAGTAACAACCACGACATCCACTCGGTAAACATGCCTTACTAGGCTCAAGTAACAACCACAAGATCATGTAGTCTAGGGTACGCAGTGCCTACCTTGGCGTCATATAAATAATGATTTTTCAAAGTGACATTTAAAGTTTTTCATATTTTTTCATTGTCAAACATGACCTTCTCATTGCATTTCTAGCAAAAATTCCTATGCACGCCACTGGTAAATTGGGGCTTTTGAAAATAAACCCCGTAATATGGGGCAAGAACAGTGAGCAATACAAAGATGAAAAATGTTCCCTGCGTCTCCTTCTTATTTTTATTTACAGTAGGATTGCAAGAAGTTGTCGACGATTGAAAGCGAGCCACATGTCGGAGTGCGTGCGTATGAGATGAACTACTATCGCGACCATGTGCTCACAGAGCACATAAAAGAGTGTCGCTGCTGAAATCGTCACCCGTGGGAAAACGTCCAAACGACAGGTCGTATGCCATGTGTCGTGTGTTTCATAAATCGTGTCGTGCGGTGGCTCGTGGGGAAACGCCCTAACGATACATCGAATAGTTTGATGCATCGAGTACTAACCACTCGAGTGGTTTCAATAATCGAACGATTCTGGCGAGTGAATCACTCGAGTAGTTGGATGGGATGAGTGTGAGCTGCGTTCAGTGTAATGATTGAAACCACTCGAGGGATAATTACTTGATTATGAAATGTGCTCAAGTTTTGACTACCCGCATAATATCATACGGCAACGGATGTTTTCGGCGCAAATGTTCGTTTAAATTGGTTGTATTTCCCTGAAATTTTAATTATGTTTTTCATACATTGCACTGCACTATTTTTTCAGCAATCTTTGTGAAAAAATCCCGTACCTTCGCCTTCTTGCTTGAGGGACGCATTTAATATTCAAATCAACAAAAATAATAAACGACAAGAAGTAAATGGGCGAGAGAAAACCGCTTGCAATAACTCTCAAGTAAACTACAAATCAGTAGCTCGAGTTGTCCAAGTTAAGCAAATAATCGAGCAGCTCGAGTAGTTTCTCTCGATCATAGAGGAGATTTTATGCTCTCGATTATTGTCATCGTTAAAAACATCGAATGTTTTTGGTACATCGATGTATATCGTCCACCCCTCCTCTCCTCATTATATAAAGGTACCTATGCTCAGTGTAAAGCTTGTACTCTGTGGTGTAAAGGTACTCTGTGCCAGCGTTGCCGGTACGGGTATTTTTACCCGATTTCGGGTAATTTAGGCATTGAGCGGGTATCTTGCGGGTAATCATGACTGCCGGGTAATTTCGGGTAATTTTGCGACGAAATATTTTTTCTCCTATTAAATCGTATTGACTCAGTTGATGCCCAAAACGAAATAATTTTGAGGCACATCATACGTGAATGTGCAAAACGGAATGAATCTTATCCCTATTTTGTGTGAGGGTGTGTGTGTGTGTGTGTGTGTGTGTGTGTGTGTGTGTTGAGTCGAGGTTGAATCCGATCTCAGACTAAGGAACCCTAGTCCGATGAGGCAAAACGTGCAAAAGAGAAGCCCCCAGACAGACTCTCATTAGATAGGGCAAGGAAGAAGATTTTATTTCAATATCACATCAAAGCAGCGTTGCCAGTGCGGTTATTTTTACTCGATTTCAGGTAATTTAGGCCCTAAGCGGGTTTTTTGCAGGTAACCATGACTGCCGGGTAAAAAAACCTGTACCGTCAATAAAAAAACATGAAATATATTTTTTATTAAATCATCTTGACGCAGCTACAGCGCATAATTGAACACATCATATCTTTCTCTACTATTTTTCACACAATGTGAGAATCATGATTTATGTTAGGCTAATTCGCATTAAAACGACGTGCAAAAGAGATGCACACACAAATCATCAGTAGAAAGCACGATTATTTTGCTGTTTGTTCCGTTTTGTTTATTGGCTTGCTCTGACAAGTTATAAATACTATAAAACGTTAAAATTTTGAGGGAAAGGAACCTTTAAAATCAACTTTTTTTATTATGAGTTCATTGTTGATAAATTATTCTTTTTATTTGTCAATTTTCACCAAAATGGTCTGAATGTGAATGTAGAAAATTCATAATTATTTCATTTGGTTATAACGACTTAAGATATTAAACTTTACTTAAAATATCTTTAATTGTAATTTTTTTTCACCTTATCAATTAAAAACACTTTTAAAACAAACACATTCCTGTTAATTCTTAAAGAGGTATGGGAAATGTTAAAATAAAAACAAGGTATTTAATATTTCATTTCTTCCCTTGAAAAAAAAATACATTCACAAAACGGGTAATTCGGGTAATTTCCGATCCGGTTTCGCACTTTTTCTAGTTTGACTACCGGCAACACTGCTCTGTGCACCCCTCAGAGCAGAGAGAATATTTTGATTTTTGTGCGAAGAAAGAAACAAGAAAAGAAAGTTACTAAACCTATGTACAGTTTTAAAACCCAAAATGGCCTTCTTACAAAAAGTTTCTAGCCTACGCAGATGTATAAGCCTCAATAGCATCAGCACCATCCAAACCGCCTCCTACCATGCTAATGTATGTTTGTTAATTGTTGTGCAATGTCAAGGCTCTTCGATACAGTACTAATATTTTTATTTTTGCCTCTCAGGTTATCGAGCACTACGAAAACCCTCGAAATGTTGGCTCCCTGGACAAGAAAGACAAGAGTGTGGGGACAGGTCTGGTCGGCGCACCTGCGTGCGGTGATGTAATGAAGTTACAAATAAAAGTTGACGAAAATGGGAAGATCATTGATGCTAAATTTAAGACTTTCGGTTGCGGGTCTGCCATCGCCTCCAGCTCTCTGGCTACGGAATGGGTTAAAGGAAAGACAGTAGATGAAGCCTTGAAGTTGAAGAACACTGATATAGCCAAGGAACTCTCATTGCCACCTGTGAAGTTGCATTGCTCAAGTAAGTGTTAAATATAAATCATGTCACATAAAAACTGACAGTAGGGTGCGAGGGGATTGAAACTGCCTGCTCTCTAAGTGGGGTGGAGGCATAGGGCTAAGGCCCCTCCCCCAAAACACCCAGCGAGATTCCACAAATTCAACTTGATTCAGATGCACTTTTATACAGCTTTGGTATAGGTATCTGTAATTAATTAGCAATAGCAACAAGGGCTAAATATCAAAACCATGTACCATTGATGGTACTAATGGAACTGTTCAATGGTACTAGTGGTCCGGAGGCCAATTTTCTTGGTTTCTAACTACAAAACTAATCTACACTGTTGGACAAAAAAATCGACTCAAGCATTGTTGTCCTACATTCAAGGGAATAACCCAATCATACAAACATAAACATATGAAATATATATATCATTTTAAAGGTATAGGCCTCCACCTTTGAATAAATGCATTTTGGTTTAAAAGTATTCGCTATACAGAACATGAACATTCCGGTTTCCATGTTACTTACGTCGGACGCTTTGTTAAACGCTCCCGAGTTTTTGCATAAAATCAGTGTGAAATAACGTTCAATACAAGTAAAAGTGTTGTTGGAAAAGTTGCTCGCGTGTTTGTGCACCAACAGATAGATAAGAAACATTTACAAACACAAAGTAAAAGTGCAATAATCCATGAAAACATCTCGAAATTATTTTTGAGGTTATCTGCCAAAAAAACTAATCTCTTACCAACATAAAAACAGAAAGCTGCGTTCATAAATAAACAAATCCAAAGATTTGCGTTTCGTTAGTACAAGATGACACAGCTTACACCAGAAATGTCACTTCTTCTTACAAAAATGACAGAACAACTCAGTATTCAGACGAAAACGATAACAGAAAGCATCACTGAAGCTGTATTGCAAAAAGTAGACGAAAAAATCAAACCAGTTATCGAGGAAAATGAGAAACTGAAAAGGGAAGTCGAGAATTTAAACAGAAAAATAGAACACCTTGAACTGAATGAAAAGAGAAACAATATTATAATTCATGGACTCCCTGAACCAAAGGATGAGAGCCACGAAGCCCTACTAAACTTGGTAATATCTACCATAACCGATATACAAGTTGTGCTCACAAAGGGAGAAATTAATAGAATCCAGAGACTGGGGAAATACACAGACAATAAGATAAGACCAGTTCTCCTAGCTACTACAACACTAGAAAAGAAAATTCAGATTTTAAGAAACAAAATGAAGATGAAGCCCACTACTTATATCACTCGTGACCTACCAAAAAAAGTGTTGCAAAAAAACAAAGAAGCAAAGTCTAACCTGGTGAAGGGAAATGAAAAAACAAAACGATCCGACACCTTAAGCCCTAAAAACAACATAAACACAACACAGAATGATCCGAAAGTGTCTAAAACAAATGCTTTTCAATACATGCGAGAGAGACAGTACTCACTTTCAGAGAAAAATACTTACCTTCAAAATTCAAAAAACTAGCTCAACCAAAACCAACAAGTCTACAACAAATAAACAAGGCACAAAACAAACCGGAAAGCGAAACTATTAACTATAAACGGAACAACAAAAAGTCTCCAATCCGGCTGGTCACCGTGGGGACCTCAGACCACCACCCTCCGACGAGAAGATGTGGAACTATCAAAATAGCTACATTAAACACTAGAACACTAAGAACCCATGAAAGCTTACTAGAACTAGAACATGCTTTAGAAAACATAAAATATGATATATTGGGCATAAGCGAGATGCGGAGATTAGAAGAAAAAATTGAAGAGCGTACTGGCAATATCTTATACCAAAAAGGAGAAACAGCAGGACAAAGAGGAATAGGCTTTTTGATAAAAAAATCCCTGAAGCAACAAATACTGGATTTGATTGGAATATCGGACAGGATAGCAATACTCAACATCAAAATACCAGGTTATAAGAAAACATGGTCGATTATTCAAGCATATGCTCCAACAGAGCAAGCCGAACTATCTATCTTAGAATCCTTCTATGAAGATTTATCACTGGTTATACAAAACAGCTCAGACAAACATATAATCCTAATGGGAGATTTCAATGCACAAGTAGGTGCACGTCAAAACAGTGAAGAATACATACTTGGAAAATTTGGATATGGGAAGAGAAACCATAATGGCCAAAAACTTGTGGAGTTCCTTATGGAACATAACTTGACGCTTCTTAATTCAATTTTCAAGAAAAACAACAAAAACAAATGGACATGGGTCTCTCCTGATGGCAAATATAGAAATGAGATTGATTACATAATAAGCAACAATCCAAAAGCATTCACAGATACCACTGTTATATCCAAGTTAAACTTCAATACAAATCACCGCATGGTACGTAGCACCTTGATGATGTCTCCAAGTAAAACACCCCGAAAACATCTAAAGAGCCACAGACAAGACCAATCAATAATATTTCAATTTAAAGGCAAAAGCACCTCTTTTAAAGACATAGAAAAAGATTTAACAAACAAAGCAATGGACACCACACAAAAATATGAAATACTGGAGAAAAAACTGACAAATTCCTGCAATATAGACAGAAAACCGAAAAACAAATATCAACTGAGTGACCAAACTATACAACTTATAGAAAAAAGGAAGACACTAATATCAGATCCAGCCAAAAAAGTAAATACTAAATTGATATCAAAAATCAGCAAAGAAATAAGAGAAAACATCAGAAAAGACCGAAAAATCAAAAGACTACAAACCTTAGAATACCATATAAAAAGAACTGGAGGGATAAACAAGGCCCTAAAGGAACTACGTGAGGCTGACAAAACATGGATACCAAAACTAAAGAAAAAACAAAAATCTATCACAGAGAGGAAAAAAATTAAAGACTTAGCCACACAGTTTTACAGCCAGCTTTACGCAAGAACAAAACATCTGGAAAATAACCCCAACAGTCCACATGCACAACCGACTTCCGAAAGAACTGAAGAACCTATTGCCGAAATCCTACCATGCGAGGTACGGAAAGCCATCAAGAGTCAAAAGATGGACAAATCGCCAGGACCCGATAAGATCACGAACGAGCTGATGAGGGGGACAATGGAAGAGTTGATTCCCATACTAACAAAGATATTTAATGAGATTCTGAATACTGGAAACATTCCAAGGCAATGGGCAGTGTCTCATATCATCTTGATACACAAAAAAGGGGACAAGGAAGACATCGAAAACTATAGACCAATAAGTCTGATGTCCAATGTATACAAAATTTTTGGAAAGATTATTCTAGACAGAATTAGCTCTGAACTAGATGAGCAGCAACCAGCGGAACAAGCAGGCTTCAGAAAAGGCTTTTCAACTGTCGACCATATTCACACCGTAAAGCAAATCCTGGAAAAATACAATGAATATAATAAAAAACTATATATTGCCTTTATAGACTATGCGAAGGCGTTTGATAGCTTGAACCACAAATGTATTTGGGAAACCCTAAAAGATCAAGGAATACCAGAAAAATATATAAACATCATCAAAACCATTTATGGCAACAGCAAAGCCAGAATTCAACTAGAAACTTTAGGAAACGAATTCTACATAGAGAGAGGGGTAAGACAAGGAGACCCATTATCTCCAAAACTTTTCTCTGCAGTCCTAGAAAAAATATTTCGAAACTTAAACTGGGATGAATTTGGACTAAACATAAATGGCTCAAAATTAAATCACCTCAGATTCGCTGATGACCTCGTACTATTTGAAGAGAACCCTGAAAACCTGGAAAAAATGATCCAAAGCTTAAATAAGGAGAGCATAAAAGTTGGACTAAAGATGAACACCAGCAAGACCAAGGTGATGACCAACACTATAAAAGTAGACATTAAAATTCATGACAAACCACTCGAATATGTAGAAGAATATATGTACTTAGGCCAACTTATCTCGTCAAAAGACCAAATCCTAAAAGAAATCAACTTGAGGATAGCAAAAGGATGGAAAAAATACTGGTCTTTTAAAGAAATAATGAAATCAAAGGACTTGGGCATGTCACTAAAAAGAAAAGCATTCAACACATGCATACTTCCATGTATTACCTATGGTTGTGAAACATGGGCACTGACCAAATTTTTGAGAGAAAAACTTGCTAAATGTCAAAGAGCAATGGAGAGAAGTATAATGGGCATTAAAAGACAAGACAGAGTCAGAAACATTGAAATAAGGGCAAAGACAAAATTAACAGATATCCTGACCAAAATAGACTGCCAAAAATGGAGATGGACAGGCCATATGATGCGCGATACACAAAAAAAGTGGAGCAAAATAGTAACAAATTGGTACCCACGAGATGGGAAACGGAGTCGAGGAAGACAACATATTAGATGGGAGGATGAAATCAAACTGACAGCAGGTCCATACTGGAGGAGAGTCACATGACCGCAGTTGAGATCCAACAAGAACTCAGACAAGTACGAGATCGGGCTGCAAGTCGGCAAACGATCGCTTGAAGACTAAAGAAAGCTAACCTGACACCAAAAAGACCAGCAACCGGCCCCCAACTGACCACAGCTCATCAGCAAGCGCAACTTCAATCTGCCAGAGAACACGTAAACTGGACCTTGGACCAATGGCGCTCCATTTTGTTCTCTGATGAGTCCCGAATGTACTAGCATGGCAACGACAGAAGAGCCAATACCTTTAAAATGATTTACGGAATATGTAAGTTTATGCTTGTATGATTGGGTTATTTCCTTAAATGTAGAACAACAATGCTTGAGTTGATTTTTTTGTCCACCAGTGTATTTCAAAATGAACTTTCACCTATTTTATCCTCCCCCTGTTAGGGTATAATTTAACAAACAAAAACTTGGGTTTTTGATCACTTGATCTATTGACCCTAGCCCTGAACCTTGTCAGATTTGTCCCCCCGAAAATAATGTCTGATTTGCTCTTGTCTTGTCTTACTAAACATAAAACAATAATATATGGCATCGGGATGTGACAACCCCATCGCCCACTGATACATCCAGTGCAATCAGTCACTGCAGAGCAGCTTGTGGGGAGCCAATGATAAGTGGCGACACCTACCTCCAGGGGAAACACAACATATAAACACAGCTTGACACCTCCCTGTCTCTGCACTTGCCTTAACCAGCAGGCCAGTTGAGTTGCAAGAGTGGAACCTATGCTTTAGGTTGGAAGTGTCTAATGTCATTACACTGGGGGCACTTGACTGTATAAATTGCACCCTGCAGACACCTCTCGACAACTTCAGTTGCTTACATAGTGTTGCCCCCTGGTGGCTAGATAGGGGCCCACAACGGTTATCCTGCAGCAAGTCACCATCTGACAGACCTAAATTTGTGAGAGATTTTAGGGGCCCACAATGGCTATCCTGCAGCAAGTCACCAACTGTCAGACCTAAATCTGTGAGAGATATTTGAGGCTGGCCTCGTTATCTAAATCCATAGCCCTGTTATTCGGTCCATTTAGCTACCTATCTTCATAGCCCAATCCAAGTCACTTCCATCCTGGCAATAGTTTTACAACTATGGGGGACTGTTGGTTAGTGTATCCCAATGATACACTGAGGACTAGGCCTTCGTAGATCACCATCTCATTTTTAGATTAAATGGTACAAAGGGCTCTTAAAATAATTGGCTTCTGCCCCATATGCCTTTCAAATAACCTGGCTGAAAAGTGTACCTACATGTTAATAATAAAAAATATAAAGGGGTTGGTAGAGCTGGTGCCAGACTAGCCCGTGGAGGGAAGATTATTTTACTTGCAAAACCCCCTGAAGATATTCAGGGGTGAGTAAGAGGACAGCTCTCAGAAGGGCATTATAACATTTCCTGATGAATAGAAGGGAGGGAGGAGTCGGCTCCCCTTTCCCCCCTCATTGCGAAAGTCCATGTTTTTTTTTATGATGACAAAAGGGACCAAAATAATTAATTAGACACCAGAATTAGGTGAAGGGATCCGGGAAACCATGGTCGTTTTGTTTGGTTTACCAATGTGAGTACAGCATGAATGAAGAGCTCAAACAGAATGAGTGAGATAAAAAAAACAATAAAATTTACAAGTACAACTTAATCATACCTTTAATTGTCATTCAAAGAGACAGCCAAGAGTGGCAAAGTGACAGAAACGCCTATGTCCAGCATTGGACGAACCAGGCTGATGGATGGAGGGATGGAGGCCAAACTGCACTAGGCGGAGTTGAGATACAACAGAGCACTAGGCTTGGTAAAAGAATTGGTATAAACCATACCATACTATGCTGCTGCCCGTCACCAGTCTACCGCCGCCATCAATGGGCTTGTTTTCTAATCATCATCAAAATGCTTGTTTTCAAATCTGTCTACTATAATCAGTTCAGGAAAGCTAACGATATTCGAATCGTAAATATACAACAAAAAGAAATTTTACTACATTTTTCTGCGACTTTAGTAACCATGAATTTTCTTTATAGTGCTGGCGGAAGACGCTATTAAGGCTGCTCTTTCAGACTACAGGATTAAGAATCAAGAAAAGAAACAATAGACAATGAAGATGGAAAATGAAGTTGGAACAGACCTGTGATTGAGAAAGATTGGGACGAATCTAATATGAATATTCATAGTTTTAGCTAGATGTTTTCAGAACATTACGCAACACATAATAATAATAAAATGTAGGTGCAAAATATAAAATGCACTGCTTGTCTATGTATTGAACTTTAGATCCCCTACAGTACCACATTATCTTGCTCATGCAAAGCAATTTAGGAAATCAATGTGACCTATTCTCGTGCAGCAAACCTTAAATTTAGAGTTGAAAAACCTAAAATAATACAAGATCATTTAACTTTTATCTATCTGCGTTAAAGCTTATTTTGCAATGAAAAGTTTTAGGTTATGGCAACTCTAAATCTAATATTTGCTACACGAGAATGGGTATCAATATCTTTCTCATATTCTGTCTTAGTAATGTTGATAAACAGAATCTTAATATGTTTGCGTGACTGCGAGCGCTCCGCGCCTTAGGTAGTTGCTGTAGCTGAGCGGGTGGGGGAGGGGGTAGCTGTCATTTCGTTCGGCAATGTTTCCCCCCTCCCCCTCGCAAGGCGCGTTACAGCGAGCGGTTGCGGTCAAGGTATAGCAAATTGCGTCTCAGTATAAATTGACTTTGGATTATGTCTCAACAAACAGAAATATGAGAACTAAAAGTAGATGTATTATGTATGTAGTACTAAGTTTTTTTGTAAATAGACAAGCTTCGAGCTACAAACATAACTGCTTTTTTCTCCCATTTCCTATCAAAATTATTTAGAAAAGGAAACTAAAAGACAGCCATTATTTCAGTATATATTTTAATCAGTATTATATAATTTGCAACCTGCATATACATACATTACGTACAATCTTTCTAAATTATACATCATGTATAACTAAATTACCACAAAGAAATGTGGCCCAAGAAGAATAATAAACAGCTCATACAGTTTGGCAAAAAAGAGTTTGGAAAAAATGAGGGCGCTAAACCACACGTGTTCACACCATACACTGCGAACAAAACGTTATGCGACTAAATATTTAGTTCCACCTGTCAAACTCTTTTTTTCCCAAAAATATAACGCGTCGATGTCCGGCAATAATTTAACTTTATTTATCACAATTCACAGGAGCATCTCTAAATTGATGCGCAAACATTGCCATTACAGTACTCCCAAACTTTTAGTGCGCATACGAAACTTCGCCACTGCTCGGCAAAGTTCGTATTTCACACACACTTGTGTGCAAGAAGTAAGGTCACGTGGTACGTCCGGTCGCTCGGCTGTAGATTTCTATGCGCATTATAACTTTGGGAGCACTGTAGTTTATCTTTTAATGTTCTTTGAATTAGTAAAAAGCTGATTATCCGGATATAGTTAGTTTCATGTGTCAGATTCCCCCATATTAATGGGAGGCGTGCCAACATTTCATCCAACTATATAACCCGTCTAACGAACAGTAAAGTTCAAGATTATTAAGCATCAAACTCCATAATATATGTCAAAGGAATAGGCCTCAAGATTAACTTTCCACATGACATTAAGGTATCTGTACACTTCCAAACAATTGTAAACAAATTCCACGTGTTTATCGGCATGCTTTTTTGCTCTCCTATAGCGGAGTGGACCAAGCTGGTGTTTCTGATCCGAGTCATTGTTTCTCATTGAAAACATGCCTAAATGTCACAGGAGTCGCTATTCCCATAACACTACCAACTATTTTGGAAGTAAAGTCATAAATAAAATCATAACCAAAATTATATTTATTGTGACTCACTGAACACAATTTGATACCTAACGCTTTCGGTTAATGTATGTTGAAGTTCGTACACTAGTAAAGCTGGGGTGCTAATGCTAGGGGTTGCTGCTATGGGATGGTGACTCCGAAGAGAGCTAAGAACCAAACCCAACGAGTGACGATCGTACACTGCTTTATTGGTATCGTTTTCACCAAATTGCTAAATACAAAAGTGCAAGCTGACAAAATGATTAAATAAGTACCTAAATCATGATTGAGTAGAATGTACAAGTGTGCGTGAACTCCCATAGTTAATTTCAACTTAAGTAATATACAGGGTTGGGCAGATCGAGTGTCCTACTTTTTTGACTTGCTTTTTTATCATTAACCCGTCCGATTACGTGCATTTTTGCAAGTTTGCAAATTTTCCCGCCAATTTTGTTTTTGGCTATATCTCCGGAACTAGTTGTCCAATTCTAATGCAGTTTTGTTTTTCTAAAACTAGATAAAATTTCCTACAAAAAATTTTTCTTGGGGTAAGTTGGGGGGGGGGCTTTCTCCTTGAAAAAATCTTAGTTATATATGAATATATGTATGTATACTATATATATATGTCTATTCAAATTTTATAATATTGTAAAAAAATATAAAGAATAATAAAAAAAAAAATAACTATACATATATTTAAAAAAAAAAGAAGATTTGGGCCTAGAATAACAATCCACAACTTTTTTTTATATTATTATATTTTTTTTTTTTTTTTTATTGCTCATCTTAATAGCTTTAGAAAAATACACATATCACTAGGTTTATAATATATTAACTAACAATAATAATTTTTTCTTTACAATTCGGCCTAGGCGTGACGATCGCCACGACTGTGACTCTACGGGTATATCAAAACTTTTCTTGCCATTAAATGTATTCATTGAGTATGTGTCTAACGTTCATAAACGTTAACGTCATATCATTTGTTTTATGTATTTTACAACAATGGAAGCGAAACGCGAACTCGTCGTACAATTGTACAAACAAAATTTCAGACCGTGCGAGATTTTGAGGAAGCTAAACACTTGGCCATAAAACGATTCAAAGAAACTGGACCGTCGAGAATCAGGCCAGAAACCATCTGTTCGTGTCAAAAAGATAATCAAATGTGTTCGTGAGCGAATTAGCCGAAATCCGGCTCAGAGTGCTAGCAAGCTCGTCAAAGATATGAAAATACTCATACTCATTATTACTAAATAAAAAGATATCATGATTTTAAAATACTTCAAATCCGATTTTCAACACATGCTCATGAACATTTGCGTTCATTTTAATGTTTATGTTCTTTGGTGCTTCAAGTTAAGCAACGTTCGTCTCGGTTATTTTAGGGATGGGTGACCGTAAAATTTTATTATCAAAGAGAAACAGCTAGGTACTTTGTGACAAATCACAAAGAAACAGGTTGAAACAAACTGATCGTACTAAATTTTTACCACAAAGCACATAAATGACTTTATTTTCCTATTTATTGTTTAGCCTTTGCGCCGCGCGGCGAGGCGGGGGGGGGGGGGGGGGGAGAGAAAGAGTAGCATGAGTTCATATCATTCAAGTTACTAAGTACGATAAATTAAAATTATACCTTTTTATATTTGATTTCGATTTGAAGTACATGTTTAGTTTTTTAATAAAACACGACATATTGAAATAAAAATTATAATTTTAATATAACGTACTTAGCTACTTATTTCACTTACGTTATAGTAGTACCATATTTCCCAATAAATGTATAAAGTTTATATCCTTAAAAATATTGTAATCCAATCTCGTAAAATCCGACAATATCGATCTCAGGTGAACTCATGCTAGTTCCTTTCCTCCCCCCGCCTCGCCGCGCATACCTCAGAGAGTGCACAGCAGTTATGGCCAAGCTATAATGAGCTGTAATACATTAAGATGGTCCCTAGCTTCATACAAAAACCGTAAGATAACTCCCAATATATCACGCAAAAGTAGAAACGTTAATACCCGAAAACGTTAATACCTGTCGGGTGGTTTCAATGGGAATCTTTCCGAAACCGGGAAAGATTCCGGGTGGAATCCCATCTCTACTCAGGACTGGTGTCGAGCTAAATTTTCCCGATTTTATACCACTGAAATAATGGCCTCAAATCAAATCAAATCAAATCAATTTGCCTTCATCTTCACTAGTTTTGAATCCTTTGGACTTTTCCATATGAGGATACATGCTTAGCAGTGGCGAAGGGTCCATATAACACGATTCGCATCGGCTTGTTTAGGAAATGGCATCCATAATACAATTCTTTATTCCGTGCTTATCGTTTTGTCAAACATTTCCATAAATCTCATTACGACAAATACACTTGGCTGACACGGAGTTGCAAAGTACAAAAAAAAAATGTTTTCGTTGGTTGCTTTTCTGAGTAAGACGATTTTTTGTCCGGCTTTCCTTTTTAAAATGTTCACCCTCGCCACTGATGCTTAGCAAGATCGGGAGTACACAGAGCCTGAATTTGGATTCATTCAAGAAACGGTTGGTTAAGATATAGGATGACATATCAGAGGAGGTAGTGCATGCCGCGTGCAATTCATTTTTTGGAAGAATGCGTAAAAATATTCAGGCAAAAGGGGAGCGATTTGAGCATATTAATTAATTTAGTGACTTTAACTAGGACACTTAATCTGCCCAAACCTGCATAAAATATTAATTCCACTTAACTTTATTCGTTGCGAAGAAAAAAGTTGTCAACGAGTCACAGATTTATCACTTTAGGGGTGTGACTTGCTAGGAATAAAATATATCTAAATAAAAATTTGTCCCATCGAGTAACACTGTGACTGGTTGGGAATGTTTCTTATTTTTTTCCCAACGAGTCACACTGCGACAGGATGAGGTGTGACTCGTTGGGAACAAACCCTGTGACATATGTTCCAAGGTGTTTAGGTAGATATACTCTACCTATTCCGATCTCTGATAATTATATACCTTACTTAAAAGTAATTGTAAGATTAAAACGCTTTTGTTTAAATTGCGCCTTGGCACATTTCTAGCAACATAATGAGGAGATCTGCCCTCTTATTGTCTAACCAATATATATCGCCTACATAGCCTTCAAAGGTGTAATTTATAGCTAATAGGCTTGTACACAGGGTAAACAAAATATTATTCTATTTAGTCCGTCATTTAGATTATCAAAAAATATTGGACACGTATTTTTTCTTTTGTCAATCAAACAAAAAATGACAGAGATAAAGCGCGTCAAAGTTTGGGAGTGGAGGAAAATGACGTCACTTGTAAGTAAAATTGTACCTAGATGTGACGTCACGCGGAACTTCAGCGGGCTATATCTTCATCATTGTTTGTTTAATTGAAAAAAGAAAAAATACGTGTCCAATATTTTCTGATAATCTAACTGACGGACTAATAATTTTTTTTTAGTCATCATGCCTATTGACGGTATGGTTGCGATGGATGTCGAAGTTAGAAAATGCCCTAAAAACAGCCACACATGCTCGAAGAAGAGCAATAGACTGTTGATTGAGATAAAATAGTTGGCGAAATGTTATGGTAACTTTCAGATACATCATACCCTTCAGAGCATCACTGCTCCCAAGGATACAAGTCTCGATAGTATTGATTAATAATAATCCGGATAATCGACTTTTAACTTAACAAACTTCATTCCCAAGACGAGAGTATCTAAGCAGTTACAATGCCAAGTTTCTGCAGGGCTAGTTGAGCGGCGTCAGCTTTAGCCTGCTTTTTGTTGGCACTGGCTACGGCCGGCTGATATTCGGTGCCAGCTACTTTCACCTGTGAATAATAAGAAAACAGGTATGTTAAACGAATGAGGGCTATCAACTTTTTCCTTTAAGCCCAAAATGTTGAATTCCTAAAATGTTGAATTAAAATTTTTACAGATTTTGTTATCACATTTCAAAGTAACGGATGATTTATTTTTATACAGCTATGTCAAAAGTGTCAAAGTGAAAGTAATAGGTGGTGCTGAGAGTAGCTTGTCAACCTTTTTGCACCGAGGTTCATTGGTAAGATGATAGATGGCGTTAAGAACACAAAGGCGGACATTTCTTATGTACAATAATGTTTTTAGGGTTCCGTACCCGTAATATGTGATGGTACGGAAGCCTTTGTGCGCGAGTCCGACTCGCACTTCGCCAAATTACTGAATTACCTTGAATAAGAAATTCTTCTTGTGATCCGGTCCGCATTCAAAACAGAGGTTATATTCCGGTGGTCCCAGTTTATGCTTGGAGCAATATTCCCCGAGCAGCGATACAGGGTGTTTACCCCCCGCGACGAGGGGCGCTGGGCCGCTACCACTGACAGCGGCGGCACCGCGCCGGTTCTGATTGCCACGCTGTTTGATCTGTGGAGTTATAACACCTGGGTTTAGAGTCTACTCTCTAATACTTATACAAATTTCAACAAAGTTGCAGGCGCTTTGCTTACGTCTATAAGTTAGAGACCCGTGACATACGGACATGATTGGACAGACAGACGGACAGCAGAGTGTCATTAATAGGGCTCCTTTTTGCTGTTTAGATACGGAACCCTAATAATAAAAAAAGGTAAGGGCAGACCTAAAATAAACTTCTGCTAGTTTATCTTCACTGAGTAAGTAAGAAAATAAAAAATGGCTTTTAGATTGGCATTAATACAAAAAAGAAACGTAAATGAATTCTATCATCTAACTAGGATGCTTTTTGGCTCGTTTTTTAGAAAAGTACATATATTTTTGTCAATTCTTTCACCCTTAACTTTGAACCTTAAAAAAAACATTTGCGTCACTCGTATGTGTTTTCAGTAAATGTAAGCAGCCTATCTACCAGTGGCGAATGGTTTACATTTAAAAAAGGGAAGCCAGACAAAAATATTGCCTTACTCATAAAAGCAACCAAGGAAAACCTGAATTTTTTGTACTTTGAGATTTATGGAAATGTTTGACAAAGCGAAGAGCACAGAGATCCCATTTTCTAAACAAGCCGATGGGAATCGTGACCCTTTGCCACTGCTATCTACACGTTATATGGATCCCAACTCACCCCCTTCCCGTGCCGTCCCTGCCCCTCCTCCTTCGCCTGCAGCCCTCTCGTGTCCAACTTCACCTCCAACAGTAACGGCTGCAGCGTTCCGGTCCCTTCCTTCCCGAGCCCCCGCCCCGGCGTCCACCCCATCTTCTGTAGAAGGTGCATTCCCATTCCACCCTCCACAGGCGCGGCGCGTTGCAGTTGATCCTAGACGAGGAATACGTGCTTTCACTCGGCTTCTGAGAGCTTCGGATGGGGTTTATATTGTAAATAAATGATTTAAATTGTAGTAGATAAAACTTAGATACCTTTTAAACTAAAAAAGTGATAACTGAGAAGAAAATAAGGAAACAGATAAAAATGTACTACACACAGATGGATAGTTATTTTTGAATTAAATGCGAAATGGAACACAAATTGGTCGAACACTTTTTTCCCTGTCAGTTGTATACTTACCTCGGTGTTTGATAAGCATTCAATACCGGAGACTGGTCTAACGAAGGACGCGATTCTCCATATCACTTAAAAGCTGCAACAAATATTCACGGATTCCCCATATAGAGACTGTGTGGATCTTATTCCCTTGAAAATAGAGTTCAATATGGGGAAAATTGACATGAACAAGATTAGGAGGATATTTACAGTATTTTAAAAGACACGGTCTTTATTGGTGATTTAAATGTCCGAAAAAGCCAAATTTGAAATAAATGTTATTGTAGAGGAGTTAGATTTCAATCTTGAAATTGAATGAATAATGGGTATTCGCAAACAAAATATAGAGAATTGTCTGTAGAGAGCCTCCTTTTTAAAATATTTCCAAATAATTTTGATAGTCCAAAGAACCACACAGTCAAAATACTTATAAAAATAAAAATACTGTGTACAATGATGTGATTCCGTGACTTTTATGTTTTTTGTTTTTGTGATTGATTTGTAATAAACTTAAAAATAAGACTCTATGCATCAAAAATCAATATGAGTGACTACATAAATAAATAAGTATGGATTTTTGTTTAAAAAAAGTAGTATTTAAGTAAATTGTTGTGACAAAAGTGCAAGTCAAAAAACGAATAACAGAAAAAAATCGTATAAGGTGCACTGTGTATTTATTTATTTTATTATTATAAATATGTTTAAAATAAACTGTTTATGTTTAAATAAGGGGAAAACTGAATATTTGTTAGCGAAATCGTTGAATGATATTTAGCATGCCATGTGAAATGGCATGGTAATTACCATTATATGTTTCTCAATATTTGATACAGTGTAAGGAGCGAACTAGAAAGAGTTCTCTCGTTACACGACGTAATATCGACTGAGTTCGACACCATACAATGGTTAAAACATCATTTAAAATCGGTATAAGAGAAGAGAGTAATGAAGTGTTCAAATTATGGAACATGTGAGAAAAGAGGCCAATATTTTAATGCGAAAATAAAATGAAAATAATCTTTGTTTTGTTCAGAAACATTTTTTTTCCTATTTATGGAAAGTTAGAATGGATGTTGTGTATTTAGAAGACTGAAATTGAGCACTATTTATCATTTCAGGTTAAAAAAATCTTAATTTAGTATGATAAATATTTTATAACTATATTCTAAGATCGAAGTTCCGAACTCCCTAAAAAGAAGTTTTAAGTTTTAAATCTATTACAAAAACATTTCGTTCTTTCTGTCTAAATGGAGTTTTTAAACCGAACCCTCCAGAAATCTTCGCTACGCCTATGAGAGAGATAAATAAACGAGATATATATCATATTTAAGATTGAACAGAATTATATTTTATTTATTACTTAAACTAAACTAGTCGTCATTCTTTTTTCAATATGAAATATCGAGAATTATTTAAAGATTTCAAATTATGCTTTAACCATCGTATGATCAACAGGGTATGGTCAGAAAAAACAATACTGTTGTATTCAGAACATACAATCGCTTATTTAAAAAAAAACTTCCATTCATCAAATGTCAAATTGCGACTTCTCAAAGCACGGAGGCATAAACGACGAAATTCTAGTTTCAGACGATTTCATCGTCATTCGAAATTGAACTTAAAGATACAACGTCTACAGTCCAATTTGGGATGAGAAAAAATCGCAGAATTGCGTAGCAAATGTCTTCGAGCCAAGCAATCGTAAGTTCTGAATTGACTTTCAAAGTATTATGAGTTCTGACCACGAGGCGGCAATCTGGAACACCGAGTCAACGCGAATCCACACAGTCGCAGTTCTGAGCTGAAATAAAAGTAATTTGGAGAGGCTTCAAGTGCCGAACAAGACCATAGGTTTGTATGTGTGCCAACACATTTACAGCTATTAGACAGAGCGGGTCTGAATCTCTTTAATCATTTAAGGTGCACCAAGCAATTGACTCTCCCAGTAATGCGGCATTCATCTCAGCAATAAAGAAGCAACTTGTGGAAAGGGCATAGTATACATTTGACGAATTCTTTGAGTGACCATCTTCGCTGCTTGTAAAGTTGGACTATGTAAATAATGGACCAACATGTTCTAAACTCGTTATAATTAGTAAATAATCAATATTTTAATCAGTAATCTAATCTTATCAATCAATAATGCTTGACTTAATGTTTTTAAAATGTACTTTTATAATGTGTGACGTATAAACTATGTTTATAAATAAATTAACTGAAACTGTCGGCGGCCGTTTTTGAGTTTTTACCAAGGTCGCTCTACGAATACACAGAAAATAGGAAGCGCAGCGGTAAGACAACATACAGTTTGGAGAAACTGTTGGCAAATATCAACAATAACATCATATCAAACACTTGCCCTCTTATTGTCTAATTTCAATATCCATAGCTATAGCCTTCAAAAGCGTTGTGATTGGCCCAAAATGATGTGTTATGTCATTTCTAGCCAATCACGGTGCGTTTATAGGCGATTGCGGCGGATGTCGAAGTTAGACAATATGGCCACTGGCTTGCTTTTCAGTTGGCTAACGTTGAAAGCATTTATAAGCCAATAAATCTGTGTTCTAAAAAAACAGGGATACCACCAGAGACGAAAACAAAAGTTTTGAGCTTTTACGAATATGTATTAGTCAAGCCAAACACAAAGAAAAAAACCTCATAGGATAATAAAATATATCAATTTCTGACGTTATTAATAACCGATTGTCCTGTATCCTTAAAACCTACACACAGGTACGTTTACCAGATCCAGTAACGTGAGTTCCAGACAAAATCCCTGATATATCAATAAACCTGACATTTTCGTAAAAGTTTTTTACTAATGCGGAGGCAGCACGATTTTCAATAGTTTTTGTTATAAACTCAACAAACATGAAAAAATATAGATATATTTTTTTCATTATCTTTGAAAATTTCTGAAAAATTCAATTTTTCCTGATTCCCTGACAGAAGGCCAAAATTCCTGATAGGTCAGAAAAATTGATGTCATCTGGTAACTCTACACACTTGGGTATGTAATCTAGCTTGACAAGTTTTTGCGCGATACGCCTGAGGTATGCAAGCGATGGGGGCGGTATAGCGGGGGGGTGTTAAGGGCTTGTATTGGGTCTTTCAACGGTTTTTGTTTTAAATACGGAGTCAACTACTTATCTGATCAATGTAAAACTTGGACACGTGTTTTTTCAGACCTTTTTCTTTCCGTTGTCAGGTCAAGATTTTATTTTTGAAAATGATGCTTTTTTAAGTTATTATTTCGTTTTATGTCTAAACGGCTTGAGCTTTATATCTGAAATTACTGCTATAACAAAAAAACATGGTTTAATTTTCGATGTCAGGTGGAAAAACTCCAACATAAAATACTTTTTCGTAAAATCCAGAAAAACCTCAATTCACCGATTTTGCGTGCCGCTAGCGCGCGAAGCGAGCGTTCTAATGTAGACCTTCTGACAATATACTGAAGTTCAAAATCGCTCAGTAAGAATATCGTGCACCAGGAGTAAGGCCTTAAACGGCATGCCAACGTCACTAACATTCATTGTAGGCCGCCACCCCTCTGTTACCCGCATTACATGGGCGTATCGTGCACAAACTTGTAAAGCTAAATCTACTTATTAATTAAAAAACATGGTTACAAACATGAAACAACGTGAGAAAATACCTGAATTTCAACGTTAGAGAGAGAAATGTGTTGGCACCACAGACACTAGGTTTCGTTTGATACTTCTAAAGCAACATGCAGGGTTAGATTTTCAAGTGACCGTGTATGGCCAAATCCGAAACTATATGGAATAGCGAAAAATGCTCTAAGGAGTCTCTGAGCCGATTTTGATTAAAACCAAAACTGCATCATTAGATTTTTGGTTAGGAATAGTACACTATGAATAGTACACTTTGAAAAATGGCGTCGGAGGTTTTGTTATTTTTTTTCTTCCTTTCATCTCGTTCAGGGACAGGCGAGATTTTGTTTATGCGCGCGCTGATGGAAATAGAGGCACTGACGCATCCGCCGAACAGCCAAATATTAAATATTAACAAACTGAATATTTTTTGTATCTACAACAATGAGTGAATTTGTTGATAAAAATAAATTAACGATATATTTATTTAACGATATGATTATTAAATAAATTTAATTTAATTTTATTCGACTGATGACGACTCGACTGAAGGAGTCGAAATATATCGTTAATTTTTTTCACTTTTTTAGTTACTGTATTTTAAATATAATAAAACTACAATAATTTAAGAGCAATACTGGTAAAATAAAAAAAAAAAATTTATTTACATTGATAAAAATAAATAATTTGATGAAATTAAATGATTATTTATTATATTTTAACTGAGACAGTTTATTTATTCGCAAAATCTTTACTATTTCTCAAGATATCAAAACTCTTTGCTAAGATTTAAAAAAAAATCTGTAACGTAAAAAAAACTAGTGCGATAATGTAAAGTAAAAAGCACGCGTGTTTAATATGCTGCATTACGACCGTACGAACGCTGCATAATGGCCACTTTATAAGCAAGTGTCGAAAAATATTTTTTTCAAAAATCTAATGTTGCTGTGCAGTAATTTGGTTTTAATCAAAATCGGCCCCGAGACTTCTTTGAGCATTTTTCGCTATCCCGTATAGTTTCCTATTTGACCATCCACGCCCACTTGAAAAACTAAGCCTGTATATTTTAGTTGTATTGTATGTGCATATTGTACAACCAATACAGGAACTTCTGCTTGCTACATACAGACTTAGCGAGCGAACGGGAGCGAAGATATTTCGCGCTCTTTCACTTGCCATAAGCCAGACAGAACACGATTAATCTTTCACCCAAGTTCGCTTTCTAGGTCTGTACCCAGCTCGAGTCATCAAAAATAAATAGAGAGTACAATTGAGTACATATTTGAAAGTGCTATTTATACGAAAATGCTATTTAGTTAACAGAGAACCCTTTAAGCAAGCGATAGTCAAAACAATAAAAGCAAAAAATTCTAATGGTTACTTTTTGATTCCCATTAAATGATGATATAATTAAATCACGTTTCTACAAGTTTAGGAAAAACCACTAACATAATTTCTAATGAGTCATTAGTATTGGGATTCTCACCATTGTATCCCACAATGAAAATGGCCTAACTTTTCTACGGGGAATTTCAGGTTCTTCCATTGTTTCATTTTTTTTATCTTCATCTAAAATAGTATTTGCATCCTTTTGTAAAGTGTCTTTTGGGGTATGTTGTAAAAGAATTTTGGCGTTACCCAAAATATTTTCTGCGATATCATGTAAAATATCTTTCGATTCTTGTAAAATATTTTCAAGATCGTCCTGTGGATTTATATGCTTTGGATCTTTTTCCAAAATATCCTTTGAATCTTCATCTGAAATATATATCGTACCACTCTCTAATATACGCTTTGGATCATCCCCCAAACTATCTTTTGTATCTTCACCGAATATACGTTTCAAATCTTCCTCCAAAATGTCTTTAGAATCTTCATCTACAATACTAATCAAATCTCCCCGGGAAATTTCAGTTTCTTCCTGCAAAACATTTATCGCCAACTAATAACATCTTAGTAAACTACACACAATAAACTAAAACAAAAGCTTTAGGCACTAACTGGAATCTAATTTGAAACATTCTCTGTTAACCAAAAAGCATTCGAGTCCAAATGTTTGAACTCAAGAGATGTTCGAAATAAGTGGTATTTCCCTGCAGCAGTCTAGTGTGGTAAATACCTTCTTCGCCCATGCTTGGGTCCCGCTGGCCAATTCTCTCGGAGTGAGTATCTGAGCACCGGTGGAACCCGTGAACTGACCCAGACTCTTCTGATCCCTAGCTGACCATCCGAACTAGACAAGAGGAACAAATTTAGGAAACACAGGTCTACATGGCATTGCCATCGATTATGAGTAAAAGTGTCTTCAGAGCTAAAATATCTGCCCCTAGATTATGTATCTTTGATATAGATATACTATAGAATTTCGATTATCCAAGGATACATTAAGGGCCCATAATACCTCAATTCGCAGTCCTGCTCTAACGCTTCTGCTTTTTAACTGTATATCCTACTCTAATCAGATGCCGCGCACGCAAAAACATCAGTTATTTTGAAATCGCGGCTACACTGATGGTTTTTTCATTTTTATGGAACAGTCTGCAGCTGTTTTATACTAATCCTATCCTACTAATATTATAAATGCGAAAGTTTGTGCGTGCGTGTGTTTGCGTGTGTGTGTGTGTGTGTGTGTGTGTGTGTGTGTGTGTGTGTGTGTGTGTGTGTGTGTGTGTGTATGTGTGTGTGTATGTTTGTTACTCTTTCACGCTGAAACGGCTGAACGGATTTGGATGAAATTTAGAATGGATATATCTTATACCCTAACTTAACACATAGGCTACTTTTTATCCCGGAAAAATGCATGGTTCCTGTAGGATAGATCAATATCATTGAAAAATCAGGTATCTAATTAGCGCGGCCTAATCGTTTGTGGTAAAATAAGACAAGGCTATGTTATCTCATCACACTTCACACTAATATTATAAATGCGAAAGTTTGTGTGTGTGTGTTTCTTACTCTTTCACGCTGAAACGGCTGGACGGATTTGGACGAAATTTAGAATGGATATAGCTTATACCCCAACTTAACACACGGGCTACTTTTTATCCCGGAAAAAAGCATGTTGTTAAACCGAATAACACGCGGGCGGAGCCGCGGGCAAAAGCTAGTATCAGTTATACTATGCAAAGTTTCGGATCTAATTTCCAGTATTCATTGAATACTATCGGTTTTTTGTACGGTTTGGAGGTAACTTTGTAATTTTTTTCCATCTAGAAAATTTAATGGAATCAAGTTTTCACAACAGGATGGACATAGCATTAGTCCTCAACTTTACCAGATATCAATTTCAGAGTGATTGTTGCAGTATTTGTTGGTATAAAACAGGATCAGGCGAAGCGAAGTGTATACACCCTTAAGTTACGACACAGTTCGTTAACAGTTCAATGCACACTGAAGGCAATTTTGAAAGTTCAGTTTTTATATATGTTTTTAGTTTTTGGCAACCAGTTGACAACTGATACAAAGTTACATAATAGCCCCGCTGGTCAGGGAGGTCACCAATCCGTCTGCCCGGGTGGTGATTGGGGCAGATAGCAGAATTATTTAACAGTTATTAACATGCTTCCTCGGGAATTAATGTTAGGACTACAATCAGTAAAAGAATGCCAATGCCATGCCGTAGAAATTACGCGCCAGTATACCGTATGCCTACACTGGGAAATTAGACTACTTTTGGGAACTTGGTGATAGATTTTGCTTCATACAAAAGTGCAAAACGTATTCAAATATTAAATGTACAGAAAATATTTGGAAATAGACGAGTACTATCACGAGTTTTCCTTTTCAAAACTATAAGAATTTCAGTGTAAAGTGTTTCCTGTGAGAGTTGAGAGAGAAAGATAGAAATCAGGCGTTTCTTAGGAGAAAATAAGTTATGTATTAACATTAAAAATGTTTTTATTGCGAAATCCATCGCTTTGGAATACTCTAAATATTATTATTAGAGTGCATAACAAACTAGAAAGGATAAATAAGATAAATTTCACATTTATCTTTTCTAACAAATTAAATTTATATAATTGCGGTATAGGAAATCACAAAACTAAATCTAGACGTGAGGAGCTCTGAACCGGGATTCCCGGGACCTCTCGCTTACCAGGCGGTTGCTCCACCAACCGAGCTTTCCAGTTCTTAACACGACCTGCGAATTTACGCATGTGCTTTCCCATACTGCAACGATATGTATAGGTACTCACTTAGTAGTGAGCCTCTTGGCGCCTAGAGGACGCTATCAATCAATCAATCAATAGTGTAGTCAAGACAAGTCTAAGACTATTATTGCCCTACCGTCACCTGTAACAGCATCGGGTAGTTGAGAATACACATTACTCGTACCAGGCATGCCTTTTAAGTTCTGTCGTTTACATATTTGCCGCCAATTTAGAATTTAGAACTGTTCAATATTCAAATTTAGTGAATTTAGAATTTCAAAACAATTAGAAAAATTAGGATTAATGCAATTGTTTAGTCACAGCGTTGTTCTGAATCTGTCAGGTTACGCACGAATATGAATCTTACTAAGGAAAATGTCCATGCAATCATTTTCTATAACTTCCGAAGAGGCCTAACACGGATTCAGTATTCCGAAGAGCTAACATCTGTGTTCCATGATGAAGCCCCATGTCTGCGGACTGTCGAACGCTGGTATTTAGAATTTCAACGTGGATATACCAGTCTTAGTGACAAATCTCGTGAAGGACGTCCAAAATCCGCCTTCACTGAAGATAACATTGTCGCTGTGAGAGATCTAATCCTCGAAGATCGTCATGTGAAATATCGGGAGATAGAGGCGTTATTAGGCATCTTAGGGACAACCATTCAGAAGATCTTGCATGAGGCGCTTGGTGTGAGAAAGCTAGTTTCCCGTTGGATCCCGCATTTGCTTTCCGACGATCATAAGAGGGCCCGCGTCAGATAGTGTAAGAAAACTCTTCAAAGGTTCAACCGAGGAGACTCAAATCACGTCTACGACATTATCAGTGGTGACGAATCTTGGATCTATGCCTACAATCCTGATTACAAACAACAATTTACAATCTGGGTCTTCAAAGACGAACCAAAGACGACTTAAGTTGTTCACTCTCGAAGCACTTCAAGGAAGATGGTGGCTACGTTCGTGGCAAAAACCGAGCATGTTGTAATAGTTGCACTTGAAGATCGTAGAACGGTTAATGCAGAGTGGTATACCACAGTTTGTTTACCACAAGTCATCGCCGAACTTCGGAAATCTAACCCAAAGCGACGCATCATCCTACACCATGACAACGCAAGCTCACACAGCGCTCATCAAACGATTGAGTATTTGAAGCAGGAAAACGTAGAAATTCTTGACCATCCTCCATACAGTCTTGACCTGAGCCCTAACGATGTCTTTACATTTCCTAAAATTAAGAAAACTCTTCGTGGTCAAAGGTTCCAGTCCGGTGAGGAAGCAGTCGACGCTTTCAAATTAGCCATATTGAACACCCCCACTTTGGAGTGGAATAAATGTTTTAATAACTGGTTCGAGCGAATGAAAAAGTGTTGTAAACTACGTGGAGAATACTTTGAAAAACAATAAAAAGTACAATTAGGTTCCAGTTGTTTTTGTTTCTTCAAACGACAAAACTTAAAAGGCATGCCTCGTATCGAAACTATCGAAAAGAAAATCTGGACGTAAGGAGCTCCTCCTTTCTTAACAGTCTGAAGCAAGACATATTGTAGCGACGATAGCGCCATCTGTTTCTTACGAACAAGGCGTGAAATCACATAACGCCCTCGTGAGCGTTCAGTATGTGCCTTACAAACTTAGATCAAATAGTTACAAAGATATTCGGTGGACAAGTATGGTGGAAAAATTCAACGGTCTAGGTAAATACCTCGGTGGCACAATTGGTAGCGCGCTTGTCTTGATAACAAGAGGTCGCAGGTTCGAATCCTGGCCCGAGGAATTTTTTCGAATTGTTGTCTTGTACTTTTCTAGTTTGTAATGCACTTCAGTAACAATATTAAAAATGTAATTAGATTAATAACCATAATTTATATCAGACTTACCCCTCGAGTAGTAGTCAACTCATTCTGTTCTTGTGACTTTCGTATCATTAACAGCTTCTCCGATACTATTGCACTTATATCCTGAAATTTACATGTTTTTACTGAATAGTTGTTGGTGGTTATTAAAAATTGCGGATACGAAAGAAATATAAGAAGCGCAAGTTGAAGGTAGAGCTCGACATGACTGCGTACGCCAAAAAAATAACCGACAAAAGAACGAGGTATTGAAGAGCTGGACGGCTATTCTGGCACATGCTCAAAAATTGCCAAGGTAGATTTCGGTTGATTTTAAAAGGGATTTTGTAAGAGTTGTTTTTTTTTAAGGTGGTAGAGCTGATGCCGGTCTCGACTGTGGAGGTACCACCATCTTACTCGCAAATCCTACCGAAGTTATTCGGTGGAGAGTAAGAGAACAGCTCTCAGACAAAACCAGGCGACCCACCATTGCCTGCCTGGGACCGATGGATGGCGGTATATCCATCCCCAATTGCCGGGCCTTATATAAAACAGACTGGTGACGGGCAGCGGCGTCACTGGTGCAAGGGTCTCGGCACCGCGCTCACCAACCCGCCTGCCCAGCGTGTGTGAGTATGGGCATTTCTTCCAGGAGGACCGCCAAGAGTGGGGAAATCCTGGAAAGGCCTATGTCCAGCAGTGGAAGAAACAGGCTGATGGATGGATGTTTTTTTTTAATAGAAAACCTATAATGAGCATTCCTCATATTCCATAGTTTTTATTCGGCTTAGTTACAGCACTTTCATGATATGGCATTTATCATACAAATGAAGTAAAATGAGTGAAAAGTAATACCAGAATAGCCGTCCGGCCCCCTGATTCTGTATCGCAAAATCAGTTGCCAACCGAGTGCCTATCGTCGAAAACCATCGAATTCCGCCTAATTAAGGATACGTTAGAACTTGAAATGACGTGACAACTCGTAAATAGTTCAATACCCATTGAAGGTTATTTTGAAAGTTAATTTTTCATCTGTTTTTGGTGAATAGCAACCATAGTCGGCAACCGATTCAAAGGTACGTAATAGGCCCGCTGGTATTTATTACTTTGCTCGTTTTATAGTATTAATTTTTCTTTACGGCACAGATCATATACAATAAAAGCTGTTAAAATTCTTAATACAGAAAAAATTCAAATAAAGTTTAACCACAACTGATCATACAGATAAACTTATGTTTTATGACTTTTGCAAATACATGAAATTAAATCCTCTACAGGGCGTCAGAGGCGTTGCGATAACAACTGATTAGTCAAAATTTTATTACTCTTCCACTTTTCACTAAAGATTATTTTGTGATATTTATACGTTACAAATAGATACTTTCCTCTTTAGGCGTGCATATTTTATCACAGTGTTTTCCTTAACCGTTCATGAAATAGTATGTTTGAATTCTGCATATCATAATTTGCAAACAAATATAATGCGTAGATATACCAAAACACAATTGATACATAATGCAGGATTTGAACTTAGATACTTACAATGTTGCAGTTTCCGAGATAAATACTTACAATCTTAGGCGGCTCGATCCCCGGCGGGTACGCCTGCGGGCCGGGGGCAGGGAGCGCGGGGGGAGCGGGTATGGCGAGGGGCGTGGCAGGGGCGGGCCGCGGAGGGGCGGCGGGGGTCGCCGACAGCTCTGAGAAAACACAGAGAGGGGAGGTGTAGTCCCCTGGGAGGTGGTTAGCATGGATGTTGGACACACCTCCGGGTCACTCATTACTTTAAAAGTACATAACGTTACAACATGATTCGGTTCGGAAACGACGAAATTGCATTCAGGAGGGTGGCATTTACGTGTAATTTTACGATATTTTAGTTTGTTGTCCATGTAGTACTCGTAATTGCACTTGAACAGATAGACGAAGTTGTGTCATGTGATTACGACTTTTTTTGAGATTGGTCAATATAGGGTGAAATTTAATCAACCGACCAAATTCATACTAGAGACTCGGTTGGTGATCAAGAACTATGTTCAGTAATCCTTTTGGCCAATTTCGAAAAATATTTTTTTTGCTCCCGTACTGGTTGGACTAGTTTAAGTACAATTCCTAGTGCAGGATCTACGGGAAAAAAATGTTTTTTTTCGAATTTCACCCGGAGGGTCATTAAACCTTGTTCCTGATGACTAACCGAGTCTCCAGTATGAATTTGGTCGGTTGATTTAATTTCACCTAGTATAAATTCAATATTCAAGAGAGGGGGACGGGACGTTGTACAGGCGCAGATAGAGGGGGTGGGGGGGGGGGGGATAGGTGTAATAGCCCCCCTCCCTGTATCCGCGCCTATGCCGATCTCCGAGTAACACCACGGTTTAAGATGACTAAAGGTCTTTTTATGGTCAATCTTCCGTCGCGTCAAAGAATTAACGTTATATTGATAAAGAGCTCCATGCCTATGGAAATTTAAAATATGATACTTTCTTATTCTGTGGTCGATTGTGTATTATTCATCTGTGTATATTCTCTAAAATATTCGTGTTTTTCCAATCGAAATAAGCAGCCAAAAAGCCATGTAAAGTTCTATAGTTTAATTCTCTCTAAGTGTCCTTTGTGGTGCTTTCCCAATGTATGACGTCATTCTCTTAGATAAAAATGGGAATATTTATACATCTTAACGACATGAATGTCCGAGGGGGTGTCAGAGGTGTTGTCAGATTGAAATTTAAGTCACAGTCCACCCTACACCCACGTTCTACAGACGATTAGTACGTTCCGAATGGTGGTGAGCGCTATCGCCGTACATCGGGCACAAAAATAGGCCGACAGTTCAACGTGTCAAAGCACGAAGACATAACACAGATATTCCCCTACGGGATACAAATTACTTTACATTTGTGTTGGAGTTTATATATAGTTATACTGAATAAAATTAACAAATTTATAGCGAGGTATATTTCAGGCCCTATCCAGGCTATCCTAGGTAATCAAATTGTGACTGATGCTGGACCTAGGATAGGTCCCAAAATATATATCGCTATCAATTTTTATTTACAGTATATTTATATAAAACCCCATCATAAAGACAAATAAGTCAATTAGTGTTAGTGTAATACTTACGAGAGCCAGTAGTGAAACTCTTCATGTAAGGAGGCTGGCTGGCGGCGGGGGTGGCGGGGGGCGTGGGGAGCGCGAGCGGCGCGAGGGCTGCGGGCAGCTCCGGGGGCGCGGGGAGAGCGGGGGGCGCGGGCAACGCCAGCGGAGCCGCTCTGACGAACAAATACTATGATGTACGTTGCAGTGGCGAAGTGTGAATATTTTAAAAAGGGAAGCCGGACAAAAAAATCGCGTTACTCAGAAAAGCAACCAAGGAAAACAAAATCTTTTGTACTTTGCATTTCCCCGTCAGCCAAGTGTATTTGGTGTACTGATATTTATGGAATTGTTTGACAAAGCGAAGAGCACGGAATAAAAAAATGTAGTATGGATGCAATTTCCCGAACAAGCCGATGGGAATCGTGTTTTATGGACCCTTCGACGTCGTGTAGTCTCCTCAGTATAAAACTTGTGTTTAATAATACTAGAGACTTTATTATGTCACCTGATCGGATTTTTTGATGGTTTGATAGTGAAATTTTCATTTATGACTGTCCAATACTATATCTATTAGCATAGATAGTAACTCTAAAAAGAAGTGCGTGTGCCATAAAATACGACAAAAAAATAAAATTTCGGTTAATAATAGAGCTTTGCTGGGCCCATAACCTATATCTGAAAATGTTTGATGTTTTATTATACACTAGTTTACGAAGTTAGATATGTCAAAATATAAAATAATATTACGAAATTGTAACAAAAATAAATCAAAAACTTACTTTTCGCTTGGTGCTGGCGTTATGGCTGCTGGAGTTGTTTTCACGGGTTTGGAGCCCAATTTGGCAATTTGCTGTAAAATAATTTATTTTCTGTACTTGTTTCATACCAAGAAAGGAAGCCTAGACATTTAACAAAGAAATATATTTAATAAAGAAAATAACTGCTGCTACAATTTTGCAAGTAAAATTGTTCCTTAGATACTCCCTATATCTCTATTTTATAAATAAGTTATTGTAAGAAAGAAATATATGGTAAAAATAAAGAAAGTAAAAAAAAGTGTCATTTACCGTCTTAGCTTTAATAGGAATTTTATCTACAACAATACTTTGTCCTTTTCCATTGCTGATTACTTTGAACCCTTTCTGTTGAAAAGTAGGAAACGTTATTTTAATACTTAAAATGTTTATCAAAATATGAAACAGAAATAATATAGAATGTGTTATGATTGTGATTGTCGGAACTTGCGGGAATTCACTAAATATGTTGATGAAAGCACTCTTTATATGTAGTAAAAATTGATGATATCTACACAGGTTGAAAATGAACCCTTAGCTATAATAAAGGAAACTGTTCAAAAATAAAAAATACATGTTTTGTAACTTCTGTCATGTCACAAAAAAAAGATATCTACCGTCTAAAGTAGCACTAATACTCCGGTGACAGAGACGACACTCTACGAAGCCGAAGCTACAAAGCCTTATGTGCATTATGTGCACGCGCGCGAAGTCGCGGGCGTGCTCTTGTTGTGTTTAAGAGTAATCTTTTCACCATCAAAAATACAAAATACCATCATGTATTGTGTTGTAAGAATGTTTCTGGTGAATATTTATTTCACCTTGTGAAAAACAATTTATTTGAACAGTTTCAATCATCTACGAAGGCGGGCGTTAAGGTATCTGTCACCTACGTAGTATGTCGCCACGCCCCCTTTCGCGTTAATGCTCTGAGGATGTGGCGCCATCTGTGAGTTATACTCATACCCGACTTCTTATCTGATGCAAATAATGCTTAAATTATAAATTATTGGTAACTTCTCAAGCGTATAAAAGCAGCGGCAGCTCAGGCGGTAGAACGCTGGCCCCTCAATCTTGAGACCCAGGTACGATCCTCGGTCGGGCATGCACCAATGAGTTTTTCGGAATTTTTGATTTGTGTTCTTACCAAATTCCATAGACAAGATAGCCAATAGACTGCTCATAACAGGCGACGGATTTCAGCAACATTTTCGGCAAATACGACTTATATAAGGATGCTGATTCAAAACCAGTGTTAGTTGCGACCAGGGTACCTAGCATGGTTGACCATATCGAGCTGACAATACACAGCTCGATATACCACTGTCTGTCCCTCTTTAGGTAGATCAACAGAGTGAGACCGAGCTCTGTATCAAGCGCTATCGAGCTCGATATGGTTTGCTATGCTAGACTAGCAGATATCTGATACGGATCCACGTTCTCAGTTTCTATGAGCGAAAATCGTAAAAAAGGGTAGAAAGTAACTAAAATGTTTACTTGTGCTGTTAAACGGTGGTGTGGAAAAATCAGTAGCTAACGCAACATTGAAACGAATACTTTCATATGTAATGGGAAATTACCTAAATATTTTATACAAAGATTATTACAAAATCGTCATGGTTCAACTTAAACTGGTCATCTTTTAATCGAAGCTTGCGCACCCCTTGATGTCTTTAAATCTTTTTCATACTCTCTTGTACTCTGTAGTATATATCTCTCGTTTCTTTTGTGCATTCGTGTTAGGATAGAGGTGCGAATTTATTGACCACTTACTTAACGATACTTATTGATGTCTGTAGATTATTTTATTTAAGATATATATCTAAGCATTTAAAGCAATTTTAACAAAGAAATTCAAACTTTTTGTGTTTTCATTTCACAAAATACGTGTCAATTAAAAATAAGTCAACTCTTTATTTTTCTTGTGTATTTGATTGGATTCTTATGAGAAATTTATCATGTATAAAATATAATAATACCTACACTCACGAATCACGATCAACCTCACACTTCTGAGTTTCGGTTTTGAATTTGTATATAATTTGATATACAATAAATAAAGCATTATTCTGATACAATAATATTAAGAAATAAGAAAGTAATAAATATTTCTAAAGTACATGAATATTATGTCGATAAAAAAATATATCGTGTTTTAATAAAACCTGTCCCGTCTCTAATCCTACATTGTTATAAATCTTTAATCTGTTTCGGTAGGCCAAACCAAAATGGCTTCTATATTCATTAAGTGACAGTCTTCGTCACCGGAACAAAAAGGTTTGTGGGGCTGTTCGTAAGACCGAATGATCTTGGTAGGGCCAATAGGATTGCAGGTACCGCGCTTCCTCATACCTCGGCTAGTTGACAGAATTATTTGTACGCATGATATTGAATATTAGCCGTCTTTTGGCTATCTTGTCTGTGTTTAATACTTACCACTTGCTTAACGGTATAGGAAAACATCGTGAGGAAACCTGCATGTCCTAAAAGCATGTAATTGTGCCCGAAGTACGGCGATAGGGCTCACCACCCATCACGTTGGGACGTAAGAATCGTCGGTGAAACGCGGTTGTACCGGGTGTGCGTGGACTGTAACTTGCATTCACAGTTCACACTCGTGAACACCTCTGACCCCCCTCGGGGATTCATGTCGCGTGGATATTATTAATAAGTAAATTCACAAGCCAGCAAAAAAAAACACATGAGTAGGGAAAAAAATGTACCTTATCGCTATCCTTCTTGGGCGAGACTGGCACCCATTCGGATGCTTTCTCCCGATGCTGTGAGCCTGAAGATACGGGGAACTGCAGTCGGAGCTCATCCTTATTGGCTATGGGCAGAATGCTCGACTTTACCGGCAGAGGGGCGCCGCCCTGGAGAATGATGCGATTGGTACATGTATGAAAACCAGGTACAAATACTATTCACTATTAATTCCGTACTGGAATAACCATAAGGTTTTTTGCAAGTAACATTTTCTAATGCTTTTTAAATTTAAAGTTACCTATATAGAACATACAAATCATTGTCAAGGCAGTTTCCGCGATAGCCCAGGAGGTAGCGTTCCATTTTAGGTTGTGTTTTTACGCCGATAGATTGCCGTCTTTTTCAATAGATCTGAGGTGCAATGTGTAAGGCAATCTCATGAAATTCGATTGTCATATGGCTATTCGGTTACTCAAATTAGCCTGTTGGACAGCTGAAATCGTACATTTTTGGCTGTCAAATGAATACAATTGTCTTATTTTGTTGTTGACAACCAAAAACGTACGATTTCATTTGTCAAACGGACTTATTTGCTTAGCCGAAAATCCATATGACCATAAAGCAAATACCGTGACAATCGAATTTGAATACCATTGGCTTACACAATTGCACCTCTGGAATGACTAATAACTAGTAAGACAACCAAGCGTCAGCTCACGCACCCGCGGTGGGTTTGGGAGGCAGAGGAAGTGGTAAAAAAAAATGAAGTGATAGTACGCCAGCTGAAACTTTTATAGTTAGTATCAAACAGAATCATCAAATCAAATAGTTGACGCCATAGTAAGCTGAAAAAAAATCGTCAGCTGCATCGTGGAGGGGGGATGATGCGTCAGCTGCTCGCATGAACTTGTTTAAAAACACGTAAAATAAAGTTTTAGTACGCCTCCGCATGAAATTTGACTAGGTGATTCTTGGAATAATTAAAAGTACAAAAACATGGGTAGCGGTGGAAATACCGTCAGCTGACTCAGTCATATGAGATCTAGGATCGATGTCAACATCAGCTGGCTTACTAAGACTTTTGTATTTGCAACGGTACCTTCCGGACTACGAGGGCGTATCGCGTTAGATGTGTTGCGAGATGAGGGACATGTGTTATGATTAGAGATGTGAAGTGACCGTCACAGTATAAGCGTCTGACCAATGTGCTCGAGCAAATTGAACATTTTCTCAATGTTCTCGAGCATATTTGGTCATTTATAGTAATGTTACATTAATTTGATTAATCTTTTTCTTGTCTTTCGCGAGGCCGAAGGCCAAGTCGCGTTTCCGAAGTATTTTTTTGAAATTGATTTGTTTCCCTAGTAAAGTATTTTCGTCGAGGGAGGCCGGAGGTGTTTCAGTATTTGTATCACTTTCCCTTCCCATTGATATTGTATGTTTAAGGGGGAACGTTTCGAGCTCAGTGCAAAATGCATAACTTATGGTTGTTTATCGCATTTTTAAATAAAATGTATGAAATGAAATAGTTTCATATTATTTTGCGACTATTGTTTAATAATTATCAGGGGTTTTTAGCAGAATTGCGTCATTTTATAGATTATAGTTACCGTGAATGTCGGACATTCATTTACAACGCAATGCATAAAATTACAAAATTTTGGTAGAAAAGCCTAAGTGACATTAAACTATGGTCGCTAAATGCCATAAATCACATTTATTTAGTACTTTTTATATGAAATATTCAATAATATGAAAAACAATCATCATTTTGCACCGAGCTCGAAACGTTCCGCCTTAAATGGAACAATTTTCAGAAGATGATCGGCATGGAAAGTGTCACATAGTTTCAAATAGTTTATTTGATATTTTGTATCGTTAATGTGACGATTTAATCGTACTTACAGTATTTTTTACGATATACCATAGTATTATTGGAACCATTACGTTAACACATTATTATATGCTCATCGTGAACATAAATGCTCAATGTGCTCGGTCATTTATTATAAATGACAGACGCTTATTTATAGCTTATGACGGTCACTTTACAACTCTGTACTCTGATCAGATAATTCAGTCTTCGCCTGCGACGTTACAAGAACGCGGGGGCGGGGTAATGTTGCATTGAGAGTGTACACTCACTGTCTCACGAACCTGCCGCCCGCTCCCCGCGCGATTCCCTTTGTCGTCATCCCGCGTCCCTGTAACGACGCGGACGAAGACTGACTTATCCGGTTTGCCTATAGTTACAATGGCTTTGAGTGATAATTTCGATAACTAAAAAGTATAAAAAAGAAAACAATAATAGGCATGATGACTAAAAAAAATGTATTAGCCCGTCAGTTAGTTTATTGTACAATTTTACTTAGAAGTGACGTCATTTTCCCCCACTCCCAAACTTTGACGCGCTTTATCTCTGTAATTTTTTGTTTGATTGACAATATATTTTTTGATAATCTAAATGACGGACTAAATAGAATAATATTTTGCTTGTCCTGTGTAAGCACACACATAAAATCTTACCCGAATATTCATAACAATAGGAGCTTTCTCTTTTACAAGGAACGGGTGATGGAACGCCAGGGTATCTTCGTTCTCGCTCATATCTTCGTCACTTGACGCGACGGATGATAGTTCTCCCAGGGCTTCTTTTTTGGATAAATGCTTGCAGAAGTCTGTCAGCTCATCCACTGATTTACCTGCAAGGTAAATTAGGACAAACATGTGATAATGTCCACCTCTTCGTGTAATCTCCTTGCGACAAGGTTTAGAAGATGTTTTGAATTTGCCGCGTATTTATAGTCCCATCTTTGGATGAACAGACTTCAGCTATAGTTGGGGGCAGTAAAAGGTGTACACCGCCTCGCGCCTCCGTTGGCAAACTCAGGCATATCACACAAACTTGCCAAGCTTCCATCACTAAGAGTTTGAGTCCACTCAGACACGCTTATCACACTAATATTATCAATGCGAAAGTTTGGATGGATGGATGTTTGTTACTCTTTCACGCCGTAACTACTGAACCGATTGGGCTGAAATTTTACATGAATGTAGTTCTAGACCTGGAATAGGACATGCTACTTCTTATCCCATAAATCAGTTCCCATGGGATGAAAATGAGCTTTCAAATTTCTATAGAAAAGTGATTTGTCACCCTTACGAAACCGATTAGGCTGAAATTTTGCATAAATGTAGTTCTAGACTTTGAATAGGACAAAAACTACTTTTACCCTTTGTTCCCATGGAAAAGCTATAAAAGGGACACACAAAATGGGAAACAGAGGCGCATAACACACACATTTCACCAGCTGTGTTTACTTGTACAATCCGAATAATATTGGCTGATTTTATAGGAGTACACAAAAACTAATTCAATGCGGGTGAAACGGCGGGCAAAAGCTAGTTAGGAATAAAGTGAGTCTAACAGTCTTTACATTATGATGATTACTCAGTTAAATAACTGAATTCATACACGTCTAAAGCAGGCTTTACCTCCACTCTGTATGGCGGCCATAACCTGGCTTCTAGTGTGCGGCGGAAGCGCGGCGGCGCCGGCCGGCACTGCGCCGTTCTTCAGCATATTGATAGCATTCCTTCTCGCCACTTCTAGAAGCCGCTTCTTTTCACTATCGGCGAGCCGGACGCCGGTTGGCGATCTGCAGTTCATTAGAGTAAATTACATACACTTTTATAAACATAACAAAAATTAGAAATAGGAAAAAAAATTGCTCAAGATATATTTCGGGCCCTACTGGGCGGCATCAGATGTATGTCAATTACATAGTTTAATAGATAAGGTAGCAATACAATTAACAACAATTAACCTATTTTGTTAGACAGTGGCATCACCTGGCAGATCGATGTCTTTGTTCTTGTTAAAGAAATTGGAAGCTTCTCTTGTCTGTGTAGAAAGCTCCACCACGGTCAATAATAGTCATTTATCGTATTAAATACAATAAAAGAGAATGTAAGCTGGACGAAAGACGAAACTAAGGAAACATAAAAACATATTATCACGACATATATCCCGTATTTGCGAGTGTGGCCTATCTCTTGGACCGTCAAAACTGATAGATCCTTATTTCAATGATGATTTTAACGTCCAAACGTGATAAGGGCCAAGTCTTGTCGCTATACTTCGGGTACACTTTTTACAGCATGCAGATTTACCCAACAATGTTTTTCACCATGTGCAAGTGGTACGTCAACAATAAAAAAAACTCATTGGTAGATACTTGCCGGGCAGGATTTGAAGCCGAGTTTCAAGATTGAGAGACCGGTGACTACCACTGAGCTACTGCTTCACAATAAATTTTAAAATGGTTTTATTTGGTTGGCAGGACATAAAGAGTTTTGATCATATCTATTGGTCGACAGAAACAATGACAGTGAAGGGTCACTTTTGACACCTGTCCCTTTTGATACATCTGTCACTTTTGACACATCTGTCAGATTTGACACATCAATATCATCATACAATTTAAATACAGTGGACGTTTTGATAAAGTGGACAATTTGGTTCAGTGGTCATTTTGATAACATGACATTTTAAAGTGACCATTCCGATACTGTGGACATTTTAACACAGTGGACATTTTGATGTAGTGGACGTTATGCGACCAAAGGAAGGATATATACCTGGACCGCCTCGCCCTATGGCGGGGCGACACATGTCTCACACGATGCCTCTCCCTCTCCCTGGACCGGGAGCGCCTGCCCGAAGACCTGTGTCGCAAGCGGCTGCCGTGCGGAGAGCGGCTGCGGCGCCGAGAGCCTGAGCGGTGGCGCCGTCTGGGTGAACCTGATCTTGATCTGGAACCATTGTTATGATTTTTGTATAATACATGCATTCACCGCCAATGGCTCAATAGTGAACACCATTTCAATGCTTAAATACATTCTAACCATGCGTTTGGGCATTTGAAATTTGATACTTAATAAAGATAAAGAATAATCAACAGACTCATTGATAGCTGGCTGGTTGCAATTGCATATACTCTCTGACCAAGATTTTTAGAGGAGTTTCAAGAGTTTGGCCAGGGAATCAACCTTAACTTTACCGGAAACAAATCATGTCAGGTAAAGTTGCGGCACAATTTCCTGGCGAAGCTCTAGTGGCACAGCCAATAAATAAATTGAGACTAAACAACAAAAAACAAGGTTATAAAAAAATATTATTATTAAAATTATATATTAATAAATTAAAAACACAGATGCAGTTCCCGCTGAGAAAATATGGCGCTTAGCGAAGCTAGGTACCTATGTTATTTTAGCAGAAAATGATACCAGATTATAAATAAAACTGAATAAATGTTGCATATTTGTCAGGGTAGGGCATGGGTAGGCGGTGTTTTTTTTGCCTCTATGGAGTGCAAGCCACTGCATACACAAGTAGTTATTTCTAATATATAAATGCTTCTTATGTAATTCAAACTTAATACTAGAGTTGATTTTACCTCCTATGAGATCGACTTCTGTCTCTTTCCCTGTTTGAAGACTTGTGAGATTTTTCTTTACTCCTTCTTGAATGACTTCTATCATCTTCGATTCTGAAAAAAATAATAAATATCGTTAAGATCAATCTCTAAGCAATTCAGCAACCTGTGACAAGAATATCACTTCTTTGATATACTCTGACATGGAAGGATTTCAAATTACATAAAACACAAAAACTGGTTAAGTGCCAGTACCTTCACCAGTTAAATGCCTTCAAGTAAGGTAGAACACAATAGTAGTTTATGCTATAAGTGCGATAAGGAGGCAATAGCTTATGAGGAATGATTTGAAGCACGAGCAACAAGCCAACTTGACAGAAATAAGCTGCTTTCAGTTTGATGCTTTCGAAGGCTGCTTTCAGTCATACATAACATACCTGTCGTGCTGTCACTGGTAGGCGGTTGTTGTCCGACAATCAAACTGAATGCAGAGCTCATTTCTGTCAAGTCTATCTATGGTACAGAAGATAAGACTGGCAACATTTTTCAATAAATAAAACCTCAGACATGTATGGCTGTATGGGCTAAGTTCCCTTTGCATTCCCAATAAGTGGGAGAACAAAACCAAAAGTGTGGTAAAGTCATGGAAGTAGGTTGCAGGTACAGACCATTCACTATAAGAAGTCCCCTGGCTTAGGAAATGGTAGCACTGCATATATTGTTGCCAATGGCTCACGTAGCATTCACCCTACTACACATTCATAAAATTTACTTAACTGCGTTTTTTTTATAAATTAATTAGACTACTCTTTAATGAAAATAAAATGTACAGAATTAAGAAAATAAAAATTATCAATCATTTATTGATTTGTATTTCGCAAACAATACGTATGATCTAATGGTATGAATATCTATACATGTATCTCTGTACTAAAATGGTATTTTTTATTTCTTGTTCTAGTTCGACAACGTTTGTTCTAAATAGTCAAGCTCCCATTTTTTACGATTATTTCCAGGCGACTTAATGTGAACACTTTTTTCCAATATGCCTGCAAAAGTAAGTGGATAGCTAATTATTATTTGCCCATAAAATTGGCTTTATGTTTAAAGCTGGTATCCCTATTTTACTAACCCGTCATGGCACTGACACAAGATCAAACCTGATCGAGAGGAATCACCGTGCATTGTTTGCATTTTCTCTTTCACAAAAGGCGTACCTTCAAAACAATTTCTTTTGCACTAGGTATTTTTCAATGGCTTTGGCAATAATAATACATAATTTATCAAATAATTTTGAAAAATCTGACTGTCAAACAACATGACAGCAAAAGTTTGACAAGCAGTGATGCCAACATGACTTCAGGGGACAAATTATAATGAATAGTCTGTAGTACATATTACTTCCATGGGTAAAGTTGACTTTGAACTGTTTAGATGCATATAAAATCAGACTTTATTAGCACTTGTATTGAAAAATACAATATTATCTTCACATACAAAATATGTGGAAGAAACTGCAAAATTATGTTTGTCATTTACAATTCCACATAAATTGGAACTTTGTGATTTTTAGATTAACTTGACAAAAAACAGCCCCTCTTACCAAATTTCTAGATTGTAGGTCATGTTTTGATGATAAGTCAGTGAGTGGAATATTTAGTATGGAAATACCCTATAAATTACAGAAATGTTGAAAATTTCTCATAAAAATCAAAGTAAATCAGAAGCGATCCTGTCCTGTGCTTGCACCATTACACCCCGCTGAACTTTTGCCTTGTTTCCTTTCATACCATGGGGGATCGTTGTATTTCATTAGAAAAATAATCATTGAACTTACATTTTTATTTCTGCTGCTTGTCTTTTCAAAATACCTCCAGGATCAGATGATTTTGGGAACTGAGAATTAGAAGGTTCTTCTTTTACGGAACTACTTGACGAGTCTGTATATTCTCCTTCTTCTGTCTTCTCCTTTCTCTTCCGAGCTTCTTCTTCAGCCTTTTTCACAGTCTCTTCAAAAACAGTGCTAAACTTCAGGTTTTTGATTTGAATTTTACCTCTGGACTTATCATTATCACCATTTGATTCTACTTTCTTGTCTAATTTTAGCCGTAAGTCATTACTGTCTAGCCCTGGATCATCTGGTAAGGGGATCTGACTAGTATCAAACGTGTCTAATGTGATGTTTATTTTGGTGTGGTCCTCTGTTTTAATTGATACCTGTCGTTTCTCCTCTTTAGGTTCAACTTTAACTTTAGGTTCTGTTTTTAGATTCTCTAGCTTAATACTTTCACGTTCGTGCTTTACCTTGGTTAAGTCAGGATCGGGTTTGATTTTGGGTGGTGTGCTCGAACGTGAGACTGAAGGAGACTCATCAATGCTGCGACGCCTCTTTTTAGATTTGCTCTTTTTCCTTCTTTTACGCTTACGAGAGTAATCACTGGCCTCCGAGTCACTGCTACTGGAGCTGCGACTACGTTTCTTCTTCTCCTTCTTATGCTTTTTCTTACTTTTCTTGGACTTCTTCAAAGAAACCTCGTCGATCTTTGGCGGGTCCGCATTGAAAGCGCTAAAAAGTTCTGATAAAATTTCACTTGAAGACTTTGTAGAGTCATCTTTCTTTTTCCGTTCGGGAGAAGCCTTTTCCCTTTTAATCAGTAGCTCGATTTTATCAATTAAACTAGTCATTTTAAAGTTAGTATTGGTTATCGTTATTCCCACATGAAATGAAAAACACAGCAACCATTTTGTAAAATTTTGTTTATTTTGACAAATGTTGAAGTGTGGGTTGGTTGACAGAAAAGAAAAATGTTGCCTATGTAAGGCTGACTACAAACTAGCGACACTTGATCACGGAACATTTCACGTGATTGATGCTTTTATTTGTAAAAAACAAAAATATAACATTAACTTGTATTGTAACTTTACACATTCAACCATTTGAGTGACCGTAAGTCCCTGACCCCTGTCAAACAAGATTTATCTAGGATTATCAAGGAATAATGAGAAAAATATCTAATGCGCGAAACAAGCTCAACTTTTTAACTCTTGTACATCAAGGAAGCGCTTCAAATGGTTTCAAAACACTTCCGAGCAACTGTTAGGTCAGGTAACAGTTCGGTTACCCTCGGTTTAACTCGGGTCAATTTTTGACCGCTCTAGGGTGAAATTCGCGTCACTCCGAGTGGAATTCACTCGTTTTCAAACGGCACCTAAGAGTAAAGGCTACATAGGTATCGAAAAAAATAACTATAAATAGGTACTTACCTATATGTAACGTTGTTTTTGGTAGCCAGACACAGACCAGAACCCACTGACCCCCGTTCATTATCTAACAGTTTAAGCCGCGATTACACCATCCGATTTATCGGGTTCCTAAATAGGATCCTAATTAGGAAGCGCGAAGAAACAGGCCGTCCTAATCGCGATTACACTGTCAGTCCAATCCTTTCCTAGTTAGGAAGCCAATAAATTGGATGGTGTACCTAATCGTGGCTTATATCACATTGCATACTACCGTGCAGAGCATTCCTTAAGCACGATTACACCATCCGATTTATGCATGCAGTTGTACGTTCGACTTCGTTCAGTCATGTCATGATATCAACTTCACGCGGTCGGCTGTCTGTAGGTGACTTCAACTTTACACGGTCAGCTACAGTCGTGTAGTGTCGACGCACGCTGTCCATCGCTAACCGCATACAGTACTGAGATCCTAGGCTAGATGCGTGGCGTCAACTACGCAAACGACCGCAGATAACTGCATGCAGTTGAATATATCGACTGCGCGCGGTTGCTGCGATGCTGTCCGTCTGATGGCAGCCTAAGCTGTAGCCGAGCTGCAATCAGTTCAAGCTGTTCTAGTCGTAACTGCCCACAGTTCAAGTTACGATGGCACACAGGTGAACGTGTCACTGCAAAAATGCAGTCCGTTTGATTGTGGCCTCCATCCATTCATCGATCCATCAGCCCGTGTTCATCCACTGCTGGACATAGGCCTTTCCCAAATTTCCTTTCTCATCCAGCCGCCACCCACAACGTCCTTCAGGTCGTCGGTCCAGCGGGCACGAGGTCAGCCTATACCTACTACGCTTTGCTGTACGTGGTCTCCATTCTAATCTAAAGCCTTTTGGCCCAACGGTCATCATTGTTAGGATTTACCATCTATGTCTATGAATATTACATACTAAGGTTAAGCTATGGTCTATGGTGATTAAAAAGTATGTTGTCTTGTCTACGACTTCCCTGTAAAACGTGAAATAAAACAAATGGCTACTAAGTAAAACTCTGCTGTTTTATTATCAATAAAGATAATAATAATAATCATGTCGGCGACAAATATAGCCTGCCCACTGCCACTTCAACTTACTGATTCTGCAGGCTATGTCGGTTACTTTCGATCTCCGATGGATCTCCTCATTTCGGATTCTATCCATCAGAGATACCCCAAGCATAGCCCGCTCCATAGCTGGCTGAGCGACCTTAAATCGGTGGATCAGGCCCTTTGTAAGAGACCACGTCTCAGCGCCATATGTCATTACAGGAAGGACGCACTGGTTGTATGTACATCTTAGCCGTTAAGCATTGCGGTATTGATGACGTAAATATGTGACGCAACTTTTCGAATACTGCCCAACCACATCAATGGCCCAACCGAAGCAAGCATTGTTTCCTTAGTGACATTTTTTCATGTCAGAAATGAGCCCTATGCTCAGCTTTGAAACGTAAAGCTGAACACTTACCTACTAACTAGGTACTATTTATTAAGTCAAGTTAAAAGTACGTTGAACCTCACACACACACCATCAAGCACTGAAAAAGAATTAGCTTATCAAACAGTGCCAGCTGTAGCCCACTAATATGTACCTAGTGTAGTGAAAATCAGCAATCTCTATTATTTTCTGGATATGGGGCTATTTATTTATTACGTACAGCCAATTTTAAACACTACCCCCCCCCCCCCCGCCCCTTTCGTAAGAAAAAATAAGACTCGATGAACCCTCTTCCCTTTCAATATAAGTCTACCAAATTTGCAAAGAACAAGTAGCAAAAATATAAAACCGCGTTGGTTTATGTTATAAAAAAGTAGGTAACTTTTTAATATGAATCGGTAACACATGTTTTATTCAAAATGTGAATCAGAATCGAAAATCAAATTTTTGCTTACTTTTGTTATTTAATATAAGAACAATCTAGACCCCCTCCCACCCCCATGTAAGAAAAAATAAGACTTGTTCGGACCCCCTCCCTCCCCAAATTGACTTACGTAATAAGTGAACAGCCCCCTTGTGATTTCCACTTGGCATATCCATAATATTTTTTTTCATCTCTGAATCAAGAAAATTTTATTATAAACTCTAGTTTAGGCAGTGCTTATATGCCAGTTTCATGCCTTTAAGGACCTCTGGGCTGAGTTCAGTTTGATCGCCCGCTCACGCTCATCTCTTTTGCACGCGCTGATTTTGTATATGCTATCCTGCTGTCAGTGATGAGCGGGCGATCAAACTGAACGCGGCGCTGTAATAAAGAATAGAAGAAAATGAAAAGGCCACACATTGTTACTTTGCTTTTATTTACTTTTCCTTTCAATACCTCTGCGAAAGGTAGGCAAGTTACAAACAATGAGAACTAATCGATATTTTTGACAGTTTATGCAGGCTTTGGTTTAAATAAAAATGTTAATGAGATCATTTTCAGGACGGAAAGCATGTCCTTCACAAACTTACGTCTTCTCAGAGAGGTACAATTAATTAAGTTTAAGGAATAATCATGGGAAAAAGTTCTTAAAATTTAAGAGCAGATAATAATTAGTTGTACTACTGAATTGATATTTAAAAGTAGGAAAGCTTTTAGCATGATTGTGAGTTATGATTATTTTTATTGCTTATAGTTTCATGAACTTCATGTTGTGTTAATAACAGCCAAGCGTTTTTGGGACTAGATTTTTGTTATATTTTTTATAACATTTCTTCTTCATTCACTCATAATTTTAGATTTATCAAATATGGACAGGACAAGGACAAATAAATTAATAGTAATAAAAATATGTTATTGGATAGGTAATAATTTGGCATTTCGCTAAAACAATCTAGACTCCATTGTTCTTTCTTATACAGCAAAGGGAAGCTCGTCATATTTTGAGCAAATTGAGATAAATAAGTAGCCAATTACATTTTAAATAGAAAACAGTGCATAGGTATCAGTGCAGAAGCTTTTAACAAACACGTGTTTCTGTCAAATAACATTGTTTTTTGCTATCACTTTTATAACTTATATATACAATAAAATTATAAGATAGACCAAACCATCACCTTTGTAATATTCAAGTCCTCAAGCCAGTCGTTGTGAACTCGCGTATTAAAAATATCTACCTATCTAAATTCGTCATATCAAAGTTTTTTTCCCTAACTTTCACAAATTCTACAAACGACCTCTATACGTGTTTAGTAATCACAGAAATCATGACCGGCATCATAATATTAAAGGGGTAACTTTTTACCTCGGTACAAAATGCACATCATAATATTGTTTTCCTTACTTTAAATAAACAGATTGCAATAAATGTGTTTTAAAGCAACTTGCGGAAATAGTTTATTAACAATAAAGTCTTCACAAAAAAATTACGTACTTTAATGTATTACATTTTGTTTGCATTACATTAACAAACTTAAAAGCGTGTTTACAGTTGTAATGTAATGCAGCTAAAATGTGACGCATAAAATTGATTAATTTTCACGTGATCACCTAACTATTAACAAGCAGTTTGTGCGAATTGCTATAAAACGCATTTATTGCAATCTGTTTATTTAGAATAAGGAAAACAATATTACGATGTGCATTTTGCACCGAGATCCTCCGTTACCACCTTAACTGATTAATTAATTGGTTGAAAATAAAGCATTCCCATGTATGCGTCCTCTAAATAAATTAAAGCATCACAAAATAATATTTTAAATTGATGTTTATCCAATTTAAAATTAATTATGTCTTAGCAGGAAGGTATGCAAATATTTGAAAATTTGCTTGTATCTAGTTAGTGGATTGAAATTATTTTAAATGAATTGTGCTGGGTGCTATTACGGTAACTTTTTCTTATCATGATTGAGGATCGATTTATTTATAACATTATATCACTGAATACTAGCCAGCCTAAATTTTCAAGATGATAAACGTTTTTATGAGAGAGACATTTTGCCAGTCACGAATGGAATATATGATTCAAAGTACAATCAATATCTAGACATTATTACAGTATACCCACTCCAGCACAGTTAGTGTGACTAGGTTTTAAATAATTGGTTATTTAATATCCCTACAAAAGTAGTATACTATAAATCATGAGATAGAAGTTTCCGCTTGATCAACAAGTGGTAAAAATACGTTCGCCTAAAGGAGAGATTCTCTCTCTCATAGCATTCAGGTAACTAGGCGGGGCGCCAAGAAACGCAGCGTTCGGATAATGCTCTCGGCTTGCCACTGAAAAAAACTTAAGTAAATTCTTGCAAACGTGCAAAGTTCAAAAATAGGTACCTAGTTCATTCGTTGTCATCACATCAGCTTTCAGATGAAATAATTACTAAAATACAGTTCTTTTCAAGAGACATCGAAAAACAATTCATGTTGCATTTCACGAGAGCATTAACCGAGATAAAATCTTAAAGCTACTACTAAAACTTTCTAGTCGATCAAAGATCGCAAGCTAAATTGATTTTTAAAAGTCTTAAAAAAATAAAATCTGCTAGTTATTAACATGTTGCGCTAACGAGGACGCAGGACGGCGCGCACCGTACGGAAACGCTTCTCAAAGCCGAGTTTCATGTATAAAGAGCGAGAAGCCTCGTTCTCAGGCCGGATCACAACGAAAGGCTTATAGCCTCTATCTGCGACCTCCTTGGTGAGTCGACGCGCTAGAAATATGCCGTAGCCTTTCCTGCGGAACTCGGGTCGAGTTTGCATCGAGAACATGGCCCCGTAGTACGATTGCACCATCCAAGCGGCCAGCTGGCCCTCTACAAATATCCCGTACGCGGGCAATTCGGCGACCAGTTTCTCGAACACCTCACAACACTCGATGTCACTCGCTGGGTACAGGTCGTGCACTGCCTTCATGTGTTCGGGCTGGAGGCGAACTAACTCCACGTCCGATGGCAATCTGGCAATGGAAATAAAACTATTTATGAACATAAGGACAACCCGGTGTAATGTGACTAAATTGTTAAGGGGATTCATAAGCTACATTAGCAGCTCGATGTGTGGACGATACAAATATCTATTATTACATTACATTATCTTTACAGGCCAGACTAATACGATACTGCAACTTAAATTAAATACACTACGACTCAGTAAGATATTAAAGGAAAAAAATACACACAAAAAATCTACATCATAAAAAATCAACAAGAAACACGCGCCCACAAAAATCTACGTTTTTAAGGGTTCTGTACCTAAAGGGTAACCAACGGGACCCTATCTAAGACTCCGCTGTCTGTCTGTCTGTCCGTCTGTCTGTCCGCCTGTCTGTCCGTCTGTCCATCTGTCACCAGGCTGTATCTCATGAACCGTGATGGTTAGATAGTTGAAATTTTCACAAATGATGTATTTCTGTTGCCGCTATAACAAAAAATACTAAAACCGGCCAAGTGCAAGTCGGACACGCGCACTCCCATACAACAGACATGATTTTTTTGCTGATTTTATAGATAATGGTACAGAACCCTTCGTGCGCGAGTCCGGCTCGCACTTGGCCGGTTTACTAATTAATAACTCTGCTTCTAGATTAAATTTTTAAAATATTCTAAGACGAGCTGACGATGTCGTTTGTTAAATTATTTTTGATACAGATTTCAAGGATGTATGGTTTAAGGAAGGCCCTTTAACACTCGAAAAACATGAAATTTAGAGGTAACTTCGTAATTTTTTTCTATCGATTTTGCCTCTTTTTCTAAGATGAATCTACCGGCAACTGTTTATATTTTTTTTACTATACGGATTAACCAGGTAACACAACGTGATATGCTTATGTGAAGTTGCGCTCTGGAAGGACTCGGTCCGCGACGACGACCACTTTGATCAAAAACAATATGTTAATATTTTTCTGGCCTTTATCGCGATGTTTTTGAAAAAACTAGGGACATACACTACTTTATATTGGCCGTCTAAATGAAGGCCTAGAATTCATTTGATTGAATTGTTTCTCTTTTCCGAGTTATTTTATTACTTACGAGCCCGCTCCGAATCGTTATTCCTAATATCTAAGTATGAAAATAACGCGCAAAGGAGAAACAATTGAATCACATCAATTTTAGGTCTTCATTTAGATGGCCAATATGGACTGGTGTATGTCCCTGATTTTTACAAAAACATCGCGGCAATGACAAGAAAAATAATTAAAATAATTTTTCGCATCAAACAGACGAAAAATACGGAGCGGCCTCTTAAGATCTTTTAAAATATCTATTTAGAAAGTTAAAAGCGATTCAAAAACGTCTTTAAAGACAGTTTAGCTTCTGAAGCCCCTTAACATATACTAAAGAGACATCTCCCTGCACGTGTCGTGTAAGGGCCACATCGATCTCATTGGCCATATCATGAAATCTGGTAAAATGGTCTTGAATTTATGATCAACAGCAACCTTAGACACTCCTCATTGCTTCCTTTGTTGAAAAACTATCGTTTTATTTCATACTAGCTTTTGCCCGCGACTTCGTTCGCGTGGATTTCGGATATAAATTCGAATCAGGCTTCCCATAGATTTATATAATAGTCTTTACCGTTTGCGTCTGTTCAATCTTTACCCCGTTTTCGGCTTGGGCGTTATTTTATGAACACCCCTTATAGCCTTTGTGTTGACCAGGGTCACTACAATGATAATAAAAAAACCGTATCCAATTCCGTTTAGTGGTTCTCGAATTAAAACGGAACAAACAGACAGACAGACAAAAATTCTAAAAATTGTCGTTTCGGCCTCAGAACAGTACCAATAACCCATTTCATTTAAAATTTCGCGAAAATATTCAATGTACAGACACGACTTTTTACTACTTTATTATTTGTATATGTTGCAGTCAAAACTCTTAACCAGTCAAAAGTACTATTGACTAGCAAAATCAGTCAAAAGTGCTTTTGACCGTATGCTTTAGTCATTAATACTTTTGACTAAAATAACAGTTAAAAGTACTTTTGCCCAATGGAGCTGGTTAAAAGTACTTTTGACTAAGTGATTCCGTCAAAAGTGTTTTTGACTGGTTGTATCAGTCAAAACTCTTAAAAAGTTAAGGTGGTCGATAAAAATAACGACAAACGCACATATAAACTTTTATATTACTCATTATTATTTATTCATTACACCATGTAGGTATATATATAATATTTTAATTTTTTACATATGTGTATATATTTGGTTAGGCATTATATTTATTTATGGTCTATTCAGTTTATTTATCAACTTATTTATTAATTGCATTATGTATAATATTCTTATTCCAATAAGTATTTATTTTATACATGTGTATAACTTTAGTAGCCCAACTTAAATATAGTTTTTTTTAAATATATTTCCCGTAAGTATCATATTTGTTTCATTATAAAATATTATTTTTATACAGATTAGATTTGACATGTAAAACGTATACTTTATGTATCTATTTTACAAATAAACATTTCGAATCTTTGAACCTTTGAATCTTTGAATTAGTGGAGAACGTGCTAATATTAGAACAAAAATGAGTGACTACGAAAAGAAAGAACGGTTTTTGCAAAGAATTTTAGGAATAGAAGATATGAAAGATAGTCATTTCAATGTAATGACAAAAGAAAAATTTGAAAAGTTTGCAATGGACGTGGAAGACGCGAAATTTGATGAAAAGAAAACACCATTACAGTACAGTGGACTAAAACGCTTTAACATCATTGAAGTTTGTGGTATAAAAAAATTAGTTACGAACACAGAACCTGTCAAATATTTTTAGCTGCAAAGAACGCTGCTATCGGAACAGGACAAGGTTATGCACGATGTGTATGTTCCACGGGCTGTAAAAACAATTAATGTTTATGCAAGAAAAAGGGAGTGTAATTCAAAGTGGCATAATAGTTTGAGTTGCATGAATAAATAATTCGTTATTGTAGACTTGTTTATTTAAAAAAAAACACGTATGTTGCTTAAGATGCATAAATAAGTAAAACATATATAATTTACAAGGTTTTCATTATATAATCACGAATTATGTTTCGTTTTTTTTATTTCAATTAAAGTTAAAAATTATTTAAGAAAAGCGATTCACGTAATATAGGTAATGTGTTTTAATAACCTGTAAATTTTTTGATTACCTATTTTAATTACTATTTTAAGTGTATGTCTTCTTTGTATTGATTGTAATGCCAAATTTTTCGTAATAAACGATTTCACATTTGATAAATATCTTTTTTATTCACATCTAACAAGTTAATAGTGCTTTTGACTGATTCTTTATTGCAGTTAAAACTACTTTTGACGAAGAGCGTCAGTCAAAAGTACTTTTAACCGCAAATTTGCAGTCAAAAGTATTAATAGCCAATAATTTTCAGTCAAAACCACTTTTGACCAACCTGTTCAGTCAAAACTACTTTTGACTGATTTTGCTAGTCAATAGTACTTTTGACTGGTTAAGAGTTATGACTGCAACATATATATAGATATAGATTTAGTTATAGTTTTTGGGAACAGTATACAGACATATTTTTATGATGCTATTATTTTGTGAACGCGTTGTAGTAGATGGTTGATTTTCATAAAATCTGGATTTCAGTTTCTCAAAATTTATATTTCCTTTTCCTATCGTGACTCAAATACAGATGAGATTATACCAATAAAAGAGAATAATATGATAAGAAACAGAAACAGTTCGGGCCAGTACAAGAGGTACGCGTGAAGTTAGCTGTCACCACTGTGCACCTCCCTGCTTCTAAGGAGGCGAGAATGCGCAAATATGACGTCATTTGTGACTAAATTCACGTCCGATCTCTGAACTGCCCCGAACTGTACATCCACTTACTCTTCCGGACAAGTATCCGGTGGAGGATTATCACAGGAGTAGACATCGCCGGTGATTTTATCAAAAGCTTCATAGTGGAGCTCCAAGCGATTAACTATGGCCTCGTGGGTAAAATTCAGGTACAAAGGCACCGTCAGGTCTAAGAGAACGTCTTCAGATGTCAACAGATCCACCAGTTCAGCCCTCTCTGAGGGGCAGAACGCGGTTACACTCTCGTAGATATTTTCTCTGTTAGGCTGAAAATTAAAGGTAAAAGTCTGTTAAGCCTTCGTTATGCACAAATAATCAGCAAAGAGTTAATTAATAGCAAAACTAAAAAACTATAAAAAGGTACCTTTCATAAAAGATAAGAAACTACAACTAATAATAACAATACATATAAATCTTTCCATCAATATAAACTAGCAATAACGAAATAAATTTCCTTCACCGCCCTGTCGGTAAAATAAATGTCGGCATCTAATTAAATGGCCAAAGGTTGCTTAGCCCAATAGTTGAACGCAACGTTTAACCGGAGGGCTGAATGAATTTTAGGCTCCAGGGGTTAATAGTATTAAAATATAATAAATTTCCTTTACCAAATTAATCATCTTAGTCGTTTAAATATATAAATCAATCATGTATGTGTAACCGCTCTGTGGTTAAAACAGCTTCTTAATTGGACAGCCAATTGTTAGTTAAATGGCGGCATCTTATTAAATGGCCAAAGGTTGCTTAGCCCAATAGTTGAACAAACGTTTAACCGGAGGGCTGAATGACGCTTAGGCTTTAGGTTAAATAGTATTAAGATATAACAAAGTAGATTCTGAAGGCTTTAATTTTAGTTTTAGTGCTGTCAAAACTTGAATTTTTCTTAAGCCATATAGCTTCTGTTGTTAACACTAAAGAACTATTTTGGAATGAAGAAAATTTAATTTTGACACCACTAAAACTAAAATTAAAGCCTTCAGAATCGGCTTTATTGTTAACGTGGCTAAGACACCATAAGGTTAGTGGGATTTAATTTTATCTGAAAGCACCGATACAAGAAAAGTGCAGTTGTTAAAACTGAGTAGAAATACCGCAAAAGATGGGTTTCAATTCAAATACATTAGAAATACTTTTCATTCGAAAATCTTACCTATAGGTAACTAAAACGACGAATATTGTGATGAAAACTAATTATTAATTACAAAGCGTAACTAAACTTAACTATACAAACTTAAATAGGACGTGGCTTTAGTTTAAATAGCCAACCTGGAGACTCGGTAAGTTATCAGGACCAAGATTCAATGATTGTTTCTGTGAAATACGCATAATAAAATTTTGACTTCCCAAACTGTTTAAGTCGTGGTTGTTATTGAACAAATATAAAAACAGGAAAAATATTTTTCGTAATTTCAAATTTGTCATTTTTAAATTCATTTGAAAATCATGCTTGCACAAACTTTGTTACTGCCACTATTAGATTGTGCTGACGTGTGCTTCATGGATACCACTGAGGAACTTGTCAACAAGCTTGAGTGTGTCCAGAATCTTATCATACATTTTGTCTTTGATCTACGCAAGTATGATCATGCATGTTACAGAGTACAGGCGCAAACTAAAGTGGCTATCAATCCGCCCTCGCAGAAATATGCACATGCTTAGCGTTTTGCTTAACAATTTACATAACCCCTATGCCCCTCCATATCTTCGCGAACGTTTCGGTGTTCTTTCCCCTCGTGACAGGCTTCAGAGATCGTGTGACCTCAGGACCTTACCTTACGAATGCCTCAATGTAATACAAAATTTTACTCTATTACAGTACGAGCAGCTCGAATATGGAACACACTGCCTAAGATTCTGAGAGATAGTCCGTCAGTATTTTCATTTAAACGTAAATTAAAAGAGCACCTCCATTCTTATGAGTAATATTTAAGTATGTATTTTAAATGATTTAAGTATATTACTAATATATATTTTTTATATACATTATACATTCATATCCATTATATTTATAATTTTCATTTTTTATTTGTGAAGAATAAGTTTTCTGTTGTAAAAATCCTGGTGTATGCTTGCTGCCAATATTTCGTGTAATCTTTCACCACAGTACTGGTTGGCAGGAAGAAACCTCTTGAAGAAGTAAGCTCGCCTTTGTAAATATTTTTTCTTTTTTGTAATTTTAGTTTGAGTTTCTGTGTGTGTATAATAAAGGATATAACTTGCCACTCCAGTATAAATATTGCTATATAAACGAAATTCACCTTACAGATGTGGGCGCCATCTCGATAAATTAGCTTACTGATTGGATGCCTAGGATACTAACTAAATGGCGGCATTCAACTAAATTCAAATAAGTTCAACTCAATGTTTAACGAGAGGACTGAATGACTTTGAGCCTTTTGGCTAGGGATAGGTCGCGACGACGAGCGGTTAGGTTGGTATGTAAGTACACAATTAGGAGCCGAGCGAAGCGAAGTGAAGCGAGGTGACTCCCTTAGTTTTAATAGAATTTACGATATGCAGAAAGCTGTTGACGCCATATTTGTTATGGGACTACTACAGACCATACTATGAGAAGTCCCTTGGCTTAGGAAATGGTAGAACTGCATATAATGTTGCCAATGGCTCACGTAGCATTCACTCTACTACACATTCATAATATTTACTTAACTGCGTTCAAAATTATCAATTATTTATTGATTTGTATTTCGCAAACAATACGTATGTATCTACTAATGGTATGGATATCTATATATGTATCTCTGTACTAAAACGGTATTTTTTATTTCATGTTATAGCTTGACGTCATTTGTTCTATATCGTCGAGCTCCCGTTTTTTACGTTTTTGACGATTTTATCCAGGCAACTTAATGTGAACGCTTTTTTCCAATATGCCTGCAGAAGTGAATAGCTAATTATTATTTGCCTTTATTTATTTAATTATTTAAAATTGGCTTTATGTTTAAAGCTGGTAACCCTATTTTATTAATCCATCATGCCACTAACACGAGATGGAACCTGATCGAGAGGAATCACGGTGCATTATTTGCATTTTCTCTTTCACAAAAGGCGTACCTTCAACACAATCTCTTGTGCACTATTATTCAACGGCTTTGGCAATAATCACACTAATATTATAAATGCGAAAGTTTGTGCGAGTGTGTGTGTGTGTGTATGTTTGTTACTCTTTTGTTACTCTTTCACGCTGAAACGGCTGAACGGATTTGGATGAAATTTAGAATGAATATAGCTTATACCCTAACTTAACACATAGGCTACTTTTTATCCCGGAAAAAAGCATGTCGTTAAACCGAATAACACGCAGGCAGAGCCGCGGGCAAAAGATAGTAATTCATAATTTATCAAATAATTTGGAAAAATCTGACTGACAACAATATGACAGCAAAAGTTTGACAAGCAGTGATGCCAACATGACTCCAAGGGACAAGTTATGATGAATGATCTGTAGCGCTATAGTGGCAAAAACATGAAATGTAAATTTAAATGACGCGGTGGCTTTTAATTCAGCCGTGTCCAAAGGGCTAACTTTCGACAAGCCATCTCGTTAAACGTTGAGGTATCTTAACTTAAATAACGAGAAGCCTAAGCATTTAGTTGGATGCCGCATTTAGTAAGCATCCTAGGTATCCAATCAGAAAGCTGATTTAACCGGATGGCGGCGACATTGACACATTCTCAAACAAAAATCAACAAACATTTTATCAGCTGCTGACGGCATGTTTGTTATACGATTTCTAGCGCTGTAGTGGCAAAAAATTAACTAAATTTAAGTGACGTGATGGCTTTTAGTTTAGACGTTTCCAAAGAGCTAGCTTTCGGGCAGCGAACACGTTAATTTATACAACCTTTATCTTAATTTATACAACCTTAGTCATTCAATTGGATACCGTCATTTAATTAACGGACTAGCTGTTCAGTAAGGAGGCTGATTTAGACATCTGGCGGCAACATACGCAAGCTGCTGATCGACAGAAATTTCCACAGCTTTGAGAAATTAACCCCATAACAAAAATGGTCTATAACTGTCAATTTTCACGGCCCTGCATTTATTTTTGAACATAAAAGAGAATAAAAAATGTATTTGTACTCTACCAAAAAAAAACTGGCTTCTTTTTCATGTATAGGACCCCCCTGAAAAATAATTTAATTTAATTTCCATTTCAATATGTAACTATTCGGTTTTGGGCCAACATTCTTAATAAAACACCAAATTTCCATTCTGTAACTCATTCCGTCTAAGACTTAGATACCCATGACATACGGACGGACAGACGGCCAGACAGCAGTCTTTTAGATACGTAACCTTAAGAACGTAACACTAAGCTATTGCTATATCTTCTGCAAAAGGTTGAATTCGTCCAGCGTTACAATATTGTTGTTTTGGTGTTGTTGATTTCTATTCTTATCCATTTTTTCGTTAGAGGGTTGATAACAGCTCTTATTTCTTCGCGAAACCTTAAAAATAATTACGTCAAAAAATATTGACCTAGGTAGGTACGAAATCCAAGAAATATCTGATTTCTTTTTCTTGTGAACAAAACGTAAGTTTAGTAACATTTTCAGTCAACTTTTACATTCAAAGGGATCCTCGTGTTGAGATCTCTCCAAGAAGACGTTAACAAGACTGCAAAAACGAGTGCGACGTTGAAATTCCACTCAAATATGCCTCTTGTCTGCCTCTAAAACTGCGCTTTATAGTGTTATAATTATAACAGTTATGGTTACCTTTATAAGGTTCCAAAGGTTAACCAACGGGACCCTATTACTAAGACTCCGCTGTCCGTCTGTCCGTCCGTCCGTCTGTCACCAGGCTGTATCTCATGAACCGTGATAGTTAGACAGTTGAAATTTTCACAGATGATGTATTTCTGTTGCCGCTATAACAAAAAACACTAAAACCAGCCAAGTTCGAGTCGGAACTGCGGACTCCCATACAACAGACATTATATTTTTTTCGTTTTTATAGATAATGGCACGGAACCCTTCGTGCGCAAGTCCGACTCGCACTTGGCCGGTTTTTTGGTTTCATTTTTACTGTGCCATGTTTGTGCAATACATACTTTTAGTCTGTAACGGATTTTTTCTTATAAAACAAATAATAAAAAAACAAAATTTTTTTTTGGGTTTCTTACCTGCTTGGTGCCAAACGGGACACTATTACTAAGCCTTCGCTGCCTGTCTGTCTGTCTGTCTGCACGTCCGTCTGTCACAGGGGTCTGCAGCTTCAGCCGTAACAGGTAAAAATTTGAAATTTTCACAGAATACGTGTTACCGTTGCCTCCACCACGATAAATAATAAAACTTGAAAAAAATTAAACCCCAAAAAGCATCTTTTTAAGGATAATTGTTTCAGTTCTATCTTAAAGACGATAATACAAACAAGTTTCGCACACATTACTCTAAACTTAAGAAACAAATAATAAAATTAGTGTTCCGTGCTCAGAGGGTGCTAAATTGTTTGTCAGGTGGTACCATTTTAGCGCCTTGTTTTTTGTCGCCTTAATGTCGTGTAGAGCATCTAAATTGTTGATATGTATGTTCTTAGGGTTCCGTACCCGCCTGTACGCTAGTCCGTCTCGGACTTGACCAAATTATCTTTGAGACTAGTAATTATAAAGCAAGTGCTTACCGAACTGGTACATCCAGGAAAATGCAGACAAATTGGATCCTCCGGCCAGTTCTTGGCTACGTAAAAATGGAAGTCCCACACCTTGTTGTTCAGATATGTTTGTATCGTCTGATGAAACTGTAAGAAAAAATATCAAATAATTTAATATTTTTATTATTTATTAAATATTTTAGGTGGTAGAGCTGATGCCGGGCTCGACTGTGGAGGTACCACCATCTTACTCGCAAATCCTCCCGAAGTTATTCGGGGGAGAGTAAGAGAACAGCTCTCAGGCAAAAAAACCAGGCGGCCCACCATTGCCTGGGACCGATGGATGGCGGTATATCCATCCCCAATTGCCGGGCCTTATATAAAATAGACTAGTGACGGGCAGCGGCGTCACTGTTGCAAGGGTTTCGGCACCGCGCTCACCAACCCGCCTGCCCAGCGTGTGTGAGTATGGGCATTTCTTCCAGGAGGACCGCCAAGAGTGTCGAAATCCTGGAAAGGCCTATGTCCAGCAGTGGACGAAACAGGCTGATGGATGGATGGATGGATTATTTATTAAGAAAATTAAACAAATACTGAATGAGATGCGCTATATTTCGACCCCTCAGTGGGGTCGTCATCTGGCGAATAGAAAATAAAATATGACATATAATATCGTAAAAAACACTGACATCTATCGAAAAAATAAATTACAAAATTTATTAGGAACTCTATATAGTGTACGTACACTCAGCAAGGCAGCCTTGCCAGTTTCAAGACCTTGTTGCTTGCATGTGGCGATCTCAGCTAGCTCCGCCTTTTATTTTATTTGCCAATGAGAGTTTATGAGAGACTTATGGCGTTTTTGTGTCCAACAAAGTCCATCGGTTACTTCAGTCAGACTATTAGTAGTCAGACTATTCGTAGACAAAAACTAGCAGGGTGGGGCCAAACGGAAGTTGCCGCCAGCCACTGCACACAAAACTGGTGGTCAGGCGTTTCGTAGCGACCACGTAACACGCGTAGCTAGTACGATAGAAATGAGTTTGCAACAACTAGATTAATTACGAGTTCCTTTTTAAGGATTTACCATAATGTCTTCAAACAAATCTTGATCGAGGGATAGGTACTTTGTAAACGTTGTGAATAACTTATAAGTTTAACATAAATGTAAGATATTTGCGTATTGATGTCTTATGAAATAATCAAGTTGTATGTTATTTTTGAAATTAACGCAGCAATAATTTTTAGATTGGGAATTGTTTTTTTATTTAATAATAATATTAAGTTATGATTTACGAACAGACATAATTTTTTGGCCGTTTTTATAGACAATACTATTTTACCCTTCGTGCGCAAGTCCGACTCGCACTTAGCTGGTTTTTTTATCTTTAAGTTATTCACGTTAGTTACAAATATCCAGTCCTCGATCAATATCAGAAATAATGTACACTTAGTAAATATCGATACAATAGAACCCATTTATAAAACAAAACTTGACTCGGAAATTAAATTACTTTTTTGTTGATTTTATTAGTATTTCGGCTGGGCTGGAAGGTAAAAAAACAGCTACGAAAATTTGGTCCGCCGCGCGCCGGTATAATTAGTGAATTCGTAAAGATAGGTGACCTCTATTTAATTATTATAAATCATAATGTACTCGTGAGGATTTATCTTTTCTTAAATAAGTGCGATATGTATGAAATTTACATAATTTATTTAAGACATACATACATGAAAATATCGTCACGACATGAATTCCTGAGGGGTGTCAGAGGTGTTCTCGAATATGAACTGTGAATCGCAAGTCAAAGTCAACCGATTTACACAGACGATTATTACGTCCTAAACGTCATGGGTGGTGAGCCATTTCCATTATTTTCTCTGTATTTATTTTAAAAGAAATAAATAAATAAATAAATAAACTCATAAATAAATTAAACTTATATCACTGCGGTATAGAAAATCAGAAAAGTAAATCTGGACGTGAGGAGCAGTGATATACATTTAATTTGTTATCTCCTTGCGATGGATAAATCGCCAAGTGTTTAAAAATATAGAAACTTATTTCTATCATAGTCTCATAAATAAAATTTTACCCGCCTATACAAATCAGGTAAAAAAATTGGAATATAAATTCTTAAAAGACAAAGAAAGGAAAAAGCAAAAAAAAGTTACAAATATTTATTTTTTCTGTTGCATCGCCAAAGGACGTTTGCCGTAGTGTTCTTTCAGATTACATACAAGATACATGTGTCAAATCTGAAAGTTGCTCGATGTAATTAAACTTCCTATTAACTATTATTATATTAATTTGTTTAATTATGATTTAGGTTATATGCTAAATTGTTTAAGCGCAAGAGCATGTAGAAAGAAATACTGTGTTGACTTACATTTTGGTCAATTTATTTTGACACTAGCATTATAGAACTTAAAAACTCTCACGTTTTGTTTATTTAGACGGGTCTACCGCGATGTATTTTTATTAGGTACCTTTTGTTTGAGAAAAGACACCCGACGTTTCGAGGCAGTTGCATTCCTCATGGTCTACGGGAAAACTGGCAATAGTTTTATTTAGTTTAGAGTTAAACACATGGTAACTATTGGATCTAAATTAGAGTGGAAGCAGGTGCACTTTTTAGTTTGCTAAAAAATCAATTTTGGATTTTAAAGGTGTGCAACATAATTATTTATACAATATCTTCTTACCTTTAAAGATTCAGGCAAATACTGCTCCAAGATGTCAGACACTGCTGCAAGCTCGTCTTCTGATACCAATCGAAAGTTTTTCCCCTCGGGCACGATTTCCATCTCTAAAACAAAACATTGTTGAAATCAAATTTTGTTTGTCTATTGGCTGTTGTGTCGCTGAAAAACCTATAGTACTCGTCTACACAAACTACTATGAAGTCATTTCTGAAATATTGAGTTATTTAATTAATAGTACACTACTATATTATTAGTATAGATTATCACGATCACGTACCGTAAAATATATTTCTTTTATTACTAACCTATGTGGACCCCACGATGTCCTTAAATAAATAAATATTATATTATACTTCAATGCTCGGAAATAGTGAAAAAGAAATGAGCTTGAACAGCTATGAGCTGTATCCGTTGGTCTTTAATTTGTTTTTGAATAAATAAAGAGGGGTAATTTTAGTTTGTTTTTCTAAACGTGTGTAAGTCAGCTGGAAGTACCATCAGCCTATTTCGTCCACGGGCATAGGCCTTTCCAGGATTTCACCACTCTTGGTGGTCCTCCTGGAAGAAATGCCCATACTCACACACCCTGGGCAGGCGGGTTGGTGAGCGTGGTGCCGAAACCCTTGCACCAGTAACGCCACTGCCCGTCACCAGTCTATTTTATATAAGGTCTGGCAATTGGGGATGGATATACCGCCATCCATCGGTCCCAGGCAATGGTGGGCCGCCTGGTTTTGCCTGAGAGCTGTTCTCTTACTCTCCCCCGAATAACTTCGGGGGGATTTGCGAGTAAGATGGTAGTACCTCTACAGTCGAGCCCGGCATCAGCTCTACCACCTATTTATAGGTTATAGGTTTTCATGGCGAGCCAATTTGTATGAAAATGATTACGTAAAGAGCAATAACTTTTTTCCGCGTTGAGTTAGAAGCCTGATTTTTTTAACAGCACTATGAAGCCTCAGACTTCTGCGGTAGGTATTGGTTTCAACTTTATAATACCTAGGTATATCTCTAACAGGGCCCGAGAAAAAGGTTTCTGAGAGACGGAAAGACAGACGGACGGACACAAAGTACAAGTGCAAAGTTTTTCATTTTGAAGGATGGAACCCAAAAAATAAATCTAACAGTTTTTTTCCCGTTTTTTTGTGTTGCTCCATAATAACCGTAATTTTGTCTATGATAATAACATTGTATAGACGGGTATTATCCCCATTCTCAGCCTTTCCAGCGACAAATATTCATTCAGTAAAGCACATTATGATAAAGTATATTATAATATTATGTAGGTAAAAACAAAGAATTAGTTTTATACTTTACATATAAGGTGACTTTCGTTTATTAGCCAAATTCAAACTGGAGACCTTGGTCTCGACCACTTACCGAGTCTCCAGTATGAATTTGGCAACATAAACGAAAGTCACTTAATATACTCAGCGGCACAATTAGCGGAACAGAGCAACATTTTCGTATAAATGTCGTCAATTCGAAGGCTCGGTTATCCGTCAGGTAACGATTCGGATGAGGTCTGATAGGGGCTATCTAGAGCACGATTGGACGAGGTTCAGACCGCTTAATATAAGGAACCCAACTGATCAAACTTAACATAACATGTCCATGAAACAAAAAGCCTCAAAATTGCTATCAAATGTATGGAAATCCGAACTCTCAGAACTCTACACAGTCTGTGGTATAAACGGCTTGTCTGATCAGTTGGGTTCCTCAGGCGTTCTGGACCTCGTCCATCCGTGCTCCAGATAGCCGCTATCAAATCTCATCCGAATCGTTACCTGACGGAGAACTAAGGCTTCGAAATGACGTCGTTAAATGTTGCTCTGTTCCTCTCATTGTGCCGGTGTAACTTTTGCTACTACAAAAGATAGTCGATCAAAGTAAGAAGTGTTCGTGATGAAGAATGCAAATCAAGTTCGATTGCAATGCAAATACCTATTTTGATATCTTAAGTTAATATTCTACAATTATTCTTCATGTGCATGGGAAAACAGCATAACATTAAACGAGCATCCATCAAAGACTAGAGAATTTGCATTCGCTGTGTTCAGTAGACTAGAGTTTTCATTATTGCTTAGGTATACGCAGAGTGCGGGCCAGCGACAACGGCATCCCGCAGGCGGTGGCGGACAGCTGCGACTGTCCTGTGCTTGCTTTGGCAATGCTGTGGTCAAAATATTATTTAATTTAATTTTAATCTTAATTTAATTTTAATTTACCAATATAGTTTATAAGATCATTGTAACTAACACTTATGGATCAGTGTTATCTGAAATTAATGGATTATTATTATTATTATTTATCGAACGTAGAGATTTAGAACTTGTATCAAGTACATATTCCGGCCTCTATAGCACCCCAATCGTGGTATATGCAGTTTACGTAATTAGTAGCAACTACTACAAACGCTAGGTCAAGGTTGAACTGTTTTCCTGCATGCAACGCAACACGAGTTAACACGACGCACGCTCGGCCAATGCAGTATGCACGATGCACCTAGGACATGTTACGTTGATAAATTACATTTATAATTGTTCACATTATAATAATAAAAAATATATATATCTTCACGACATGATCCCCGAAGGGGTGACAGTACCGTAAATTGCAACTCATAGATTATTACGAGCCAGCGTGGTGAGTACTTCGGGCACAAAATTGACCTACTGCTTAAGGTGAATGTATTATGAAAACTGCAATTTACACCTATCTTTGAATATATATATATTTATCTTTTCCTACTTCCAATACGAGTGGCTCAAACACAAAAAATACATAATAGGCATTACATAATCAAAAATAAATTCCATCTGTCTTTACTTTTGACAAAAACATATCGAAAGTTTTCTATGACTTACGCAAGAATTTTCTTACTCCGCTCCTTTCGAATACTTGAAGCAATTTAATGATTCTTTCACCATAGGTACTTAATTTATAGATCTACAAAAGTATTGTTCAAGATTTTTTTCTTTCCATTGCGTCCATGTAAGAAGTAGATACTATTTTCTCCTATTTTGCTCTATCCGGAGACGCAGCGATCGTCGTAACAGCCACTTTGCAATACGCGCTGATATAAATGTTATTTCAATGTCGTTTCCGTCGATTTTCGTACTGACATATATAGAGTTGCTAATTTAGGGTAGCCATCGGGAGAACGCACACGATTTGAACCCGCACCCTGCGGAATAGTGCTCGACTACTCGGATCACTAGGCCACAAAGGCGGTTTTAATCAATATTAAATAATCATATAAACTGACTTAAACTTGAAACTATTTGTCACAAAAAAAAAAAACAAAATTCAAATTACTTATTCAGTTTTGTATGAATGATAAAATCTCTATTTATCTAGGGCATAAGCAAATGGTTTTACCGGATTAATGTTTTCCTATATAAAACTTGAAAAAAATATATTATTATTATAACTTTTCATGATTTGTCGTACTATTACAAAGGAATAAAAAAAACCTGCTGGAACAAAAATTCTCAAAAGCCGCAAATTCAGTTATATTCTTGAGAAGCAAGCAGTTGCGGCGGACCACTCAGAAAGAGTACGAATGCATCGGTTTCTATCGGATCGATGTCAAAGATCATACTAATGGTTAACCATTATTAATCGACTAATTGGGTCAGGATTACTTTCTTTTTATTCGAACTGTCGAATCAATATCTACCTATATATTGACTGGATTCTAAGTCGCTGACAGGCGTAACTAGGGGGCACGGCACGGCCTTCCTAGAGTACCGTCTGCCCCCCTCCCGCAGAAATACAGGCGACATTGATTAAAAAGAGGCTTTATCCAGTTTAAGGCGTTATTTATCTTGTTTATTGGCTTGTGTGTGATCTCGCGTTGTATGTGGGATTATCTCTGTTTATGTTATTATGATCACAATATCGAGGACAGATATTTGTTGATGAACTCATAAGTTGCAGCCCCCAGCTACGAATCCTAGTTACACCAATGGTCGCTGAAAAACTTTTACAATGTGCACCTTCCCTGAAATCGCGGAAATAAAACAGCCGTTCCACACGCACAAAGTTCCAAACGCGGGACTAGGTGCAGAAACCGAGTCCGCCAAGAAGAAGAAGAACAGCCGTTCAAAAAAATAGGTACATACACATGTCATGCAGTGCTGCAAGGGTCTTATCACGTGTGAACATAAGCTTCAACATCTTTATCATACCTTTATGATTTGAATTTAATAATCCTTTCTTAGGGTAGTTTTTAGGAATTTGTGGCAATAAGGAACCTAACTGGCAAATTTCAAGTTTATATATTGTATAGCTTGTACAGTAGGTTTTAGAACTGATGCCGGGCTCGACCGTCTGACACGCAAACCTCCCGAAGTTATTTGGAGAATAGTGAGAGGAGTGCTCTCAAACAGGTGGCTCACTGCCTGGGACTTATTTGCCGGCCCTTATATAAACAGATGTGCTCACGTGGTTAATTCGTTCAAGGTGCTCACACACGCTCACCAAGCCCTCTGCCCAGCGTGTATGAGTATGGGAATTTCTTCCAGAAAAATGAGTGGCGAAATCTTGGAAAGTGGGAAGCAGTGGACGCACCAGGCTGATGAATGAATATTAAATAAAACGTGGGCAAATTAATGATTTCAGGGTTCGCTGTAAAAGTTGTTCGTATAAACGACATACATACAAATACTCACGCCTGTCTCCCAGGGGGGTAGGCAGAGATTACAGATTTCTACCTGCCACACCTCTTTTGCTTCTACATCCATCAATCAAGTCATACGAGCTCTTCTATTCCGGGTACTTTTTACTTTGCCCTTGTTTAGTATGTCGCCTATTTGGTCAGCATACGTCCTTGTAGGGCGGCCCGGTCGAGCTTTACCTTTCATTTGCGCAGCGATTCTTTCATGTAGAGCGATGATTTCATTCATCCTCTCTATATGCCCAAATCACCGAAGCATTCCTTTTTAGGGTTCCATACCCCAAGGGTGCCCATGGGAACCTATTTTAAGCGTCCGCTGTACATCTGTCTGTACGTCCGTCTGTCACAGGGGTCTGCAGCTTCAGCTGTAGTAGGTTGAAATTTTCACAGAATGGCCGCTACAACGACAACTAATAACAATGAACAAAAAATTAAAACCCAGGGGGGTTCCCATACAATACTTGTAATTAACAATAAACCTCGAAAATATAGCATTTATTAACGTCATTTGTTTAAGCTCTATCTTATTGACAGTAAAACAAACAACTTTAAAATTTGGTCACATTGTTTTACATAGTCTAAAGTTAAACAACAAATAATAAAATTAGGGTTCCATACTCAAAATGGTTCTGAATAGTTTGACAGGCGCACCATTTTAGCGCCTTAATGTTGCAGCAGCATCTATGTTTGTTGATATGTAAGTTTTTAGGGTTCCGTATCAGTATTGTGTGATGGTACGGAACCCTTTGTGAGCGAGTACAACTCCATCCATTCATCAGCCTGTTTCATCCACTGCTGGACATAGGCCTTTCCAGGATTTCGCCACTCTTGGCGGTCCTCCTGGAAGAAATGCCTATACTCACACACGCTGGGCAGGCGGGTTGGTGAGCGCGGTGCCGTAACCCTTGCACTAGTGACGCCGCTGCCCGTCACCAGTCTGTTTTATATAAGGCCCGGCAATCGGGGATGGATATACCGCCATCCATCGGTCCCAGGCAATGGTGGGCCGCCTGGTTTTGACTGAGAACTGTTCTCTTACTCTCCCCCGAATAACTCTGGGAGGATTTGCGAGTAAGATGGTGGTACCTCCACAGTCGAGCCCGGCATCAGCTCTACCATCATAAGTCCAACTCGCACTTGGCCAAATTATATTCTAGAAACAACATCTTCTTTCAGGCCGCAACGATCCTTTATGTCGATATTTTTCACTCTATCATTCAATGTCAAACCACACGTACTCCTCCGTAAGGAACGCATTTTCCTACTTCGTATACATATACAATACAGTCTACTTATATCCACAGTTTTCGGCTCTAGATTGACTTAAAATCCATATATACCATAAATGGACTTCGTGTTTTGTTAAGCCCATAGGTATATAAAACTAGGAAGTATGTTAAGCTATTTACATATCCGTAACCTTCATGAAATTCTGGCAAGTTGTATACCTAGAACTGTATGTGATTTGGCTTCGCGTGCCAAAGTTACACGTAATAATGTCTCCAATATGTATATTTTTATTCATTGTATTCAGAAGTTGTAAAAGTAAAGGCTGAGTAAGCTAAATACCTAAACAATAGTAAAACCTAACCCGAAAGGTTAGAAATATTCGACATTCTAATTTTAGATTTGTAATTACCGGAAGTTGAATTTTAGATTTGTAATTACCTTAAGTTGAATTTTAGATTTGTAGTCAACAAATTTTTTCCCGAAAACGATATTTTGAAATTCTTGCAGAAAACTGTGCGCTGAATTCAAATCTGAACTCGGATTTTATCTATCAGGTCTCAGTTTTTGTGAAATCAACTTTAAGTATTGCAATTTTACGTTTCTTTAATGCTTCTTAGCATTTTTTTTATTCATTACAAATGTATTATATATGTTTCATCATTGTAAGTCCTTAATCAGTATCTATTTATCAAGGTGAGAGTAACAGAATTCGCGATTGAACCTTATTTTTCAAAATAAATAATATTTTGTGAGAGCTTGTTCTGTCCATACATTTCTACCAAGTTTTTACTATGAAAAATTGGGTATGACTGTTTTGAGACATTAAATCAAAAACTAGGCTTGGTACATAACGTAAATATTTTTATTATACTATTAAACAGAACTACTGAGAAGAAGTATGATTGAAAATCAAAGCCGAAAAACTAACTGTGCTAAACGTAAAACCCCACCAGAAGTAGTAAAAACATGAGATTTTTCAAAATTCAGTCTGTCTTAGACAAATATTACGACGTGATAGAGAAAATCTGAGTTCATATTAAATATAATTGCAATAATTCCTTTCGGGGACAGAAAATTTCTACAATTTTGTTGACCAATTACCGTAAGTTGAATTTTAGATTTGTAATTAAATTACCGTAAGTTAAATTCATACTGGAAATATGTGACGGATTAAACTTAGATACAATTATTTATACGCGACATCGACATGTTTCAATTTCTTCCCTAAATTAAGCGACGGACTTTCCACTGCAACTTAAGGGGGCAATACATGCTGGTGACCTTGAAAGTCGAAATTGGTGTCTAGTTTTAATCAGACGTTACAGAAGTAAAAAAAAAGATAAACTACAGAATATTTGGAATGATGTGCCTTGATTAGAATTTTTAATTTTCATCAAAATCTTAAACTAAATAAATACCAAACCGATGTCAAATTTAAAACGCATATCCGGTTTAATTAATGAAGTATGCAAAGAAACACATTGAAACTTGGTCAAATTGAAGATATTACAACAACAAATGATTTCCCTTGATTATTTTTCAAGAATTTTAGTTATGATAATTGTAATTAATTATTTAGGTATATTTTAGTACGTTCGCAACTTGATTCCTCGTCGAGCAGCGGAGAGACCAACACGTAACGAGTCGTGCGAATGAGTGAGACGCACGCACCCGAGGTTACCAGCAGTAGTTGTCGCCTTAAATTGAAACATCTCCAAAGAAATTAAGATGGGATATAGTTGAAAAGAGATAAATTAAGATGACACTAACATCTATTTTCTTTTTCTGACAGTCAAGAACCAGAGAAAAGTGGCATTCTACGAGTATCACTCGAAACTTTTTTAGAATACGATATCATCTATTAATATCTCGTAGTGAAGTGTTTCTCGGGTTAAAACGGAACATACAGACAAACAAAAATTCTAAAAATTGTTGTTTTAGCCTCAGTACAGTACCAATAACCCATTACATTTAAAATATCGCGAAAATCTTCAATGTAAAGACACGACTTTTTTACTACTTTATTATTAGTATATTAGTATAGTATTAGTATATATAAGTAAAGAATACCACATAAACATTGTTATGTACATACATAAATTTATTTACCAGTAGCTATTTCAGAGTTATTTTAGTAAGAACACATACATAGCCCCACTCTTATTAAATTATATTACAGAGCGGTGTTATAAATAATAAAACCGGCCAAGTGCGAGTAGGGCCTCGGTCTGTTTGGTTCCGTAACTTTAACTTCGTTACAATTCGCTATTTATGGCTTGACACCAACACCGATTTATGTAGGTTAACAATAAAAGATAAAATAACGACTGTTTAATTAAGAAAAAACTATAAAAAAGAATACGTATGTTACACCAAGAAGTGTTATTCACCGTATGTACCTAATTTTTTTCTAACTTATAAAGTAGGTTATCTGATAGTGATCAAAGAACAAAAGGCCACTTGGTCGGAGAAACAAGGGTGCTGTTTGAAGCAGTGTTTGAAGTATATGAAAGATTCTTTGTTCATTTGTTTTTACTCTCTACTGTAGACGAATGTAAAAGATAATTAACACAGAACGTCGCGCGTCGTCGGTGCAAGTGTCGCTTTTAGCGTCGGATTGTTACCGGCTTGTTTTGTTCCCCGGCTCGTTCATATATATAGCCCGGGCGTATAAGTAGTGATTTTACTCCGATAGATTACCATCTTTTTCAATGGATCTGGAATCACACTTCACACTAATATTATAAATGCGAAAGTTAGGGTGTGTGTGTGTGTGTGTGTGTGTGTGTGTGTGTGTGTGTGTGTGTGTGTGTGTGTGTGTGTGTGCGTGTGTGTGTGTGTGTGTGTGTGAGGGTGTGTGCGTGTGTGTGTGTATGTTTGTTACTCTTTCACGCTAAAACGGCTGGACGGATTTGGATGAAATTTAGATTGGATATAGCTTATACCCTAACTTAACACATAGGCTACTTTTTATCCCGGAAAAAGCATGTCGTTAAACAGAATAACAAGCGGGCGGAGCCGCGGGCAAAAGCTAGTGACTAAAAAATAAGAGAACCAAGCGTCAGCTGACGCACCCGCGGTGGGTGTGGGTGTGGGAGGTTGCGAAATGGTAAAAAAAAAATAGTATGCCGGCTGAAACTTTTCTCACAGATAATTGACATCATTCTGAGCTGAAAAAAAATCATCAGCTGCAACGTGGAATAATCTGACCAAATTTAAAACTTCTTTAAGATAGATAGAGCTAAAAAAACAAATAATATTATATATTTATGATTATGATAGAGGCCGTAACACGTATTCTGTGAAAGTTTCAACTGTATTGTATACCTATTACGGTTGAAGCTGCAGACCCGTGACGGACGGACGGACAGACAGACAGACAGCGAAGGCTCTTTCGGTACGGAGCCCTAAAAATGATATAAGCTAACCTAGTTTTTTTATGGGGTCCTTACAAAACAATTTTTCATCTCAGGTATTTCTTATTTGTTCAAACAAGGAAGTCTAAATTAAGGTGTGATTTTGTTTTAAATAATGCAAATGTATACTAGTCTACTATACTAGTATAATATTTACACCCTGTGATACTAGTCTAGTGGTTATGTGAAACGATTTTATTGTCGCTGGGCGCCAAAGTCCTTGAGTTAATGCGACACCCTCCGACTTTTGCGGACAAACGGCTGATAATCTGCTCCTAGCTTTAGACGGGGCACTCGGATAGTCGTTGAAAAACTCACACTGGGCTGGGTTTCGCACCCGGGTTGCTACACTAACTCGTTCAAAAAGCGACACGGGTCGCAACACCGACCGTTCAAAAATAGCAGTGTCGCTACACCGGTGTCGAATTTTTCAATATCAACTCTGAACAGGGTTCGCAAGGTTCGTATGGGGACGTCAAAATGACAGATAAAAATCAATACTAAATCTATTGGAAATATGTTAAATGACGTTTGGAGTGTAGCAACTCGGCTATAACCACAGACATATAATTATTACTAAGTTGCAGACTAAACGTAAGGATTAAATAGCGTGGCAAGTTTCCATACAAAAAATAAGCTACATTTAGGCTTCATGGTACGAAGAAACGTATAAAAATGGGTTGTTTTGGCTGGCTTATGCTTGGAACATATTTGTTGATTCCTAAACTAATCTCTAGTATATACTTAGTTTTGAAACAAGCAATCTTTATATTTAAAAGAGCCCGAGGTTCACTGAGCAAAAATTGCCACGCATCGACTCTATGCGTTTAGTCTGCTACTATATTAAGCGTCTGTGGCCGAAACCGTTCAAAACCTCAGTATTTATTTATTTATTTATTTTATTTGGCGTACACAACAGGTTACAATCAGAATTAAGACAATATAAATAAACAAAGGTTATGAACTAGACTGCAACCCAAAAACGCGCACGCACAGCATGCTAATTATTAGGTACATAAAAACAAAAATTAAAGGCGAAATACTACAATTATTGCAAGCCCAGTGTTCCTACCTAGCCTGGGGTTCTTTAATGAACGCACATCAGAAGTGCGGTCATTAGAGAACCCTAGGTTGGGTAGGAACACTCGGGTTGTAATTGCAACGCTGAGTTTTTGAACGGGTTTGGCCGTGTGCAATGTCATTTGACATATTTGAATTTTATTTTTGTCAGTTACTCCAAGTAAAGAAACGCGTAGTGCGAGAGGGGCGGATCCAAAGCAAAAGAGAAAAAATAATGTTTTTTATTTTATAAAAAAAAACTAAAATAGCTTGGAAAATTTCCTAAATGAAAAGTCTAGATATTATTAAAACCCATCTAATAAAATATGTTTGAGTTTTGTTCACGATTCCTATTTCTATTCGTCAAACGAGGAGAAAAAGTGTGTTTGAAGACGTCATTTCAATAATTATTTTTATAATTATTCTAATTTATCTAAACGTGTTCCATAAACTAAACCCCAGATTATACATATAGTCAAAATGCATTATTATTAAAATTATTACAATTTTCTTTGTACTTAATGAGATACACTTGAGTTGCAACCCAGGTAGGAAACTCAACCCAGTGTGTGTTTATGAACGATACCAGTATGTTTCTTTTACCAAAAATTATTTTAGCACAAATTAATGTGTGAGTTAGTACTGATTTATTCGTATACCCCAATCATGTTGATTGATGATGTTTTAAGATGTTTGAATTTTAGCATATAGGTAACAGCAGTAGTAGATACGTGTACAGTTTTATAAGAAACTCGCTTTTGCCCGGGGTTCCGCGCCCTCGTTTATTCTACATTTGCCCCGTTTTTGGCTTGAGCGTTATTTTATGAACACCGCTTATAGCCTTTGTGTTGACTAGCGTCACTACGGTGATAATAAAAAAACGCATCCAAATCCGTTGAGTGGTCCTCGAGTTAAAAGCGTATTCAATATTTTTCCCCGTTTTCAGGTGGGCGTTATTTTATGAACACCCTTAAAGCCATGTGGATTGAAAAAATATTATTACTATATTAGTATATAGACAGATTTGAAATGAAAAAGATTGAAAAGTATAATGAAAGCCTTAGCTTTGGTTCGAGAGGATTTATAGTGGAAATTACAGCTATATCTACAGCCTTCGGAATGGTGCCAAATTACCTGGGCACTGCAATTAGTGGCCAAACAGATCTATGTTTCTGAAATGTGATAGTGGTTGTATCTTAAAATAAAAAAAAGGACAAGTGGGAGTCAGACTCGCCCACCGTGGGTTATGTTAAAGACTATATTTGTTATGATTTAATTACAAATGTATAGTTTCAGATTTTTTTCTATGCTTGTATTATAAGACGGTATTACTTGCCAAATTACATAATTCTAGGTCAACGGAAAATACCCTATAAATTTCGATTCCCTTGAGTGTCGAAATATACGTTTTTTGTGGCAAAAACGGAGGTATCTTTTTTTTAAGTTAACTTAGAAGTTTGATTTTTTCACAACTTCAGGAAACTGTAGACCTTAGTTTATGGTTTTAATTTCAACTCGATACCTCCACGCGTTCCCGAGATAAAGGGTCTTGACAGACAGGCGGACGGACGGACGGACAGACAGACAGATGGACAACAAGTGATCCTATAAGGGTTCCGATTTCTCCTTTTTAGGTACGGAACTCTACAAATACAATAATAATAGCCTTTAATAATTTCCCATGTAATTTCACATAAAAATTATGATTTATAATAAAAAGCATAAAATTCTAAAACAATTAAAGCAGTTGAAAAATTATACATATTAAAATTATAAATTATTACTGATTATACGATACTAGCCTTTGCCCTACGGCTGCGCCCGGGTTTATACAATCTTTGCCTCCAGAACCTTTTAACGGCTTTGAATGCGCTTTTTATTATCATCGTAGTGGTCCTGGTCAACCCATACATAGGCTATAAGGGTTCATAAAGTAACGCGTAGGCCGAAAATGGGGCAAATAGTGAATAAACGCTTTTAACTCTAGACTACAACGGATTTCGATGCGGTTTTTTTATTATCATGGTAGTGACCCTGGTAAACACATAACACATAAAGGGTGTTCATTAAATAATACTCAAGCCGAAAACAGGGCAAAGATTGAATATGGAGCCGCAGGCAAATGCTAGTTGATTTATGTAAGTATAATAGTAATAGTAATTATATTATAAAACTGTAATTTCGGTTGTTTTTCGGTATAAACTTTCATAAATGATAAAACCAACTAATTTTAGGTTAGTAAATATTAATTGTTCGTAAATTATTTAAATACGTATTAATTAAGAAACAGATTTTCAATCAAAATTTTCTTGTCAATCAATTTAATTGTTGATTGAACCATATTTAATAGATTATAGGTAAACCGTCCGAATGTTGACCTAGTTCTGCACGGGTTTATCGGCATTGAAAACGGCGCCTAATGCGTAAACAAGTGCTACTGAAATGGATGCAGAATAAATACAGATTTCTCAATTGTATGAGAGACTATTTCATCCGCATTAACACCCATTATAGCCTAAATTCATCCCCAGTTTACTTGCATGAGAGGTACCCTTAAAAAAATATTTTTCAAGATTTTATTTTACCATTTTGTCGGCGTGATTAATATTTATACCCATACCAAATTACAGCTTTCTAGTACTAATAGTCTCCGCGCTAAGCCGCGGACAGACGGACATGGCGAAACTATAAGGGTTCCTTGTCGGACTACGGAACCCTAAAAAAACGGTCAAGTGCGAGTAGGACTCGCCGCACCCTGAGGCTTTAATAGACTTACGAGTAAGAACCCGCTCCGTATTTATCGTCTGTTTGATGCGAATCATTATTTTAATTATTTTTCGTGTCATTGCCGCGATGATTTTGTAAAAATCAGGGACATACGATATAAGACATATATATATAATTTATACTTGCGATTGTCGGCACTTGGTGAAACTTGGAAAACATCACAATTAAATTCACTTGTACTTGTTTCACTGCTTTCCACTTTTTTTTTTTTCCGTTTCGACATTATCATTGTGTACATTTTTAACGGCTCGCCGTAATGTTTGTTTAATTTCCTGAATTTCTGTATCCCTTGAGAATGGTGTATTAACCGAAACCGGTCGGGATTAAAACCTCAAAATTAAAAAGCAGTGAAACAAGTACAAGTGAATTTAATTGTGATTATATATATATATATATATAATAAGACCTAAAATTTATCTGATTCAATTGTTTCTCCTTTCGCGTTATTTTGATACTTAGATATTTTGAATAACGATTCGGAGCGGGCTCGTAAGTAATAAAATAACTCGCAAAAGGGAAACAATTCAATCAAATGAATTCTAGGCCTTTATTAAGACAGCCAATATGAAGTGGTGTATGTCCCTAGTTTTTCCAAAAGCATCTCGATAAAGGCCACAAAAATATTTAACATATTGTTTTTCATCAAAGTTGTCGGCGTCGCGGACCGGGCTCTTATATGATTTGACTAAAAGTTACATACTTATCACTGCCTACAAAATGTATGAAACCAAAACTGCAAAATTAAGTTGGTCGAGTATCCGGATATGTAACCTTACACCTAAAAATATCAGTGTTTTCGGTATTTGTTCTTTATAACATATGTATTAAATAACATTTGTATGTGTATATAATAAACATAATATAATATATGTGTAAAACACAATATCATGGACGAACTTTTGTCTATGATAATGATAATAAACAGAAAATTCGAAATTCCCATCCATTGCTTCACTTTTGGAGAAAAAAATTTACTTACTCTGATTAATGAGTTCTAGATAATGACAGCTCACAGGCTAAGGTATGAAAACATTTTTTTTTTCGGCTCCTTGTGTGGGACCTCCCTGAAAATTATGTTTTCATCACTAATGCTCTGAAAGTAAGTCGTATATAACTCGAAATGCGGGAGGTAAATTCGATTTACCAACCTAGGGAGGTAAGTAAATTTGAAAATCAAACGAGTGTCTCTTAAATCACTCGTCTCGCTAAATTACAATGGAAAATATCTTTTCTGCTTATTTCCTTTTTGTTTTATTATTCTGTATTTTATTTATACATTATTATGGAAAAATGTGACTTGGGTTTATGTAAATATGCTAAATAAAATCTTGAAAAGACGTTTATGAGTTAACGCAGCAACTAAATTAGTTTTTTTTTAAACAATCACACTAGCCAGTTAGACGCGATTGCACAAAAAAAAAGAAAAAAAAAAGTCACATGAAAATTAAAATAAAATGGTGGCAGTAAAATTATCTTGTTGAAAACGTTGTTGCAAACATAATTTCATAATTGATTAACGACATACGAGTATTTCATCGATTGCAAGTCAAATTAATTTTTATATCCTGCAAAACGTGTTATTAGTTATTTATAGACCCTTGATAATAGTGCAAAACCGAAACCGGTTGGGATAAATACAATTACTGTGAAACAAGTACAGGTGCAGTTAATCATCATGTTATAATTATAAAAAAAAAATTATTTCCTCGCATTAGTGATGAAAAGTAGAGTGTTACACACGGCTGTAAGTGATCAATTTCACCTGAGATATTTAGGCGCACGAAACGAGCGAAGCCTACCTCCATTATCAATCTACTATAATTTAAATTTTATGATCTGTAACGCATTCCGAGTGCAAGTTGGACATACAGATAGACAGAGGGACCGATGGACAGACAGCAGAGCGAAATATTTAGGGATCCATACGAGAACCCTAAGAACCGCATTCAAATCCCTTCATTGATACATGCAACAGATAGACCAAAATGGTAGTCTTGACTTCAGTACAATCTCATAAGATAATATATAAGGTGGAATCGAAATACCTGCCACGGATGAAATAGGAGATACTATTATGTTTATAGATTACATTAGTGAAGAAATTTCGTACCCCGGAATAGTTAAATAAATTTGAGAAGGTAAAATAATTAAATAAACATTTTCTTCATTCTGCATAACGTGGTTCACAAATTACGCTTGACGAGTCGTTTAGTCAATGATAACAATTGCTATCTCTTTCTAACCGTTCAATGAATGAAATTCATTTAATTGTATGAAACCGTTAGGTAGTAGTCGCAAAACTTCAATGAAGTTGTCAAAGGACGCCGCTCTATCCGAGCGAGCCGCTCGTCAAATAGTCAAAGGGCAGACCGCCTGCCGCCACCCCGTCCCCCACTACCCCTTTCGTCGCACGCGCTTGTTTTTGTTTGTTGTTGTGCCCCCACCCCAGTTCGCTGTTTTCGCTGGTCGCAGAGGTGCGTATCTCGCGCGCATTCTTTAAAAATGCCTCCTAGACCACGATATTCAAATCAAGAATATCTTGAGATGGTATCGTGCTACCGCGAGTGTAACAACGTAACCGCGCATGCAGTAAACCTATACGAGCAGAGATTTGGTGTACGAGTGAGCCATCATACCATTCTGGACGCCGTATACAGATTTCGAGAGCATGGTCGCTTTGACCCGCCTCCGGTTGACGCAGGCAGGCCTCGATACTCAGCCGAATTTGAAGAGGAAGTGTTAGACTTTTTCCGGCGTCACCCTCTTGCTAGCACCAGGGACGCTGCTAGAGTGTTTGATGTAAGCCATTTCTACGTGCGGCAACTTCTTAATCAGGAAGGGCTCCATCCTTACCACTTCTTAAGAGTGCAAGAATTGCAGCCACAAGACTACGCGGCTCGACTCGCATTTTGTCATTGGATTAGAGAAGAACGTCGCAACATTATGTGGACCGACGAGTCCACTTTCACACGGGTTGGAATGTTCAATATCCACAATGCGCATTTTTGGACCGAGACGAATCCTCGTGTTGTTCGGCCTGACCACTTCCAGATACGATTTAGTGTTAACGTGTGGGCGGGCATACTCGGCAATAGAGTTCTTGGACCAGTTTTCTTGGACAGACTGAACGGGGAAACATATCTTCGCTTACTGCGAACCCGTGTAAGCAGAATGTTGGAACGTATTCCTCTTGAAGAAATAAGTGGACTGCACTTCCAACATGATGGAGCACCAGCTCATTTCGCTGTGAACGTACGTGACTATTTGAATGGTGTGTGGTACGGTGGCGAGAGGTGGATCGGCCGAGGAGGGCCAGTGCCGTGGCCTCCTCGCTCGCCTGATTTAACCCCATTAGACTTTTTTTTATGGGGTCGTGTAAAGGACCCTGTGTACGGCCAAACCGGACATGATATTAGAACTGTGCGAGAACTAAAAAGGCGCATCAAGCGCACTTTTCAGCAAGTAAAAAGTGAAACTGACACCTTAAATAAAGTGCAAAGACATGTACGCAAGCGTGCCTACATTTGTGTGCAACGCGAAGGCGGACTTGTGCAACAGTTTTGTAGATAAATAATACTGTTGTAAATTATGCAAATAACTGTAGCTAAGGTGTAATTGGTGTAAATAAGGTACAATTGGTGTAAAAATGCAAAGACAGAACATAATGTTTTTGTGTAATGTGTACCTACGGCAAAACATAATCAGGAGACCCGGCTTTAAGTGTGATGAGAAGTTTACCATCTTATTACATCAGTTTTTATCTGCGGAATGAATTAGAGGAATGCAATAACTGGTAAGTGCACTTTTAAACTTTTGCCTGCGTATTATTGGGTACTGGTTGGCCAACAGATCCAGCCGTTTGGAAATTTAACAGTACCCTAATTAGTTAATTTACCGGTGTCTTAATGACCAATGACGAAGAGTAATTTGCAATGTATTTCGTATTTACATCTACTTTGCGTGTGAGCGTAAGCACATTGGAGAGGCATGCAATGGCACCTATTCTCGTGTAGCACTTTTAAATTTCGAGCTAAAAAAACCCAAGAATTTTCATAGCAAAATAGACCTTAACGCGGAGAGATGACAGTTAAATGAGCTTGTATTATTTTGGGTTTTCACAACTCTACATTTAAGTTTGTGCTACACAGAATAGGTACAAATATCTCTACCTGGTAGAGACGAACTGAGCAGCTGATTTCATTCATTGAACGGTTAGAAAGAGATAGCAATTGTTATCATTGACTAAACGACTCGTCAAGCGTAATTTGTGAACCACGTTATGCAGAATGAAGAAAATGTTTATTTAATTACTTTACCTTCTCAAATTTATTTAACTATTCCGGGGTACGAAATTTCTTCACTAATGTAATCTATAAACATAATAGTATCTCCTATTTCATCCGTGGCAGGTATTTCGATTCCACCTTATAATTTGGAATTTTGAAAATACATAATTCAATGTACAGACACGACTTTTTTCTACTTTATTATTAGTGTAGATGGAAGGGTCGCTATTGCCAATCACTTCTTTATTATCTAAAGTGCGTCAAAATGTTCACAAACTTTTGCCAGTTCGCGGTTACCTTACAGCCTTCCTGAACTGATTTGTATCAGGATTAAAGTGAGTCCTAGAAAAACTCAAAACATTTGAGTTTTCATGTTGTAAAGCGATGCTTAACTATGTCACTGTGATTTATTACCGAAGCACAATCTCTTAGCAAGATTTCCTTAAATCAGAAACGAGGATAAAGGCTAACGCACATTAGTCCGCGCTGAATGTGCCAAACGAGCCGAACGAAACAAATTTTGGGAATGAATTTGCGTTCACCTCAAGTTTGAGCCGCAAAGGAATGAACGTCTAAAAGTAATTATTAAAGTGTACTTACGCTCCGAAAGAATCGACCGTACCGGACGCATGAAGGCATTGGGTGTCATAGGCATTATTGGGTGAAGGTGATGTCAGGGAAGTAATGTCATAAGTACATGAGATACCATCGTACCATTATCTGATACCGTAGTCCAAAATCGTCTGGGATTTTTCGGCGATTCGCCTATTTTAGCGCTGATTGGTGAACGAGTTTTCATAGAATTTCATATAAAGATTACTGAAATTCGTATATAAGCGGCGGTGGCTCAGGGGTAGAACGCTGGCCTCTCAACCTTTGAGATCCAGGTTCGATCCCCGGCCGGGCATGCACCAATGAGTTTTTCGGAATTTACGTATATTTAATACTTACCACATGCTGAGCGGTGAAGAAAAACATCGTGAGGAAACCTGAATGCCCTAAAAAGCATGTATTGTTATGTGTGGTATTTGCGCCCGAAGAACGGTGATAGGGCTTACCACCCATCACGTTGGGACGTAAAAATCGTCGGTGAAACGCATTTGTGTCGAGTGAGGACTGTAACTTGCATTTCACAGTTCACACCCGGAACACCTCTGACACACCTTCGGGGATTCATGTCGAGACGATATTAAATTCGTCTTGTTCGACGGGTTTGGCGCATGTGCGTTCACCTTTATCGTGCCAAAAAGGTATAAGGTTCAGTATTATAATGCCAAAAATTCATGTATGTCTAACCAATTTAAGTGCTCTTGTACGTCACTGTTTATGGATGTTTTTAGTAACTCTATAATAGGAGCACAGAAATTTTATTTTACCTACTTACCCCGTGACCTTGGCAGTTACAAGCTAAAATTTCGGAAACATAAAAAAGAACAAACGCGACGAGTTTCGTACTCCTAAAAGTTTCAAAGTAATCGTGGGTTTACATTACACACAACACAACTATCTCTATAACATTATATTGTGTGGAATTTCAAGATTTTATATAAATGTGCGTGGGCTTTGCTTACAAAACCCCATATAAAATTCAAAGTGTGATGCCGTCGATGGTTTTCCTTATTTTTCCGGAGTACTTATTGTTACCTCTGTAATTTTGTAGCTACGCGTGCTAAATATCAGCTCCTTCGGACCAAGCAGCCTTGTTTTAGTTTCTTGATGTCATCCGTACTCGAACGGGAGAGATCTTTTAATATAACTTACAAATCAATAATCTTATTGGTGTCTCTTTAATGAGTTTTACTTTAACTTAACCTTTATGGTGCGGCCGGGATTGCACTGATCTCATATCGTCACGGCATGAATCCACGAGGGGGTGTCAGAGGTTTTTCCAAACGTGATCGGTGGTGAGTCCTATCGCCGTACTTCGGGCGCAAATTGACCAACAGCTTCCCTTCAGTCAGACGCACGTAGACCGAACATGAATTATTGTGTACCGTACGGATTGAACCCACGATCTCTGGGTTAGCAGGCGAGCGCTCCACTACTCGGCTACAGAATCTCATCGTATGTTTTTTGCAGGTATATGCGGGTCAAGTAAACGAGGTTATCTAGAGTTCAAGGTTTCAAAAAATTGCGATTTACTCTATCGATGAAAAGTGCCTGAAGCTTTTTCCCCATACACATACACAAAGAATAATATCAAAAAAACGACTAGTAAAAAAACCAACCAAGGGAACAGTAATTAAATCATACAAGATTACATTAATTTCATCATAATGCGGAGGTGCCATTTTCATTTCACAATAAGTACGTGGAAAATATACTCATATTTTACCAAAAATTAGTAGAATTAAAGAATGAGGAAATGTCATTTCTATCAAATTATGAGATGAATACCTTTAACCGGCGAGCCTAGTGTGCGAACGCCGGCGTCTGTGGCCTTTGTCTGCGGTGGTATTGGAGCTGGTTTGCAAGCTACTTAGTGGTGCTGCAAACGACGTTCGGTGGTTGTAGAAGCGCCAAAAAGGGCTCCTGGCCGCAGGGGCCGGCGTTGCTCTGCGAGGCGAGCAGGGCGCGCGCGGGTGTGCTTCGGGACGTCTCTGTCGGCGGAGTGGCTGCGGCCCCCGCCTGGTGACAGCCGGTAAGGGTGCGCGCGCCTGCCGCAACGCCGCGCACGCGCGTTACACCGAAACCGCATACGATAAACCATGTAGAGCTAAATAACTACTTGGTTGGTACTAGTGCTATTGTCCACCATTTACATATTTTTGAGGTGAGCAACGATTTTATGTGTACGCACCTTTCTTTATTTTCTAACTTATCGTCTAACTATTAACCAAGATAACTTTCACTTAGCTTAATCACTGCCGTAAATATCTTAATCAAGAAGAAGGATAAAGAAGTGTGTTAGTGGTTTATATAACTCTAAGTGTCGAGATCAGCTGTTTATGGAGAGGTTATCGCAGTTGTTGGTATCGATTGGCGCCACTTTCACCTCCCTCAGACACGCAAACCGTTTTTCCTTTGTTTTGGCGATCATCCAGGCGCAGCGTCCGAAATGTTCTAGCTGCCCTGCCTGGCTACATGCTATTTTTTTTAAACGTTTTAATTAATTACTTACATTTATATAATTTGTTTATTTCTTCATTCATTAATAAAAAGATCTGTACTTGAATGCCGTAAACACGTTTTCCTTTTTGGTGTTATACTTACTTTTGTCACATTAAAATGTATGTCAGGTGAACGTGGCACGGCTTAACGAATGTCGGTCGATCGATTGCTTTTAAGAGATATTATTCTTATTTATATCCATTTATAATCTAATTTAACCTCCATATGCCAATATTTGACATAAGTAATTAGACCTACGTAAGCGGTAGAGCAAACAAAAGAAAAGCAACAAAAAATCGCGCTACATTATTTTATCGAATGTGATATTTTAACGACACTGTTTCACGATGAATTTCATGACCTTATAAATTAAGATCAGTAAAGATAATAAGAAATTGGATTATTATTAGCATAATGGGTAATAAAGTGTAGAGTTTGTCACAAAATAACTGATCTGAGTTATTGTTTTTGATAATCCATCATTGTGTTTTGAATAAATGGGCAGGAGGATACCAAATTATTGAACTTTATTTGGCGAGTGACTACATTGACGGAAGTTAACGGAACCCATGTAAAGTATGCAATGTTCACTCTACAGACTCTATTGTATTTTGCCAAGCTCTATAGGGGTGATATATTGCTCCGAAAAGGCGCAGTATGTCAAGGATGCGCTTAAAAGACTGCAGCTTTTATTTATTGTTTTTAGTACCAACTCATCTCCATCCAATATCCAAACAGTAATTTTCAAAATTAGACTACTCTTCTTACCCAGCTCTGTCTGTGAAACATATCGCTTATGATACAAGCTGGATTAAAACTTTATGAACACTGATATATGACTTGATAATGCAATGAATAAATAATGATGATTGAAGTCACTTTTCAAACTGAAATTATCATTTTTTTAATCATGTTTGTTAAACATACATTTACGAACACAACAAATGGCAGGTTCGATATAAAGTCCCCGCAAAACCGTAATTTATTCTTCCTGGTTTCAAGAATGTAGCAACCATAAACATCTTATAATATTATTCTAATACAGATAGCAATAGTGGTAGCAATACTAATTATTAAAAAAGAAAAGTACTTCTGTCAAGAAGTTTACAACCAGATTGGAGAGTCCCTTATCAGGACCTTTTCGGACTAGCCAGAATTTTCACATATTAAACATATTATACTAATTTCGTCCTTAATTTGTTGGGTATAAATTACATTTTACATAGTCTTCAAAGTCTTTTATAAATAATGTTATTCGATTAGCTAATCCTTTAATTTTAACTTTTATTTCACTCAACATTGAAAACCGTGCATACTGGTAACACCGAGTGCTAACCTCTCTTGAAAGCAGCACGCTAAAATAAAGGACCTTTATTTATCTCTATATTACTCATGAAACTCTTGAAAAGTAAAGAATTTGGGGGTGAATTTTTTTGGCGAGCCTTTTTTTATAAGTTAGTGCTCCTGTATGGACATAAGCTTCTTTACTTTTGCTAAGATTATGATAGACTGTTATCGTAACAGAATCACTGAAATAATTCCATTATTAAGAAAAAAATGTATAGGTACCAAAAATGGGTATAAAAAGTTTTTGTCAAGAATTATGGTTATTTTAGCAAAAACCCATACATATTATTTATGGATTACAAACCTGTATAAACTTTATTGAACTATGAAACATAAAGATATTTCATACAACCTGTGGTTTTTAGGGTTCCGTAGTACCTGAAAGGTAAAAGGAACCTTTATGTTGATACTATCGAGACGTCCGTCCGTATGTCACAGCCTCATTACTTTAGCACCGTTGACAAGACTTGAAAGTTGCCACAAAAATAGCATTCACTTGCATACATAATACAATTTAAAAAAAAAGAAATTTTTTAAATTTTTTAAAATGTTTCCAATACAAAAGAAAGAAACATAAGAAAATATATCCTAAAAATACAATCTGGGTACCAAATTGTAGATATCAAGGAGTTGATTATAAAAATATAGTTTAAAATATTTCCAATACAAAGGAAAGAAACATAAAAAAATATATCCTAAAAATATAATCTGGGTACCAAATTGTAGATATTAAGGAGTTGATTATAAAAATATAGTTTAAAATATTTCCAATACAAAAGAAAGAAACATAAAAAAATATATCCTAAAAATACAATCTGGGTACCAAATTGTAGATATTAAGGAGTTGATTATAAAAATATATGTTTGTACTATATTAACTGTCACCGATTTCGAGAAATCTTTGAAAAACCACAAAAAATGCATGTTCCTCCCCCCTTATTTCCGAAACTGGTGGACCGAAAACAAAGAAAAAAAATGTGATTATAGGCCATAACTGGCCAATTACAAAACTATAAAATAAACATCTAAACAATGTAAAACAAATTAAAAAAATATTTTATGAAAATACAATATGGATATCAAATTGTAGATATTAAGAGCTGATTATAAAAATATATTATTTTCTATGGTATTTACTGTCACCGATTCCAAAAAATCTCTGAAATACCACAAAAAATGCATATCCCCCCTTATTTTCGAAACTGGTGGACCGAAAAAAAATATGGTAATTTGGGATTATGTAAATATTACAGGAAAAATATAGCGGTTGAGAAATTCATGATAATAAAATTACAAAATTGAATTTTTTCATGAAAAATTATTGTGTCTCCCTTTTGTTGATACACGTGAAAATAAATATGTATTAGATTACGTTACCTTCTTCCTGCCTGTTCCCAAAACTGTCGAATTACGGAACCCTAGGTATGCGAGTATGCGAGTCTGACTCGCACTTGACCGGTTTTTTATAATAAAATTAGTGATGAAAATGGTAATTTTGAATTTTTTCCGTAATTCGTCTCGCACTGCAGTTCTTTCCGCATAGAGTAAAAGTGATTGATGCTAGCGTGTTTTCATTTACGTGCAAATTTTCACGATTTCAGAGTTGACTTCATAGTAAAAGTTGTTCACACGGACGAGTACTATCACCAGTTTTCCTTAACAAAATCACTTGAATTTCACGTTGTATAGTGATTTGGTTTTACTTTTTTCAACATTTGTAAATAAATTTTCTTCTTATTTTTTTTTAACGCCTCTTTGGCCGTCTGAAAGCGCTCACCTGCTAGCCTAGACGTGATATGTTATGTTTTGCGAGAAAATAACCAAAGTACAGACAGGGAAGACACTCTTATAATATTATTATTAGACTGTAGAATTACAGCATCGACATTACTAGCTGTTGCTCGCGACTTCTTATGCGTGGACTTAGACTATACAGGTAAAATGCATATTAAAATGATTTATTTTTTTAGTTCTAATGTTGTAGAAGATTATCGATGCAACTCTGATGATTGTCTACTTAGGTAGGCGCTTCTGCTTCTAGGTACAGTAAGACACGAGGCCAGCTTGACAAAAACTGTAATTATCTTATGCCCTCTGTATTTCCGTACAAATGTATGGGAAAAGTTTTTTGTGATTTCTGACATTTCTAGTACTCAAACCTCAGTCGGTCCAGTAGAGACTTTTGATCCTTATAAGAAACAGGATCGATTGGCATCAAAGAAAGTTTTTGTTTAAAATGACCATTTTCTTGCTGACTGTACGTTTATTCTAAAATCGGTAAATGCAGTTCAGAATATCTTAAAAATTTATAGATAGTCTCCTAAAAGCGTTTTCCTGTAACTACAACGGTTAAGGTACCTGCCTTTACTGTCCCGACTCAAAAATTCACCAAATACATATATATACATATTTTTAATATCATAAACATGATATAAAAAGTTATGTCCTCGGTCCTGGTTTATTGAAGTTGTCACAGTTTACTTTTCTGTGTTCAAAAACTCGTAGAACGATATTTAACTCTGCAACATATCTAAAATGGTCTAGACATATTGCTTCTTGAAGGTAAGGCTGTAAACTTTTTTTTAATATCGCCAATTTTTGGTGTTCTTGCACTTTTATAGGCAACCGATTGGACATGTTCTGCATTGTTGCCACGTGTAAGTGTAAGCACGCTTTCATCTTACTCTGGGTGCGGCTTCTTTCCTGAAGCAATTCGTCTTGATAACATAGTCTTTGGAAGGTTAGCAAAAGAAGATCAACCAGTTCCCCCTCCTAGAGTCTACCTACACTGTCACGATTAGCCCGAAACCAAATTAGGGCATCCTCTTCGAAAAGATCGATTGCATAACCAAATAAGTCATGCTCATCAGCATTGCGAGCATCTTTAATTTCTTGGAATGCGTTGATGGGAACATGAGTGTTTCCGTTAACCGTAAATTTAATTCCCCCACAGGAATTCAACGGTATTAACTTCCTCTTTGGTTTATTCGAATTTCCCACACAAACTTCATCCCTTTTTTTTTTTTTTTTTTTTTACCTTAGGGGTTAAATTTCCTAATATCTCTTCTTTATTTTATTAAAGGACAACATACTACCTATAACATTTTTCACAAAAAGATAAACTTACTAATAAATGGTGACATTGCAGATGAAGGGGGTTAAGATCTTTTACTCATAAGAACATATTAAAGTTCACTGAATATGAGTTTAGGAAGTAACGAAGTAACATTTAGGTTTTCTATGAAAGATTAAATACATAAAATATACAACTTCTTAGCGGATACCTAAGTCAAACGTGTTCATCGACAATACAGTCTTAGTCTATGTACGTGTTCTTAGGTCCAGCCGATTGGTCTGGGCGATGGGAGTCAGGCAGTCAGGATATTCTTTCATACTCGTACTAGCAGATGGCAAGCAACTTATAACCTGAGAACCACTTAACGGATTTGGGTGTGATTTTCTTTATTATCATGGGCTATAACTGATGTTTATGAAATAAGGCCAAACCGAAAACGGGGCGGAGAGCTGCGGGCAAATGGCTAGTATACCTACCTGTATAAAGTGACTTTCGTTTTATAGCCAAAATCATACACTAGAGACTCGGCAACTGGACACGACCAACGTTCAATTACCCTAGCTTTCTATGAAATACACAAAATAACATTATAAATATTATGATGTTATCAAGCAGTGACAGACGTACAGTACAGACGTCTCTATAATAAAAATAACCTCATTTATTTATTGTTGTAGCTGGGGCCATTGATGACGTTTTTTCTGCAACGTGTTAAAGGTAAGATTTTTATTTTACCATTTCGTCAGAGATAAGGTAAGATATTTATATATTTCAGTTAAGAAACAACTAAAAGAGCAAGATAACAGAGAAACAAAGTTGTGTTTAAAAATCTGATTTATTAACACCTTTAGGTACGTTGGGAGTTGTTCATTGACTACATAAAACGTGTTAGCGGGGAGGCAGGTCTGCATTCAGATATACAGGGCCCCTAGGCGTTTTATAGAGCGCCGGCCAATCAAGCACCAAAAAAAACATGGGCATAATTCAGTCGGTATCGCCAATGGTGCAGTGTCCAGATTGGGCAACATAATTATATTATATTTCTAGGCCCCGGGCCTGAGGGCAGGGGGTCAGAACTAATGTTTTTTTTATTTGGAGGAGTTTCTATGTTACTTTCGTAAGATTATGTCACATATTATAGTTTCTTTATCTGATTGACTGAAAAGCCGTTATCCTAGTCCAGATTTATTGATGCTATTTTTCTCCTCTTTTGTACGCCTACCTAAAAGTTAATCAATAAATTTTGGTTATTGTTAATATTTTCTTTAAAATTTGATCCTATGTAAGATTGATAGACAGGAAGGGATTCAAACAATTCTATTTATTTCTTACACAGGGCATCGGTGGTAAAAAGGCCAAAACTGTCTTATAGTAGGGGACCCAAGAGACTAAATCGGGATTTACTCGAGCGTTGTGGGGACCTATTGGATTGTGAAGGTTAGATGCTAAAAAGAAAAAAGTTTTATGATGTATGCCCGTTCACTAGTGGGGGGAGCGTGTACAGGTTTTCAAAAATGTAAAAAAAAACGGTCACAAAGAAATACTCGAGCGCTTCAGATATGCGCCCCACGTGTTTCTGGTAACGGAAAAATATTAATCTGCCGGTTTGAATGGAAAAAAAAAATATTCGAGCGCGTCAGACATTGAGAAGGGATGTTAAGTGAACCCTCCAGTAGCTCATATTCAAAAGTATGACGATTTGGACGCGACCAAAAGTCATGGCCAATTTTTGAAAATGCAAAAAAAAAACGTTGAAATATTTGAACGCGTTAGATTATTATACAGACGCTTCGTCTTGATGCCCTTGTCGTACTGACCCATAATCTGACAATTATGTGGAGGAATTTCCTAAATCAGGCGGTTGAAAAAAATCGTTTATTCATTTTTTTTTATTGTAGAATGTAATAAATACAGTAAACTTTAAACTTTCGCGATTTTCACACATTATTAACTTTGTATCATTGGGGTTTTAATCGCGATAACTAACAACATACCTTAATAGATATGTGCTTGACGTAATAACGAACAAAATCGGAACATCACTAGGTAAATACTCTATCAAGATTGTATATACGCCGTTTTCTAAAGTAGCGCATCATATTCGCTAACCAAAGGATGCTATACCATACATGACCCCTGGTGTCTATAAAATACAGTGCAGCTGTGGAAGTGTACCTATATATATTGGCTAAACAAAGCGAACCATAGCCGAAAGGGTCAAGGAACACATTACATTTGTAAAAAACAGGCAAATAAATAAATCAGCGATTCAGAACACCTGCTAACGGCTAGTTCAAACCACTGGATAGAACTTCATGACCCAAAAACCCTTTCTACTGACCGCCACTACTACCCGAGAATTGTGGGAGAAGCAATTGAAATTAAAAAAAACACCCAAAAAATTTCAATCGTGAAGACGGGTTTAAGTACGGAGAACCGACATGAGTGGCGAAATTTGGGAAAGGCCTATGTCCAGCAGTGGACGAACACGGACTGATGGATGTATGGATAAGATATTCTTTTTTATCTTAACTTTCGAAACTATTATGCATAGTTTTATTTCCTCATTTTAAGATAAGTTAAAATTTATAACAAATTGCCTAACTTCTTTCGTTATATTCAAAATTTCTCTTTGTTCAAAATCAAATTAAAAGAACTCCTTATTTTATTACTAAACGATTGATTTATATTTAAATGACGATTTATCTGACATTCAGTAATAGACATGTGCATTTTGTACCGAGATCCTCCATTTTTTCAGATGTTTTGGTGACGTATGCTCTGAGACTTACTTGTGAACAGAATTTCAAGTTTCTTAGTGAACTGGAAGTACGTACAGTACCTAATTCTTTTCATGGTGAGCCAATTTGTAAGAAATGGATTCCAGGGCAATAATAGTAGCGTTGCATTTTAGGTAGTGATTTTACGGCGATTAATTTCTATCTTTTTCAACAGAACCAAGCGTCAGCTGACGCATCCGCGGTGGGTGTGGGTGTGGGAGGTAGAGGAAGTGGTAAAAAAGAAAGTAATAGTACGCCGGCTGAAACTATTCTCACAGATACCTGACGCCATAATAAGCTAAAAAAAAGCTGAAAAAAAAATCGTCACCTGCATCGTGGATTCGTTCGGTATTTTTTTTACCACTTTCGCAACCTCTCACATCCAGACCCACCGCGTGTGCGTCAGCTGACGATTTTTTTTCAGCTCAGTATGATGTCAACTATCTGTGAGAAAAGTTTCAGCCGGCGTACTATAACTTTTTTTTTACCACTTTCGCAGCCTCTCACACCCAAATCCACCGCTACTTGAGCAGCTGACGGTCGATTCACATATAGTAGAGTCCGTTAACTCATCCAGTTTAGTTTTCCGGAAGAAAGGATGCCACTTGCCACAGTTGGTTGGACCAATATTTACCGATAAAGATCGGTAGCTTTCAGGAGCCTCTCCGATTTGGGGGGAAAGGGGGGGTCAAAGACGCACTGCGCCAAGCGATATTTAAAAACATTAAACTGTCTGAGTTTGTCTGCTACATCAAGATGGGCGTCTTTTTCAGGTAAATTAAGGACGTAGAATTCATTTCTGGTATAAAAATTTGTGATAAGTGTAACAAGTAGTTTCATGGAAATTTTTACAAATATAAAAATTTAATGAAATACTTTTTACAATCAGATGCCACTAATAAAAAACGACAGGTTTTTCAAAGTAACAAAAAATACTTTACGAAAGCTTGTTTTATGCAGATAAATAAAAATATAAGTTTTACCAGATTTTATTAAAGATAAATAACAAAATCGGTGAGCTCTTAATTTACTGCTACTTATTAACTAAGTTGATAAAAGTATATTTATGTACATTTTATTTATAAAAGTATACATATAAGGTGACTTTAATTTATACAACCAAACTCATACTGGAGACTTCGTAAGTGATCAATTACTAACACAGATCGATGACCCTTTTGGTGAAATTCGTAAATTATTCTTTTCTTGTTCAATTACTATTAGACGTCAAGATTTTATTTCGCGAAATTTGCAAAAAGTGTTATCGATCCGTGTTAATGATCACTTACCAAGCTTCCAGTATGAGTGTGGCTGCATAAATTAAAGTCACCTTATACATATGCATAAAAACAATAATCACGTAAAAAAGGCTTTTCTACGGTTCAAAAAGAGTATAAACTGCTGAAACTACCCCTCTGATTAGAAGCAGAAAAATAGCCACTGGATACCCCACTGGTCTGACAACCCAGCTGTGGACAGCATTTGCCTAGAGTTAACAATCTGCCAAACTGGCCTATTTGTAAAGTTATAAGTTCCGTCATTGATTTAATAGCTCCTTATTTGGCTTTAATTTTTAATAAATGTATAGATGATGGTGTCTTCCCTGATTTAATGAAGTTGAGTAAATTGATCCCCATTTTTAAATCAGGTAACCATGAAGACCCGTCCAATTATAGACCAGTGTCAGTTTTACAAGTTCTGAGTAAAGTTTTCGAAAAAATAATTTTAAATAAATTATTATCTCATTTTAACTTAAATAAGTTGCTTCATTGTGAACAATATGGACTTACTAGAGGGAGGTCAACTACAGATGCAGGAGTTGCTTTAGTCAAGCACACATTTGATGCTTGGGAAGAAAAGCAGGATGCATTCGGTGTTTTTGTGACCTCTCTAAAGCTTTTGATTGCGTTAATCATGAAACCCTTTTATGCAAATTGGCTCACTATGGGATTAGGGGCAAATCTTTGGCGTTATTAAAGTCATACCTTAGTGATCGAATTCAAAAGGTAGATATTAACAGAGTAAAGTCAGCTAGACCATTAGTTAAAATGGGTGTCTCGCAGGGCTCCATATTGGGGCCTTTATTGTTCCTAATATGCATAAATGACCTTTCTTATTTAGTTAAAGACTTACCTGAGATAGTGCTATTCGCTGACGACACGTCACTTATTTTAATAAGAAAGTGTTTTGTAAGATCGTTACCTAAACGTGTTGAATATTGTATTGAAAAAAACGGTGGTCAATTCGAACACCTACTAAAATAAATTAAAGTATGTGAAAACAATGCATTTTGTTCATTTGAGACATCATGTTTCATAGAGCCATTTACTGCTTAAGACCTACACAATCGATATCTAAATAGAAATAGTGTAAGTTTATTTTTTTCAAAACAACCGGGTTCGATTCCCGAGCTGAGTACAGGATTTTTTTTTAATGTATGAATGCAGTTTTTCTTGTTATTAAAATCGATGACATGGTTCCTAAGAACAGATCTTCGTATGTCTTATAGTTTCAGACTTTCCCATACTGACCGATTTAAATGAGACACCCTGTGGCTAGGCATTATATTTATTTATGGTCTATTCAGTTTATTTATCAACTTATTTATTAATTGCATTATGTAGGTATAATAATATTCTTATTCCAATAAGTCTTTATTTTATGCATGTGTATAACTTTAGTAGCCCAACTTAAATATAGTTTTTTTTTATATATTTCCCGTATCATATTTGTTTCATCATAAATTATTATTTTTATACAATTAGATTTGACATGTAAAACGTATACTTTATGTATCTATTTTACAAATAAACATTTTGGATCTTTGAATCTTTTGAATCAAGGTGTCAATGCAAAGTAGGGTGCAAAAAAGATGCAACTGTGTTGAAAGAACTTTAGCATATTTTACCGAATTGTGCCACTGTGGTGGAAGCTGATAAATGATAAATATGTAAAATGACTATTTTTGAATCGTAGAAAAACCTTTTTTACGTGTTTACTGTTTTTATGCATATAAGGTGACTTTAATTTATGCAGCCAAACTCATACTGGAGGCTTGGTAAGTGTTCATTAACACGGATCGATAACACTTTTTGCTAATTTCGTGAAATAAAATCTTGACGTCCCATAGTAAGTGACTTGGGGCTAGGCTTGCGTTTGTAAGGAACACGAAAAGAATAATTTACGATTTTCACAAAACGGCTCATCGATTTGTGTTACTGATCACTTACCAAGCCTCCAGTATGAGTTTGGCTGTATACATTAAATTCAGCCTATATGTATACTTTTATCAATACAATGTACATAAATATACTTTTATCAGGTTAGTTAATAACTAGCAGTAAAATAAGAGCTCACCGACATTTTTTTTGTTATTTAACTTTAATAAACTCAGGTAAAACTTACCTGCATAAAACAGGCTTTCGTAACGTATTTTTTGTTACTTTAAAAAACCTGTTGTTTTTTGTTGGTGGCGCCTGAAAGTAAAAAGTATTTCTTTAAATTTTAATATATGTAAAAATTTTCATGAAACTACTTGATATATCACAAATTTTTAAACCAGAAATGAACTCTACGTCCTTAATTTACCTGAAAAAGACATCCATCTTGGTGTAGAAGAAAAACTTTGACAGTTAATTTTTTTTAAATGACGCTTTGCGTAGTGCGTCTTTGACCCCCCCATTGCCCCCCAAATCGGAGAGGCTCCCGAAAGCTACCGATCTTTATCGGTAGATATTGGTCCAATAAACAATTGTGGCAAGTGGCATCCTTTCTTCCGGAAAACTAAACTGATGACTTTTTTGGTGTCTAACAAATCCCACTAATATCAGTCATGTGAGATCTACGATCGATGTCAATATCAGCCGGCTTACTACTTATATGACTTTTGTATTTGCAACGGTACCTCCCGGGATATTTATTTCACATAATTTTATAACAGCACTATGGGGTCATAGATTTCTGTAAGAGGTATTAGTCATAATTAAATTCACTTGTACTTGTTTCACTGGTTTTATTTTAAAATTTACACGGTTTCGGTTAATACACCATTCTCAAGGGATTCAGGAATTCAGGAAATTAAACAATAATTTCGTCAAGTGCGAGTGGGACTTGCGCCCTGCACCATTTAAATAAGTTAATAGACTTAGATGATTTGAATAAAAATTACAAACTTATCAGTATTATCTAGAAAATATTCATAAATAACAAAACTCCGGAATCATGTTGGTTCGGGAACGTAACCCTGAATCCTTATAAAAATTTGGCGTGTTCAGTATTTTGTTGTTTTATTATAATTAATACAGTATAACCAACGATCTAAGTATATAAGTATCTATAGCTCGTTGAGTATAACCACAGACATAAATTAAATTATATACGTCTGTGCTATAACAGAAAATTCCTGAATAGCCCAGTTCATAAAATAACTAAGTTATTTTTGGTCGGATCATGGTTACCAATATACAGAATTTTTTTTTCCTCTTTCGATTGGCGGTTTTAACTTTTTATAAAAAAATCTCCAAGTAGTACTTTTGCGTATTGTCCTATATGATAAGTCAATGTTTTTCCGGACATAAAATCACTAAGTCTAGTAAAATTACTAAATCCAGAGACTTTTTGGAACAAACAACTAAGTCCGTCAAGATTTTTTTTAGTCCTGGCAATACGGATAAACGAAATCTCAAATTCAATGAGAAAAATTTTCACAACCGTGTTTTAAATATTGTTATTTTACTATCACCATATTGCTGAAACGTCTTTTCAACCCTAGAAATAGAATAATTCTGATGAGTTCTCATTATAGTCTGTTGAATCATCATCATTATCATCAAGCAATCCACTTTCATTAATAAGCCTGCAAAAAATAGTATACGTATGAAAACTTGGAAGCTACCTGGATAACTGAAAATAGGCGGATCAAATCAATCAAATCAAAATATTTATTTTGCAAAATAGATACATGAAGTATACTTTCGACAAGTCAAAGTTAATTTTAACAATATATATCGTTAGAATTAAAAAAAAATATAATAATACGGGGAATAAAATATACACCTGCATAAAATAGAGGAATCTAGGAAGAAAAATATTATATATACATAATGCAATGAACATATAAGTTGATAAATAAATACGGAAAATACATACAAAAAATACGAAAGTTGGGCCACTAAAATGTAATAAAGTTATGCACCTGCATAAAATATAGAAATATAGGAATAAAAATATTATATACAGGATGTAAATGTAAAGTCAAGAATCCCTTTAGGGTATGAAAGTGTACACGTTTTTGATGTCATTACGAGAAAAAAAAATATACCTTGAATTTTCACCAAAAATTCCATCGTTTTTCTAAGCAATGGCTACGCAGCTCACCGGCCTCCCCACACACCTAATTGCACCCCGCAACCCGCACCCCTCATCCGAGTGGCCGCGACTAGTGAGGGTGTCTATGTGATTAGTGTATTTTGAGTAAAGAAAATCTTCTTATTAATTAGATACTGGTAGTAGAAAGTATACTTTATGTACCTATCTATTTTACAAAATAGATATTTTGATTTGATTTGATTTGGTACTTTATTTAGAGATCCCAGTATTTAAAATAATATCATCATACTAACACACCCTTAAAGGATTCTTGACTTTGCTTTTACACCCGGTATACATAATGCAATGAACAATGTGTTGAAAAATGAACTAAATAAACCATAAATAAAAATAATGCCTAACCTTTCGCACCATTCGATTAGTATTGCTAAGAAGAAGGGCAAAGAACTTAGCAAACATTCCTTTTTTCTGAAAAAACCTTTTAAAAATTTACCTTTTTTTCGTTTTCATACACTACTAACCGAACTATTGCTACCATAGTTTATCCTAAGTCTATGATTGCTAATAGAGGGTATCAATAGTTCGGTACTTTACATCAATCGAACTACTGCTACTGAAAAGTTGCATTAGTTCGGTCAACCGGACTAACTAACAAACTACTGCTACTAATACAGCGTTCCGAATGAGGATAGCAGTGCTAAAACTACCCACGCTCATGAAGCCACTCCGAATGGGAAATGGCGTCCATTAGTGCTTAAACTTATGATCCATTCGGAACTCTTTTAAACACGACGTGGATGATGACACTTGTCATTGTCAGTGACAGAAAAATTTACCTTAACCACAATTTTAAGAAATTTGATAACGTTACTTGAATACCAACAAAGGGTATACTTTACCTACGTGTTGTGTAAGAGTTATTTGCGCCTCATTGAGAGCAATCATTACGTGTTGGTTTGTTCTTTCGAATAAAATCCTTTTTTCTGGTCTCGTAATTATAAACTTAGGTCCAAGAAGCGAACTAAAATCTCTGATTCAACGTTTAATATTAAACTCTTATATGTACTATGAATAACCTATTTTTGAAATTGCCGCCGGCCGGCTGTCACTTTTGATAGATCGCTTACGCTCAGAAGCATGGGCGATGATAGCACAACATGGCGGCCTTAATGATGTCATTCATGACGTCATTACAACCATTTTAGGGCTATCGTTATCGGCCTAACATTGACTCGGAATGACGATAGACGGGATGTAATGTATGTAATCGATTATGTTTTGAATCAGAACGCGCTGTAAATGCATTTCTAAATAGCATTTGTCGCGTTTAACGACTTTGCATCGCTGCAGCGATGAACTTTGCAAGGGCAAAGACATTGTATAGAAAACAAGACTGTGCACTACGAACTACGATACGAAAAACGAGCCGAACGAGATGGATTTTAGTTTTTTTAGTTTTCGCACTCGTTGGTCCTTTTCTAACACGTTAGAAACTCAACAACACTATATAAGAATATATTTATCTTAGATGAATAACGAATAGATAGACTCATAACGTGGCTGTGCATAAGACAAAGACACCTATAGGTGTGTGAATGTTGCCAATGTTGAAAATTTTACCCAAAGTCGGGGAATATTGCAATAAAGATATATTGTTTTGTATATCTGTGAGGTCGCTTTTGGTTGTTAAATATACATGGTGTTGATTTGGTCCCCAGGTTTTATTACACGATGATGCAAAAATCTTTTCGGATAGAGGCCAAACCCCGTAGCTGTAAGTTTCTTTGTTTTAAAGGCAGAATTACGAGGGGTGGCTGAAAAGTAATCTACCTGACTATGAAAGAAAATACATGGATTAATAATTTATTTTTTATTTTTCAATATAGTCCCCTGCAACTGAAATGCACTTACGACATTTGTCAATAAGTGACAGCATACCATTAAAATAATAATTATTATTTTGATCGTCAAAATAGTAATTCACAGCGTCCTTCATCTCTTCGTCTGTTGAAAATCTGCGCCCTCTCAAATTTTTCTTTAAATTTTTAAATAAGAAGTAGTCAGAGGGAGCCAGGTCTGGACTATAGGGTGGGTGGTTGATCTCTGTAAAGCCGTTTTTTGTCAGAGATGACCGCGCCTTAAAGGCCGTGTGCGCGGGTGCATTATCATGCAAAATCAAAACGCCTTTGCTAAGTTTGCCCCTCCTGTCTTCTTTTATTTTTTTGCGTAGCTGGTCAAGTAAGTTCGCATAGTATTCAGCATTCATCGTGGTGTTTTTTGGCAGGTAATCTATCATAAGAATCCCCTCAACATCCCAAAAAATGGTTGCCATTAGTTTGCCCGCTGACAGCCGGACCTTAAACTTCCTTGGTGGTTTTTCCCCTTTAAATTTCCATTGCATCGATTCTTGTTTGCTTTCGGGATCCCACTGACGAATCCAAGTTTCATCACAGGTCACTATTCGCAAGATAGTTTCTTCCTCTTTATCCTTTACCAAGTCTAAAAATGACTGACAACATTCCACACGCCTTTGCTTATCAAACGGGGTCAACATTTTAGGCACCCAACGTGCGCTCACCTTGGACATTCCCAAATGTTCATGAATTATTTCATGAACTCGTTCCTTGCTAATGCCAACATCTCTAGCTATTTCCCACTGCTTAATTCGCCGATCGGCAAGGATCAGTTTCTTCACTTTTTCCACATTATCTGCGGTAACTGCAGAAATGGGCCTTCCACTACGGGGATCGTCTTCTAAGCTCACACGGCCTTGTTTAAACTGCTTTGACCAAAACTTTATTACAAATTCGGAAGGACATGAATCTCCGAACACCTTAAACATGCGCTCTCGGATCTGCGTCGGCGTATTCCCTTCTTTACCGAGGAATTTAATCACAGCGCGATACTCAATTTTATCCATTTTTAATTTTATTGCAACTTGATAAAAACGAAGACGCGCCAAAAAAAAATTGAACTCGTAGAAACAAATAAGTGTCATAATTTTTAAAAAAGGAATAAACAAAGAATACGAGAATATAGTGGCCAGTAACATTTTTTAAACTTTCTTTAACAAAGGAGATTTTATATCAGCCACCCCTCGTAAACGGCGATTGAAACGCGCCTGACGTATCATTAGTTTTTATTATTTTACACTGCACTGGCAAAAATTGACTAGCTTTGTCTCTAGTTATTTGTTTTTATTTACAATATATTTATTTATTTATTATTTATATGAAATTCGTACAGAATTACGGTAATCCATTGCGCTATACAAATTAAAATGAGAAAACATTATAAACAAACAAAAATATTAAATCATCTATTAAATTTACTTGAATACGCATTGCGTACACTAACACACACGTAATGGAACCTGTGGACCAAATCAACATTCTGTATAATAATTTAAAATCGAATTAAATTTTCAATTGTATTATGGTATAAATAAAAAACACATTCAATGCAAAAATTTAGGTAGATATATTAAAATAAATGAAACTATAATTACATGTTATGCTTACGAACCAAACATATCTTCTTCGGTGGAATATTCTGCACTTCTCGTAAAATAGGTTCATTTTTCCTTTTTTGGGTTGTTTATCATCATCATCGAAGTGGGCCGAACAAATTCTCGAATACTTCGTTGGTTTCCAATTTTATCGCCCGGTAGCGTGCAGCCATTTCTTTTCTATTTCGAGGTTAGAAGGAAACCTAAAATGTTATTTAAAAAGTATTACGGTAATGACTTCAATTTATTGGCAACAGTGTTTTAAGGTTATGATAAATCTTTATATGAAATAACGCAATAAATCTTAATGGTATTAATAACCAGCATTCAAAAACTACACAGGCTTTACAAATAATGCATAAATTCTTTACTTACGAGTGAAATGTTATTCCGTCAATTTTTCGTTCGCTGCGGCTTTTACATCCTAAAATACTACAACCAACCATAACGTAAACACTAAATATACTCGTAGTAATATTTTCATTGATTTTATCCTCAAATGCACTAAAACAGTTAAGAACTCCGAAATATGTAAACACATCAGATAACACCGTTGTTTGTTTGGCACGTGACTCAAGTTGTGACCATTGTGACAAACAAAAAATCCAGCCACGATGACAAGGACAAGAAATAAATCTCTTATCTCTTTCTTTCACATCTATTAACCGATAAGGGATCTCGCTCTATGACGTACGTCATTGCTTTACTCCGTCTACCCGTTCTTTATCTGAGGTATTTATTATAAACCCTGGCAACTTGCTAGACAAGGATACACGAGTAGCGATAGCTGTCTCTCTCGGCTCGTTTTTCGCTGGAAAATGGTATCATAATAATTTACTACCTTATTCCTAAGGAAATAAAATCTAGTTTAGTTGAGAAAAAATTGGACAATGCACAGTCTTGCTATTATACAATGTCTTTGTGCAAGGGTTGCAGCGATGGATTTGTGTTAAACGGCCATACCCATACGTCAAAATTACAGATAGCCTATACGCTGCAGAGAGTCGCGGAAATTATTTGCGCTGCTCGATGCTTGTCAAAGTCATGTGAATTGGTCGTTTAAAACTCTATGCAGTGGCTGCACAGTTCATCGCTGCATTGACAACAGTTCAAATTGTTTGCTATGGCATTAGATAGTATTATCTAAAAGTATACTTCGAACATGAAGAAAGAATAATCTCGACAAGTTATATATTTCATTACTTATTCCCATTTAAAAAACTTTATATTCTAAAAAGTCTTAAGTGCAAATGGTAGGCTCTACGTGGCTGAGACTTTTGCCCCATTAGTTTGCACTAATAAAAAAAGTTACCTGTCAAACATGACATTTGTCAAAGATGGAGTTCAATACTCTGTCAAATGTGTTAAGTCAAGTCCAAGTATGATTAATACTATTAGTTTTTTTAACGGCCTTGTATTGTTATGTCTTTTTGTAATATTTCTATTTTTAGCACAGAAACCTTAAAATTTTGTAGGCTTAAACATATTTACGTGCATTTGTACCGAGTAACATGCTTGAATTATTTATACCGGGACGGGTTTATTTTTGAACGGCCTTTAGACCTTCGGTCTAGTTTGAATAAACGATTTTTATTGTGGCAAAGGTTCCATTGCTTGCAGTCAACCATTGAACGAAATTAACGAACATTCAGAATTTTGCAAATATCTATCTCCGAAAATAGCCGCAAATAAAATTTAAAATAATGTTACTTTGCAATTATTATGAACAAATAATCTCCATGAGGTGTTAGAATTTTTGGTGTCTTCTCAGATGACCGCTATCTTGAATTTTTGAACCCTTCTATGAATTCTTGCGACAAAAAATGTCGCACATTTGTTAGTGCCCTTATTTCAGTTCAGAAACATCAACGTTAGATTTAACTTTTGAACGAAGTTCTTTCCTTTGACAGATTGGTTGCGGTTCGATTTGAGTCAGTCATTCATTTGCAGCGGCGTTGTCAGACCTTACGGTTTCACGGGATTTCTCCCAATTTTGTTGTCTCCCGGTTTTGGTACGGGTCTCTTGAAACCTTAATTATTTTTATTTTTTAATTTATTTACTAATTACGAAACAATATTACGACAGGTTAACCTAAAGCAATATTGTTAAAAATTAAAAAAATAATCTGAAAACCTATGATCTTAACAAACATGAAAATATAAGCCACATAAAAATATTAACTAAATCACCTATTACATAACATCTACTTAACCTATTTACATAACAAACACGTTAGGTTAGGTTGGTGTAGGTGTAGGTGCTTTTTTGTTTTAAATCGGAAAATAAACCATGATTTCTTAGTATAGCAGTTATTTTAGACATAAAACCACAGATATATATCTGTGCATAAAACTAAAGCCTTAGAGATAAAAAAACGTATTTATTACTTAGAAAGGTGTCATTTTCAAAAATAAAATCTATCGAGTGAAATGTCTTTACAACGAAAAGATAAAGGTCTAAAAAAACATGTCTGTGAGTCTGAGTCATATTATACGTTGATCAGATAAATAGTAGACTCAGCATATTTTTTAAACAAAAACCTTCGAAATGTGGAAGGCAAGTCCGTAGGGCGAAGGTATTTAAAAATCTCTTTCATTTTACAATTGTCATGTTTAACAGTTTTGCATCGCTGCAGCGATGAGTTGTGCAACCGTTGCAGCGATGGATTTGTGTTAAACTGCCATACGTCAAAATGACAGATAGCCTATACGCTGCAGAGATCAGCGGAAATTATTTGCGCTGCTCGATGCTTGTCAAAATCATGTGTAATGGTCGTTTATAACTCTTTGCAGCGGCTGCACAGTTCATCGCTGCAGCGATGCGAGCGAAGTTGTTAAACGCGACAAATGTCTATCCTGCGATCCTGCCTGTAATCCTGCTCAATGGAAGCAGGCCGCTTAGAACACTCGTGATTTCGAGGTGTTTTAATTATTTTTAATGTTTATTTTAACTATTTTTTTTTCTCCAATCACCATAAACAAAACTTGTACAAAACTTGACATGTAGGTATATATATAAAAAATTATCTCCCTATATTTTAATTTTATTTCATACATCGCGCTTTTTTCTTGGTACATGTACATTAAATGCAACTCACTAACGTATAGGGATGATCAGATACCACCTAAGTATCGATACCTACTCAAATGTGTAGTACTCAAATCGTACTACGATACTACTAATTTGAGTATCTGAAAGGTATCGATGCTTACTCATATCGATACATTTATTCAACTTTTTATAGGAATGAGGTAAACTTAAATAAATTATTTATTTTATGCACATAGTCAAATAAAACACAGAAATGTGTTCATTTATATAGTTATCATCATTACAATCTTTGTAAATAATTAATTACAATCTTCGACTGCGTGGTACTTACCTCAAAAAACGGTTAAAACAATAAATCAGCTTATAGAAAGTGGCCAAAAAATGGTAATTACTGATATTTACGAGATACGCAAGTTATTTATCACCTAAAAAGCACACACGTACGACACGAGCTCAAACTGCGCAGTTTTTTGCAATGGTGGATGGGATGGTGCATTTGATCGAATTGACGCTATATTTATCATTTATGGCACCGGCCCATAGCTAATATACGTTATAACGCTGCCACCAGGATAGCGTATACAATTTTCCACGCGTGTGACAGAGATGAACCCGTGTTGCGACACCTATCCGTAAACCTCTAGGTTTCGTTTCAAAACGATTCGTTCGGTAATTATTTGGGAGCGTGGTGCAGGTTTCGACGCAGTAAGGATCATTCAGAATTTAGTGTCGCTTGCGCGATTCGATTCGATACAAGTACTTATTTTCCGATACCAAGTAAATATCGAAAGAAGGGATTCGATACCAAAAGTACTTGGTATCGAAACAAAAGTATCGAGTACTTAGTCGTATTTACTTGCATCGGAATAACCTACTAACGCATTTTGTTTAAAAATTGGATCTGGCAACACTAATATGAAGTTTATTTGTGCTTAGTACCTATCTGTTTTCTTTCGTAAAATCGTAAAACAATAAATTATAATTAAAGCAGCCTGATACTACATACATATAATTCATATCTTATTAACTACAATACTTTCCCGCCTTTCTCGCTTGTATGATTCAAGTTAATTTTCTTCGTACTTACACGGTCGTGTAAAATACTTAACTCAAAGATTGTGTTTTTGTTTTCAGACTACGTAAAAGTAACGAAAATGTCCAGGTTCCGATTCGGAAGACAGCATGATGGGTACTTCAAGGTTCCTAGTGATGATAGTGGCTTCACCGACGCACAGTTTGAGGTCCCTCCAACGAAGGTCCCGTGGAAAGCAATATCCTTAGCTGCATTTCTCTTCACAGTCGGCACTATACTATTGGTTGTAGGGAGTTTGATAGTATCTGGCCATATAGACACTAAGTATTCAGACAGACTGTGGCCGATCATTGTTTTAGGTGGTATAATGTTTTTGCCTGGTGCCTATCATATGAGAATAGCATACTGTGCCTATAAGGAATACCCGGGATATAGTTTTTCTGACATACCAGAGTTTGAATGAATGTTACTATTATCTGTTTGTTACCCTTTTAGAATAATTAAATGTAATCTAATTTATTGTTACTGACTCCTTATTACTTACTGTGGTTTTGTTTTAAATTTTTGTAATAAACTAGATAAGTATAAAATGCATTTTTGTCTGAAATATTTGATGTTGAAAGTGCTGAAAGCTGTCTTTAATGTGCAAATATCTTTGTCATGTATTATCATGCTTCTTTGACTTTTTTATGTATTGTTGGATAAATATACTATATTAAAACTATCATGTGTTCACTAAAAATTAAAACAGTCAAAAATTGTTATTAGGCATAGTTTAATGACAATGATCATATTTTTAATAAATAAATTGATAAGTTCTCTTTAGTAACTTGTAGAGAGTAAAATTAAATCACAATGATTTAAGTGTATTAATTACAATACTTTGCGACCTATCTAAATTCATTGAACATTTATCTATTCCCTCTCTTACCTTTCTTAGATGTATTAGAGGAACTAGTCTGAGGCAACGGAACCGAGTGTCCAGTCTTTTTCAAATGTTCAAATAATCTATTCTTTGAAGGAAAATCTGTATTACATACAGCACATCTGAGATTTATTAAATCATTGGGATTTTCAAAATCACTAGCCTTTGTCCTAACTGGTTTTCTATCTGTTTGCTTCTTCGTTTTGATATTTCTTTGTATCTTGGGAAGAGCTGGTTTATCTTTAGGGAGTGCGTTAGCTTCACCTAAAACATCATCCGTAGGTGTAGTACTTGATACTTCATACAGGTTTTCTGTTGAAGTTTGCGATTGGGAGCCTTTTTTGAGATTTGCCTCCTTCTTAGCCTGTATTTGGCTCTTGAGCATGTTGAATTTCTTAGCTTTTCTACTTCTGGACGGACCTTCTATTTCGTTGAAACTCATCTCGTCATGACTGTCGTTGCCTTCGCTTTCTGCCATTGGGATGAAAGTCTTCTTTTTATTTTTCTTCTTCTTTTGACTTTTTGGCAAAGCCTGTAAAATATCGCAAATATAATTATCTGTTATAGTTGCTTTTTCAATACTCATTAACACTGCAAGTTAATAAATTGTTTGGACATAAAGATTAAAAGTCAATTGTCCCAGGAAATCGGACCATTGAACAGTTTATTTACATACTACAAGGGTGAGCCCAGTGGCACTAAATATGTAAGATGGATCAATCCAAGGGTTTAGCGATAAGAGTGGCCTATACAATTGAACTCAGTACTGCATACAACAATGCCTTAGGTGTTTGTAAAGTCAGGTCCTGGCTGACCTTTTTATTTTGACGCCTCTCGACTTTGGTATTTTTTCAGATTTTCCATCACAAGTTGCATGGTAAAGCTAAATGCCAAACTGGTTTAGTCTTTTAGGATATTACAAACGCTAAACTTATGATATGACCCATACTAGGGTACTGGAAAGACAAATCTAATAAAGGGTTTCTTGTTCTGTGACTGAAACACAAAAATGACAAGTATCTCACCTTAAATTTATCAGAATCATCGTCGTCATCACTGAGTGTTTCCCTAACGTCTTCCCCTTCAATATCTGAAGTGGAATTTCCTCTATTTTCCTTATCATCCTCTACACCTCCATTTACATTGAGATCTTCTGTTGCCTCTTCCTTTTCTGGAGCATCAACTATATCAGCAACATTCACTTCATCATCTTCACCATTACTTATTTCTATATCATCATCTAAAGTCATGGCGGCGACATTTTCTTTGTGTTTCTTGCTATTTTCATGATTTTCGAACGAATTGACGTTTTTGAATAGTTTGTTACACGCCGAGCAATAAAGGTTTTTCATGGCTGACTTCTTTGAAGTTATTTTATTTGTTTTAGATGTTTCACTTGCCTGAAACAAAAGAGAATATTCTTTACAGGAAGTTGATAGTTGAGATTGTCGGCACTTGGTGGAATTTATCAAACATTGCTGTGATAAGAAAACACTTGTACTTTTCCACAGATAATATTTAATTCTACACTACCAATGCACGGACATCTAGCAACAGAAAGATTGTTTAAATAAATAATTATATAAGGTGGAATCGTAATACCTGCCACGGATGAAATAGGAGATACTATTATGTTTATAGATTACAATAGTGAAGATAATTTATTGATCTAACTTCATAAATTTTCCATACAAACAAATGTGCGTATAAATTTAAATTCATTTAATTGTATGAAACCGTCCGTCAAAGGACGCCGCTCTATCCGAGCGAGCCACTCGTCAAATAGTCAAAGGGCAGACCGCCTGCCGCCACCCCGTCCCCCACTACCCCCTTCGTCGCACGCGCTTGTTTTTGTTTGTTGTTGTGCCCCCACCCCAGTTCGCTGTTTTCGATGGTCGCAGAGGTGCGTATCTCGCGCGCATTCTTTAAAAATGCCTCCTAGACCACGATATTCAAATCAAGAATATCTTGAGATGGTATCGTGCTACCGCGAGTGTAACAACGTAACCGCGCATGCAGTAAACCTATACGAGCAGAGATTTGGTGTACGAGTGAGCCATCAACGACAGGCGCCGGCCGCCACCACGTACGCACGTATCGCACGTCCACCCGAGACGAATATAATAAAATTAAATCTAAAATGCCGTCTAACAGCAAAGAAAGTGGTAGTGCCGATCTCAAGAAGTGTATAATAAACCTTGAGGATAAGGTGATTAATCAAAATAAGGAAATAAGTGCTCTAAAACTACAAATTTCCGAGTTAAGTTTGTTAATTAAAAAGTCACTCGAGGGTAAAGTTAAAGTGCAATGTCCCAACTGCGATAAGTCCACTCCGCGTCGAAGAGAACCTGCCGTCACGCTCACGTTAGCGTCCGAGGCGGCGAGTGCGAGCGAAACGGAAGGTGAATCGACGTATGCGCTAGCAGCAAAGACGGCGAAAAGTAAACAACCGGCCGATGCCTCGTCATCAGCAAAGGTTCAAACTCGCTCATCAGCTAAACGGGCAACTGCTTTGAAGAACACCAAGAAGAGTGATGCTCCATCTCAACCATCTCCGGAACCTGTACTGGTAACGGCTGCAAATACCAATACAACTTCCGAAACAGACAAAGAAGGGTGGTCGCAAGTGACGCGCAAACAAAAGAGTCACCAGTGGCGCCCTGTTGTCCGTTGTAATGGTGCTATTAGCGAAATACTGTGTGCAGCCAATAGGATTAAGTATTTACATGTCTGGGGTGCAAAAACAGACACTACCGAAGAAAATGTAATCAAATACTTGAATCACAAAAAGGAAAACACTGTTTACTCAGCCACTAAAATGAAACCTAAACGCTCAGTCGATTATTCCTCGTTTAAGGTAGGTGTTCCCGATGATATGATACAGGATTGTCTCTCCCAGGAGTTTTGGCCACAAGGGTTCTCCGCCGAGCGATGGTTATTTCGATTGGAACGACCCCGGTCTAATAACGCCAGCGATAAACAATAGAAAGTTTACTCTGAACGTATATTATCAGAACGTAAGATGGTTAAGAACCAAGCTTGTTAATTGGAGACAAAATCTCCATATAATCGATCAAAATATTCATTTAATAGCTATAACTGAGACCAATCTGGATCCGTCGTTTCATGATGCAGAGGTCTGCTGCGGGGACTGGTCTATCCTGAGAAGGGACCGAGGGGGGGAGGGCGGCGGGGTGATGATCCTGTGGCGCTCGCCCATCACCTTGGAACATGTACCTCAGTACGAGACCGGCACCGGCGAGGACCTATGGGCGCGATTCGAAATAAATGAACATTTTATTTACGTAAATGTGGTATACATACCACCGAAATCTAAAGACGACGTATACACAACGTATTTCGATAGTGTTGAACGCGTTTTTTCTAACCATTCAAGTGACAAAGTGTTAGTTTTGGGAGATTTGAATTTGAATAGTGCTAGTAATTACACAGTACATTATTTTGATTGTTTTAAGATAATTTGTAACCTTAAAGAGTATAATTGCGTGAACAATATGAATGACAGAATGTTAGACGTGGTGCTGACGGGTCCGGAATGCGGTGCAGTGTCTGTGCGGGGTGTGGACCCGGGGGACGAGTTGTCTAACATTGACCCGCATCACCCGCCGCTGTCGGTGCAGGTCCAGTACAACTTTGCTAAGCAGGTAACTCTCATGGACCCATCTAATATTGATAACTCTAGGGACTGGAATTTTACCAAAGCAGACTTTTACTACATGTATTGTTTAATACGCGATACTGATTGGGATAAACTTTACCTCTTTGATAACGTAGACAGAGCTCTTAGCTTCTTTTATAGTCAGATATATAGTATATTCAACCACTGCGTTCCAAATAAAATACGGAAGCATTCTTGTAGCCGTACTTATCCAGTCTTCTACACGAAAGCAATAATCCGTGACATCGAAATGAAAGCAAAAATGCATAGTACGTGGAAAAGAACAGGTAATACAACTTCTCAATCGGAATTTAAGCGACTTCGCTCAAAAATTAAGCGGGATATTAAAACCGCACATAGTAATTACAGTAAGGATATCTCACTACAGTTACATAAGAATCCCAAAACCTTCTGGGAATATATGAATACGCTACGTAACCGTGGCGGTCTGCAAACGGTGGTGACAAGAGGAGACACCGAATACCGCGGTGCTGAAGCAGCGACTGCTTTCGCCGCCCACTTCCATTCTGTGTTCCTTCCGACGCAACCGATACTGGATCCCGAGCCCGCAAGCTCCGGTACAGCCGCCGCCGGCGCGCGTTACGTCACCGTGACGTCACTTAGCGTCAACGAGATACGACAAGCAGTTCATAAACTTAAACCGACCACATCTGCCGGTCCTGACTTAATCCCTGCCTACATCATTAAAGGATGTATTAGCGAGCTCATAAATTCTATAACCTTTATTTATAACTTAATTTTAAGAACGTGTACTTACCCCGAGACGTGGAAGGAATCTAGGGTAACACCCATACCTAAGAAAGGTGATAAAAAAATGGTCGAAAATCATAGACCGGTTGCTAATCTCTGTGCACTAGCTAAAATATTTGAAACAGCTATACATGATCGCCTTCTGTCGCAATGCTTACCACATATAACCAGCGCACAACACGCGTTTTTGCCGAAACGATCTGTCTCTACGAACCTAGTTACACTTGTCGATATACTATCTAAAGAGCTGGATTCAGGGGGGCAGACTGATGTAGTTTATTTGGATTTCCAAAAAGCGTTTGACCGCGTGGATAACGATGTCTTACTTTTCAAGTTAGGGGACATGGGATTTGCGCCCGGACTTCTCAAACTGTTCTCTAGTTACTTACGAGGTAGAAAACAGTTTGTGAAATACGGTCCCTACTTATCAGATTCATATCACACGCGGTCAGGAATTTCTCAGGGCTCAAATTTGGGTCCTTTGTTGTTTGTCCTGCTCATCAACGACCTACCTGAGACCGTCCATGATTCCCAGGTTTTATTGTTCGCTGATGATGTGAAAATAATTAAAACAATTAAAACCGTGGAGGACTGTGAGGCGTTACAACACGATATCGATGCAGTTCTTCAATGGAGTGTCAAAAATAAACTTTTATTCAACCCGAGTAAATGCGAGATGATGAGTTTCACCCGGTCCCACTCTCCCGCGCAGCACCAATACACGCTTGGGGACGAGCCAGTAGCACGTGTCACGGAGGTACGCGACCTCGGCGTGCTCTTTGACCCGAACCTCACATTTCGCCCTCACGTGCAGAAGCTGACGGCCACCGCGTACCAGAGACTCGGCTTCGTGCTACGCAACAGCGGGCCTTTAACTACGGAAGCGACTCGTACTTTATACGCTGCATTAGTCCGGAGTGTACTCGAAACGAACGCAGTGGTATGGTGCCCGCATGAGAAGAAATATATTCTCATGCTGGAGCAAGTACAAAAACGATTCTTGAGGAATTTATATAAAAGAACTAAAACATATTATCCGTATTTGTATCCCACGCGGTTTCTAGAGGGTCATTTAGGATATGACTCCTTAGAATTACGAAGATCGATGTTACTTATTAGATTCATAATTAACATAGTTAGGAATAAAATTGATTGCATCGATCTCGTCAATAAATTAATAAGTATATTTGTACCTGAGGGGTACACAAAAGCGCGTGAGTCACGCCGACACCGGCTGCTCTCGACAACAGCTTGTCGCACGAGATCACACGCCGAGTCAGCAATCCCGCGCGCACGGACTCTAATCAACTCTCTGCTCTCTGAGGCACCACACTGTGACTTATTTACGACCGGGATAGGGTGCTTGATGAGAGAATTTCAGAGAATATTAGAAAGACGTATGAATGAAAATGTTTAATTTAAGTATGAAATTTTTTTTTTTCTCGCCTAATATGTTTTAAATTTGTTGAGTGAAACCCGCCTTTGTTACTTTATGGTACCTATATATTAACTGTGTAACAATTGTAAATATAAATAAATTGAATTGAATTGAATTGAATCATACCATTGTGTACGGCCAAACCGGACATGATATTAGAACTGTGCGAGAACTAAAAAGGCGCATCAAGCGCGCTTTTCAGCAAGTAAAAAGTGAAACTGACACCTTAAATAAAGTGCAAAGACATGTACGCAAGCGTGTCTACATTTGTGTGCAACGCGAAGGCGGACTTGTGCAACAGTTTTGTAGATAAATAATACTGTTGTAAATTATGCAAATAACTGTAGCTAAGGTGTAATTGGTGTAAATAAGGTACAATTGGTGTAAAAATGCAAAGACAGAACATAATGTTTTTGTGTAATGTGTACCTACGGCAAAACATAATCAGGAGACCCAGCTTTAAGTGTGATGGGAAGTTTACCATCTTATTACATCAGTTTTTATCTGCGGAATGAATTAGAGGAATGCAATAACTGGTAAGTGCACTTTTAAACTTTTGCCTGCGTATTATTGGGTACTGGTTGGCCAACAGATCCAGCCGTTTGGAAATTTAACAGTACCCTAATTAGTTAATTTACCGGTGTCTTAATGACCAATGACGAAGAGTAATTTGCAATGTATTTCGTATTTACATCTACTTTGCGTGTGAGCGTAAGCACATTGGAGAGGCATGCAATGGCACCTATTCTCGTGTAGCACTTTTAAATTTCGAGCTAAAAAAAACCAAGAATTTTCATAGCAAAATAGATCTTAACGCGGAGAGATGACAGTTAAATGAGCTTGTATTATTTTGGGTTTTCACAACTCTACATTTAAGTTTGTGCTACACAGAATAGGTACAAATATCTCTACCTGGTAGAGACGAACTGGGCAGCTGATTTCATTCATTGAACGGTTAGAAAGAGATAGCAATTGTTATCATTGACTAAACGACTCGTCAAGCGTAATTTGTGAACCACGTTATGCAGAATGAAGAAAATGTTTATTTAATTACTTTACCTTCTCAAATTTATTTAACTATTCCGGGGTACGAAATTTCTTCACTAATGTAATCTATAAACATAATAGTATCTCCTATTTCATCCGTGGCAGGTATTACGATTCCACCTTATATATAAAATTATGTAATTAAAAAGCCCCTGATGATGCTTATATAGTGAAACCGGTTGGGTAGTGTAGAATTAAATATTATCTGTGGAAAAGTACAAGTGTTTTCTTATCACAACAATATTCTTTACAGGTCTAAATAATAACGGTTAAGTTCTCTTAAAATATGGATCAAGATAGTCCCAGAGTCAATCAGAGAATTACTGAGAGACAAATCATAAGATTGAATACATGAACGTAGGTACAAAAAACGGCGGACGGAGATTCGCTAACCAAAAACTGAAGCACCTATGATAAGTCTACTCGCGTGTACGCACGAGCCCGGCACGCACACATTCACATCATGATAAGTCTATTTTTTATAGAAAGTCACACACTTGTAAACCGTCGCGAATGCTATGCTTCAGTTGTCGCTTAGCGGCGACTCCGTCCTCCTTTTTTTATACGTATATGATTGAATGAATCCACTTTTCAGTTGGTAGTGCTAAATATACTAATTAATTAATAGGATCTACAAACAAGGTTTAAACCCACAACCAATGGATTGAACCTGAGATTATACTGACTGAACTCAGGGCTTCATTATGGCCTGTTTCACTCTGTTAAATAACCGAGTGTAAATATACTGTTTTTGCGTAAATCGAAACTTCGTTTTCATCACAATGTCTATCAAGAGGGATGGTTAGTGTGAACTAAACACTCGTACACCCACGTCTCATTAACGATTATTCCATCATAGTAAAAAACCTAAACTACGGACAGAAACACTTTATATGGGCATGCAAGTCTCATTGTAATTTCTATCACTAATCGAGCATCAATAAAAATCAGGCCAATCAATGATCGCCTTTATCAAAATCGGATAAAGTCTTTGCAAGTGGCAATAATACAAACAAAAATAAACATATCGCACGACAGATGTGTTTCCGGCCGCTAGATTATTCATCATCGCGTCGGTTGCCAACTGGTTGCCAAACTTCTAAAACATACATATACTATCGTATTCCGATTATCTAAGGATGCGTACGTACATACACACTAAAGCCAATTGTGGCAACCAGTTGGTAACCGATACAACGTTACATAACAGGCCCGCTGGTGTAAATTTTCACTGCAACAGTGAACCTCGCAAACCATCTTACCGACGATATTTGCGATACAACATAATCCATTTCGACATACGTGGGACGCACTATAAGTTTCCGGAATGAATATGAAAAAATACTATTAAAGGTACAAAATTAATTTATTGTTTTTCAAAATAATCTCCCTTGGCGTCTATGCACTTTTTCATTCGATCAAACCAGTTTTGAAAACTTTTGTGCCACTCCCCTGTGGTGACCTCTGAAACGTGTTTTTCATACTCCTCGACAGCCTCTTCTGGTGATGAAAATCGTTGACCGCGTAATTGGTTCTTAATTTTTGGGAACAGAAAAAAGTCACAAGGTGCCAGGTCGGGACTGTATGCAGGATGACTCATGAGTTCTACATTTTTCGTCTTCAAAAAGTCGTTTGTCTGTCTGGCCGTGTGAGAACTAGCATTGTCGTGGTGCAGGATGATACGGCGTTTACGGTTATTTTTACGGAGTTCGTCAATAACTTCCGGCAAACAAATGGTCGTGTACCAGTCACTATTCACGGTACGACGATTCTCTAAAGCAACAGTAGCCACGTGTCCAGTTTTATTAAAAAAAGAAGCAATCATCCGCTTAGATGCACTTTTCACGCGCGCCACTTTGGTTGGTTTCGGCTCATCTTGAAAGACCCATACGCTCGATTGCTGCTTTGTTTTGGGATCGTAGCAATAAATCCATGTTTCGTCACCTGTTACTATGTCCCACACCAAATTTGACGCACCTTCGTTGAATCTGGTAAGCATGGCACTGCACCAAGTGACGCGGTCCGTTTTTTGAGCCTCGGTCAAGTTGTGTGGGATCCACCGCGAGCACAGCTTTCTCACACCCAAATGTTTGTGTAGGGTTGATTGTATTTGACTCATGCCTATTTCTAAGGATGCGCGAATTTGCGCGATGCGCAATCACATGCCTGTCTGTTTCAATCATACGGCGCACAGCATCGATGTTTTTGTTGGTCACAGCGGTGGACGGCCGACCATCGCGAGATTCGTCACTGAGATTGATACGACCACGCTTGAATTCTGCAAACCAGCTATAAACAGTCGTCTTGCATGGTGCTTCATTGCCAAAAGCTGTTTCAAGCCGAGCGATGCTCTGTTGAGCTGTCAAATTACACTTAAAATCGTAGAAAATCATACTACGAAAATTTTCCCGAGTTAAATCCATGTTGATGCAGACACACAATTTTTTAAATGGCGCCACAAGGTAAAAACAAAAGACAGTCAGATGAAACAAACTGCATTCTACAGCCAAAGAGTTCTATTTTCAAATGTTGCAATAAATTTTTAAATATTGTTTATGTAAGTGGCCAGTTCCGGAAACTTTTAGTGTTACCTATGTACACGCTTTTTAGGGCAGTGCTGATCGTTTACTCCAGCGTTTTACTTCTCCTTTAAGCAAGTAAACAATTAACTTACTTATGAGCCATTCCACCAAATTACGCTTTTTGTGTAGCGTGACTTTGTGGATCACAATCAGAATTTTTACATAAACTTTTGATTATATACATGCTTTAAATATACATTTTTATATACATATTCGTCGCCGACATGATGGCCGTTGGGGCCAAAAGGCTTTAGAATGGAGACCGACGACCTGACGTTGTGGGTGGCGGCTGGATGAGGAGGACGGAGGCCATGAGTGGCGAAATTTGAGAAAGGCCTATGTCCAGCAGTGGACGAACACGGGCTGACGGATAGATGCTTTAAATTATAAAAAAAAATGGGGTAAACTGGCGAAATTAATCAAAAAAATTAACGTTTGTTTTTGATAATTAATAAAAATTCTGGTAGATTATGTTCCAACAAATTCACATGTTTTCACAATATAAAGTACCTAGTATTTACAAATGTGATAGGTACCACATTCATCTTCAATGCGAAAGATTGGTCCATGTTTTCCTAAGATGGTAAATTAGGCGCTAGAAATTTTAGATTTTCGAATGAAAATGTTAACCGCCTCTTAAAAACATATATTATGACGGAATGGCTCAAGTTATAAATTTATCATGCACATAAATTCCGAATTCAATTCATTAGTGCATTTTTAACAAGCAGGATTCGAATCCGAAGCCCAAGATTGAGGTTCCGGACTTACCGACTGAGCTACCCCTGCCTTTTTAACAATAAGTACTTAATTTACCTCTTCAGTTTTGGAACTCTCTTCGTTACTACTCTCCATGCCACCTTCGCTGATCGTATCATCTTCAGAGGATATGCCGAACTCTTCAGCCAACAGCGATTCTATTTCACTCAGTTTCTTCTGATAGTCTTCGCTTTGGAGCAGGGAAGTTTCTCCCTCCTTCCTCTTAGCTTCTTCTATCTCTTTCTGCCGCTGGATTATCCTCTCTCTTCGGACTTGTTCAGCCTGCAAATGGAGAGTGATTTTGCTTGAATAATATTTACCAATTTACACATTTTAAAGGTTCTGTCTAAAACAGAAACCATGAAAGTAAAACTTTGGAAACTGTCTATCCACAGCAAAACTCGAATAGGCCGATACTTTGGTGTATTATACATGAATCTCTGAGGGGGTTTCAGAGGTGTTTACGAGTATGGACTGTGACATGCAAGTTGAATTTCAAATTCGTGCAACCACGTTTCACCGATGATTATTACGTCCCAGCGCGAAGGGTGGTTAGCCCTACGCCTTACATTGGGCACATTATGGACCCATAGCTTTAAGTTGAAAAAGTGTCTCCCCAAGCATGTAAACTGAACACAAATTTTCCCTAAGAGAATTGAAGCCGCGAACATTAAAGAGAGAAAAATATTTGATAAAGTCATATTTTGAATTTTCAAACAGAATACATTTACATCTACGTAACAGAAACTTGTATATGGACTTATTTGTACTTTCTTGACTGTAAAGCTCAGCCTAACATAGATTAATTTTACACTAATTGAAGTCTATATAATAGCCTTCAGTTAAACAGCGAATTAACATTTCATGGGTTAAGTTTTAGCCCGTTTCCTAGTCTAAAGCATATTCCAGACTCCTCCACGATATAGAAGCTATAAAAATAATACCTTTTTCTTATTTTCCTCGGCCTTGGTCTGCAAGAGCTTGGTATGCTCTATAACTCTCCGATCCTTTCTCCGGACGAAGCTGGCCAGTCTCCTGATCTCCTCATTCCTCTCCTTGCGGGCTCGCTGACGGATCTTGTTGTTCTCTTTCTCCATCAGCTTGATGACTCTCCTGTTGTCTCCTTGAGAGATGGTGTGCTCATCGAGCCACACAAAGCCTGAGAATCAGACAAATTTGGATAAGTTCAGGCTACATGGCGCGATGTTCAAATCATATAAAAGAAATTACTGGAGTGACACAACATAATACACTTCGTCTGCTCCAGGATCAACATTATTGGAGATACATCAGGAAACAAAGAAGACCACACGAGGAAGTTCATTTTAATTTGTCATTTTTGGTGCTAAAGTCTGGCTACCGAAAGATGAGATTAAAGCTGATTCTGAGAGTTTTAAGTTTTAGTGCTGTCAAAACTAAATTTTCTTCATTACAAAATAGGTAATTCTTTAGTGTTAACAACAGAAACATTGGAAAGATTTAAGTTCGAAAACTGAAATTAAAGCCTTCAGAATAGACTATAATGAGTTTTGACTTCAAAAATTGTCATTGTATACTGAGTCAACTTCATACAAGAAAATATAATTAAATGTTTGTGAAAGTTTACCCCATAGCATTGCTGCAAATAATGTTGTATAATTTCCCTTCAATCCTGAAACTGAATCTACTCTGTGGATAAGTCACTTGCAACATGGAGCATAGCACCTATGGTTCAATTTATTTGATCCCTTTACCATGTGTGTATTATACAACTAGTATTATCGGTAATAATTCCTTTTAAGCTCCTTCTCCGTAAACTTTTTTTTATAAGTGGATGCTGGTAAGACTGGCCTTTTTACAAAAGCCTGGGTTGTCATAAAAAAAAATCATACAAAGATGTTTGGAATTTGCTGCGTTTTTCAGTCTCATCTTTAGATAGCTAGACTTTGTTGATTTATATGACATAAATAATGGAAGAAATTTCTGAATTTCTTGTGAAATTCCTAGAACTTTCAATAACATGTACTCCAGTCATAGATCTCTAAATACTATTATTCTAATAGATCAGTGACTCCACTGCAGCCAGTTTATAGGCCTATTTCATTCTACAAGGCGCAATCATGCTCCCTATCTTTTCTTCTTTAATTTGGTATTGAAACTCAGTAACAGAATGGACAGAAATAAATAAACTCACTCTTATTAGTAGAGAAAGACATCCAGTGAGCATAGAACTCATGGACATCTTCATATGGACTGGTAGAGTTCCCAAACTTAGGTATTTTAGCAACATCTTCAGGGTCATCAAGGAAGTCCTGTTCTTCTGCTGCTAATTTTGAGAATACCTGAGGAAAAAGAGTAATAAAGATAGCAAAGCACATTAAAATCAAAGGTGATTTTCAAGGCAAAGATCAGTTTCAATAAAATATTGTTGCATTTTGTCTGTTTTGTTTGATAGCGTTTATAAAAATAAAGTCCATGTAACTAATCCCTAAGGCTTTAAGTTTTAATTTCATTGTTGTCAAAATATATATTTTGTAAAGGTCCATTTAAGAACTAATTTTCAATTAACAATTAAAAAATGTGAGCAAAATGTTCGCAAAATGAGGCATCAACTCTAAAATAAAGCAGAATAAAAGTACCTATAAAGTTTTTATTTGTTGACCAGCTACAAAGAAATTGGCCCACAATATCTTTTAAAATGAGAAACCTACTTAAATAAAGTTGATATTATGTTGCTGGAACAGATCAACTAATCAGATGATCTATCTGTGAAGTAATTAAAATACATAATCTTTTTTAAAACTTCTGTGAACTTGGCCTATCTTTGAATCAATTGCCATCTGGTTGCTAACCACCAAAAACATACATAAATACCTACTGAACTTCCAAAATTAACTAGGTATTTATGCACTGTGACATCACATTAATTGCAAACGTATCCTTAATCAGAATTCAATAGTAAATATATCAATATTATGATCTAGGAGCTGCCCTCTTATTGTCTAACTTCAATATCTATCACTATAGCCATCACAGGTGTTGTGATTGGCTAAAAATGATGTGTGATGTTATTTCTAGCCAATCACAGCACGTTTGAAGGCGATGGCAATGGATGTTAAAGTTAGACAATAAGGCCCCTGGTTATCATACCTCGCCATAAACTCCATAGAACCCTTCAGGATTGTCTCCATAGCCTTTGTAGCAAGATGGAGTGAAGTAAGGGTAGACGTCTAGACTGTCATCATTGTAGGAGCTACCTGCACCTCGCAGCAACTGCTCTCTGTGATTGTCATACCTGAAATGTTCGTTTTATTATCACAAACAATGTATTTATTTACACAGTGAATCTATTATTTAAACAAATGTACCAATAAAAGATCCATATCGATCAGGGTTAACATCAGTTGATTACTAATTTTTAATAATGATAAATAACAAACAAAGAAGTTGTTGGTATATATACATACAGGTTTGTTTATAGATACTTATCTACTTTTACAACTGACTCAAAAGCAATATTTGTTTAAAACAAATTGTTTTGCTTATTGATTAATATTCAACAAAATCTTAAACTACAAAGTAACTTTCAAGTATCGGGTCTCTTGCACACCCTTCCCTACACTCCAATAGAAAATAAGCAAAAAGTTTCAAGCAACTGAGTGCAGCACAGTATAATAAATTATGCATTCTAATAACATTTATTGTTACATACAAAAGATTATGAACTGTTCAAAAGTGACGCAACAACTTACCAAGCCCTCTCCTGAGGGTCTGACAGAACTTCATACGCATTCTGCACCAGTTGAAACTGTTCCTTAGCTTCTACTAAATTGTCCAAGTTTTTGTCAGGGTGCCATTGCAGAGCAAGCTTGCGGTATGCGGTCTTGATCTCAGCAGCAGTCGCTTCCTTCACGATATTTAATACTTCGTAGTGGCACTTCATGTTGATACCATTCTCCTTTTACTTTGTGTTTGAAGATGAAGTGAAAAAATATAACCTGAATTTGAGGCTAATAATGTTGCAGAAAAGCTCTGTGGACGTTAGAAAATGTAGCGGTTTTTAAGAAAAAGGCGTCTTTTATACGATTTAATTAATAGATTCGTTTAATATTTATTATATTGTAATAACATCTCGAGTATGTAGCGTATTGATTATTTTGATCATGAAAATCGTCCATGCTTTATTCCCGCACCTTCCTTTTCTTACGTCAAAACAGTGCTGCCAATAAAAAAATCTCGATTCCCTGCGTCAGTGTTGTCAATTTTCCGAAATTCCCCGCTTCTTTTTTATTCATTCCAAATTCCCACCGAATTCCCCAAAATTATCTTTTGGAATAAAAACACTGTTTTATTCAAATTTTTGAACAGTAGCTGCACTTTTTGACCACCTTAAAAAATTTCAACCATCCACACCAATTTAAAAAAGATGACAATGTCTACATATATTTTTATTTTATAAATAATATTATTACTTGAAATATCTAAGGAATTGCATTGCATCTACGAATATAATACCCACAAACGTCGACCCTTGAACAAATAAAAACATCAAGCCAATACAGGATATTTCTCAAGTTACCCAATTTTGACTTTTGTAAACGAAGCCCGACCAGTCAAACAAGAAATTCATCACCTCAGCAAGCTAAAGCCCTAGGATACAAACTACATAAATGTAGATAAGACTACCGAGAAGAACAAATTACCAAGGACATACCATAAAATTATAAGAAACCCACTTCAAAAAATTTTTCAGTGACAGGCCCGTGACAGTGATCTGATTAGTGATTACCTGCTAAAAACTGTTTTAAGATAAAATTCAAGTGGTATAATATAAAACTTTTCATCCTGGCACATGTCGCAGGTGGCCGGCCAGTCCCATACGGGTGCCGGTCAAAACCAGTCATCGGACGACCGCGTGCAGTGCCCGGAATGTCATAAATTCTTTAGAGGACAGAGAGGCCTGAAAATACACACAGGAATAAAACATCCAAAAATCAAGTCCACTCCAATTTCGGCAGCTACATCTCAAAATTCTGTACTTTGGAAAGAACTAGGCCAACTTAAATATACTACACCCATTGTCAAAAGAATACCCCGCGGGGCTCGGGCGACTGTAGCGGCCTCTCTGTCGAAATGTATAAAGGGAGTTTTAGACGAGAATGATGAGGAGCACTGGAAACAACTCCTCACATTCTCGTACCGGATCCTGCACGTGGGAAAAAGAAAAAGTCAGAGCGGCTCCCTTACACAAAAGATAAAAAATAACTGCTCTCTAATACAGATGGTCCCTACTCCAGATTTCGAAAGAATAATTAATTATTCAACAGATTTAAATGAAAAAATTGAAATTAAATTTAACGATGGCGATATTAGGGGAGCCGCTCATCTTCTCTTCTCCCACGACACCATGGCTCCTGATACGCCGGAAACACTCTTTGCTTTGGCTTCTAAGCACCCACCTTCCACAGCAACCTGCCCGCTACCGGACCCACCCCATCCTTCTGACCGCACACCCGAGGCCTTAGCTGATGAGACGCTAGCTGCAATTATGTCTTTTAGGAACGGGTCAGCCGCTGGCTTAGATGGTATCAGCCCCCAGCACTTAAAAGACCTATTATGCGGTTCGACGGGGCAGAGCGGTCGACTCCTACTGGAGGATATAACGCAGCTGGTGAATTTGATGCTGTCAGGTGGGGTGTGCGAGGACATCACGGATTTGCTCTATGGAGCAAATCTGTGTGCCCTAAAAAAGAAGGATGGTGGTATAAGACCTATCGCAGTAGGCAATACCTTTCGGCGCCTCGTATCCAAAATTTGCTGTAGACATATCATGAACGATTTAACACCAAAATTACAACCTATCCAACTGGGTTTCGGAATAAAGGGAGGATGTGAGGCCGCTATCCACGCGGCTCGCACTTTCCTTGACCATGATGCGGGCGAGGTCCTGTTGAAGGTTGACGTTAAGAATGCCTTCAACTCGGTGGATAGAGGAGCCCTTCTGACAGAAATAAAAAAAAACGCACCCGCATTGTACAATTATATGTACCAATGCTACGGCAGACCTTCAAATTTAATCTTTAAAAATAACCTGATTAAATCAGCAGTTGGCTGTCAACAGGGTGACCCACTGGGACCGGCAATTTTCAGTTTGGCTATCAATCCGATCATCTCAGCACTAAATTCGAAATTCAACGTTTGGTACTTGGATGACGGAACCATTGGAGGTGAAGCCACATCCGTCTTTACCGATTTAGATAACCTAATTAAAAAATTTAAAGATATTGGACTAGAAATAAATTTTTCGAAGTGTGAACTATTTATTTCGAACAATTTAGCATCACTAAAAAAAGATCAGATTATTAAAAAATTCAACAGTATTGCCCCAAATATAAAAATTCTAAACAATGATTCGCTTCGCCTCCTTGGAGCTCCGGTCCTAAACGAATCGATCCCGGGGTATGTGAATGAGCAGATAACAAAATTTATTGGAATTTCCGATCGCCTTATCAAAATTAACCCCCATATTGCCCTTTTTATAATTCGTTATTGCCTTTTTGTACCTAAATTAACTTATGTCCTCCGCTGTTGTCCTCTTTGGAAACATGAAAACTTTCTAAATATATTTGATAATATTCTACACAAGACTTTAGAAACAGTTTTAAACTGCTCACTTGCAGATCGGTGCTGGAGCCAAGCCACCCTTCCAGTCCGTCTCGGTGGCCTAGGGATCCGCAAAATTTCTAATGTAGCGCTCCCTGCCTTCTTGTCCTCCATTCACAGTACGAACGACCTCTTCGGTACTTTAATACGCCCATCACTTGGTGATGTTGAGGCTTCGTGCTTGATGGAGGCCAGGGATGCATGGATTGTTGCCTGTCCTGGTAAAAATCTACCTACCGATTTGAACTCCCAGAGATTGTGGGACGAGCCGATCTGCAGCCAGATCCAAAAACAACTACTGGATTCTGCCACCAACTCTGTGGATCGAGCTCGTCTCCTTGCTTCCGGCGAGCGGGAGTCAGGGTATTGGCTACACGCACTACCATCCGCAAATATCGGCACCCAGCTGGACAGAGTAACTTTTACTCTGGCCGTCAGCCTGCGGCTCGGTGCTAGGACTAACGAGCCACATCGCTGCCGGTGTGGCACTAACGTCAATCAGCTCGGACACCACGGCCTATCTTGCCAACGAAGTGCTGGCCGATTGTCGCGGCATGCCAGCCTAAATGATGTCATCCGAAGGGCCTTTGCCACAGTTAGTGTGCCGGCTATCTTAGAGCCGAACGGAATCGCACGCAGCGATGGCAAGAGGCCCGACGGTATGACACTCATTCCTTGGAAATGCGGCAAGTCTTTGGTTTGGGACGCAACATGCGTTGACACTCTTGCTCCGTCCCACATCCAAGCGACAGCCGCCAGGGCTGGCGCAGCCGCGGCAGCGGCTGAGGCAACCAAAAGGCGTAAATATGCAGAGCTTGGTTCTGAATACATGTTTGCGCCTTTTGGTGTCGAAACACTTGGGCCGTGGGGTCCGGATGCGAAACGTCTCTTTAAAGAGATTTCTTCGCGGCTGGTCGACGTTTCCGGGGACCCAAGGGCTGGGGCATACCTCGGACAACGCCTTAGTTTGGCAATCCAAAGAGGGAATGCCGCCAGTCTTCTGGGGACTCTGCCACATGACGGCGGTGATCTGGCAAACATTTTTTACTTATAGCTTTTATTTGGTAAGTATTTTAGTTTTTTTTTTTTTTAGTTAAATATTTTTAAGTATTTTAGGTTATCTTTTTATGTTATTTAAGTTTCTATTGTTATTTAAAATAAACATTACACAATAAAAAATCGACAACCTTGCCTTGAACAATGATGTTGTAGAAATGGATGCATTCAGAAATTCAAAATCGTGTTCGAATCAGACAGTTGAGCAAGCATTTGAGTGGTGTTGCCATATAAAATTATTTTAGTAGTGTTGAGCTGTATTTGCCAAGTCTGAACCTGATTTTTTAGTTGTAAGTATTACCAGACATAAAATAGGTTTAGCCCACCGAAAAAATTGGTTTGGATTCTCCGTTTTTGTCATTCTCCTCGCTCCCCCGCGCTAACCCTCAATTCGCCACAAATCGGGGATTTTCCACGCAGTTGGCAGCACTGGTCAAAAATCACAAGGAAGAAACATTAGAAGAGAGCCCTCTCGCAGTGCATTTGTGCCAATAGGTACAGCAAAGAACGCTACCGCCATCTAGTAATCAGCTCCAAACTAAATCTATATTAAGGACCGTATTTCTGAAATTCATGATTTATTTTTTGTAAAATTAACGCCACGAAAAAAATCCATTTTTTTCGGTTTTATGGGAAAGGTTATCCCTACTAACAGAAGAAACATTTGAGCACTTTTAATAATTTCATCATAGTCCATTCTTAATATATAGGTAGGTAATGATTAGGTAAACAACTTTACTTGGACACTTAACTTTCCAGGTACACTGGAAGTTAATTGAGTTTATGTAATCCTTAATCGTTGGGTCATAGTGTGATATCCTCTCATAGAAGTACAGTGCCCTGTTTATCAAAGCTTACAAGTCTTATTATTAACTTTGTATTGGGGTCTTACTCGCGATAACTAACAACATACCTCAATAGATATGTTTGCTAAGTTTCTTGCCCTTCTTCTTAGCAATACTAATCGAATGGTGCGGATGGTTAGGCATTATGTATATATAATATTTTTATTCCTATATTTCTCTATTTTATGCAGGTTTATAACTTTATTACATTTTAGTAGCCCAACCTTAATATTTTTTGTATGTATTTTCCGTTTTTATTTATGAACTTATTTCTTCATTGCATTATGTATATATAATATTTTTATTCCTAGATTCCTCTATTTTATGCAGGTGTATATTTTATTTCCCGTATTATTATATATTTTTTTATATTCTAAAGATATATTATATTGTTAAAATTAACTTTGACTTGTAGAAAGTATACTTTATGTATCATATAATTAATATGCCTCAGTAAGAAAAATACCATAATAAATCTGATCCAGAAGAGAGTGCTCACAAATAGTACATGAATATTTACTAAAACTTTTTTTTAAATGTTTTATTAAATAAATATTTGGCTCTTTCAAGCTTTTCATTGTTTTTATTTGTAATAGATGTATATAGATATATATATAAAACACAGAAAAAATAAATTCAAGATATATTTCGGGCCCTACTGGGCCCGGCGTCAGTTGAAAAATAATTATACATACAATGTCACTTACATATTTACAAAAAGAAAGAGGTTTATTTACAATACTAACCTACTTAATGTTACTAACATATTTACAGAAAGAAAGAGGTTTATTTACAATTGACTGAATTAATCTATTTATAAATTTTCTGAGAAAATGGCACCATCCAGCAGCCGTGATGTGTTATTGCGTTAGAATTGAGTCGGGTCAGTGTTGGCGATTTAGTCCTGATCCGTAGTGCGCACCAAGTGACCATATAAACGAGGATTCCCATGTTCGGAGTTGAATTTCAGTTAATGGTGGGTTGAATGATTTAATGATTCGGACTGTAAAGCATTGATTAAATGTGAGGTTGTGTAGTTGTGTGTGTGTTGGTATGGGTAAGATATTATTTTGTATTTTTGAAGTGTGTCTGTGTTGGTTTAATCTGATATGGAGTGCGTTTTTTGTTTCCCCTACGTAGAATGCCGGACAGTGCCGTGTTAGATGAGTGGTGTGTATTGATGTTGGTGTTTGTGTTTATGATCGCGCATGTTTTATAACGTGGCCGTCGGCATAGGGATGTTCCGAGAGATGCGTGGGTTGTGTTTAGGGCTGGGAGTTTCGGTTTGGTTTTGGTGAGGGTGGCTTTTAGGTTTCTGTTTTGTCTAAAGCAAATTTTTGGGTTCTTCGGAAGTAAGTCTTTGGTTTCATTGTTTTGGTGTAAAATTGGAAGATGATCCTGAATTAGTGTTTTTAGTTTGTGGCTGCCATGAAAGAAGTTAGTGATCAGACGGGTTTCGTTTGTTGGGTTAGTGGTATGTGGAGTATTTCTGTGGTATCTCGGTCTGGTGTATAAATGTTTTTGTATGAATTGTTCCGGGTATTTTCTTTTGAGTAGGCCGTTATTTTTTTTTTTAATGGCAACTACGGTCTTTTTAAAAAGGCCAGTCTTGCCAGAGTCCAGTGATTAAAAAAAAAAGTTACGGAGAAGGACTATAGGAGGAATTATTACCTCTCTGGTAGTACATAAAATAAAAATAATATATAAGTATATATAGTTCGACAGTGCTATTTAAGGATAACGGTAATTATGAAGTGAAACGATAAACATACGTAACTATATATTGTTATTAAATAAAAAAATTTAAATAGTACATGATAGATATAAAAATAAGATCGTGATAGTTTAAATTGAAATATTATTTTTAATTAGAAATGAAGTAAACGCTTTAATGGCATCTTTATCAGTCAGAGATAAAATAAAGGAGGGACTAGTTGGGAGAGTGACTTTATTGTGGATTAAACTATAATAAAACTAAGGAGTTTGCTGAAAGAGGGCTTTTCAAGCAGCATTAAGAAAAATAAAATAGGAACAGAGTATGATCAAGAGATGGCGCTGAAGTATGCTCTAATGTCAAAAACAGAGAGTACTTTGTTATATCAAAAATAATTAATCTACTCTATGGTTCCTCACTCTGAAATTTGGCGTGGTGTTTTTTTATTTTTATATTAATTCTATACGACCTTGCTAGCCGCCCTCTCCACCCCAAAATCAGGTGATTTCTAAATTTAATATATAATTCTTACCTCTGAACGAGCACTGCTTTTTTTCCACTAATTTTAGCATTACGTACTTTGAGCTCGCTTTTAAGGTCTGCAAGAGACCACGCACCATAGTCTTTGTACATGATTACCAGCAAATCCAAGATATGAGCTGGGGCGTCGTCACAAAGAGAAGTATCGAGATCAAGTGGGTAAGTGAGGGTCAATCAGGTAAACAAGGCTCGGAGGTCACAAGCAGGTATTCGTCAAAGCAGGTATCAATGTCAGTAGGCTAGCAAGGTCGTAGGTCAAGGAAGAAACTTATGGTCATAGAGTACATTGAATATAACCATAGAGTAGATTTTATTACGTCATACATTTTTGACATTAGAGCATACGTCAGCGCCACCTAGCGCATTTTGGTGAAACTTAACTGAGAGTTGCCATGAAAAACTCTCATTGATTGTGTGACACTAAAATAACAACATAAGACTTATTAACTTACGACATTCCACAATTAGCACAACATTCACACTCGCAAATTTTCACACATGCCGACATTTAGGGCGTCACATGAATATTAACAGAAGGAGCTCTGGGAGCGTATTTTTGAATCATTCGAATTTCGATTCGCTTAAGAATCCGTATGATTCGCATACGAAAACTTAAGATTAGTATTGTATTCGTTTGCGAATCATGGAGATTCGTATGCGAATTGAAATTCGAATGATTCAAAAATACACTCCCTGAACCGAGATCCGAACCCGGGATTAGAACTAGAAATGGGACAAAAGGTACTTTTTACCCAATAAATCAGTTCCCATGGGATGGCAATGAGGTGTCAAGTTTGGAAAGAAAATTATGTATTTCTCTTTCACGCCCTACTCACTGAACCGATTGTGTTCATAAATATAGCTTTAGACCTGCATTAAGATATAAGCTGCTTTATCCTTTACATTAGTTTCCTTTGGATGGCAATGGTGTGTCAAGTTTAAAAAAACTCGTGTTACATGTTTTACTCCTACACACGCCGATCCTACTGAACCGATCGGGCTGAAACTTTGCAAAAATGCAGTTTTAGACCTGGAATAAGACGAACATTACTTTTATCAAACCAAAAAAGTTGATAAAGTATCTGCAGAAAAGTTATTCTATATTTTTGTTATTCTTCACCCCACAGACAATATTTCTGCGCCTCAGACTATAGACACCTTCTATGTTATTCAATCATGTTAGTAAGAATTTAGTAGTAGATTGTAGTTAGTAGATACATTTTTGATAATAAAAAAAGAGGTACCTGCATACTTAACTGATTTATAGATTACCAAATGGAAAAGCTATAAAAGAGACATATAATATGGGATAAACAGAGGCGCATAACACTCTCATTTGACCAGCTATGTTTCCCTTTCAGACCTGCAGAACACGGTTGAAGGGGTTGATGACGGGTACCTAAAGTTCACGTGCGACTCTTTGTCATCACATCAGTTAGACCTTGTTCACATGCCGCGTTTCACACGCACGAGACCTCGCGCGTAACCGCTTGCGCGTAGTCGAAGTACTAGGCTCACATGCTGCGTTTGTAACTCGCGCTTTGGTTCACGCGTAGCACGTGGGCGCAATGTATTGGAGCCTAGTACTTCGACTACGCGCGAGTGCGTTGCGTACGCGCGAGGTTTTGTGCGTGTGAAACGTTGCATCTGGACAAGGTCTAAAACTCAGCGCGCCAAAACGCTGCCCACGATTTCGCGTACTTTTTGTGTGAGTACAGATTTTCCTGGCTAAATAGAACTGTTTTACAATCGAGTAACTTTTATTGTGCTAATTGATAGTTCATGGCACTTCATGGTTATATATTCAATGAATAGTTGTTGGATTTGACCACTTTATCGAAAATAGCAAACCGAAAATGTTGCAGTCACAATCGACATCATTTCATTTCATTGTATTGTTAAACATTTAATACTTATTTTAATTCTTTCTTATTCACTCTTTCTAAAAGAACTTAAGTCGCAACTAAGAATTTCAAACTCGATATTCATTGCCAAGGGATTATTATAAAAAAAAACTTGGCATGTTTATGTTCGCTGTCAATGTCAAAAGTCACAATGACATGACAGTTGATTTTTTAAAATACGGAATGAACTTGAAAGCAAAGGCAATTGTTTTTAAAATCCTGTGCTTACCACATTTTGTTTTTGTGTAAATCTCTTTATCTGATAATAATGTATTTCTAAAAAAAATATATGATACACAAAAAGCCATTAACTCGAAATAGTTTTTAGTTTTGTACCAATTATTTATTTGTAATGTTGTCGATTGAATCATTCTGGGTCGTTGTTTACTTTTTGGCAATTTAAACGCAATATTTGCTTTTGGTTATTTTCCAGATAGAAGATATTTAACAGAATAAAAATATTGAACGGATCCTTAAACATTTCGGAGATGAAAAACTTAGTGACAACGATAGAGCTTTCATCCCCGAGCAGGCGCGGATCCAGCCCTCGGAAAAGGTTGTGGGCACGGCCACTGGTCCCCGGGTTTGATGAACATAGCAGTTCTTTATCTGAAGAAGGAGCTGAAGAAGCAGAAGTTGTAAGTTACCGTTCTACAATTACAAGAATACAAGGCAAGTTAATGGCAAACCACTACCAGAGGATCCAACCCGAAGTGCGACGGTGGTAGAACATCCAGCCGTGTATTTCTAAAACTAAAAGTACTTTTGCCAAAGAATTGTACTATTAATTTACGCTTGCCACTTCGCAGTACTAAACAACTAATGTCTGCTGCAGTGTGCGTGTATTGTTGACACAAATAAATAAGTACTTTATAAAAAAATAGTTCTTGTGATTCACGCTTTTGTTACACCATTATTCTTGATAGGACACGATTGGACATTTTGTAGATGGCTCAGCAAAATACGATTGTAGCGGCTACTTGTAGCTGTAGGTATTTTCCCCAAGATGGCCGCCGGAAAATGGAAAAAAGATGCAAGATTTGTATTCTACGCACAAACTTTACCTAAACCACACCTTTGAAATATAAAGATTCCTTGTAGTTTAGTTTCGGGTCTGAAAGGGATATGTAACATAGAGCAATCCTATCCTATTGCCATCATATTTATAGACCATACTCCGTGGTTGGTAACAATGTGTAATATACAATAGAACGATAATCAAACGAATTTTCTATTCATGAGTAGACCCTTTGATAATGTTTATTTGTTGTTGGTACAAATAGAAGTTGGTTATGCAGTGTACGAGTGCTGCCATCTAGTTATCATTGGAGAGTAGAGGGCTAGCGATATTTATGTTATCACACCACAGACGTATAAATAGTAGCAGACCTAACATTAATAATAAACACATAGAGTCGACGCGTGGCAATTTTATCTCAGTGAACTTCGGGCTTTTTTAAATATAAATATTGCTTGTTTCCAAACAAAATATAGACTAGAGATTAGTTTAGGAATTATTAACAAATATGTTCCAAGCATAAGCCAGCCAAAACAACCCATTTTTATACGTTTCTGGATATCGTGAAGCTTAAATGTAGCTTATTTTTTGTATGGAAACTTGTTCCTATTTTTGGTCTGCTACTTAGTAATAAATAAATGTCTCTGTACTACACACGGACTATAACGAACATAACCATATAAGACCGAATCAGTCAATAGCTGGAGCCATTTCCTTTTTAATTTTCGGCCAGTATGTTCCTGTCCCCCCGGTCAAACCCAACTTTTTTATATAATGTTTTCTGACCTCCGTTCATTGTGACTAGTGTTGCCAGCTCCAATGTGCCTTAAATCGGGACGGAACGATAAAACAATCGGGATTTTGGTTTTCAAATCGGGACAACCGAAAAAAAAACTATGTTTATATGATTCAAAGTTTATATTAAATATTTAGTGGTCAAATATAATAGTGAGTTTCTTTAAAACTTCCAATCTAAAACACGATATAATCAAATTTCAGAATGTCTAAGGCGGGTCTCCAACGTGTTATGCCTTACAAAATACACAAAAACGTATACACACATAGGTATAAAAACATAATGTCGGTGTCTACACAAAACATTGTTTCACTACGCATTTTTTATCTTTTCAATTTAATTTTAAATTTTATATCCACAAAAATATGTTGCAAAATATTTTTTTGTGTAGTCTGTGAGCAAAACACGCGTTTAACGTGAAATTAAACAAATAGCACTGCATTAGCTCTTATATTATGTTATTCACTAGCTTTTGCCTGCGGCTTTGCCCACGTTAATTTAATTTGTATAGTCCCATCGAATCTGAAAATATCTTTCAGATCCTTAATTTCTCGACCCAGGACGGATTCGAGACCCCGAATTTATGAACGCGGCCCAGCAGGGCTTGAAATAACGTTAAAAAGATGATAACGTTACTACTGTCAAACGAGGCTAACGTTACTTCAAAAAGTTACGTTATGCCAGTTATCATTATTAAAGTGACTTTTTAAGGTTAATCATTTTGTAACGTTAATAAGAAACTAAAGTTAATTTTACCGTAAGTTATTTAACGCTATGATTATTATTTTTCATCTCTATTCTGCGCGCATTGAATTAGTCTTCATAGTTCTTTCACTTACGTGGGTGTTGGCGGATTTTAATGGTCTACTTTACCTGCAAATAGCTTTTTCCAGTAATAAAATGAGGTAGGGATTTGAGCGGTCAGCCCTCGGACTAGAACTCATATGGTGTTTAAAGGCAAAGTAAAAAAAGGTATGTAGTTACTTCGATTCTTACTCTTTAATGCGTACAGTTTCTACAATCTACGAGCGCACGTGATCATTATTTGTAGTTGTAAACGTAAATACATAATTGCGTTAGTGTGTGTACCCGACGGAGCGGTCAGTAGCGAGCGAGCCATCGTTCGAGTCACTTGTGCATAGTGTTTTCACGCTGCTAATGTGCATGAAGTACCATCAGCATGTCAAATCACACGGGTGAAGGAAAACGCAAAGTAATTCATAGCGAGGTAAGATTTTTTATTCATTTTAAAACTTATTAAAGGTAATTTTCTAGTTCGATAAAGTCCAGTTTGTGGATCGCGTTTGATATTTAAAAATTTTTCTCGAGAAAAGATATCGTGTCAAAATTTTTTTAAAATATATGTTAAAAAACTATCAATTAAAAATAGTTATTTATTATTTTCAGGGACGCGCCATTATTGCTCGAGTGTATCACTTTCTTCAAGACGAGTATAATTTTATGAAAGCAAACAATGTGGATAATTGTGATTTAAGTCCTTTGGCTAATATACGGAAACGTACTGCTGAAGCTACAGGAGTCAGTGAACGCACTGTAAGTACAATTTTAAAAGAAGAAAAAGAGCTGCCATCTTCTTCTGCAGGTTTTACCTCACCTATGAAAAAACGACGTAAGAGAAATAATAAATTTGATTTAGACAACATGAACCTTGAAATTATTCGTACTACTGTGCAAAATTTTCATATTGTGGAAAGGCAACTACCAACATTGTCAAAACTGCGATCAGCTTTGAGAGAAAAGATTGGGTTTGATGGGTGCTTAAACACATTACGTTCAATACTAAAGAAATTAGGCTATAAATGGAAAAAAATTGGAAATAACAGAGAAGCATTACAAGAAAGACATGAGATTCAACTTTGGCTTATCAACTTTAAAAAAAAAATTCATCAATACCGTTTGGAAGGTCGTCCTATTGTGTACACTGACGAAACATATGTTTTGACTTCTCACGTGCGGCAAAACACCTGGTTGGTTAAAAACAATGACACTAAAGGCAATAAACAGTTTTCTAAGAAACTCAGCACAGGAAGCCGATTCATTATAGTGCATGCAGGTAGCAGCGATGGTTTTGTACCTAATGCTTTACTGGTCTACAAAGCGGCATCTACGTCAGGAGATTATCACTCTAATATGAATTATGATAATTATTCTAAATGGCTTAGTGAAAAATTATTGCCCAACTTACCGGAGAAGTCGGTTATTGTTATGGACAATGCATCCTATCACAATACTAGAAGCAGCAAAATACCGACCTCTAATTCCAGTAAAGGGGAAATGCAAAACTGGTTGACAGAGAATGAAATTTCATTTGATAGTAATTTAAAAAAAGTTGAACTATATGATTTGATCAAAAATAACAAGGACCGATTCATAACATTTAAAATAGATGAATTTATAAGAAGAAAAGGTTTTGAAATCTTAAGACTTCCTCCGTATCACCCAGAGCTAAACCCGACAGAAAATATTTGGGGTATTATAAAAAACCGCATTGCTTCAAAAAACATAGGTCAAAACATGACCATTGTTCAAAGTTTAATAGATGAATGCATAAATGATATAGACCAAACCACCGGGCGAAATACATGCAATCATGTTGAAAAAATTGAAAAAGAATACATGAAGTATTTTGATTATGATTTCCAGTTTATTATAAATGTTGGAGAAGATGTTGAAAGTGACAATGACAGTGAGGATGATGATAGTGACAGTGTAGAAACATTAGATGAAGGATTGATATAAATTATGTATGTTAATCATATTAATTGACAGATCTTTTCGGCAGTAGGTATATGACCAACCTTCTTAATCAAACGACAATTCCACGAGTAGTGTATAATGATGTCTGTATTGCCTACACTAAAACTGCAAAAAATTTGGGTGTCATATTCGACTGTAACTTGACGTGGGCTGCGCATATTAATGAGGTCAGCAGGAAAGTCTATGCGACATTTCATTCCCTTAAGCGTCTCCAAAAGTTTCTCCCATTTGGAACTAAAGTTACTCTCGCACAATCTCTTCTTTTGCCGATTATCAACTACGCTGATGTTTGTTTCCTAGATGCCAGTCAGGAGTTGCTTGGTAAACTTGAACGTTTACAAAATCTGGGAATCAGGTTTATCTATGGGCTAAGAAAATATGACCACGTATCTCAGTACCACGAACAGTTAAAATGGCTTCCAATCAAACAGCGTCAAAATGTTAATATCCTTTGTTGCCTTTTCAACATTTTAAACAGTCCCACTTCTCCTCCATACCTCCGCGATCGTTATGAGTATATCTTCCTTAGAGACAAGCAAGTCAGGTCTAACACGTTCTCACTTTTAAAAACACCTTCTCATAACGCCGCAGCGTATGGAAAATCATTTACTGTACAATCCATCAAACTGTGGAACTCTCTTCCTCATACTATCAGAGACAGTCCTTCCATTGGTGTATTCAAAAGGAAAATAAAAGAGCACTATCTCCGTTAACCTATCCTCCTGGTATACATATTATGTATATAATATATGTATATATATATATGTATGATTATATATTTATTGATAGGATACTATTTATTAATACTGTGTAGGTATATGCATGTACATTTAATGTAGTTTATTGTATGTATTTTTTACTTGTTTGTATATTTTAGGTACTATTTTAATCTTGTTTTTGTGGAAGTATTATTATGTGCACATTATGAATACCTTACTTATATCTTATATATCTCATCCACCCTTGGTCTGCTGGAAGAAATCTCATTATTAAGATAAGCGCGCCATTGTACATAGCTTTTCAAGTGTATATTTTATTAATATGTTTTCTGTGTACATTAAGAATAAATATAAATATAATCTTTTTATGTTGTGTAAAGATATGTTTAGGTTTAATTTCTTTTGTGTTTATTTAATTTTCTACCTGTAATTAATTATATATATATATATATATAACTTTAAAGGTGTTGACTTTTATTTATTTTGACCAATCCTCATAAATATAAAGAAGACCTTAAAATTAAAAAATTGGAAATATCCACAACTTCAATGAATTAATTTTTGTTTGCTAACCGTACGCACGGTCACTGTCACGCCTACATTGACGCGTAAACAGATTGGTCCCCCACACAACTAAAGGCACCGTGCGCTTGTAGATTGCAAGTACTGTATTGTAAGCAATGCCACAAACAATGACTTTTGTTTTGACGAGCCAGCTCTTTCTCTTTGATAAGATGCGGCCGATGCCAATATGGAGCGTGAACAACGCTTGATGCACAAAATGGCAACATTGCAGGTGCCCCGCCGCACTATTTTAAGACAAAGCGGCAACGTAGGATGAAAAATCATTATAAAAAACATCTATAATGTTTTTTACCGTTTCCTTAAAAAAGAGGTAACGTTATCCTTATCCGTGATAACGTTAACAGAGTTATCATTATCAAAATAACATTAAGTATCGTTATTTTTAGTGAGATTTGGTAACGTTAGCATTAGCAAGCCCTGGTTTCCTGCTTGTTAAAAGTCTTCAAAAACATTGATGGTTTTTGTTTTTTAAATACAAGATTTTAGATAGAAGACCAACAGCGAATTAATGAAATAGGTGCGGGATTTTTGCCAATACCTATCATGAATTCTGTTAAAACTACGGGAGTCATGTAAAATGCATCTAAACCCACTGTAAACTTAACACGCTCCTCCTTGCTACGCTTTCGCTCGTCGTAGAGGGAATCGATTAATGACTTTTTATTGAAATTTTGTTTTCTCTCCGACAAAAAATAAATAAAAATAAAACGATTCGATAGGTACCTCAAGCAAAAGAACTAGAATCGTATCATTAAGATAACGTAAACTCTATTGTCAAAATTAGGGTGACCAACCCTGTGTCCTTATTTTATAGTACATTTGAAAAGAAACAATATAGGATCTAGAATTAAAATACGCGACAACACTAATTTTATTTGAACAATATTTTACTGTCGTCACAAAACTTTAAAATCTCGACATAAAACAACATAAAGTTTGCTCTATTAAAAATTAAGATCAAGATAAACATAAAAAGTAAAAGAATTCTAATTCGTCCACAATGGTGCCGTAATTTTCTTTTCTTAAAACAGAACACGGCCGAAATGATAGCAAAACACGAAACAATCTGTAAAATACAGGAAAGTTGGTCACCCTACACAAAGTCAAAGCTTTGAAAAAACAAGCCAGCAAAAAAAAAACGGTTTTTTTCTGCCCAGTTATTTTTTTATTTTCTCGTAGATATTTGTTTGCTGAATCCGAATTTGAACTCAGTTTTTTTCCATCACCTCGCAATATTTGTCTACGATAAAAAGTAAAGAATCCGTTACGGTAGGTTGTATTTTCAACATTTTCGATTTTATATTACTTTTATTGAGGCTCCACATATAGAACTTAAACTTTTAAAATATGTAATATATCTCTCTAGTAAATTAAAAATATTTATGAGACAAAGTGTTTAAATGCAGAGCGAAACGAAGCGGAGTGAGGTGACCCCCCTCGTATGATAATGGGATTGTGTTTACGCCAATTACGATAGGTAAAATATAAAATAAAGACGCGCTTTTTCGTGAAAAAACAGTTTCCGCCATCATGAAATGACGAACTTATAGGATAGGAAATAAATTCACAATTCCTTACTAATTTTGAAAACACGAATTTAGTTTTGTTCATGAATTTTGTGTGGGAAAATCCCTTCGCTCGCACCATTGTTGTACAGTGGAGCCCACATCAAGCTATACACATTGAGTACAAGCTGACCTCTCATTGTACGGGAAGCCTATACAATGAGAGGTCAGCTTATACTGAAAGTGCTTAGCTTGATGTGGGCTCCACTGTCCTACCAAATGGACCTCGGGTCTAGTATAAAATTAACCAAATATTAAGAAGTCAAGTAAAGTGTCAAAATATTAAGAAAATAATAAACGCGCAATTTAGGGTTCCGTTGTTGCCCGGTACATATTAAGTTAGTCTACTAAAACAAACCGCGCCAAACTTCTGGTCCCACACATTATAGGGCGCCAAAAGTTTGGCGTGACCTGTACTCGTAAACCTGTAAAGCCTACTGAGCTGTGATAGTTTTCCTTTTAAATTCATTATAATTATAAACTACTTCTGTGAATTTTTTCACATTTCTATAAACAAACGTTTAGCCGGCAGAGGGGGGACTCTACTCTAAGTAAAATTTTCACTTTAAAGCTTAATATTTCGCCAACGGATCCCTAAATCTAAAAATGGCTTTCACAGACCCACAATGTTTTTGAACGGCCTATCCAACGATACCCCACAATATGGGACAGACGAGAAAAAAAAATCATCCCCAGTTTACGTGTCCGAGAGCTACCCATAAAAATGATTTTTTTTCAAGATTTGATTTTACCATTTTGTCGGCGTGATTAATATTTATATCCATGCCAAATTACAGTTTTCTAGTACTAATGGTCTCTGCGCTAAGCCGCGTACAGATTTTTATTCGCCGAATTTCGCTGCATTACGCATATTGATTTCTAAGAATGGAACTGTGAATAAAAATCGCTGTAATTTTTCATTTTCGCGGTAACGTTTCTTTGGAAAAGGTTCAGTAGGTTTTGTTGTTTCATGGTATCATAAAATAAATTATTATTTATAAATTATTATCGTGTATGTGTATGACGACGCCAATCTTATTCTTAGTACCTACCGCATGATATCTTTATCTAATATTCGTATACTTGGCTATACTTACATAGCACACATTAGACATTACACTAAAAAGATCCGTTGTCCGACTTACGAATTTTTGCGATGGTAACAAGAACAAACAGAAGATCAGCCAGCAGCATACCATTTTCGATGTTACATCATTACAGTAAAATTAGAAGGCCGTGGCGCGGCGTGGCCAGAGATTGCACGAGAAGATTGTGGCTGCCCTAAGCGTTTTCAAGTTCTGCATACTCAAGTTCCTAATGTTAGAGAATGGAAATATCCTGAATACCGCGCGCCAGTCGGTCGTCTTTATCGACTATCTCGTTGCTTACAGCGAGGCATGCTGGCTGGTATGGTGCATAACGAATTGAATGTACAGTGGAGCCCACATCAAGCTAAACACTTTCAGTATAGGCTTCCCGTACAATGAGAGGTCAGCTTGTACTCAATGTGTATAGCTTGATGTGGGCTCCACTGTACAACCGCTACATAGCCTAAAGAGCCATTTCAAAAAAATATTTTTGTATGTAGCGATTTTTTGGATCATAATTTTTTTGAAATTTGAAGTATTGTTGATCATTTTTCATTTTCATGTTTCTCGGTCTAAGTAATGAATAGGCTATTTTGACGTGAAACTTTGATTATAATTATGGTGACTTCTAATTTGTGTTGGTTTTTTTTAATCGCAATAGTTTTCCTATAATTTTCACATCCGTCCACTGCTGAACTGGACATAGGCCTTTCCAGGATTTCGCCACTCTTGGTGATTGGTGAGCGCGGTGCCGAAACCCTTGCACTAGTGACGCCGCTGCCCGTCACCAGCCTGTTTTATATATCCCGGTAATTGGGGATGGATATACCGCCATCCATCCATCCCAGGCAATGGTGGGCCGCCTGGTTTTGCCTGAGAGCTTTTCTGTTAAGTAATACTTCACGTAATATCCTATAGTCGAGAATATTTTCACATTTTTGGGTCCAACAGTTTCATAGATAAAAGACTGGGACGTACAATTTTTTGTGGTTTATTAAATATTCCTTTAAATCTGTAATAGTAATCATAGCACAATTATATATTTTTACATATCTCTTGCTCTGTAAGTACACCCTTACACCCCTGAATGCCGGGGTGTATGACTATCATTACAGCATAGGTTTTGGAATTTGAAAAAAGAACTGTCATACTCATACCATACTGCACGAAGAATATTTTTGAAAAGTTAATATTTTTTTTCTCGGTATCGATTAATTACTCGAATCGGAATCTAGACAATTTATTTTATAAAGATTTTATTTTAAATATGGAACTATTTGTTTCCACATCGTATGTTAGATGGAATCGATTTAAAAATCAAACTGGCCAGCAAGATTTGACGCGCTTGCGTGCGTGAAAAAAAAAAGGCAGTCTACTAGTAGGCGCGAAAGCATCGCGAAAGTAATTAATTTTCTTGTTTGAGTTCTTTTTCAAAAGTTTTAAACATGTCTAGTGACGAAGACATAGATCTAACGCCCGATTTTATTAAAGAAAGGGCAAAAACAGTTGTCGAAAATATATTACCGCCGAACTCGAAAGAAAGATATGTAAAGGCATACGACGAATTTATGAAATGGCGGTCAGAAAAAAAAGTGAAATCTCTTTCTGAAAGTGTTTTTATATCATATTTTGATGAATTATCTAAGAGGCTACAACCTTCCAGCTTATGGTGCTTTTATTCCATGCTAAAATCTACAATGATGACAAAACATGACGTGAATTTGAAAGATTTTTCTAAACTTACTGCTTTCTTGAAAAGGCAGTCTGACGGCTTTAAAAGCAAGAAATCGAAGGTATTTACTGCAGAAGAAGTACAGAAATTCTTAAATGAAGCTCCGGATGAAATTTATTTAGCAATAAAGGTACCTACGTATTTACTTGCCCTTTTTAATAAGTTAACAAAATATTTCACAAAAATACTATGCGAATTTGGTGCCTTTAATACAACTTATGTCTTTTTTACAGGTTGTTCTAATTTTTGGGATATCGGGAGCCTGCAGAACCGTGGAATTGACAAACTTGACAATAGAAAATGTAGAAAAACATAACAAATTACTACTCATAAAACTGCCTAACACGAAAACTAAAATTGACCGGTCATTTGTTGTGCATGAAGAATTTGCAAATTATGTTGAAAAATATCAAGCTCTTCGGCCTGAAAACGTGGATACAAATCGTTTTTTTTCTTAATTACAGTAAAGGAAAATGCCACAGACAAGTAATAGGAAAAAACAAACTTACAGGCATGCCAAAGCAAATAGCCACATATTTAAAACTGAGTAACGTAGAGTTATACACCGGGCATTGCTTTCGCAGAACATCAGCGACTCTATTGGCTGATTCGGGAGCCAACCTCACTCTGTTAAAAAGGCACGGCGGCTGGAAGTCCAGCAAAGTGGCCGAAGGTTATATCGAAGATTCGGTGGCAAACAAAAGCAAAATTACTTCTAAAATAACAGAAAATATAAACTTGAAATCGCCACGTCAAAGCACATCATCTGAGCCATTTTTTAATGAAGAAAATAGTACCAGTCAACTGCCGCCATTTACGATGCAAGAACCTCAAGTCACTCAAACTCAAGTCTTATCATCACAAACTCATATTCAAACTATAAATATTCCTAAAAAGAACGTGACCATATCTCTTACAAATTGTAATAATTTTACTATTAATTTTAATTAAATACACTTTTTTTCTTCTTAATAAATGTTCATTGAAACCTGCTGTCTTGTTGTTTACTTACCTCACAATCGATATGTAAAGCAGAGTATTTATCTCGGGCGTAAGCATCAATTGCATACTCGGGTTAATTAGCGCCTTCGCTTCGCTCAGGCGCCAAAAACCTCGTATGCAATTGATGTCATACAGCCCTTGGTTAATAATCTACTATTACAATCTGCTCGTATAGTAATGTCTATGATCTGCTCCTACAATTTGATATCATTATTGGATTCCAAGGAGAAAAAAAAACACGAGTCGCTTAATTCCTACTTCGCAATTAAGACGCGAAATGATTTTAATTTTTGTTAACAAGAAACTTAAATAAATAATAAATAATTATTTTTAAATAATACGTAAAACAGACTAACCAGAAAATTTAATTAGAAGCAACCCAAATTAAATAAAAATATTACCTAGGTCGCTGCCGTAGGGGAGGGTCTCCAGCATGCTGGCACAAAATAAATACATACAAAAGGCCTACTCCATATAAACAACGATTTCGGGCACACGCACACATAGACGCCAACGTACGACGATCTCGGTACGGTAGACTCGCGCACTGGCATTCGACCGAATCCTGCCGAGATCCTCGTACGTTGGCGTCTATTTGTACGAGCGCCTAAAATCGCTGGTTGTATTCAATTTATTCAATTCAGTTTATTTATTTCAGTTGTATGTAGGTGGCAGAAGGTATTTATTTTGTGATGCTGGTGGCGTTACTCTGTTTGATTACAAGGCTAATCACCAGAAGATCACCAGAAGCGTCGACCAGGTGCGAGGATATATCTTGGAATAGTCGACGCTCAACTGGTCCCCATGGCCTAAGGCGCAAGCCAGATAGAAGCGGCGCGGCGCGCATCTGGCGCGCCACCGGCGCGCGTCTCGATGCCTTTCCAATGTTCTTTCATACAAAATGTAGGAGAAGGACGTGGTGCAAAACAGTTAGAAGAGGTGCGCCACGCCCGAGCCGTTTCAGTCTGGCTTGCGCCTAAGGGTTTCCACTCCAAAAAATTAAATTTATATAGGTAATTGACATGAACTTAAGGGGGAACGTTTCGAGCTCGGTGCAAAATGCACAACTTATGATTGTCTTTCTTACTATTGCATAAAAAGTACTAAATAAATGTGATATATGGCATTTCGCGACCATTGTTTAGTGTCAATTAAGCTTTTCTACCAAAATTTTGTAATTTTATGTATTACGTTGTAAATGACGCAATTCTGCTAAAAACTCCTGATAATTATTTAACAATAGTCGCAAAATAGGATGAAACTATTTTATTTCATACATTTTATTTTAAAATAAGGTAAACAAACTTATGTTATGCACTTTGCACTGAGCTCGAAACGTTACTCCTTAATTTGTTATTTCCTTGCGGTGGTAGTGGTCCGGAGGCAAATTTATTTCTATCATAGTTTTCACTCCAAAAGGCACGAATATGTAAGTTTATGCTCTAAATAAGAGCTCCTTTTTTTCTGATTTACATCTACACCTACAGGCGTATGAAAAGCAAAGCGTGTGAAAATTTTTGCGAGAATCGCCGTCAAGAGTTATTGCGCATTCGCAATATCAGTCATTAGATATTTGTTTAAAGTTTGATAAATGCCATGCGATGTGACTTTATTACATTTTAGTAGCCCAACCTTAATATTTTTTGTATGTTTTTCCCGTTTTTATTTATGAACTTATTTCTTCATTGCATTATGTATATATAATATTTTTATATTTTAATTCCTAGATTCCTCTATTTTATTTATTTATTTATTTAAAAACTTACGACTATCATTTATTTATGCAGGTGTATATTTTATTTCCCGTATTATTATATATATTTTTTATATTCTAAAGATATATATTATATTGTTAAAATTAACTTTGACGTGTAGAAAGTATACTTTATGTATCTTTTTTGCAAAAATAAATATTTTGATTTAATTTGATTTGATTAGTGACTAAATCTCATCAAATAAAACCTTTGTAATATAAAGAATGTTCACTATAAGTTTTCAATCAAAACGTCAATACATATCCGTACAAAATCCCTTTTAAAATCACCTGCAATCTGTCTTCGCAATTTTTGCGCACGTGCCAGAATTGACGGCCTGGAAGATATCGCTATTAGCAATATTGTACACCATGTTTATTTGTTTCTTTTATCCTTAAGAGTATACATTACTCTAAGATTTTATCTGTCTATCATATAAGTTTTGTAAATGTGCAAAAAGTGTAATGACTTATGAATAAATAAAACATGCAGTCATTTCCTAATCCTCCTAACTTTTCACACCTACAACTACAATAGGTCTGAAGCCAGCCAGAACCAACTCGGTCACTTTTGGCTACCCTTAAGACAGTCTTTAAAGGCAACTCCACAGGACATAAACATAGATAAAACAAAAGGAAGATACGGTACCCCAATTCTCACGCGCGGCCCTGCAAATATAGGCCCAAACGGCCCAATGGGCCTGTTTTGTGTAGCTTGTCTCGCTCGCGCCACTGTCAAAGCTTGTCGCTCTATCTCTATCGTTCGGTGGCGCTTGGACCATTTTACAGTTGACGATAATAAGAACGTACCGCATCTACCTTTTGTTAATATCAATATCAATGGACATAAAACAAAAAAGAAAAACTCGAGCAAGGGTCGTGTTCCACTGCAGCCCTGAGCTATTTTAGCTCACTTATCTTTCGCAAAGTTAATGAGCTTTGGGCCAACGTCACGAGTTACCGTCACGAGTTTTCTGTACTAAAACCTGCTAATTTTACAATTATATAAAACCAAAAATAGCTTCTATTCCGAAGCAATACAAGTCTCGCCCGCTAATCTTAAAGCTAAGGGTAAGTTTGTCGGTGTATAAAGTAAGTTTCCCATTGCAATTAATTCCAAGCCCAACTCAAAATTGGACTTTGTCTCTACAACTCTACATTCCTCGGTAATTATTTTTGATGGTTTCTAATGGGTATCTACCGTCAATCAGGAATTGGGAAAAGTTTTGCACTACCTTATGCAACTTAATAAGGTTATTTTTTGTAAATAAAAATCAATTTGCGTTTCAAAATAACGAAATTAATATTTATAAAACATTGTAAAACTTCTTAAAAAGTGTAAATAAATATTATACAGATCACTTACAAATTTTGTCTTGTAAATAGTATATTTCCCCTAAACTTTGGGTGTCGCTACAAAACTGATGAGTTGTTTTTTATGCAGATGCAACGATATATGTGACAACACCGAGCGAACGTCGTCATCCCAAGTGTTAAATAAGGTCCCCAGGATGAAGAAAAACGAAATATTTCGGTGATTCAGTAGCCTTTTACTAATAAATTTTGATATGATTTTCGGCACAACATTTGTACAGGAAAGAAAATGGTAAAGTGAGAAGGATGAAGTAGCAGAGACAGCTGTCAGATGACAGCTGCGTTCCGATATTAAACTTACGTTCAACATGCTCCCAGCACAAAAATATGCAATGTAATGCAAAAATTACAACAGAGAAATATTAGATTTATACAAAACAAAATTTTGAGAATTTTAAGTCAATGCAAAGATCTGATTTGATGGGAATTTAAAGTTTAAAAATCCTATTTGAAGTTATGTAATAAATTAAATGGGGCATGTGATTACAAAATATAATATGCTACATACATAATCAAGTTGCAAAACAAACAGAGTATAAGTTACATTTTAGTTGAGTGATATTAAGTTACTCGATTTAGTAACAAAAAACAAGAAAAATAATTAAATGTTTTCTTGACAGACTAATTTGAAAACTATTAAACAAAAAATAGAGACAAGTTTTCTTGACAGACTTGTTTGAAAATATTAAACCAAAAAATAAAAACAAGTTTTATTAAGACTAATTTGAAGATTGACTTTCGATTGGTAATCGGATGATCCTACTAAAAGATCTTCGTACGGTCCCCGATGAAGTCTGGATGTCTGCGACGCGAACAATCTTGTCCTTGCCCGGATGAATAGAAGCAACGCGTCCAGTCTTCCACAGCATAACCGGTGCGCCAGGATCACGCAGAAGCACAAGATCGCCCACTGCGATGGACTGCCCCTTGGATGCTCGCCACTTGCCCCGCTGCTGCAATTGGTTCATGTAGTCCCTTGACCAGCTTCTCCAAAAATCTTGCCGCAACTGTTGCAGAAGTTGAAAATACTTTAATTTGTATTCAGGGACATGGGAATAGTCCCAATCTGGCAGTCCTACGAGAGGGCGCCCTATAAGAAAATGAGCCGGGGTTAGGGCGGAAATGTCATTGGGATTGTCACTAAGGGGAAAGAGAGGGCGGGAATTAAGTATAGCTTCAATCTGACACAAAATAGTGCTAAATTCCTCAAATGTTAGAAGAGCATTAGAAAGAATACGCTTCAAATGATGCTTACAGCTGCGAACAGCTGATTCCCACAGACCACCCATGCTCGGTGAAAAAACGGGCTGGAAGTGCCACTTAATACCATCGTTTGCCAGCTGAGAAGCGATGTTATCATTCTGATCTATAAGAAATTTAAATAATTCGCTTAACTCACGTGCTGCTCCTTGGAAATTTGTTCCATTGTCTGAAAATATCGAGTTCATTTTACCTCTCCTTGCTACAAGCCTACGTAAAGCTGCCATAAACGCATCCGTAGAGAGATCTGTAACCAATTCTATGTGAACTGCCTTCGTACACATACAAACAAAAATACAGACATAGCATTTAGAAGTCTTGCAGCCGCGGCCCCTTCTGTCACGGACATAATAATGGCCAGTGTAATCTACACCGACTGAAATAAAAGGAGGTGCAGGCATAACGCGAGGTTTAGGTAAATCCCCCATAATAGGATGTGCTGCAGGAGGATTATGTTTATAGCACGTTAGACATTTGTGCAAGATCTTACTTGCCAGAGCCTTTCCATGTATGGGCCAGAATTTCTGCCTTACAAGAGATAATAACAGCTGTGGTCCAGCATGAAGGTATTTTAAGTGATAATAACTCATCATTAATTCGGTGAAAATATGCTTAGCGGGTAGCAAAATAGGATGCTTCTTATCATAATTAAAATCAGATAAAGATAATCTACCTCCTACCCTAAGAATATTATTTTTATCCAGAAACGGGTTAAGTGGGGTAAGATTACTACTAGGTGAAATTGGTTTGTTGACCTGTAATTTGGAATATTCTTCCGGGAAGCATGCTTTTTGTACTAATTTGACCAAACAGTGCAAAGCGCTTTCTAATTCAGTAGATTGGAGACAAGTCTTGATAGCGTTTTGTGGATTCTTACAGTTACGTTGAAACCGAAGCAGCCACGCAGTCACTCTCAACAAAGTGTTGTAATTTGAATAAAGTTCAAAGAATATGTTGCCACATTCGTTATTATTCTGCAAGGAAATATTGCATAATAATTTATTAGTATTACGTTCAGGGGAAATTGCATTAGATGGCGCCACAATTTGAGATTTTTCATATATTATTGGTTCATAAGGCTGAAATTTGGTTTCAGGCTCTGTACTAACAGATGGCGCTGTAAGCGAAGGCCATAGTTCACAAGGGTTTTTCAGGAAGGTCGGGCCAAACCACCAAATGTTGCACTTTGATAGTTTTGCTGGCTCCACACCTCTAGATAAAACATCAGCTGGATTGTCAGCAGAAGGAAGCCAACGCCAAGTATCTGGCTTGGTTAAAAGTTGAATTTTCTTTACACGGTTAGACACAAATGTTTGGAGTTTAGAAGGACAAATTTTTATCCAGCAAAGTACAACATTGGAGTCCGTCCATAGATAAGTTCGGCAATCATGCCATTTAATGGAGCCTCTAACTTTATCCATCAAAATGGCTAACAACAAAGCTGCACAGAGCTCAAGTTTGGGAATCGTTTGCGACTTTATGGGAGAAATTCTACTCTTTGAACATAGAAGTCTAGTTGAGATATAACCTTTGGCATCGATGGTACGGATATAAATACATGCCCCGTACCCTTTCAAAGATGAATCCGAGAATCCATGAAGTTCTACTTCGACATGACTATCTAACTTGACATGTCTTTCTATTTCAAGCTCATTAAAATGATGCAATTGTGTGGTGAAGTTAACCCATAAATCGGAGACTTCCTTCGAAGGAACTTGATCCCATGGGATCTGGTCTTTCCACATTTGCTGGATGAGTAATTTAGGTATCAATATACAAGGTCCTAGCAATCCTAGAGGATCAAAAATACTAGAGATTATTGATAAGATTTCTCTCTTTGTAACTTTCGGTTTTAGTTTATCTAGATTAATTTGAAATTTCAATTTATCATCAGCTGATGACCATACTAAGCCAAGTGTCTTACTCTGATCATTATCGAATAGATGAGGTATAGATTCAGACTGATGATCCTTAACACTATCAAGAATCTCAGTACTATTTGACTTCCATTTTCTTAGATGAAATGAGGCTGTACTTAATATCTTGTTGACTTCAGTGACAGTTTGACTTAAATCAGCCTTATTATCGCTAGACGTATTTAAATCGTCAATATAAAAATCTCGGTTAATAACAGAAGCCGCCTTTGGGTATTTTTCTTCAAAATCGATTGCCAACTGTTTTAGACAACGAGTGGCCAAAAAGGAACCTGATGTGGTACCATAGGTTATTGTATTTAAAGCATATACTGAAATTGGTTCAGATGGGCTTTCTCGCCAAAAGATGCATTGAAGGTATCGTTGGTCTGGGGAAATCCACACACAGCGGTAACATTTTTCGATATCAGCGCACACGACATATTTGTGTACTCTGAATCGCAATAAAATTGATATTAGTTCATCCTGAACAATGGGACCTGAATACTGCAGGGAATTTACGGAATAACCGGAATCAGAGTTGCAAGACCCATTGAATACTACTTGGAGCTTAGTGGTAGATTTATTTACATTTAACACTCCATGGTGTGGGAAAAAATATTGTACGAGCCCTAAGTCATCAGATGATAGTCTCGTCATGTGACCTAAGGCCTCATACTCCTTCATGAATTCTAAGTACATTGATTTTAAAGCAGGATTTTTGTTGAGTTTAGTCTCTAAATGTTTGAATCTTTGCAATGCCACCCTACGTGAATCACCGAGATATGAAGTAGGTAATTTGAAGGGGATACTAACAACGAATTTGCCATCAGAAGCACGAGTTGTGGTGGAAGCAAATATTTCTTCACATTTTTGATCATCATCTGACAAATCCATGCTTTTATTAGTACACTCCTCCAGTTCCCAGAATTTATTTAGTTGAGAGTTTAAAGTAAGGTTGCATCTTACCTTGACTTTAGAATTTTGGTGGTCTGTGTTAAATGGTCCTGAAATGACCCATCCTAGTTTGGTTTTTTGTAGAATTGGTAGGCCCTCACCAAGGCGATACTGCCCAATGCAAAGTAGGTCGTAGAAGAGTTGAGCTCCAATAATTATATCAATATCAGATGCAGTATTATAGTTTTCATCAGCCAGCTTGATGTGCTGTGGAAATTTAAATAGATTTCGGTTACTATCGGTTAGAGTCAAAGAGGATAATTCGCATATTTTGGGAACTATCAGACAATTTAGGTTGGTTTTAAAAGAAGTTGTTTTTGATATTAGTGACAAGTTACACTGTTTGGTTATATTCGATGATTTGTCGTTAATTCCCAAGACCAAAATATTGGTAGATTGAGTGGACAAGTCCAACCCGAGTCGGCTTAGAGCGGCCTGGGAGACAAAATTAGATTGAGATGCCGAGTCAAGCAAAATTTTGCATACTTGTGGCTGTCCCTTACTGTCAAGAATATTAACTTGAGCTGTAGATAAAAAGACATGAGAGTCATTGGTAATGGGCTTGGTTGAATTCAACTTTGATACCATTGAAATGGTATTCTCCGAAGAGATTGGTAGATTTTTGCTGTCACTTACTGTCGCTGGATAAGTAGTGGCCGCATTATTGGTGATAGGTTGCTTGCTAAGATGCAAGAGAGTATGATGACGACTTTTGCATACTCGGCATGGGCTGGCTCGGCAAGTCGGCAACAAATGATTGGATCTGAGACAATTAATACATAGTTTCATACGCTTAACCTCGCGTATGCGTGCACTTACTTGTAGGGCCAAGAATTTTTCACATTGATTGATGAAGTGACCAGCGTTGCAATATGGACACGTAACCCGTGGTTCTCCGTCTGCTTTTCTAAGACCCGCGGCTACAAATGTCTTCTTAACGCTTTTCTGCTGCATGCCGGATGTTGCAAAATCTTTCGAGTCGAGGGTCTCGAGTAGATCGGCTTGCCTCTTGATAAAATTCCTGAAATGCTGTAACGAAGGCAGTTCATTAGAATGGTCACCAGTTTCCTCCCACTTTTTTTGCATTCTTTTATCTAATTTGTTTAGCAGAAGAAAAATTAAAATAGTATCCCAGTCAGCTGTTGGGACATTAAGTTTAGAAAGTGCACGCAAGTGTTTCGAAATTGAATCACAGAAATTTCTTAGGGACTGACTTGTATTAGTCACATTCATGTCTACCAATAGCGCCTTTAAGTGATTGTGCACCAAAAGATTTTTGTTATTAAAGCGTTCACATAAAATTTTCCATGCTATGCTATAGTTTTCCTCGGTTTTGTCAATATCGCTTATCACTTCAAGGGCAGTGTCCTCAAGCTGACCGATGAGGTAGTGGAACCTTTCAATGCCCCTCAAAGACATATTTTTGTTAATCAAGCTATCAAACGTGTCCCTAAATTCCAGCCAAGTATTGGCATCGCCATTAAAAATTGGTAGGGATATATCGGGGAGCTTTACCCGGCTGACAGATTCAGAAGAAGCACTTGCCTGAGGCATGGTTTGAGGTTCCGTCACATATTTGGACAATAAATATTTAAACTTTGACAATACCTCGAAATACGCGTCCTCAAATTGACTTCTTTCCTGTACCTGTTCCTCGATATTCTCAGACAAGAGCTCAATTTTGTGTTGCACTGCCTCAAATGAGCTATACATAGATTTTAGCTTAACTGTTCTGTCCCCCAGTTCCAGCACCTGCTCTGCAGACAAAGGTTCTGTTAGATTTACAATATATTTTCGCGATAATGTTACTCTGCCTTTGAAATAACTACGACTGCGAGTTAAGGCCGCCACGTCAGCTGGAATCGCCATGCTTTTTGGCGGTGCAGTCATTTTTAATTGGGGATTTAAATAGAATTTTTAGGTTAACTTTGCATGTAATAAAAGGTCAAATTATTAGATTTAACTGTGGCTAAGGATGGGGATGAAAGGGAATAGAAGGATACCAGCTCAAAATCAAATAGTATACGTATCCTCTCGTAGCCGCAGTATGGTTCTTCTGCACTCCGGAGCCCAGGCCTGCGAGGATCCTCTGCAGGCAGCGTGTTCAGGTTGATAATCGACTTCTACTCGACGATTTCACGACGTCGACGTGCTGAGATGACGCTCGGAACCAAACCTTTTGTTCGATTCTGATGATCACGATGACGACGTACCAAATCCGCAATTTATTCTCCGATCGTCGATTATTTCCAAAAAACTAGGGGTCACCATGTTAAATAAGGTCCCCAGGATGAAGAAAAACGAAATATTTCGGTGATTCAGTAGCCTTTTACTAATAAATTTTGATATGATTTTCGGCACAACATTTGTACAGGAAAGAAAATGGTAAAGTGAGAAGGATGAAGTAGCAGAGACAGCTGTCAGATGACAGCTGCGTTCCGATATTAAACTTACGTTCAACACCAAGTCTGTGGAAAACAGGCCTTGTTTACTACAATAATTATAGTAGATCAAGCGGAAAGGAATTAAATTTTGTAAATAAAATAAAACCTTTGGAAAACGTAAAATCTCGTCATGCATTTTCATTTAAGTCTTATTTTCTTTCAACTAAACTAAGAATAAATACATATAAAAGTAGATTAATTATACTGGGAAGGTAATAATAATAAATTATCAATTGCACCCGAGATATTCAGGCGCACGAGCGAGCGAAGCGAACAACGGTGCTTATAGTTCGAGGGTGAAGTTGTTCACTTGCAGCCGAGTTGAACACTCTACTTTCCATCACTAATGCGAGGAACTAAAATATAAATAAAATAAAGAATAACGAATTAAATTTTAATACGATCTGCTTTCATTGTTTGCTTCTAGGTATGTACACGTATGTAGGTCTGGAACTAACAAGCAGATTTTGAAAAAATTTTCACTGTTGTAATGAGTAGACTCACCGGTTGGGTAGTGTAAAATTAAATATTATTTGTGGAAATGTACAAGTGTTCAACAATACCGTAGACAAAGGCTACTAAGGTCACTTTGGTCAGCCATTGGATCCTAGGTGTTTGAGGCAATACGAGAATGATTATAAGATCAATATGTAACATATCCCCGATCGATATCATATTATTTATTGAGAGAAAGGAGAATTGTTTTAAAAACTTCATAATGTTGTCCTAAAAAAGTTTATTAAAACTGTTATAAAATATAAACTACAGGACCTCAATTCCTTAAAACAATATCTTAAATATAAAATGTTTATGTAGACTAAAGGTAAGAACACGTAAGAAGACAACAATTATTCACAAGTATGTGCTGTCGGTGAGAATTGTGCAGAAATGCGTTTTACGCCCTTATTGCACTGGTAATAAAAGCGAAAAATTGTCTCTGGAACTTTCTCCGACAGTACTTAAAGCAATTAATCTAAAGAAATAATTGTAACAACAGTGCTTACAAGCAAAATATAACCTAGGGAAGAAATAGAGGTATACTTTGGACGGAATTTGACTTACGGCTGCGGCTGAACTGCGACCCACTGGTTTAGAGGATACCTCGCAAAACCATGTTTCATTTTTCTTCCTTGTTTGAAGTATAAATAAAATAAAATAAAAAAGTACTTCTGCTAAGAATATAATGCACACTCTTTTTGAAACAGAATATTCAAAGTCGTCCAATTTTGAGAAATAAAAAACAAAGAAGGCTTTAAAAACATTCATGTCATAGTTCAAGATTATTTGAGCAAAACCCGGTAAAAACCGTACACATTATTAACGGATTAAAATCTGTATAAGGTTTATTAAAGTTTGAAACGAACAAATATTTCATACAGCCTTTAGTTTATTTTTGAATAATTAGGGCTAGCGCGCACTACGATTTTTACTTTTGCGACACGATTTTAAAATCGCGCTCTAAAAAATCGCAGAGACTACGGTGCGCGCACTGCGATACAAAAATCGGTGATCTTTGCAGTTGCACCATGGATTTCGTACAAGTTGCTTATGTTCATTTACTACTTCGGAGGATCAGAAGAAAGAAGAAGAAAATCCGTCAATACTGGATACATCCTTTTACAGCGGATAGAATTATAAATGTTTTCTTTTATCTGAAATGCCATGAACTTCGGATGTATCCCAAAAAATTCTTTGCCTATTATAGAATGGAAATTCAAACATTTGACAGATTAATGAGAATTGTTAGACCTCATATTGAATACAAAAATACTAGATGGCGAAATGAAATCCCAGCTGAAGAAAGGCAATCGCGACGCGAGCGGTCGCAGTAAAATGTGACAAATCACAGTTTTAAAATCGCTGCGATTGCATTGCATTTCTGCGATTAAAATATCGTGCGACAAATCTCAGTACGCACTTAAATTAAGGGCTTGTATTGGGTCTTTCAACGGTTTTTGTTTTAATATGCTGAGTCAACTACGTAACTGATCAATGTAAAACTTGGACACGTGTTTTTTCAGACCTTTGTCTTTCCGTTGTCAAGTCGGTTACCTAATTGGACACATTTCGCTCGATAGATTTTATTTTTGAAAATGATGCCTTTTATTATTTCGTTTTATGTCTAAACGGCTTGAGTTTTATGTCTGAAATTACTGCTATAACAAGAAAACATGGTTTATTTTCCAATGTCAGGTGGAAAAACTCCTGCATCAAATACTTTTTCTTCAAATCCAGAAACCCCTCCAAAATTCACTGATTTTGCGTGCCGCCAGAGCGCGAAGCGAGCATTCTAATGTAGACTTTCTGACAACATACTGAAGTTCAAAATCGCTCAGTAAGATTATCGTGCACCATTTTGACTTTTCCGTCCCTCTCGCACTGAGTGTTTTTGTGCATGGAGTAACAGTTGTCGATGCAAGCGCGACTTTTAAGTCGCTTATTGATATGAGTTCTGCTTTAAAAAAAAATACTTAAACTCCTTATTAGCTCGCACTGCATGCAACATGAATGTAACGGGGCGGTCGCTGCGGATGACAAGTGCGAAAAAACCGTGCTTTTTTAAATAAAATTAAATAAATTTCCATGCGTCTGGAAGTTTGTAATTTTTCATACTGTGTCGATAAAAACTGAAGCAGTAATATTGTTGCAAGCTGGACAAAAACCGATAAATAAAGTTGAATTTAATTTTTTTTCCTTCACTTTGTATTAAAATAAAATTCATACAAAATCGCACCACTCTTCATATTACTTAGGTGTATTTTTCTTATATTAAAAATGGTATAGTTACCGTATAAAATGGTGACAAAGTCATTCAGTTCAAGGTCATTGGTGCAGAGAGAAGCTTCCAGTCCAGTCGCAAGCCGCAGTCGCAAGCTGTTTCGTCTCAAAAGTCTACATTTAGCTACTTTTGCGTAAATAACAGGAATAGGTAACAAATACTAAACAAGTCAAAATTATGTTAGTAAAGAAGTATGAATTTAAAGTTCTTTTCTGGCATTGATTTAGTGCTTACAAACTTTCATCTGAGTTTGAGATTACGGGATCTTCAAAGTCCTCAGTCCCAAGTTCCTGGTGATAACCGATTTTTTTTATCATAAATCAGAAAAGCTACTGAAAATACTTACCTACCCTACCCGCAAAATACCACTTTGTTGATTGAATCGAAAATAAAACACTCTCAAAAATAATGATAATGCCTTTTTGTTAAAAGAACATTAAAATAATTAGGGAATATAAAAATAACCAGGGAATATAAAAATTATAAGTAAAAATAAAATGGAGTAATATAATACGGAACAAAATACAAGCATGCTATATTTTATTCGCAAGAACAAAGATTTTTTTTCTTAAATTCTGACAGTAAAGCATACAGAAAATAAAACATGATACACTATCTACATCATTTCAAATTATCAAATTAAATATAATGAACTGATTAAAATAACATAATTTTTTGCGTAATCAATTAAAAACAATATGCAAAACATGGTACAGTACTCCCAAACTTATAATGCGCATACGAATCTTCGCCACTGCTCGGCAAAGTTCGTATTTCCCTACACTTTCTATACAAGCAGTAAGGTCACGTGGTACGTCCGGTCGCTCGGCTATAGATTTCTATGCGCATTATAACTTTGGGCGTACTGTAAACTAAGAGGACTTGCAAGACGCCGACGCTACTCCACACTCCATTCCGCACAACTGAAATATAACTCAAAAAACGCTCAAACGATTTCTATAAACTCTGGTTTAACATAAATAGGCTCATAACCATTGAACCAACTCTTCTTCTTGTAATAAAACGGCATACTCACATATTCTCTGTCCGAGTCGAATATGGTGGGTAACTGAGTTGACTCAGGTTTTGGAGACTCAGGTGTTGGATCTGGAGCTGCAGAGGGCTCCTCGACGGAGATATGCCAGGTCTCGTAAAGGTCTTTCCGGGGACCCACAGACTTCATTGGATTTACGCGGCAGTTCTCTTCAATCCATTTTGGTTCCTTATCAGATGGTGCTCTGAAAAACATATTTTTTGCTGAGGAATTTTCATGTTATATTTTTCTTTACTCGTTTGTCCTCTTGATAGCCGTTCATAAATTAACAATTTCGTCAGGTTCCGACACTGACAGCAGGATAGCGTTTATAATTTTCAAAACGTGCGACAGAGATGGCATTAGAACCCGTGTCGAGACCCCGAATTTATGAACGCAGCCCTGAATGGGAAGGCACCAAAGTTTTCGTTTTTGTATCTTTGGCCAGATTTAGGTGATATTCTGTTTTCCAAATAAACTGAAAAAGTCTGTAAAGCGCATTTGATCCATATTCATGGTTCCACTAATGCACTTAGAAATGTGAACTCTGAAAAAACGCTTTTTTTGCACTCCTAAATATAATGTCTTCTAAGATTATTTTTAATTTTCCCCAGGGTCCTGATTATTTTAGCCCCTGCATGTTAAATTTCATCTAAATTTCCCTGCGAATCCTGCGGTTCGCCTTGGAAAGACAGAACTCGGAGAAAATTACATAGATACATAAACTTTAATGGTTGACTGGCGACGGGCAGTGGCGTCACTGGTGCAAGGGTTTTGGCACCGCGCTCACCAACCCGCCTGCCCAGCGTGTGTGAGTATGGGCATTTCTTCCAGGAGGACTGCCAAGAGTGGCGAAATTCTGGAAAGGCCTATGTCCAGCAGTGGACGAAACAGGCTGATGGATGGATGGATGGATAAACTTTAATTATTAATTACATGGAATTGTGACAGTTCTAGGAAAGGGATGGAGTTGTCCAAAAAAGCGAGATGGACTGTATCGTTTCTCCTTTACTTGTAGAGCTCCATCCCTTTCATTGAATAGTCACAATTCCATGTAATTAAAAATTAAAGTTTAGTTATTTTTTTCCATCATATTAAAAGATTAACTTGTACATTTGTCTATGATTATACGTACAGTGGAGCCCACATCAAGCTATACACATTGAGTATAAGCTGACCTCTCACTGTACGGGAATACTATACAATGAGAGGTCAGCTTATACTGAAAGTGTTTAGCTTGATGTGGGCTCCACTGTACATTAGGGTGTGTCATTTTTCAACTTTTTTCGATTTTCATTATGTAATAATGAAATTATTTTGCAAGAATTTATAAAAATAAAAAGCTCAACTAAAATTTAAAAAAAATATTGGTCGACATCTTCTGCTCGCTCATTTGATCCAAAGTTATACAAAATGTATGGGAGAAGAAAAATGTTTTTTCGTCCTTTATATTTTTTGTATTTCATAAAAAAATATTATAAAAATATTCGTCTCTTAACATGTCTCAGATAAAATAAAAACTGCGTAAATTCACAGAATTTCTAATTGGGGGCATTTATAACAGTTTTTTTTTCGTAGGACTTCAGAAAGCAACATAGTTTTCTTGACCTATTTTTGATGAATTACAGACACGAGGAAAAACCCAAGAAATATATAAAAAAATAATTTAAAAAAAAAAAAATTTCTTCCGTCCATTTTTAAAGACTTTGAATCAAATGAGCGAGCAGAAGATTCAGTCCAATATTTTTTATTTGAGCATTCTTGAGATTCTTGCAAAATAATTTCACTATTACATAATGAAAATCGAAAAAATTCGAAAAATTAAACACCCTAACGTATATACACGCTGTTGCTGATTTCAGTTGTGAATTGAATCAACATATTATTGTTACGACATGTATCCCCGAGGGGGTGTCAGAAGTGTTCCCAAGTGTGAAACGTGAAATGCAAGTCACAGTCCACACTTGATACACCCACTTTTCACTGACGACTACTACATCCCAAACGTATTGAGCGGTGAGCACTATCGCAGTACTTCGGGCACAAATCCGAAGCACGCAGACCGAACACAAATTATTTTGCACCGCAGGGATTGAACCCACGACATCTGGGTTAGCAGGCAAGCGCTCTACCACTCGACCATAAAGGCGATCTTGACTACCAAACTAATATTCACGTAACAAAAAAGACTCAAGTGGAAGAGCCGCCTCACCTCACGATACTGCTCAAGTCGTCAGCTTTATAAATCATCTGTGTGTTAGGATCGTAAAAACCGTCTCCAGTGTCGTAGTACCCTGGCGGTATCTCACGAGTTGGTTGTTCAGCCGTCAGGTAGGAGCGGCCGGCCGGCTGGATACCTTTCTCGTATTCCACCGAGAATCTGGTAAGGCAGAGGGACAATTTCAGTGCTGTGATGATACCAACATCAGAAAATTTATGTTATTGAGAGCCAGCTTAAAAATGGTTTTAATTAATGTGCCTGATGCATCGTTCTCTAGGGAACCGCTCCTAAAAATGAAATTAAAAAAAAAACGGAACTCTTATAGAATGACAATTTGGTATCTGTCTGTTTGTCAAGACCCTTATAATTATGTTGACACTAATCTGCTAGAAGTCTACAGACCATTAAATATAAGAAATAAGAAGTCTCTTGACTTGACTTAGGAAATGGTAGCATTTTTTTTTTTTTTGTTAATTGTTTTACGGCCCTGGATTCTTGTCCTTTTGAGCCATTCGTTTGTTTATTTTTCAAATAGCATTTCGTTTGTCTTTTCACAATTTATCCACTGTGTTTTTAATATAATTAAAAAGCGGCATATAGAATTTTGGTTCAGCTAATAAGTCTTGAAGTCGCGTAGGAACATCGCCGTCATCACAGATTTTTTCCAGTTCTGACACAAGTATTAGTCTGTGAATTCCAAAATTTGGGCAGTTAAAGATGATGTGATCCAAATCGGCATTTATAAAGTCACAGTAATTACAGGAGGAATCTTGTATTATGTTAAGTCTTTTTAAGTGAGAAGGAGTTCTGCAGTGGCCAAACCTCATACGGTTTATTGTGGTAACAAAATTTCTGTTATCTATCTGTTTATTTTTGTTGTACCATGGTATACCGGGCGGGCTTTTCTGTATTTCAGCATACCATTTACCCTTTTCTTGGCTTAATGACGTCCAACATTCCTTCCACAGTTCTTTTATTTCTTTATTTATTTGTAGGTTATAGTCAGTGTAAGGGACTTTCAATAATGAGGAGTGGTCTTCATCGTATGAGCCTCTTGCTGCTCTGTCCGCTTCTTCATTACCTGTGATGCCTTGATGGGATGGCACCCCACATGAAACTTACATGAATTTCCTTCGTTTTTAGATTATATATTATTTGCCTAATTTTATATGTTATGTAGTTAACATTGTATTTAAACACCATATTTTTTAAAGCTGATATAACACTCTGGGAATCTGTTATTATTAATACTTCAGAAACACTTATTTTAGTAATATGTAGTAATGCCTGGTAAATAGCATAGCACTCGGCCGTAAATATACTACAATCATTGTCTAACTTACAACACACTTTAAATTTGAGTTGTGGGTCATAAAATGCAGATGTAACAGAGTTAAAAGTTTTTGAACCATCTGTAAATATTTTATACTGTTTTTTTTTGTCCTCCATATAATTAGAGAACTCAGTTTGATTAGCAACATTAGATGATAAAATTTCATATTTATTATTAATAAGTGCATTCAACTCAACATTATATAGAGGTAATGGAAAACATTTGTACATGTTGTTAGCTAGTGTTTTAATGTGTAACATAATTCTCAACATTCCAGGAAGTTGGCCTGCCAATATTTGTGAGCTACAGATATGAGGCTGATCAACCCTAAATTGTAGAGCAGCATTTGGAAGGAGGCTGTTAATTACCAGAGAATTATTAGAGGAGAGTAACTTTAGAGAATATCGTTCAGCAATTTGAAGTCGTCGCAAGATCAAAGGTAATATACAAGCTTCAGATTCCATTGCATAAATAGGTGTTGAACACATGGCTCCAGTAATTATTCTTAAAGCCTTATTCTGTATAACATTCAATTTATGAAGTAATTTTGAATTAGCATTCCAATAAGCAATTGAACTATAATCAAAGTGACTTCTCACTATACTTTTATATAACATGGAAAGTATTTTAGGATCAGATCCCCAATGAACCCCTGCTAGGGATCTCATTATGTTTAATCCTTTACATGCATTACCAATTAGGTAATTGATATGTGTGTTGAAATTCAATTTTTCATCAAGATAAATGCCTAAAAATTTCTTTTCTTTCAATAAAGATAATGGAGTATTGTTATAGATAATCATATTACTTAACTGATATGGCCTTTTACTATAGATTACCACTGCACTTTTATTGGCACTTATGGTTAGTTTTAGTTTATTAGTATAATAATTATTTACATTAGATAGTGCATTATTTAAATTATGTACAGCAATATTTACATCTTTGTGTGCAGTGTAAATTACAAGATCATCTGCAAACTGTAAAAACTTTATGTTCCTGTTAGTTATGTATTGAGACATTTGACAGGTATAAATATTATACAATAATGGGGATATTGTAGCACCCTGCATTGTGCCTTTGTAAATGCTGTGTGGCCCATAAATAATATTATTATATTTAACATACATGCTCCTGTCATATAAAAAATTAAAAAACCATTTACAGAGCTTCCCGGGAACTCCAATATCATCTAAGATTGAAATCAATATGGAAGGATTCAAGTTATCGAATGCACCCTGTACATCCAAGAATGCACATACAGTAGCAGAGTGACTATGTAGTGAATTATTAATGTCTGATATTAAAGTAGAAAAGCTTTCTAATGCACTCCTTCCTTTACGGAATCCAAACTGTTGCATAGGTAGGATGTTATTGGTTTCAACATAATAATCAAGCCTTATTTTAATCATATTTTCAAATATTTTGCCTATGCAAGATGACAATGAAATGGGTCTATACGAATTGTAATCATTGCTTGGTTTGTCAGGTTTAAGTATCGGAATAATACACTGAGATTTCCATTGCAAGGGAATACTTTGGCTAGACCAAAGTAAATTAAATAAATCTAATAAAACCTTTTGTGCATTGCTATGTAACCTTTGTATTAACATATAAGGAATGTCATCAAGTCCAGGAGTAGTATTTTTTCTGGAATTTAGGGTTATTTGAAATTCATTATATGTAAATGGTTCACAAAGAAACTTGCTTTTTTCAGTGCCACTTTTTGCAAAGATGTTATTTAAACTAATAATATCTATATTTTTTTCAGGTGCTAAAGCAGGTGCAAACTTTTCTATAAAGGAAGGAATCCATTCATCATTTTTTGGTGGCTTATTAATGGAAGCTCTCTTAAATCGTCGTATGTAATTCCATATGACAGAAATAGGTGTGTATCTATTGAATGACTCGCAAAGTTTACGCCATCCGTCTTTTTTCTTCTCACTAAGTAGTCGTTTTTTAAGTGCATCATATTTCTTATACTCTATATAATTTGTAATTGATGGATAGTATCTATAAGCATTTAAGGCTTCTTTACTTTTTTTACTGCTTCTAAACAGTCATCATCCCACCAGGGAACAGGTTTATGTAGTTTTACTAGTTTGTCTTTTTTACAATATTTAGGGATACATTGTTCTCTAATATTGTTAAGTATATCACAAAACTGATCATAACTATTTAAGGGGTTATCAGGATTTAAAACTAAATTATCAAACGCTTTTTCTGTTACAGATGAGAATTTGAACCAGTCTGCTTTATTGTAGAGGAATTTGTTTGGGGAATCGCCTACTGTATATTTTTCAACAGTAGTTTGGATATTAATAAAAGTAGGATAATGATAGCTTCCCATTGGATCGTCATGAACTGTCCAATGACATAGTGGAGCAACATTGGGAGATACACAAGAAATATCAATGCTTGATGGTCTAGCCGTAGCCGTGCCTACAGTTGTCAAAGATCCAGTATTTAACAGACATAGATCACTGTCGTCTAATAAGTTGAAGATATCTCTGCCTCGGGTGTTAGTACTGTGACAGCCGAATGCAACATGATGAGCATTAACGTCTCCTGAAAATAAGATTGGCTTTGGAAGTGTACTTATAAGATTCCTGAGTTTATGAACCCTTAAACGTGTTGGAGGTGGTGGACAATATGTACATAATATAGTTAGTTTACCTGCAGTTGTGTGTAAGGCAATAGCTACTGTTTGTAAGTAGTCATAAAAGGGTGTTTGTATAATATCAAATTTATAAGTATCTCTAATGAGAATACCTACTCCGTGATGTCCATTTTTCCCATTTCGGATTATGAAATGAAAACCAGGGATGTTTATTTTAGTCGAATCTTTTAGTCTAGTTTCGTTTAATAAGCAGACATCAACATTTTGATTATTGAGAAAATCAATCAGTAAAGGCTTTTTGTTATTTATACTCTGTATATTAAATTGACAAATTCTAATAAAATTACTATCCATCAAAGACAAGGGATTTTTTTAAAACTTCTTTAATGTTGTTGAATGTAAGTGGTTTGGGATTAGTAGAATTGCCCAGCTCAACAAGGGTTTTAATTAAGCTCGTTATAATGTCATCATTTTTTAAAATTCCTTCAATTAATTGTTTTTTATTAAAAGTTTCAGTTTTTTTTAATTGATTGTCAGTTTCCATTTGTTCAATTTTCTTATTAGTTTTATTTAAATGAGTATTTTTTTCATTAAACTGTTCCGTTCCTTTTTTGGTTTTATTAATTATTTCGGGTACTAAAGTCGGTTGTGGTCTAGGCTTTGGGAGAGCAGGAAATGAGTTATTTTGTAAAATATTAGCATAACTGCTTGAGTTTTTTTTCTTTTCTGCAATCTTTTTTTGTTTGATGGGACAATCTCTAGATATTGCTAGGTGAGAGCCTCCACAATTAACACACTTTATAATATCTTTATTGTCACATTTCGAGAAATGATGATCAGATGCGCAGATGCTGCATGTCTGAACACCTTTGCAAATCTTGGCACCATGATTAAACTTGAAACACTTGAAGCATTGCAACAAGGGTGCTACATACTCATTAACTTGGAACCTGTACAAGTCTAAGTAGACATACTTGGGTAGGACATTTGCGAGAAATGTCACGCTCACAGATTGGTATGGTTTGATTTCACCATTGACCTTGCGTTGAAACCGTCTAACACTTATTATTTCAGAATCTGCCTGCAATTTTCTAAATAATTCTTCGTTTGAAATAGTAGTTGGAACATATTTTAGGACCCCAATTTTCTCAACTGCTCTTGCTGGAATGTAAGTCTTGAAGCTGTACTTCTCTTGGAAATCCCCATTTTTTAGGAAGTTGTTGGCGTTATTTGCCTGGGTAAATATAACGGCTATTTTGTTAGCATTTACTCGATGTATTAAATGTATACCTTTAATTTCGCTTTGGAGTAATGTGTTTAATAAAGAGGGGTTTTTATTGCCCAACTTTTCTCCCTCTTTGGTACTTTCCAAGTATACCACAAATTCTGTATTTACCGAGTTTTCTGCAAAGACTCGTTTGTAACCCGGTTTAATAAAAGGTTTATACATACTTGTATCCGATATAAGTGCATAATTATTAGAAGATGCCTCTACATCAATCTCCTCCCTGCCTCTCTTTATTCCAGTATGGGTGGCGATATAATCCGGTGGTTTTTTACCCCCTGGGGGATCATCCCCAGGAGGGTCATTCATTCTGTTTAACACTGTATACACTAAACAAAGTTTTTATACTATTTATAAAGAAATATGTACAGCTTTTGACTATAAAACAACTTTTTGAAAATTTGTTTGAAAAAAGACGTCTTTATTTTTTGAAAGCCCGCCAAAAAGTCCGAAATGGTAGCACTGCAGATAATGTTGCCAATGGCTCACGTAGCATTCACCCTACTACATTTATAATATTTACTTAACTGCGTTTTTTAAATATTAATTAGATTACTCTTTAATGAAAGTAAAATGTACAGAATGAAAAAATCAAAATTATTAATTATTTATTGATTTGTATTTCGCAAACAATACGTATGATCTAATGGTATGTATATCTATACATGTATCTCCGTACTAAAACGGTATTTTTTTATTTCTTGTTGTAGTTCGACGAAATTTGTTCTAAATCGTGGAGCTCCCGTTTTTAGGGTTCCGTAGTCCGACAAGGAGCCCTTATAGTTTCGCCATGTCCATCTGTCTGTCCGCGGCTTAGCGCAGAGACTATTAGTACTATAAAGCTGTGATTTGGTATGGATATAAATATTAATCTCGCCGACTGGGGATGATCTTTTTTTTCTCGTCTATCCCATAGTGTGGGGTCTTGTTAGATAGGCCGTTTAAAAACATTGTGGGTGTGTGAAAACCATTTTCCGATTTAGGGATCCGTTGGCGAAATATTAAGCTTTAAAGTGAAAATTTTAGTTAGAGTAAAGCGTCCCCCCCCTGCCGGCCAAACGGTTGTTTATAGAAATGTGAAAAAATTAGTATATATAATGAATTTAAAAGGAAACTTTCACAGCTAAGTAGGCTTTACAGGATTACGAGTACAGGTCGCGCCAAACTTTTGGCCCCCTATAATGTATGGGACAAGAAGTTTGGCGCGGTCTGTATTAGTACACCAACATATATAGGTATGTACCGGGCAACTACGGAACCCTACATTGCACGTGGCCCGACACGCACTCGGCCGGTTTTTTACATTTTTGACGATTTTTTCCAGGCGACTTTTTGGAACGCTTTTTTCGAAAAGCCTGCAAAAGTGAATAGCTAATTATTATTTGCCTATAAAATTGGCTTTATGTTTAAAGCTGGAAACCCTATTTTACTAACCCGTAATGGCACTGACACGAGATCGAACCTGATCGTGCATTGTTTGCATTTTCTCTTTCACAAAAGGCGTAGGTACCTCTGCACTATTGTTCAATGGCTTTGGCAATAATAATACGTAAATTATCAAATATTTTTTAAAAATCGGTAAATGCTCTGTCCATCAGCCTGTTTCGTCCACTGCTGGACATAGGCCTTTCCAGGATGTTGCCACTCTTGGCGGTCCTCCTGGAAGAAATACCCATACTCACACACGCTGGGCAGGCGGGTTGGTGAGCGCGGTGCCGAAACCCTTGCACCAGTGACGCCACTGCCCGTCACCAGTCTATTTTTTATAAGGCCCAGCAATTGGGGATGGATATACCGCCATCCATCGGTCCCAGGCAATGGTGGGCCGCCTGGTTTTGCCTGAGAGCTGTTCTCTTACTCTCCCCCGAATAACTTCGGGAGGATTTCCGAGTAAGATGGTGGTACCTCCACAGTCGAGCCTGGCATCAGCTCTACCACCTGCTAAAACCTGCTTAATGCTCAGTATTAAGATTTAATGACCCTTCTAGTGATATTCGTATTTTTTTTGTGTTCCCTACAAACACAAGCCCAGCTCCGAGTCAATTGCTATAGGAAGTCAACATTCTATTTTAATTTTCGGATCCTCGGAATCCTCTCTATGAGGAAGCAATAGCTAGCCCATGGATTTCAGTGTTTTTAGACTGGCTAAAATAACACGATAACACATCTGAAAACTGCGACAGCAAATGCGGGATTGTTCCAGGATAAAAGTAAATAGATTTAAGGTGAGCCTCGTAGATTTTTGTTACCGGTAAGTAAATAAACAACAATTTTGGCACGTAGCAGCGTCGAAATTGAATTGCTGCGGAAATCTGATGAAATGCACTGACTAGGTAACAGGGGCGTACGAGTACATGGCTGGAAATATAGGCTACTAGCCTTTGCCCACGGCCCGACCGCGTTTTTTAGGGTTCCGTAGTCCGACAAGGAACCCTTATAGTTTCGCCATGTCCGTCTGTCCGCGGCTTAGCTCAGACTATTAGTACTAGAAATCTGTTATTTGACATGGATATAAATATTAATCACGCCGAAAAAATGGTAAAATAAAATCTTGAAAAATATTTTTTTTAAGGGTGCCTCTCATACACTTAAACTGGGGATGAATTTTTTTCTCTCGTCTATCCCATAGTGTGGGGTATCGTTGGATAGGTCGTTCAAAAACATTGTCGGTGTGTGAAAACCATTTTTCGATTTAGGGATCCGTTGGCGAAATATTAAGCTTTAAAGTGAAAATTTTAGTTAGAGTTTAGCGTAACCCCTGCTGGCTAAACGGTTGTTTATAGAAATGTGAAAAAATTCACAGAAGTAGTAAATATAATTAATTTAAAAGGGAAACTATCACAGATAAGTAGGCTTTACAGGTTTACGAGTACAAGTCGCGCCAAACTTTTGGTCCCCTCTAATGTATGGGACTAGTAGTTTGGCGCGATCTGTATTAGTAGACCAACTTATAAAATGTACCGGGCAACTACGGAACCCTACATTGCGCGTGGCCCGACACGCACTTGGCCGGTTTTTCTTTTTTCAATCTTTGCCCCGTTTTCGGGTTGGCGGTTATTTTATGAACACCCCTATATTGACCAGAGTCACTAAGGTGATTGATAATAAAGAAAACCTCATCCAAATCCGTTGAATTGTAGTCGAGTTAAAACGAAACATATATACATACAAACAGACAGACATAAAGGCAAACAGACAGGTAGACTGACTGACAAAATTAAAAAATTTATGTTTCGGGCTTTAGCACAATACAAATAACCTATTCCATTGAAAAACTTGAAAACTATTAAATATACTGACGGACACGACTTTGTTTGCTTTGTTACAACTATAAGTGCTAATAAATACCAACAAAATAAGCCTAAGCTCGAAGGGTCTGCTGTTGTCCGTTGAGGAGATCCCGTACCCACCTTCCAGTCCCATCATCAGACCATGGTCACCACGTTTTAACACAGTGCTAATAAAGACCAATCGAATAAGCCCAAACTCGAAGGGTCTGCTGTGATCCGTTGAGGAGATCCCATAATCACCTTCCAGCCCCATCAGCAGATCCTGGTCACCATGTTTAACCAAAGTGTTAATAAATACCAACAAAATAAGCCTAAACTCGAAGGGTCTGCTGTTGTCCGTTGAGGAGATCCCGTACCCACCTTCCAGACCCATCATCAGACCCTGGTCACCATGTTTTAACAAAGTGCTAATAAATACCAATCGAATAAGTCCAAACTCGAAGTGTCTGCTGTTGTCCATTGAGGAGTTCCAATACCTACCTTCCAGTCCCATCATCAGACCCTGGTCACCATGTTTTACCAAAGTGCTAATAAAGACCAATAAAATAAGTCCAAACTCGAAGGGTCTGCTGTTGTCCGTTGAGGAGATCCCGTACCCACCTCCCGCAGTCCCGTCATTAGATCCTGGTCACCATGTTCTACAAAAATACTCATCAATACCGATCAAATAAACTTAAACTTGAGAGGTCTCCTAAAAAAACATTTACCAGTGGATGATTGAAACCCCGACGATGAGACTAAATACGTACGACTACACAAGGCGTACATGCCACACGATTAACTATTACACGATTATTTATTTATAATTAGTATAGATTCTGTTTTGAAAGCCCATTAAAGTTTTATTGGTTTGGGTATAAAATCAGTTGTGTTTTTGTATAACCGTATGTTAAATTTTTCATCATTTTGTCAAGTAATTTATTGTAAAACGCCGAATAACGCCACTGAGGGGAAGTAGAAAAGTTTCAAGAGTTGATTATTGTAGTAATCGTTGAACTGACTTACCTCACATTTTATAGTCACAGGAAAATGAGGGTATCAAGTATTTTGTGGTATTTGGTCCATATTTGAGGCCGCCAGAACCACAATTGATTTTGATTGTTTGTAGAAGAGATAGGCCACTCTGGTTTCGGCGGCCACATCCATGCCCAAAATATAGTGATAGACCAGCGTGATGGCGTGATGCACCAGCCATCTAATAGGTAATCCTCGATGAAACGTGGGTGGATGAGTGTGGAATCTGACTTGCATTTCGCAGCCCACACTTTTTAATCACATCACACTTATATTATAAATGCGAAAGTTTGTGTGTGTTTGTGTGTGTGTGTATGAGTGTGTATGTTTGTTACTCCTTCACGCTGAAACGGCTGGACGGATTTGAATGAAATTTAGAATTAATATAGCTTAGGTGGTAGAGCTGATGCCGAGCTCAACTGTGGAGGTACCACCATCTTACTCGCAAATCCTCCCGAAGTTATTCGGGAGAGAGTAAGAGAACAGCTCTCAGGCAAAACCAGGCGGCCCACCATTGCCTGGGACCGATGATGGATGGCAGTATACTGGATATATCCATCCCCAATTGCCGGGGCTTATAAAACAGACTAGTGACGGGCAGCGGCGTCACTGGGGCAAGGGTTTCGGCACCGCGCTCACCAACCCGCCTGCCCAGCGTATGTGAGTATGGGCATTTCTTCCAGGAGGACCGCCAAGAGTGGCGAAATCCTGGAAAGGCCTATGTCCAGCAGTGGATGAAACAGGCTAATGGATGGATGGATGGATAGCTTATACCCTAACTTACCACACAGGCTACTTTTTATCCCGAAAAAAGTATGTGGTTAAACCGTACAACACGCGGGCGGAGCCGCGGGCAAAAGCTAGTACGTAATATATTTGTTAATTGTGCTACCTATTTGCAGTTTTGTATTATTCTTATCAATTTATGAATGATTACCATTTTCGGGCTAAAGCAGTGAAAAACGAGTTCAACCATTGTAGAAGCTAGACCGAAAGAGCTAACAACACTAGTTATTAGCCCTTTCGGTCTAGCTATGTAGGGATACCAAGTAATCCCTGATGTACTCATTTCCCTGCGACATATTCACATATTATTTGACATGAATTGTAATAAAGGCAGGACTGTTCCTAAGAAAATAGGTAACAGTTTTTCACCTGCTTCGACAACAATAAACGTAAGTATAGCTCGCTATTAGAATTAAAACAAGACCTAAACTTTGTAAATTTCAGATAGACAAGGAATCCTGAACAGAGTGTAAAGGAAAACAAAAATCACGTCTTTTGTACGACATCATTTGTAAAGAAACGCGCACGTCTTGATAAAATGACGAAATCACTATTCTCGTAACTTTACTTAGGAAAATGTGTGGATGTAAGTTACGAGAAAATGGCTGGCCCATTTTTTTACTTATATTCACCTGCTTTTCTTATACTCTTATTATGTATTATGACCCTGCTCCCTTTTATCTTCATTGTTTATTTTATACCTAGTTTCTATTTGCAGTATCTTTTGTTCCACCCTGCCTCGTTTATAATGAATATGATTTGGTTTATTTTTATAAAATATCAACACTCATTATAGCCTAGATAAAAGAATATATAATTCATTTATTTTTGGCATCGCGTACCTGTCCGGCGACGACGCTATGCCAGCGCGCAAAATGCGAGCACATCGAGTGGGGTCGTCCACTCAGTCCACTCGATTGTGTTATAGTGGATAATAGTGCACTAATCAGTTCTCAGTTCTAGGGTGTTAACCCCTACCATTCAGACCACAAACATGGACAGGAACAAGTAGGGATAACACCCATACGTAGTTATAAAGATATCCTACAAATTTATTTTGAACTCTTTCTCTCACGTACCACCCAGATGATCGCATCCAATTTACTTTTCACGAAGGCATAGTAACAGTGTAATAGATAGGATACGGATAGATTTTTTCATCGAGAGAAAGAGAGAAGACTATTTTGAAGATAGTCTACAAAAACACCCAAATCGAGCAAGAAAGCCCAAACCCAGTAGTAACCTTCGATCTGGCGGATTGCAGTACTGCCAATCCCGTTCATCGTAGACCAGCCCATCAGCGAAGACCAGCTGTCTCTCGATCATATCCCCCTTGAAGAAGATGCCCTTGAGGATGATGTTATTGGGGTAGTGGAGCTCGCCTTTACCATGGAACATGCCGTCATCAAACTCGCCTTTATAAACTACCCCTGAAGGAAATAGGGGTCCATAAGTTGAATGCTTGGTGGAGGCAATGATGAAGAGTTAGTTCAACATTTAGAAAAACAATCGAAAGAATTAAAAAAACTGGTCGAGTTGAAACTGACTTAGGAGGGTCAAAAAAAGAGAATAATACGAAAATAGTTACAAAAAAATACAAAAGCCCCATCCTTATACAAAAAAATGAAAAGAAGTAGGCATAAATGACGAGGAATTTAAACTAGAAATAATACCATTGGAGAAGGTGTAAGTGCCTTGCCCGCTCATGCCGAGGACATCCCAAGTCCCTTCATAATAGCTGCCAGTTGGGAATTCCTTCTTCGAGCGTTGGACGCGAGGAATTTGCAGAGGTACAGTCCTGGAATAAGGACCTCGATTGAGACAGGAATTGGTACATAACGCAAAGCCGTTGAAGATGAAAATGATAAAACGAAAACCCAAAAAGGCCTCGATAACAATTACACATAATTATAGAGGTCGAATAACGATTTACATCTTCTGAATCATAGGCATATTCATTTAAAGAACAATATTTTTTGTTTTTTTTTTGTGTACTCACATTTGTTTGCTACTGAGTAAGACTTTGAGATATATAAATACGAGTAGGTACATAACTTTTAGATTCCCATTGCTCATGCATGAAATGTAACATATTCTAACTTCACCTTGAGGTCTGAAACTGAGAGCTCGGCACTTATAAGCATGGGATTCCAAACTATTAGAACACATCTAAATTCAAGGAGCCGTTTTAAGAAACGATTCCAAAACTATGAAGACTGTTATGAAAGCAAAAGGCTTCACAATACTTACTCATACCGCTAGGAAATACATTTTTTGAATAATGTAGTCGTTTATCATAGTTTTATTCGCTGCGCAGAATAACAGGGTACTTTTGCAGTTCCTTAAACTTCAACACTTCTACCATAGACGAAATAGTATTTAGTCTATGCTTCTACTAACTTAGGTATAAATGGAAGGCCAGTAACCAGAGCGGTACACAAGGACACGCGCTATCCTATAGTATAACCTAGTAAAAGCTAAAACTATCATTGTATACAGTAATTTGATAATGACTGTACATGGCAAAAATAATTAATTATGATAAGACTCAAGGATGGACAGATAAATTAGCCAGATTTATGATGTCGCGCTAAGTTTTTAACAAATTACCCGAGGATTTTTTTCGGTAGGTACGATTTTTTTTTTGTTTAACTTAGGTATTCTTATTTTGATAGATGGGTAATGTATTGAATGAGATAAAGACATACATACAACCCGGTCACAATATCTGTGCACCTGACCTCGTGACGTCATATCGGCGGTCTGAGTACGGTGTGAAAAAAAGCTTTTTCGAGAAATGTGGAGGTAAAAAAAATTTACTAACCTTTTCAAATCAATTTATTATTGATGAAGGGTTTGTTATTAAAAAACAATAATTTTGATTACAAAAACATTTATTATTAAACTCAGTCACTATAAATTATTGACTCTATGCCTGACATTGTGTCTTCCTCACTCTCACTTTCTGAACTCGCCGAACTGTCTTCCCCTAGTGATATTAAAAGTTGTGTGATGTTGTTATCTGCTAGATGATCCTTTTCCCAGTATTCTCGCTGTAGTCTCTCCACGTGATTCACTTCTTTTTTCCAGTCAGCTGGCGTAATTGACTTAATCGCATCTTTTGTAAGTTGTTCTATGTTCTTTTCCGATTGGTCAATGTTTTTATCTGCCACCCTTTGCTTTACCAAGTTCCATATATATTCGATAGGGTTTAGGTCACAATGGTAAGGTGGCAGACGTACAACTTCTTGGCCATGCTCTCGCATCAAATCGTCGACGACATATTTTTTCGGCGGCTTTGTTCTCAGTATAATGGGATACAATTCCCTCTTTGTCATTTTGTCATTAAATGGAATATTGTGTTGACGTAGCCAATTTTGCATGTCTGCTTTAAGAGCAGCACTAGTGGGCGCTTTCACCGACTGCGTCGAATGGTAGGGTGCATTGTCTATGACAACTATACCGTTCGGCGGTAAATTTGGTATAAGCTTTCCACGGAGCCATTTTAAAAAATTGTTTGTGTCCATCTCGTTATGACAATCGCCGATTTTACTTTTACATTTATAAAGTAATTCTGCACCTTCAATAAATCCATTTTCTCCTCCAGCGTGTACAAGAATCCAACGTTGACCCGGATTTAAATTTTTCTTCACACTGCTGTCGGTATTATTTTGCCAGCATTTACTGACCGTATAGTGGGAATGGATCCACGTCTCGTCCAGGTAGGTAACCGGTTTTTTATCAGCGCCAAGGTCATTATTCTCTTTCATACGGCGTAGGTATTCTCTTTCATGCGGCGATGTCCGGCTTTTGTGTCAATACACAACGGATATTTTTACACTTTTTGAACTTGTAGCCCAATTTGTTAATTAAAATTTTTCTTAAATATGTTCTCCCACCTTAAAAATTTAGGTCTCTCTTAACTGCTGCCAGAATTTTCTTCAAAGTTGGGATTTCTTTTTTTACAGCATAAAAACTGTTGATGATATTTCGTATTGCGCAAATTTCAAAATCATCTACTTTGATGCGTTTTTTGTACTGTTTACGCTTCTTACCCGGTGTCGATAATTTTGGTTCTGGGTGGGTTTCTAAATTATTACTAGTACTTGGAGTCGGACTAGCGCCTGGCGAAGTAGGTGGTTGTACTTTGGCTTCATTTTTAATTTTCATTAGAGTCCTCTTTGATATCCCAGTTGCAGCACAGGTTCGTTTCACCACTTGGTCTACAGGTATGGTGTACTGTTTGTTTGCTTTCTCCGATTCAAAAAACTCGAGCACTTTCAAGATTAAATTTCTTGATTCGCTGTGTATTGTTTTTCCCATGACTTCAGTTTAACAGCTACAACAATTTTAATAACAATCAAACCAGTCCAAACTTAACAGTAAACAGTCTAAACTTAACAATAAACATTAAAAAACAAAACAACAATAAAGCGAAAATATCAAAATTATCGGGACGTGTAGCGGCAACGAAGATGCTAACCGTACTGTCGCACCCGGCAGTGCGCGGAGAGGTGACAGGGGAAGCGGGAGAGGCGCCACATTCCAGCGAGGTGCACAGATATTGGGACCGGGTAAGATACACAACTTAACGATCTTAAGATAAGTAAGCAATTTTTCGTTAATTACAGATTTGTTCTGATTGCCAAGTTCTACATATTCAGTAGCAAGGACCCTAACAAAATTTCCTTTTAAACAAGTGAAAAGTTGTACATTATTGGAAATATGAGGGATCTAATTAAGGTCAATTCTTTTAATGGCGAAACCGACAATCCTGCACTGTCTTTGTACTGAACCGGCCCTTTTTTACATTTATGTTACAAATGAGCGGTAAAACGTAAAACCATGGATGATGGTAAAACTAAGCTTACCATTGAGGATCAAAATTTCAGGCATTTATTAATTACCGGTAGAATGTATAGGTAATGTTACTATATTTTTATTTCTTGTAAATTTAATGTGTAGGGTTTTTGATTCGGTTAAGGTTCTTTTGAATCAGGTTTGCACCATCCCATGATTTTACCGCCCTGTAAATTTCGATATCATCGGCGAATTATGAGTACGTTTTTACAATGCTTTATGTGATTCGCTATGTCACTGATAGATACGAGTAATAAAAAGAGTACTACGGGCACTGAGATAGTTCAAAAATAAAAGCGTTAGAGCAGGACCTATTTCAAGGAGTGGCGACCCTAAGCTTATGTTAAATAATTTTGAGTAAAGCTGAAACATTTTAAGCAGTTCTATTTTTGCAGACCCCTAAAAAGTCACATGAGTACTTTTGGCCGCAGGGCGTGGTGTACCGTCGCTTCCGCGGACAAGTGCCACAGGACAGCACAATAACAGTGCAGAAGTGAAGTGATACTAACATAGTAATAAATAAACTCTATTTACTAACACAATTTTGTAATTATAAGCCGTATATATGTTAGTTTGTAAGGTATTTATTTATGGGCCTAAGATGCCTGAAAATAAATAATTTGATTTGATAGCATTGACTAATTTTTGTGAAGATCTGTTGAGCAATACATCCCACCAGTAGTGACTCACTTGCATTCCACTTTATTTTCTTCAGAGAACTTCCTCAGGATTTGCTCCCACTGCGAAACGCGTTGGCTTATCGAGGGCCTGTGGACATGATAATAGAGTCTTGATATAAAAAAAATTGTTAGGATGGTAATTATACGAGTAGGTTGTATATGTAAACTGGAAAGCCCGAAGTTGGGCGATTGGGCGCCGCGCGAAGTGGAGCGGAGCGAGGCGACCCCCGAAGTTTTGTATATGATTACCCGGGTAAACCTAGGTCTACCATATCTTCTAGCATTACCCGTAACATATTATTGTGCGTGTTTGGCATGCTGTACACGTATTATTACTATACAGACCATTCATCATAACTTGTCCCTTGGATTCATGTTAGCATCACTGCTTGTCAAGCTTTTGCTGTCATTTTGGTGTCAGTCAGATTTTACAAAATTATTTGATAAATTATGTATTATTATTGCCAAAGGGCCGTATGGGATTTAGAACAAACGTCGTCGAGCTAGAACTAGAAATAAAAAATACCGTTTTAGTACAGAGATACATGTATAGATATTCATACCATTAGATCATACGTATTGTTTGCGTAATGTTATGTTTAAGATGTTCAAATACTAGCTTAATGCACAAAAGTTTATATTGTATGGCTCCCAAAATCTTCAATGAAATTCCTAACTATATTAAAGATCTAAATCTTACACAATTTAAAAACAAACTATTTTACCTACTTATACTAAAATGTTATTATAGTGTTGATCAGTTCTTAAATGATAAAACTATTTTGATTTAATAATGTATCCTGATTTTAATAATGTTCATATTTGATACCTTTGATAACACATATTTAGATTAGAAATTTTGCATGTGCATGAATATCTTTGTTCGTTTAATACTTATCATAAAATATTTGTATACCATTGCGGTCGATCATAGCGTCCAAACAAACATATTATTTACCACCTAAGCATGTATCACTTTGATGTACTGTAAACCTATGTTCACAAATAAAGCATTCTGATTCTGATTCTGAATACAAATCAATAAATAATTAATATTTTTGATTTTTTCATTCTGTACATTTTACTTTCATTAAAGAGTAATCTAATTAATATATAAAAAACGCAGTTAAGTAAATATTATAAATGTAGTAGGGTGAATGCTACGTGAGCCATTGGCAACATTATATGCAGTGCTACCATTTCCTAAGCCAGGGGACTTCTTATAGTGAATGGTCTGTATTTCACATTGCAACATTCAAAAGTTCGCGACAATGTGAAATGGCTCATGCACCAAAGGAATTAAAAGCGCACTTCCATTATCACGACCTGTGAGTTTCCTCCTTCGTGCAAAAAAATACTTTAAGTAATTAATAAATAAGTACTACTGAGCTAGCTAACGTTACTTTCCATTCCCATTCTGATTTCGGTCGGATTATACTGGCTGGATTCAAAATCTCTGAAAAGCTGAGAATTTCTTTATATGAACACTTTTATTATGGGGCCAAACCTTAAATCGTGACAAATTTATTAGATTTTCCATAGAAATGGTGCATACTTAACAACTTGACCAAATGTTTGAGACAGTTGACCTTTTTCGTGATTTTAGGATTGGCCCCATAGAGAAAGTTTGGTGTTTAAATAATTTATCTCTCTATTTATGTATAATGGCGTCTATTATTTTTAGCATCCACCTCTTTTCATAACTTTTAAACAGAAAAAAATGAATTTTGAATGCAAACTAACTTGGGTTCCAAACGAGCTTCGATTTCGTGCTTCTTCGCTGCAGCCATTACTCTGTAAAATGATTAATTATTATTTTTATTATTATTTATTTCAATAATTTGTATAACTTTGCAGTATAAACTAAGGCGCTATACAAATTCAATAAAATTCTACATAAAATATTTATTCGTAATAGATGTTACACAAATAAAGAAAAACTAAAGATAAACACAATGCATGCACGTTAGTGTAGGACGTGCCGCGCATTCCCGGAGTGTGAGATTCAAACCTGCGACTTCTTGTCTTTAAATTTGTTTCTAATTTATATTTTCTAGTTTGTAATGCACTCTAATAATATTTATAGCACACTGTGCGTAAAATGACCTGCGCTGCGCTTGCGTAAAGTCGGCATTTTCCCCACTTGTGCTATAAAATATTATACGAAACTCGTGCGAGAAACTTTTTCTCGACTCGTGTGATTGCAGCACTCACCTTCGGCTCGTGCCGCAAACTCACACTCGTCAGAAAACGTTTCATCGCTCTCGTATCGTAATGTACTATTACAGTATTCCAAAGCGATGAATTTCGCAATAAAAACATAAACTTTATGAAGTAATTTCAAACTCCATAACTTGTTCATTATGATCGGTAGAAGATAGGGGGTAGCATCGATGATTGGTAACCAACGAGCTGTAGATACCTATTTCGTCGTCGTAGTTGGTAGCATGATACCGTTACGGGAGATATTAATCGTTATGACATTATTTATCTACAGTTTTCTCCATTATATTAAAAATAATCCCAGCATTAAAACCACCTTATTTTATAAATTTATTGTCATAAATATTCAGTTTAGAATGATATTAAATGATAATATTATATAATATTAATGATATAGGTCACAGAGATACTTACTCCACTTGATCTAATCGTATAGCCCAAATAATACTCACACAAAAAGTTAAATCGTTGATTTACATTACTCCGTAGAAAGTTAACAGGTCAGGCTTACAATGAAACTAGCTAAGTAGGGCTAATCTGTTGAATAATTACGCAATCGTTCCAGCTATATATTCTTTGAATTAAATAGGTAGAAGAATATTGAATATTTAAATTTTCACCTCATCAATTGAGCACCAGAAATAAAAAAGGAAGTGAAAGTCCATTGATCATTTCATTACACCTTTTTAGATTTTCACCATACTGCTCCATTTCAACGCGCTACCTATAGGTAGTCATACGGTAGGTAGGTAGTCACTAGGTTCGTCATACCTTAAGAACCCGCTCCGTATTTTCGTCTGTTTGATGCGAAGCATTAATTTAATTATTTTTATTGTCATTGCCACGATGTTTTTGTAAAAATCAGGGACATATTGGCCATCTAAATGAAGACCTAAAATTAATTTGATTAAATTGTTTCTCCTTTGCGTGTTATTATAGTACTTAGATATTACGATTCGGAGCGCGCTCGTAAGTATCAAAATAACTTACAAAAGAGAAACAATTTAATCAAGTAAATTCTAGGCCTTCCTTTAGACGTGGTGTATGTCCCTAGTTTTTCCAAAAAACATCGCGAAAATAGTCAGAAAAATAATTATCATATTGCTTTTCAACAAATTTGTGGCCATCGCAGACCCGGCTCTTAAATGCAATAGAACCAGCCCATCGTGAACAAAAATTACATCCTGTGTTATTGTAAAAATCGAATAGAGTAATTTGTGATTTAAGGAATCCTTTGAGCGATAGAGTATCAGTTACATAGAGAAGACATTCAGACAGGCGATGGCACATACTATTTATTTCTGCATTAAAAATAACAATAATGTATTTGGCATGGACGGCTGGCTGTTTTACATTAGATCATCACATTTTTTTGTTACTACCAAAACATTCTACAAATTGGTCTATTGAGGGGTCGCCAACCTTATCTAACTATGAAACGACTGACTCCTGAAAGGGCCCATTAATAAATTACAGTTTGGTGCTCTCATTATTAATGGGAATTGAATATCTATTAGACTTATAATATAAAATTGCATAACGATATCTTTTTTGGAATTCAAAATTTAAGAATTTCAACATTTTGGGCCTGAAGGTTACAACATAGAATATTTCGCAAATGCACTAAAAATGTTATTAAAATTGTAAATTGTCTTCACCATGAATTAGGCTGTATCAATAAAAGTCACGTCATATTTAAAAAGATCAAAGTAGAATCTACAAAGACTTTAGAATCTTGTCTATAGGAAGTTCATAAAATAGTAAAACCGGAGAAATGCAGCAGATTAGTATGCAGCCAGAGTAGACTCGGTCATGGTCAAATCCAGAACAACAGTTACCGACCATACATTATTTATATTGTGAGAGTGAAACTCCATTACTTTTGTTAGAAGGGAAACGGGGGCTTTTCTCTGTATTGTTTGCATATATTTATGAAGGTAAATAAGGAATTTGGTTTTGTAGGAACTTCTGCAAGTATCTTTCAGGTCCACGACAGGGGTACATATAGAAGAATTTCGATTACTAAATTAATGATAGCAATAATCGGGTATTTTTCAAAATCGAGCACTAACGTCTCCGTTCCCTCGGGTGGTTTCAATAAATCGAATAATTCGGTTATCATTTATTTCAAATTTTTAGGAATGTATAACAAAAATTTGTGTTTGATGTCATGTTCAGAATCCATAACCCCCTTCGCCGTATGTGGTTGATAAAAGTAATGAAGATTATATGTAAAAATGTTTCTGTGTCCTTATTTACCTGGATAAAGGCGATCCACGATTATATAGAGAAAAAAAACTTGCGAAAAATTACTAACAAAAATTCAGGATTGCCCACTGACAGTTAAGTGTATAATATTTTTTTAATTGTATAATTTATGCAGCCTACGATAAATGAGGTCTAATTCATATGTATATAACCGTTTTTTACTTTGTTTTTACCAATCAACCTCATTGGTAAAAAAATAGTAGTATATAAATATAGGAACTTTATTCCACAAATTTCTATCATTCCAAGCGAAAACGCGCAGTGCGAGAGGGGCAGATTCAGGGTTAAAGAGAAACTAAAAGCATGTTTTGTAATTTTATACAAGAACAATAAAATAACTAGCAATATACCCATCTAATAAAATATGTCTGAGTTCTGTGCATGATTCTTGCTCGTCAAACGAGAAGAAAAAGTGTGTTTAAAGACGCTTATTCCAATAAATAATTAGGTATTGTTATCGAGGAAAACTTACGCAAACAGGTTAAAAAAACCCTAGATTAAATGCATATACATGAAATCGATTACAATTGTTTGTGTATTTCATGAAATACACAAAAGTTTACTCATTTTATTCACACAATCTGGTAAGGTTCAATTCTTCAAATTTGGTAACAAAAATATTAAATATAAAAATTCGTTACGAAATCATTACGTCGATAAAACAACTCTCAGCTAAAACCAATGTAGACAAATCAAAAATGCTTTGTGTATATTTTTAAAATAATTGGTGTGTTCATAGTCATGAATTTAGGTATAAATAAAAAAAAATAGGTATGGTAACTTCACGAAATTGAAAAGAACTCATTTTTGTAAATATAAGGTAATATATGGGCTTGATTTTTAGTCGCTGAAAAGCAAAACACTGGTGATAGAGTTTGGCTTCGTCGTATTCGTCTCTTAAGAACAACATTTTAGCGCATTCATCTATATCAACAAGTTTAGCTATGGAGCCAAATTTAAAATCGCAAAAAAAAAACCGTTGTTCAATACTTTGGTCAAGTACTTTACTTTTTACATTGAAGTGCTGATTGTTTTTCTTGTTTTCAGTGTTATCTTCATAGTACTTTCTTAGTTGTTCGTTAGACATTACTATCACCAATTGTCGTTTCAGTTTAAATCCAACCTGTATAATAATTATTTCTTACGATTTATAAAAGAATGTTGATACTGTTGATTGTTGGCACTGGTCAGGAAATTAATAAATTCGTGGAGTAGTACAAGTGATTTTCTGTTCATTATAATTTTTCTGTAATAAACTTAAAAAAATCGACCTTTAAGCTACGAGTGGAACATACATGGATAAACAATTTTTAAATATTATAAAAGTTTAGATTACGAAATGACCGAATCATTATTAAACACACAAGCTTAAGTTTGAACATTATACATGGTGAACTAAACGAATTCCCCCTGGAGGGAAAGTACCTTAAATTATTAAAGAGAGCAAATTTTACTTGAACGAACCTTTATTTTATTTTTAAAGTTAAGGAAAACTGCATACAAAGAAATACATTTTTTTTTACTTCTAACAATATTGAGTTTTGGGATATCTTTAAAAGTTTTGTTGATTAAAAGTAAAATTTCATGGTTTTACTTTAATTTACGATACTATGTTACTTCGAAGAATTTGGTTCATATGTTTGACCCTTTCGATAAGGAAAACTGCATACAAAGAATTAAAAAAATATTTTTTTTTTACTTCTAACAATATTGAATTTTAAGATATCCTTAAAAGTTTTGTTATTAAGAAATTAAATTTCATGGTTTTCCTTTAATTTACGATACTGTGTTACTTCGAGGAATTTGGTTCATATGTTTGACCCTTTCGATCGGTATCTTAGACCATATGTATAAGACGGGCCTAGGCAAGCGCACTAATCCCCCTCTGTCGAAGTACATGAACAATTTGTTCATGTAAGTTTGCTTGTGTGCCCGTTTTGTGTTTGTGTTGCAGCTGTTGATTTAGTGTGACATATCAATTTTTTGCAGGAGTGTGCGTGAATGAGTAAATGTGTGCTGTGCGTGTTTACCTCCCCTCCCGTGAAAAACGGCAGAATAATTTCAGTACTGAGAGTCGCGCTTTGCCAGGTCCCGTGTTAAATGGTCTAAGATCGGTATCATAAAAAATTTTTTTTCACATGTGTCCGGTTCGATTCCCGGCTTATGCGGGTGATTTTTTAAATTCTTTGATTCCAGTTTTCCCTAACTTTAAAGATAAAATAAAGGTTCCTTTAAGTAAAATTTGCTATCTCTAATAATAATATTTAAGGTACTTTCCCTCCAGGGGGCATTTGTTTGGTTCAACCTGTATATACACAAGCACCTTACTTCCATACATCCTCACACACACAATCACTCTCACTACACACCCTCCCTCGTAGTAAACCGATCCCAAGACCTTGGTCGTAGGGCTAGGGATACACACACACTTAACAAACACACCCTCGTATACACACACACTCACACACCTTATTAAACCCCTATACTGCCCTCATAAGGAGAAGTGCGGCATCTACAAAAAAGTCGATATTGAGATTTTGGTGCCGTTGGATTCAGTATCTAAATTCCTACGATATGTGATATAAAAAAACGCGGTATCTGCTCTCTAATGCGGAAATCCTGTACGAAAAACCGCAGCATCTACAAAAATATTCTGCCTAATACTGATCAAGAAAGCGGCATCTGTTATCAACTGAGAAAAAACACGGCATCTACACGCAGAAGCCGCGTTCTTACTCGGTTTCTGCAGATGCCGCGTTAGCGCTTCGAACGCATCCAAAACTCCCGCCATTTGCTGCAATTCGTCAAATTTTAAAACAATCAAATAATTGTCAGGTGGCGGTCAACGGTCAAAGCGCGAGGTCACTTTCTCTGTTTTGAGGTTATAAACCAGACAATATCTTTGAATAATTACATTTTTGTTCATTTGGTGTTAATTTTATTAACGATTTTTCTATGGACGACAAAAGAAAATTGTATAGCCGCGCAACAAAGTTGGTGGAGATGTGTTCCTTGAAGAAGAGGAAAAAATCCCTTGAAGGTAATAAAATTTTCATTACATAGGTATTATTTTAAATTGCAAGTTGACTGCTTCTCTGTATGTATCGTTTTTACACTGAGAGCTCAACTTGGAGCCCGAAAACGGACATAAGTTATGTGACATAATCATTAATCATAGTATACGAAACCACGAGGGATAACTTGTACGACATAAAAGCTGATTGATTTCGTAATTTAGTTACAATATATCAAAGTAATACCTACCTATTAAATTAATGTTGGCTACGTACCGGTACCAGAAGGATGCCAAACGGAACCTTATTACTAAAACTCAGCTGTCCGTCTGTCCGTCCGTATGTTTGGTAGGGGTTCAGTTTCAATAGGTAGCATGTTGAAATTTTCACAGAATACGTGAAACTATGGCTTCTACCAAGGCAAACAATAAAAATAAAAAAAGCCGCCATACAAGAAAAATAGAAAAAGTAGCATTTTTTAACCTTTTGCACCCCCTTTTGCAGAAGTGGTCTTCTCTACCGTAGGTACCTACCCACTTAAGCCTGCACCTCGATACTAAAGAAATACCTACAGCTTATTTTGTGTCTACTATTTATGATTTATTCCATAATTTACCGTCCTTGCAGATTTGAATGCTGCTAAAGTAACTGCTGCTAGTGACATATTGGCTCCAATCGACTTGAATAAGAACTCCATAAAAGAAACTGATCCAAAGTCAGCTTATAACTCCAAAGCAACCCATCCTGTAAAATATTCTTCAACTCTTGAAAATAAAATACCAGTCGAAGTATTGGATATTTTTCAACAGAATGTCGATACGATAGACTTGACTGAAGGAGTCTATGGCACAGCTATTGAATCAGCAGTATCTAGAGATGTCGAGAAAATAGAGATTATTTGTTCTGGTAATTCCTCAAGCTTATACCAAGCTCCACAAAAACAAACAGAGTCATCTTTTTTACTTGAAAATAGTATGGAAATGGATGGTATTCCAATCGAAATAGATTCTTTTCCTATTGAAACTCGAAACATTTTTGAAATTTCTGATACAACTGAAAAACTACCTCCATATTCAGTAAAAAGTGTGCTCACTGTACCTGCTACTACAAGCTTTCAAAACATGCCAATATTCTCAGAACTTTTAACAGCACCTTTCGCAGCAGTTTGGCACGAGGGAATAGCAGGACGAAACAAGGAACAGCTAATAAGCACTTTCTATGCATTTCTGATGAGCCAAAGAGACACCGAAGAACTCACAATTTGGCTGGACAACTGTTCTAGCCAAAATAAAAACTGGTGCTTGCTGAGTTTCTTCGTGTATATCATTAACTCGGGCAACATAGCATGTCGCACCTTGATTGTTAATTATTTTTAAGCCTGGCCACACATTTATGAGTGCCGATCACTTTCATCACCAAATCGAGTTATCGCTGAAAAAAGCGAGAAAAGTGTATGATTTTCCAGACTTTTGCGATGCAGTGAAGTCTGCGGGAAATAAGCCACCTAACGTCAAGATTATGGACTATACAGACTTTTTCAAATGGACCGATCACTCATCTGCGCAAAAACTGAAAGACCCTACGCGTCCTAAAATATCGGATCTAGTTTGTATAAAAGCAATTAGAGGAGAATATACCCTCAAATACCGTCTGACTTTTGACGAAAATGAAGAGTTTAAGGAGTTAAACTTTTTAAAATCATCTACTATGAAGAAAGGAGGTATGCCTTTTCCCTCGCATCACAGTGCTCCAAATGGTTTTCCGAAAGAAAAAATAAATAATATCCTTCACAGCCTAAGGAAAATACTGCCTGAAAACAGAAAAACGTTCTGGAGAAATTTGCCTGAACCAATTGCTGAAAACAAAAACGATACTAAGAAGAATCGTAAAACACGTGGGAAACAATGTTAATAATACTTTATATTCTCTAGATAAGTTATGTATTAAATAAAAAGTTACAAATTATTAACAATTTTGTCTATTGTAGTTGCCGCTGTTTTGATTTTTCTGACATACCTACATTTTTCCATTAGTAAGACGGAAAAACGCAGCATCTACTTTTTTTCACCACAATTTCTTTATTTTGAATATTTAGTACTTTAAACCATATTTTCCTTATTTAAAATAGTTATATCTACCTATGTAAATGAAAATGTATAAGGTATTTCGATGCACCGGCATGAAATAACAATTTATCACATTTTGGCCATTATCTCGAAACTTGGTTTTTGTAGATACCACATTTCTCCTTATGAGGGCAGTATAGTTTATTTTTTCATTCATTACTAATAAAATTGTTATATTGTAGGTATTCAAAATTTATACAAAATTATCTTTTTTCCAGATATCTAATATCATAGTCTCTTTAAAAATCAATTGTAATTCTTTTTTTCTAAATTAATACTAAAACTAGTTGTTGAAATATTTAATGTACCTAGTTTTTATCATTAAGGAATTGTCAAATGCAATTCCAAGAAGAAGTGCGGGGTTCCTGTACTTCAGTTCTCGTAATTAATTAATTATATTATTTGCACACCAAAAGACAGAAATAAAAAGAAAACAATTATACAATAATAGGTACCAGGGTACAATTGGCTTGTCTTATCACTAAAATCGATCTCTTCCAGACAACCTTATAGAGTCTAGGCCCTTTTATGAACTATTTTTATGCCAGTTTATAGCCTATAAGTTTACCAGGGTCACTACGATGATAATTAAAAACTAATTACTACTTTATTATTAGTTAGATATAGAAACAAAAAAACCGACGATGATCTGATCTAGTACAAAATACCGCTCGAGATATTAAATATTTACTTAAAATTCCATTGAAATCGGTCCACTGGTTCGAGCTTTAGACCTGCGGACGGACATACAGACATACATCCTGCCCTTTTTTGTACTTTAGTTTAGTTGAGTATATTTTCAACTATCGAGACAGCGTGTCTGGGGATGAGTTCAGAAAAGGCTGGCGCGCTAGTCGTGTATTATATTCACAGATTATATATTTTATATAATACAAATATTAGATTATTTAGAGGTGACCTGTGATTATACTACACGAATCATTTCCAGCTACTTTCGAACCCTAGTTAGCTCAAAATCTATTAGAACTATAAGGTGGTAATTTTGCGTGCAAGTTTTCATAGTAAATTATTATAATGTAACCGTTGAGACTTTAGCTGTGGAAATTAAGTCCTTTATTACATGTTCAGTGGTAAGAAACCTTATTTCTTTCTTATTTAAGGAACCCAATGCTGCCATACTCGGCTCCTTTTTAGGGTTCCGTACCCGAAGGGTAACCAACGTCTGTCTGTCTGTCACCAGGCTGTATAACCGTGATAGTTAGACAGTTGACATTTTCACAGATGATATATTTCTGTTGCCGCTATAACAACAAATACTAAAACCGGCCAAGTGCTAGTCGGACCTGCGCACTCCCATACAACAGACATGATTTTTTGCCGTTTTATAGATAATGGTACGGAACCTTTCGTGCGCGAGTACGACTCGCACTTGGCCGGTTTTTCACATATTAATGTATTTTGGGGGGGGGGGGGATTAAAATACTTCCTTTAAGTAAATACTCCTTGAAAGTAACAAGATATTTCCCCAGAATCGTGACTCTTGTTGTTTGCTGGCTAAATACACAGCATATAGCTTTGCAAAATGCAGGTTCATTACTTGATCCACTGTAGACAACTAAAGCAACAAAACTCCTTACTTAACTTTTAATGATAAGTAATAAAGTTGAATGTTGCACATCTGCATGGTCTTTAATTTGTGGTTTTTGTGCTTTAGTTTAGTTGACATTGTTCAAGCGCTGTAAACATTGGAAACAAACATAGTCGCCGAGAAAAGACGGGACCATTGGTATATTTTTAAGCGGAAGTCAGGCGTAAAAATGTTCTTACCGTAAGTAGTAGTTGTAAGGAAAAGGAGGAAAACTATGAACTTAATATGAACAGCATAGCGACGCAAGGGTGCTTTTGCTTATATAATTCGAGTGTAAAATTGGTGGATCACCCGAATTATACACAGTTTTCACATATAAGGTGACTTTAGTTTATACAGCGAAACTCTTGCTGAAGACTCGGTAAGTGCTCAGTAACAAGGTTCGATGACCCTTTTTGTGAAATTCGTTAATTAATCTTTTCGTGTTTCTTACAAACGCAAGCCCAGCCTCGAGTCTATCACTATGAGACGTCAAGATTTTATTTTGCGAAATTAGCAAAAAGTGTTATTGATCCGTGTTACTGATCACTTGCTAAGCCTCCAGTATAAGTTTGGCTGCATAAATAAAAGTCACCTCATGTACATATCGTCATGACGTGATTCCAGGGAGTGTTAGAGGTGTTGCCGGGTGTGAACTGTGAAATGCTAGTCACAGTCCAGACCCGATACACCCGCGTTTCACCGACGATTATTACGTCCCAACGTGATGGGTGATGGGTGAGTCCTAACGCCGTACTTCGGGCACAATTACATGCTCTTTAGGGCATGCAGGTTTCCTCACGATGTTTTCCTTCACCGTTCAGCAAATGGTAGGCGAGACCTAAGTATTAGGTAAGAACACAAATTCATCTTTCGATTCATCCGGGGATCGAACCTGGGTCTCACTCGAGATTGAGAGGCCAGCGATCTACCGCCTGAGCTACCGCCGCCACTTTTACTTCCGATTCACTTAAGTAAATCATGTTTAAATACTCATATGAGAATATGATGTATCTTGGAATTTATTTAAGAATAATTCCGTTTTCATATTTAGTTTTAGACGAATTTTAGACTTTAAATTCTTGAACCGAGCAGACAGTCGCCTTAGAAAGAGACAATAAAAGTTAAAAAATATTTTTCTTGGTTCAGTAAATATACTTTTCGTTATATAGAAAGCATATGTTTTCTTGACACCAAGAAGTGTTAGAGTTAAAAGTATTATTGCTTTCGCAACAAAGAGATGGCGGAAATAAATTTTCCTGGCGCGTCTAACGCAATATTTTAATTTCACCCAAGCCTTCTTAGGTTCATTGTGATCTTGAGATGGTATTGTATGAAACACACCAAGACAAAAGACAACATGTGTTCATAAGAACTAATTAGCCATACCATTGTTCTGCATCCGTCCCAGCGAAAGTCCAGTATTCTTTGGATGAAGCCGCGGTCAATCCCGACGCTACGTTTCTACTTAGTTTAGTTGTTGCATACACAGGTAGGCAGAGTGCGGATGAGGTGGGTGCGATGTCGGGTGACCTGTGCCTGTTGCGGTAAAACGTGACGATCACAGGTACTGTTGTTAGTTGACAGTAGTCAATAACATCAGCGGTGCGATCCGCTGCCCTTAAGTGGGAAGCCGCGGTCAGTTGGATATGTACTATCACCAAGGCTCCCATCCAGTTTCAATTTCAAAACCGTATTGCTTGTATGTGGTGATCTCAGCTAGCCCTGCCGTTATTTACTAATTAGAGTTTATGAGAGAGAGATACTTTTTGTGGCGTTTTTTGGTCCATCAGAGTCCATCGGTCACTTTAGTCAGACTATTAGTAGACACACACCAGCAGGGTGGGGTCTAGCGAAAATTGGCGCGAACCACTGCACACTAAACTGGCCCTTAAGGTGGTCAGGCGGGAACCTTGCTGACTGTATGGACAGACAGACATCAGCAGTTCAAGCTCTCTATTTGTACACGATATAATTTTTATAAGTAGTTATATTTATTTAACTTTTCAGGAAAATTCCGCGATTGGTGGAGTTGTGGTTTCCAATCCTATCTAACTATATTTTCGGAAATATGTTTTTAGATTGATTTAATTAAATCAAATAGTTTATTTTGTAAAATAGATACATAAAGTATACTTTCTACAGGCCAAATTTAATATTTATAAAAACAATAGAATATTATGAAACAAATATATAAAAATCTATATTTAAGTTGGGCTAATAAAGTCAATATGCGTATGCATAAAATAAAGAAATACAGGGATGAGAATAATATATTATTTTACTATACATAATGCAATTAATAAATAAGTTGATAAATAAACTAAATAGACCATAAATAACTGTAATGCTAAACCAAATATATACTTACATAAGTATAAAAATTTAAATATTGTATATACTTACACAATTACAATACTTTTATTATAAAAAACTAAAAAGTAGACGGATTGGTGAAAGCAGACCTTTTTGCATAAAAACAATATTAACATTAAAAAAAAAAAAACATTTTCTTCCTCTGACCTGGTTGATGTCATATTATGGCGCCGCGATGTAGGCCGTAATCTGTTGCGTATTGCACGTTTTTTCGGTCATGTTATGACCGGTGCCCCTCCTTTTAGAATCGGACTTTTTTGGTCTGTGGTTTATTTTAAATGGTCCACAGGCTATAAATGTGCATTGAAAACAGTCGGTTCAAAGAAAATAGGCTTGGAATTTAGAAAAAAGTAGAATTATCTGTGCTGTGGTGCCGCAAGATGGCGGAAAATGGCGAGTTGAGTGTTGTTCAGTGTCGTGTGTGGGAATGCAATATGTGTTTATAACAAACGAGGAAAACATGCCTAGGTACGTGTTTAATCGATTTAAAAAGGTGTTTTAAAGATTTTTACCCGTACTTTTGAATACGTAACCTTCAAAATACGGGTAACCTTTTTCTTTGTTTACCCGCCTTCCGTTCAATCATACTACAATTTCATTCCATGTGTTTTAATGAAAATACTGCTGTATTTCAGAAAATTTATCTAGGATTACAACGATATACAATACATGTGGTATTTATAAACAGGAAAGCCACAAAAACCAATAAACTAAACCACTTGACGCGCGGCCCGCACAGCCTTAAGCAGGCGTAACATTCATCATCCTGCAGTGCTCGCGCGCTCAACAGGTCAGGGGAAGCGAGGGAAGTCAGTATATAATTATTTTAAACTTTTTAGTGAAGTCTGCTATAATATTTGAAGTCGGTTATTATTTTTTTGTTAAAGCTTTATTTATTTCAAGCTTTTTAGTGTTGACGAGTTAAATTGTGAAACATGGGTAGACTACAGTCAGCACTGTGACACAAAGCGATCGCTGCAATTTAGGGTTATGTGCTGTCATCCGTTGAGGAGTTCTATGGTGATGAGGCCAGGATTGAAAGGCAGGTGGGAATACTGTAAATTTTCAAGTAATACCCTGGAATCAACACGCTCATACAAATTGATTACCGAAATCTCGTGTTATGTGCTGTCATCCGTTGAGGTTTTTTATGGCGATGAGGCCAGCATCGAAGATCAGGTAGCATAATGACAATTTTCAAGTAATATCCTGCAATGAACACAATAAAGTGATTCCCGAAATCTCGAGTTATTTACTATCATCCTTTTAGGAGTTCTATGGTGCTGGGCCAGGTCCAAAGGTTGGGAGTGTATTGTCAATTTTCAAGTAATACCCTGCAATCAGCATCTTAGTACAGAGCGTTTGCCGCAATATCGAGTGATATGCGGTCATCCATTGAAGAGTTCCATTGCCTATCTCTGAAGACCATCATCAGATCATAACCAAACTAAAATTGGACATATCTGGACGCAAACTCTGTCAAGCAAAATTTCATTTACAAATTAGTTAAGATATGCCGGAGTTATGGAGTAACATACCCAAAAATAATAAACGCTTATAAATGTAAAATCAGTGTAAAATTCTGGATAAAGTCATAGTTTTCTCAAAAATCGTAGAAATATCATTGGAAACAAAATTTGGAAGGTATGAGACCACTAGAGGTATGTTATTGTTATGTAAATACATTATTTAAACAAAAAGAGGACTAATTCTTTAAAAAAAAATTGTATCGTTAGTACAGGGAATTCGAAACCTTGTACTACCTACTGTTGTAAGACATTTAAATTTTTCCCGTATAAAAGAATAATTTTCTAATAATCCATTAAAAACACAAACTTGAGAAGTGTTTCGATTTTTTCGATGCGAAGTGTAGAATCATTTTGGATGTCGAATAATTTTGGTGAACAATTCTATCGCTAACCGATTATTCGCCATAACTATTCGTAGGAATTTTGGTAGAGTGGTAATTTAAACTGTATTTATCCTACTTTATTATAAAATTATAAATACTGCAAAGATGAAAATAAGTGAACATTTATATATTGTTTAAAATATTTATAATATTATAAATACACATTAAAATCTGTGTTGTTGATTCGGGGCTGGGCTTGCGTTTATAGGTAAAGGGAAAATAATAATTTTTGAATTTCCCAAAAAGGGTCATCGAACCTTGATATCGACTACTTACCGAGTCTTCAGTATGAATATGACGGTGTAAATAAACGTAATTTTATATAAAGTGGTATATAACCATGACAGTCTCCTTTATACGTTAAAACTCTTATTTCCCCTCTTTCAAGAAAGCTATATTACTGAATGATTTACTAGATCCCACACTCCATAGTTTACAGCTTTACGGTAAACGGTAACAAACACAAGAGAACTAAAAAAAGAATAGCTAATATAAAAAACGTTTAACCCTGCGAGTCTATTATTGTAGCTGACACAAGAATCGTAATAAATTACACAACAAACTGACACCTACAATAATGGACACGTGAAAAATATGCTGAACTTTACGGACTTCAGAATGGGTTCCGTACTTGGTCGCAATCTATGGATAAAGGCGCAATGTAAGCACCGAATCCAAGAATAAAATATTCAATGTATGTATATACTTTTTCATTTTCTGTCATTCTATTTTCCTATATTTTTGTTTTAACGAAAAACCTTGTCCTTGATTGCATCAAGGTCATATAACTTGAAAGTACTTTTCCAAATTAAAGTATCTGCACTTTCAATAACACAGATACCAATTTCAATTCTGCAGATTTAATTTGAGAGCTGGTGGGGTTGCTTCGTTAACTCATTTACTTTCAAGCCTTTCATGACGTGCATCCAATGCCACCGTAAAGTATAAAATGGATTGACATTTCTCCACGGAACCCCCATAGTCGTCTTGCGCGGGCGCATCAATCTTTCTCACAAGATATAGCGGCAGATAACGGTCGGCGCACGCGATGCTTGAGCCTCACAAAAAGGTCAAATTCGATGCATATTAATTACATAACGTGTCACCTTACTGTCTTTAATTCCATGTCTTACGGGCCATCACTAGAACCAAAAGGTTCTAAGATACTATGTAATTATAATACAAAGGGGCCTTGTGATGTTGAAGTAGGATAATACGCGTGGAAAAAGGGTTATGCGACGAAATGCGTGTAAAAAAGTCGATAAAGTGATATTGTGATTTTTTCTTCTAAGGTGAAATTTGAGACAAGTTTTCGCATTATTTAATACTTTCATAAATTTGTTTACAGGGCTATAATTGCTGGTGACCTTCAAAGCCACAGTTAAGAGACGGTTTATACCAGATGATATACCGGTTGAAAATGAACCCTGTAGCTATAACAAAGGAAACTACCATGTTCGTTTGTTACTTTTGTCATAATTCATATAAAAAAAAACAAATCAAATGAAATCAAAATATTTATTTTCTAAAATAGATACATAAAGTATACCTTCTACAAGTCAAAGTTAATCTTTAGAATAAATATCTTTAGAATAAAAAAATATAACAAAATAATAAGTGTATACTAATAAGGGAAATATCGACCGTCAAAAGAAGCACTAATACTCCGGTGACAGAGACGACGCTCTTAAAAACCTATGTGTACATAGCCTATGTGCATTATTTACCGCCGGGAATATGTACGGTCTATTGTCAGTGATATGTTGCGTCGTGTAGGTTGGCCATTCATTCGAAATTAGGGAAGAAAAAAACAACTTTTTTTTTACGGTTGTGTGTTCTATTAGGGATTCTTATTCACAGATTTAAATAAAGCTAGGGGTTCATTTTCAACCTGTATGAATAAAAATATTACATCATAAACTACATAATATCTAGAATGATGTACTTTGATTAGAATTTAGAATTTTTATTACGAACTACAACTTAATAAATACCAAATTAATTTTTTAGCTGAGCGTGTTACCTGTTGCCAAAAAAATATTAATATTTAAGCAATGAATGACCTTTTTATTTTAAGTGTGTTATTGTTACGTCTATTTTATAAGATTTTCTTTTTAATTTTCATACGTGTACTTTATTGTTGCATTTCTTTTGGCAATAAATCTGTTTTCTTTATTTCTTCTTTCTTTCTTTCACTAAGGTCCGAATTAAGACTAAGATCCGATTTGATTAAGTATGCCAAAAAATTACTTCAAACTTAGTCAAATTCAGGATATTATTACAACAAATGAGTTCCTTTGAATATTTTTGAAGAATTTTAGTTGTGATAATTGTAATAACTTATTTAGTTATATTTTAGCGCGTTCGCAAGTCGATGCCCCGTCGAGCGACGGAGATATCAATATGGGACGAGTCGTGCGAGTGAGTGGGACGCACTTACCCGGGGTCGCCAGCAGTAATTGGCGACGAAATGGTAAAAAGAGTCAACGTTAATATGGTATTATTTTAAAAACAGCTTTTTCGTCTAAAGTAAAAGTTGGGACAAGTTTTCACATTATTTAGTTTTCATGAACTTGCTAAGTACATCAACCAATCAGAAGATCACACAAACCAAAGAGTTCTCAAGTTCAGAAGAACTTTTACTATACGAACTTACCTGTGCATAAAATTTAATTTTACGTAGTTCTCGGGCAAGTCTGTTTTCAATCAATGTTGTGTGACCTTAAATGAAATGAGGGTAAAGTTTAATGTTAAAATAGCTGTATCAATTTTACCGTGCAATTAAACCTACAAGATTTAAGCGGGGTAAAAAGCTTAGTACATAGATATGAGCTAGAGGCAAATACAATTAATATGAACAATACCAGCATTAAAAAAGATACACTTTTTTAAAAGTATGGAACGACCTGCCTCCACCTATACGAGAATGCAAGACGAAAGCTAATTTTCGTATTAAACTCAAGAGCCATCTAATTGAAAAACAAATAACGATGCCTTGATGTTCAGTAAGATTAATGCGTAAACTTATATAGTATTTTTATAAATTATGCATCTTGTTTAGTATAACACTATTATTTGTATATTTATTTCATATCACTATTTATTTTTCATTATTTGTATGTATTTTACAGTATACGTTTTATTAAATTTATATTTAATTTAATTTAGATTTTAGTTATATTTAGATTAGTTATTAGTTTTATTTATGTAGGATCCAGCAGAAAACCAGCGCTATGGCTTTGGCTGTGGCATTAAGCTGAGCTGGACTCCCTTTTCTTAACCATAGAATATGCCTAATTTGTTAATATTAATTATTATTTGTGATAACTACTGTGGTTTTATGAAAAAAAGCTCTTTTCTTTCTTTCTTTCTACTTGGACAAAAGTCCTCAAGCAATCGCTCCATCTCGCGGGGAACAAAATTGCACGCATTGCCGAACAACTTTTTTGTTTTTGAACTTATCGAAACTCCACGCCTGAACGTCTCACGATAGTTTTTTGTCGCAAATGGCAACGCATTCTCACGCTAGACTAATGAAATGATAAATGACCAGCCGAATAAAAGTAGCTTTACTTCATGATTTCGTATCAATAACAATGCCCTAATTCCCAGATTTTGTAGGGTATCTTCATTATCTTGCACTTGCCGCATCTAATGCGTCTGTTCTTTGTGTTGCCTCTTTTTATAGGGTTCCGTCGGAAAACTTAAACCTTTATAGAGAAATTTCGGCGCCTATCTATCTGTCCATGGTATAACTCATGCACACATGGTGAATTAATCTAAAACTCCTAAAAATGGCTAATTCGGCGATGTCACCATTGGCGTAACTAAGATTAGTAGCTAGAGGGGGCCCGACCCCCGGTTTTAACTCATGAAGCCATCAAGTATCTGTTCTTTTTTATGAGATCGTAGTAAGATAAATAGAGATAACCCTCCATACAATGAGATCACCTAAAAACCCAATCAACAAAACAAATGACGGTAAAAGGAAAATAATATAAAGTATCTTTTTACATCAATGACACTCGTAGCGTAGATAATAGATCTTCGTTGACAGAACCCGTGTATTGCGTGTACGCGTACACTTCACAGATTTTTTATAGTATGTATCTGTGTGAGTGTATCAGCTGATTGGATCCGTTACCACAACGGAGCGGCGCTGTAGCAAGCTCGATGCGGAAAATCGGTGAACCGTACAAAATAGCATAGCTTTCTAGGGATCTTTCAGCAAATTGAAATCCTTAACCCCAATAAGTATCATTATCTCCAAAACAATAGATCGCAGTACAGATTAAAGTTTTGTTTTGTTGTCCTGTATCTACAGAATTTAAAACTAAAGATTCCAAACAAATGTGGGTCGTTAGTGGGATATCATACTATATCCCATCCCACTTCCCACTAATATTACAAATGCGAAAGTTTGGATGTATGGATGGATGGATGGACGTTTGTTACTCTTTCATGCCGTAACTACAAAACCGATTAAGCTGAAATTATACATGAATGTAGTTCTAGACCTTGAATAGGACAAAAACTACTTTTTCCCTTTGTTCCCTTGGAAAAACTATAAAAGAGACACACAAAATGGGAAACAGAGGCGCATAACGCACACATTTCACCAGCTGTGTTTACTGTAGGTAACAGTCCGAATAATATTGACTGATTTTATAGGAGTACACAAAAACTAATTTAACGCGGGTGAAACCGCGGGCAAAAGCTAGTAATATTATAATTGCGAAAGTTTGTGTGTGTGTCTGTTTGTTACTCTTTCACGCTGAAACGGCTGAACGGATTTGGATGAAATTTAGAATGGATATAGGTTATACCCTAAAATAACACATAGGCTACGTTTTATTCCGGGAAAATGCATGTAGTTAAACCCGAATAACACGCGGGCGGAGCCGCGGGCAAAAGCTAGTGTACAATAAAATTTAAAATTCATCTTACAAAACATGTCAAAGCAGATTAAAATAACGTCAACAGAACTAATATACATACATAATGAACGAGGTAGGTACTCTTAGCTTGCTCTTACGATAAACCTTCGAAGCACCTTCAGTAACGTTGTTTGTGCACAGAATTTGCTGCAATTTGTCGTTGTAAACAGTTTGAACATTGTTTTTGCAATGGTTGTATGGAATTCAAAATCTAACGATGTATTTGGAATTTTATGAAGTGAATATTCTAGAACTATGATATTTTCTACGCATAAAATACGTCTGTTTTAAGTAGAGCACCGTTTGACAGTCAAATAAAGCTCGTAACCTAGGGGCTATGGTTGGAGTTAAATTAAAATGTTTCTATAATACATTCGCCCATAAGCAAAATATCAATAAAAACCTAAAAAAAACTAAAAAGAATACAAGTAAAGTATTGCTATTTTATATTGATATAAAGCATAATATTGGTATGGTGTTTATTGGTAAACCGTCAAAATCAATATCGCTGCCTGGGGAGGCGATAATTAATACTGAAAAATACTAATATTTCGAGCCCTGACTGGAGTATATATGTACCTAATATACCAAAAATGTATATCCATTAAAAACTCATGTTTTCCCTTATAGTTTATTGAAAAATGTACAATAATAAATTTTAGTTTATTGCACTTTTCTATGGTTTTTCGGGATTGTAGGTTTGGCTCCACAGAGCACAGAAACCTTTAGGCAACCAAGAAGTTGACGTAAAGGAGTTTTAACGCTTGCGAGTACTATCACCAGTTTTCGGGTCGACAACGATCACCAAATCAACTCGTATATATTTATTTGTATATTATGTCTGTAATTTTCTTACATTTACATGGTACCAATATCCACATACGGCATAACCGTAACATAACAAACGGAGTGTGGGAAGTAAAGTCTCAAGTGAGCCTATTTCTGGCATTGCCATAAGCTTTAAGTTTTACGGAACCGCGTATGCTCCCCGATTCTGGTCGAACTTATTCGAGATTTTCGATTCGTTTATTGTTGTCATTCTACGAGCAGCATCGATGGCTTGGGCTGGCGTGTCGGTACGGTATCACAGTCTTTCCGACCGCTACTTTTTAATGCTGTATACCGTAAAAACTTGGACAAAACCGTGGAAGGTGGAGTACCGTTGATTTGTACAAGTTGACATTGTGGTTTTGGTTGGTTGCCTTTGATTGGTATTGCTGGGCTCTGTTTATGGAAGATCGTCTGTGGTTACCGACATTTTTAATCGCCTGAGAAATGTTTTTTAGACTTTAATAGTACAAAACTGAGCACCAAATGACTCAATGTTTACTGCGCTTATAGTTGTCCATTTTAGGCACGACAGTTTAAGTACAAAATTTGGTATCCTTTTTGTCGGTTGTTTTTCGTTAAAGACCAAAGTATAAGACCTCTATCATCTGGTACTAGTATTTTGAAAGGCACCATTTTGACAAAAATTTCAATATTAATATCAAGTTGGACAGATTTACATACAAAGTTGTTTTCTTGCCTTAAATTGTACTTATACCAAAATTTTACATTTCAGCCAGAGAGTGACTTTGTAAATGGCTGTATAGGGTCTAAATGTCTAAAAGAGGTCTAAAACGAAAAACAACAGAAAAACGGGTTATCATATTTTGTACTAAAAATGGTGGCATGCCTACTAAGCGCCTTAAGTTGTGAATTAGTGAAGCAGTTATAAATAGGATTTGGAATGTATAATCGACCGATAAACTATCTGATAGTTTATCGTTTGATCGGTAAATTAGCTCCAATTAAATCTTAATTCATCAACTTTAATACGCTAAAGCGATATATGATTAAGTTTGGCATTTCACATTTCAATAACACTTCACAGCACCGACAAAACCATAATTAAAACATTCATTCATTAGAAGGTTTAATATATTTTTTCTCACCTTTGTCATCGATCAATGTTTATAGGAGGTTATATTTTCGGCTTGCCATGTTTTCCGCGCTACCACAGATTATTATAATAGCCGTGCTCTTGGGCTCGGAATAAGGCGAGGAATTGATAAACTTTTAATTTCAAATCGGCGCCTTAGGGGAGTGGAGTGAGGGGGACTTACTCCATACAAATATGCGCTCACGAACTAGCTTATGCCGTAAGGTCGTATGCGGCAAAACAGTGTTTTTCATTTAAAATGACAACTATTAGTAATTTAATAAATCCAATCGGCCATATTGACGTGTATTTGTAGACTAATTAAATAAAATACTTACAGGCTTCATTTGTTCCCGTTTGTCAGTAAAATAGTAATCTCTGTTTTAAAAGAAGTTTCCTAAATATTTTAACCAACTAAATCTTCGGGCAAGATGATGTCAATGAAATGCTTAATCTAGTACATAAATAGGTAATTATATATGTTTTTTTATTGCTGAGAAAAATGTATATCCATGTCGCCAAAACATCCAATGCGTCGCCTTAATGCATACGTTTCGGTTCCGGATGAAAGGGACAAACCAATACGAGTAAGCAGGATCGACTGAAGGTAGAACACTGCCTGTTACAATTTCCCCCAGAACCGAAATTTATGTATGTAGTGCGAGCCTTATTTTCATACCCAGGACATTCGTTTTCGATACATACGCAATAGTAAACCTAAACTAACTGTTCGATAGAACCATAAAAACTGAAAGTTTCAGTAACACTTCACATTCTCTTGAGACATCTAAGTTACGAGTCAGTGTGCCAGAGAACACTTGAGACATCTAAGTTACGAATAAGTGTGCCAGAGATCACTTCGTTTTGAGTTTCATCGACATTTCACAACCCCTGAGAATTCTCTAGAGTCATATATTCTGAAAGCGGCGATAAACTGAAATATTTTGCAAACCTCTTTTTATATTCTTAGCTCTACTCTAGTAGAAACAATAAACAAACGAGTTTGTTTTAGATTTTTACTTCCTATTGAAAATGAAGGAACGGACTTTTATCTTACTAATATATCTATATCTATCTATATATCTATACTAATAATAAAGTAGTAAAAAAGTCGTGTCTGTACATTGAATATTTTCGCGAAATTTTAAATGAAATGAGTTATTGGTACTGTACTGAGGCCAAAACAACAATTGTTACAATTTTTGTCTGTTTGTTCCGTTTTAACTCGAGAACCACTGAAAGGATTTGGATGCGGTTTTTTATTATAATTTTAGTGACCCTGGTCAACACATAGACTATAAAAGATGTTCATAAAATAACTTCCAAGCCGGAAACGGGGAAAATATTGAATAAACGCTTTTATAACTCGAGGACCACTGAACGAATTTGGACGCGGTTTTTTTTATTATCCTCGTAGTAACCGTGTTCAACACATAACCTATAAGGAGTGTTTATTAAATAACGCCCAAGCCAGAAACGGGGCAAAGGTTGAATAAACGCTTGTATAACTCGAGAACCACTGAACGGATTTGGTTGCGGTTTTTTATTATCATCGTGGTGACCCGGTCAACACAAAGGCTATAAAGGCTGTTCATAAAATTACGCCACAGCTGAAAAGGGGGCAAAGATTGAATAAACGCTTTAATTCTGGAACCACTGAACATGTTTGGATGTCGTTTTTTGTTTTATTATCATTGTAGTGATCCTGGTCAACACATACGTTATAGGGGGTGTTCATATAATAACGCCCAAGCCGAAAACGGTGCGAAGATTCACTGAACCCAGGCGAAGCTGCGGGCTTTGCCAATAATACGTATGATTCTTAGATCCCCTGCTTTTTTCTTCGCTGACAATATCATCTTGTTTGCTTCATCAGCATCAGATGCAGATGCAGTTTAACTCCAAAACTAAGGCAGAAGGCCAAATAAAAAATGGAGATGGTAAAATGGATAAATGGAGAGGTATCTTAAGTGAAACCACTCATCTACGGGTCATACTGAAAAAGTTTCCCAAAAGAAAAATATTTTTACATTCCCATACATATTTTTAAATCTGCTGTGAATTTTGAACGGGCTGGTACAATTTTGAACGGTCTGGTACAATTTTGAAAGGACTGGTACAATTTTGAACGGGCTGGTACAATTTTGAACGGGTTGGTAAAATTTTAAACGGGCTGGTATAATTTGGAACTGGTTGGTACAATTTTGAAAGGGCTGGTATAATTTGGAACGGGCTGGTACAATTTTGAAAGGGCTGGTATAATTTTCAATGGGCTGGTTCAATTTTGAACGGGTTGGTACAATTTTTAACGGGCTGGTATAATTTTGAACGGGTTGGTACAATTTTCAAAATCAACAGAGGACATTAGACTGGGAAATGATACTGTCTCTCATTCAGACTTAGTTTCTCCTAGACAGACGCTTGACCTGAAGTAAATACATCAAGAAGAAAAAAACATGAGCTGAATCATAAATTTAGAAATGATGCTGGCTCTTGGGTAGACAATCCATTCTGTCACTGGCCAACAAACTTCTTATCTTCAACAGAGTATCAGTGATCAGATCAATGGAGAGGTATTTTCAATCCTTCTTTTGTTTGCAAAATAAACATACTTTATTATATTATTATTATGCAAGCGAGACCTATCCTCTTTAGATTTTTGAACCTTTATACAGAGATTCTAAATAAACTTTGTCTGTACCCAACCCACAAAGAAAAACAGTATTCTACGAAGTCTGTCTTTAAAAAGCTTTCTTTTAACGTAATTAATTGAGACATCAAAGGAAATATTCACCGTAGAAGATACAAAGATATTTTCCAAGTCACGTTCTAAAGCTTTTTATAGAGCTCGAATTAACGAGGCCTTCTGTTGCGGCCTTACCTGACTGTAAGCTAATAAATCAGAGAATTATAAAGACTTACAGCAAAGGCACTCGAAGACTGCCTTCACAGGAGTCAGGACCTATTCTAGAACAAACGAAACAAGTTGAGGCCTTCATCCCTTTCAGTTCTATGAGAAAAGAAAGGGAGGAAGAGTGCATTGTTCACAGTGATTGTTGTCACCTATGTCGGAATAGGCTGTGCTCTCTGGTCCAATTTACATATATTTCACCGGAGACGTGCCCGGCATGAGGTTCTGTGGTTACGATACCGTTTCGAACAAAGTCGCTTCGCGGGTTTTTACAGTGACTTTTAACTTTTTTCTTCTACTGCAGTCAGGGACGCTTGTGCTTTTTACTTTTTAGGAATGTCTCGCTTTGCCGACAATTAACCGTTGCGGTTAGAGGTGTCACTATTCAGAGGTTTTGAGGTTTTTGCCTTAAATGGGTTTTTAAGTCATGGGAAAATATTTAAGGTACCTATCGGTGCTATTATATTGGTCTTATTTTGAGCTGTGCTGTTGAGCTTATCATTGTGTCCAGTGAACGCGAAATCGTTATTATAAGAAACGTATTTCCCTAAATTCGAAAGTAACGGCATAGTTTGGTTAACACAATAGTAAAAGCAATTTTTAGTTAAAAGTTTTATCAAGCGACATGGTATTTTTCTTTAAGACAATCTTAATTCATTAGTCGAGTATCTATAAGACGTTTATATTAATATAAAACATAATTTGCTTTGCAGCTATTAGGGATTAAAATGAGAGTAGAGCAAAACTAAGAAAACAGTTTATACCCCAAGTTCCAACTTTACAAGCCCGGATATTGAAAATATCTACGTGTTTTCAATTTCAAATAGAAAAGAAAAAGCTTAACAATGTAAAACAAAAATAAATTACCTTAACTTTCTCCAGTAAGGTTTAAACTAAGGCAGGACAATATCCTTTCTCAGAGCTACCAGGATAGCATAAAGCCACAGAGCCTGAATGCAGCCCAGTGCCAATGGGACGGCGACGCTCTCCATACAAATTACGGAGCCTGCACCTCATTTATGATGTATTCGAGCTGGCCCATAATGGAGAAATTTACTTTCGTTGGACACTACTTTGAATATATGAATGGGATTCTTCAATGGGCGCCTGTTGTCTACTAAAATGCGAAATCAATCAAACGTGATTTAAATCCCATTTGTATATTATGTATATATGTAAAGCTTTATCATTGTTAGTTAGGTTGAAACTTCGATCCTCTAATGGCTCAATAATTAATTATGTAGTGTTGTTATGTAATCTTCATTTACGTGAAATTGTAATGGAAGGAAATTGAAGTGATAAGTATGCAATGTATCAATGACTGTTGCGAAGGATCTTTATAACACGATTCCCGTCAGCTTGTTTAGGAAATGGCATCCACAGTACATTTCTTTATTCCGTGCTCTTCGCTTTGTCAAACATTTCCATAAATCTCAATACGACAAATACACTTGGCTGACAGGGGGTTGCAAAGTACAACATTTTTCATATTTTCCTTGGTTGCTTTTCTGAGTAAGGCGAATTTTGTCCGGCTTCCCTTTTTAAAATGTTCACCCTTCGCCATACCATGAGTTTTTCTGATCATAGAAGACAATAAATTGTTCTTAGAAATTAGAAATAACAAAAAACGTATATATTGTCACGATATGAATCCCCAAAGGGATGTCAGAGGTTTTCCCAAGTATGAACCGTGAAATGCAAGCCACAGTCCACATTTGGTACACCTGCTTTTCACTGACGTACTTCGGTCACAAATGGACCAACAACTTAACGTGACTGAGACTGAACACCAACCGCGGGAATTGAACCCGCAACCTCTGGGTCAGCAGCAGGCAAGCGTTATACCACTCGGCCACTGAGGCGGCCTAAATATAGAAACAGTCCGAAATATATAATCTTTTCATAAGTAACTTTGTTGTGGGGAAGTGATTTTTGAGTAATTTCAGGACAAAAGTTGCTAAGTATGGCCAGTACAACATGAAGTTCAAGTTCCACAGGACTAATAAATCTTTTTCAACACACTTGCTTATAAAGTGGCCCTTATTGGTCATATCTTAGGGTCATATGCAGCATATTAAACACAAGTGCTTTTTACTTTACATTATCGCACTAGTGTATGTTACATTACAGTTTTTTTTAAATCTTAGCAAAGAGTTTTGATGTCTTGAGAAATAGTAAAGTTTTTGCGCATAAATAGACTGTCTCAGTTGAAATATAATAAATAATCATTTAATTTTATCAAATTATTTATTCTAATCAACAAATTAACTTAATTTCAGTTTTCTAATATTTAATATTTGGCTGTTTGGCTTTTTGCGTCAGTGCCTCTATTACCATCTGCGCAAAAACAAAATCTCCGCCGCCATTTTTCAGTTCATAGCTGTGGTTTCGATTATGTGGAAAAAAGACAATGAAATTTTATTATTTTTCCTCACAAGTGTGTTGACAAACGTCGTATGAAACGCGTGAGCATTAGACGCAGCTCACTTTTATCATAATGTACTATTATGCTTTATTACCTACACTCATACATAGTTACTGTTGTAAATAGATACCAAACACAAACAAATTAGATAGTACAGCTAAACTTACTTTGATTTTTACGAGAGAAGCCCGTCGTTTCAAAAACATTTTTAATCATTTTTTGTGATAAAAGTAGCAAACCTGTCTTTATTAGGAAAAGGAAAAATCAACACAAAATAAACATACCCAAACAACGAGATTCGCACCATTCACCCCAATTTTAATATTTAATTCTCAAATCCCTGAGATTTGCACATTTTCCTGAAAGCGGGCAATGAAGGCTCGACTGGAAGTGTTTACAGAAAGTTGTTTTGAAATATTCCGAATATTGATATTTTATTGTCAGCGAGGTTCGATAATAAAGCAGTAAACATCATAAATAAAAAAAAAATATATAATATGTATATATACGAGTATGTTTAAGGTGGTCTTACAATATGGTACGAGTACATAAGTTTTATTGTGATCAGCATGAAAAATATATGTATACTGTACAGTTCTAAAGGCTCATGGCACGTTGTAGCCCGCAACTTTCTCATTTTAACGGCTTGTTCCAAAAATGCGTACTTGCAAAAGGGCAACGAGTTTCATCTCTTTTTCGGCTCCCTCTTCATGTATGAGACCTGAAATAGTACATTACTGCTAAGACCAGGAAATAAGTACCTAATCCTGGACGAGTAAGTTAAAAGTCCGAGCCTGTAGGGCGAGGAGTTTTATATACGAGGCCAGGATTGCTAATTCATGGTCGAAGCAAGTGTAGTGCTTTTCTCAAAAATAAAATGAGACATTTTCATGTTTTTGATGAAAATGAGTTATATCAAACACCTATAATAAACCGACTAGGAAATATTAAAATTTACTTAATTGCTCATATTTGGGCGATTAATCATGTTTATTGTTATTGATTTCTTCAGCATTCGTGGAGTACAATCGATATCAGAGCCCGCTTCTGAACTCATTTTGTAATTTATTTGCACAAAATACTTTCAACTAAAATTTAAAGCAACTTAAATTCCCGCTTTCACGCAACTTTTTTTCATTATTGCCAGCTGGGCAAAGGTATTTACCGCCATGCAGCCTTCTTGAGAGCCTTCTTCATGGACAACGCCATCTAGAGGAACGCTAAGAACTATGAAAAAAAACAACGAGAAAAACCTTCTTAGTCTTTTCTAAACATAGACAGTTTTAAAAAGTAAACATATGAAATATACTCTGTGAACATATGGTATATGTAATGGATTTTCATACGAATTTCCTGGAGAGTTATTAAGATTTCCTGGACACTTCTAATAGCTCGCCAGGATGAAGTATTTTCTGGTAGGTCTTTACAGTATGTAATGATAATATTACAATGTATTTTTGAGAAAAATAATTTTATTTCATTTTAATTCAATATTCGGTATTGGGTCAACATTTTACATTACACATCCAAATGTCAGACGAGTAACTCATTCTGTCTGCAAGCTAGAGACCCGTAATATGCGAACGGACAGACGAACAGACAGCACGGCGGCGGCGGCATTAATAGGGCTCCGTGTTGCCCTTCGGGTACGGAACCATAAAAAGTTAAATGTAAGAGAGATAATGATATAGATAGAGACATAGAAGAATTCCTGTATATTTAGTTTATATACTTTCCTCTGTACTGCATATATCATAAGTTCAAATGGACAAGTTGTTTTGAGTTTCTTAAATTCGAAATTATGATGGTTTCTGATTCTGACCTTTAAAAGAATCCAAAATTAAAATCATATTTTTTAATAAAATTAAATGCTTTATGCATGATGCTAATGCTAATTTTAATCAGCTTGTATGGAAAACTGATCCCAAACAAATCCAGTAAAAAAGTAATAGCTTTAATAAGTGTCGTATTTTAATACGTGCTAAAACAACGAATGAAATGTTTTAGAAACATCCTTCTGCAGATTTGTTAACGGTTCGATTTGCGACACTTACAATCAACGGCTCGATAGGAAAAGAAATCGCAAACTTGGCCGAATTTAAGATTTTTTCGTTCTAGATCAAATTACATGAAAACTGCAGATAACAATAAAAAGTACTTAACTATTTATATCAATGGAAACTTTTGTTAAATTTGAACGCCAAAACAGTGCGCAATGTATCGGTTGTCGTAACAGCTAAGGCTCAGAGCGCGCTATTTTAAACAATAATGAAACAAAATGACGCAAAGTGAGGCGCTCAATAGCAAGGATAACGGGCCCTTAACTGTAGCACAAATCGTTTGAGATCATATTCACTAACAATACCTTTGTGTTAGAATGACTGTTTTGTAATTCTATTCCTCCACCATTTTGGATATTAAGTGCGATGGTCAAGAGTTTTAGGTTTAAAACCTTCTCCTATTGTATGTTCACCAAATTAAATCTTGCTTTTCTTTAGGTCTGAAAAGAAAACCATCATTTAAAAGTTTGAAAAGCGTTCTGAAGATGAAATATCCAAGCAAAAACTTTTCCTTTCAAATATGTAAGAATTTTCCTAAAGCTCCATTTATCAAAATGTGAACAAATTTATAACATAAACATGTAAGGCTTTTCTTCTAAGATATAAGGTGAATTTGGTTGACATAACCAGTATCATACTGGAGATTCGATAAGTAATTAGGACTAATGTTCAATAACCCTTTCTGTGAAATAGTCAAATGAAATTTAGACTTCCTATACTTGAGTCGAGGTTGTTCTCGAACACCTGGTATAGGGGCACAAAAAAACTTTTGTACTACAAGTAAGTATACTGGATCACTGAATTTTGGTCCTGATCACTTACTGAGTTTCCAGATTGAATTTGGCTATATCAACCAAAGTCGACTTATTATATAGGTAGAATTGAGTTTCCTATTACAGTTGGTTTAAAGGCGGAGTATCTGAAACACCAAGCGCTATGAAATCTTAATGAAGGGGGGGAAATTCACAGACAACTTCCTGTGAACTGAATGCTTCGGGAGGGAACACAGATTCACAAGTGATAAATCGGTCCGAGTCTCGAGAGAGGTAACCGAGGTGAAGTGATAGCCAAGAGAAGAGCAGCCTTCCGCAGCGCGAAGCCTTACTCAGTGTGTCCACGACTGTACCTTCGAACGCTTGTGCCCAAAGCTTCCCGAACGGTCAACGAACATCGATATCTTTGCCGTCGTCGAAAAATAAACAGTTCAGAATTTAAAGTTTTTGAATAATAGCGGTATTTTTCTCGTGTTCGAATTCGGAATTTGAAGATGCTGTCGTAAAGTTGAAGCAGCGTTGAAGATTTTTGCCGACAGTGATTTACTTTTTCGGTAAGTTTTTTTGTTTTATAGTGATTTTTGTTTACTTTTCAGAAATGTAGAGAAGCAAAAATAAGTGAACTGAAAGAACAACGTTAAATAAGTTTATAAGGCTTTTTACTTTAATTTTAGAGAGATATCCGAGCGACAGATGGAAAGATAATATTTGTCTCAAAGGGAAATTCACCCCGGTTTTAGGGATAAATAAGAGCTATATGAACATGTAGAGATTTGTATATACGAGTAAAATTAATGTATCAAATATTTGTAATCTCCTTTTTTGTGTACAATAAAGAATAAGAATAAGAATAAATATTAATATTTGAAATCGACTTGTAAAACCGACTCTAAGGATTTCGTAAATTTTTTTGTCGTATTGGGGTTTTCGGGGGCAAAAATCGATTTAGCTTGGCCTGTATTAAAAATCCGTTTTCTACGAGTATTCATGAGCAAATCACCTGTCTTGTCTTGCCGTAGTCAGTCATTACTCCGTCAATAGCTCAATTGGTAGTTTCTGACTGGCGCGCAAGAGGTTCTCGGTTCGAACCACGCCGGTAAAAGGGTTTTCTTTTTTTTAGTTTTATATGTGTCCCCCGAACATTTGTACGTTTTTCCTCTTATGTTACGTACTTATTTGTCCCCAAAGTATTATGATCGAGCGAGGCTCGGTCGCCTAGGTACTGTAGAAAGAAAGGCTCAAAGCTCTTTTTCTACCATGGAAAACAAACATATCTCGTACTCGTATTTGTATCTACCATTACAGGCACAGATAAATGTTAATTGGGGTGCCCACCCTTTAATCTAAATGTCCTTTGGTTATTTAATAATAAATAAATTGTATTTATATAATCAATTATTCAGATAAGTAGAATAGAAACAGGCCTACGCTATGTGAACAGTACGTACACCTCTGACCATATATTAATATAAAAATAATAATAAATAATCAGTGACAAATTATCAAAGGGAGGAGCCTCACAATTGAAATTTACATAATAAATGAAAAATATCACAAAACACAGGGTATTAATGAGGTGACTGACCGATCGGAGCGTATATGCGCAGGCGCCGCGGAGGCTCCGCTCCACCACGATGCTTGAATTTCTAGTTTTTGCGGCATTGTGTTACCCATTCTTGTATCAGGTTCTATATTTTTATCCAGATCTGTGTACCATCTACAAGTCGTTGATCTCAAAAGTTATGAACCCCTACATTTCTGTTAATCTATCAGATGAATCTGAACTACGACCTGGACTACCTCGTATTGTTTTAGCGATACTGAATATTATGAGGGTTAAATCTGCAAGAGTTCAGTGTACCTATTGGAATCCGCATTTGATGTAATTCGTTACGAACAACCTACAACATACAAAAATGGATTCGTATATTTATGGAAAACAAAAATTATCTACGTCCATTCAAGTTGTATCCGAAACGAAGAAATATTTAAAACTTAAAAACAAAAAAATTAGATTGATGAGTTTGAGATACACGTACAACGGACAAGTTTCAACAATAATATTTTTCCTGAAAATCCGAGCTACTTTAAAATTCAATACATATTTCCATCTGCTGTGTATTGTATTTTATCTGGCGTTCTTTTAAAACCGCAAAACGGACCGCTTTTAGGAAAAAGCAAGTGAAAACATTTTGCCCAAAAGCTCCGACAAAATTTTTGTTCGGTTTTCTAAAAATAAATTGAGAAAGTATGTAAATGTTCGCCAACAATAAGTAAGATAGAGCCACGAAATAACTGTAACCTAATAAGGTAGTTGCTTCATGTATCGTTTCAAGAATTTTTTCTCACATTATATTTTTTACAATCTTACTGGCTTTATTACTGCATTGCAGAGCTTTGGGTCGAACGGGAAAATGGAACAATGACCTTCAACGGTTTTTTTTGAGTCCAGATTCTTTGGGAAATGGTTTTTTATGTCGTTATGAATTTTGGGCCAAGTTGGGAATTATAGATATTGTGATGTTTGTAACTGGATGTTCAATTATTGTGACATTAAAACCGATTCTGAACGCTTTAATTTTAGTTTTAGTGCTGTCAAAACTAAATTATCTTCATTCCAAAATAGTTCTTTGGTGTTAACAACAGAAGCTATATTACTTTGGAAAAATTTAAGTTTTGAGAGCAGTTAAACTAAAATTTAAAACATTAAAGCCTTCAAAATTGAATTTTATGTGAAATAAAAAAAAATTGCTGTTGTTATCAAAAGGGCATAGCAGCAATAAAATATTAGGAGGACATACTTATATGCCAAAATAAAAAAAAAAACATTTAATAACTTTGCATAATAAAAGATATGAAATAAAAATTGATGCGCTTTCTTTAAAACAACTTTTCAAATTATAAAGATAATATATCTACTACCTACATGACAACTTTACATCGATCCGTTCTTAAATTATGGCGTAGAAAAATCCTCAGCTTTTATGCCGTTATATTTGCAACCTCCAGAAAATAAGTCATCAAATATTAGATATTTAAATAAATGTGTTGATTTCTATATCAGTGCCAACAACCGATGAATGTAAAACCATATAAAATGAAATAGAATAGAATGTAGTTATGCTGATATATATATATATATGTATATATGTATTAAAATTTTAATTTAATAGTGTGATGCGTAGTTTTGTGTACACGTATGTCTACTTATTAATTTATTATGATTTTTTTTATTTATAGAGGGGTTTGCTGGAAGAAATCTCTACTTAGAGATAAGCTCGCCTGTGTACATCCTATTTCTAACCTCAATTGTAATTATATTTATGTGTACAATAAAGTATAAAGTATAAAGTAAAATGAAACCTGTTCTCTATATTTAGTTTACACGCACTCACGTAAGGTCATAGCGTGAAGATATTACGAGTATTATTGTTTGTGTCCCTATACGTCCCAAGTCTATACGTCCCAAGTTAAATTGCAGTAAAGTGGTCACGCCGGTTATCCCTAACTGGAATGAAAAAGTTGAACCTAACTTACGGCTAAGGTGACAAAATAAATCGTTAATCTAGATGTAGAAAAAAAAATGTTTCTTTTTATAACGACGAAAGTTTTGTAGACCTTTGAAACTATAAATATCGCCCAAATAACAGTTGAGGTAAACTTTAAGGAATGCTATGTGTGCTTTCAATAAAAACCCGGCCAACTGCGTGTCGGGCCACGTGCAATGTATGTAGTTGCCCATCACAATTATGTTAACTTGTAAAGCCTACTTAGCTGTGATAGTTTTCCTTTTCACTTCGTTATAGGTACTACTGCCGTGAATTTATCCAAAAATATCCAAAAACAACCGTTTAGCCATTTTTGATTATTCTTGCAAAAGCTTGTTCTAAAAGTGTTCGTAATTTCCGTCGTTATTTCCAGAATGTCAAGTGGAGTAAAATATCCCTGCTGTCACTAATTTTAGGGCAAAATAATTCTTTTGGCCCATAAAACGTAATTAATAAATTTCCTCGAAAACTATGACGCAACAAACAGTTCATCTATTGACCGAGTCCAACGCGCCGTAAGCCATAGACAATACCTGGCTGAAAATAAAATTAAACTGTAACCTCGTTACTGTTTTGTACGTATTGGAGAACATTGTATAAAAACCTCATTGGTATTTGATATTAAACCTCAGACATGGCTGCATGGGCTAAGTTCCCTTTGTCTACCTAGTTAACATCACATGTACTGCAATCTCAGAAAAAGTTATTCTATAGCCTTATGTTGTTTGTTATGTTAATATAATTATTTTTTTGTGTTTTAGAGACGTTCATGAAAAATATTTTTCATTTTGCCAGTAGTTTTGAGTTCGTAATGAGGATTTTACGATATGAGGTTAGATAAAATCCATAATTCATAACTTTGACCATTATGTGGCTAACTTGAATTTCTAAAAAAAAATGGCAGGAAGGGCCATGATAAGAAGGTTTGGTTCTGGTCTGAATCTCGGCCACGTACAGAATGGGATGCCATAATACGAATGACAGACATAATGCTGATACTTTTTAACAGCTGTTACACCCGCGTATTTTAGTACCTATTTTCACAGGGAACTGTTTGTATATGGAACTACCCGTCCTTGGAAAACTTCTTGCGAAACAAAGTATTTTTAAACGAAGAGTTTATGGGAGCCCCTAGGAAAATACGTTTTGCTCTAGTTGGGAACTACTTGTCCTAGGGGGTTTGATTAAAAGTAGCGCATATTCAAATGGAAAGCCCAATTAAAACAATCGTAGATTATAATTATTATACGACGTAAGTAAGTTTTCAACACTAATGAGAGGAAATAAAATAATAATTAATAAAAACCCTTCTAAAAACAAGCTTTTAAGCCATGGATAAAAATGAACAAAATGTAATTATGTAAAACTATTTGTTTTCAAAAAGCATAAACGGTAAAAATATGAAAAATATATCAGTATTTTAGTCTTTTTGAGCCTTAATTTTTATTTTGGACAGTTATTAGCATTAAAAATTAAATATATCGAGTACATACAAATATGTAAATATGTTTTATTTTTAAATATTAACAGCTGTCCAAAATTTCATATTTTTCCGTTATAAAATTGCCACTTCAAGCGATATTCGCCTTACTAAACGTTTTGCTTGTATTTTTTTTCCTTTTCTATTCCATCTTGAAATTTGCAAAGAGCAATAGCCCGTGAAGCCGAGTTGGTTTGCACCATAGACATAGAATATACTTCAAAGAAAAAGAACAAAAAATCAAACGCTCAAAACTTCAAACCATAGACATAGAATATACTTCTATGTCTATGGTTTGAAGTTTTGAGCGTTTGATTTTTTGTTCGTGAAAATAATCTGTGGTCATCCACGAGTACAGTGTACTACTGCATCCACAGAATCTGTGATTGTCACAGCACAAAGATTCGAGTCGATAGATAGAATAAAAAGCAATTCTTGTAAAAGCGATGTATGCTTTCTCACAAAATGAGAAATGCTTGGATAAACACGAGTAGCTCAGCTTTTGAATAACTCTGATCATCAAAAGCGCAAAAGTAAAGTCAAATAATTATTTATCGCTCCAGATACTTCGAAAAGTCGACATATTTTTAGGGGTTCCGTAACAAAGGAAACCCTTACAGCGAATATTTCTCCGTCTGTGAAACCCAAAAGTTTTAAACTAGATTAAGAAAAATTGCATTTTTAGAACGAGTTGAAGAGAATCAGGAGCTTACACCGCCTTAAAGAAAAGTTTGTCAAACGTATACACCATACATGGATAGTATCCATTGGATACCATCCAGACATACATACATACATATACTCACGCCTGTCTCCCAGAGGGGCAGGCAGAGATTACAGATTTCCATCTGCCATTTAGACGTTTTAAAAATGTGATCTTATTAAAAAACCAATCGGTCGCATGACCTGAGCACCCCTCATTTTTATTGATTCAATGGCCTTAAATTCTTTTTTTTTAACATTTTGAATAGATGGATGAATAAAACATTTTTTATTAACTAGGTGATGTTTTTTCTTTTTTTTTTGTTTAAAACATATTTTGCATGAAAAATGAAATTAAAATATCTTTATTTAACACACGAATTTCTACAATATTTTACACTAAGGCAAACTTGTCTAGCGTGGGCCGTGATATACTCGTAAAATTACTAGAATATAATTTCGTAAAGTAACATGCATTTCACCATAAATAAATAACTAAAACTTAATTCTAACTAAAATTAGATTATTATAAATTACAAGAGGTTAAGACACGGGTCTTAGACTGACAGACGTTATAGGTGGAAGAGCTGATGCCGGGCTCGACTGTGGAGGTACCACCATCTTACTCGCAAATCCTCCCGAAGTTATTCAGGGGAGAGTAAGAGAACAGCTCTCAGGCAAAACCAGGCGGCCCACCATTGCCTGGGCCGATGGATGGCGGTATATCCATCTCCAATTGCCGGGCCTTATAGAAAACAGACTGGTGACGGGCAGCAAGGTGGTGCAAGGGCTTCGGCACCGCGCTCACCAACCCGCCTGCCCAGCGTGTGTGAGTATGGGCATTTCTTCCAGGAGGACCGCCAAGAGTTGCGAAATCCTGGAAAGGCCTATGTCCAGCAGTGGACGAAACAGGCTGATGGATGGATGGATGGAAGACACGGGTATTATAATTTTTTCTGTACACTCGTAATCTAGCTTAGACAGCCTAGACATTTCATGCGACTTTCCGTAAATCGTGTAAATTTGGAAATAACGCATCGACAAAAATTTCATTCTGCATTTATCTCAATTTAGAACAATAGGCCCGACCGCTCTTGTTTTATGTACGCCACGGACAGACAAAGATAAAGGTTTCATTTGTATGACGGGACCCTAAAAGGCAATTCTATGAGACGGCGGCGCTTCAATAATCGAGGTAATCGAATCACGAAGCAGAGATTTTTTCTATCTTTTTTTATCATCGCAATGAAAATAGATTGAGGTTATTCACTTCACGATAACTTGGCAATCATTTTTATTTTCTAAATGCATTACTTACATTAAAGTCTTTATATAGTGAACTTTGGAACGGTGACCGTTGAATTTTGTATCAGTCATACCATAGACATTATTTAGTCTATGGTCATACATAACCCAGACTCTAATATGAGTAACAATTTGGTTTTCTTCCGAACACCACGATATTATAATTAATCTTATGGAAGTGTGCAGAAGTTATATAAAATTGTATTAAAACCACACGTAAGTGTGATTAAGTCTATTCTTAGAGTTGTCTTTTAGGGTTCCGTACCCAAAGGGTAATTAACGGGACCCTATTACTAAGTAAGACTCCGCTGTCCATCCGTCCGTCTGTCCGTCTTCTGTCTCCAGGCTGTATCTCATGAACCGTGATATTTAGACAGTTGAAATTTTCACAGATGATGTATTTCTGTTGCCGCTATAACAACAAACACTAAAACTGGCCAAGTTCAAGTCGGAACTGCGCACTCCCATACAACAGACATGATTTTTTCGCCGTTTTTATTGATAATGGAATCCTTCGTGCGCGAGTCTGACTCGCACTTGGCCGGTTTTTATTTTACTTCTAAGCAGTTTCAAACTAAAAAGTTAAGTAAGTTTTAAAAGCTTCTTTCTTTTATTTTTTTATATATAGGTATACTTTATTTAATTATAAAAAAAAATAAAAGAAACAAGTTAAGGAACTCAAAACATTAGTTCTAGCTTGATACAAGCCACAAATCAATTTAACTTAATTTATTCTTAGTATAGTTGAAAGAAAAGAAAGAAAAAAAAGAAAAAGAAAGAAAACCTTATTATTACTATGTGACTTGACTTGTCATTTGACTTGACTTGTCATTTCTATTCACTGACCTCTCGTAACAACTAGACACACAGCTAAGAAAAGTTCGTCATAAAGCGTCCGAACGGCGGCGTGCTTATTAGCAAAAATGCATTCAACCAAATTCTTGTTGTTTGTGGGAGGTCAATGTCTCTATTGCATTTTCAGAAGTTTCGCTAGAGGAAATATAAATTACATTCCGCTGTTAAACGTATATGCTTTAATAGGTGACAATGTGATTTAATATTTTGATTATATAATGATTTGTACGTTATGAATAATTTAAACGAAAATTCAGGGTTATTTAATATAAGAAGAGTGCGTCCCATACTTAAATAATACTTGTAAACTTAATTTTGACATGCATGCTATACAATAAATTTCAATTTTCGTATATCTTACAGCAATTTTATAAATCAAGGTCCTAATTACATTATTTAAAAATCCACTAATATAAACCTAAATATAACATCACCATTTTGTACCCGTCACAATGCAAATAAAGACCTATTATATTCTATTCCAAAATAAAAATAAAATCATAAAACAAATTCCTTCAGAAAAGTAAAGCTCTAACGGTCTTTTGTTAAAATACATGGCAAATTCTAAGGGTTACCCAAGTTTCAGAATGTCAAAGCCCCATGGGTTCCGTACGTTTCTATAATAATGTAAGTGGGAACCTTCTTTGCATAAATAATGCCTTGTTCTTGTTTCACGGACAAGGACGTGAGAGAAAGTGTTTTATGTTTTCTTTTTCGTTTGGAACAAAGTAACAACATTAGGTAGTGCTATTGTCTTTGAACTTGTGAATGTAGAACTAAATAATCACATTCTTATTTACGTATTTAAAATAGTCTGTAAATCGTAAGTCGTATAAAGTATTCTGGTTCCGTCAAAGCAGGTACGACATATTATATATTAAGAATACGTTTCATTTTATAAAATATGAGACCGCTTTGAATATTTTCAAAATATGACATCGATTTCTGTCTCCGGAACTCCAAAGTAATTCCCAGTAATTATATAGGCTATAATTAATGGGTGTTGATAAGATTACCGCCCAGCCGAACACTGTCGATAATAGTTTTAAAATATACATTGATTGAAAAAAAACAAACCGGCGGAACGGAAGCGGCGGACAATAGCTATTACTTTATAAAACGCTTTAAAAAACGGTCAGAAGGGCGAGAAGATTACTCAACATTTAATTATAAAAACTACAAACTAATCAGTATCCAGAAAATGTATGGAACAAAACTGAAAAATTAAGTTGGTCGAGTATTTGGGTACGTAACCCGAAACCTGTATTAAATATCGGCGTTTTTAGTATTTGTTGTTTAAGTATAAAGTACATAATATACAGAAAATTCCAAATTCCTTACTAAAAATGGCCCAAAACTGACAACCTTAACGGCTCCCCATTTCTTTATTTTTGGAGATAAAGAATTCAGTGATATTCAGTTGAAAATCAGCATCGGCAAAATACCAACGTTTAAAATATTAAAATACCAATAAATATTAAGCTCAGCTTTGTTAAATAATTATAATGTTGTGCAATTTTATTATTATTATGTAGGTACACTTTTCAGTCACGGGGACCCGGTCATTTGAAAGGCATTCATGGGGCCGAAGCCAACATTGAAGAGGCCTTAGTACCATTTAATCTAAGTTTGAACTGGTCGCTATTATTACTCTCATAATACTCGTAAATCGTGAAAAACCTATGAATCATATCCTTTATAGACGACCTCCAAATTTGTAGAAACTTTTAGAACTTATAATGAACTTGAGAATAAAATAATATCCCATTAATTTTAATAAATGCTTTAACATTTATAACAAAAAGGTTCACTGGTTAATTATTTATTATAAGGTACCTGCGGTCCAGAATGTCAATTTAAGGCTGCTTAGATTAAAATATATTGCTCGACCTACCCATTAACGTCAGTTTGCAAGTAGCTTTTCTTTTGGCCTCGATCGAGAATAGATCTAATGCCGGTATGGGATAACCTTATAAAAGCTCTTTTATCTAAGCTCTAAGCTGAGTGCATAGACATGAAACTTTAATGTTCTACGTTAGCTTTATGAAATGATGCACTCAAGTTCGTGGGAGTCAGGAAGAAGTAGAGATTTCAAAGATACGAGGAATTTTCTAATTTTACAATCTTCTTGGATGTATGAAAGTAGAGTGACGAAAAAAATGCTTGGGCGGGCCGCCTTAGAAGGACGTATGTCTACAAAATTGGCGACATATTTCAGTATTGCCTTCTTCTTCTTCAGAACGGCAAAGTAAAAAGTAACCGGAATAGAAGAGCTTGTATGTTAGTAGAGTGATGGGTGTGGAAGAAAAGAAAGAGTTTCGTCAGGATCGTGGCAGATGGAAGTCTGTATACAAATATACTCACGCCTATCTCTCTGGGAGACAGACGTGAGTATATTTGTATACGTATGTTCTTGGAAATATAGCGGACTGTGTTAGATGGGAATACCGAAGAGGGGCCTAGTCAAGGGCATCCGCAGTAGAAGAAATGATGAAGTAATGAAATGAACTTTATTTTCAGAAATAAGAGAATCCTACAATTAATAACTATTTTCGTCCGAAAAGGATATGCCCGCGGACACTGACAAAATCCATAACATTTTTTTTTGGTCCGAGGATGCCTTTCAAAACGTCCTGATGCACCAGGGACACTTAAAACCCAAAAAATAATATTGTTCTCGCTTCTAGAAAAAGTCAGGAACGTAGTAGATGGAGATAATATTATGATCTCTAACTGTATACCATATCGGAGGCAGGCATGGCTATATGGACATAAGTATGAATACATTACATCAAAAATATCAGCCGCAATAATTCTCAACAAAACTCAGTAACATTTCATCAAGTATTTTTCTCGAAATGTTGGTTTGCCGGACAGTATTTTCCGTTTTTCTAAGCTAAAAAGAGGCTTCGCAAGCAGTCACGTAATGTAAAATTTCTACCAACAATCCTCAAGTCAGTAGTTAGCTAAATAAGAGAATAATCTTCAGGGGCCAGTTCTACACAAACATGGTAAAGTTTTGAGTCGGGTCAGTTAAATAAAATATCTTTTTAGGGTTCCGTGTCTCAAAATGAAAAAACGGAACCCTTATAAGATCACTTTGTTGTCTGTCTGAGTTCAAGACCTTTTATCTCGGGCCCCGTTACAGGTATCAAGTTGAAACCACAGACATTTAATTATTACTAAATAGCAGACCAAACATAAGGATTAAAAGGCGCGGCAAGTTTCCATACAAAAAATAAGCTAAATTTAGGCTTCATGGTACGAAGAAACGTATAAAAATGGGTTGTTTTGACTGGCTTATGCTTGGAACATATTTGTTAATTCCTAAACTAATCTCTAGTGTATATTTTGTTTGGAAACAAGCGATATTTATATTTAAAAGAGCCCGAAGTTCACGAAGCTAAAATTGCCACGCGTCGACTCTATGCGTTTATTTATTAGTTCTGCTACCTATATTATACGTCTGTGGTTGAAACTAATACATCAAGTAGTTCATTCAAATGTTCATTATGTGTCCAATACAAAAGTTAATACTATATCCATTCGAAATTTATGAGTTATGTACCTACGTATGACCTTGGGATAAGCACCATCGATTAAAACTGTCAGAACGAGACGATAACAATTTTATTCATAATCTACATATAAAATCGAAATACTACTTGCTTAAGGGTGTATAATACCTCACTTCGCTTCGCATGATCCTGTTTTATACCAACAAATACTGCAACAATCACTCTGAAATTAATATATGATAAAGTTGAGGACTATATAATGCTATGTCCATGCTGTTGTGAAAACTTGATTCTATTTGATTTCCTCGATAGAAAAAATTACAAAGTTACTTCCAAACCGTACAATAAATCGATAGCATTCAATGAATACTTGAAATTAGATCTGAAACTTTGCATGATATAACTGATATCAGTATAAAGCAGGTGCAGACTGTAACATAGAAATGAAGAACCATCAGTGTAGCCGCGATTTCAAAATAACTGATGTTTTTGCGTGCGCGGCATCTGATTAGAGTAGGATAGACAGTTAAAAAGCAGAAGCGTTAGAGCAGGACTGCGAATTGAAGTAGTATGGGCCCTTATATGTAAAGATTTGGTGCAGAGTGTTCGAGTTTGTTACTTTTTCAGCACCGGCGAACCCGTGGGCAAAAGGTTAGTTTATTAATTAATGCCGCCGAATTCACACTGAAGACTCGGTAAGTGCTCAGAATCAAGGATCGATTACCCTTTTTTAAATTCGTAAATAATTTTTGTGTTCCCAACAACCGCAAGCATGGCCCCCCGAATCAATTACTACTGGAGGTAAATACTTTATTTTGAGAAATAAGCAAAAAGTAATGAATGTTCAAGTTAGTATATCCTTTAGTTAGCGTGGATAAAACAAAGCTAGTAGATAAAAAAATAGCAAGAGGTGCGTTACCTTTCTTGAGTTTTCAAGCAGATTTTGAACGAAATGATCTTATTGCTGAACCCCTTTATTGTGTATGACGTCAACTTTACAGACCTTTTCAAGATGAATTAAAACTACTGGAGTATCTCCCCCGGCGGCGGCGCGGCGCGGTGCTATCTGCAACGCTTGGCCTCTTTGCACAAATTAAGTTACTACTTCGCTCTCTATTTTTACTAACTTCAGCAAAAGGAAGTTCCCAAGGGCCAGTAAGGGCATCAAGTAGAATTGACCTTTATAACGTTGTATTATTGTTTAAAATAGCGCGCTTTGTGACGTGACAACCAAAAAATCACGCGTTCTTAAAACCCTTTTAGCAGACTTCAAAAAAGGAGGAGGTTCTCAATTCGACTGTATTTTTTTTGCGGTGATCATTGTAGAAGCGTATTCGTTAAAACTTATTAGAGTACATTTTCTTTAATAACCTGCAATTTTCATATAATTTGATTAAGTAAATTTTATACAAAACGAATAAACATTACCAAATAAATTTACCAAGTATGGGAATTTTTCCGATTTTTTCCGTTATAATTGTACATTGTATTTGTACATTGTAATTGTACATTTTTAACGGCTCGTCGTAATGTTTGTTTCATTTCCTGAATTTCTGTATCCCTTGAGAAAGGTGTATTAACCGAAACCGGTCGGAATTAACGTGTAAACCTTAAAGTTAAAAGCAGTGAAACAAGTACAAGTGAATTTAATTGTGATGTTTTCCAAGTTTCACCAAGTGCCGACAATCGCAAGTATAAATTACCTAAAAAAACTTAAAAAATCAATTGAAAAGTTTTTAGAATACTTTTAATTCGTTTCCGAAATCACTGGTTTCCTTCTTATAACAGTTTTTTTTATACCGAGAAATTACCCAACAGTCTGTGTAATAAACGAATGCGTGGACCACTGGTCGACGTTGTAAAAGTCTTTTTGCAACAAAATGTGGGTTAAAATAGCTAATTTCCCTTGACACAGTGTTATACAGCCTCTTTGGTCCAGTCCAGTCCAACGTAATGGAAGCACGTACACCACTATAATGACTTTCGGAGAGCTGCAAAAACAGACAAGCTGTATAAACCGAGGATTCTCTGGTATTAACACTACAAATTACAAACAAAGTGTTTCAGTTCACTATGTAAAATGGGCAAAAGGTTAGAATGTAGTTACGATGTAAATTCTAGCGATGTAAATTCAATTGGTTGTGTGTTTCGAGCTTTTTCGGTCAGTATGCAGATACATTTATAGAGTTGAATGTATAGGGTGTTAATTGATAACCTTTTTCTTCCAAACAGGGTGTTCTACTGGTCTTTTTTACGATTTTAGGGTAGGCCACACGGTAAAATGTGTTCATATTAACGGGTAGAATGCCCCATTTTAAGGAAAAAGGTTATCTTAACAATCGCAGTTATAATCTTTTCTTATTCAGATTGAGAAGTGCAAAATTGTGTGAATCTACCATGGCAATAACTTTATTCGATTATCTTTAATAGATGATCATACGTTGAATCTATAATTAACTATACTCTCAAAATTATCCCAAATTACCAATTCCCAAAAATAATAATAAAAAATAGTTTATAAAGAAATAAATACACACGTCTGTTTCCTGAAAAGCAGTGAAAAACAGCGCTGTTCGAATCATTGCTTATGATCCGACAGCATTGCTGAACGCATGACCTTTTGTCAAATTAGCTTAAGATTTTATCTATTATTATAATTATGTTATTTTTTTTTCTTGTTTGGCAATAAACGATATTTTTCTTTCTTTTCTTTCTTTCTGAAAAGGTAGACAAACAACACAGATTTCTTTTTGCTACGATCCTGAGACACATCCCTCTGTTACATCTTCCACATTATTCTAGATATCAAGCTCTAATAAAATATGTCAACAGCAGTTTCAAATTAATAAATTTTATTCTTACAGTAAAGCAAGAGCTTTTAAAAAGAAAAATCAGGTGACAATTGCTCGTCCAAGCGTTCACTTGACTTACTAGCCACATAAAAACGAACATAATGAGTTTCTGGAGCGCCGCAAAAACACAGGTCGAGCGTGTTTACTACCTCCATGGTTCCACCTCAAGTCAACGGAAAAGCTACCCTATAATTATAGGGACAATGTTGATTGTGGCAGCATGTGTGGTGGGTTGGTTGACGTTGTAAGCTCGTGGGGATTCTTAGGAATTATGAGAGTAAGGAGCAAGTGCAGGAAGCGTCTGAAATCTGTTTGTTTTGCCGTATGATCTCTGTGTATTTTGTTCATGTTTGTGATTAATTTTATTGTTATATTTCCATTGGATTGGTAAGATAAAACTGCTCTATTGAGCTGGTATTTAGTCACATAAAGAAAGAAAAGAACTTAGAGGGGATACATAAACTTCGTAGTTACGGTAAGTATCTACGTAAAACTCCTGCTTCAAGCACGTAAAATAAAAACATACCATGCAAAAAATATTTATAAAAAAAAACTAAAAAACAACCATAAGTTGTGCGTTTGGGAACGAAATCTGTCACCATAAAATTCGTAAAATGAAAACATACATGTGGCTAGCTTGTGATCACGACACGACAGACAGACTACAAAAGCGTCGAAACGTATCAGTATGTTTTAATTTTTCGAGTTTTATGGTGGAAGCGACAGGTTTCATTCCCAAACGCACAATTTATGGTTGTTTTTTAGTTTTTTAATAGAAAGTATTATTAATAGTAGTTTATGAAACTGGTACAAAAATCACATTTATCTAACCTCATATCGTAAAATCCTCATTACGAACTCAAAACTACTGGCATAATGAACAATATTTTTCATGAACGTCTCTAAAAGACAAAAAAAATATTATAGTATAGGTCTCCGAACAACATACTATAAAATAACTTTTCCTGAGATTACAGTACATGTGATACTAATTAGGAAAGCAAAGGGAACTTAGGCCATACAGCCATGTCTCAGGTTCAATATCAAATACCAATGAGGTTTTTATATAATGTTCTGTGTTTACAAACAGTAAAGAGGTTACAGTTCACATTATTTTCGGCCAGGTATTGTCTATGGCTTATACGGCGCGTTGGACTCGGTATGTCAATAGATGAACTGTTTGTTGTGCCATAGTTTTCAAGGAAATGTATTTATTATATAAGTACATGTTTTGTGGGTCTGTGGTTTTATGGGTCAAAAGAATTATTTTGCCCTAAAATTACTGACAGCAGGGATAGTGATTGATGATGATATTTGACTCCACTTGACATTCTGGAAATAACGACGGAAATTACGAACACTTTTAGAACAAGCTTTTACAAGAATAATCAAAAATCGATCATTTACAATGTAATGCATAAAATAACACAACTTGCTACAAAAACCTAACTAATATTAAACTATTGTCACGTAATACTATGAATTGCTTTTCTTTAAGGCTGCGCCGAGCGTACGACGATTAGACACCTCGCTCTGTACTCTCGTGGTCGATTTTATCGTGGTAAATGCTGCCCGGCCATACTAAAAATATAACGCAATAAATCGTATTTTTAATTTTTGCTTCGGATAAAGTGTACATACATTTTATGTGATACTAATTATGTTTTTTTTATTTTTATTAATGAAATATTAGTCATTAAATCAACTTAACCATGACTGCCAATTAAGCTTATTTTGGTCGGTACACTCTTAATACATTATACATTATATTATAATATAATAATATTATATCAACTGATGCTGGGCCCAGTGGGGCCCGAAATATATCTTGAATTTTTTTTCTTTTGTGTGGCTATATACTATAATAAAAAACAAGCTACAAAAGATTATATACATTTATTTTATTTTATTTAATACGGTATGTACGAAGTACAACAATACACAAAGACCTGTCTTGTCTACAAATACACAAATAAATACATATTTAATACTTTTTATCCAAAAACCAGAAGTGCAAGGCACAGTCCAAACTCGTACATCCACGTTTCACCGACGATTTTACATCCAAGCGTGATAGTGAGCCTACCACCGTATTTTGGGCACAAATTTGCCTTTCGAAGAAACTGAACACAAATGTGCTCCGACGGTATACGTGTGGGACGCACTATAAGTTTCCGGAATGAATATGAAAAAATACTATTAAAGGTACAAAATTAATTTATTGTTTTTCAAAATAATCTCCCTTGGCGTCTATGCACTTTTTCATTCGATCAAACCAGTTTTGAAAACTTTTGTGCCACTCCCCTGTGGTGACCTCTGAAACGTGTTTTTCATACTCCTCGACAGCCTCTTCTGGTGATGAAAATCGTTGACCGCGTAATTGGTTCTTAATTTTTGGGAACAGAAAAAAGTCACAAGGTGCCAGGTTGGGACTGTATGCAGGATGACTCATGAGTTCTACATTTTTCGTCTTCAAAAAGTCGTTTGTCTGTCTGGCCGTGTGAGAACTAGCATTGTCGTGGTGCAGGATGATACGGCGTTTACGGTTATTTTTACGGAGTTCGTCAATAACTTCCGGCAAACAAATGGTCGTGTACCAGTCACTATTCACGGTACGACGATTTTCTAAAGCAACAGTAGCCATGTGTCCAGTTTTATTAAAAAAAGAAGCAATCATCCGCTTAGATGCACTTTTCACGCGCGCCACTTTGGTTGGTTTCGGCTCATCTTGAAAGACCCATACGCTCGATTGCTGCTTTGTTTTGGGATCGTAGCAATAAATCCATGTTTCGTCACCTGTTACTATGTCTCACACCAAATTTGACGCACCTTCGTTGAATCTGGTAAGCATGGCACTGCACCAAGTGACGCGGTCCGTTTTTTGAGCCTCGGTCAAGTTGTGTGGGATCCACCGCGAGCACAGCTTTCTCACACCCAAATGTTTGTGTAGGATTGATTGTATTTGACTCATGCCTATTTCTAAGGATGCGCGAATTTCATGGTAGGTCACATGCCTGTCTGTTTCAATCATACGGCGCACAGCATCGATGTTTTTGTTGGTCACAGCGGTGGACGGCCGACCATCGCGAGATTCGTCACTGAGATTGATACGACCACGCTTGAATTCTGCAAACCAGCTATAAACAGTCGTCTTGCATGGTGCTTCATTGCCAAAAGCTGTTTCAAGCCGAGCGATGCTCTGTTGAGCTGTCAAATTACACTTAAAATCGTAGAAAATCATACTACGAAAATTTTCCCGAGTTAAATCCATGTTGATGCAGACACACAAATTTTTTAAATGGCGCCACAAGGTAAAAACAAAAGGCAGTCAGATGAAACAAACTGCATTCTACAGCCAAAGAGTTCTATTTTCAAATGTTGCAATAAATTTTTAAATATTGTTTATGTAAGTGGCCAGTTCCGGAAACTTTTAGTGTTACCTATGTATTAACTCGCTTACTCGTAGTCAAGACTTATCTACTGGGCCCCGTGGTCCAGGCGGTGTAAGTTAAATATATACATTTATATAAGGTGACTTTCGTGTATGTAGCCAGATTAATACTGGAGAGTCGGTAAGTGGCCAGGAATAATTGCGAAATACGAAAACAATATTTTTTGCTTCTATACTTGTTCAAGAACAAACTACCTCGACGCTCATTTGGTTAGGAAGTCGAAATACTATTTTGCGTTTGTCACAGAAAGCGTCATTGGGCCTTAATCCTGGACACATACCGAGTCTCCAGTATGAATTTGGCTCTATAAACAAAAGTCACCTTACCTAAATAAACAGTCTAAATGTATTTGTTCGTCCTGAAACAAAAAATACATTTCAAAACATTCCAATCTTCGTTCTTATTCCACGTAGATTTGTCAGAAACTCCGTAAATAAGATAAATGATTTAATCTGGAATCACGAACATTTCCTCTTTATTTCTCCTTCGCGGGTGCCTTCTAAATTTTGTAGGACATCTTGGAAGTAGATTTATCTCAATCATATTTCTGATATTAAGGTGACAGAGTTTAAATTATTTAGGTGTCACTTTAAGAATACAAGTATTGTAAATCTAGTCTGTTAAGAGGGGTCCCCCAGCAAAATGTTGTGCGAAGCCCTTTCTTGCTTCCTTTTAACTCGTTCGTATACTAAAGACATAAAAATAACTTTAAAAAATTCGGCACTTATCTCCAATAAATGGCCGTGCAGTTTCACTAATCAATTATTGTCTAACTTTTGAATACATGAAAATATTTGCTTTCGAAGTAATAACTGAAGTTAGAAATATTTACTGATTTCATGCATATACACCTCAAATTGACGTTATTTATTTTCGAGCAAACCACGAATGGTTAGAGAATTTGATAAGTAAGATATTACACAAATAGTCCATGTGAAAATTTCAATTTTCGCCTATTTTTTGCTATTTGGAGACGCAGCGATCGTCGTAACAGCTACTTTGCCGTGCGCGCTAATATAAACGTTATTCCAATGCCTTTTCCGTCGATATTTGTACCGACACAAATCGAGTTGCTAATTTAGTTCGGGGACCCCCCTTTAAGCAAGAAAATTTTAATGCTCTTTTTAACCGTATTGGATACCAACCATACATTTTGTTACATTTGTTATAAAAAAAATATATCAATTAGAATTTCAGTTTCATTGCGTATACTGAAAAGAAATGAAAATAAAAAAGTTAAAAACAATAAAATAAAAATAAAGCTGGTGATCGGAATTATGCATACCCCAACACTGAATTTGACCTCTTTTTAATACATAATAATAAAATAAGGAAAATTTAATTCATTTAATTTGAACAAATTGCGACGTTAACTTAAGGCGCAATATGTCCATCGCACAATGAAAGAGATAAACATATCTGAAAAAGTGCTCGTTCAAGTAGTACGATGAATCAAGAATAGGTTGGATCATGCTATTTTTTTTGTTAATATTTAATATAAATTAATTCGAGAGCCTTTTCAATAAAAACGCATTTCTATGTTTTAGATAATAGGTTTATATGTTTACAACAGTAATTATTGTTATTTTTACTTTGTTAGTTTGGATGGACTACTGTTTTGGACTGAAAAAACGGCCTTCACTTTGCAATTTCTTTTGATGCATGAATTATTATAGGCTATTTAATTTTAGGCTAAGCTATCGTCTAGGAAAAGGCTTCCTTTATAACATGTTTTTTTAAAACCCCTATCTATTGTAGTGCGGGAGGTCTACTGTTTTAAAATCTAATTTTTTACTACCTATGTTGCCTTAATCGCAGGAGAAGCCGCGGGCTTCTTATGTTATTAATGAACGAGAGCGCTGACTCACCTAGTCTGCCCTAATTAATGAACAGTGACCCAGTTAGCTGGTAAGATACAGCCTCATTATAAAGTAGGCTCTCGCCGGTCGTGTGAACACATTTCATCACCCGCTACCTGTTTCATAAGACGCTATTTGCGTCCTCTTAAGGGGTTAATAAGTATTATAATTCTTTTTATATTGATACTCAATCTTTCCGTTGACCACTCAACTTCTCGAGTTAAAACGGAATATACATGCAGACAGATAAACATACAAAAATTCTAGAAGTTGTGGCTTCAGTACAATGATACCAATAACTTATTCCGTTTAAAATTTCATGAAAATATTCAACGTACACTACAGACAGACATGACTTTTTTACTACTTTAATATAAGTATAGATGTTTTTATTGCATATTCCCATATTATATTTAGTTTAGTGTTTTGTGTAATGAATGTTAATAAAATAACAAGTGTATATTGCATAAATAAATAATTTGATTTAATTTTTTTATTTAATTTCTCAAATGTGAAACCGAGCAATAAATTACATTAAAAGTAATATTTGTCACTTTATTGGGTATATTTTCAATATCTTAACTAATATAATATTTTTATTTATTTGTATAGGTATGTATTATGTTTTCTTTTATATTTAAGTAGGTTATTTAATATATATTATATATTATATTATTTAAGCCATTCAAAAAAAATAATATCCTCACTAGAGTCCCCCCTGAACATATGGTATCTGGATGACGGCACAATTGGTGGAAGCCCTGATACTGTATTCAAAGACATCGAAACAGTCCTCACCAAATTTAAAGAGATAGGCCTCGAAGTGAACTTGAAAAAATGTGAACTTTTCGAGTGTGGCCCAAATCATTCTTCATCTATGGCTAACGAATTTTACGCTGCTAGGTGGTCCTGTTTTCCCAGATGCAATCCCAGACATTATTGAAAAGAAAAATCAGTCTCTACAAAAGGTGCAAAATAGCCTGAAAAACCTTCAAGCGCATGTTGCTCTAATTCTATTTCGTAGCTGCTTGTCTATGCCAAAATTAACATACACTCTAAGGACATGTCCTGTATGGTGCTACCCGAGTGAAGTTTGCCTATTGGATAACACAATTAAGAATATCCTAGAGGAAATTTTAAATGTTAGTCTCGACGAAAATCAGTGGTTCCAGGCGGCCCTGCCGATACGGCACGGTGGTCTTGGTATTCGCCGCGTAGAGGACACTGGACTAGTAGCCTTCTTAGCCTCTGCACATGGGGTCGTGGAACTTGTTACTCGCATACTTAGTAACAATGGTAACAGTTCACGGCTACCATTTGTAGACGAGGCTTTGAAGGAATGGTCTACTGTTTGCCCTGGACAAGTTCAACCAGACCATCCAGAGGTGCAAAGAGGCCGGGACGATATCCGAGCCAATTTCATAATAGAAGAGCTCAAACAATACAATTCAGGGGCAGAATCAGCAAGACTAAAAGCCGTAACTAAACCTGAGTCCAGTGCCTGGCTTCACGCCCTTCCATCTCCACAGCTTGGTACTTTACTTGATAATGACTCCCTTCGTATTGCTGTGGCCCTGAGACTTGGTTGCCATGTTTGCGAGGAACATACCTGCATCTGCAACTCTACAGTCGACACAAAAGGTCACCACGGCCCGAGCTGTTTAAGATGTACAGGTAGATTCCCACGACATCATGCCTTAAATGAAATCATCCACCGGGCACTCGTCTCAGCCAACATCCCTTGCACCCTGGAGTCCCCTGGCCTTAGCCGGACAGACGGCAAGCGCCCAGATGGTCTCACCCTCGTTCCCTGGGAGAGAGGTAGATGTCTGCTGTGGGATGCAACTTGCGTCAGCACTTATGCTAGCTGTCATTTAACATCCACAGTTAGAACTGCAGGATCTGTGGCTGAGAGTGCCGCTAGGCAAAAGCACATCAAATACAATGATCTGAAACAAAATTTCATTTTTATTCCCGCCGTATTTGAAACGACCGACCGGCGTATGGGGCTCTGAGGCCAGGGCATTTCTAAAGGCACTCGGAAGAAAAATGAAATACAGGTGCCAAGACCACCGCTCCATGTCGTACTTGGCGCAAAGGATTTCCCTAGCCATCCAACGCGGGAACGCGGCTAGCGTAATGGGGACCTTTGCGCCGGGTACGACTTTTTGATAGTTAGGGTTTATTTCTAAGTTAATTTTATTTTTATAGCATAGGTTCTTCTTTTTCTTTTACTTTTAGGATTTTAGTTTATTATATTTTGTTTAATTGTAAATAATAAATTGAACATTTTTCTCTTTTTAAGTAGGTTATAGGATTATTTAGTTTTTATTTTTTTATAGTTAAACTGTATAGTCTATTAAATAAATAAAATTTACTTTTAAGAAAACAATTTATAAATAACTATACTTATACGTATATACATTTTCCTGGTGCCCTTTTAAAGGAATAAATCGATTGTTTAATCTAGAAGATCTGAAAAAGATATGTCGGGATGTATACTGGTGTTTTTCGGCGTACCACGACTTAACTTATTTGACAGGACTAATCTTCATTTTAAACATTCTGTTTTTTTTTCTTTCTGTATCGAAAAGTCAAGCTAACCTTAAGGGCCCATAATACCTCAATTCGCAGTCCTGTTCTAGCGCTTCTGCTTTTTAACTGTCTATCCTAATCTAATCAGATTGCGCGCACGCAAAAACATCAGTTATTTTGAAATCGCGGCTACACTGATGGTTTTTTCATTTTATGTTACAGTCTGCAGCTGCTTTAATATCAGTCATATTATGCAAAGTATAAATTCAAGTATTCATTGAAGGCTATCGGTTTATTGTACGGTTTGGAGGTAACTTTGTAGTTTTTTTCTATCGAGAAAATTTAATGGAATCAAGTTTTCACAACAGCATTGACATAGCATTAGTCCTCAACTTTATATATCAATTTCAGAGTGATTGTTGCAGCCTTTGTTGGATCGTGTGAAGCGAAGTGAGGTATTATACATCCTTAAGGTTACTAATTACCAATTAGTCGTGTCAAATAAGTTAATTAAGTGTTGCACCGAATCGACATTAGTATCTGATTATCTCCTGGGAGATAGGTCTAAGTATGAATAAATTACAATATGTACAATATGTTGATTTGACCCAGTCTATCGCAGTTTTGTTATGCATGCACAAACAAGATCTGTCGGTCAGTTTATCATTTAATAAACATCTTCGATTGATTACTTTTAACTTTATATTTGAAATTACGCAATTTTTTATTTCTCTGATCAGTAGCAGTTACCAATTACAATTTTATTTTACATTTTTCACCAAAACTCTGTGTTAATCATTGCGAGAACATTTTTTTTAGTCTGTATTATTCGTCGTGATAGAGGCTATAGTAAAACGTATTCTGTGTAAATTTCAATATGACGGTTGAAGCTTAGTAACAGAGCCCCGTTTGGCACCCTTCGGGTACGGAACCCTAAAAATAATGTCAGTTATAAAAATCGACTGCGCCTCACAAATAATATCTTAGTACTTTCAGACTGAAAGTCCATTGTCTCGCTTGTTACAAGTCTTACATTGCACGTTACTTGTGAAATTCGGCTATTTATCTGCATAATAAAACGCTATAATACTCGTATAAGTATAGCTATTTCTCTACCGTGGGAGATACTGTAGCCATCCACACAACAGTTATCTATTGTTATGCTATGGTATACTGTTACAAATACTATTTATCAGCCAGTTTGTATTTCACACCCTCATTATCGAGAACAAGTTCAATTAGAACTTTAATTAATCTTGTAAATTGTTTTTTTTGGTCGTATCTGAGCGTTTCGTGTAGCACGCATAGAGGAACAATGCTTAGATTTCAATTTGACATGCTATAATCAAATGAGTGTTTCAAAACAATGCCCTATACACTGAATTCCGATCAAACATGCTAAATCAAGTTACAAAACTAAGCAAGTTCGAGTGGAACTTACGCGCCGAGGGTTCCGTACAATACAAACATGTGAGTCTTGCAAGCTTGTAAATTTTATGTTTATTTTTTTAATATTCCATATTTTGGATTTCTGGACAACTTTATTTCTCTTATAGTTGTTACATAATTGTCTTATTTCGTAAGTTTTATTTTTTTTCAAATTTTGTTATGTAAGCAAATAAATGCTTTTTTGATACCAAATTTCAAAGCTCCATAAAAGTCACGAAGAGGGCAGACAAACAACGAAGTCTGACTTTGATGGTGCCTTTCCTACCCATTAGTACGGAACACAAACAATAATTGAAAAGAAACGCAAAAAATTAACGTTTTTTGTCTCTATTTGTTTTCTATGAACCTTGTTATTATTATTAATTAACCACCACTGAACAATATTAATAATTCGATTACTTCCAAAAATAAAAGTTGAGTATACACGAAAAAAATACCAACGGTACAAAGGAATCTTTTTTCTGAAATGTGTTTCTATCGGAGAAAGCTCTGAGAATTTCATTTCCTGAAATTGATTAAAATTACAAATAACAAAAAACAATTCAAGTAAAAATATCCCGTTTCCCGACACGCTGTTCACGACAGGTTGATTGAGAGATGTGGCTATGACGGCACCATTTATTTTTTGATAAAAAATTTCAGACAAGAGACACGATTTATGTCCCAAAAAACTACCACGTCAACCTGTCGCGTACACTAATGTCCCTAAATGACTGGGGAGTGGAGCTATCGTTATCAAAAGTTTAGTTTTACCATTTGAGGTGTTGTGAACATTTCATTTGTAATTTCATAAACAAGTCGGTGGATCTAGGTCAGATTGGTCTATTGGTACCTGGCTGTAGGTAGAAATACTTCGCTGACTTTTATTTGTTAGTTTCCTGTCTTCGCTCGGTCTTCGTCGTCGTGCTCCTGGTCCCTCGATTTTATTCTTCTCATTTCCTGAGCTCCTCGTACTGTTGTTGCAAGTGCAAATAAATAAAATCGTTCAAGTGCGAGGGAAACTTATGCGTCGATGGTTCCGTTATGTCCATAAAATACATATGGTATGTGGCATTTTGCGAGGAGGGATCAAAAAGTAGTAAGAATAAGATAGAATAAAATTACTATTGATAACTTAATAATTTATTTTTCTACATAGTCTCCGAGTCTCTACACATCGAGTCCGGCGCTTTTCCAAGGCTTAAATCCCTTTCAAAAAAAAAGTTTTGTCTTGGTCCTGCAAAAAGTTCTCCACGGCATCCATCACCTCGTTATCGTCTTCGTACCTGTTTCCCCTTAAGAATTCTTTCAATTTGGGTAACAGATGAAAATCGCTAGGCGCCAGATCTGGTGAATAAGGGGGGTGTCAATTCGAAGCCAGCTTGCTGAATGGCAGCCATCGCAACCGCCGAGCTGTGCGCGGGTACGTTGTGGTGATGAAACAGCACGCCCCTTCGAAGTTTCAGGTCTGACTGAAAAAAAGTTTCTGACATGTATTATTCCGATAATAATAATAATTGGATTTGCAACAACCTCCAGCCAGCGGACAACTTTTGTTTACACGAGGCTGAGAAAGATTTTTTCCCTCTTGATTTTGGAAGACTAACATCGTCATAGGATATGGGATCCCGCTGTATAGGCACACTGGTAAGGCCGTAAGCCCTGCAGGGCTAGGACTGAACCCAACAAGAGGCGAGCAAAGCAAACATCCTGTCTGACACTAAAATATGGGAATACTCTTAGCTTTACACTGTAAGAGATTACGATTGATGTCGTTGACAATAATGTTTTGTTTCGACTTTCTTTTTTGTCACACTTTTGTCTCCCAACCATAACAAGGGTACGGAAACTTACTTCAGAATCTTTATCTATCTATACTAATAATGAGGTAGTAAAAAGTCGTGTCTGTACATAGAATATTTTGCCAAATTTTAAATTGAGATGGGTTATGGGTTCCAAAACAACATATTTTTTTATTTTTGTCTCTCTGTCTGTATGTATGTTCCGTTTTAACCTGAGAACCACTAAACGGATTTGGATGCGCCCTTTTTTATTATCATCGTAGTGACCCAGGTCAACAAATAGGCTATAAGGGATGTTCATAAAATACCATCCTAGCCGAAAACCAGGCAAAGATTGAATAAACGCTTTTGAGGCTGTACCTTACCCTAGAACATGAACAAAGCCAGATTTTCGAGGGTTCTTTTGAATAAAGTAGGACTATCTTAATATTGGAAAAAAGATATTTAATTTATTGATCTTTTATCTAGGTGATCTACTTATAAACAATGTACAAAGATTAATACTTTTGACAGAAAAAAAATGTTTTCCACCTTTCCTTTTTTGGTTTTCAAACGTTTGTTTCAAGAACGCGGCTAAGAGATCAAATTGTTTTTTTTTTCATAAAATAGATAATAGAAATATTAAGGTTTTATAGTTAAATCCAATATTTTTTCCCTACAAAATATTTCAGTGTTGCTACAAACCTTCCGATCTGCTGTTTCGCGCGTAATTATTAGTATAAAGCGTCCTAGACAAATAGGTCGATTAGCTAACCAATAATCGCCTGTATCAAAAGCTAATAAAGTATTTGACATTGGCCTTTTTATGTTGAACGGGTAATAACATTTTTTCCTAGCCTATGCCATACTCTTAATTCGAGAACCACTCAAAGGATTTGGATGCGGCTTTTTTATTATCATCGTAGAGAAGAGACCCTAGTCAGCATATAAGCTGTAAGGGGTGTTCATTAAACAACGGCTAAGCCGAAAACGGGACATATATTGTATAAGCGCCGGCGGAGCCTCGGGCTAAGTCTACTTTTAAAAATAACGTGAAAATAACTGAAACGCCTTAAGGCGCCTAGGCACGCCACCGTTTTAGTACAAAATTTGATAACCCGTTTCTCTGTTGTTTTTCATTATAGACTAAAGGTATAGATCTCAATAGTTTAATACAGGCATTTACAAAGTCGCTATGTGGCTGAAATGTTAAATTTGTATATACCTATATGTACAATCTGAGGCAAGAAAACAACTTTGTATGTAAATCTGTCCAGCTTAATATCTTTAAAACAAAATTAATATTCAAAATTTTGACAAAATGGTGCCTTTTAAAATACCAGCACCAGATGATGGAGGCCATATAGTTTTGTCTATTACGAGAAACAACAGAGAAACGGATTATTAAACTTTGTACTAAAACGGTGGCGTGCCTAGGCGCCTTAAAAGCTTTTATGCATTATGAATTTATCTTCTGCTGTCTGATTCTAGACACCCCACCTGACGAGTCTTGGAATAACACTGCAGAACTAGTTCCAGACTATATAGGCTCGAGCGTACGTTAGGCACTACAAGTATTTCTCAGCAAGTGAGTCAAGTCTCTCATTAGTGCAGCTCAAGAGTATGTTAGGTCCCATCGAGGCAGAGCTCTAAGCTCTTATGAGAACGCGAGAAGGTTCAAAAGTGTTTAAGCGCTGATTTCCTGTATAGTATTGGGCTGTATGCATAATGACTAAATGAAGAGGTCGTGTTGATGACATGGGAAATATTCAGCTGAACATTAAGCTTCATGTGGAGAAGCACTTCTCTTACGGATGCTTACAATTTTTTAATCTGTGATTAAAGTCCAATATTTTGCGTTCAATAATTTGATTGACATAAATACTTCTTGAAAATGAAAAGGTCTTGCAAAGATAAACGACGTACCAATTAGCATTTATGAATACAAAGGAAATGGTAAGAGGCACCCCTATGGTGCTTCTTATTTTAATAGGTTCAATAAAAAAAAAAATCTTTTGATGTCATAGGAATTATGATTTTTAAAATTCACTACTTTTCTTGCCTTCTTAGTTAAATAAAAGAAAGTCAAGTACGAGTCAGACTCGTGCAACTAGGATTCCGTATTCTGACAGTTATTGGAAAAGTCAGGAAAATTATATTTAAAATTTTGTCCATAATTGTGATGACTAAAAAAATAACTCATTCTACCTAATAATAACAAAAGGTTGGTCTACAATCTCGGGAGTAAGAATTGCTATTTTTTGAAATATTAATTGATGTTTTCGCGAATTTCTCTATTATATTTTCCGTAATTTTCACACTATATTATGTGTCGACGCCGTATTTTTAAATCAGTCTCCTAATTGGACGTCTGGGTTATTAATTAAATAGTGGCATCAAATCAAATGCTGCTGGTTGTTTAAGTTAAGATACCTCAATTTTTATCTTGTTGGCTGCTCAAAAGCTAGCCCGCTGGAAACGGCTAAACCAAAAGTTTAATCTTAAGTTTGAAAAACATGTGGTAAATACTGTCCGGAATTGCTATTATAGGCTTAGTGTTTTGTATCCTATACGACAGTTTTTGAGCGTTGAAAGTCGGATACAACTGTGCGAAACTCTCATTTTGTCGAAATTAAATTATGCAGACTGTGTTATGGATGGTTGTATGTTAGTGCGCACTAAGAAGCTCATACAGCGTTTACAAAATTCATGTGTGCGATTTTGTTTTCCGATACCACGTAGAGCACATATAACGCCATACCTTAATAGCAATAGTTTAATGAACATGGACTCTCGACGTAACCTCCACTTTTCTGTATTATTGTTTGGCGTCATTAAGCATAAAAATCCGCAGTACCTGTATAATAAACTAAAATTTTCTGATAGGCCACGATTCTCTGATCGCCTTAAATGTCCAACTCACAAAACTGCTGCTTTCAGAGGGAGTTTTCGTTATCGTGCGACTAAGTGCTGGAATAACATACCACCTCCTTTAAAGAGTTCTGTTTCTGTTAATTCTTTTAAGATACAATATAAAAATTATCTTCTTTATTCCCAGAAAATGCTCTCATAATTAAATTAAATATTACTTACTCGCATATCAGCTAGGTACACCAGCCAAACATCCAGATTTACCTTCTTCTTCTTCTTTACGATATCGTAGCAATATTTAATTAATTATTTAATTAGTATATTGAAATAGTAGCGGTTGTATTTGAAAATTGTTGTTGTTGGGGATTTGTTGTTGCTTGTAATTTACTGTAATTTGTTATTTGTAATTTACTGTTTCTTGTTTGTCTTTTGTTTCTTATTTTTATGTAGCACTCTGAACTCTGAACTTCAAATGTGTTTCCTGTATAATTTAGAATTTTAATTTTAAGTTTTACTAACAATTTATATAACTAAGTTAATATGTAGGCATCCACTGAAAATCAGCGTCATGGCACATGTTATGCTTATGACACATGCTGAGTGGAGACCTATTTGGTATCCTTATTAGTTCCTAGTTATAAGATGTATACAAAAATGTAAATATACCAAATAAAGTTGTTCTATTCTATTCTATTCTATAAAAGCTGGCACCGTCATTAAAAATTTAGTTAATTTTTTGTCACTTCAGCGCTGGCAGTCCTAAAACAAATAGTTAACTATGGCATCAATAACTGACTTACTGTATAAGGATTTTGGTTAGAGAATCGTGTAAATTGAAATTTAGGTATGTTTTGTAATAAATCATTATAAGAATAAATAATTATCATCAGAACTTTCATCATTTAAGTTATAACTTTTTTTAAAGGAAAATAGTTTTAATTTGTCTGATTTTAAGATTTATGCAAAGAATTTCATTGTTGCACTTGTATTTTTATAACACATCTTTTAACGTATGTACTTTTGATTTATGGCAATAAATTAATTAACTTGAATTTCACTTATCTCTTAACACCGGTCTTTCTACTCCGTTTTAAGAACTGTACTCTCTTTGTATCAGTATGTTCAGATGAAAATAAATTTCACTTAACTTATCGTCTCGTAGCTAACCTAACAATATAGGTACATCAAAATGTAATTTAAACAAAAGGCTAAGCGCCGTTCAGCTCTTTGTTTAAACGTTGCGTTAAATTGTTCGGCTAAGCTTTCCTTAGTCATTTAATTGGATGCGGCTATTTCATTAAAACCTAGATGTCTAATTAAGAGACTCACTTAACCACAGGCTGGTGGGTGACATATGTATAACATTTTACCGTGATATTTTTTATATTTTTGGTCCTCTAGTCTCGGAGAGTGCCAACCTGGCACATTGTAGTTTTTTGTGGCTTTTCAATGACAGACGTACAGGCAGATATGGGATGATCGCTGTTATAGTCTAGTCTATTTGAGTATGGGAAGCTTATGCCAAGGCATGCTGATTGAAAAACCGTTTTAAGATAATGAAATTTGTCATATTTCATCGTTACTGCAGCGAAATAACTTAAGATTATATATGTTTTTAGAATTTATAGAACAGAAGAATCTGTCACGTATGTAATGTCTCTTATTGTCTCTTTCTTCTCTTTGACACAAAGATTACACACATGAACTTTTTACTTTGACACAAACATTTAAAAAAATCTGAAATAAATGGTTTTTTCTTACCAATTTAAAGAATATCTTGGTTATTATGTCTCGAAGAAACAAGTGACGTTACTTCTCGTAACTTTAAATATATATTTAAAATAGTTGTCTGCATAAAACAAAAATTGGTTTAAATTAAGATCACTAAATGTATCTGTATCCGCAGGTCTACCACGTAATTCTGATTGTCATGGGTTTGAACATCATTTTGAACTTCATTACCATTACCAGAGTCTGAATCGGACCTATTTTGTAAAAATTGCAATGACAATGAACATCATGAACGAATGAAAATCTGCGTTTTGTTTATTCAATTTAGTTATGAGTTGATGCGTTTTCGATACGATCACTAAATATTTTACGAAAAAAAAAAATGTAAATAAAGTAAAATTTTCCCGGTTACATGGCGAAGCAGAAATTTGGCATTTCGCATGTCGGTGGTCAATTTAGTTTCACACAGTCTTGTCCACAAAATAAATGTGAACAGAGCTTTTTGTAGTATTTTTACCACTGTACAACGTTATTTTTGTTTTAATGGAGCTTCCATATCTCAGGAAGTAGATTCTACCATATCTCTAAAGTATTTAAATACTAACTTGGTTTTATATAAGTTAAGTCTTCACCGCCTTACTTCCTCCGGCTTCCTGTGCAGTGGTAAACTTTACCTATACTTTACTGTTGTATTTGTTGAGTGGTCTTTCGTCCTGGCTCCACCTGCGTTTATTAAATTTTTGCCCCGTTTTCGGCTTGGGTGTTATTTTAGGAACACCCCTTATAACTTATCTATATGTTGACCAGAGTCACTTCGATGGTATTAAAAAACCGTATCCAAATCCGTTGAGTGGTTCTCGAGCTATAACGGAACATACAGACAGACAGACACACAGACAAAAATCTAAAAATGATAGTTTTGACTTCAGTACGAGTAAAATACTAATAACCCATTCCATTTAAAATTTTGAAAAAATATGCAAAGTTTTATTATTATTATTATAGTATAGAATATGTAGATATGACCTCGAACGCAATGCTTCTTAGTTTAGGAGGCCTTTATATAATATTTTATGTTTTGGGTATTTTCTAAAAATTCATTCATAAATTTTAAGAAGTTTTTTTTTCCGTGGCATAGCTCAAAAACTGCTACACGTATTGTGAAAGGATACTAAATTTGATTACAACACCGGAAATCTGAGTCCCCAGGTAGAGTTTTTAAATTTTTCCTGAATGAGGCAAATAGATTCCACAAAAAGATACAATTTCAGCAACTTTTCCCCGTATGTGTTAACATTATCTATTCCTATATTATGTTAAAATTTACGTTGTTTATAATTATAGTGAAAAACCATATTACTTAACAATATTTATTAAAATTTTCAAAAATCGTCAATCCTGGCTATGGATTTTAAACCACAGTTATTTATTTATTTTTTATTTAATTTTCGTCCCCAAAAATTTCCCCTGGACAGTACTGTAGTGTGGGTAGACATAGACCCCTATTTTCCCAGTATCGAAATTTACTCCAATTTCGTTTACCTCAAGGTTCCCCAGAACTAATTTCTCCCCAAAATAGCGATAAAATCAATCTGAAGACCCTGACTGAAGGAAATGCCCTGACAATGGGTACTAGCACCCATAAATGATGTCAGCCGTACACTTGGGTTGGTGAGCGCGGTGCCGAAACCCTTGCACTAGTGACGCCGCTGCCCGTCACCAGTCTGTTTTATATAAGGCCCGGCAATTGGGGATGGATATACCGCCATCCATCGGTCCCAGGCAATGGTGGGCCGCCTGGTTTTGCCTGAGTGAATAATTTCGGGAGGATTTGCGAGTAAGATGGTGGTACCTCCACAGTCGAGCCCGGCATTAGCCCTACTACCACCATCATCCATCCATCCATTAATCAGTCTGGTTCATCCACTGCTGGATATAGGACATTCCTAGATTTCGCAAACATGGCGTTCCCCCGTCCCCCTCATCCAGCCGCCACCCGCAACTTCAGGTCGTCGGTCCAGCGGGCACGGCCAAGAATATGCATGTAATTTTTTGAATGCACAAATCGTTATTAAATTATCTATTTAGGGCTATGAATAAGAATTTACAACTAAATTATCCATATTTCATAGTTATAAAATCAAAACAAGTTTCATAATAATCTTCTACAATTCAAACGGCTGCCATTTTAGCGCGCATCAAGTGACGTCACATGATACTGCTCTTGCTTGCGGTGTATGGCGAATGGCCGGTTTTTTCATTATTTTTGATTTTAACAACCCATTACAAAATATTGGAGGGTTTTATTTTACATTTATTAATTTTGAACTTAATATTTTATGATGAAATATACTCACTTTGTCACAAAAGACAGTTAGCCAATGGTGACGCGTTTTGAATTTGCGTTTCATTTCATCAAAATGTTGTATTTTTTAAACAGAAATAATTGCAAAACTATACTATGTATAAAATAGTTTCCCATGGTCATCATTAAATTCTACTAAGTAAATAGAATACAAAAAACGTAATATATTACTTATTTAAACGACATGCATATTCTCTATTCAACAATTTTGATTGCTTACCTTTAATTGTGTTTTAGCTTGAATTGAGATCGTTTATATTATCAAATTGGACATCTAAATAGTAAGCGAAGATAATATTTGTTGTTACCAAATAATCGTTAGGCATAACACAACTTAACATAACACAAAATGATAGTCTTGTTATAACAACAACAACCATTTGCAAGTTTGATATCACGCCGTTAGCACGCATGAGCTCTGCATACTTGGGAGCACGCCGTTTCTAAAATTTTGCTCGTCAGTTTGCTTCAAGCTACATTAAACTAATTACATTACCTTATGTTTCATTCTACAATAATCACACTAAACTAGAGCCAACGAGAGATGGCACCTATGACGTTTAAATGCCTACCAAGTTTCATAATTGTTTATAGGTTAGTGTCACTAAAATAATCTAATACTTCATTGTTGCTGGCAGCGAAAAGTGACGTACTATTCGTTTCGATCATCATTTTTCGATTTTATAAAGACTTAATAGCAAAAGTTTCTGATTTTTTCAAAACTCAAGGGATCATGAGGAATGTTAGTTCCTGAATTGTAATAAAAAAATAACGGGTTCTATTCTCCTTAATCCTACGGCTCCGTCCGTCTGTTTACAAACTTTATCTTGGATTTTATGGCTGCTTTGTTAATGTAAGCAAATGCACATTTGCCATTTGTATTATTATGATGCATGTTGTATGATGTGTCAAATAAATCGATATTTTATTTACTGAAGTCGCTAGTCACACTTGATTTTTATTTTTGCCGATATTAAAATGCACCCCATCACTAAGCGCAGCTGTCATAGGTGCCATCTCTCGTTGGCTCTTCAATAATATATCTTCTTCTTCTTCTCTTCTCTTCTCTATACATATAAAATACAACGTCTGTCTCTCTGTCTGTCTGTTTGTTCGCTTATAACTTGAGAACCAATCAATGGATTTTGATGCAGTTTTCACTGAAAGATAAATATTTTTTTCGGGAAGGCTTAAAGCATCTTATCTTATCAAATCATCTTATCATCACGCTATGACAAAAGGGAGCAGCGCAATGAGAATTTTGGTGAGATATATGGAGGGTTCGCCGCCGTAGCATAGTCGATCGTCGCGGGTTCAAACCCCGACTGGTAAAATTTGTTTTCACTTTGTATTTTTTATTCTTTTATTTTATTTTCAGAATAAATATTTCCTTTTGTAAAAAAAAATATTAAAGCTGAAATTATATTTCTTGACTGAGCAAAGACCAATAACTAAATTATTTTTATTTTCAAGTGCTTAGGAAACGCCATCTCTGGGAAGCTATCCTGGATAACGGCTCAGTAAGCTGGCGTTGAAATGGTTTTTATTTTAATACACTAGATGGCGCTGCATGTTTCAAAATATCGAATTTGACGCAGTCTGGTTCAAATCAACTCACGTTAAAGTTTGTCTACACTATTATTATATAGAAGAATGATTTGTGTGTTTGTTTGTTTGCATATAATGGGTAATATCTAGAACTACTGAACTGACTATAAAAATTCTTTATGCACTCAATAAGATTTTTAGTTAATCATGTGGTATGTACGCCTTGCGTAGTCGTACGTATGTAGTCTCATCTTCGGGGTTTCAATCATAAACTGGTAAATGTTTTTTTTAGGATACCTCTCAAGTTTAAATTTATTTGATCGGTATTGATGAGTATTTTTGTAGAACATGGTGACCAGGATCTAATGACGGGACTGGAAGGTAGGTACGGGATCTCCTCAACGGGCAACAGCAGACACTTCGAGTTTGGACTTATTCGATTGGTATTTATTAGCACTTTGGTAAAACATGGTGACCAGGGTCTGATGATGGGACTGGAAGGTAGGTACGGGATCTTCTCAACGGACAACAGCAGACACTTCGAGTTTGGACTTATTCAATTGGTATTTATTAGCACTTTGGTAAAACATGGTGATCAGGGTCTGATGGGACTGGAAGGTGGGTACGGGATCTCCTCAACGGTTCGCCCTTTAAGTTTGGGCTTATTTGATTGGTATTTGATTATTAGCACTTTGGTAAAACATGGTGACCGTTGCATATTGTCGTTAAAAAAATCATATTCTTTTGTTTTCCTTATTTCCACGAAAATCTCTGCGACGCGGGCGGAGCCGCGGGCAAAAGCCAGTAATATTATAAATGCGAAAGTTTGTGTATGTGTGTATATTTGTTACTCTTTCACGCTGAAACGGCTGGACGGATGTGGATGAAATTTAGAATGGATATAGCTTATACACTAACTTAACACATAGGCAACTTTTTATTCCGGAAAAAAGCATGTCGTTAAACTGAATAACACGCGGGCGGAGCTAGCTACAAATAAGCTCTTTAGACAGCATAGTAGCGGATTTTCATATGATAACGAAATAAGGCGGATGTATCATCAACAGATTACTGAGATACGTTTCACTTTCAGTACGTTCGGGGATGATTCTCACTCGAAATATCAGTCGTTCGACTTTTGTTTAAAGTATAATAAATACCATGTGATGTAGAGTGGAGTTACTAAATCTCATCTAATTCAAACTATGGAGTATAAGGAATGCTTACTACTTACTTTCAATCAGAAAAATAAAACATATTCATAGAAAATCCCTTTTAAATTTACTCAAAATCTGCCTTAGCAATATTTCCGCACGTATCACAATTAATAGCCATGCAGCTCTAAGCAGTTTTTTAAACGTTACTGTAGTGCATCGGGTATGTTTGCTTCTGCCGGGGTCTCTGACTTCTATGCCATCATTAGGTCAAGAGTAGCTTCGTGTTGGGAGAGACTTCGTAGCTCTAAGAATAGCATATTATCTTGCCTATGTGACAATATCACAAGTCCGTTGTACAAGCACTAGCGTTCCGTTCAGCGCGACATCAACCGTAAATGATGTCGTTGTTGTTTATTTATAATTATTATTAATATGTTAATTATAATATAAATATGTTAATATGTAGAAGTGTACTATTTAATATTTTTTGTAATGAAAATATTTTTGTATGGGTTTTTTGCCTGAAATAAATGACTTTATTATTATTATTATTAAACTAAGAGTTTGATTTCTAATCAGTCTAATTTTCAACTTAATAGTATGACTAGAAATTGTTGGGTTATTATGTAGGTTGACCAACCTACAGGCCTAGGCAACAAATCTATCATCTCATAGTACCTAAGTTAAAAGGTTTCCGCTATTTTACATAACCCTGAAAACTGTAGTTATCACACAGCATATAACCCATTCAACAATAAGTTTCAGATTTGTGATATCATAACTCTTCATCACATCGTATGCAATATTCATTTTTGTTATTACGGCATCCATATTTAAAATGGGTACATATTTTAGATGGAACACGAGAATGCTCTCACAGTTTATGTACGTGCATTGGATTTGTTATAAAAATTCTACATAAAAGCCTGGAATACCTACTCAGTCCACCAAGCGGAAAAGGAAATATAACCAAGTACTTACATGATGAAAATAAAAGTAAAATACCAAGTTCTTCTTCTTGTCGTGTGGTCAATGGCCAACATATGTTTTTAACGCCTTTTATTTGATTTGTTCTTTTGTTTGTAAGTTTTTACCACATATTACCCGTATGTTAACAATGCCCTTTCCGTAAATTGTAGACGTTTAAAAAAATGTTTAATTAAGTCTAGCATATCATAGAATTGGGCATATCATGGAATTGGGCGAATCATGAAGTATGAAATCGAAAGTTTTTCAACAAAGAGCCATTATGTAAATGTAAATACATATGGGAAGTCGAGCAAAGCGGAGTGAACCCTGTATAGTTTTAACAGGAGTATGATATGCTTAGGCAGATTATGATATGCCTAATTTTGCGATGTGGCGATTGTATATACAAGTAAGATTTCGAGAAATAAAAAAACCGGTCAAGTGCGAGTCAGACTCGCATACCTAGGGTTCCGTAATTCAACAGTTTTGGGAACAGTCAGGAAAAAAGTATTTAAAATCTTGCCCATAACTGTTTATGATAACTAAAAAAAGAATTGATGTTACCACAAAAGAGACACACAAATATTTTTATACCGTAACTCGAGGATGAAAAATGTTAGTTTGTCATTTTAGTATCGTGAATTTTTCAATCGCTATATTTTTCCTGTAATCTCTATCTCTAAGTCTGATAATGGGACTGGAATGTGGCTACGGGATCTCCTCAACGGACAACAGCAGACCCTTCGAATTTGGGCTTATTTGATTGGTATTTATTAGCATTTTGGTAAAACACGGTGATCGATGCATATTGTCGTTCAAAAAATCATATCCTTTTTTTTTTCTTATTTCCACGAAAATCTCTTCGACGTGGACGGAGCCGCGGGCAAAAGCTAGTCTTCACATAATCTGATTTTTAAATTATTTTTCGTCTACCAGTTTCGGAAATAAGGGGGAGGGACATGCATTTTTTTGTGGCTTTTCAAAGATTTCTCGAAATCGGTGCCAGTAAATATAGCAAAAGTGTATATTTTTATAATTAGCTCTTTAATATCTGATGCCTCTACTACGGTTTTTACTGTACTAGGCATCAGTAGCCATTTCATTAGTGCTGAGTAACATGACATTGAAAAGTTCTGTGTTTTTGTATTGTATAATATATGTTATATAGCCTAATGTTTTGTTCAAATTTATGGTAACAATAAATATTTTCATTTTCATTTTTCGTTTTCAATATCTACAATCTGATACCCATATTGTATTAAAAAAAAAAAAAAAAACATTTCTTTTTATTAATGTTTATGTTTCTCATTTGTGTTCAACTTTTTTGTAATTACTATAATTTTCTTGTAATTGGCCAGTTATGGCCTATAATCGTGATTTTTTTCTTTTTTTTCTCTCCACCAGTTTCGGAAATAAGTGGGGGGACATGCATTTTTTGTGATTTTTCAAAGATTTCTCTAAATCGGTGGAAGTAAATATAGTAAAAGTATATATTTTTATAATCAACTTTTTAATATCTACAGTTTAATATCCATATTGTATTTTTAGGATACATTTTTTATTTTTCTCACTTTTGTTTTGGAAATATTTTGAACAATTTAAAATTTTTCATTTTTATTGCACCATATTGTGTAGGCAAGTGAATGCTATTTTTGCAGTAAATTTCAAGTCTTTATCTTTAACGGTGCTAAAGTTATGAGGCTGTGACATACGGACGGACGGACAACGGAGTCTTACCATAAAGGTTCCTTTTACCTTTCAGGTACTACGGAACCCTAAAAAAGCCAGTAAAAGAGAACTAGCACAGAATACTAAAGTCCTTTGCCCACAGAAAGTTCACCTTTATAATTTCCCTCGGTTCCAGATTTGCATAGCTCTCGGCCTCAGCTTTGTCTGTCGTCCGAGGTGTGAACTGTGGTTAAACCAAAGCTATGTAAATTTCGCCCTATGGTTTGGAATGAAAGCAATAAATTTTTTCATATTTTAAGTGTTCTTTTTAGTGCTTTTATGTTTATAGTACTGCAGTGTTTACAGTTTACTCACTACTCAAAATTTATAAGAATAGTGAGGCTTGCTAAAAATATTCTTAAAATTATGAGTTTTTCCGATGTCCTGTAATAAATAATCCATTACTAATCAAATGAAACAAACAAAGCTTATTATTGACAAAAAATATATTGAACTTTAGTCTAACGCACAATACTAGGATCATTTTCGTAACTTGTCTCTTACACATTCTATCTAGGCAGCGCTTTTTTACACAAACCAAATCCAACTGCGAAAAAATATCAACGGTCATACATCCACACAACGCGAGTAGAAAAGAGAAACCATAAAAACATCCAACCGTCGATGTGTTGCCAGATCGAAGGCAATAAAAGTATAAATTGATGTGGCGGGATCTAGCAATGAATAACCATTGTTTTGTGATAGAAGCCAATCGCATCTCTCTTCAAAAATATTTGGGGCAAATGGAAAAAAATGAAATACATACACGAGTGATGTTTGCTTTCGAACTGCAGTTTCGGCGCAGCATGTTTAAATTTTACACCTGACAGGTAAAATGAGAGTTTCATAGAGTTCTACAAGAAAATAAAAACGGCATACATTTTTTTTTTAAAAAAGAACATCGTATTTATAGAAGATGTAATTATGTTTAATACTTATACATATGCTCATGCCTGTCTCATAAAGAGTAGGCAGCAAATATAGTTGTAATAAATATCTTGATATGCTAGCTAGCCACAGTCTGCTACCTGGTCACCTACTTAGTACTAGATTAAATAATTGCCTAGATCATGTAATTACTAACTTAGACCCGAACAATATCTCAGCAGTAATAGCAGTTCTTACAACGACTGTAACGGATCATTCCATGATTCTCGTGAACATATACATAAAATCAAGCTTGAAAATTACAAAAAGAACAAAAACGGTAATCAACTATACAAATGCACTAGAATCTCTAAAAAAAAACGACTTATCTGAACTGATGACAATTAATGACCCAAACACATTGACTGATAAATTGATTGAGCTCATATCAGTGTCACTAAATTCTAATACGAAAATAATAAAGATATCATGTAATAAACGTATTTTAAAACCTTGGATTACGCCGGGTATTGTAAAGTGCATTAAAAATAGAAATAGTTTACAAAAACAATTACAAAAGATCAAAATAATGAAATTCTTAGCATCACTTACCGAAGATACAGGAATTTTTGCAACAATCTGATCAAAAAATTAAAGAGACAGTACGAGCGTGATCAACTGACTAAAACAAAAAGCAATAATAAATTACTGTGGAATACAATTAAATCCATAACCAACTTAAATAAAGTTAAAACAAATAATAATGAACTTCTGAACTTAAAAAGTTCTCCTATAAAATCAGCTGTTATGATAAATAAACACTTTAAAAATGCAGGAAAGTTGCTCGCTGAACAAATCATAACTCCTGAAAGTAACCATATTTGTAATAAGTATCTTGCTTCACTTCCCAGTAAAAAACACTCCATTGGCGTAATAGAACCGACAATGAGTGAAATAGAATCAATACTACTTAATCTCAAATCTGATTCAGCTAGTGGCTGGGATAATATTCCAATAAAATTTCTAAAACTAGCCAAAAATGAACTAGTCCCTATCATAAATCATCTAAGTATTATGTGTTTTAACCAAGGAATTTTTCCCCTAGCCCTTAAAAAGTCAATTATTCATCCTGTCTATAAGGGTGGAGACAGAGTCGATGTAGATAATTATAGGCCCATATCTGTTCTTCCAGCACTATCCAAAATACTTGAAAAAATCATTAATAAAAGATTAGTTAGCTATTTAAAAAACTACAATATAATATCTGACTCACAGTTAGGATTTCAACAAGAAAAAAGTACGGAAGACGCAGTCCTTGAGTTACCTAAAAATGTAACAAATTTTCTAGACACAAAAAAAAACCACTTTGTATTTTTCTTGACCTCAGAAAAGCATTCGACACCGTCTCTGTCCCCATTCTTACACGTAAACTTGAGAAGCTTGGTATCCGTGGTAATTTCCTGGACCTTCTGTCGGATTATCTTCAACATAGAACACAACGTGTCAAACTAGATGAAAACACCTTTAGCTCAGATGAACCCACCACGCAGTATGGTGTCCCACAGGGTAGTGTCTTAGGACCTACCCTGTTTCTTATTTATATAAATGATCTCACTAATATTAAACTGACAAATGGGAAAGTCTTTTCTTACGCTGACGACACGGCTTTGCTCTTTCATGGAAGCGGTTGGACAGAAGTATACACCTTGGCTGAAGATGGTCTTCGTCAAGTAATATATTGGTTACAAACGAACCTTCTCACATTAAATATAAATAAAACGAATTACATTACCTTTTCTTTATTAAAATCAAAACAACCTGATAAAAAAATTGAACTTATTGCACACACGTGTAATGGAAATAATAAATGTAAATGTATATCCTTAGAAAAAGTAACTACTACCAAATACCTAGGTGTACACATTGATCAACTGCTTTCATGGCACAAGCAAATTGATATGGTCTCGTCTCGTGCTAGAAAACTCATTTGGCTTTTTAAGTATCTTAGACACATTGCTGACAAAGAACTACTTATTTATATCTATAAAACAATGGTTCAATCTATCTTACTGTACTGTTTGCCTATTTGGGGTGGATCACACAAAACTAAACTCATCACGCTAGAACGTAGTCAGAGGTATATTCTCAAAGTGTTAATGTTTAAAAAAAAAACATATAGTACTACTAGTATTTTTAAAGAAACGAATCTACTAACAGTGAGACAACTATATATTGTACAATGTGTCTTAAAAATACATAAACACTTAATACCTAATCCAAACATTAAATATAAACGTAACCCTTGTATAATTAAATCATCTTCTGTCAAAACTACTTTTGCGTCAAATCAATTTTCATCTAGATCAACCTATTTGTACAATAAGATAAACAGAATACTAAACATTTATTTACTAAAATACACAGATTGTAAAAAGACCATTACTACTTGGATAAAACAACTTAACTACGAAGATACTGAAAATTTACTAAAACCAATATCATAAATATTCACATGTCTCAAGACAACACCGACAGGCCTACCCTAACCCTGCTTAATCTAAACTTTTATAATGTTACTCATAAGAGTCATTCTCAAACGGTAATACTTTTATAAACTGGCTTCAATTGTATTTTTTCTTTGCACCTTGGAACAGTTGATACTTTTTGCTACCTACCCTATTTGTGTAAATTGTGATAAAATTGGTGGTTATATCTCACTTACATCAATTACTACTATCCAAATTTAAAATATATAAAAGTATTAATATTATTATTATATAGGGTCCTGAAATTCAAAGTAATATTATTAAGAAAACAAAAGAGGTGATGGAGTATCGCAAATAGACCACTTTCCGCCGAAAGTTCAGTTAGCGATACACAGTCTTCCCTAGAATTATTTACACTTATTATCGTAGGACCTTATACCTATATTTAAGAGAATTACTATTAGTTGTAAACTATATTTAATACTTTTTTAAACATATTATTATACATATATACCATGGATTCTTAACCACGCAAATGCAAATACGCTTACACACGCACACAGACACACACCCTCACACACACCTACACACCCTTTCACACACCACACACAAACATATTATGTATGTATAAACTCTCATCTTTTTTTTTAAAAAAAAGGTTTCTGTTAATTTATTAATTTATATAATCTGTAGTTGTACTACCTACAAGCAGCACAAGAATAATGTAACAACTAGGGAAGAACGGTCCCTTCTAATACAGGTTTTGTTAGCTTAAAAGGAGGGTCCAAAGTACTTATAAATTACTTGTGTATAAATAAATAAATTTTGTATTTTGTATTTTGTATAGAGCTCCATCAGCTACGATCCTGACAGGCCTCTTTTGTAGTATATATCTACTCCTAAAGATAGAAAACAATGTAGCGGTTAAAAAAAAACGAAAAAACATGAAACATCCTAAAAAACGGAACATTAATAACATTCTTAAAATAGCGCGAATGAAATGCTGAGGATGCAAAAAAAAATCAACATATATTGTTTTATGGTACCCTTAGCTAACGGGTAAGACTCGCACTTGACCAGCTTTTGTCATACTCTTTTGTTTTACGAATGACATCATGTCATAATAAATGATCAGATTGCCTGAATTACTATTAAACGACCAAATAGTTGCGAGAAGAGGCAGTGTAACGGTACATAAACTACTTCAATTATATCAGAACGTTGCTTGAATGTGTAATACAACTCGGTGCAAGGCGGAAACATGGATATTCTCCATGTTACGGTAAAGTCGAGGTGGGTATTGTTGACTTTAACCGAGCCTAAATTGCAATGCATTGATTGTTGTGCTCATCGCGATCCGAGATTTTATTCAAATGTTTCTGTAGAAAATACGTCACCCGACATGAATCGTCGAGGGATGTTTCAGAGAAACCAGCGTGTTTTGTGGTGAGCCCTATCGTCGTCTTATTCGTATATGGACATTCAAACATTTAATAAAACTAAAATAAAATAAAACATAAAAAGATTTTACATAAAAAATAACAAGCTTTTCCAATTTGAATTAGTACCATTCTAACAAACGAAAAAAAAAACAGATAAAAGATAAATAAATAATAAATTTATTCAACTAAAATACTGCTCTTCTATCTCCTCTAATTTACTGCTATCGGTTCTATTCTAAATGGATTTCAAACATGCAGCGTTAAAATACACGACTAGTCAACTTTATCCGTAACATGCACGTCAATATTTTGCATGCAGCTTCCCGGAAGGAAGCGCTTGCTAAAAATATTTCAAATTCGACCCATTCGAAATTTATACGATTGAAATTTTATTCAATGCTTTCCGTAAACCGTTGCTTTTATGTAAAATTTTACAAACACTCATAAAATTTTGTATCTATGCTACGTCTTGTTACGCGTATTAAAATCTCGTGATATTTTTATTACTTCATTAATTATTGTTGCATTTATCCGAATATTAAATGTACAAGCCTTTGTCTTAAGATGATTGCAATAGGTCTCTTTCCTAAACGCATAAATTTATTATGTTTGTTTTCCTTAACTTTGACTAAATTCAATTTCAAATTCAATGCAAATTGTTTATTTTTTAAATAGATACATAAAGTATACGTTTTACAGGTCATATCTTATCTTTATAAAAACAATAATATAACATATGATGAAACAGATATAATACGGGAAATATATATAAAAGTACATAAAGCAATTAATAAATAAGTTGATAAATAAACTAAATAGACCATAAACAAATATAATGCCTAAACAAATATATACTAACATAAGTAAAAAATTAAAATATTGTATAAGACTACATAATGCAATGAATAAACAAGTTGATAGATAAATAAACTACAAATAGATATAATGCCTAAATCCGCCCATTCGATTAATCTTGCTAAGAAGAAGGGCAAAAAACTTGGCAAGATCGTGTCTTTTTATCATTTCATAATAAAAAATTTATTCATTTTCTAAAATGTATTAAATAAATGTGGTTTATGGCACTAGGCGACACCAGTTGAGTAGGGTTTTCTAGTAAAGTTGAAGAAGTAAGAATGCATCATAAATAAAGAAAAACAATCATAAGCTCTGCCTTTGGGAACGAGTCTGTCGTATTCTTTGCAATTTATCAGCTTTGAAACAAGCGACAACATAAAATGAACACCTAAAGCCCCGTTGCAAATTTTCCCAATAAATGCTTTTTGTTCCATGAAACCAAGATTGTTGAACAACCGAGTTTATCAAGTATCAGCTCTCTTATCAGCCAATAAGAGTCAAATTAGTTGACAAATTGTCTTGTCATTTACTGTAATAAAATATCATGAGCGGTAATAGCGGGTTATCTATATCGATAGTGCATCTACGTGACGATGAAACCAGAATAGACCTGTGGTTTCAGAATGGTTTCCGTCATTCCTCCCGCGCCAAGTCTTGTCAAAGTTCTTTTTGCATTGAGATAAGAGCGAATATGTCTGACAAACTAAAACGTAGGGTGTAATATTTTTACCGAAGCTCGCTTTAGCTGCATGAATAGATTCATGGAAACCTAGGATAAAGGAAATTGTTTGTGGTATTCACTGGAGATTTAGCAAGATATCTATAGATAGACAAATGCTGGTCAAGTGTGAGTCTCACTCGTTAGCTAAGTGTACCGTAAAGCACCTCTAAAGGTGCGCGTAAGGTGCAAGCCACACAGAAGCGGCGCGGCGCGCATCGAGCGCGCAGGCGTCATTAAAATTTCGTAAAAAACGCATGCAAATAAAGTCGCAATTTGAACACAACGAATGGTATGTTCCGGGCGGTGTCGGACGTGGAACGGGCGTCCATACCATACCTCAAATTGCAACTTTATTTTCATGCGTTTTGTACGAAATTTTAATGACGCCCGCGCGCTCGATACGCGTTGCGCCGTTTCTGTGTGGCTTGAACCCAAGTTAAATGCGCGTATGTTTAATATAACTTAATCATAAGATGTTTTATGTAGTTTTATGTATCTGATTTCTAGAACACAAATTCAATTCCGATGCACATATATGACCTGCCTTTAGTTTGATATCAATAATGTTACACTCCTTCATTGTTTAACCATTTTATAATGCGCTATTTACGAACTTCCATTATTTGCAGAAAACTGCATAAAAAGTAAAGTTATGATTTTAGCTTGATATTTTGAATGGTAAGAAAATCAGAACCATTACTTTTTTATTTCTTAACATAATTATGCCCATGAAATAACAGTAAGTCAAGTTCACCCAGGTCAACCGATTCACGATAAAATAAAAATAAATTAAAGTTAAAACTAATGCGGTGATTAATGGACCGGGGTGCTAAAATGTTAGAAACTATGTTAGAATGTTAGAAGCTAGTTTTGTGAGAGTCTGTTCTATATTTAGTCAGGGTGTTGGATTATGCTATGACGGTTCTGCATTTACATTATGAACTACTGCATCGTAAACATCGCAGTGTAGCACCTGATTGTTAGGCTTCAAATAGAATTTCATATCCTACTGCCTCTACTTACATTAATGGTTCTTGTTACGAGTGACAGAAGGGTTGAAATCGAGTAAAACTAAGTTTAACCTGATCTGCTAATAATTTAAAACGTCTGGTTTGGAAAGGGAATAAATTATTATATTTCAGCGGAGTCCGGAATTAATAAAAACATTCTTTCTTCTTACTAGTGGACTATATTTTCGTATTATTTTATTTTTGCTGTGTTGTTGAAAAATATAAAAGCGGTCTAAAAATTAACATCTATTTACCGTAACATAGATACATTGATGTTTTCATTTCATTTTATAAATGTTTTGAGATTTTTTATATATTTTCAGATCTCTTAAATTGCGTGAGTAGTGATAGGGTTTTGGGCAATTAAAAATCCTATTTTAGCGCGATTAAGGTTTTTTTTGTTTCGTAAGTATTTTTGAGACAATAATAGATAACCCCACCTCTGCCACCAGTCTCTAGAATTAGGGATAATGGAATAACTTAAAATATTTGTATCTGTTTAGTTTTTAAAGTTACCTTATATTTTTATAGGTATAGAGGTGTTTACGTACCATCGGTGACCGTATAATAACGTGTACAGGAGGCATAAAACACTTACAGATTCAAATGGATGAAAATTGTATACGTTCTCTAGAGGTACAGATTGCACTATCGAGTAAATTTTCACATACCTACCCCTTATTGCCATGGTAATAAAAGTGAAAAATGGGTCTGAGGATATTCCCGATAACTATCGATAGAACTCGTCTTTTGTGTACGAAGTATACTTGACAGGATGTTTAAAAGACGCATTAAAGCTTTACGTGAAGCTTTTACACTTAGATAAATGCATTATCCGTGTAGCCGCTGACGTCAGCACTTTTCTGTGCAGAGCTTCAAGCTCCATTCCAATAAAAATAAGATGGAATCCGGTTGTGTTACAACTTCTATTTGAGGTGTAAAGTTTGCCTTGTTTATATAAGGTGCTCTAAAAATATCTGCCACGGCTGCAATGGGAGATAGTATTGTGTATGTAGATTACAATAGTGAAGAAATTTTTTACCCCGGAATATTTGTATAAGTTTGAGAAAATAAAGTAGGTAAATAACAAATATTTTATTTATTCGGCATAAAGTTATTCGCAAACTATGAGCGATGTATCGTTTCATCAATGAAAATAATTTCTATCTCTTTCCAACTGTTTTGTGTTATTACAGGACGGTTTAAAAAAACAGCCATGCAAAAATATCGGTGGGAAGGTATCGAAAAAAATTGTTGAAATCGTTGGATTTCGTTCGAAAATGAGCTGTCTGTCTGTTAGCCGTACAAAATCGACGCGCCGTGAGCGCGCTGACGCGTTTGCCGGCTGACATCCCCTCCACGTCCGTTTTTACTTTCTCCTCAGCTCATTTTCGAACGAAATCCAACGATTTCAAAAATTTTTTTTCGATATCTTCCCTACGATATTTTTGCATGGCTATTTTCTTAGGGCTCACATATTAATTAATCTCGCGTCAGAAAAAAGCCAATACAGCTGAGCCCACATGAAAATTATTATTATTTTGGTACTTTTAATTAACGCTGGCAACCCCTTCCCACCAACCGATCGATTTAAAAATTTTTTTGGTTGCACAAGGAGTACAGAGCAACTGTTTGAAAAAAAAATTAAAGCCGCTGAGCCCACATTTTTTTTCTTTTTTTTCCCCACCCCACTACACCCGCACCCACCGCCCGCGGCCTGCCAGCACGGAGATTATGGGAAAAGGTTGTTCAGGGAAGTAGCTAACGGAGTTTCAATACAGCTGAAGCTACATGACCGATTTGGTCGCTAGCTCTCCGTCTATAATCTATATACACAATACACTCTCCCATTATAGCCGTGGCAGACATTTTTAGAGCACCTTATATGTAATTTCGAATCAAATGTGTAATTTTAACAGACTTGGTAAGCATTGTTACAGTTGTACTTTTTATTTATTTCCTTTTAAGACGGCCCTTCGAATCACGTTTTTCACACAAACTGACTCACTCTCGAAACATTTTTTAACTTGGCAGTATCTTAAAATTTACCAACAAGAAAGATCTAAATCCAACGTCAAATTTCCGAAAAAAAAACATGCCTAATATGACATACTTTTATTTCACTAATGTTACCAAGGCATAAGCATAAAAAATCAATGACCATTTTAAAGTTGTAACCGACGACGTTTCGTAGCATTTGCACGATCCATTGTCTTCAGTTGTTAAAAAGAGAAAAGAAATATTAATGTTATTCAAAAACCAGCCAAGTGCGAGTTGGACTCGCGCACGAAGGGTTCCGTACCATTATCTATAAAAACGGCAAAAAAATCATGTCTGTTGGCCGGTTTTAGTATTTGTTGTTATAGCGACAACAGCAATACATCATCTGTGGAAATTTCAACTGTCTAACTATCACGGTTCATATATACAACCTGGTGACAGACGGACAGACAGACAGACGGACAGCGGAGTTCTTTGGGTACGGAACCCTAAAAAGGAGATAGAAGATGTTTGGACTCGTACTTAGGCATGATCCTTTGATAAAATTCATAGTCGAGGCGAAAATAGAAGAGAAGAGAAAGAGGCAGACTGAGCATCAAGTTCAGTCACCATAGTAAGGTAGGCAGGAGGACAAAGAACTCTGGTAGATGTAGAGATGTAACACTAACAAGAAATGGGCTCTTAAATAAAATTGGTCGTTATTTGTGTACAAAACGCGAAGGTTCCAAATTCTTTACTTAATTTTTGTGTCTTTTCATCAGTGAGAATGAGAATGAACACTTTATTTTACAATGTAGGTACACAAATACACTTATCGCACGTGAGGAATTTGAAAGAAGCAAATACAATATGTTAAATTAGGTAAGAAAACAATGCGCCACAATGCTATGAAAGTAGCTAAAATGCACAAGTCGTGCAGTGGCATCTGTTAACTGTCTAAGGCTGATATACAGAGTGCATTTTGAGTCCGAACTCAATCTTACAAACCTCAAAAAGTGACGTGATCTCATACTAGAGTGACGTTTGTAAGATTGAGTTCCTCTTGAATACGGACTCAAAATGCACTCTGAATGTCAGCCTAATTCTTCTCACAGAAAATGCAGCTAAACTCAGTCTACTACATTGAGTTTTTATATGTGAACCCCATTGTAATTTACTGTCTACAGTTACGAATAAGAATTATCTAGAAAAGTAACTCCCCTACAATTACTGCTTCGATTTCGGTTCCATTTACGCTGACAACTTACTCCAATAACAACGAAACACTCGCACACTCACATAGACAAAGCTTGCACGCGATTGGTTGCGTCGTCACCGGCGCGGTGCGGAGTTCTGTCAACATGGCGGCCACAGCAGCAACTAGCTAGCACTGAGCCACAGACGATGAGTTTTAAAAATGTTTATTTATTTACGTATGAAATGTAATTCCAGTATTTTTCATATCCGTGTGGCTTCTACACCACTTTACGACACACGAAGGCATATTTGTAAAATCAATTGGCGCGAAAACACAATAATATGCACAATCGAAAATTTCCGCGGCACAAACACACGACTCAAGGTGTTATGTTATGTGGAACTGGCGCGCCACGCGGTACTTATTTTGCGCCCCGCCCTCCGTGGTATCTATTTAGTGGAATCATTTTTTGGGCTTATTTACGCTTATAGAGAATTTTTATTCGTAGGTCTACAGTAGTCCATGAAGTTTTGTGTCATTTAACAGTTTTAACTTGGTTCCATCCAGATATATACATTTACATCTACTTGTTTTACATTAGGTAATGTAAATTTAATATATTTTGTCTTTTTACTGTGAACCAGTCCAGGACTTGATATAAACAGCAATAATTTATGTAAACTACCAACTGTGACCATTTAAAATAGGTTTCGATACTACAGAAAGACAAATAGTGCAGCGGTGAACAAATATACTTATTTGGTTTTCTGTTACCGTCCAAGTGTAAAAGTGTTTGCAAAGTTCGTTGATCTCCAACTACCGACATACTGACCTAATTTATTACTTCACTATTTCCAGGGCTCCGTGGCGTTTTAGAAACCTTATACCTAAAAATAGTTATTGTTTTTCCGTTGACAGTGAAACTTATAAAGCTAAACCAGTGTGAAAAAAGCTTTGATCTTGATAAGATAAATATTAGAAATAAAACAAAAATACAACTAATGTTAAATTACACAGCATATAAATGACAGCTAACTTTAATTTTGGCACATGCTATACTGAATATACTAAACAATTTTTCCAACGATACATAAATAAAATTATAATGAAAAACAATCTCTCCTTTCATTATCAAATTTTAACTTTTTCTCACCTTTTTCATGGATTTTTTTATTGGTAAAAACAGAAAAAATACAAGTAACATTACTTCAATAAAATTAAACTTAATTAAACAATCTAAAATCTTAAGATTGCCTAAAACGTACAAAAAAAAGAAAAGATTATATTAAATAAAATATTTTCTCTAAATCACCGCCGCCGATCGGCAGGGTCCCCAAAAGGCTGGAAGCATTCCCCCGTTGAATGGCTAGGCTGATCGCTGCCCGAGGTATGCCCCAGCCCTTGGGTCTCCCGAAACGTCGACCAGCCGCGAAGATATTTCTTTGAAACTATTTTAACTTTTGAATTTAATTGAAATTGAAAATTATTTATTTGCCACAATAACATATTATTTCCTTACACACACTCCTTAATTACTAAATAAAGTAGAAAACAAAAGATAAACAAAACATGCAACAGTATATACAGTTATACATAAAGTTAAATCAGACTTTGAAAATAAAATACTAGTGGACAACAACAAAGACCCGAAAAAACCATGGAAAGCAATCAAAAACATATGTGAATTAATTCCTGCTAAAAGAAATGCTTCTGTTGAGCTACTTGCTAATAAACCAAGCAAATCAGAATCAATCAACGACTGCAATACCTATTTTACGTCAGTAGGTACAAATCTAGCAAAAGAAATACTAACAACAACGAGTCAAACCGAATCGAATCTTGCTTTACTTGCTGCTTCTTCCTCTACCCCTTCAGGATCTTTTTTCTTGCTTCCTACAGACGAAGCTGAAATAATAGACATCGTACGTCAGCTAAAAAATGATAGTGCACCTGGCCTAGATGGGTTTAAAAACCTCCTTGTGAAGTATGCCTTAAATAGTTTAGCTAAACCTTTATCACACATTTGTAACCTAAGTCTGAGTAATGGCATATTTCCTGATTCCTGGAAAGTTGCTACTGTAACTCCTATTCATAAATCTGGTGACAAAAGCATGCCATGTAACTACAGACCCATTTCACTTCTATCAGTATTCTCAAAATTGTTGGAGAAAATTGTAAACCGTCGCCTAGTTAAATATCTAGAATCAAATGAAATTCTATCACCAACCCAGTTTGGCTTCAGACATGGAAAGTCTACTGAAGATGCAGTCACACTTCTCCTTAATTCAATAACTTCACATCTTGACAACGGGCGCTGTTGTGTAGGTGCCTTCTTAGACCTAGCAAAAGCGTTTGACACGGTTTCCATTCCGATTCTTTTGAAAAAATTAGACAACATAGGTATTAGAGGCATTACTCTCGATTGGTTCCGCAGTTATTTGTCGGACAGAGTTCAGATTACTAAAATTAGTGACATTCTCAGTGATCCTTCAAATGTGAAATTCGGTGTACCACAGGGCAGCATTTTAGGCCCAACTCTTTTCATCATCTACATAAATGACATTAACAATGCTTTATCTCCATCTTTAAACGCAGAAATTGTGTGTTACGCCGACGATACTGCGATTATCTTTAACGATACCACCTGGCTTTCTGTTTTTAATCGAACAACTAACGGTCTTTCTGAAATCGCTAACTGGCTTTCTAGAAATCTTCTTACACTAAACACAACCAAAACCAAATACTTATGTTTCCACAAAACTGCAGCTTCAGAACCAATTTGTAACATCCCAATCAAAATACATTCCTGTGATCGATCCACCTGCACATGTTCCTGCGACATTATTCAAAGAACCGATGCTATAAAATATCTAGGTATTTTCCTCGATGAGAAAGTCAACTTCAATAAACATATATCTTTCCTTGCCGGTAGGGCAAGAAAACTCATCCACGTCATGAGACTACTACGTAATAGTGCCTCAAAAGAAACCTTAAGACTCGTATATATTACTCTTTGTCAATCCGTTCTGAATTACTGTATAAGCTGCTGGGGTGGTTCATCTAAAACACATATTATCACAATTGAAAGAGCGCAAAGGTCAATTCTAAAAGTAATATTTAAAAAACCTATCGATTATCCCACAGAAACTCTCTACAGAGAATGCCGTGTCTTAACTATCAGAAAACTTTTTATCCTTAGAGCAGCACTAATCCAACACAGAAAAATTATTAACTCTCCCGAATACGATAAATTGCTTCGAAGAAGAGTATTTAGGACAACAATAACAGCGACAAAAACTAAATTCGCACAAAGATTTCCTCCCTACCTACATCCTCATATCTACAATATTGTCGCTAAAGAATGCAATTTAAAACTGGCTTCCGTACATGAAGCAAAACGAAAAATTGAAAAATGGCTTCTTAACTTAAATTATGTCGATACTGAAAATATATTAGGTATATTTGGAGAACAGATATCATACACTTGAATATTCTCTTATTTTCTATATATCAATAGTAAATAACGCTCTTATATATGTATATATATATATATTACTCATACATACTCATTACTTATTTCAATACTATCTATTCCATTATATATAAACACTCGCTTAATTTATACATATTCTTTCTATATAGGTAACTATTTATTTTCTTTAGTAGCGTTGAGTCCTTATTAGATATTTAGATTAAGACCCTAAAAATGCTTTTGTTCTTTTTTGTTTTAGGCTTAGGTTAAAATAAGTTTTAAGGTTATAGATCTTAATCACCTTATTCACAAATAACACATTTATCACTTGTCCAAATATAAGACAAAACTTTTGATTAACCAACCTACCAGCACCCACGGAACAGACTACCCATCGTCTAGTCTGGGAGCTACTGAATTTTTTGTAAATGTTACCATGTGTGTGAAATAAATATTTTTGTATTTTTTTTTTTTTGTATAAATTTTCACATTGCGACAAAAAAGGGCAGAATTATCATCTGCCATGAGAGCTGCGAGCAGCAGCACAGCGCTGGTTTTCAGCCTACATACCGTCAATTACCGTTCTTAAATTAAGCGATGCGCTAATATGGAACGGGGGAGGGTTCTTGTAGTGTTACTCAGGGCCACGTAGGGGTAAGAGGGGCCTAAATATATGTCTCGTAATATTTTCCGATTCAATTGTCAATGTGTTATTTCTAAATAAATAAAAAAAAAAATACGGTTGACTGAAAATATTCTTTCACAATGCTTTTGAAAAATATTACGTGATATTGGGTCAACAAGATCCACAATCAAAATTTAGAAAAATTGCCTCACATGATTTATAGAAGTCCATTTGTTTCATATATGCCGTCAATTTTTTTAGAGAAAGGTATTCAGTTCAATCATTAAAGCATAATATAGGTAGTTACATCTAAAGTTACTTGTTCTATTAACGGTATAAATCAAAAAAGCACACTAAAGTAGGAATAATAAAGATACACTTCTGAAAAATCACACTTTCAAGAATTAAATCCAAGTAAACCAATAAAATCAAGTTAAAATCAAGTTTTCTTATTTGATATCAACGAACAGGCTCCAAATTGTCTTTTGTTTCTTAAACCCTGTGTTCGAAATTCAAAAAAGACCATTGAATGAAATTATGAATGTGCCAGGTTCAAAACTGCATAAAAACTTTTTGCTCGACCTAATATAAATTTTTAGCTAGGACCAAACGAAACTGAAAATGCAAGGTGGGCCAATAGATGTGTCCAGAAGTGTATTATGTAAAAGTAAGCAAGTCAAAAACACCCGGAATAGAAGATTTTATACGACTAGATTGATGGATGTAAAAGAACCGAAAGACGCGTATTAGAATCGTTGCAGATGGAACTCTGTAGCATCTACCAATACCTCTGGTAGACTGGCGTGAGTATATTGACGTACTAGCCTTTCGCCCGCGGCTCCGCCCGCGTTTGTTCAGTCCCTGCCCCGCTTCTGGCTTGGGCGTTAATTTATCAACACCTAGCCTATATGTTGACCAGATCACTACGATGATAATGAAAAAACCGCTCAAGTGCGAGTCAGACTCGCATACCTAGGGTTCGGTATTTCGACAGTTTTGGGAACAGGCAGGAAGAAGGTACTCGAAATAAAACTCGTGGATGACAATTTTCATTTTGTCATTTTACTATCGTGAATTTCTGAACCGCTTTATTTTTCTTGTTATCTTTACGTAATCCCAAATAACCGTGTATTTTTTTTTTTCAGCCAGTTTCGGAAAAAAAGGGGGGGTCCCCCATGCACATTTTTGTAGTTTTTCAAAGATTTCTCGAAATCGGTGACAGTAAATATAGAAAAAGTATAAGTTATGGCCTATAATTTTTTGTTCCGCCAGTTTCGGAAATACGGGGGGAGACATACGTTTGTGGTTTTTGAAAGATTTATCGAAATAGGTGACAGTGAATACAGTAAAAATATAAATTTTTATAATAAGCTCTTTAATATCTACAATTTGATACCCACATTATGTTTTTAGGATATATATATAAGGTGACTTTAATTTATACAGCCAAACTCATACTGGAGGCTTGGTGAATGATCAGTAACACGGATCAATGACCCTTTTTGTGAAATTCGTAAATTATTATTTTCGTGTTCCTTACAAACGCATTCCCAGCTCCGAATCAATTACTATAGGACGTCAAGATTTTATTTTGCGAAATTGGCAAAAAGTGTTATCGATCCGTGTTGCTGATCAATTACCAAGCCTCCGGTATGAGTTTGACTGCATAAATTAAAGTCACCTTATATATTTTTTGTCCCTTTTGTGTTGGAAATATTTTACAAAATTTCAAATTGGTCTATTTTTTTACAGCGTTTTATCTATGCAAGTTAATGCTATTTTTGTGGCAAATTTCAAGTCTTTATCTTTGACGGTGCTAAAGTTATGAGGCTGTGACATACGGACGGACGGTCGACAACGAAGTCTCACTATAAAGGTTCCTTTTACCTATCAGGTACTATGGAACCCTGAGAACCGCATCCAGATCAGTTAGGTGGTTCTTGAGTTAAAACGGAACATACATGCATACAGACAGACAGATGACAAAAATTCTAAAAACTGTAGTTTCAGCTTCAGAACAATACCAATAACGCATTCCAACACAAAAAAGAAAAAGAAATGAACATACAGACCACAGACACAACTTTTTAATAAATTATACACAAATTTATTAAAAATTTTTTTTGAAACACAAGCTGTGGTGATTCACCTCTGTTTATTTTATATTTGCTTGTTAAAAATGTTTTCTTTTGTTTTCTTTCTGTCATGTTAAATAATTAATAATTTGTTGGCCCGATGATGTGTAATACGAAACCGGTAGCCTAAGTTAGAATAAAAATAAATATATGTGGAATAAAAGTACAAGAATTTGTGTATAATTTATTCAAGATGATATTCCACCAAGAACCATCAATCGAATCCATCCAACAACTTTTTAACTACTTTATTATTAATATAGATGTGCTGAACCAGTTACAGCAGGAAACGTTATCCAGCTATTAAGATATCACTCCTAAGTGACAACTTTGCCTCACAACCAGTCGCAGAATTTTACCCTGCGGTAGTGGTTTAATTCATCTGCAATAGGCGACCAAGAAATAAAACATATCTTATTAACTTGACATACAGTTGTATTTCCTGTCTTTATCTTGGTTTTTCTTGTGAACCACGAAGTAATGGAAAGAGGCTCTGATTGCAAGTTTGCTCATGCCCAAGTTTTAATGTTGTTTGATCAAGTGTATGCGATCTAATGATAAAGTAGGGCCCATGTTTCCGGTGTTGAGCTCTCGGATTGTGGTTCTGTAGGAAATTAATTAAAAGAAATTTAAGGGATGTCTCAAAAGCTTTGCTGTTGATGTATTATATCCCAGACCACATTCCACCGAAAACAAAAATTTTTGCGCGAACTTTTTTTCACCTTTCCATAGAAATTTAGTCAGCTGATTCAACCACTTTGTACTGGGAAGTGCAAAATTATAAGTGCAAAAATTTTTTTTTCTTCTGGAATGTGATCGGTTAACGATACATGATCTACCCTAGAATTATTTTCACTTATTATTGTAAGACCTTATACAACGTGAAATTTACGTCATTTTGTTAACGAAAACAGGTGATAGTACTCGTCCATATGAATAACTTTTACAATGGAGCCAACCCTGAAATTGTGAAAAAGATATCAGCTGTTCCATAGAAAAGTTCAATACCTACTCGACCCAAATGTATGAAACAGCTGATTTTTTTTCACGATTTCAGGGTTGGCTCAATAGTAAAAGTTGTTCATATGGACGAGTACTATCACCAGCTTTCGTTAACAAAATGACTTAAATTTCACGTTGTATAAGGCGACTTTCGTTTATATAGCCAAATTCATATTGCAGACTCGGTAAGTGTTCAGTACCGAGGTTCAATGACCCTGTTTGCGAAATACGAAAAATATATTTTGTGCCTCTATAATTGTTCAAGAACAGCCTCGCCTCATAAGTATAGGAAGTCTTTATTTTGCGTATTTCACAGAAAGTGTCATTGAACCTTGGTCCTGACCGCTTACCGAGTTTACAGTTTGAATTTGGCTGCATAAACGAAAGCCATCTTATAAAGCATAGCAGTTACTATATATCTTTAGAGAGCTAAACAAATAGAAAAATGTCCATTGTTTTACACAATATGCACAAAATCGTTACACTGTCGGGGGTGTAATGCAGTGGCGTGTACAGGATTTTTAAGTAGGGTAGGCACAAAACTGTCCTTATGTTCTTTGCACGTATTACAGCGAAAATTACGATAAATAACGATATAACTCGCACAGGTGTCTTTCTCTTTTGTCCAAGCTCAATGACAAAAAACCTCTTATCGCACTATCAAAAATGAATCTCCGACTACCTACGCACGAATCCACTATTTAAAAACGTGTGGCGCCATCTAGTAGCAAGTAGTGCAAGTAATCATGACACAGGCGTTGCGTATTTTAATGAGAATGTGTGCGTGCTCAGCGCGAGCCGCTGACGTCATGGGAGTATAGGTTACAGATGCACACATAGAGAATCGCCTTCGAATTTTAGTTATGCGTACTGGTATTGCCACGGTAGCGCGAGCGCTGCGGAGCAGGCAGGTAGGTATTTCAAAGAAAGGGTGAAGCTTACCTGATCATAATATTGAAATAGTTGTGTGTACCTTCCTATATTTAAAAAGCTAGTGGTCTCGTTAGCTAAGCCAAGCCCAGGGTAGGCATTGCGTATTCGCCTATATGAGATGTCGTCAATTTTCTGAATAGTTCTGATATTGTAGCACCTGACAATCTACGAGAACACAAATGCACATTATTCCGTAGATATACAATACTAGCTTTTGCCCAAGGCTCCGCCCGCGTGTTATTCGGTTTAACGACATGCTTTTTTCCCGGATAAAAACTATGTGTTAAGTTAGGTTATAAGCTATATCTATTCTAAATTTCATCCAAATCCGTTCAGCCGTTTCAGCGTGAAAGAGTAACAAACACACACACCCACGAACTTTCGCATTTAATATTAGGTGATACAAAAAACAATATATAGCATACAACAAGTCCCGTTGTTATAGAAAAAAAGCGAAAATATAAACACTAAATACTAGGGCAGTTAAGAGGCAATGTAAATTTTATTTTTGTCACTCTCAACCACAGAGGGGCGGATGCAGTGCAAAAGAAAAAAAAAGATTTTTAATTTTATAAAAAGTCTTAAATAGCTAGTAATATTTCCAAAATCAAAAATTTAGATATTGTTAAAACCCATTTAATAAAATGTGTCTGAGTTCTCTACATGATTCCTATATTCGTCAAACAAGGAAAAAAGTGTGTTTGAAGACCTTATTTAAAATTCAAACGTGTTTTCCAAAAACAAAACCCTAGATTATATAGTCAAAACGGATATACCAGAAATTTATGACAATTTTCTATTTACTTCACGAAATACACAGAAACAAAGCATCCATATTTATTACATAGTCTCTCAATCCGCCTAACCCTATAAAAAGCCATTGTTTTGTAATGATGTTTATGATCGACGTTTGTTTATGGCTTGGCTGTACAGCCAGAAATACAGCTAGACTAATTGCTACAACAGACTGTCGATGGACGCAGCATCTTCGTTACAAAAATGACAAGAAAAGCAATCACAAACCCGGTTGGTGGTCACGGCAAACTCTCATCTTCATGAAACTAAGCAGATTTGTTGAAATAGTTCAAATTAGGAACTAAATAAATACCAACATATAATTCGTTCAGCCTCGCTCTATCGATATTTCATTTAACCCTTGAGCGCCCGGAGAAATTATTTTCTCTTACCTAAGGTAGTTATTTCCTCTCTGCTCGACACGGGATGGGATCGTCTAGTGGACGGAAACTATCAATTTTCCGTTATTTCACTTTACGTGTGCAGCTTCGTTCAGTATCATCAAGTTTTAAGATAGTGAGGCTTTCACAAGTGTTAATTGATTTTTTATGCCATCTACTCGAAAAAATACATCTTCGGCGGGAGCAAAAAAGCATTTTGCTTTGCTGGCAAAGTGATTTGATTTTTAAACTTCAACAAATATATGAAAAACAGGGCTAGGGCTGTCAAAAGATTATTTAACACCAACATAAATATTCATGAGCTGTAATGTCAAGCGTTTCTTATTTATTTTTCTCGTAAGGGAGGTTAAAAGGAGACTATTATACCCGGGAGAAAAATGACCTTTGTGGCACTGGCACAGCTTAAATAAATATTTAATTTGTATGAAGCACTGATTTTAGACGGCGTCTAATTTCGTGATCGTCAACCTCTGACCAAATTGTATTAATCGAATATTTTTATTTGGTTTATGTCTTTTGTTTTTTATAAGTATTTTTGCATCTTGAAATTTGGTGAAAATATACAGTGTGTTTATTTTTCATCAACAACTCCTTCAACCAATTACTCGATTTTAAAGTGGTTAATCGATTTTACCCAGCAAAATCGAAAATAAACCTGTTTTTTTAATTTGCTCCCACTCTACATTCCCGGTTGGCCGACCAATGACCTAGGTCATATAGTGCTAAGAAAGCGAGACATCATTCAATGTCGGAGTTATCTTCACTGAGGGTAAGAGATCTAACTCAAACTCCTTACCGTATAAATCCGTTCACACCGTAAGCTTTAAAGCTCTCCAAGGAGATTGTTGTCGAAAAAAATTCGTAGTTCCCTGATAAATTTGAAACCATCGCTTAGATTTATTAGAATTTCGGGAACTTTTGTTCATAATTTTTACCTACGAGGGGCGGCTGATATGTCAACTTTTTTATTTAGAAATGGCCACTTTAGCGTCTTCTGGCTTGTGTATTCTTTTTTTAAATTACCGCAATTTGAACTTTTCTTATGCTTGCGTTTTTTTTTGCAAGCAATAACAAATTAACAAATAGTGAATTTATTAAAATTACATAAATAACAGAAACAGATTCTATAAAACTTGTAAATTTTTCTTTAGTTCGTAATCGAATTCGAAATGGTAGAAGTAAAAGAGTCAATTATTTAAAATTGAGCAACGTGCTTTTATAAATTCCTTACTAAAGAGAGAAATTCACCAACGCAGATCAAACAACGCATGTCTAACGTAATTCATGCCCTCCAGGAGGGCAATTCCGGAAACACAGCCGAAACGAGATTTCTAAAACTCGAGAATAGGCCTCCTGATTTCATCGTAAAATTTTTCATCGACTCTTTGGTCTATTGTTTTAAATGTCTTTACCACCAATCCAATCCCGTAGCGGCAAATTTGTGTCCGGTATGCGTTGAATGTCCGTTAAGCCCTTGGTACATATTTGTGCCTGAAGTACGGCAATAAGGCTTACCAACTATTATGCTGCGTGCGGTTTCGTCGGGGATGAAACGTGGATTTGCAAGTACAGGTATGGAGTGTGACTTGAAATTCAGATGTGACACTCGGAATATCTATTTTTTTAACAAATATCCCTTTTTCTGTTGTCCGACATTTATCAAAAGTTGACATGAATATACAATTAACCTAGCAGTTTTATGGGATTAAAATGAGAGCAAATCTACAAGCAGAAAGAATTTGCCAGAAACTTCCTTAATACGGTACCTCTTGCTTTCATTATTCACGCCATTCTCGGTCATTCCTGAACTTTTGCTGTGTTTTATCTTAGCCTATTCATAGTTACTGTATCTTAACTTAAAGTTGGAAAAGTACAACAGAACTTAGTTATAAAGTTAAATGGTTTTAAAAATGTGACTTAAACTGCTGAAAAAGACATTTAAATTAAAAAGTCACTTGAATGTATCTAGGCATACTCTGAAAATATGACTTGATCGTTTTCTTTTCATTGACTTCCATATATAAGGTGACTTTCGTTGAAATTGCCAAATTAATACTAGAGACTCGGCAAGTTCAATGAACTTGTTCCCGAAACACGAAAAATATTTCTGGTGCCCTTAAAATGGTTCAAGAACAACCTTGACTGATTTAGTATAGAATGTATAATTATATTTTGCGTATCTCGCAGAAAAAGTCACTGAACCTTGGTCCTAACCACTTACCGAGTCTCCAGTATGAGTTTGGCTGTACCAACTAAAGTCATATACGTACCTACAGGATTATCTCAATCGATAATGAAGACGATGGATTGTCACGGTTCAAAATGAAAGTACAATAGTTGATAGCCATTTCGCAAATGCAATGAAGGTTGATAATTTTGTGTGACCACTTAATATGTCAAGGAGGGCATAAATGGCCAATCTAACTGCTATTAAGAAGATAGTTATTAAGAATATAATTGTGGAAACGACCAAGGCTGATTTTGATTGCTTCTGGATACCAAAGATGTATTTAGACAGTTATTAATGTAAAATTTCATCAGTCGATATCAGTCTATGGAGAGGAGCAGGTTTACCACGTGCTCAGAACGTTCAGTTTATTTCGTATTTAATATTTTAAGTGTGCAACATAAAGCTGCTCAATCAAAACAAGAAGACCGGTCATTGCATTATATGTAAGTATAGTATCCAACGACAGTAAAAATAGTAAAGCTCTGTATTTTTAAATTTAAGTTTTACTCCTCCGCGTAAAAAAATAAGCTTTGAATACAAAAGATCGCGCGCGCCTTTCAGAACAGCACTAGCGATTTCCATTGAAAGCTATCACAATAAATTCAGTAGTAAGTATACTATCTCTTCCAAGAACGAAGCCTCGTGAAATCAAAAGCACCATCAAGATTTATTAAGAATTAGATGAAAAGGAAGGGAAATCAGGTTAAATGCACAACTCTAGCTGACCGGGTAAGGCTGGCCGAGAATTAAAGAAGTTTCTCACAATGTCAAGCTCCACGTTTTTGTGCAATTATGACAACAATGCACTTCGTTATAAAGACTAGGCATATCATTTTTCCAGAAAACATCAAGACGTTTTAAAGGTTCTCTATCTTTTTTGTGATCAAATACATGAAACGGGTGTCGGCGAAATTGCAAATTAAGGTAGAGACGTGCGCTCTGTTGTCGTTTGATTTTTTCGTGTAGTTGTTGTGGAAATGGCTCTCTCAGATGATTTCATTTTCTCCTGCCTAAATAAGAATACACGTACAGCAAGATCAGTGAAGTAGCTTTGAAATATTCTGCGAGCATTAATTTGTATGGTAATCCAAGCCACGACCTGGACTGCGATATTGTTTTAGTGATCATGATAATAAGGAGGGTTAATGAGACTCGGAGCGTTCTATTTCATAATAGTACATTATGAATGATACAAGTGAGCTGCGTTGCGTTGCCTGCAATCCCGCCTCGACTGTAATGTCTAATGCTCACGCGTTTCATACGACGTTTTTCAACACACTTGCGAGGAAAAATAATAAAATTTCACTGTCTATTTTTTGACTTGACTTTGACTGACGCATTCGCCAAACAGCCAAATATTAAAAATTAACAAAATTAAATTGAGTTAATTTTTTGATAAAAATAAATAATTTGATGAAATGAAATGATTATTTATTGTATTTTAACTGAGACGGTCTATTTATTCGCAAAAACGTTACTGTTTCTCAAGACAACAAAACTCTGTTTGCTATAATTAAAAAAAAAACTGTAATGTAAAAACACTAGTGCGATAATGTAAAGCAAAAAGCACGTGTGTTTAATATGCTGCATTATGACCCTAAGAACGCTGCAATAAGGGCCACTTTATAAGCAAGTGTGTTGAAAAATAATTAAACTTCATAGGAGTCAGTTCTACTTGATGCAAAATGAGGTGCCCGTGTGACCGCTGAGTGACCGTGTATATCTAAAATATTATATCTTTTGAATTATTAAAAGTCCATATATGTAGTTTTAATACCAGTAAAATCACTATTGAGTGCTTTTATCAGAATCACCCTAAGCTAAAAAATATAAAAAAATGGTTATTACTTTCCAAGTCTCAGATCTGAGGTAAGTAATGGAGTTTTCAAACATCACTTAGTGCGTTTTGACCGGAAAACTTCGGAAATAAGTTCGAATATTTTTTACGATTTCCCGAAGTAATATTAGAAAAGTTGTTGATTTTGATGAAAGTTTTTTTACTTCGGCTTTATGTCGGACTTAAAAGAATTTAACTTTCATCCTACATTTAATAATTTTTCTGTACCATTAAATATGACAATTACCTGTTCTTCCACATTTTGAGAATTTTATGAAAAAACATTAGTGTTTTTCCAAGGTCCTCTATTATTATTAATCCGATTTTACAAAATTGAATCTGTCTGGCACAACGGGTAAAATAATTTATAACTCAATTTCAAAGTGAACTGTAAAACAAAAATAAATTTTCTGAAAACAATATAACCAAGGTAAACAAAAGCTTTGTCCGTTAGAAAGCTGTCGGTAACTTAAATTACAAGTTTTACTATGGACGTCCCACAATGATGTTCCGTTATACATAGCTTTTACATATTATTTACATTATAATTTTTTATACATAGTTATACATTTTGTATGTCTCTTTTATTGCTTTTACATGGGGACTGATTCATGGGATTAAAAGTAATTTTTGTCCTATTCTAGATCTAGAACATTATTTGTGCAAAGTTTCAGTTCAATAGGTACGGCGTGAAAGGGTGACATCACTTTTCTATAGAAACTTGACACCTCATTTTCATCCTTTATGAACTGATTTATGGGATAAAAAGTAACCAAGTCCTATTCAAGTTCTAGAACTACATTTATGCAAAATTTCAGCCCAATCGGATTCGTGAGTATGACATGAAAGGGTGACAAATCACTTTTCTATAGAACCTTGAAAACTCATTTTCATCCCATGGGACCTGATTTATGGGATAAAAAAGCCTATGTCATATTCCAGGTTTAGAACGACATTCATGCAAAATTTCAGCCCAATCGGTTAAGTAGCTACGGCGTAATAAACAAGAGTAGCAAACATCCAAACTTTCGCATTTATAATATTAGTGGGATAGTGGGATAGAGGGATGGGATGGGATGGGATAAGTGGGATAGTGGGATCTCGCTGACACTTGAAAAATTATAAAAGCGAACAACTGTTTTATAGCACTCATGTACCCACCTAACCAGCTCGCGAAGTAAAGTTGTCATATTGAACAAGCTTAGTTACTTTGTAGTTAATTGCTGCTTTTTACTCATATTTTAAGTAGATCCCTTAACCAAACTCCGTGTATCCTACTTACGTCTAAAGAGATGGGAACACTAATATTTCAATATCCCGGCAATCCCGCAATAGATGGATTGCTAATATCCGCTCGCTGGATGTCTGCGACGTTGCCATATCGACATTTTTCTCTTACGAGGAAAACTTTATCTCTTTAACCTTTTAGAGGAAGCAGCTGTTGAAGTTAAAGAGTTTAGACAGTTTAAACTTACAAAGAGCATGTTCGCTTTCCGGCAGAGTTCTTGGAGGATTTCAGTGGATTTTAAACTGTGGATGTCTTGCGAGGTTTGTAGCATCTGTGAGCTCTTTGAACACAAATAACTTTTCGACATAATCAGTAAACCATGATACAGCGACTTTTCATTGTTCTTTTCTATGATTTTTGGCTGGGTTTTCCTTCAAATAGTAAAAAATTCAAAAAGCCCTTGCAAAGTGTATGTAATGTTTTTCCCATCTTCACACTTCATCTTTTCAGCTAGTAGTAGCCCTTTATACTTGTAAATTGTTGCAAAGAACAAAATGATTGTGACTGGCCACTTTTGTTTTTTTTTAAGTAAAAGTTTGAACGCCGGCTGCTTTGCTCTAGATGTAAGAAGGTTGTATCAACACCTACTCTTGGTGTAAAATATAGACGGAGTTGTTGTATCCTGGGCTGAACAAGTCAGACAGAAACGACGGAACATTGACTTAGACAACAACGTTTACACGGTTAGGTTTATCTAGGCTAAAAGTAGTTTTATTGGGCTTTTACTCAAGCCGCTTTGTTTCAATACAAAAAGGTTTTTTATTGCTGCCACTATGGCTTTGTACACTCTATATTTTCATTAGTATCACTGACATTTAGAAACTATTGATATAAATTTTGTTGTATTTGAGATAAGTTATCATAAAATGAAATATTATTTGTAACACTAGAATTTCTCTTATTTCCCGTCCAAGTTTATCAGAACAATATGCGTAGTAAACGCCACAAAGGAAGTCTCGGAGATTAAAGCATTTTCTTCATTATTCCTTCAGGATAAGAACTTTGACAGGGACTTCTTTGGTGTCACTCTGCCTCTACCTTTGTTTAAAAGACGTTTGATTCCACGCACGAATCCGCCCCGTTCCAATAACGCCCTTTGAGAAGAGCAGTTGCTGACGTGATGCGTGACGAGTCTATTTATCTGAATCGACGGAAAGCAGGGGCCTTATATAACTTCAACATCTATCGCTACAAATTTTAATACGAACCATGTGTGGCGTTATAGCGATAGTTAGACAGTAAGGCCCCAGGACGGACGGTAGTCTTAGAATGTGGATAATTAAAACACCGTAAAATTTAAGTGGTTTTGGAAACGAAAACTCGGCCATCCCTTCCATACGAACAACTTCTATTATGGAGTCAACCCTCAAATTGCAAAAAAAAACAGCGGTTTTAGTAATTTACTGATACCGATACCTAATAAGCGCACCATTTCTCAAATGTTACCTTTAGATATGTGCTTGAATCCTGCCCAGTTTCTTTAAATCATTACATATTGTGTCATAAAAAGGTGACTTTACAATTAAGCCGATTAGGTATTACACTTTTCTATAAAACAACAGTTACTTTTTTTTCGCGGTTTCAGGTTTGCTTTGGTAGAAAAATATATACTATTCATTTTATTTGTTTCAGGTCTATCTTAAAGATAATAATATAAACAAGTTTCAAATTTGGTTAAATGTACATACTCTAAAGTAACACCATTTAGGGTTCCGTACTCAGAGGGTGCAGAATTATTTGTCAGACGCTATCATTTTAGCGGCTTGTGTTTTTGTCGCTTGATGTTGATGCTCCGCCTCCGTATCCGCAAGTGCGGAACTTCCGCGTAAAATCGTAACTCCGCTAACAGAGGCTTAGCAGAGTTTCGTTCGTCTAAAATAACGCGCGTGCGACGCAAAACAACGCAATAGCAAGTCTGAACTCACGCAGAAGGGGCAGGAGAAATATGAATGTAGGGCGACGGTGAGCACTCCCACACAAATTATTTTTATTTTTGATCAAGGCGTAAAAACTTATTGTTTATTTTTCAGTTGACTTTATTTTATTTAAAAAGATGGTGTGGGACGGTCTTGACTCATTTATACCGGGGTGGTTGGACGAAATACAGGACCGCGATGTGTGGTTTCAGCAAGGGGATGCCTTTGCCCAGCAGTGGGACACAATAGAAGCTACATGAAAAAAATGAAGGGCTTACGTTTGGCCTTGGCCATTACCGCGTCTGGTGAATAGCGTCGATAAGACCTAAGATGGAACGCCCTCGCCCAGAAAGCATAAATTCTTCTTCAGGAGAGTGAAAACAGGTGAAGCGATAATCAGTCAGTCTTGAGACTTCCGTAAAATCTACCTAAGTCGGTAACGGATGCTACGCAACTACCTGCAATCATTTTCCCGGTACGGCTTCTCATGAGGTCATGCTAGAACACGATTGTTGATTCTATAAACACAATTTTTTATAATTTTGTTTCCTATCATGCCCAAGGACGATTTATTTATTTTTTATGACTGTTTTAGTAGCAATAAAAAATATATGTTTTCATCATTTTTTCACATCCGCCTCCGCCTCCACGGAGTCCAAGTTTTAGACCTCCGGCTCCGCATCCGCGTCCGTTAACTGACCTCCGTTACATCCCTGGTTGTGAGTTACAATCACGTGCGTTTCGTACCCGTATTGTGTGGTGATACGGAACCCTTTGTGCGCGAGTTCGACTCGTGGCTCGTAATTATTACTGTTCATTGGTTTAACCGCTTTAGTCTTATCACTATCAGTTACCGGCAACATTTACTTTTATCTTGATTATGATTACAATTCATTTAAAATTTTGTGCAACAAAGAGCGAAATAGTAATAACGAAATTTCAGAGACATCGCCTTTTCACGACGCTGCGTAAAGTAAACAATGGAATATTATTTCTTTGTGTCTCTCTGTCTAGGCCGCGACATCACACTAGGTCAGCTTGCTCCATTCTTCCCTCCATGGCGACAGCCCATTTACCTAGATCTTGGCTTTTACGAGCGCATGCTGTGTTGACAGAGATGGCGCTTAAAAATGCCCGAAAATAAATATAATAATATTATTTACGCTACAAATTGCTGTTTAGTTTATGTTTTATCTACTCACTAGCTTTTGCCCGCGGCTCCGCCCGCATGCTATTCGGTTTAACGACATGCTTTTTTCCGGGATAAAAGGTAGCCTATGTGTTAAGTAAGGGTATAAGCTATAAATTTCATCCAAATCCGTCCCGCCGTTTCAGCGTGAAAGAGTAATAAACTTACACACACACACACATACCCACACACACATACACACACACACACACACACACACACACACACACACACACACACACACACACACACACACACATATACACACACACCCTAACTTTCGCATTTATAATATTAGTGTGATGATAAAGCATAATTAAGTGCTCACACATAAGCAGGCATGGGCATCGGTCTAAATTTAAGTAGCTAGGACAATAAAGTAAATCATAAAATGTTCAGCTTTTTGTGTTAAATTTTATGTCTCTGTCTGTCTAACCATACTAATAATAAAGTAGTAAAGAAGTCATGGTACACTGAATATTTATGCAAAATTTCAAATGAAATGTGGTATTGGTATATTGTACTGAGGCCAAAACATTTTTTTTTTTGTAATTGTCCGTCTGATCCGTTTTAACTAGAGAACGACATAAGGGATTTGAAATAAAGGGATTTTAAGATATAAACCTGTTGTCCGTATTCATAACATGCTTTACGTGTTTTTTAAGGAGTTACAGTTAGTAGAATTATCATCACACAGCATTTATGACGCGATAAACAGAGGCGTATGAAAAGCAAAGCGTGTGACAATTTTTGCGAGAATCGCCCGACTCTTCCACGCAATCGAAGCTGCGGGAAAAGCTAGTGTAAAATAAAAACCTCAACGACAGTTGTATGGAAATAATAATTATTAAAAGGTTCTCAGTAATGACTTCCTGCTAACCCCTCTGCTGTCTATACTTATATAAGAGTCGATATACATTTCGTAGCGGTTTCAAGTAAAACAAATACCACGTAGAAGTTTTCAACTCTCTTATTGCGTTTTTTGTCAATATAGCAATTATATAAAACTAAAAAAAGACTGTGTATCAGTAATTTGGGTTTGAATTATTACTATCTTTTTAAATTATTTGTACTTACTATTTTTTAATTCTCCAGATAACATAAAAAACAGAAATATTAGCTGGTCTAGCAACCAGGAAAATCCTTAGAGTAGGCAACACCAAGTACTCTTTAAAAGTGCATTTAAAAGGCGAATGAAACCTTTTCAGCCATCCGCTGTTTCAGTACAGTCACGAGGTACTGTCGAGGCTAGGACCGCTGACCCACTTAAGTCCTTATGAAAGGGGGCATAGGGTGAAAATTGCGTACTTAAGCAGATTTTTCTTGCATGTATAGAAGATTGGATTTTCAATGAAAGGAAAAATACCGTCGTAATGAGTTTAGTACAGAGACAAGAGAAAATGTCTGGGGAAATAAGGAAGAAATGGTCCAGTGATTGTTCTTAACAGTGCTTTGTTATGTGTTGTTTTTATTTTCTTTACTACATTTTGCTGAATGTTGTTAATCAGTAGTTTTGGCTTGCTTTTCGGTTAATCTTGGATAAAATTATTTGCGAATACGGTATTAATTTATATTTGTTTAATTAATAGTGTAACTTTTATTTCCATGTTTGCACGTGTAGTATAATACGAACCAACCGCTTCAGGGAGTCCGTTCTTATAAATACGTACGAATGAAGAATCAAAAATAATCACAATGTAGAGGTCAGATGTCGCATAGAGCAAGCCAGAAGTGCATTTATTTGAACGAGTCACCTTTTTGCAACCGAAGTATCCTTAAACTTTTTTGTTAATTACAATAATATTAGATAATATTGATTATATATGTTCATTTATAGGCGAAAACTTCTTAAGGCTATTGTTACTTTTTTTTGTATCGTTAATTGTTGCATTATATAATAGCTGTTTGTTTTCCTTAAATAAATAGATCATCGAGTGCTTTCCAAATCAAATATTTCATAATTATTGTAATTTTCATGAAAACTAGAGGGTCACTCGTTTTTTTTATTGTTACTTTTTTCCATAGTAACTCCGGGACAAACTCTTCTTCCAAAAATAAAAAGATTTCTTAATATATTTTTATTTTAATACGTTACTATAGTATGTTCGAGTTATCATGATATGGGTGGCAGTTCAAAGTTGACAGTTATAGTTATGTGCCCTAACGAAATAGAATCGATTTTTTTAAGTATCGAGAACGTTAACAAGGGCTATCAAATCGATTTTTATTTGATTGATCTTTGATTATCCAAACTACTTTTTGTTAATTTCTAAATTAATTAAATTAAACGAACCAATAACTCACAAGCTTGAGAGTTCAAAGATTTTTTTTTGTTTTTCTCGGCATTTCATCAAAAACAAACAACAATAACAAAACAAAAATCAACAAAAACTGAACCAAACGTCAAAACAAATAGCACCTAAAGCAACCGCAACGAAAACACAAACCACATAAAAGATGAACTTATACTGACGCGATCCTATAAGATGTCCGCACCGATTCATCGATGTATTTTCGATTATGTAGTGTCAGTACCTATGGGTTAACGTTCCGATCCACGCATCAAGTAGCAATAGTACATTATTTTATAGCACAAGTGGGGAAAATGCCGACTTTACGCAAGCGCAGCGTGCGTAAAGCGGTCATTTTACGCACGGTGTGCTATAAAAGACATTATTCTTTTCTGAATCTTTTTTTTGTTAAATTTAACGAATACACTGGGATTATTGTTTCGATTTATAGATAAATAATTGATTGTATTTTTGCAATAATGATATACATTCTTTCTAAAACCTTATATTTTCTTTTGTACTTGGGTGTATGTAGTATGGTGAAATAGTATACGTGAAACGGAAAATTACGAACTGTCACCCATATCATGATAACGTAAGCGAACAAAACCATTTTAAGAAAAGAGCGAAATTGTGAATTCTGTGATTGATTACTGGCAACTGGCAATGATCCAAAAAGTAGGTGGGTAAAAAAGTTGATTGACCCATATTTTGATTACTTAAAAGGTAGTAGTAGTAGTAAGGTAGTTGTAGGTAATATGAATACCTATACATATTGTTATGCATGAAATTTATTTTTATCAACTTTATTGTTTAAGAATTTAATCTATGTATAAATTGAAATTTTTGCAAGCCAGTCTTGGCGAAACATATTATACCTGTACCAATTTAACACATATTACCACGTAGTATGCAAATAAATTGTTTGAGTTTAAGTTTTCTTTACGGAATACTATCTAAACTTTGTGTAAAATGTGGGTCTATCGAAAAATGCTGAAAGTGTCTTGGTCGTATAGAAGCAGAAATGTTGGAATGGATAAACAAACTGTCAGAGTTTTTAAAGACGACAGAAAGGAGGAAACAGCAGTGCATGGGACATATCATACGCAGCACAAAGTACAACCTCATCAAAGTTCATCCTTCAAGGAAAAATACTGGGCCGTAAAAAACCTGGCCGCAGAAAAACATCATGGCTGCAAAATCTCGCCGAATGGTTCAATATACCTATATAATCACGAGCCCCATAGCCATAATGATAGCCGACCTTCGATGGAAGATGGCACTAGAAGAAGAAGAAAATGTGTTAGTTTATTGTATTCAATAAGGTATTTTAGTACATTTATGTAAACGTGGGCAAAATAAATTTTAATCCACGCGAAAAAAGGGCCTTGACTCCGTGGATATAATTATAGTCTTAAAGCCTAATGTGTGTATCGTGCGTGGTCGTTACAAAGAATTGATAATTTCTCAATATCGTAATGAAATAACAAATTCACGATAAACTTCCATCAAAAAGGCAAAAATGGCATTGTGGTTTAGTTTTGTTTATGCTCCTCATACATAGAGGCCTAACATGGTGCCACTTTAACACCATTTTAAACACGATTTGACAGTAAATTCCTTATATTTACTTATTAATGGTGTTTAAAATGGTTTTAAAGTGGCAACAATGTTAGGCCTGCTAAAGCTAAAGTTGATACAAAGTCTTCTCGTTTATTGTGTGAATCGGCAAATTTTTAAACTGTTGTTTTTTAATAAACAGCAAAACAGTTTGTGAATTTATTGTTAGATATCTACTTTGTTATTAAACCTATCAGCCTCTTTCCGATTCTGGATCAGACAAAATAATAAAATACTTTATTACAACAAGCGCTCGTTTAGCAGTTTTACTACGAAACTGTTAAAATGTAGCCCATCTGTGTCAGATGACACCAAAAACACAGTAATAAAAACGGAAGCGGTACGGAACCCGCTACACTTTACGAGCAATGAAAACCTTTTTCAAACGACTCTGAGAGATAAGTACGCTGATTGGTTGCGCCGTTGTGCCGTATGTTCGTGCTTTGTAAGCTCGTAGTACAGGGATCTAACTAAACTGTTAATTTCATTATGTAACTACTTCTTTCTTAGGTATAATTTGCATCGTAAATAAACACATTCTAAGGGCGTTTGTGCACCCACTGGTATTCGATTAGTATTCGTGTTTTTAAACGAACATCATAAAAACGGGTCTGAAACTCATCTAGAATTCGTAAAGCATAGCTTGAGCCCTGTGAGAAAGCTGTCAAAATTCAAAATATTTATTTTGTTAAATAGATACATAAAGTATACTTTTTACAGGTCAAAGTTAATCTTAACAAAAACAATACAATATGAATAAAAAATGATAATATGGGAAATACATGTACAAAATATTTAGGTTGGGCTACTACGATGTAATAAAATTATATATGCATAAAATTAATTAATATAGGAATAAAAATATTATATTATATAATGCAATGAACAAATAAATGGATAAATAAACTAAATAAACCATAAATAAAAATAATTCCTAACCATCCGCCCATTCGATCGGTCTTGCTAAGAAGAAGGGCAAGAAACTTAGCAATACATACTCGTGTTTGAGCACTTTGAGCATTAGAAAGAGAGTTAGAAATACAAAAGGTGTAGCGCTGTCTTGCTATCACAGGGCTCAATCTATATTTTACGAACTGTAGAAAAAAACACGAATACGAATCAAATATGAGTGAGTGCATTACCTTCCAAAAAATAAAAATGAAAATTTCTTACCTACTTTGTTTTGTAAAACTTTGAATCAAATAAGGCATAAGATGTGGTCTTAGTAAAAAATTGGTCTTTTTTGAAGATCGCTTCTAAGTTATTCCAAAATAATTACAGTAGGCATTAAATTTGTAAAAATTTTGACCCACCGTATTATTTAGGCTGAGATTCATCCACATCCACCAGCAGTACATTTAACATTGATCCAAATGACCAAGTAAAAGTTGTTTCTTTTGTCAAGACAAGAAACTAAAGTGAAAATACGGAACATTACAAAATGTGTTTTTAATAGACCCATTATGTCGCATCTCTTTGTGCTGCAAACGTTTGAGGAGATATTCTCTTAACAAAAGTATTCTTTATGTTCCAAGAAAGATTACAACCTAGACTGATTTCCGATATTTGATGAAATAAAGCAGATATCAACATTAGATACCAGTTTCGACATCTAAAGTTTTACAATTACACCCAAAGTGTTAGTCGCTTAGGGAGAATAACTTAAAAACTACTTGCCCAATCGGGTTTTGTGAGCGTTCATGCAAAATGATCCTACTCATTCATTACTAATTTACAACTTTTTTTAAAAGACCCGACGTGAAGCAATAACATTTAAAAGATACAGTGATAAAAATACCAAAGAGTAAACAGCGACCGCTCCCCAGAACCGACTCACCGCTAACTTAATAGGCACACACCTCGCTCCCACATTACTATGGAAATGGCGACTTGAGAACATAATATTAGCTCATAAGCGAGTAGTGTGTGATTAACATTTTTTCCGCAAATAAGAGACTCGTCTGCGGTTCGTTGACCTGTGCTGTGGTCCAAGTAGTTAGATTCAAATTAAGTTGGAACTTTGATAAGAAAAGAAATGAAACCGTTCCTAGGGGACCGCCGCCGTAGTAGAGTAGCGAAATCTTGGAAAGACGTATGTCCAGCAGTAATCGAAACAGGCTGATGGATGGATTGAGAGACAGAGTTACATAAAGGGAATTTATTTTAGTATGGGCATTTCAATAGAGGTTAGCACTCGCAGTCTGGTTATAAACTTCTTGTAGAACACATGCATGTTCCTTTGTTCCTTTCATTCCGGCACGGATGCATGAAGTCCGAACTTTAATTAAAAAGTTTTAAGGAACTGTTGCATAAATCAAATTATCATTTATCTAACGATGGTTTAAGACAACTAATCAACGAAATATGACTATAAAATGTTGATTTCTATTACAGAAGACAAAGTCCTCAGAAAAGCTTTAGTCTTTGTAAGAAACACCCAAGTAGATGCTCAATCGGAAATTGGACAGAATAACCCTTTCTTTTACTTGTTACGAAAGAAGCCTCGATTAGGACATACGTGTTTTTGTCATTTCATTATTATTGCAATAAGACTACATAAAGAGTAATCTTACATACATACTGTTTGGATTTTTGTTTGTACAATATTTCCCAAAACTACTTTACTATAGCTACCCTGAACTACAATGTTTACCTAGCCTGCATCAAATTTCCAATATAAAACCTGTCACGTACACCACTCTTATTGGCCATTGTTTCTCGTTTCCGCTACCTCTCGTCACTTGTAGCCACAACAACCTGACACGGCGCGACAGCCGTCAAATACCGTTACCTCAACTTACTTTCAACCTAGACCTTGCGCTTGCGCCGCTGTGGTGGATTATTTACGTGTCCGGACAATTCTGACAAAGAAGTGGGTCAAATGTGACTTGACAAACTTCCCTGTACAGTGTTTATGTAAATAAGCGCGCCCTCAAAACGTTTAACTTAGTTTTGTGTGTGAAGGCCGCCTAAGAGGTTGATGAACTCTGAATAGAAGAAGTAAAATAAAGATGCTACAGTATTTTATTGATAAAGGAGGTAATGCATGTTGAAAAAGGAATACCATAAAAGGTAGACAAGCTTCAGTTTTAGATGTTAATAAGCATGTCTTGGTCATCGTTAAAAAGTTACGATCTGTTAACGGCGTACTTGGTTAACTTTAATGATTCCATATTTAAATAGGGTCGAGTTTTGCCAAAGACAAGTTTGTCAAACGAGTCTGTGAAGTTAAAGTTACCAAACGAGATACAGTAACTTTTGTCGAAGATAACTTTATCTGGCTTTAATTTCAACTTTATGTTGAGATACACGTCGGAGTATAAGTTCATAACGGAGGAAGGAAATGTTTATATTCTTTTCATAACCATATATCGTAGCTAGCGTTTTAATATTGAGGAAAATATTATATGAAACAATGCTCATTTTTACCCATTTTCGTGCACCGTCGAGAAAAGCGCTGGAAAAGTAAGAAATGTGAGCTGAAAAGCCTCAGCCATTCTTGGCACGTTGTTTAAAGTGCATTATACTTGTGTTGCCTTTGTACCGGTTTCATATATCTCTTATATCCTTGTGTCACTCAGACGGGGTAGGTATTACAAAGTGATGCAGCATACATGTTTTGTATTTTCAAGATGTATAGGTATACTTGTTATCCAATTTATCCATTCAGTGCTTTTCAATAATTCTTGAGTGGACTATTCCAATAATTTCGTATCAGTGTTTTAAAGAATTTATAAGAAATGGTTAAAGTTCCATAAAAGTTGGCTTAACTCGAAACCAGATTATGCAAACTTTTACATATGCTTATATACACGTACTTAAGATGGTTTATTATATTTCAAACTAAATCAAAAATTTTACAAGTAAATTATATGAAACGAAATAGTTTGTGAAAGCCTCACGCATATTGATTAAGTTTTCGATGATGACTGACGTGACAGGAATATAGAGAAGTTTGAGATTGGGAAAAGTTTTGAAACAATCCTTAAGGAATTCTAGCTTGTATTCTCCGAATGGACAACAGCGTTGATTTATGCGCTGAATTGATTCCAAACACAGCGTCATTGGTTGACTGTAGTTTCATGAATAAACTTAATTAATATTTAGAGCAAATTCATTACGTTTCATGTTATTCGGAAAAAATATTGCATGGGAATTGCAAACAATACATACCTATAAACTAACGCCAATTGCCCAAGAGAATACTGACCTCCATGTGCTATGACCTTCACAAACCTCTTCGCTTCTATTAAATTTATTAATCGAGTCATAGAAACTTTTCTGTTCCGCGTGGATTTGGTTTTACCCTTCTTCTTAGTGTCACCAATTTGGTCAGCATATCTTAGGGTAGCTTCGATTGCACCGTTCCATATGCGCTCCATTTGCAAACAGTATGTATTGCAAACAAAAAAGACGAACGGATCACTCTATTCTTTTGTTAAGCAATGATAGTAACCCACTTTCGTGTTACATCAGGTCGTCGTGTCACTGTCAATCATCTGAACGAAATAAACCAATTTTATTCTGATCTCTCACGATGAGAACAGCAAGTATAATATGGGGCAACGGCCAACAAAAGAGATTCTATTTTTTGAGTGTCTGATTTTGAAACCTTATGAAATTCTTCGTTGCCTTATCGTTTGCCGTCGCTTGTCTTGAATAAAGTACTAATTTGATAGTGTGAGGCCAACTTGCAAAATAAATGTATTGATTGTCTTTTATTTTATTTTAAGTAATGATTTAAATTAGTTTGTACATGTAGCAGACTAAGTTCGAAGTGATTGCTTTCGGCTTCACAACATTGAGATTATCGAAATATTTGCTCGTATGCAATAGTGCCGTATGATTTTCAGATCTTTTAGATCTCAGTTTCAATCTATTAGGGTTGTTAATTGTGAGAAGTCAAGATTATTATTACACATTGTAAACAAGTATCATGTCTATCCTCCAAAGTCCTATAACTATGAGTTCATAGTACTCAGCTAGAGGTTTAAGGTTCTCCTGAAGTTTATACACTATAGTGTCTTCAGCATAGGGGAGAAATTTTATAAGATGAAAACATTTAGATATCATTATGTCATAGTAAGCGACATACAATAGAGGACCGAGATAATAGGGGATCGAAACAGTTAAAAGAAAACCGGACAAGTACGAGTTGGACTCGCCCAACGATACTTATTATGATTTATATTTTTATGATTTAATTACTAATGTATAGTTTTTAGATTTTTCCCTATACTTGTAGTATAAGACGGTATTGCTTCATAGTTCTAGGTTAACGAAAATTTTGATTCCCTTGAGAGTGTCGAAATATCTTTACTTTACGTTAACAGAAGTTTATTTTTTTCACAGCTTTTAGGGACCGTAGACCTGAGTATATGGTTTTAATTTCAACACGATACCTCCACGCGCTCCCGAGATAAAGGGTCTTGACAGACAGACGGACGGACGGACAGACAGACAGACGGACAACAAGGTGATCCTGTAAAGCCTCCTTTTTTTCCTCTTGAGGTACGGAACTTTAAAAAACATACAAACTACAAAAAATTAACAAAACTGCAAAATTATGTTGGTGGAGTACCTACCTAATTACGAGTGGTTGGGGTACATAACCCTAAATTGGCGTTTTCAGTATTTTTGGTTTTATAGTTTATGTTATGGTTATAGAACATACATAATATACAAAAATTACAAATTATTTAGTAGTAACTTTTTGAGATAGACCCTTGATAGACCTCATAACAAAAATGGTCTAAAACTGACAAATTTGATTGCCAACCATTTCTTTATATTTTTGGATAAATTAAAATAATATTTTATTTGTACTCTGCTCAATGTGCTCTAGATAATTTTATTAGGTTCCTTTTTCATGTTCCTCCCCCCCTGAAAAATCATTAAATTGCATTTTCAGTCTTGGTTGAACATTCTACACAAAATATCAAGAGGGGAATAGCAGGTCTAGTTCTGCAACTTGACTCAGTGTTATTTCCATGAACTCATCATGTTCAGTTCATTAAATCAACTTAAATTCGCAGTAATTCGTACGTTCAAAACATTTTTCAGAAAAACTTACTTTGCCCCCGGGGCGTTAAAAAATCATGCAATTTTTTCCAAGATACAACTTTTGCGCTTTGTAGTATAATGCACGTACTTGGATTTCTTGAGCATGCCGAATTGCGGGCCTCCAACTGCCATAATCCTTTCAGATCCGTAACTCACTTCCCTCCGTCTAGGAGCTAGAGATCCGGACAGAGTCACAGACAGACAGACAAACAGACAGACGGACAGCAGAGTGAAATCATTAATATGGCTACGTTAAAAACTCTAAAAAGATTTTTTGAAGCAGAATACGAATTCGTCCGACGTAACGATAGATTTCTATTTCTAATATTATATACCAAGTTACTTCGTTTATATAGCCAAATTCATACTGGAGACTCAGTAAGGGGTGAGGACCAAGGTTGAAAGACCCTTTCCGTAAAATAGGTAATATCAAATTTAGACTTCCTATACTAATTGAATTGAACAAGTAGACAGGCACATTTTTTTTCGCATTTCCCATGTATGGTCATTGAACCTTGTTCTTAACCTTACTGAGTCTATAGTATGAATTTGGATGTATAAGGTGACTTTAATTTATACAGCCAAACACATACTGGCAGCTTAGTAAGTGATCAGTAACACGGACCGATAACACTTTTTGCTAATTTCGCAAAATGAAATCTTGACGTCCCATAGTAATTGACTCGTGGCTGGGCTTGCGTTTGTAAGGAACACGAAAAGAATAATCATCAAAAACAAAACTTGTAAAAAAAAAATAAGTCTCGCAACTTAGTTCTTCTACAGTAAAAAGTTTTGAGATCCATGTAAATCCAAGTCGGTTAATTTATTCAGCCCCTACTTAAGGGACCTTCTGTCTTAAGTTATTACTTAATTAGCTAACCTAACAACATCTTATGTAGTGATCATGTGAATATTAAAAATCCTTTATGTTTTAAATAAATAGATTGACTTGGCAATCGCACTAAATAATATAATTTAATGTAATATGTATTACTTGTGAGATACATTGTGTTTTCATGCGATGGCCAAGTCAATCTATTCATTAAAAACATAAAAGATTTTCAATATGATACGGTCATTCTAAGGTGTTGTTAGGTTAGCTAATTATGTAATAACTTAAGACAGAAGGTCCCTTAAGTAGAGACTGAATAAATTAACCGACTTGTATTTACATGGATCTCACAACTTTTTACGGTAGAAGAACTAAGTTGCGAGACTTAGTTTTTTTACAAGTTTTGTTTTTGATGATATCTTATTTCTTTTTGTAGATAGTCCTACATTTTTCCTTTCCGGTACCTTCTACTTACAACTGAAAATGTTACTTTGTAATCGTATATATTTATATGGGATTACAAAGTTATTTATGCAGTTGGTGAATCTAGAGCACTGGACCGAAATTGCAGAATATTTAAGTTTTTCCTTGATTTAAACACTAAACAATAATTGTATTCCAAATTTGAAGCTTCTATGTCTGCTAGAAGTGCCTTAGAGTTTTGATGATCAGTCAGTCAGTCAGTGAGGGAGTGAGTGACAGAATTGAGAAACTTTGACTTGTAATAATTCTTAAACTACTGGTGCAAATTTAAATATACCGTGTTTATACAATGCCTGCTTGGTTACTGAAAATTCAGGCTTCTAGTTTTATCCACAACAAAGTTATAGGGGCTCGAAAATGGACTGAACTGTTTCGAGAAAAGGATGGTAAAGCCGTGCCGCTTTTTAGCTCGACTTGGCGGGGGCACTGCCGTGCCCCCAGATTTACGAATTTCACAATAAGGGTTATCGGATCTTGTTACTGAATACCTACCGATTCTTCAGTAAGAATTTGGCTGTATTAATTTCATCCATCCATCCATCAGCCTAGTTCGTCCACTGCTGGACATAAGCCTTTCCAGGACTTTGCCACTCCCGGCGGCCCTCCTGGAAGAATTGCCCATACTCACACACGCTGGGCAGGCGGGTTGGTGAGCGCGGTGCCGGAACCCTCGCACCAGTGACGCCACTGCCCGTCACCAGTCTGTTTTATATAAGGCCCGGCAATTGGGGATGGATATACCGCCATCCGTCGGTCCCAGGCAATGGCGGGCCGCCTGGTTTTTTGCCTGTGAGCTGTCCTCTTACTCTCCCCCGAATTACTTGGATGTGTTACATCCACAGTCGAGCTCGGCATCAGCTCTACTACCTGTCTGTACCTACCAACTGTTGCCACTTTAACACCATTTTGAACTGCATTAATTAAAGTCACCTTATATAAACGGAAGTCACTTTATATTTTTTCGGTAGTTCTTTTAAGATAAACGATCTGAACTTTGAAAAACTCTTTTGAAGACGCATGGATATAAAATGGAAACTTATCGGTCACGTGATGATGTCCGCCCAGAGGGTTCCGTCGGATATTTTAGTTAGAGGAGTTTCATCCCATTGAACTGCACTCTTGGGAGCTATAGAGTGGAGACAGTTTCGGGGGTCCGTACATGGTAGGAGTTATGCGGAAAGATAAATGAAATGTGTGACGTACATACTGACTCTAGATAGCTAGAGATCTATAGTAATAATATAATAGTGAAAAGGTCGTCTCTGTACATTGAATCTTTTCGCGAAATTTTAGATGAAATGGATTATTAGTATTTTTAGGGTTCCATACCCAAAGGGTAACCAACGGGACCCTATTACTAAGACTTTGCTGTCCGTCCGTCCGTCCGTTTGTCACCAGGCTGTCTCTCATGAACCGTGATAGTCAGACAGTTGAAATTTTCACAGATTATGTATTTCTGTTGCCGCTATAACAACAAATACTAATACCGGTCAAGTGCGAGTCGGACGTGCGCCCTCCCATACGACAGATATGATTTTTTTGCCGTTTTTATAGATAATGGTACGGAACCCTTCGTGCGCGAGTCTGACTCGCACTTGGCCTATTTTTTATTTAATTTTTGCCTGTCTGTCTCTCTGTATGTATGGACTTGTTCCGTTTTAACCCAAGAACCACTCAACTGATTTGAATATGTTTTGTTTTTATTATCATCGTAATGACCCTATAGTCAACACGTAGGTTATAATTATAAGGGTGTTCATAAAATAACACCACTTAAGTGCCATCTATGCGGGCGTATCTGCCGATCTTGCATTGGACTATACAGCCACTAGCAAAAGTGCCTCGGATATGCTGTTTAAATCATCTGTAATAGATGCAGCGGCCTATGATGATGATGATGACTACTATACCACCAGTTTTTGTTACCAGAACCACTTAAATTTCGCTTGTTTAGCGCTACTGCAGAACACGTCAATCAACAATTTATTGATATGTTCTATATTACTAGTTCTTTTAGGTCATACCACGAAACAAATTAATACCTACTATTATAGCAGGTCTAACATGGTTGCCACTTTAACACCATTTTGGAACGCCATTTGACATAAAATATATGGGATTTACTGTCAAATGATGTTTAAAATTGTGTTAACGTGGCACCATGCTAGGCCCCTAGGTATACCTTTAGGAGTGATGGATATGGATCGCTTCTCTATGAAGAAGACGCACGAAAAAAACCTATCCTTCCATCCGTCCAGCCCCATTTCATAGAAGGTTCCACAATTATTATTGGCTGTATTTTTCAACTGTCCTAGTCCTAGTTTATAAAAGTAAAATTGTATTTGGAATTTACCCTATCCTTCTGTTTCTTCCCTCGGTTTTCCACCAAATTTTCGGATATTTTCCAAAAATATTTTAGAAATCTTGTTAAAAATATCAACTACCCAAATCTGGTACTCCTGATTTATACTTCTGGGGGCCTGACGGTTGCCACTTTAACACCATTTTAAACGCGGTTTGACAGTGAATACATGGAATTTACTGTCAAATGGTGTTTAAAATGGTGTCAAAGTGGCATCATGTTAGGTCGGCTGGTTGGCAAAGTACTACTAGGACTTCTGTTTTCTGTCATACGTCGAAATAAATGAGTGTGAAGTAATAACGTTATCGTTGCGGGAACAATGGCCGCACCCTGTCGTGAGTTGCCACTTCGTACCGTATTTTACTGTTATTTTTAGGGTTCCGTACCCAAAGGGTAACCAACGGGACCCTATTACTAAGACTCCGCTGTCCATCTGTCACCAGGCTGTATGTAACCGTGATAGTTAGACAGTTGACATTTTCACAGATGATGTATTTCTGTTGCCGCTATAACGACAAATACAAAAAAATATAATAAAAATATTAAAGGGGGCTCCCATACAACAAAAGTGATTTTTTTGCCATTTTTATAGAACCAGTCGTGCGCGAGTCCGACTCGCACTTGGCCGGTTTTTTTGTATTGTACCGTAAATTGACACAGTTCTCGTTACAGATGGATCTGCACGATAATTCACTTTCTTGTCACCGAATCGTGTTTTTTTTTAAAAAGACTGCTGCTGTTTTGGAGATTCGGAGATACATTTTTTGTAGTGACCTAAATTTCTTCAAATTTAATGGTAGAAAATAAGAAAAAGGCTATTATATGGTATCAAAATGAGGTTTTAGAGCAGCAATTAATGTACATAAAAGAGCAAAAGAGAGGATTTAAAGGTTAATCTCATTGCCTACTCCATTTCTTAATTTAGTGTTGTTTTGAACGCACCAATTAACTTATCATGTTTCTAGTTTCAGTGTGCGCAAGAGTGCATGGGAGGGCGCCAACATGCGGTGGTTGTGCGCACTACTCTTCGTAGCGTGCGTGTTTGCTGATGACCTTCAAGACAGGTAAAAACATATTATTTTTTCAAAATCTCCGAGTTATTTTACAGATGATGTTGCGGAAGCCGGAAACCGGCGATAGTACACGTCCTTAAAAACAATTTACAACGTAAAAAATCGAGAAATCGTAAAAAATCCGTTGTAAATGTTAATAGTAGTAGGTATGTAGCCTTTTTGTTGAAAAATAAATAATTATGATTATTATTTTAAATAATAATTATATAAAACGTAGTAAAAGTTGTTCGTTTGGACGAGTACTATCGCCAGTTTCTGGCTTCCGCCTCATCATCTTAACAATCAGTATATTTTTGGATAAAGTAATCTCTGCTTACGAAAAAGTAGAGTATAAAATTTGTATAATAAATTAGATTTTCTGTATATTATGTACCAAACTGCATTTAAACAACAAATAAATAAGATTATGTTTTTATTGCGAAATCCATCGCTTTGAAATACTCTAAATATTATTATTAGTGTGCATTACAAACTGGAAAAGGTAAATTAGAAACAAATGTAAAGACAAGAATTTGAAACAGAGATTCGAACCTGCGACCTCTTGTTTTCAAGACAAGCGCGCTACCGACTGCGCCACCGAGGTACTTACCTAGACCGTTGAATTTTTCCACCATACTTGTCCACCGAATATTTTTGTAACTATTTGATCTAACCAGCTTATAATGCACATAATGAACGCTGTAATAATAATATTTAGAACAAATAAATAATAGAAACAATAAAATATACAAAGAAATAGTAGATAAATAAGAATGTAAAGTTCTCAATGGGTATACTCGTAGACGCCAATAGCACGTCCAAACCCAGACAGTACATGGTTTTCAGAGATAATAAAATAAAGTTAACGTTTTTTGTACACATTTATCACGTGTTCTTTTTGTACACATTTACCGAGTATTAGAAAATATAATTTTCTGAAGCGGAAACATAACGTAATTTTCTCTTGTTTTCAGAAAATCCAAGCTGCCGTTCATAGCTGATGCTGTTGGCAATAAAATTGCACCACCATCAAATGGACCAGCGCCAGTTGGAAGCCCGAGTAACCTTCTGACACCAGATCGATATGAGTTCTACACTTTCGATGAATCTGGAGAATTAGTCAAAAGGCTGATGACCTTGGAGGAAATACAAGCCATAGTCGCAGCTGGTGAAGGGAATGAAGGGCACTTGGTTACCTTTGCTAATGATGACCAACCAAATATTGCTTTTAACTTCAGTCAAGCACCTTTCACAAAAGTCCATAACGTCGTAACAAATGTTCAGAACGTTCTTAAAGCACAGATGGAAGCTCAAAAGAACAACCCACCAACACATACAGCTTTAGATACACCTGATGTATCGGATTCATGGAGTTTGATATTACCAACAATATTTGGTAATACAGGAGCTGAAATAATTCCTGATAAATCTTCAAATACTCACACTGTCCCGGAAACGGATACCCTTGAATTTGATAATCAAGAATTTGAGGAAAATTCATTAAGCAAAGAAGGTGACAGTGATGTTCTTAGTAGCGTGGCTACTACTGAGTATGCGACTGAAAAAACGCAACCAACAAGTAAAATAACAACTAGTACAACGACAACAATGCCTAGTACAACACCTAGTACTACGACGACTACTACCCCTAAACCTCGCCTTACAACAACTACAACAACAACCCAAAAACCTAGAACAACATCTACAACCACAGAAAAACCTCAAACAATATCAACTTCAACCGCCAAACCACGTACAACTTCTACAACAACAGAAAAGCCTAGAACAACTTCTACAACTACAACAAAGAAACCAATTACTACTACATCTGTAACTCAAAAGATAGCCACGTCTACTACTGTTAGTACTACTACCACAACAACTACAACAACAACACCTAAGCTTCGTGTTACAACAACGCTCAAGCCTATTATTACAACAACAGTAAAACCTGTTCAAAGCACCACCTCGGCACCAAAATCTTCTACTGCAAAGTTAACGACTGTTAGACGACCTGTTTCTACATCAACGTCATCTGAGCCTAGTGAGGCCATTAAAGTACAAACTACTACCCAAAATAAATCAAAACCTCCTTCAAGCACAACAGTCAGAACCACTACGCAGGAAAAAGTTGACTCATTTGTTCCAGTGTCTACCGTTACCTACGTGACAACTGAAAGGACGATGACTAAATCAACTGAATCACCAAAAACTACGACTGAGTTTGTCAGCACGACCAAGAGATCTGTAACGCCATCAAAAATAACATCTACAATTTCTCCACTATCGACAGAAAAATATATCAGAATTACAACATATAAACCCACCACCCATGCTCCTTATTTGGCTTCGTCTACATCAAAAGATCAAGATATTGAAAGAATTGAAAACACTACAACTCTAACAACTCAATCTGTGTCCCCATCAACTACAGTTTCGTCTACAGAATTTATGTCAGTTGAAAACAAACCTAATTCCGATGAATTGACTAATACGTCACAAGATAATGAGCCTCAAATACCTATATTTGATATCGCTCAGAGCATAAGCCAAATAACTTCTGATCTAGGTAATAATAACTATCCAATTGCACCAACTACTAATAATTTGTTAGATGATACAAAATCTAACGGTGTAGATCTTGAAAGCAAAGAAAACATTGAAATGGACATACCAAACGATTCTAAAAACAGTGAAATTAAACAGACAGCTGCTCCTCAAGACGAAAAAGAAAATTCTGATAACTTTGTAAAAATATCTACCTTAGATCCTCCACTGGAAACTAAGCAAGAAAATAAACCATCTTATGATATTCCTTACACGAAGGTTGAAGAAATTCCACTGGACGAAAAAGTTGATAAAAGTGCTATAGATAAACAAATACCTGTGACAGATGCACCTCTAGCCACAATTACTACTATGGATCCTATATTGTCAGGTTCAATGGATGATTTACTTTTACAAGTCGTTAATCAAGATCCTCAAACAATTGTTAAAAATACGGACAAACCAATAAATTTCGAAACTACCACCTCTCCCACAACAGAAAACTTGGAAGTATCAGAAGAAATAACAACTGAGTCACTTGAAAAAGTAAGTGAACAATTGAAAGAAAAATTATCAGAAAAAATCATGAGTTCCACAGAAACCGTAATTATGAACATTTCAAATACGAATTCAATGAAAGAAAGACAAACTGAATCGCCTCCTAATAAACAAGAAGAAAATCTACAAGAAGAAAAATTTGTCCAAATTTCAACTTTTAATAGTAAAGATACGCCAACATCGTCAACTACTGCTCCTAGTTTTGTGATAGTTAAAAATGACGTAAAAGAGCAAAAACAGGAAGAAAATAATGGAAACCGAGGTCCTCCGTCAAACGGAAGTAATAAAATCAAAAATTCTCAAATACTAGAGAAAGAAAGAATAGAATCATCAAACGATAAAAACAATAATAATAGCAAAGAATCTAGTAGTTCTTTAAAGAAAATTGAGAACAATAAAGACTTTAACAGTATATCAGATCAAAACAAATTACAAAACGTACCAAAACCGGAAAAAATATCTGACCTTAAACCAAAAGTTGACGATATAAAGAAAAAATTTCAAAAAGTGAACATCGATGATAAAGAACTTGTGAATGAAAGAAATAGTTCATGGAAGTTGATATCTACTGTAAAGCCAACAAAAGGTAATGAAGTATCTAAAGATAAAACAAAAAGTGAAAACAATTATTCGAGTGAATTCGATGAAAACAAAGACATAAACTTGGATGTATCAAAGGAAAATCAAGGATTAGAGGTAACAACTAAAGACTTAGATGGAGACATAGCACAGTTTACAGAACTTTGTAACGAGCTTGCCTTTAGATATTGGCATTCTTTGACTGAAAATATAGAGAAAAGAAGAAGCTTCGTTTTGTCACCTTATTCAATAACTTCAATGTTAGCAATGATGTTTATGGGAGCGAAAGGAGCTACTTCTGGAGAAATGAATGAAATTCTCAAATTAGACGACATGGTAACCTTCAACCCTCATTTTACATTAAAGAACATTTCTGACTCCATTGAAACTACTTTAGGAAGTGGAGTGGTTGTATCTGCGTTTGTCAGAGAACTATACAGTGACAGAAATAAGGGCAAAATTCTTACATTCTACAAAGAAAGGGCTCAGCATTTCTATAACGGCCATGTAGAAGAAGTAAACTTCAAACTAATCAGTGACATAATTAGAAGACGGACTAATCTACTTGTCAAAAGGTACTCTTGGGGACGAATTCAAGAATACATGAAGACTAACAGCATTATAATGCAACCCCCGCTAGCTGCTTTATCAACAAACGTGTTTCAGGTAAATTTAGAACTTGATAACCTCATCTTTATACTTTTACTCGTTTTTTAATCGTCCCGATAATACTCTTTTTATTTCAGACTGACTGCACAGGGACGTCAGTAGAAGGCCGAGACGGTGAAATGTACTTCGTCGTTTCTCCAAACGTCCGGCAACGACGACTGGTTCCAGTACCTGCCGTAGTTTACAAGAAAGGCTTCCTTGCTGGATACGACCCTGTCCTGGACGCTACAGCAGCAGCCCTGGGCAACACTAACTCTATTGTCAGCACCCTCTTCCTAATGCCAGGGCAACAAGGAAACGTCGTCCACGCAGAAGATTTGGAAGCGTTGGAACGAAGGTTACTGGACTCTAATCCGACAACTTCGGTCTGGAATCGTCTTCTCCGAACTCTACTCCCGCGTATAGGCTTAGAGTTGCAAATACCAAGGTTTTCACATAAATCAATCTTCAACGTATCATCAACCCTCAAAACAATGGGGTTAAAGGACCTTTTTAATGCAGAGCACGCTGATTTAGGTGGGTTGAATGGACCATCAAAAGACTTGTACCTATCTGACATGATTCAGCTGACGTCTTTTGCAACATGCGGGGAAGATGTCATATCAGAGCAGCATCACATAGAAGAGTACCCTGAAAGCTTGGATGTGACCAGAAGGCGCAGGACATCGAGATGGGCGAATGGTTGGGACGAGCCTCGAGACTACCAAAGGGCTTTCCACGACCCACATGATGTTGGAGACGCCATGCATCTTCCGCTGCACCTTCGGCCACGACAGGCGCGGCTTCCAGCGAGAAACGCTCAACCAGCTCGCCTGAAGTTCGACCGACCATTCCTGTTCTTTGTGAGACATAACCCATCAGGCATGATACTCTATGTCGGTCGATACAATCCCCGGCTTTTGCCTTGAAGTTATTAATGAAAGACTGCTAGTGTAGTTCAATTATGATATGCCTGTGGTATGTAGGAAAGTGACAATGGAGCATTTGAGCGAGTGTGATATTTTTATGAATGTGTTGTAATTATTGAGCATTTACGTGACAGTATTAGTACGTATATTGGTGCGTGGATAGCTTGCCACATTATCTAGTATTCCATTAAAATAATGCTTGTACGAGTGACTACAGATACCGCTGGTAAAATGAATACTTGATTTCCGAGAGTACATACAAATTGTGAAGGAGAAAATACAATGATTTAGCTATAGAGCTACCTTGAATTTAACTTGCGGCATCTGTACTATTACTTTTATTCATATTTAGGTTAAACACAGAATATGTCTGCGGTTCCTCAGCCATCACATAGAATCGAATACATCTCACTTATCGTTTTAGCTATCTTAATAGAATAAAGTCGATGTTTCGAATATTAATAACAGTTTTATTTACTGAACGTAGTATTGTCGACATCTATCGTAAAATTCCTTCCATTCATCACAGCCTGTCCTTTTCATCACTTGTGCGCTCGGACATGACTGGAAACAAATAAATAACACTGTAAACTTGAAACTACGAGTATATAATCAAAACGAATAGTCAAAGAGTATATAGAATCTAGACGGTCTCTGTGGTCTGGTGGTTCGAGCCGCGGTTTTGAATCCGGTAGGAGGATATTTGTGTTCCGTCTGCGTGCTTCAGAAGACACATTAAACTGTTGGTCCAATTAGTGTCCCAATATGGCGATAATGCTCATGCTAGGACGTAATAATCGTCGATAAAGCGAGGGTGTACGTGCAAGAGCATTTCACAGACCACACTCGGAAACGACTCTGACACCCCTCGGCGATATAATTCTTAAAAATATTTTGATGTTTGTTACTAAATAATGTTCCTGAGTAATAACCATTATCCAGCAAATAATTGGTTCTGCAACGGAGGTAATTGATCACTTACGTTACGCCCGAGTCGAACACTATGATGCGAGGAAATGAAAATTGAAATAAAATATAGATTATCACAATAAAAAGAGATTAGACAATATAGATATTTTCCATTGTCCTTTAGCTAGACGAGTGACTAAACAGTTAGTGAATGTAAAGGAGCCTCGTTCGATTTCCAAATTAACTAACATCCCTAGGGCTGTAACTCAAATTCAAATCCCGCAATTCGAGATAAATACGATCTACTTTCGGAGCGTTAGTGATGTGTGTGATAGCAAATTACTTTACTAAACGGTCTCCGTTTACTTACCACAGAAACGAAATTCCTCAAACAGAACAGTAGATTATAAAAGCCACAGACTTCCAGGTCCTCCGCCCACTGCCGGCACGTGACCTTGGCGCTGAGCAGCACCTTCTTGAAGTCAGGATTGTAGTCCGCCCACTGGTCCAGGTACTCGTAGTATCCATCCAAGTCCAACTTCTCGTTCTCGAGGACCAGCTTGTATTTGGTTAATATACATCGCCAATGATCACACTGTAATAAGGGATACATGTTTGGTTACCATCTTTAAATATGAAAGAGTATCCTGACTCACTAGTGGACTGGTCTAATCAGTGTATCAGACTGACCCACAAAACAAGGGCTCCGCATTATTCCGAAAGTCGTTCGACTAAGGTTCGGTCGTATGTACAGCACATCCATCGCTATCCGTCTATCGTTTCGGCGTATAGTCTTTGCCATTGTTTTGAACTTCCAAAGCATATAGTACAGTACATAAAAACTTAGGTAGTAAATATTAATATTTAAAAAAATAGTACAACCCTAGCCATAAGTTCTTTTGCATTGTAGAATACTCATGAAATAAATTCTTATTCTCATTCATATCACACGATGGACGTATACTTGAACAATAAACGATTGACTGAATCTTTAATCTCCCTGTATCCAGGGGTGACGGGTCTACGCTTTTACATTAATTACTTACTCTATTACTTTGGATAGATTTCCTCCGAAATGTAGCAACGTTCTGTTTGTCAACACTCGTAATGATTGCTAGAGAACCACATTCCTTCGCAGCAAGCGGCGAAAAAAATGGTGGCAAGATGCAACATTGTCTCATCTAAAACAGTTAAAAATGATGATGATGTAACATTTTCTCATCTTAAACTGTGTAAAATTATGGCAAGATACACCATTGTCTCACTAAGCAGTTAAAAATGGTGGCAAGATGCAACATTGTCTCATCTAAAACAGTTAAAAATGATGATGATGTAACATTTTCTCATCTTAAACGGTGTAAAATTATGGCAAGATACACCATTGTCTCACTAAGCAGTTAAAAATGGTGGCAAGATTCAACATTGTCTTATATAAAACAATGTAAAATGATGGCAAGATTCAACATTGTCTCATTTAAAACAGTTAAAAATGGTGGCAAATTGCAAAATTGTACATTTCTAGTTACTTACCTAAATTGTTAAAATATCGTCAAAAACTTCGCAATCAAATCCAAAACTTAAATTTGTTGTGCAAATAAATAATAATCTAAAATATAATAAATTTATTTCAAGTTATGTACAGGAGGTTCGTTTTATGTTTTTATTTAGTTCACTGTGACGGATGCCGGGTCCGAATGGCCCAAAATATATCTCATAATGATTTGTATGTGTTTTCTTATAGAAGTTTATGAAATGGTACATTTATGTATGGTTTCATACACTACTTTATCTTAACTCATGCCTACTAACCTGTTTTCGTAATATTTGTAAATTGGTCGTCAGCCATTTTTGATTATTCTTGTAAGAGCTTGTTCTGAAAGTGTTCGTAATTTCCGTCGTTATTTCCAGAATGTCAGGCGGAGACAAATATCATTCACCATCCCTGCTGTCAGTAATTTTAGGGCAAAATAATTATTTTTACCCATAAAACCACTGTAAGTAATAAATACATTTCCGAAAACTATGGCGCAACAAACAGTTCATCCATTGACAGACCGAGTCCAATGCGCCGTTAGCCATAGACAATACCTGGCCGAAAATAAATTTGAACTGTTATGTACCTCGTTACTATTTTGTATATTGGAGAACATTATATAAAAACCTCATTGGTATTTGATATTAAACCTCAGACATGGCTGTATGGGCTAAGTTCCCTTTGCCTTCCTAGTTAGTATCTGTTGAAATTAATATTTAGGACGCAAAATGTTAATACGCCTGTTTGAATACCTATAGCAAAACCAAAGACGTAAAACTTAGCTCTCAGCTACTCAAGGCGATATCTCTCTCTTTCTCCTTTGAAGTGTTCCATACATGCAAGCTCTGTACACTTTTTATTTTATCTTTATTAAATGGTCTGTAATCTCAAAAGTATCGTGTCATTTCATCAGGTTATGGGCCGTCTCATACCTGGAAAGTGAAAGTTCAAAGAAAAAGACAGTTTTTGAAAAAATAGCAGTGAAAAGAAAATTTCTAACCTAAAAATTGCATGCGGCCAGACTTGACCGCACAGATTTTCGGCACCGAGTAGGTTTTTATTTCAGCCTTTCAGCATATTTCAGGCAAGATTAACCGAAATGTCGACTGATAATGGCAATGGAGCCATGCATATTCAAAAGTTATGCGGTCGAGAAAATTATGCAACGTGGAAGTTTGCAATGAAGGCTTATTTGCAGCTGGTAGAACTATGGAAATGTATAGATATCAGCCCTGGCGAGGTTCCTGATGAAAAAAAGGACATAAAAGCTAAGTCGAAATTAATTTTATTAATTGATCCTACACTTTATGTGCATATAAACGAGGCCGAAACTGCAAAAGAGGTTTGGGACAACTTGACGCGTGCTTTTGAAGATTCAGGCTTGACTCGTAAAGTTGGCCTACTGAAAGACTTAATAAACACGACTTTAGAAACTAGTACAAACATTGAAGACTATGTAAGCAAAATTATGTCGTCCGCACATCGGTTAAGAAACATAGGTTTCAAGGTGGACGATGAATGGCTTGGAACACTGATGCTGGCGGGCTTGCCGGATGTATACAAGCCCATGATCATGGCTATTGAAAGTTCCGGAGTAAAGATATGTGCAGATTCCATTAAGACTAAATTGTTACAGGAAGTAAAGTCACCAGAAACAAGCGCATTTTACTCAAACTATAAACATCAACCGAAAAGCAATGTTCAACAGCAAAATAAATCAAAGGGGCCGAGATGCTTTAATTGTAATAAATTCGGTCATATAAGTAAAAATTGTTGGCATAAGAAAAATAAAACAAGTAACAAAGATAACGGTTTTATTGCTGCTTTTTCAGCCACCACACTCAATGACTCGCTGAACTGGTACGTCGATTCCGGTGCATCGATGCATATGACGATGCACAAGGAGTGGCTCGAGAATGAAATGGCACCACCAGTAAAAAGTATTCGAATCGCTGATAACAAAGTGCTCCGTGTGGAAAGTTGTGGCAACATAACTATCAGAGTACCGGACACACAGGGCTGTATCTGTAAAATACAGGTAAGAAATGTTATTTATGTACCAGAATTATCAACAAACTTAATATCAGTGAGTAAAATGATTAAAACGGGCTGTAAAGTTGAATTTAATGAAAATGGATGTAAAATTTTGAACCAAAAAGGCCAAAAAGTAGCGCATGCCAACCTGATAAATGATATGTACAAGATGAATGTGGTTCATGATGAAGCCCATGCTATGCCCGCCGTTACTGAAAATGATACCTACTTGTGGCACCTACGAATGGGCCACTTAAACTTTGCTGATATGGACAAAATTCCAACCTGTACTACAGGTGTAAAATTATCTCCGTGTAAAGAAAATATAACCTGTATTAGTTGTATTGAAGGAAAGCAGACTAGACAGCCATTTCCAAGTGAAGGCTCCCGGGCAACTGATTTGCTAGAAGTCATCCACTCCGATGTATGTGGACCGATGCAAGCTGCATCACTTGGAGGTGCCAGAACAGTTACTGGGGTGAAGCAGTGGTCACGGCAGCGCACATCATCAACCGCTCGCCGACGAGAGCCCTCTCCTACATCACTCCTGAACAAGTGTGGACTGGCAAGAAACCGAGTTTAAGCCATATAAGGGTTTTTGGGTGCAGAGCTATGGTGCACATACCGAAAGAACGCCGCCGAAAATTAGATGCAAAATCACATGAGGTAATATTTGTCGGATACAGTGATTGTGTGAAGGGCTACCGATTTATAGACCCTAAAAATAAACAAGCTATAACAAGTAGAGATGTTGTATTCCTCGAGGCCACCGTAAAAAGAAATTTGGTCAGTGATGGTAATAACTCAGCTCCTGAAAAACAAAATATAATTAGTAACATAGAGAAAGAAAATCAAGTCAATGTAAGTAAAATGGAAGAAAATAAACATGAAGGAAGGAAAATTGAAGAAAAAATTTATAACAGAGAAGAAAGACTCTTACCATTGTCTAAAATGTATAACTTACCTTTGTCTAAAATGTATAACTTACCTTTGTTTGAAGATGAGGATAAAGAAGTCCAGAGTGAAGAAGAAAACCCATGCATATACTACCGTATAGTTGATGAAAAAGACATCTTGTTTTTAACAGTGTATGTTGATGACATTTTATATTATTTTAATAAAGAAGAAACTGCCTTGATGATAAAGAAGAAATTAAATGAAAAGTTTCATATGAAAGATTTGGGTGAAGCTAAATGTTGTATTGGATTTAAAATTATACACAACCCGACCAAGAATGAAATTTCACTAGATCAGTCATTGTATATTAAAAAAATATTAACACGTTTCAATATGAGCGATTGCAATCCTGTGTATACGCCATGCGAAGCAAACTTGCAATTAAAAAAAGCTGAACATGATGAAGAAATCATGAAAAACATTCCCTATCAAGAATTAATAGGTTGCCTGTTATATTTATCACAGGGAACGAGACCTGATATAGCTTATATTGTAAACCAGCTCAGTAGATATAACAACAAGCCCACATCTCAGCACTGGACAGCGGCAAAAAGAATACTGAGGTACTTGAAAGCCACGCAAAACACAAAACTTACATTCAAGAAAAACAGTAACAATATAGAGGGTTATTGCGATGCTGATTGGGCAACAGACACTGAAGACAGAAGATCATGTTCTGGATACATATTTATGTTTCAGGAAGCTGCCATTAGTTGGTGTACTAAAAGGCAGCCTACAATAGCTTTGTCAAGCACCGAAGCAGAGTATATGTCATTGGCCACAGCTATACAAGAGGCTATCTGGCTTAAGCAAATGGAAGAAGACTTCTGGCCTTCTCTGTCAGGTACACCAATTAAAATGTACTGTGATAATCAGAGTGCTATTAGCATTTCAGGTAACGACATCTATCACGCTCGAAGTAAACACATAGATGTCCGCTACCATTTTGTGAGGGAGAGGATCTCAAATAACCAAGTCTCCGTCCGCTACAAGAACACACATGACATGGTGGCTGACGCTCTAACAAAGGGACTTCACCGATCGAAGCTCCAAAACTTTACCAAGGCAATGGGTTTGCGTCCAGAGGAGGGTGTTGAAATTAATATTTAGGACGCAAAATGTTAATACGCCTGTTTGAATACCTATAGCAAAACCAAAGACGTAAAACTTAGCTCTCAGCTACTCAAGGCGATATCTCTCTCTTTCTCCTTTGAAGTGTTCCATACATGCAAGCTCTGTACACTTTTTATTTTATCTTTATTAAATGGTCTGTAATCTCAAAAGTATCGTGTCATTTCATCAGTATCACATGTACTGTCATCTCAGAAAAAGGTTTTTATAACATTATGCCAGTAGTTTTGAGTTCGTAATGAGGATTTTACGATATGAGGTTAGATAAAATATATTTATAGACAAATTTAAATAGGGTTTCTCACCATAACATCTGGTTGTCCGCTACAAGAGAGAGGAATATAAGGATCATCAGGCCGAACCAAATCTGGATCGTATTCACAGCGAACCTTAAACGAATGAATGAATGAATGAAATTCTCCGCTCCCAGCGTGACTTGACCAGACTAAGATTTACACTAGCCCCTGGAGCCGTATGTTTCATGTGACTACAGAAACCATTGCATGTCAATGGAGTAAACCAGGGTTATAATGATAGGGAAAAGGTGCCCTTAGGATATGGAAAGGATTCATTTGAGTACCAGATATGAATCCTGGAATGCATTATGGAATTTTGGAGAGACAGGCATATTTATATATGGGTCAGTATCTTTTGATGACATGTATTCAGCGCAGCTGCGGGCCAAGTTCCGATGATTACTTTGGGCAGGGTCGACGCCCTGGATCGTGTTCACAGCAAACCTAAATGTAGATTTATGTATTTTTCATCACTAATTCTCTGAAAGTAAGTATATAAGGTGTAAATGCAAAGTCAAGAATCCCTTTAGGGTATGAAAGTATACACCATTCTGATGTGATTATCTATTTATAATCTTTTTTTTATAATTATTATCGGTCAGTATTTATTATATCATTGGTAAATAACTATTATTGGCTCTATTAAGTGTATGTTTTTGTTTGAACTTATATTTTAACCTAAACATAAGCTGTTGTTATTCAGAATAAAGAAATTGAAATTGAAACTAAGAATAAAAAAATTTACCTTGAATTTTCAGCAAAAATTCCATCATTTTTCTAAGCTATGGCTACGCAGCTCACCGGCCTACCCACACACCTAATTGCACCCCGCAACCCGCACCCCTCATCCGAGTGACTAGCGACCAGCGTGGGTGTCCACGCGATTAGTGTATTTTGAAAAAAGAAAATCATCTTTTTATGAGGTACTGGTACTTTATTTAGAGATCCCAGTATTTAAAATAATATCTTTACTGATCATACTAATACACCCATAAAGGATTCTTGCCTTTGCTTTTACATCCGGTATAACTCGAAATGCGGGAGGTAAATTCGATTTACCTACCTAGGGAGGTAAGTAAATTTGAAAATCAAACGAGTGTCCCTTACAGTCACTAACTATGCAGTCAATCACTCGTCTCGCCAAATGACAATTGAAAATATCTGTTGTGCTTATTTCCTTTTTATTTTGTTATTCTGTATTTTATTTATATTATTATTATGGAAAAATGTGACTTGCGTCACTTGGAAAAACTCTTTTCGCAAATAGTATGTATGAACTTATAATAAAATCTCTTTGGCTATACCATTTGTATCCGGCTGGTTTTGGTATTATTAAAAAGTTTAAATTTTAAAAAAGGTAAAATGTGTTTTCTTACTGTTAAGATGAGTGAATCTAATGAAGAAATTCGATACATTTTAAAATTTTACTACAAAAAAGGTAAAAACGCAACGCAAGCCGCGAAAAAAATTTGTGATATTTATGGACCTAGTGCAGTGTCTGTGAGGGTAGCACAAATTTAGTTTAAGCGTTTTCAATCCGGAAATTTTGATGTCAAAGATGCACCTCGCTCTGGGCGCCCTGTTACGGATAAAATGGATGCCATTTTTGAAAAATTAGAGCAAGATTGGCATATCAGTAGCTACGATGTACCTGAAGAACTGGGAATTGACCACAAAACAGTTTTGGCGCATTTGAAAAAAGCTGGGTACACTCGATATACCGATATTTGGGTGCCTCATGAGCTCACTGAAAGAAACTTAATGAACCGTGTACTCATTTGTGATTCTTAATTACGACGTAATGAAACCGAACCATTTTTGAAAAACCTGATAACTGGTGATGAAAACTGGATCACGTACGACAAGAACGTGCGAAAAAGGTCGTGGTCAAAGGCTGGTCAGGCTTCACAGACTCTGGCGAAACCCGGGTTATCTCGCAACAAGGTAATGCTGTGTGTATGGTGGGATTGGAAGGGCATTATTCATTATGAGCTGTTACCGCCAGGCAGGACCATCGATTCTGAACTCTACTGCGAACAACTGATGGGATTAAAGCAAGAAGTTGAGATAAAGCGGCCGGAATTAGTCAACAGAAGGGGTGTGGTTTATCATCATGATAACGATAGACCTCACACATCTTTAGCCACTCAGCAAAAATTAAGAGAGTTTGGCTTCAGATTTTCACTTGTTTCGGTCTCTTCAGAATTCTTTAGGCAGTGTCAGGTTAACATCACGAGAGGACTGCCAAAACCACTTGTCGCGATTTTTTGATCAGAAGCCCCAGAATTTCTATAGCAATGGGATCATGTCCCTACCTACGAGATAGCAGAAAGTTATCGAACAAAATGGCACCTACATACTTTAGTTAAATGTAAATAAACTTTATTAAAAAATGTTTCGAATTTTCATATAAAATGCGAAGAAACTTTTTCTCCAACCTATATATTTATGCTAAATAAAATCATAAAAAGACGTTTGTGACTTAAAACAGCAACTTAGTTAGTTTTATTTTTAAAACAATCACACTGGCCAGTAAGACGCGATTGCACAAAAAAAAGAGTCACATGAAATGGCGGCAATAAAATTATTTTTGTTGTTGTTGCAAACATATATTTTATAACTGATAAGGACATTTTTCATTGATTGCACGTCGAATTAATTTTTATATCCTGCAAAAAAGCGTTATTATTTATTTAATATTTTAATTTAATGGTTTATCCCTTGATAATTGTGTATTTGCCTTTTAACGCGCTTGTTAAGAAGGGAGTAATCTGCAGAATCTGAAGACATTTCCCGTCTCTGCCTCATCAGGTCCAGAGTTCCACTCGAAATTTTGGACTCCTTAGTCCTTCGCTCCGGCTTAAAATAAGCCCTGCCTACCTCGCGCACGACATTCGTGAAATTGCTAGCAAGCTGGTCAACTTCCTCAATGGTTTCCAACATGGCAAATCGGTTCTGAAGTAACATTTGGAACTTTTCGGATCCCACAGCGGTTTGGCGCAGAGAAGGGCGGAGCGTAGGCTTCATCAGACGATTTCTCTCAAGCTGTAAGTCGATATTCAAGATGCTTCGGACAAGTCGGTGATCGCTACCGGTACAAAACCTGTTGATCACGGATAAATCTTGGATTATGTGCTTTTGATGCGTCCTGATGAAGTCTATCTCATTTTTAGTCTTACCGTCAGGGCTTCGCCAGGTCACTTCCTTTGAGGCTTCTTTTGGAAGAATGAGTTCATCAAATAGAAACCCTCGCTCTCAAGGAAGCTAACCAGCATCTGGCCCTAAGGATTGCTGCAGCCATAACTGCAGCATAATATCATCTGTAATAGACTTCACACCCGCCCGCCTTCTTGGTTGTCGCGAACGACCATTGTCATTTAGATACATAAGAGAGCCTTTTTTGATATTCAAATTTACTTACATCACTAGGGCTGCAAATAGAATTTAGATCCCGCATTTAGAGTTAAATTTGACCTACTTGCATTAGTGATGAAAAAACATTTGTTCATCATCTTGGTTGTCTAATGCAGCTAATGCTAGATATTCCTAAGAGCCGCGTTCACTTGGGTTGTTCCACTGCGCTCCAAAACCCATTGTTCTCAAAATTTTAATGTTTATACATTGATTCCACCACGCTCCAAGAGTTTTTAGTAATCATATAACAATAAAATATTTAAATATTTTAGTTCCACCGCGCTTCGAGAAATTTTAGTAGAGTTATAACATTATACTGATGTCATAAAAAAGAATTTCAGTTGGACACGCGCTTTAGAATCCGCCGTCAAATATAAAACTAGCTTTACATTTATTTGTGTATAACCAGAAACTTTAAAAATAATTTATGCTTTGATTTTTATGATGACTCTACTTATATTATTTTGGAGCACTGTGGAACCATTTTGGTACTTATAATTTTTGAAATGATGTAGGTATGTAATAAAAACTTGGAGCGCAGTGGAATAGCCCGTTCACTTAAACTCTAGGAAGTAAACACCAGAATCATAAAGCTACAAAGCACAGAAAGACAGCTGAGTTAGCGGGTACACAAACAAATTCAACATCTATACTAGGTAAAATTAATGGTATTACGCGTATAGTATAATTTGTACTGATATTATTTCATTCACACTTACAATGATGCGAGGATTTGCTATTAGAATCAGAAGTAGTCGGGCCCAAAAATCATCCATCACTTTGACATAAAATCTGAGATAACTGGAATATTTCTACGTGCTAACAATTGCGGCAATAAAACTGCACTAAAACGGTTCTGCACTTGAATTGTTATAGCTGTAGCCGTTTTGTTATCACATCAAGTATTGGAAAACTGAATATTTACATAATAATGTTATAATTTGATTCCATGTTGCGAACTTACATCCATTTACATCCATAAATCAGTTCAAGTATATCACAAATTAGTAAGTACTAATATTTTCATCAATTTATTTTAATTTGTGCGGTCTGTTTTTATGGTAAAGTGATTCAGTATAATCAGTACAGAATGTGGTTTCATTTGAACATAGCATTCTATTCACATCCATATCTTACTCGCGAATGCCCTCGAAGTTATTCGGGAGAGAGTAACGACAGCTCTCAAACAGACACAACCGGTGGCCCACCATTGCCTGGGATCCATTGAAGGTAGTATATCCATCCCACGTTGCCGGGACTTATATTAAACATACTGGTGACGGGCAGCGGCGTCACTGGTGCGAGGGTTTCAGCACCGCTCTCACTAACCCGCCTGCCCGGCGTGTGTGAGTATGGGCATTTCTTCCAGGAGGACCGCCAACAGTGGCAAAATCTTGGAAAGGCCTATGTCCAGCAGTGGACGTAACTGGCTGGCCCAGAAGAAAACAGAATGAAAAATATCAATATACCACCTTCTTAGAGTATACTTCACCTTGTTCTATGAGGAATACAGGATTCACTAAGATAATAACAAAAACAAGATCACAAGTTTAAAAGTGTGTATATTAATTATATTTAGCCTCTATGTAGAATTTTCATCAGTTTTTGTGGGTAAATGCTTGCCGCGTTCTTAAAAATATCTTAGTAGTTCTACTAAAAAATTTCAATGTTTTTCGTAGAAAGGTTTGCATTCATTCATTATGGTTTTCAGGGTCGTGCAATCTTCGGTCGCTTCCCAGTTAGGGCAATTCTGTAAAGTGAGATAAACATAGAATTTTAGTGAGGTCAAGAAAATTGCTGAAGCTTTGGAAGTAATAGGTACATACACGGTTTGAAGAAATATATTAATGAAATGACATGGTGAACTATATTTTATATTTGTAATTTGATAATAAAAACATTTTCTTTCTTTTTTTTCTTTCTATATTTCGGTCCTTATCCTTAAAGTTTTTTTTTTAGTTTGAATTACATGCTACGATTAAATGGTAAATGCTAAATTACAACATCGATTGAATGTACATGTAGTAGAATTATGAATTTTACTGTATTCATCACAGTAAAAGTCCATTCAAAAGTGCCCATCATGGCCTAAACTGTAGCAGATTTGAACCTTTTGATTAAATATTTGTTGTGTTCACTACATAATAGGAAACACTGTTAATTGTACGTCGTGCGCCCGTTTTGGTGGATTTTATGTACACGTTTTTCTTTTGTGAGCTTTAATAAATTTCCTTTATATACCTACGACAAATATGTTGAACTTGTAATGGCCAGTAACTTAAACTAGGTGAATACACCCCCATTCATACTGAAGATATGGTAATTTATCAAAAACAAGGATCATTGCAATTTGTAACTAAATAGTATTGCGAATATTTAGCTCCGACATGTCTTACGAGACGGTCACTGACTTTGGTCATAACATAAATGATTCATGGAAGTATAAAGCATGGGCAAATATCGTCCTATGCATCCTATATGGTTCATGAGACAGGGAATCTATTACAATTACCTGTTAATTTACATCTCATAGTAATTTGATAGATTGATAGTGATTACCTCAATAAGACCAAAGTTGATGCAATGCATCAGTTTGTCCGGTTCACATGCATGTGGAGGTCCAGGCAGCGTTTTGCCACTTGTACACGCAGCTTTGACGGAGACCACAGCATCCTTGAACGCAGCATTCTCTTCCACCATGTTGTCCAAGAGACCGTTGATGGCATCGAAGTCTAGGCTGCCGTCGTCTTTTAGCGCTTTGTTCTTCTTCATTATGCATTCATGTTTTTTACACTGAAATGGACGCGATTTACTTAATATAAAAAAAAAGAAAATATATTTTTCACACTTTCAAACTTCGTCCCCTTTTAAAAAGAGTTTTTTTGGCAGTGACTTCTGAAATGGCTGAAAAACTGAACTTTTTTCATTACTAATTAAAATTTCATGTTAAAATGGTCTCGTCAAATTTATTTTGACAACGGATCTCTAAAATTAGGTCATCTATAATTGCAGTATAGTATCTCTTGGCCATGGATATGACGCTAAGTGTCAAAAATACATATATACAATAATGTCTATCATACATAATAAAGTAGTAAATAGTCGTGTATGTTAGGTACATTGGATAGTATCGCGAAATTTTAAATGAAATGGGGTATTAGAATACTGCTGAAGATAAACCACAATTTTTAGAATTTTCGTCTGTCTATCTGTCACCTCTTATAGTCTACGTGTTGATCGGGGTCACTATGACGATAATAAAGAAAACCGTATCCAAATCCGTTGAGTTAAAACGGAATATACATACATACCCATACATAGGTACATACAAAAATTTAAAAATAAATAGTTTTGCCCTCAGTAAAATACTAATACCCCTTTCAATTGAAATTTCGCAAAAATATTCATTCTATAGACACGACTTTTTTACTTTATTATAAGTATACATATAGACTGTGATTAATGCTGTGACCCGAGTTGCTCTGTTGTAGAGCAATTACCCAGTAACTGAGAGACATTGGTTCGAATCCCAGTTAAGGGGATAACTTTTTACCTCGGTACAAAATGCACATCATAATATTGTTTTCCTTACTTTTGAATAAAAAGTATGCAATAAATGTCTTTTAAAGCAACTTGCGGTAATAGTTTATTAATAATAAAGTCTTCACGAAAAAATTACGTACTTTAATGTATTACATTTTGTTTGCATTACATTAACAAACTGAAAAGCGTGTTTACAGTTGCATGATTACATTTTATTTATTGCATTTTAGTAGCCCAACCTAAATATTTTATGTATGTATTTCCCTTAATAGTATAAATGTATATATTATTTTTTTATTCTACAGATATATATTGTAAAGATTAACTTTGACTTGTAGGAAGTATACTTTATGTATCTATTTTACAAAATAAATATTTTGATGCAGCTAAAATGTAACGCATAAAATTTAATAATTTTCATGTGATCCACCTAACTGTTAACAAGCAGTTTGTGCGAAATGCTAAAAAACGCATTTATTGCATATTTTTTATTCAAAAACAATATTATGACGTGCATTTTGCACCAAGATCCTCCGTTACCACCTTAAGGGCTCCTTTCAGATTTACTTTTCTTTTCCGTTCCTATACCGCAATTATACAATTGTATCGCCTTGCGATGGATAAATCACCAAGTGTTGAAACTATAGAATAGAAATACATCACTATCAGAGTTTCGATGTGAAGATATAAGTACGGTAAACATACAGGTTGAAAATGAACCCCCTAGCTACTTATAACTTTATAACAAAAAAAACTGTTCGATGGTCGAAATGAAAAATACGTATTTTGTTACTTTTGTCATGATTCATAATAAAAAATGTTATTCATTAATAAGATATATATCGACCGTCAATTGAAGCACTAATACTCCGGTGACAGAGACGACGCTCTACAAAGCGGAAGCTACATAGCCAATGAATCTCATTGTACATAGCATTATGTGCATTATTTACCGCGTGGATTGGCTATTCATTCGAAATTTAAAAAACCAAAAAAATAAATGAAATAATTGTCCCTAATTTGAGGTGCCCATAGTATTTGAAGAGCTTTGCCCACTTTCCAGATAACCCTGATTCATAGATTCTAATAAAGCTAGGGAGTTCATTTTCAACCTGTATTTATCTAGAGTGATATAAATAAGTGTACGGAACGATGCACTTACGTCGTGATGCGGAGGAGGGCCGGGTGGCGGGGGTCCTTTTGGTGGTTCCTCCTCCTCGAAGTGCTTGAACCCACACTCCTGGAAGTCTTCATCTTTAAACAATTTGGGAAGCTTGCAGCACTCGTGGGGTCTGACCTGGAGTTCAAGAAGCATCGATGCGTTAATTTTGACAGATAAAATCGATAAATTCCGAAGGACAACCTTTATTGAACGAGCGAGCGAAACGAGCGAAGTTCTTCGAGTCTACTAGAACAATCCGGCGTTTGTATGTATGCATGTTAATTTATTATCTGTTTTTGGCGAATAGTAACTATAGCTAGCAACCGACACTGAGTTACATAATATCCCCGCTGGAAGCCTTGTATGTTTTCAGAACCAAGATTCAGTGACCGTTTTTGAAAAATATGATTTATATTTTTATTAACAACCAGTATATGAAGCTTTAATTTTATTTTGCCTTTTTCACAAAAAGGGTCATTGAACCGTTTTACTTACTACTTACAAGGCCTCCAGTATGAATTTGGATATATCAATCAAATTTAACATATTTAAGTATTAAGTAGTAGTGTACCTATCCAAGCTAAATTAAAATAGCCCAACAAAAACATACATAAAAATTCAAAATCAAATAAATAATATATAAAAATATAATTACTTTTGCAAGCTTCTTCTTTTACTTTTTAATATATATAATTATAACTTAACAGTAAAATAAAATGTATATATTGTAAAGACAAATAATAATAATCTCACGATATATTTCGGGTATTTTATTGTACAGTTATAATTATATATATCAAAAAAATAAAAAAAATATATTACAGCTAGTTATAAGGAGTATATAGAGAAACAAATAAAAAAATAATTATCGATATATATTTCGACCCACTTGTGGTCGTCGCCAGTCGAATAATCATTGAAGGCTCAAGAAGTCACAAAAATAATATATATAATTTTTGGGTAGGTACCCAAGAAGGTTGTAGTGTAACCTCACTGCATTGCCAAGCTAATACTAAAAAAAGTAAATAAAAATGTCATACGTCAACAGGGGGAGGTCCCACACACTGCGCGGGTGGTCCTTGCGATGCCACCACCTACAAAATATGTTTTTTATAGAAACTTAAATAATATAAATTATACTTAAAAATAATTAATTCAATAATATAAAACACTAAAAACTATTTAATCTAAAACTAAACCTATTCTATTATTTTTTAAGACACAGAACAAAGTGTTCTAGTTGGAGTAGAAGAGGGAACGGCTGATTGTTTAGGTTCACATTGGGTTTAGATAAATACGTTGCATTCAAATTTCTCCTCTTTGGCATCAAATTCCTTTTTTGAAATTTGTATTTCAGTCGCCTCCAGTTCAAGCTCCATATTTTGATTAAACGATTTTAACAGTCGAGACAATAAGAACTGTCAATAGGTACAGACATTATCAAGTGGTTCGAGTACACATTTGCGTTAGGCCTGCGTGCTTCGGAGGGTCCAATTTGTACCAGAAGTACGGCGATAGGGCTCATCATCCATCACGCTGGGATGCAGTAATCGTCAGTGAAAAGTGGGTGTACGTGCAGACTCTAAATTTCACAGTCACCACTAGAAAACGTTTCTACACTTCACCAGGAAAATAAAATCCTGTAATGAATCCTTTTCGCAGAATCGACATATAAACAACACAAAAACTCACCTGCAGAAAAGCAGCAATGCACACAAATCCCAACGTGACCATTGTGTTGATATGGCTGGGTGACAAGTGATGGTGTGCCAAGGTGCGTCGTCGCTTTATACCCCGCGCGAGTGGCCGCTCCATTGTGCGCCACGGGAAACGATCAAGGCGCTGTCATGGGGCTGATTAGGGAAATTGCGATGAAGTGACAATTTTAGAGCAAAGCGTTGCTGTGATTAAAGTATTTAAGGCTACAATTTGGCGTTGCCTGTTGCTAGGTTTGAGGTGCCGAAAATAATACCGTGCTGACTACTTGATAACTTGCATAACAATATTTTTTTTGCGTCGTCGTCATGTCACTGTAGATTAAAGAGCGATGCTCTTGTCAGTAATCCGTAAACTTATCTTCCTTTTGTATTCCACGCTTCCCTTCTTATTTTACTTTTGAATGTTTTTCTTTGTGACGACATTGAAAACTTACATAGGTAGTAGTTTGTTGGTCCTAAAAACATAGTGTCTTACATTGTGGTGAAATTAGCAAAATAGTTCGTTTAAGGGTGTAAGACAGCTTGAGCACCTCATTTTGCCTTAATTAGAAATAAACTCTATGACGTTTATTTTTTACAGACTCTTGAAATACAGTATGTTTATAAAGTCGCTTCTTGGGGCTTAAGCTCGTCTTCATATGAACGTTATATTATTTACCAATATTTGGCTTAGTACAAATAGAAACTCGGTCAAAACTAGAGGTAACTTCTTAATCTTTTTCTGTCGAGGCGATCTTGTTTCTTCCACGTTTTGGAACATTTTAGGCCCTTGGAAATATTAGTATTTTTCCTTTATGCGCCCTCGTCTCGGTTGTCATTTACGCTAGGATGTTTTATTTACAGTAATTTTTAATTAGCCTTTTTAACCACCACGATAACTACGCTATGGATTTCGTTCATAAACGCACAACCTAGGTATGTTTATTTTTTGTAATTTTATTATTTTTGAATGTGGTTTATGGCGATGTGTTATTTTATGCATTACTTTGAAAATGATTGTTCGTAACAACTTTAAAGCGTGTTTAGTGCAGGATCATCGACAAAAATTGCATAACATAACACAACATTTATAAAAAAGCCTTATTGACATTTATTTCAAACTTTTTACTTTAAATATAATAATGTTATTTCAACAATAAGAAAAACAATAATTATTTGTGCGTTTGTGAACTAAACCTGGAGCAATCACCTTAAAGGCTACAGCAGAGCTAAATCTAGCTCCGTTAGTCATCCCTCTGGGTGAACGGTTTGATGGAACCGTAAAATTACAAATTAATCTGAAAAGCTTCCTTAAGTTTTTTGTATCAGTTCTTAATTACCTGCCTGTTAATGCGGAAAAACTTGTAGCAATTCAGGACACAGCAGCCATGTGGAATTTCTATTATTTAATGTTTCATTGTTTTCTAATTTGATGCTGAATATTTAAGAATTTACGATAATTACAATAATTATAACCGTGAACAATGTAAATGAATGAGTGACGTCATAATGTTGGTATTTGTGAGATTTTTACAAAGATGATATTATTTATTGTATAGTTTAGATTAATTTATATTAGTCTTATAATCAGGGATAGGATATTCGGATCGATATATACCTAAAGTTGAAAAAATGCTAGAAAACGTTTGCAACTATGGAATCGGCTTCTTAAAATATTATTCAATTAGATAGTCAAAGTTCCGGAACTTACGGAATTGCTTAAAACGTTACGATGATGTAACTAATACTTAATAGACGTTACCGTAAATTTATGTATATTTTTCAGGCATTGTATACAATTTCTAAGATTTTTTTAATATGACAAAAAGATTTAAGTCAAACAGCGTAGAAGGTCGAAGTATATACTATATATCTTCGACCTTCTACTCTGTTCGTACTAATACACATAAATTACGAAAAACTCATTGGTGCATGCTCGAACGGGGATCGAACCTGGGTCTCAAGATTGTGAGGCCAGCGTTGTACCGCCTGAGCTACTGCCGCTTTTGTTTTATTTTACACTAGCATTTGCTCGCGTGTTATTCAGTTTAACGACATGCTTTTTTCGGGATAAAAAGTAGTTGATGTGTTAAGTTCGGGTATAAGCTATATCCATTCTAAATTTCTTTCAAATCCGTCCAGCCGTTTCAGCGTGAAAGAGTAACAAACATACACACACACACACAAACTTTCGCATTTATAATATTATTGTAAACAGTGTGATGTGATAGTGTGATTAACATAAAAGCCAATGATTACAAACTAATCTTGCGAGGGACGGACAGACATCAAAGTGATTCTATAACATTTCCTCTTACTGCAATGTGGAACACCAATATAATGGCGACATACTCAGTCAAGTATAATTAAATTAGGTGAGGATGAATAGTTGTAAAAATGCAAGTGCAATGAAACAATAGGCCGTAACTGACGCCACATAGGCAATTTGTTTTAATTGTGTTATCTATCATCAAGGATCCAGCTTTGTATTGAAATGATCGTCTTGCAGTTTTGCGAGTAGTCATGGTTAATTTTTACCATTTTGAACGCGCTGTAGTGTACAAAAGGAATTCGTAGATTCCATCGCTTTTTAGCTCGTGAATTTAGGCACTTCTGGTCCTGGCCTATCTTTTAGGGTTTCGTACCCGAAGCTTTTATTAACAAAAAGTACCTTTTCAAAGCCCACATCCATCCATCAGCCTGTTTCGTCCACTGCTGGACATATGCCTTTCCAGGATTTTGCCACTCTTGGCGGTCCTCCTGGAAGAAGTGCCCATACTTACACACGCTGGGCAGGTGGGTTGGTGAGCGCGGTGCCGAGCACCAGTGACGCCGCCGCTGCCCGTCACCAGCCTGTTTTATATAAGGCTCTGAAATTGGGGATAGATATACCGCCATCCATTGGTCCCAGGCAATGGTGGGCCGCCTGGTTTTACCTGAGAGCTGTTCTCTTACTCTCCCCTGAATAACTTCGGGAGGATTTACGAGTAAGATGATGGTACCTCCACAGTCGAGCCCGGTATCAGCTCTACCACCTTTTCACAGCCCACATATCGCGCAATATTCGGAAACGTCTTATAATATATATCTGGAGCATTGCTCTATACAGATGTAAAACGTGGACCATGTTAAAACGGGACAGAGAAAGATGTGTGGTGTTAGCGAAGAATGGAAAGAATTAGTTGGATAGAAAAGAAGAGCAATGAAGAGGTCCTGAAGATTGCAAATGAAAAGTGAAATTTGATGAAGACAATAGATAAGACATGGGCAACCTTTGGCAAGTCGCGGGCCAAACAATCATATGCTCATGAATCTGCGGGCCGTAGGTTTACGTGTATAGATTACGAAAATAACGGAGAACCGCAGGCGAACTAGAAAAGTTGCAATGTAATATTTTAAAATTTTCCAATAGATGGTAATCTTGTGCCAAATTTTCAGATGCATGACTACTAACATCTGAGTCAATTCCACTAATAAATAGACACAAAGAATTTTGCAAAAATTTCTCGGTTACCCTGGTTCGTGACTTGGATTTATTGATTTTCATCCCTGCTTATTTGTTAGTTTTCAACTTTCACTCACTTGCTCCTTTACTCACATCGGCTAAGAAGTTGCATGAAGACAACAAATCGCGACTTCCCGGTAAAATACGAGGGGTGGCTGAAAAGTAATCTACCTGACTATGAAAGAAAATACATGGATTAATAATTTATTTTTTATTTTTCAATATAGTCCCCTGCAACTGAAATGCACTTACGACATTTGTCAATAAGTGACAGTATACCATTAAAATAATAATTATTATTTTGTTCGTCAAAATAGTCATTCACAGCGTCCTTCATCTCTTCGTCTGTTGAAAATCTGCGCCCTCTCAAATTTTTCTTTAAATTTTTAAATAAGAAGTAGTCAGAGGGAGCCAGGTCTGGACTATAGGGTGGGTGGTTGATCTCTGTAAAGCCGTTTTTTGTCAGAGATGACCGCGCCTTAAAGGCCGTGTGCGCGGGTGCATTATCATGCAAAATCAAAACGCCTTTGCTAAGTTTGCCCCTCCTGTCTTCTTTTATTTTTTTGCGTAGCTGGTCAAGTAAGTTCGCATAGTATTCAGCATTCATCGTGGTGTTTTTTGGCAGGTAATCTATCATAAGAATCCCCTCAACATCCCAAAAAATGGTTGCCATTAGTTTGCCCGCTGACAGCCGGACCTTAAACTTCCTTGGTGGTTTTTCCCCTTTAAATTTCCATTGCATCGATTCTTGTTTGCTTTCGGGATCCCACTGACGAATCCAAGTTTCATCACAGGTCACTATTCGCAAGATAGTTTCTTCCTCTTTATCCTTTACCAAGTCTAAAAATGACTGACAACATTCCACACGCCTTTGCTTATCAAACGGGGTCAACATTTTAGGCACCCAACGTGCGCTCACCTTGGACATTCCCAAATGTTCATGAATTATTTCATGAACTCGTTCCTTGCTAATGCCAACATCTCTAGCTATTTCCCACTGCTTAATTCGCCGATCGGCAAGGATCAGTTTCTTCACTTTTTCCACATTATCTGCGGTAACTGCAGAAATGGGCCTTCCACTACGGGGATCGTCTTCTAAGCTCACACGGCCTTGTTTAAACTGCTTTGACCAAAACTTTATTACAAATTCGGAAGGACATGAATCTCCGAACACCTTAAACATGCGCTCTCGGATCTGCGTCGGCGTATTCCCTTCTTTACCGAGGAATTTAATCACAGCGCGATACTCAATTTTATCCATTTTTAATTTTATTGCAACTTGATAAAAACGAAGACGCGCCAAAAAAAAATTGAACTCGTAGAAACAAATAAGTGTCATAATTTTTAAAAAAGGAATAAACAAAGAATACGAGAATATAGTGGCCAGTAACATTTTTTAAACTTTCTTTAACAAAGGAGATTTTATATCAGCCACCCCTCGTATTAGTCTAATTTTAAATCGTTCCTCGCCGCGGGCAATTATAATCAAAAACATATATTGAAGGAAAAGTGGAGGGAAAAAGAAGGAGAGGAAGGCCCAGCAGAACATTCATGGATCAAGTGAAAGATAAAGTAAACGTCGTGTCGTATCAAGAAGCTAAAGAGAAGGCGGAGTGCAGATGTGAATGGAGAAGACTTCACCGACAAGAGCACAGCTCTTAAATTGTGAATGACTCGAAGGGTGCCAAACGAGGTCCTATCACGAAACCTGCGATGTCTGTCGATCTGTCCGACGATGTACAAGGAATACTACTGGTATGCGTCCCGGGTGATTATATTTGAACATCTACGAATTATGGTAACATTGACTATGATGATTCATAGACTTGCATGTTCAAGTTAATTATCTGTGCTTCCGTTCAACAAACGGACTAAAAATAAATCATAAAATAAAATAAAAATAAAAACGTGTATATCTTTCTGTTTGTTACTCTTCTCGCTGAAACTACTGGACCGATTTGCCTGAGAAACAATGGCACCTTCCAAGTACGGAACCCTAATTTTTATTGTTTTACCTTGAAGAATGTTATACAATCAAACTAGATCTGAAACTTTTATGTATTTATTTTTAAAATAGAGCTGAAACTTTCTTAATTTAAGCTTTCTTTTTTTGTCGTGATAGAAGCCATAGTAACACGTATTCTATGTTAAAATCAACTGGCTTAGCTTAATACGGCTGAAGCAGTAGACCCCTGTGACAGACCGACAGCGGAGGCACGGTAAAATTCATATAAGGTCTTACAATTAATTCAGAGTGAAAATAATTCAAGAGACGAATGAGTATCCCTAATAGACCCCTTTCCAACGAACTTTTTTTTTCACCTTACCATAGAAATTGAGTCTGCTAATTGAGCTGCTTTGTACTGGGAAGTGGAAAAATTAAGTGAACAAAAAACAATTTTTTCTTCTTTATTGTGATCAAGTAACGATACACGATCTACCCTAAAAATATTTTCACTTATTATTGTAGGACCTTATACCGGGTGTAAATAGACTGCTACCATTAATGAAACCACACATTCTACCGACCCTACTGAACCACTTTTCCCAAGAATCATACCCGCGGACAGCTTTTGTTTAGCAAATAATTAACCTAAAGCTGTTTCATGGACGACGCGCTCTCTAAACTCGCCCGTATGTCACGCATTTTTGTTTGGAACTCAATTATTTCCTAAACTAAGTTTGTCCGCGGGTATGATTATTGGGAAAAGTGGTTCAGTAGGGTCGGTAGAATATGTGGTTTAATTTAATGGTACCAGTCTATTTACACCCGGTATACCTACCGTGGCGGAGACTTACAGGGTCACGTTTAGCGCTCGTTGGGTACGGAATCCTAAAAACGATTTCCACCCTGGCGAAGCTGCGGACAAAAGCTAATATTTTTATACTTTGATAACGATCTCCATTCACATCTTAGCAGTAACATCAATGTTGTTGTCATCAGTAGACTGACATTGCTGGTAGGTTTTAGGGTTCCGTCATTGAAAGTAAATCCTTGTAGAGAAGCCTACGTGTGATGGTCTGCAGGCGCTTTGAATATACTACCGATTTTGCCAATACAAGAAAAAATATCGTTTCGTTTTAAGAACCTACAATAAAACGTGAAAATATTTCTGGAGTGATTGTATTGTTAACTGATCACAAGCAAGAAGGAAGACATTTTTTTTTGGTGAATTATTATTGTCTTTTTCAGTACAAAGTGGCTCAATCGGCTGACTCGACTTCTACGGAAAAGCAAAAAAAAAATCACGCAAGAAATATTATATTGGCGGAAAGTGGTCATTTTACTTCCCAAAATTTTTTCACTTTGAATTTTAGGATCATCTAAGAGTGCGTAATATTACCTAGTCTAGATATTACCGTCTTTCTTTACTAGATTTTTTTTGTCAACTTACCCCAAGAAATGCATTCGAATACGTTCTTACTTGCCATTTTAATACATAAAATTAATTACTCTACTATTGCTTGAGGTAATGTTATAAAACAGATTTACGCCAAAGGTGTTTTATTGTCACAAAAACCGTCATTACATTTTGATTGCAGTTGTGACCTTTTGTCAGCCATGCGTGTGAACAACTTCATTATCTTTTCAAAGCGTTTTTCATCAATTCATCACCATAAAAACCTAAATGTGAAGCATATTATTATGTAAATATTTTATGTTGAAGGAAATTCCGCAGGGCAACAGTCAAAATAGTTTAGCGGCAATTTCTTCTAAAGTACCTATAGTACGCGATATGGCAGCAGTGCGGCCGATTACAGTATGAAACGGCCCACATTCCCGCCTGTCGCGAAATTATACATAATATGGATAATTTAGGACATACCTATAATATCAGTAGGTATATCTAACTTCCTAGGGAACTATCTCTATTGAACGAGATAAAAACAATGGATGAAGAGGAGAAAACTTCAAGCTATCTACTCCAGACAGCCTATGGGCGGAAATGAAGTCATAGAGTAATCGTAGAGGCGGTGCACATAAAAATTGATAATTCAACAAGTGTTTGTTTATTATGTTTTGTATACGTTTACTTGAATACGATGAAATATAGAATAACCTAATATTTATCCATAAATATAATCCATCCATCCATCCATCAGCCTGTTTCGTCCACTGCTGGACATAGGCCTTTCCAGGATTTCGCCACTCCTGGCGGTCTTCCTGGAAGAAATGCCCATACTCACACACGCTGGGCAGGCGGGTTGGTGAGCGCGGTGCCTAAACCCTTGCACCAGTGACGCCGCTGCCCGTCACCAGTCTGTTTTATATAAGGCCCGGCAATTGGGGATGGATATACCGCCATCCATCGGTCCCAGGCAATGGTGGGCCGCCTGGTTTTGCCTGAGAGCTGTTCTCTTACTCTCTCCCGAATAACTTCAGGAGGATTTGCGAGTAAGATGGTGGTACCTCCACAGTCGAGCCTGGCATCAGCTCTACCACCTAAATATAATAAATAAATAAATATAAGTTGACTTTTATTTATTCAGACAAACTTATACTGAAGGCTTGGTAAGTGATCAGTAACACGGATTGATAACACTATTTGCAAATTTCGCAAAATGAAATCTTGACGTCCCATAATAATTGACTCGGGGCTGGGCTTGCGTTTGTAAGGAACACGAAAAGAATAATTTACCAAATGTACACAAAAAGGGTCATCGAACCTTGTTACTGAGCACTTACCGAGTCGTAAGTAAGAATTTGACTAGATAAATTTTAAAGACACCTTATACAAAAAAAAAAGTTTAATGAATAACAAAAATAGTAGCAGAGGTAGATGGACTACAGAAAAGATTTTATTTTATTTTTTATTTGGCCTCTAATGTGTCCCGCTGCTGGGCAAAAGCCTCCCATTGCTGAAACCACACATCGCGGTCCTGTGCTACTTCCAACCATCCCGGTAGAAATGAGTCAAGATCGTCCCGCCATCGTCTTTTTGGTCTGCCTGGCCAATGAATACCTGCATGGTATTCATCATCTGGCACCCACTCGGTAGCGATTTTCGCTCACCTATCCGAGTGCATACGACTAACGATTACAAAAGATTACAAAGAAAGAAAATTTACTAATCTTTTACCACAAGAGAGCACACCTGATGGCTATTGCGCAGGTAATTCCGCAACTTGCTTTAACATCCAATAAGTTACCCAAAAAACTTGGAAGAGTGAGCTAGAGAATTTTCAGAGAATCGTAGAATGTGGGCATCCCAACAAAGACAAATCGACAGCCACTCAAACTGTGATCATCTAGGCCTCCTTTTTAGATATCTGTTTAAAAACGAAAACGCACAAAGCACATTTTAATAAGGACACCAACTGAATTATATGGCAGGTAGGTTTAGAATTACACTGTGGGAAAAATAAGAAAAAGCTTGCTCTAATGCAATAACATCTGTATCTACAAGTATTGACCAAATTCTTTCATTTCTTGCCCGCCCGAAGTACGAAGTGAGGCTCTCTTCCACGCAGATATTAGGAAGAGAGAGAGAGAGAGAGAGAGGAATGTTAGTTTGTAACCACGACAGCCTACAGAGGCTTCGAAACGTCAAGCACATATCTGTTATTAAATTTAAATTAAATTTATATCATAAATTTATATCAGCAGTTACAGTATGTTTTATTTAACGTTTTAAGACCCCAGTATATTCATAAAGAGACACGCAGGAGTCAAACTTTGGGCGGCCAAGAAGATTGCACAAGGCATAATCTGAATTTAATCCTGAAAAAGGTAAAGTGTTTTTGATTCAAGCAACTTGTAGATGGTTTAAGACGTTTGTAGCAGAGTTTTAACTAGATGGTAACACCCGTACCCGTACCGTATGTAGAACATTTTCAGAATATAAATTGAATTGCATAGAATTTTTATACATACCACTCGCTAAACGGTGAAGGAAAACACTATGACTGCATGCACCAAAAGCAAGTATTTGTGCCCGAAGCACGGTGGTAAGAGGTGTCATGTTGGGACGTAAAAAACATCGGTAAAAAGTGGGTATGACTGTTGACTGTTCCAGTGATAGTCTACACTGACTACCCATCCATTCATCAGCCAGTTTCGTCCACTGCTGGACATGGCCTTTCCAAGATTTCGCCACTCTTGGCAGTCTTCCTGGAAGAAATACCCATCCTCACACACGCTGGGTAGGCGGGTTGGTGAGCGCGGTGCCGAAACCACCAGTGACGCTGCTATCCGACCCCAGTCTGTTTCATTTAAGATCCAGCAGGTGGGGATGGATAAACCGCCATCAATCGGTCCCAGGCAATGGTGACGAGCCACCTGATTGTGCCTGTTTAAGACCTGTTCTCTTACTTTCTCCCACAGGGCCGTATTTTACGCTCTGGAGGCTCCTGGGCATGAACGAAGTTAGTTGTACCTAGTGTTTGAAAACAATTTTGTGTTTAACATTACTCTTTGAATTAGTATAGTTACATTTCTTAAAGAAGTAAGATAAAACGAAAAATATAGTTTTCATGGACAAAGCCAATACAAATAGAAAAATAAACCCTAACATCTTTATGTAATTTGTACTTACTATATTTTTTATGTATGGTGAGTTAAAAATATGTATACGGCGAGTTATTTATTAGAAAAAACAATTAGTGTACAACTTTAAAAACTTATGGAGGCCCCTGGGCTTCAACCCCTGTTGCCCTCCTCTAAATCCGAATAACGTCTCGTTTGCGAGTAAGATGGTGGTATCCCCACAGTCAAGCTCGGCATCACCTCTTCTATCTAGTATTATAGATTCTTATTTACGTCTGGGCAAGTTCAATTTGATATGTGTCGTGATAATATGTTTGATTTCTTTAACGAATAATATTATTCTGCGTAGTAAGTAGTTTATTATAGAGGATAAATGTAAATAGAGTGGCGAAAATAAATAATGGTGCACAAGTGAGAGATAAAACTCGACCGAGTTGCCCTAGAAACACGTATTCTGACCAGATATACCGGGTGTAAATAGACCGCTCTGTTTCACGGATGACGCTCTCTCTAAACTCGCCCGTATGTCGGTGCGTCAGGGTTCACACATTTTCGTTTGGAACTCAATTATTTCCTAAACTAAGTGTGTCCGCGGGTATGTTTCTTGGGAAAAGTGGTTCAGTAGGGTAGGTAGAATATGTGGTTTCATTTAATGGTCGCAGTCTATTTACACCGGTATAAGCGACATACAGAGGAAGCGGAAGGGCAGTGTCAAAAGTACCTGGAATAGAAGAGCATGTAGATCGATGGACGTGGAAGAAGCGAAAGAGATGTGTCACCATCATCACCAATACATATTGGGGACTTGGAACGAAATGATCGTGAAAAAGTCGGTCACACTTTTTGGGTAAAGACAATTCATTATTCAGCCATACAATTTACAATATTGATTTATTCTTATATACCTAGAATATGTTTTTTTTTCTAATTGGATCATACAGCAACGTTTGGAAATAAATAGTATTTAGGTTTTTTTTGCAATGGCTCAAAACGCACGGTGCTCAATGCCAGGGGGATAAAATGTAAAAAAAAAAGTTCATTGACCCATTTATTCATATTATGGATGAAAAATAGCGCGAGAAACTAAAAAAATAAATTCCAATGGTTACATTACAGACGACAATGTTTACTTACTCGAAACGATTTTTCTTGGTTGGTAAGACGCCAAATGGTTGAAGCTAATTTGGCTCTTGCTTGGCTTTGGCTTTTGAGTTTCTGTACTATTTCGGAGTTTCAATAGGCAGCCATTCTTAACATTAACTTCTCGTATGTCTGCGTATAAATACATAACAATCGAATCAATTGTATCTATCGTCCTGATCATGACTAGGCATACGAAAAATTAAGACTGTAAACATTTTATATTTGCTATTCCAGTCTGGTTTTCAAGTTTTGAAAATCCCATGGTTGATGTGATGAACATCATCATTTTACCCACAAAAGCATGTATAATTACAATATAAACAATTATATTGTTTGTATACATCACTGTATAATTGGTCGGATGTCCTCAAGGAGATGTCTTCGCTATGGTCCACCGAATCAGTGTCATGTCAACTACCGGCGTTGACCTTGAATGGTACAGGTGCGGTTTACCACGGCAGTTCTTACTTCGGCTACGTAAAGTTGATAATCGCACAAGAAGGTATAGGCGTATGGCCATGTGTACTGTCACCCGAGCCCCTAATGTGATGGGACAAACCAGGCTTTATAAATAAAATAAATACAGTGGACAAGTAGTTTCAATCAAAATGTATCGAAAGTTCCACCAAGTGCCAACAATCAACTACAGGCTTTAGTTTTTTGGGATAAGAACCACCAAAATGTTAATATTTTACAGCTGATTTCTTTTTGCTTTTTTCAAAAGCTTCACCCTCAATTTAAGAGGTTTCACCGTGCTGTGCTGTGCCATACTTTGATTTTATTGTTACACCTAAATATACATCCTCTAAGCCTAGATGGATTCAAAACTGAGTTTTATTCCTCATTTTGACCATATTGTTAAGAAAGCAGCAAAGATGCTTGGTTTTCTCAAAAGAACCACCAAGGATTTTCGTAATATCCAATCGAAGATTACTCTCTATACGGCACTGGTACGCAGTACTCTTGAATTTGCTTCTCTTGTCTGGAACCCATGCTATGCAACGCATTCTGATAGAATAGAATCCATTCAGCGTTCTTTTACTAGACATCTCGCTTACAACTGCCCTGGAATTAGTCACCAAACTGGGTATGAGGACAGGTTATTGTTTTTTAAAATGCATAAATTATCAGACCGTAGAATTATGCTTGATTTGGCATTTTTGAAAAACACAATCGATGGACGTGCTTTGTGTGATGAGTTCGTTGATGGTGTGTCCTTGACTGTCCCTCGACTACAAGCTCGTCGAGTAGTGAAGGACACATTTTCAGTACCTACTCGTAGGACAAACCTTGGTCGAAATGCACCAGATGTAAGATCTTGTACCACTTACAATAAATTTTGGAATTCTCACTCCCTTGACATTTTTAACGATAAAGCTATTAATTTTAAATATAAGATATTACAGCCAAATCCATTATCATAATTATTTTGAATAACTGAAAATTTATATATATATATGTATATATATATATATACTTTTTATTTTTTCTCTTTCTGACTGTTTCAAATGTAATTTTAATTTTCAATTTTTTCTTTCATGTTGACATTCTGAATTGTGATTAATAAATTTAATATATAACTTCAATTTAATAATATTTTTAAATAATCTGTGTGTTTTGTGTGTCTAGATTTATAATTCAGATTTAAGATAGTTCAAATTGTTAATATTGTCCTGGTAATTGTAATTTAGTATTTGATTAATTATTATGCTGTTAACATTTTATTACACAATAATTGTATCGTAATAATGCTGTGTACGCCTGTAATTGATGGCAACACCAGATATAGGCCCTATGTTTACTTTCTTCTTTTTTTGAATGTGTGTGTTGACATTGTTGGTGTACCTTTTTGTAATAAATAAATAAATAAATAAATAAAAGCCTAAATGTTATGGTTTAAAAATACAGTAACTATTGCATTAATTTGCACAGTGTATAACAGATCGGTTATTATTAAATAAAACCATATAACCTTGTGATCATACTATACTACAATCTTATCAAAAAGAACCACGGCCGCACAAATGAAGAAAAAAATTGGACCTCCACGTACAATTTTCATTTTGTATTTTCTTTGTTCAATATTTCCTGGAAAAAGTTGTTCAACGTTATCGGTAGATTATAGGTTTCGATTAAGCATCCATAAGTCCATGAAACCCTCGTATATCAAAGTTTTTCTTGTTTTATATGTGATGGGAATATATTTGCTTATGTTGATAAATGTTTAATAAATAATAAAACAGGTTTTCAATATATTTCAGCCTCTTCTACAAGGCCATCATCAGTCGAATAAACGTGAGGTAAAAGTTATTTGAACATCCTATAGATAGATATGGAAAACAAGTAGGTAGGATAAAAAATATGTATTTTGCCATTTACAAACGTCATGTTATGTACTTATTTACACAATGAAATCATTGAATGTTCATTTTTTTTTTTTATAATGTTTTCCGTAATTGTTTTGCTGTAGTAGTCGATCAACATCTCCACTTGTCTTTAGGGCATTTCTGTAAAAAAAAGGAAACTCATGAATGCTCAGATATGAACACAAGGGCTGAGTTTAGTTTGATTGTCGAACGACACTCGCCTAACATGCCATGCATGCGTTTAATTTATTTATGCTATCCTGCTGTCAGTATCAGCGGCCGATTAAACTGAACTAAACCCAGACGTAAATAAGAATCCAGGAAATAAAATGTCAGGTGAACAAAGTCCGAAGACCAGCTAATAAAGGAAGAAGGTCCATATAAAGGTAATAAAGCTTTTCGACTAGGGGATAAACAAAGGGAATTGGCAAATTAAAACAGTTGACGTCGTATGCTCCCGGATAAGGAGCTAAAAGAAAAAGTAATGAATATATATATATATATTATATATATATATTCATTACTTTTTCTTATATTATACATATATATAATATATATATTTATATTATATATATATATATATATTTGAATGAATAAATATATTTATTATTCTTCCGCTAGGAATCTATGTCGACCACGAGGCATGCAACTGTCTCGAAACGTCGAGTACCTTTTCTCAAACAAAAGGTAATCACAAAGGTAAAACACATAAGGTAGACCCGTCTAAATATATATTATAATGTTCGCCCTTCGCCACTGGTACATAATGTTTACGTCGGTTAATACTTATGCATATTATGTACTATCCAGTGGACACCTGATACGCCTCGGATACCCACCTCTGGGGATATAAATTGTAACAATAATTGTTATACCAATTTTTATCTTGATTACCGTGAACACACGTAGGGTCAAAGCATAGCATTGGTTGTTTTGTAATTATTATAAAAATTATAGGTGCTGTGCAAGATTATAACGAATAGATAGGTTTTGTACTATCAGAGTTATTCATTATTATTCTACCTACGATTGTATCAAGAAACAAATTATAGAAACTAATAACAATTAGGTGGTAGAGCTGATGCCGGGCTCGACTGTGGAGCTACCAAGATCTTACTCGAAAGCCTCCCGAAGTTATTTGGGGGAGAGGAAGAGAACAGCTCTCAGGCAAAACCAGGCGGCCCACCTTGGACCGATGGATGGCGGTACAGCCATCCCAAATTGTCGGGCCTTATATAAAACAGGCTGGTGACGGGCACGTCACTGGTGCAAGGGTTTCGGCACCGCGCTCACCAACCCGCCTACCCAGCGTGTGCGAGTATGGGCATTTCTTCCAGGAGGACCGCCGAGAGTGGCAAAATCTTAGAAAGTAGGCGGACGAAACAGGCTGATGGATGGATGGAATGACAATACCACTTGGTCTCCCAGAATGAAAGAAAGACGCAACACATCACCATTTATACAATACTTACAAAAATAACTTTAGCTTATGCTACGTCCATCAATCGAGTCATACCAGGGGCCTTATCGTGTAACTTTAAATCAATCGCAATACCTTTGATTTTGACATTTAAAGTATGGTACAAATGTCAAATTAAAAGGTATCGCGATAGATTTAAAGTTAGACAATAAGGCCCCAGCTCTTCTACTCCGGTTGTTTTCTTATTCTGCCTACTTTATGACGTCACCAATTCTACTAGTAGAAATTAAAAGCTGACTATTTAAACCTTGTAAACCCAAGAAATAGAGATAGTAATCGTCTTTACGAACAACTTTTACTATAGAAACGACTGTAAAAGCGCGAAACAAAAATAATCTTTTCTATACATTTTAGTCAAGTAGGCAAGTTTTTTATAGGACAGCTGAATATTTTCGAGATTTCAGCTGTGTCAAAGACTAAAAAGTCTATTTGGTGACGGTGAAGACACAAGATTGATTTATGTTGTTGTTTTGTTTTATTTATTTAATATTTGTGAGAATGTATTTATAAGCATTAGTTTATTTAAGGGTCTTTATCAGTTTCTATCAAATACATTTCTTTCTTTCTTCTTACTTTCTAAAAATCAAGCCCGTTTATGACATACCTTCAACATAGCAATCCCAGTGCAAGTGAAGACGTCATACGCCCTGCATGGGTAGTCCAGGTATTGCCTCAAGTCCTTGTCAACGCAGTCTTTGATGGCCTTCTCTATGGCCTCAGACCAGCCCTTGTGGCTTTCGGACCAGCCTCGCAGGTGGCTTCTGTAGGCCTCCTTGTTCAGGGTTTGCTTGTCTAACAGGAACCCTGACTTCTCGAATATGCATTGGACGTCGTTGCACTGAAATATAATATAATTTTTTCGATTTTTTTATACTATGTTAAGATAATAACCTTTTTCCTTAAGAATGGAGTGCCCTACCTATCAATATGAACAACTTTTACTATGCGAGGCCAAAAACGAAATCTCGAAAAAAAAAACAGTTTTTCATACATTGTGGACGAGTAGGCATTTAACTTTTCTATGCAAAACCTATTTTTTCCGCTTTTTAAGGTGGTTATAACCCGGCTTTGTCTCTTTTCAAATTCATTTTAGATCATGAATTTGTGTTATTTCATGTCGGAAAAAAATACAAGTCTTAGATACATAATTTCTTCAGATTTATTAGTGGTTTGATTTGCGATACGCTACACAGAAAAAAAACGGAAACTTGGTTTGGTTTTGAAACTAAAGTTTTTTACGAAATTTACATGATTAAATTACATGAAAATTGCAGATAATTAAAGAGGTACTTTACTAAGTATATCAACGGATACTTTTTTTATTTCACAATAAAATATGTTTTTTGAAAGAGCAACGCTATTTTTGAGAGCGCGCGGTGTTTTGGTTGGCGTAACAGTCACGGCTCAGAGCGCGCTATTTTAAACAATAATGAAACGTCATAGAGTTCAGTTCTACCTGACGCAAAATGAGGTGCTCAATGTCAGGGATAACGGGCCCTTCATGAGTTGATTCCATATTCAAAATTGTTCATATTCATGGGTGGAGCATCCTGTATGAAGGCACTGACTCACTAACTCATCATGATGTCTCCGGGACTGTAGAGACTACAAACTAGAAATTTGGCAGGTAGGAGCCTTATACAATGTAGGTAACCGCGCAGAAAGGGTTTTTTGAAATTAAAATTTTAAAGGTGTTATACAGAATGTTTAACTTTGTTACTCTTTCAGCGCCGGCGCGGCGGAGCTAGCCGTGGACAGAAGTCAATATAATTAAAAGATTTGATAAGACTACCCCAAAAACTAATCAACGTTGGTGAAGCTGCGGGCAAAAGCTAGCATTATATGTACTTTAAAATTAAATATTTTATGATAAAAACTCAATTTCTTACGTAACCCTAAAACCCCTCCTTATCCCATGGACGGAACTCTACGTGAAATATGCGTTGACTCACTTTATTTATTCAATAGGGAGCAGTGGATGAGCAGTACGTTCTATAAAGGGAGCGCCAGAAGGAGTACTTACGGGCCCATCGAGCTTAGGAACGGAACACTCGCTCAGATACTTGGGGTCTCCGAGCTCCGGGATGTCGCAACAGGCTGAGATGGGTTTCTGGAAACAAACGAAATTATAAAAAAAACTTACAGACAGACATTTTATTTTATTGCATAATATATATATTTTTTATTATATTAATGTATATATGTACACATAAGAAAAAAATATTTCAAGATATATTTCGGGCCCCACTGGGCCCGGCTTCAGTTGATTTAATATAGTGACATATTTACAATGGCAAATAAAAATGACATGGTGACATGAGTATTAAAAAGAGATGAAAAAAGGAAATCTACTTTCATTCTTAAGAAATATACTATAATATAATAAAAAAACAAGCTATAAAAGTTTATATACATTTATTTAATAATATAAAATTGTAGTAATATAGGAGATGTGAAGAGAACAAGTATAAGAAGATATACTTAGACAAGAAAAAGATAACATACTGAGGCCAGTTTCTGAATTAAGAAAGTCTCGCTAAGTGGATATATAAGTGACGAATTGGCCAATCACAGCGCTGCATTTGAAAGCGGGGGTGAGTGAGTGTAATGGTGAGTGAGATGGAATGTGGCGGACTTTGGAAAATCATCACACGGAGGGAATACATCAATAATGGACTTTCCAAGGGTTTCGTTTCATATAAACCTCTTTTTTCCTTTTACACGCACTACTAGATGTAAGATCAACTTAGAAACAAAAGTAATACCAGATAAAAATCAAGTTTATTCAATTGTTTTTACCTTAGACTCGTTGACCATTGTTCTTATTTTTAATCTAAGCAGAGTAAGTAAGCACCAGGAGCCTTGCCCCTGGTACCGGTGATACTCTGTGGAGGCCAAAAACGAGATGCCAGTCAGAGAACTGAAGACATTTTGGAAAAGCATCTGTAATTCTGTAAAGTGATGCGACTGGTAAGGAACAGCAAGCGACAGCCGCAAAAAAAAGTGATTTGAAAAAATATATATATATTGTAGGCGGATTTAATATCTGCAAAGAAACATTCATTTATCGATTATTTAGTTTGAAATAATATACATTACCAGCGTAGCACCTCTGCTCCAAATGTTAGCCGAAACTACCTGAAAATAATAACAAAGCTCATTTTAGCTATTAATAACAAATTGTGCCCGCAAATAAAAATACAAAAATTACGTTATAAAGCACATCATATTGCTTTTGGATAAAAGGTGTTTTTTAGCAAGTTTGACTCCGCTGAATACGAAAATGCATATTACCAACTCGAAATCCCCACCGCAAGTGAAATATTGAAGATGGCGGCTAAAAACAGTATAGCAACATTTTTTCTTCTTGCTTAAACCCAGACACGTCATTAAAATATCAATTTATACCATTTACGATGGCCAGGATATCTTTAAATGAAACCAAGTAGTTAATTGATCACGAATCGAACAACTTTCTCTAAGAAATATAACACGCAAAAACAAAACTGGACCTGCCTTTACAAAATTATTAGTAAATCTGAAAGAAAAATGTTTTTGGTTGCTTTGGGAAACTTGTTTAATTTAATTAGTAAATTATAAAAAAATTAATGACCAAATAAGTCAATAAAAACATATATTATTTGATTTTTTGTTTGATAAACACTTGTACTTGTCCACTTATTTATATTAATTTCCCTTACCGGTTTCGCTGTTAAAGCATTATATAACCTTTGATAATGCTTTAACAGCGAAACCGGTAAGGGAAATTAATATAAATAAGTGGACAAGTACAAGTGTTTATCAAACAAAAAATGTTTCAAAAGTTCCACCAAGTGCCAACAATCACGAGCATCAACTCTATTATTTGATTAGTAATTTATGTGATTACATTACAAGATACCTATCCATTTACATTGGGTTAAATTTAAAGGCAAACATTCATGTACATAAAAACGCATTTGCGGTTAAAGCTTTGTTTTTAATTATATTGTTAAGGTATAAATATATACTTATAAATATAATTGCGGTCCATATTTTGGCACAGAGCCCGGAATTTGCAAAGATTCATGCATAGGTTGGACCCTTTTCTGCACCACCATTTGTTCGCCACTGGTTGTTACTACAAAAAAATAAAACGTATGCTTTTACTTACTCAAAATGCTGTATTTTGTGTCTGTTTGTATCATTTGCCCTTAAAACTATACCAGGTATCTTTAAATCAAACCACATGACTTACTTATAAACTAACTGAACAATTTTCCCAAAGAAACACAATTATTATTGTTTCACAAATCCATCAACATTTTTTTTTAAGATTTTGATAGAATATAGGGGAGAGTAAGAGAACAGCTCTCAGGCAAAAAAAACCAGGCGGCCCACCATTGCCTGGGACCGATGGATGGCGGTATATCCATCTCCAATTGCCGAGCCTTATATAAAACAGACTAGTGAGGGGCAGCGGCGTCACTGGTCCAAGGGTTTCGGCACCGCGCTCACAAACCCACCTGCCCAGCGTGTGTGAGTATGGGCATTTCTTCCAGGAGGACCGCCAAGAGTGGCAAATCCTGAAAAAGCCTATGTCCAGAAGTGGACGAAACAGGCTGATGGATGGATGGATGGATAGAATATTTATGGGTATGTGTCAAATGCGAAAAATGTCTCACAATCCTATTCTTGGCCAGCATTTTGAACATTTTACTTCCGGTTGGTACTACCTCGAATTGGTAACAGGCATTTTCGGATTCCGCGGAGTGTAATTAGCTAAAAAACATAATTTACCCAAAAGTAATATTTTTGCTTCTTGAATGTCACTTTTTAGAATTCTAGTCCGATGTACTATTACTGCTTAGAAAAGGAGTTCAGTCAACGGAAAGGTAATGTGTTTCAAAATAGGCTTCATTAGAATCGTAAATGGATTTCTTAAATATTATCCAAATGCTGGATATTCTCCGTATTTTCCCAGTGATTTTTCAGCTATAAGACATATTTTAGCATAAGGAGAGGTTTCCCGGATTTTCCTGTATTCTACAGTGTCTCATTTGTAAATATCAAGGATTTAAATTTGGAAAAAATATACTATGTCATATTTCACTCTTTGAGCTTAATATTTCGGTCATTCGACATCCAATAAAATTGCAATCCAATATAAACTATGATCTAAATATCGGTTCATTTCAGTTATATTAGGTTTTGGAAAATAAAACATACCAAAATAAACGTACGAAACGTCAAACAAAAACAAAACCCATCACTCTAATTCTGAGCGGCCCGCTTCTAGGAATTCTAGGATACAGGATAGATACTGTAAAATGAAAGCGTTGGAGCAGGACAGATTTCTCTGAATATCCTCGCTTCAAACACACCGAAGGCTATAAAGCTTTGCATTTATGACGGAACCCTAGAAAACTCGAATTTTAAATATGGATTTCATTGATTTAGCTTAGCAGTTTTGTAATATTCTTCCTCCTAGATCAATTAAAAGTTAGCTTTACTTACGGTCATACACAAAAATTTCACAACACAAAACCTAATCATTTTTGCAGAATAAATAAAAACGGAACCAGTACAAGAAGAAACACTCACTGTAAGGCCACAAATGCAAATAAACAAATAAAAATTGGTACAAGACTATAAATATAATACGATATCTATCCCATTTCTTCATATAAATATTGTTGTTATCTTAAAGTCAAGAAGTCATTGATCTTGAACAAATGACATTGGACAGCATAATATTGAACTTTCCACCCTTATGTTCAATCACACTATTTATTACCTTTTAATGAGTTTATTGTTTTAGAAATCCACTAAATAAAAATACTCTTTTTAGCCAGTAGAATTATATTATTGATTCTCGATAACAATTGAGTGCTTATCAAAAATGCGTCGCCCACTCAAAAGCATACAAAAAATAATCACGGTTAGACAAACCGAGATAGTTCCTGGGATTTTTATAATAAACATTAACAAGGAAATTTATAATGCAAAATAAATTAGCCGTGTCTATTAGCAAATATAATATTTTAATAATATTATTTCTTTTATTATAACTATACACTCATTATCAAAACAAATATTCGATTTGTCTATCCATCTTTGCACTATTTTTAACGTTACTGTTGTAATAATAATAAATATCTGATATAATGTGACATACTTATACTACATACATCAAGTGTGGCTGAGAAATTCTATGTTTCATGTACTTTCTATTTTTGTATTTTTTTATCTACCTACACTAAGATTATAAGGGCGAGGTGTTTGTGAGTTTGTTAATTTGGATGTATACCCCTACCTCCGGAACTACTGATCCGATTCTGAAATAAATTTTAACTGATAGATAGCTATATTATTCCTGAGTGCTATAGGCAGTATACAGTTTTTTCCCTGGGATGGGCAGTTCGCTAGGGGGGCTAATACCAATTATTCGCGCGGGTGGGTAATCTCTGGAACTTATAAAACGATTTTGAAAAATTTTCCGCTTTTGTAATGGTTAGACTATTCATTTGGACATGAGCAGTTCCCTAAAGACATAGCCATTAAGAGGGCAATACATGCTGGTCACCATGAAAGTCGAAATTGGTGGCTGGTTTTAATCAGACGTTATAAAAATAAAAAATTGAAAAAAATATAATGATAAACAACACAATATATAGAATGATGTGCCTTGATTAGAATTTTAAATTTTCACCGAAATCATTAATTAAATAAATACCAAACATAAGTCAAATTTTTTAAAAATATCTAGATTTTATTTTGGAAAATGATGCCTTTTGATGAGATAAACTCTTTTTATAAAAGCGGCTTGAGTTTTATCTCTGAAATTACTGCTATAGCAAGAAAACATACTTAGTTTATTTTCAGATGTAAAGCTAGAAAATACCTGCATCAAATACTTTTTCTTTTAATCCAGAAAAAATCGAAAATATCTGATTACGCGTGCTGGCAGCGCGCGAAGCGAGCGTTCTAATGAATGTAGACTTTCTGACAACATACTGAAAATCTTCACTTGGACATAGGCTATAATTTGGTACTGGGGGCAGGCAGTTGCCTAGAGACATATTCGTAGGGTCAGACATATGCAATTTTTTCATGAGAACCAAAAGTCAAATTAAAGTACGCACTATAAAATTATTAATTCGAAAAATAGTTCTCATAAAAAAAATCGAAACACTGAAAAGACTTTCTTTCTGGCGACAAAAAAACCAAAAAGGGGATTAATTCCTTAAAATAAATTAATTTGAATTTACTGTTGTACGAAATTTTAATTTTTTCGGTATAATACAATTTTTTTCTAATCATTTATTAAAAATACAAAATTGAGAAGTGTTTCGATTTTTTTGATGAGAAGTGTATTATTAACTAATAGATTCGATAGTTAAACTAAAATTTATAGTATTTATTTATAATATATATATTTATTTATAATAGATTCGATAGTTAAACTAAATTTTATTTGAGTTCAATAATTTGGTTATGTTGTGTTGATCTATTGTTTCATACTATTGTGTTTTATTAATAGAGAAGTAAATAGAACGTATATTTGCATCACGCAATGAACTATAAAAAACGTGAAATATGTGAGGTGCGAAGCGGTCGAAATGATGGTGAAAACATTATATTCAGGCCAAATTTCTTTCAAAAGAGACTCGGTAAGTACCTCTGTATGTAGTACCTCTCATCTTGCGACTTACTTTGTGTTATAAAGAAATTTAAAAGTGAAAACATTTTCATAACTTTTATTTGTAAATTGAATAGTGATGGGATTGTGTAGATAAATCATAACATTTCCACTAAGGTTAGGGTGTCATAATTTCATTCATCCTAATATCATAGTGCAATATATTTTTAAGGTGAAAAATGTGCCTCTTTTTCGCTGACAGTCCTTAATTAAATTATAGAATATAATAATTTTTGCGTAAAATATGGAAAATGTTTTATTTTATTTATGTTTTGTTGATTGGTTAATTAAAATAACTTATAGGGAAAAATTAAACTGACAAAACAGTCAAATCACTTTCCAAAAATGTGGCCTCGTTTTTTTTGGAATTACAATATTGTGAAGCTGATTTTTAAAATAATACTATTATTACAGGTGACAGCAGTAAGTAAAAGTCACTGGCAGTGAAGACCTTATTTATGTACCAATAGAAAATTTTTCTATGGAAAGCACTTTGATGACAAACATTTCAATAAGAAAACTCGATTCAAAAAGTCAACCTTACCTTCAAATCAACTCAAAGAAGCATCACTTCCTGATACGATTTTGCATGAGTTTACTTGTCACGTGTATTAAGATAAGGGTACGTACATACATATGTCATTTTATTAAAAATATTATCAGAGTACCGTAGCTTAAAAGGAAAAAACGAAACCCTTATAGAATCACTTTGTTGTCCGTCTATCCGTCTGTCCGCCCATCCGTCTGTCTGTCAAGACCCTTTATCTCGGGAACGCGAGAAGGTATAGAGTTGGAATTAAAAATATATGCTCAAGTTTACAGTCCCTTGATGCTGTGAAAAAATCAAATTTCTAAGGTAACGTAAAAAAAGATATGTCTATTTATGCTGCAAAAAACGTATATTTCGACACTCTCAAGGTAATAAAAATTTATTGGGTATTTCCCGTTAACTTAGAACTATGAAATTTGGCAAATAGTATCGTCTTAAACTACAAGTATAATTAATAATAAATTTTATTAAATATTTATAATTTGTACCTACAAATTTGTACGGAACCCTCGGTGGGTGAGTCCGACTCGCACTTGTCCGGTTTTTTTTTATTTATGTGCCAGCCGGATTGAAGTTGCAAAAATTTACTTTTTTAATATTATTATTTAAAGTATGTAGACATATTTCTTTTTTTCTTTTTCAGAGCCATCTACTTCAGGGCCAAGGCCAAGTCAACATTATTGCTCATGTTTTTTATGTAATAACAATTAAATTAATTGAACAGGAAGCTTTTTATTTCCTTTTCTTGCATAAAAAGTCCGAAGGCTACAGTTTTATCTAGAGCTGTTAAAACTAGAAACGTATTATTGCAAAACTGTCACATACAAATTATTGAAAGCCCTGATAAAACTGAAGTCTTCGTAATTGGCCTTTTTCATTACACATGAAATTACTACAGTAAAAAGTCGATATCGATAAAATGTATTGCTTCTGTAGTACATACCTACACACTTATGTTGGCAGCTTTGTTTGTGATTTGTTATTTATTATTGTAGTTTGGTACTAGTTTCGGGGCATTCCGTGGCAAATACGCATTATTCAGTTATAGGGAAGTCCCGACTCTTGTTACGTAGTATACATTATATTCTCTTTGCCCTAGACTTTCGTCTTCCGAAGCCAAAGACAAGATTGGCTATCTTGTCTGTGTCCGACGCCCATGGTGTTGACCCTGTCAGTCAGTCAGTAAGCACATGAAATTTTCATTTTTATTTTACACTGGAAAAAAAGCGCCATCTCCAAAAGTTTGAGGGTATTTATTAGGGCACGATCACACCACAAAGCGAATAGTCTACACATTCTCCTACGTTTTCCAATGTTGGTGCTAGCGTTCAGCTTTCTGACATTCCCGAGAGATGGCGGTAGTAGAATTAAAATAAAGTCTTGCATTTACATTTGCTTATAATTTATCTTTTCTGGTTTGTAATGCACTCTATTAATAATATTTAGAGTCTTGCAGTTATTTATTAATTATTTACAACATAGGTTACGTAGTAACTATTATAATAATCCGTGACAGGTATTCATTCATCCATCTTTGTGATTGACATTGGACATCGACATAAAACCATATTATTATGTCGATGGTGATTGATTTGTTCACATTGCTTTGGTAGCTAAGTTTAAGGCAGATATTAAAGTCGATTCTGAAGGCTTTAATTTTAACTTTAGTGCTGCCGAAACTTAAAATTTTTTAAAGTAATATATCTACTAAAGAACTATTTTGAAATGAAGAAAATTTAGTTTTGGCAGCACTAAAACCAAAATTAAAGCCTCGAGAATCGGCTTTATAACCAAGCAAAAAAACGTGCAGTGCGATAGACCGAGAGCGACCAGGGGCAAAAGAAAAAAAATGCTTTTTATTTATATACTTCAAAAAAATTGGAATAGCTATAACGAGTAATTGTTTGATACTAATTAGGTTTGCACAAGAATACTCTGTAATGTGATGCATTACATTGTTTTACATTAACAAACTTATATAATACATACGCCATAAAATAGTAGGTAACCGGTGTAACAATTTTAGCGAAATATTATTCAACCATTAAAAAAATGGAAAGAGACGGGCTGTATGATTTAGGAAAATAGAACCCTTTTTTATTGATTACAATTCACTCTACGTTGAAATGTGTTAAATTGTCGACAACTTGAGTTTTGAAAAAATGAGAAACTTTTGCTATAAAGTTATAACACTCAGAAGAATTCTATTGCAAAATAACGGCAAAATGAAAATCGAAAAATAATAAACCGAAACGAACAGTACATCACTTTACGTCGCTAGAAACAATGAAGTATTACAATGTTTGACTGATAATTATATAAATAATTACGAAACTTGGTAGACATTTAATTAAACGTCATGGTGCTATATCTCGTAGACTCTAGTTTAAAATATCCTACTTTGATTGACATACCGTAAATTATCAACTCGATGTGTGTCGGCACAAATCTAGAATCACAGTCTTCTTCATATAATTATTACATAAAACCAGGGTTCAAAGTGATAATTGTCATTGATAATTATGAAGATAATAATCAACAGAAATATAGGTTGATAATTACCTTTGATAAGTATAATCGAAAATATTTGCCACTGATGAGAATGATAATTCTTCAGATTCAGACAATCCCCATTCAGATAACGCAGTTGAGGTTGATGAGGATATTCCACTCATAAATTTAACTAACTAAGTAATATGTAGTTGATTAACTTCTCGTATTTTAGTTTGCAAGTTTATATTCACGAAATTATAAACAAAAATTTATAAAAGATTACCTAATTTATTAAATAAACTACTCGCTTCTAACGTAAATGTTAATAAGTAATACCAGTTAAAAAATGATTGCTGGGATTATATCTGTTTGACAATTTTCGGATGATTAATAAAATTATCGCGACAATTATCAGAGGGCATATTTATCTTGATAATTTCAAACCCCGCATAAAATCCATATTAATCAAAACGAGATCGTAAAAAATTTAATTTTATCCTTTTATGATGATCAGTCCAAACATATACATACTATTGATATTATTCCAAGATACAAACCTTTAACATGACTTTGTTTAATAATAAATCGATCATCTTTGTTTCTTCGGAAAAATCAAATAATGAAAGAATTTAATTTTTCTACCAAATAATAACAATTAAGTTTACATCTTCGAACGAGTTTTCTGATCTGTGTATTTCTTATCTTATATCTCAATATCATTGTCTTAAAAAACAGGGACTTCTGGATATAACGTGTTGGATCAAACTAATTTAAGTATTGAGAAGTATGAGAATGACAGAGGAACTCGTTTTCTGTGGCGCTCTTACCTAGTACTCTTCTTTGAAGTAAATATTTCAAAATAAGGCTTTACACGTCAAAACAAGTTGGTTTATATTGTATATTAGTCAATTTTAAAAGATTAAAGTAATAGCATCACGTTTACATAACAAATTTAAGCGGTAGATTACGAATTAATGAGGAACAGATTTGTAGCAGATGGCTGCTCACGAAGAAGTCTCAGGCCCTGGTATGGGTGTTCCCTTTAAAAGCAAAAGGTATATTTCCTTTTTAATTATTTGTTTGCACTTATATATTTAGTTAATTGTTTACTTATTGTGGTTGCTTTAGTGGTTCTATCATGTGTTTTATCATTTATTTCAAGTCTTGAAGGCTAAGTTGAAAATCACTAATCTAGATCCTTTTCTCTCTACTTTTGCTATAATTTTTAGCACATTTGTAAAAACAAATAAGGTATCTTTTATTTTATTTATTTATTTAACATGTTTAGTTAAATATAATTACTGGGGTGGTGCATCTCTTGTCGTCAAAGAAATTAAATCATCGTATTTTGTTTTAGAGTTTAGGCTGTGGTGTTCAGAAAATGGTAGAGCTGATGCCGGGCTCGACTGTAGAGGTACCACCATCTTACTCGCAATTCCTCCCAAAGTTATTCAGGGGAGAGTAAGAGAACAGCTCTTAGGCAAAACCAGGCGGCCCATCATTGCCTGGGACCGATGGATGGCGGTATATCCATCCCCAATTGCCTGGCCCTATATAAAACAGACTGGTGACGGGCAGCGGCGTCACTGGTGCAAAGTTTTCGGCACCGCGCTCACCAACCCGCCTGCCCAGCGTGTGTGAGTATGGGCATTTCTTCCAGGAGGAACGCCAAGAGTGGCGAAATCCTGGAAAGGCCTATGTCCAGCAGTGGACGAAACAGGCTGATGGATGGATGGTTCAGAAAATTAGCTGCTTTTCAGTGGCGTATGCACTCCATATACATAATATAGACAAAAAGACACTCTCTACTCTGACAAATATGCATTTTTATTTATAATCTATTATCGGTTTTCTGCAATAAATAACGTAAGTAATAAAATAGGAGTTATATTATATTACCTAAGTTATTTTTGCAGAAAACCATGACAGATTATAAATAATAAAAACACACATTTGTGAGGGTAGGCAGTGCCTTTTTGTCTAAATGGAGTGCACGCCACTGCTACTTGTTTAATTTTAAAGACCGGTAAGATTCTTAGCAGCAACTTGTTTAAAAAAATAACGCAGTGAGATCGCTTTTACGTACCATAAACTCGGTAATTCCGTTCCAGTTTACTGGAGACCAGACCTAGCTTTATCGTTTCGTACCAATATTGCAATTTATCCACTCTAGGCCTTTCCAAGATTTCGCCTCTCTTGGCGGTCGTCCTGGGCAGGCGGGTTGGTAAGCGCGGTACCGAAACTCCGCTGCCCGTCACCAGTCTGTTTCTTATAAGGCCTGGCAATTTGGGATGGATATACCGCCATCAATCGGCCCAGGCAATGGTGGTGGTGGGCCACCTGGTTGTGCTTGTCTGCGAGCTTTCCTCTTACTCTCCCCCGAGTAACTTCGGGAGGATTTGCTAATCTTTGATCTTTTCTAAGATGATCAGCCATACTGTCTATATTATTTTTACTATTCCAATTAACCAAGTTACACAAAGTGATATGCATCACGTATCAGTATACATACATGGGCATATCACATTGTCTAACTTGGTTATCGGTATAGTAAAAATAATAAAGACAGTAGACTATATGACTGCTAGATTAATCTTGGAAAAAACGCAAAATCTTCAAGTTCACTCGATATAAAAAAAAATACGAAGATCCTATAAATTTCATGGTTTTCGAGTGTTAAAGGGCCTCCCTTTAATCACACAGCCTTGAAATTTTATTTCTATGAAAAATAAGTTGACAAATGACATCGTCAGCACGTTTTAGAATATTTTAAAAATTTCATCTAGAAGCAGAGTTATTATATAAAAACGCAGGTTTTTGTGGGCGCGTGTTTCTTGGTGGTCATAACTGCCACGGCTGAGAGCGCGCTATTTTGAACTAAAAGAAAACGTCGTAGAGTTCAGTTCCGATTAATGCAAAATGAGGTGCTCGATTGACCTTTTATCAGCCGAAAAGCGTCTCTTTATGGGTGTTTTTTTTTTTTTTTAATGTGTTTTACGGCCCTGGATTCGGTGTCCTTTTGAGCCAGTCTGATATTATTTTTTTCCCATTTATACAGATTTTTATTTTCACTTTTATAGGTTTTCTACAGTATTTAAAATGTATTTGTATAGAGGTTGATAAAATCTTTTGTCAGACAATAGTTTTTGCAGTTCTTTTGGTGCATCACAATCTATTTCTTGTATTTCAGAAGCTAACACTAATCTGTTAACACCAAATTGTTGACATTTGAATATCAAATGCTCAAGGTCTGCTTCTTCTTGTCCACAATAAATACATTTCGAATCTTCAGCCAGGTTAAGTCTTTTCAGGTGAGTACGGGTTTTGCAGTGACCAAATCTCATTCTATTAATTGTAGTTATATATTTTCTGCAATTAGCCGCTTTATCTCTATTGTACCAAGGTTGGGCGGGCGGGTTTCCTTGGATCTTAAAATACCATTTTCCTTTTTCTTTGCATGTTTCTTTCCAGTACTCACACCATAATAATTTTAGGTTCTGCGACAAGTGTACATGTAGGTCAGTGAATGGTATCTTCAGGTCTGTGGAATGGTCTTCATCATAAGGATTTCTGGTGGCTTGATCAGCAATTTCATTTCCAGTGATACCCTTATGAGAGGGTACCCACATAAATTGCACTGCCGTACCATTCATATTTAAAATATTAACTAAATTTCTAATATTAAATATTAAGTAATTGAGATTGTATCGAAAACAATTATTTTCTAATGCTAATAATACAGATAGTGAATCTGAGAAGATTATTATATTAGTTATATTTAGACTATTTACATGAAGAAGAGCTTTGTAGATAGCATAGCATTCAGCTGTAAAAATACTACATTTAGTATCAATTTTGAAACATTTTGTAATCTTAAGTTGAGGGTCATAGAATGCTGAAGTAACATTATTATTGGTTTTGGAACCATCAGTATAGAGTGAATATAGATGATTTTCATCTAGGAATTTTAGTAGATCATTTTGATTGTAAATATCTTGTCTAAGTATAGCTATTTTATTTACAAGGCTGTTGAAATCTACCTTGTATAATGGCCACATGCTATCTATATACATATTTGCAGCATGAGATTGTTGTAAGTGAATTATTATTCTAATTAGCTCTGGTACATGTCCAGATAAAAGTTGATTGCTATTTACATAGGATCCTAAATTACTTATTTCAAGATTTTTTTGTGGAAGAACTCTATCTAAAACACATCTATTGTCCGATGATATCATTTTTAAACAAAATCTTTCAGCAATGTATATGCGTCTGAAATGCAGTGGTGGTATGCATGTCTCACATTGCATAACATTTATGGGTGTTGAGCACATCGCTGCAGTTATAATTCGTAGTGCTTTGTTTTGTATAACTTCCAATTTGCGTAGCAATGTGAGACTCGCATTCATGTATGCCAGTGAGCTATAGTCAAAGTGACTACGCACTATACTTTTGTATAACATTGATAAAATTTTTGGGTCTGAGCCCCAATGCACTCCGGCCAGCGATCGCAGCACATTGAGTCCTCTGCTGGCATTTTTAATAATATAGTTTATGTGAGCATTAAAAGATAACTTTTGATCCAGCCAAATACCCAGAAATTTCTTTTCAATCATCCATGGTAAAGAATTATTAGCATATTTTACAGAGTAGTTGCTTTCATCATATTTCTTGCTAAATATCATTACACTACTTTTGTCAGCACTAATATTTAGTTTTAATTTATTTTCATAATAATTATGAAGCTGTATAAGTGCCTTATTGAGACTATTTACTGCTATATTTACATTTTTATTTACAGTGTATATTAACAAGTCATCAGCAAATTGTAAGAATTTAATATTTCTCTCAGTCAGATATTTATTGATTTGACAAGTGTATAAGTTATACAATAATGGAGAAATGGTAGCTCCTTGCATGCATCCTTTATACACTTGTCCAGGTCCATGTAGGATGTTATTAAATTTTACATACATGGTTCTATCATATAAGAATTTAAACACCCATTTACAGACATGTCCCGGTATACCTACTTCTGACATTATCTGGGTCAGGATTGAAGGGTTAACATTATCAAAAGCACCTTGCACATCTAAAAATACACAGACTGTAGCTGAGTGACTATGAAAGGAATTTTTGATGTCAGTAATAAGAGATGTGAAACTTTCTGTTGCACTTCGTCCTTTTCGGAACCCAAACTGTTGATCTGGTAATATTTTGTTACATTCTATATAGTGGTCTAATCTAGTTTTAAGCATAAATTCAAAAAGTTTACCTACACAAGAGGATAATGAAATTGGTCTATAAGAATTAAAATCGGTTGCTAGTTTACCTGGTTTTAATATTGGTATAATACATTGTGTTTTCCAAGATTCTGGTATGCAGTTTGTGTCCCATAGCAAATTGTAAATTTTTAAGAGTACTTTTTGGGCATTTATGTGCATACTTCGAATTAGTTTGTATGGAATATCGTCTAATCCAGGTGTTGTATCTTTTCTAGATTTAATTGCGTTTAAAAATTCTTCTATAGTGAATGGTTTAGAGAGAAAAGCACATTTTTCATTTCCTTGTTTACAAAAAATGTCATTCAAAGCTATTTCGTCTATGTATTTTTCAGATGGAGAGGATGGAGCATACTTGTTGATGAATGAAGGAATCCATTCATCATTCTTAGGGTTTTTAGGTAAAGAAACACGTTTAAACCTTCTAATATAATTCCATATAACGCTAACTGGAGTATATCTATTAAAGGATTCGCATAACTTAGTCCAGCCATTTTTTTTCTTTTCTTTGAGCAGTTTTTTTTTTAGGGCATCTAGTTTTTTATAATTAATATAATTTGCCATTGTTGCATCTTTTCTGTAGAAATTTAATGCATCTTTGCTTTTTTTAACGGCATCTGAACACTCATTATCCCACCAGGGGACTTGTTTTTTTAAAACATATTGTGTGGTTTTTTTTAATTTTGGTATAGTAATATTTTTAATTTGATTTATACCTTCGCAAAATTCATTGTAACTTTTTAAAGGGTTAGCATAATCTATTGTATATTTACTTAATATTTTTCTGTTGCATATGTATATAATGACCAATCAGCCTTATTATAAATAAAACGTTCCGTTGGACTCCCTATTTCATATTTTTCTACTGAGGTGTGGATATCAATAATTGTTGGATAGTGATAGCTACCCATTGCATCATCATGCACTCTCCAGTCGCAAAGAGGAGCCACAGAAGGGCTAACACAAGCAATATCAATAGCAGAAGGATTTTTTGTTGGACTGCCTACTGTGGTCGGTGTACCAGTGTTTAGAATACATAAGTCTGATTCATCTAAAATATTATAGACATCGTTGCCTCTAGTCTTTGTTGTAAGGCATCCAAATGCAATATGATGAGCATTGAGGTCACCTGATAGCATTAATGGTTTTGGTAAATTATTTAATAATTGTTTTAATCTTCTACCCTGAAACCGTCGACGATGATTATCATCGGGAGGTGGACTATAAGTGCATAATATTGTTAAATTACCAACATTAGTTGATAATATTATAGCTACAGATTGCATAAAGTCGTAATAAGGAGTTGAAACAACTGTATATTTAAATTGACTTTTAATTAAAATACCTACTCCACATCGTCCATCTGCTCCATTTTGATTTATAAAGTCATAATTAGGAATTTTGAAAATATGTGTTTCTCTCAGCCACGTCTCATTTAACAAACAAATATCTATATCATTATCAATAAGGTAATTAATTAGTAGGGGTTTTTTATTTAATGCGCCTTCAATGTTATATTGTGATATTCTAATATGTTGTTTATCCATGGTTAAACACAAGAGATTTTTTCAGAACTTCTTTTATGCTATTAAATGTTATGGGTTCAGCATCACTTGAATTACCCAGCTGAACTAAAGTTTTTACCAAAATTGTTATAATATCTTCATTTTTCAAAATTATTTCTGCCAAGTCTTTTGTGTTTAATGTTTCACTTTTCTTTATTTCAGTTTTTGTATTTTTGTTTGTCTGAACGGTAGACGGTCTGTCTACAGTCTGAACTTTTACATACTCAGTGGTTTGAATAGAGTTTTTATTAATTACATCATTTTCAAACATTTTTTTTGTCTTATTTATTTCTTTTGTCATTGTCAACTTTGGAAAATTGGTGCTATAATTAGAAGGATGGAGGTTTCCATTATTTTTTAAGGAGGCAGTTACTTGAGCATAGTTCTTTTTGTTATATTTTTCTTCTATTTTAATTTTTTTGATAGGGCAATCTCTAGAAATTGCCAGGTGAGGGCCCTGACAATTGATGCACTTTATAATTGCCTCCTTATCACATGTAGAGAAATGGTGTTCTCCGGCACACACTGAACATTTTTGGGTTGATTTGCAAAATTTAGCTCCATGGTTGAATTTAAAACATTTGTAACATTGCAATAATGGAGCAACATACTCAAAGACCTTGAATCTATATAGATCAAGGTATACAAAGTCCGGTAATTGTTGGGATAGAAATGTAACACTTACAGATCCATATGGCACTATTGTGCCATTCACCTTATGGGTAAAACGTCTGATATTTATGATCTCGTACAGAGATGAGAGTTTTTTAAATAACTCCTCGTTGCTGATATTCGTTGGCACGAACCTCAGAACGCCGATGATTTCCACTGACCTAGCTGGTATGTACGCCTTGTAATTATATTTTTTCAAAAAGTTCTCATTGCACAGAAAATTGTTGGCATGAATATTTTGTGAAAACGTAATGCCCAATTTATTTGCGTTGACTCTTTTAATACCCACCACGCCCTTAATTTCATTTTTGAATAAGGTACAAATCATGTCTGGGTTCTTGTTCCCTAGTCTCTCACCTTCATTGGTACTTTCGACATAAACAATGTATTCAGTACTCACCTGATTCTCAGGGAAAATACGTTTATAACCTGGTTTATTGTATGGTTTGTAGAAAACTTCATTATCTTGAGAGTTCTGAGCACCTTGAAGATAAGCATCATCACCTCTACCACGCTTTGTTCCCGTAGGGGTTGAAGAAGAATCTTGCCCAGGGGGCTCAGCCCCCGTAGGCTCTTTCATTTTTACAAAAACTCTATGCACTGTACAATTTTTATTTACACTTATCAACTTAAAATATTACAGTTTTACAGCAGAAAAATATTTTCTGAAAAAACTTTTAACAATTCCGCCTTTACGTTTCAAAAGCCCGCCAAAAAGTCCTTTATGGGTGTAATCGTTAAGTGTGACCAGCCGATTATTCCGTAACTACTACAGATATCAAAAATTTTTAAACTGATATCGAAAGTACGTTTCTTAATCAGTAAAATGACATCAATAACTTTTTGAAAATCAAACGAGAAGTATTCAAAATTTTGACTTGAAACACTCCCATACATTTAGTATGAGATTAGTAGAAGGGTTTTAGTTTCCTTTCACCCGAGTGTTCCTACCCCGCCTACGGTTCTTTATTGAACGCACTTCGGTGACGTCATCACGGTTATCTTCAAGTAACCTAGGTGTTGAAGCTGCACTATTTATCTCCCCACAATAGTGGAGCATGCGTCACCGCGTAATCTCGAATGGTCCGCATCGTTTCGGTCTGTAATCGTTGTGTTTACGAGCGATAAACCGCCGTGTGACGTGAGACTCTTCTCACTGGTGACATACCAAGCGGGTTTAGTTGAGTTCTTTCCACGGAATACGATCATTGGCCCGAAAAATAGTAGGTAGCTTCTTATTGAGTTGTAAACTAACGCAGATATTCTCATAGATGTTAAGGAGTGACACCTATAAATCTATAAATAGAGATACCGAAAAATGGGAGAAATAAAATAATAATACCTATGCATCAAACAAAAAGGTATAATTATTATCTGAAATTTCTTAACCGCTATATTTTTCCCGCAAACAAATTATTTTTTTCAATTTTTCTGTCCTCTTGGTTCGGAGATAACGGGGGAAATATAATGATTTCCGAAACAGGTACAAGTAAATATAGCTAAAATATATATTTTAATTTCAATACAGCAATTTGATACCCATATTTCATTTTTTATATTTTTTTATTTCATTTTATTTCTTATTCGTTTTCAATATTTTTTTATCGCTATAGTTTTCCTTAAATTATTACGTTATACCCATTTCTGTCCACCAGTTTCGGAGATGAAGGAATAAAAAATAATATAGACAGTAGACTATACGGCTATAATTTTAGAATGGCAGACACGTTGGAATAATTCAGAAAACGGTAGACACCTCTATAAATTCTTTCCATCGGTTCGTGACAGAATTGATGCTCATTGGATCGAAATCGACCATCAGGTTTCACAATTCCTCACCAGTCATGGTAACTTTCAGGCAAAGCTACATAGCATGCAGCTTGTACAATCTCCCTTCTGTGAGTGTTCGGAAATCGAACAAACTGCACATCATATACTTTGGGAATGTCCTCTTTGGAATGGTGAGCGAAACCTTATGCTCTCTCAAATTGGCACAACTTACTCACCAGTATATTACGAGGATTTAGTTTCATCCCGCAAAAATTTCCATGTTTTCAAACGGTTCTGTCATAGTTACTACTGGCATTATTACTCAAAGCAGCCTCCCGTTGCTTTGAAGGATGCTTGAAAATCCAATGGTTCACTGCGGGAATATGCGTGTTGATTAATTAAGTATATTACCTATATAGTATTATTATGTTAATTAGGTATTTTTCATGTTTTATTTTCTTTCGTGTCCAGGTTTCTACTGGTCAGATTTATTTATTTATTTATATATGCTCAGTATATAATTATTATTATTATATATATATCTTTTATATTGCATGCCCTAATATTTACTTCTTAATAAGCCTTGTTATGAACCCCATAAGGGAAATGTTAATGGAAATTAACATGTTATTTTTATATTCATTCACTATTCACTAAATTAGATTGAAAATGGAACGTAGTTAAAATCAATTGTGAAACGCAACCTCCGGCGGCCATTACCTTTTTTACTCTCTCTGCGTCGTCGCACGCGCGTCATTTTTGATTGTAATTTGTTGTCTCAAATAACTGTAATTCAGTGGACTATTGCACGATTAAAGTCAAACCAAGTTCGTCAACAGATCAACCATCGTTTCATTTTGCCACCACGGTCAAGGGTTAGCTCCTTCGAACCCGCAGCCGCCCTTGAACCAACATTTTTGGTGGCCCATGAGGGGGGAGAGGCTCTCTCCATTATCAAACATCTGCCTATGGACGGGCCTAATTATAAAATAGCATTCACACTACTCAGAGATAGATACAACAACACTAGGTTGTTAGCAGACTCATACATCAATCGGATATTGAATCTTCCCACTGTTGTATCGAATAACCAATCAATCAGGCAGGATATTTATGATCCGCTCATGGAGTCAATTCAAGCGTTGGGGAAATTAGGCCTTCCTGTTAATGAGTGGTCTTACCTATTATTGTCAATCATATTACAGAAGCTGCCGCAGCATGTCAGGAAGCTATTTGAAGAGAGACACGGTGCAGGTACTCAAGTTCTGCCGACATTCAAACAACTCATGGAACTATTGGATGAGCAATGCTGTTTGCAGTTAAGAGAAGGCATTCAGCAAAACCAACGGTCAACATCAGACAGGAGTCAAGATACTGCAAGCCATCAAATATCTCGCAGGGGTCAACCTGAGGTGAAGAGGTCCCCGCCGGTCAGTACAAGAGGTGGATATCGCCTGGTAGGTCAAACCAATTCAGAAAATTGCTCATACTGTAATCAAGGTGGACATACCCTATACCGGTGTCAATCATTCACACGGCTCAACCCATCGGCCAGGAAGTCATGGGCTAGGGACACAGGCCACTGTTTTAGATGTCTCAGGAAGCATTATGCTAAAGAGTGCACACATAATAATTGGTGCAAGAATTGTAATTCAGAGTTTCACAATTCATTACTATGCTCAGGTAATACTTCAAATATTCATAATCAGCCTAAGGTCAAGTCAAGGCCTAGTTCTCCACGAGCACCGGAACAGCGACAGGGACAGGTTCAGTCACAGGCTCATACAGCCCAACAAGGTGAGACCTCACAATCAGCGTCAAATGTATCATGGCTTCAGCAAGATCAACAAGCTTCAGGATCTAGGACCAGGCGTCTTGGTGCACTGTATGAGCAGGCTCAGATTGACTTCGAGCGACTTCGATTTGGTCAACGTTCATCGAATCAATGAGATAAGACTACTGTTGGTGCAGCGGCTTCAAATCGACTCACAGTCAACATATGTCCAACAGCGATCGTCGCGATCAGGAATAATCAAGGTCAGTACATAAAGGCTAGAGCCTTACTAGACACAGGGGCGAGTGTCTCGGTCATCAAATCTTCATTAGTATCCAAACTAAAACTGCATCAACAGTTAAGTAACACTCAAATATATGGTGTTGGACGCAATAGGATTAACATGCCTGGATGTCAAGTTAAAATAGTAATCAAACCTGTACATGAGGAGGTGCCAATCATCGGCACAACAGCCTTGGTCATGTCTTCAATCACAGATAATATACCTGTCTGTCAAGTTAGAGAAAGGGATATATTAAATAATCATTCGAGTCAACTCAGATTAGCTGACAAGACATTCCATTTACCTCAGGAGGTGGAACTTTTACTCGGCACGGACGTGCTCAGTTATGTTTATGATGGCTCAAAGTTACCTTTGAAAACAGGTGTAGCTGCCTACGGTACATGCTTTGGCCACGTCATCATGGGGTCAGTATCTGAAACTCAAGAGGATTCAGAATGCGGTGGTTCTTCAGTCCTGGACTACGGAGTCAATATCACAAGGCTTGAACAAGCAGTGGAGAGATTTTGGAAGGCAGAGGAGCTTCCTACTCAGAAGATTCTTCACCCTTCTCATGAGGAGTGTGAAAGGTTGTATACTTCTACCACTATCAGAATGCCAGATGGAAAATACATGGTGCGGTTACCATTCCTATCAGATAGGCCAATGTTAGGAGATTCAAAATCTACTGCTGTTTCAAGATTCAAAGCACTTGAACGAAAAATGGAGAGGTATCCAGATTTTGGTAAAAAATATAAGGAATTCATGGATGAATACTTGAAAATGGGTCACATGTCAATATCTACATTTCAGTTTGATTCTGAACACTATTTCATTGCACATCATGGTATATTTAAGAAGGAATCAGATAAGCTACGAGTTGTATTCGATGGGAGTTGTAAAACGTCAGTAATGGGAAGGCCTGGAAAGTCACTTAACCAGTGTCTTCATTCTGGAGAACCGCTACAAAATGACATCACAAAAATATTATTAAATTTCAGACGTCACCGGGTCGTATTCACTACAGACATCAAGATGATGTTTCGAATGACGTGGATTCATCCTGAAGACAGGAAGTACCAACTCATCCTATGGAGAAATGATCCATCAGAAGAACTCAAGGTATACGAATTGAATACCAATACCTATGGACTCAGGTCAAGTCCATTCATCTCAATCAGAACTTTACATCAATTGGCGGATGATTGGGAAGTGAATCATCCAAACTCAAAGGCATCTCAGGTGATCAGGCATAACATATTTGTAGACGACATATTGACAGGATCAGAATCACTGGCAGAGGCTCAAGAACTTAAATCAGAACTTGTACAACTTATGCTGAGTGCAGGATATGAACTCAGGAAATGGTCATCAAATAACAAGGATCTACTTCAAGACCTGCCAGCAGAGTACTGTGAACAGCCACGTCAGCTTGATAATCAACGTGAAAACTTTATAAAGGTATTAGGAATTCAGTGGAATCCTACATCAGATTCATTCACCTACAAGATCAATATACCAGTCGGGAATGCCATCAACAAGAGAAACATACTCAGCACTATAGCAAGGCTATATGACCCATGCGGATATTGTACACCAGTCGTTTTGCGATTTAAGGTCCTTCTTCAGTCATTATTCCTAGATGGATTCAATTGGGATGAACCAGTTTCAGATTCTGTGATTAATCAATGGGAGAATCTTCTAGAAGACCTTCAGCATTTGTCAGTCGTGCGTATACCAAGATGCGTAGCTATACCGGGAGCTGTGTCTTATTCACTTCATGGTTTCGGAGACGCTTCAGAAGCAGGGTATGCTGCATGTGTATATCTCAGGTCAGAGAACTCATCCGGAGAGGTCAAGGTCATGTTACTCATAGCAAAGTCAAGAGTCGCATCGAAGAAGTCCAATCAGACTATTCCCAAATTGGAACTCAGTGCTGCTCAATTGGTGTGCAGATTGCTCAATCATGTAGCAGAGGCCTACGAAGAATCTATCAATATTCAGAGCATCAATGCATGGTCAGACAGTTCCATAGTATTATCATGGTTACAGGCAGAACCTCATAAACTCCAAACCTTAGAGGGTAATAGAGTTCAAGAAATTCAAAATTCACCAAGAATTATCACATGGAGACACATATCATCAGAATTCAATCCTGCAGACTGTGCATCTAGAGGTATGTCTGCTAAAGTGCTTATCAATTACCAACTATGGTGGTCTCCAGAATGGTTACATCACAAGGAATGTGATTGGCCAAAGTCTCCTATTTCTAGATTAAAAGAGATACCTGGAATCAAGAAGATTATACACACAACTACCCCAGTAGAATCATGGGATGTATCATTGTTATCAAGAATCAGTTCATTCGATCATCAAAAGAAAGTAGATATCTTACTCAAACATTGTCCTTAGAGGAAACAAGAACAGCTATTAAATTCTGGGTCAGGAAAATTCAATCAAGTTCATTTACCCCAGAACTAGAATCGCTTCAAAGGGGAAAAGTGGTTACAACGTCACTTCAGAAGTTAAGCATATTTTTGGATTCAGAAGGCCTTATCAGAGTTGGTGGAAGACTGAAGCAGTCAGGACTACCATACGGAGCACGTCACCCACTTTTATTGCCTAAAGATCATAGATTTGTTCAATTACTAATCGAGAACTATCATAACTCATACTGTCACGCCGGTACGAACGCTGTCATAGCTATACTAAGAAGAGAATACTGGATCACGTCGGTTAGACGCCAGGTATCGCGGATTATCAAAAAATGTATTACATGTTACAGATTCAGACCTTCAATTCAGCCACCATTCATGGCAGACTTACCTGCGGACCGGGTAACTGCAGCTCGACCATTTTCAGGAGTTAGTACAGACTTCGGGGGACCGTACCTAGTAAAATCAAGTTTGTTAAGGAACGCAAAGTCAGTAAAAGCTTATATTTGTGTTTTCATTTGTCTAGCTACGAAGGCGGTTCATTTGGAAGTGGTTTCAAGTTTGTCAGTCGAGGGATTTGTGGCTGCATTCACTAGATTCATCAGCAGGAGAGGCTTACCAACTCATGTCCGGTCAGACAGAGGTACGAATTTCATTGGAACTAATAATTATCTCAGAGAAATCAATCAGTTTTTGGTGGATCACGAAATCATTCTGCAAGAGGAGTTCAGGAAGCAGAACATACTCTGGAACTTCAACCCGCCTGCAGCACCTCACATGTCAGGTTTAGTAGAGGCTGCGGTCAAGAGTGCCAAAGGATTGCTCAAACGAGAGGTAGGGGACACCATATTAACCTTCGAGGAACTATCAACCATATTTTCAAAGATAGAGGCTGTCTTAAATTCACGTCCTCTAGTCGCTATGTCTGAAGATCCATGTGATCTGGAGGTCCTAACACCAGGACATTTTCTCATAGGGCAACCCCTACTTGCATTGCCGGAATCACACTGGAAGGATACTAAAATGTCTAGGTTATCAAGGTTTCAGATTATTCAAAAATTGTATCAGAACATTTGGGCACGTTGGCACACTGAATACTTGACCACTCTTCAATCACGTACTAAGTGGTTCACTCAGTCAGATAATTTAAAGATCAATGATTTAGTCTTAATAATTGACGAAAATACACCTCCACTTCATTGGAGGCGAGGTAGAGTCATAGAATTGTATAAGGGTAAAGACTCAATTATCAGGTCAGTCAAATTAAAAATTCAATCAGGTGAATTAGTCAGACCGGTCGTCAAATTATGTAAATTACCTATTGATGATAATTAGTTGTAAGAATTTCATGTGTGTTGTTTATAGGGTGTTTAAATATATTTCATCTTTTTGCCTGGCCGGGAGGAAATGTTAATGGAAATTAACATGTTATTTTTATATTCATTCACTATTCACTAAATTAGATTGAAAATGGAACGTAGTTAAAATCAATTGTGAAACGCAACCTCCGGCGGCCATTACCTTACTTACTCTCTCTGCGTCGTCGCACGCGCGTCATTTTTGATTGTAATTTGTTTGTCTCAAATAACTGTAATTCAGTGGATTATAGCACGATTAAAATCAAACCAAGTTCGTCAACAGATCAACCATCGTTTCATTTTGCCACCACGGTCAAGGGTTAGCTCCTTCGAACCCGCAGCCGCCCTTGAACCAAAAGGTAAAAACATTATAAATAATATAGTTTATAGTTTTTATTTTAGGATAGCTGCTCACATTGTTACACACTGCTGTATGCTGTAAAGTAGTTATTACTCTTAGCTTAAGATTTTTTCATACTTTTATTATTTTCTTTTTGTAGATTGCAATATCTTGTCAACATTTTGCGTCATCCTGTGAGGTGATAGTCATTTTAATGCACTTTTGATCCTGTTTAACAGGAGTTGAAGTGTTCAATAAATAAATATGCTCTAATATACGGCTGATAGGCTAATTTTTAGAAAAAAACACAAAATCTTTAAGTATGTTTGATAGAAAAAAAATGCGAAGTTACCTCTAAATTTCATGTTTTTTGTGTGTTAAAGGACTTTCTTTAAATCATAAAGCCTTGAAATTTGTATTAAAAGTAAGATAACAAAAGACATCGTCAGCTCGTCTTGGAATATTTTAAAAATATTATCTAGAAGCAGAGTTATTAAATAAAAACGCAGATTTTTGTGGGCGCGTGTTTCTTGGTGGTCGTAACAGCCACGGCTGAGAGCGCGCTATTTTAAACTAAAAGGAAACGTCGTAGAGTTCAGTTCTGATTGATGCAAAACGACCGTCGAACACATTGATGTGTTTTCTTGTACGTTGAACGAGTTCGCGGGGGTCATATTTATTATATGTAGGTACTAGGTTAAGTAGTAATAAGTAATGGTATAAGTACTCTGGGATTTGTATTTGGTAATTTAATGATATATTTCTATTACATACGTACATATACTCACGCCTGTCTCCCAGAGGGGTAGGCAGAGACTACAGATTTCCATCTGCTACGATCCTGACACACCTCTTTTGCTTCTTCTACATCCATCAACCTAGTCAGACAAGTTCTTCTATTCCGGGTACTTTTCACTTTGCCCTTTTTCAGTATGTCGCTTATTTGGTCGGCATACGTCCTTCTAGGGCGGCCCGGTCGAGCTTTTCCTTCTATTAATAAGTGAAAATTTAGAATTACTAAACTAACGCATTAGGCAAACTAAAACTCAAACGTTTATTCCAATCTAAGGCTGAGATTCAGAGTGCCTTTTGAGTCCGAACTTAAGAGGAACTCAATCTTACAAACGTCACTCTAGTATGAGATCACGTCGCTTTTTGACGTTTGTAAGATTGAGTTCGGACTCAAAATGCACTCTGAATCTCAGCCTAAGTGTGTACAGATCTTACATTTTTTAGGGCAACTCTGTAACGTTAGTTTTAATTTATTATAATTATAATAAATAAATAAATATTTTTTCAATTTGCTTTTTAATTCCTGCAATAACCCATGTCACAGTTTTAAAAGAAAAACGTTTTTTTGAGCTGTTTAGATGGAATGTCTTAAACAATATTAAACTTTGAATTTTTTTTGTCAAAAATTATCTAGACACACTAATTCTATTTTTGTGGTACTTAATTGAAATGCAAGTCCTTAACGGTTCAAAAGTTCTGAGGACAGTCGGATGGACAACGGATTCTAACCATAAAAATCTTGACATAATTGGGGGTACGAGTATCCATGGAAAAATATAACTGTTTCAGCACTTACCTAATAGGGATGAAATATTCAAATAGTTTATTTGTAAAATAGATACATAAAGTATACTTTTTACAGGTCAGATATAATATTTATAAAAACAATAGAATATGATGAAACACATATAATACAAGAAACATAAAAAAACGATATTTCAGTTGGGCTACTAAAATTATACACCTGCATAAAATAAAGAAATATAGGAATGAGAATATTATATATCATAGCGCAATGAATAAATAAGTTGATAAATAAACTAAATAGACCATAAATGAAAATACTCCTTAACCATATATGACAATACTATAAAAAAAAAATGTATATACCTACACCTTAGTTAGACCATTTAACACGGGACCTGGCAAAGCGCGACTCTTAGTACTGAAATTATTCTGCCGTTTTCCACGGGAGGGGAGGTAAACACGCACAGCACAATTGTTCATGTACTTCGGCATAGGGAGATAAGTGCGCTTGCCTAGTCCCGTGTTATATGGTCTAAGACCTACACAATGTAATGAATAAATAAATGTATAGATAAATAAACATTAAATGTTTCCTTATATTCGAATTACAAAATTGACGGCGGTTTCGTTTCATTATGATACCCATAACGACATCGGGTTGCATTATGCGAATCGTCATAAATTCTAAAACACAAGCAAAGACATTCTGAACATACAGCCAGGTACCTATAATATTACTTCGAAATCGAGACAACGTAAATGATGTTTTTAAAAATGGAATAAGTTTAGAACAAAAGAATCGTTATACTATTTGGCTGTTACGGCTACAAGATCTTTGCCTTATACCTAATAAAGACTAAATAAAGAAACAAAAAAAAGTGGACGCGGAAGATATTTTCTGAGTGAAATTTTATTCCAAATTTTTTTAAAAATGTCTTCAACATCAAGTAATATTGAAAATACTCGACCAGATATAACAAATAGAGCAGTTGCGGCTACAAATAACACTGGTCAACAAAATTGTAGAAATTTTCTGCCACAGAAACGATTTATTGAAATTATTATAGAAATTTGTATGCTGAATCCGAATATAAACTCAGATTTTCTCTATCACGTCGTAATATTTGTCTAAGACAGACTAAATTTTGAAAAATCGCGTGTTTTTACTACTTCTGGTGGGGCTTTACGCTTAGCACAATTAGTTTTTCGGCTTTAATTTTCAATAATACTTCTTCTTAGTGGTTCTTTTTAATAATATGATAAAAAGATTCACGTAACCAAGCCTAGTTTTCGATTAAATGTCTCAAAACAATCACACCCAATGTTTCATAGTAAAAACTTGGTATGAAATGTATGGACCGAACAAGCTCTCACAAAATATTATTTATTTTGAAAAATAAGGTTCAATCGCGAATTATGTTATTTTCACCTTAATAAGTATTGATTAAGGACTTGTAATTATGAAAAATAAATATATAAAATACATTTGTAATAAGTAAAAAAAATGTTCAGAAGCATTAAAGAAACGGTAAATTTCAATACTTGAAGTTGATTTCACAAAACTGAGACCTGATAGAAAAAATCTGAGTTCAGATTTGGATTCAGCACACAGTTTTCTGCAAGAATTTCAAAATATCGTTTCTGTGCAGAAAACTTGTTGACCAGTGTAATTTACTACCAGAAAAATCTAGACATGTATATAAGACAATAATAACAAGATAATGTTTTTTCGAAATATATTTCGGCCCACTTTGGGGCTGGCATCAGTCGATTATTATTATTCAAAGTGGGTCGAAATATATTTCAAAAAAACAATATCTTGTTATTATTGTCTCAAAATGAACAAATGAAAAGCTTGATATAGCCAATAATATAATTTAAAGAAATGTTATGAAGATTTCGTGATATGGCGGGAACGTAACAATATTCCAAGCACATCATTTTCTGAAAACGTCTTGTTGGTTTATTTTAAGGAAATCTCAAAATAACGTGTGTTTTTTTTAGAGGTATAGAACTTTGAAATGGAATAAAACAAAGATGATTTTTTTTATTGATATGAAATTTATTTACACCGATAAGCCCGAAACGATTGACCACTTGGAGGACAACACTCGGCGAGTTATTGCCGATATACGGCCACAAATGTTGGAAAAAGTCATCGAAAATTGGACCTCCAGATTAGACTACGTCCGAGCCAACCGTGGTGGATATATGCCTGAAGTCATATTTAAATTATAATGCCAGAAGATTCTCTTTCGAATAAAATAAATTTCATATCAATAAAAAAAAATCATCTTTGTTTTATTCCATTTCAAAGTTCTATACCTCTAAAAAAAACACCCTTTACATTAAACGAAGTTAACATTAATGTAACGCAATGCATGTCTCCAGGCCCATCTACAAGTTCAGCCTGTAATTCTGCAATTCCTGTTCATTTTAATAATTGTAATTTTTTTTTTAATTTTCCCAGTATTGGCCTTAAATTATTGTAGTTTTATTATATTTCAAATACAGTTACTAAAAAAGGGAAAAAAATTAACGATATATTTCGACTCGCTTTGAATATATCTTATAATTATAATATATCGTTAATTTTTTTCCCTTTTTTAGTAACTGTATTTTAATAATTGTACAATACAAAATCTACATATGAATAAACAATAGTCAGTGTGTAGTTAAGTTTCTATTAAAAATACTTATTTTCTATATCTGTGTTTTATTCCTTCCTTCGTAGATAAAATCTTGTATGCATCTGTACGTTATTGGTCTTTTAATAATAACAGTTGCATTGATAGCTATTTTTATTCATCTATACATCCATCTATACACATGCATATATAATTACTTTAGTTTGTAATCCGCCCATTCGATAAGTCTTTCTAAGAAGAAGGGCAAGAAACTTAGCAAGATCATGTCTTTTTATAATTTTTCCTTTTTTATATCATAGCCTATGCTATTGCAATATTTTTAACTTTTCTAAAATTATTATACTCTCTGTGATCCTTTATGTCAGGGTTTCTTAAGCTGGGGTCCACTTAGGAGTCCGTGACAAGTGACATGAGTGCCAGGAGTCCACAGCCACTGAGTTCACTCTTGACATATTTATTATACTGAGTCCAAACAACAGCATCCTTTTCATTAACTTAGTTTTGATACTTGTTAATGAAGTATTAATGTAAACTAATCAATAAAAGTAATTTTAAAAATTATGCTTTATTTTCATTTCCTAAAAATACATCGACAGGGGTTCGTGGAGTCTTTAAAATTCTAAAAGTGGTCCGTGGCTACAAAAAGCTTAAGAACCACTGCTCTATGTGAACTCGTGCAGGATATAACACTACAAAGTTCAGAACAAACATAAACCATAACCTGACGTAAGGAGGGTTCTTGATTAAAATCAAAACAGTTTCGCTTTGCTCATATTCGCAAACCGCAGGACACTGAAAACTTATTATGACATTTCCTATATAGGTACAAGCGATGTTCCTAGGTTTGGACTTTCTCTATATTTGTACGAATTCAAGCCATGGAAATTTTATATTAAAGCCATGCCCATGGGACAAAACAATCGTATTATGGTTATTTTGAATTTATGTTTATTCCCTCTCAGAAAGTATATGTCACATCGCTCGCTTTGTGCGCTGCGGGCACGCATAATCAATGAATTTTGGAGGGTTTTCTGGATATTCCGAAAAAGCATTGTGAAATAAATAAAAATGGTCGCAAATATCTCATGTTACGTATAAAGAAAATTCAAGAGAAGTTTGTTTCAATAACAAGTAGAATTCTACGAAAATTGTAAAAAAAATATTCTACGAAAGTGCTTTCGTAGATATACGTCGTAACGTTATAACTAAGTATGTTTTTTATAAAAAGCTGATTATATTTTCTGTATAGAAAGGCTGATGAAAAAAGACCCAAACTTAGGTTCGCGTCTATAATGTTGCGTGAAATTAAAGCAAACCCTTCTGTAGCTCTCTCACTAGGGCAGCTAATATCAGAAGGTTTTTAATTCCGGAACTGACAAATATCGTAATATTAGTTTTAGTACAAAGATTACCTTTGCCATTCAAACACTTTTAATTACACTTTTTACTACATAGTTATTAATATATATATTTTTTAATCGTAATAAAACTCTTAAACTGATAGCAATATGAGTTTAGAGGTATTTTATTTTATATGTTGTTGTAAAATGTATGAAAATCGGAGTAAGGACTTTGCAAAAATTATGTATTTTAATCCCGGAATCGAAATATCGGACAAAAACAGTCCGAGAATCCAAAGCTGCGGAATTCCGGAATTCTGGAATAGATACCCTATCTCTTACAGCAACAAATATTTTGCTTTACTTTCTTTCGATTTGAGAAATATCTCTTGAATCAAAAGAAAACGTATTATGTTCTATTTGATATGTCTCAAGGCAGGCATAACAGCTTTATTTCAGTCAAGTATGAAAGGTTTAGAGTAGCTACCCTGATTTACCTACATATAGTATTAGATTTCATGAAAAATAAAAGCTTGTAATAATACGATAATAATTAAATAAATATACATATTTCTACTTAATTAGACGGGTCAGTTTTCTCCAAAGTTTTGGGTAACACTTGGAAACCTCGAAAGTACTAAATTAAATATGTAAAAGGCAAATTGTAACACAATTATCATATGACCGGCTAGGTAATATTTACACCAGCGGGGCAGAGACCATAGATTTCTATCTGCTACGATAATGACATACATTTCGTCTCTTCCACATCCGTAAATTTATATGCAGTCAGTCATACAAGCTATTACCAGGCCCCTCAGAAAGTATTGCGAAAAAAAGTTTTTATATATGGGAGACTGGCCAGTGATAATGTTTTTCGAAAATATGATTATTTATAAGTAAAAATAGGTATGTTCTAATTTCAAAATTTCCCCCCACATTTTTTGCGAGCTAATTCAAAGTATTGTGTCTCGCTGAAATGTGGATCTGCGCCGGGAACATTTTAGAGCTATGATTTTTTACAATTTCAAGTGTCGCGTGAAACCGGATGAATCGTACGATAAACTTTAAATGGCATTGACGGCTGTTACCGAAGAAAACGTGCTGGCAGTGAAAAATGTAATCCAAGACAATAGGCGAATTACATATCAGGAGATTCAACACATATTGAAGATTGGATCGGGAAGCGTTCACGAGATTCTACACAGCCATCTTCGCGTGAGGAGGATAGTATCACGCGGGTGCCGCACAACCTCACCGGTGCTCAGAAGCAGGCCCGGGTGGAATGGTGCCGTGATATGCTACACAAATTTGAAGCAGGCTCGTCTCGGCGTGTTTACGACATCGTTACAGATGAAGAGTCCTGGATTTATCAGTACGACCCAGAAACCAAGCACCAGTCGACTGTTTGGGTGTTTCAAAATGAACCAACGCCTACCAAAGTGAAGCGATCTAGGAGCGGGGGGAAGATTTTGATCGCTAGCTTTTTTAATTTGACTGGCCACTTGGTATCAATTCCCTTACGGGATCAAAGAAGCATCAATGCCGAAGTTTTCTCTGTTGTTAGCAACAAGCGACCAAACACAGGGCTCCACGGGCTACTGCTCCACCACGACAATGCACCTGCGCACACCGCTCTCAAAACGAGGGACTTCCTGGACAGCACGCCAGTCAAACTCCTTAATGCCCTGATCTATAGCACCGTGTGACTTCTTTTTATTTCCAAAAATAAAAAATCAGCTCAAAGGAATACAATTTTCGTCACCGGAAGATGCGCTGGCTGCGTTCGAGCAGGCTGTAAACAAGGTGTCTGCGGCGGACTGGAAAAAGTGTTTTGAAAACTTGTTTAGACGCATGAAACTTTGTATAGAGGCTGGTGGAGAGTACTTGGAAAATATTTAAAAAAATGTACCTAAATAACAATTTTTTTTAGTTTTGCAAAACTTTCTGTGTGTCCCACGTATTCTATTTCTGTTATTTTAATTTATCCATTTTTAAATCATTTTTTAAGGCCCGTGGTTCAGCTCCTGCGGAAACTGCTTTCAGTGCCTTTCAATACGAACTGTTTCCCTAAAATAGTTACACCTCAAAGACTTTATCAAATTCATATTCTAAAGATTTTTATGTATAAAATATAAAATATAAATAGAATAATATAATTATATTATCTGTGCCTTCAGTAAATTATAGCGTTATGATTACTTATGCTTATGATACGTATTCTAAATCCATGCTCATATTACTGCTGCTGACCCCGGGTATGTGCGTCTCACTCACTCGAACGACACGTCCCGCATTGATATCAATAGTTGCGAACGCGCTTATACATACGTAAATCTATACGTATACTAATAATAAAGTAGTAAAAAAGTTGTGTCTGTACATTGAATATTTTCGCGAAATTTTAAATGAAATGGGTTATTGGTACTGTACTGAGGCCGAAACAACAATTTTTAGAATTTTTGTCTGTCTGTATTTTCCGTTTTAACTCAAGAACCACTTAACGGATTTGGATGCGGTTTTTTTATTATCATCGCAGTGACGCTGGTCAACACAAAGGCTATAAGGGGTGTTCATAAAATAACGCCCAAGTCGGAAACGGAGCAAAGATTGAATAAACGCTTTTTGTACTCCTGAGAAAACAATACATTGTAGTCAGAAACGAAACCCAATTGGAAGATCTACGAAGAGTTCAAGCATCATCAAGCATCAATGCCAACATGTCCAATTTTGAAGTCCTGATGTCGAGAATAGGCACCGAATGTGAAATACTTATACTAACTGAGACCTACAATAAAATAACTGTATTTTATCCGTCAGTTGATAACTATAAACTTCACTACATCAAAACTAATTTAAATAAAAATGACGCCGTAGTAGTCTATGTAAAAAATACTCTCAAATATACGATATCAGAACCCCCCTATAAGATGCCAGTTGTCTTCTACTCAAAATTGGGACAGAAACAGCGATTATTGCAATTTATAGATCTCCATCTACGTCCAATCTAACAAATTTTCTACAGTCCTTGGATACTATTTTAACTTCACTTAAATCCATGGAAAACATTGTTATCCCAGGTGATATAAACATAGACATCAAAACTGGCATCACATGGACTTTTACCACGCCATACCTTCCCAACGCGAGAAGGAAATTGCCTTGACCATGCGATGATAATGCATAGAAATCCAACTATAACTCTTGTGACTATTGCACCTCTAACAGATCATTCTGCAGTACTTCTTTGCCTTGACGAAAAATTGCAAACCCGTAACAGTAAAAAGTCAACGATAACTAAAACAGACAATAATGCAGTAATTAGGGACATAGAATCGTCAAATTTTGAAGACATTTCAAAATGATGAATGATGCAAATGTAGCAGCCGACAAACTTGTTGAGAGATTGACGGACATAATACACAAGAATACTACAACAATTAGTGTACCTCGCAGCAAACGCAATATAAAGCCATGGATTACCCCTGGTTTATTGCGATGCATAAAAAAACGTGATGGGATGCATATTGAAGTAAGAAACAATGACCAAGACCACCAACTTAGATTAAAATACGTTAAATATAAAAACTCCTGCAATGATATGCTAAAGCGCCTCAAAAAAGATTACGAACTATCAGAACTTCACAAACATTCCAAAGATCCAAAAATGACCTGGAAATTAATAAAATCTATAACAAATATAGCAAAACAAAAATCATATTGTACAGAACTGCTGCAAATTAAAGATAGCCCCCAAAATTCGGTTGACTACATAAATAATATTTTTGCGAATGTAGGGAAAAGTCTCGCTCAAAATATCATAGACACGCAGACATGCTCACATGCTCATGTAAATGCCAACAAATATTCATCAAAAATTTGCAAGTCTATGGTTATATTGGAAACTGATTGTCCTGAAATAGAATCCATTCTTTTAAATATCAAAAGTGACTGTGCAATAGGTTGGGATGGGATTTCTACCAAGATTCTACAACAAACAAAACACGTCTTAGTTCCTGTCATCACACATACGAGGGGTGGCTGAAAAGTAATCTACCTGACTATGAAAGAAAATACATGGATTAATAATTTATTTTTTATTTTTCAATATAGTCCCCTGCAACTGAAATGCACTTACGACATTTGTCAATAAGTGACAGCATACCATTAAAATAATTATTATTATTTTGTTCGTCAAAATAGTCATTCACAGCGTCCTTCATCTCTTCGTCTGTTGAAAATCTGCGCCCTCTCAAATTTTTCTTTAAATTTTTAAATAAGAAGTAGTCAGAGGGAGCCAGGTCTGGACTATAGGGTGGGTGGTTGATCTCTGTAAAGCCGTTTTTTGTCAGAGATGACCGCGCCTTAAAGGCCGTGTGCGCGGGTGCATTATCATGCAAAATCAAAACGCCTTTGCTAAGTTTGCCCCTCCTGTCTTCTTTTATTTTTTTGCGTAGCTGGTCAAGTAAGTTCGCATAGTATTCAGCATTCATCGTGGTGTTTTTTGGCAGGTAATCTATCATAAGAATCCCCTCAACATCCCAAAAAATGGTTGCCATTAGTTTGCCCGCTGACAGCCGGACCTTAAACTTCCTTGGTGGTTTTTCCCCTTTAAATTTCCATTGCATCGATTCTTGTTTGCTTTCGGGATCCCACTGACGAATCCAAGTTTCATCACAGGTCACTATTCGCAAGATAGTTTCTTCCTCTTTATCCTTTACCAAGTCTAAAAATGACTGACAACATTCCACACGCCTTTGCTTATCAAACGGGGTCAACATTTTAGGCACCCAACGTGCGCTCACCTTGGACATTCCCAAATGTTCATGAATTATTTCATGAACTCGTTCCTTGCTAATGCCAACATCTCTAGCTATTTCCCACTGCTTAATTCGCCGATCGGCAAGGATCAGTTTCTTCACTTTTTCCACATTATCTGCGGTAACTGCAGAAATGGGCCTTCCACTACGGGGATCGTCTTCTAAGCTCACACGGCCTTGTTTAAACTGCTTTGACCAAAACTTTATTACAAATTCGGAAGGACATGAATCTCCGAACACCTTAAACATGCGCTCTCGGATCTGCGTCGGCGTATTCCCTTCTTTACCGAGGAATTTAATCACAGCGCGATACTCAATTTTATCCATTTTTAATTTTATTGCAACTTGATAAAAACGAAGACGCGCCAAAAAAAAATTGAACTCGTAGAAACAAATAAGTGTCATAATTTTTAAAAAAGGAATAAACAAAGAATACGAGAATATAGTGGCCAGTAACATTTTTTAAACTTTCTTTAACAAAGGAGATTTTATATCAGCCACCCCTCGTATATGCAATTTGGGTATAATTTCGGGGGTCTTCCCATCTGTTTTTAAAATAGCACTTATCCATCCAATTTACAAGGCCGGTGACAGAGACTGTGTCAGTAATTATCGACCTATATCGGTTCTTTCCGCTCTCTCAAAGAAGATTACTGAAATTTTTAGAAAAAGAGCAGCTTATTTCTGTTAATCAGTTTGGCTTTAGGGCGGGAAGGTCAACGGAGGACACCGTCACTTCTCTTACAAACTCTGTCGCACAACACCTTGACAAGAAAAACAAGTGTATCGGAGTCTTCCTTGACTAAGCCAAGGCTTTTGACACCGTCTCGGTCCCAAACCTATTAATAAAAATGGAGAATCTAGGAATCAGGGGTGTAGCACTTAATCTATTTAGAGACTACCTTACAAATAGGTCACAGAGGGTAAAAATTGGCAATCACATAAGTGAATCTGCTCAAATAGAATATGGCGTCCCTCGGGGAAGTGTCCTTGGTCCTAGTCTCTTCCTGATCTACATAAACGATCTGTGTAACATGGATATTGAAAACGGTAATATTTACACCTTTGCCGATGATACCGCGCTTGTATTTCATGGACGTGACTGGGAGGAGGCTAGGACTTAGACAGAAAAGGGTTTGGCTTGTGTGATGAGATGGCTGAATAGCAATTTACTTACTTTGAATTGCTCAAAAACAAAGTACGTCACCTTTTCCATTTTACGTCGTTATCTTCCGTTGGACAATTTCTTTAAAATTCGGGCTCATGGTTGTGCCTCTAACACTCAACATAGAGATTGCTCGTGCCATGTATTAGAAAGGACTCCAACAATTAAATACCTTGGGGTACTTGTTGATGAGCAACTAAACTGGAAAGCTCATATTTCAGCCTTGAGTGGGAAGGTCAGGCGATTAATGTTTGTATTTAAGACTTTAAAATGTGTAGGTACTCCAAAGCTTTTAAAGACAATTTACTATGCACTTACACAATCCATTATCTCATATTGCATTGCATCATGGGGAGGCGCATGTAAAACTACTATCCTTAAATTAGAAAGGGCCCAAAGAATTCTGCTTAAAGTGATGTCTAAAAAGCCCTTCGGTTTCCCAACGATGGAGCTGTATTGCATGTGTGGTGTGCTTACCGTTCGACAGCTTTTTATTAAACAAATGGTGGCTCGCCAGCACATGGCAATGAAATACAGCCCTGAAAAGGATCACGGTCGTAAAAAACACAAGGTTTGTAAAACAACTAGTTTTAATACTTTTTCGTGCACAAATTCCAATGCTTTCAAAGATCTCGGCTATACAATGAATTAAATAGTAAACTTAATGTATATAATTTGAAGAATTTTAATTGCATCAAGAATATAACAAATTGTTCACAAAAACAGACATATGATGATACAGATAATCTACTTACAACGATAAGATAATGTACTTATGTAATCTATATATATATATATTATAATTATATAAGCATTAACAATTTGTTTGTATATAATGTTTACTAAATTAAATGTATCTATTATTTTTCTCTGAATTTATATCACACCTATTAAATTATATTTTGTATAATATTACCCTATGTGGGTTTTTATCTTTTTATTGGCTTTGTCTAGACTTTTCTTAAAAAAAAAATGTTTTGTTAATGTTTCATTTATTATGAAATAAATTTAAGTCAGCTTACTCATTAAGTATTCAAATACTACTCAAATAATACAAATGTCACAACTATTTTTAGTATGAAAATGGCACCACCTCCATATATTATTAAACCCAGCAAACTGTACAACTCTTACCACCATTTTCTAAGGACTGGTTAGACCGAGTTTAGAAAATGGTACCTACATCTTAATTACATTTGTCTCTGTCACACTTTATTTGTTACCTACTTTTATGTATAGTGCTTTTTGGTACAATAAATGATTTTTATCTTTAATAACTCGAGAACCCATCAACGGATTTGAATGCAGTTTTCTTTATCATCATTGTGTTTACCCTGGTCAACACTTCGATTATAAGGGATATTCATAAAATAACGCCCAAGCTGAAAACGGGGCAAATATTGAATAAACGATTTTATAACTCGAGAACCACTCTACGGATTTGCATGCGGTTTTCTTTATTATCATCGTAGTTACCCTGGTCAACACATAGACTACAAGGGGTGTTCATAAAATAATGCCCAAGCCGAAAACGAATAGACGCAAACGGTGAAGGCTATTATATAAATCTATGGGAAGTCTGATTCGAATTTATAACCAAAACCCACGCGAACGAAGTCGCGGGCAAAAGCTAGTAATTAATAACAATTATCTTAACTAAAATTATTGAAAAATAATCGAGGGAATTTGACTAAGTTTGAAGTTATTTCTTAATTACTTATTAATTAAATCGGATCTCAGGCGACGAACAAGGAGACGCGGGGAGTCAAGCGCCGCGGTGCACGAAGCGGGCCGCCGGAAACATAAACGTACACCGATGTATGGAGCGTTCAAGGAAAAGCGTTTTTGTGCGCGTTTGTTTGAATTGTAGCATCGCATGCAACGGGGGACGCCGCGTAGGACGTGGCAAATGAAGCGACAGGCGACGACGACGGCGCGATTGACGCGGCGGGTGAAGTAACGAGTGACGCAACGGGAGACGCGGCGGATGAAGCGACGGGTGATGACGCCGCGATAGACGCGGCAAGGAAGGGGAGCGAGAGGTGCAAGAAATAAGAAAGCTGCGGTAGCCGCAGCGGGCGCCGCAGTGAACGACGCCGAGTGCGCCGCTGCGGAATTCGCGGCGGATGCAGCGGCGTAAACCACTATTCCGTATGCCCCTTTCCTTCATAAACGAAACTACTAGTTACCATATGTTTGTTTTTACGCGTCAACTGCGGCGGGCAGCGATACGCGCTCCCTCTCCATAAACGGAGAAAACGTTTGACGTCACGCACCACGCTCTGCGCACCGTGCCGCCTGACGCGTCGCGTCTCCTTGAACGTACCCTCACTCTTAATGATGACCTTATCTTGGTATTTCTTTAGATACAATTTTCAAAAATTTTATGTACATAATTCCTGATATTCTGTTGTTGACTATGTATTTTTTTTTTTATTCAAATAACATCTGGTATAAACCGGCCCTTAGGTATGGCTTTGAAGATCACCAGCAATTATGGCCCTTTTAATAATGAAAATCCGTCAAGTGATTTTTGAACACAAAATACAGGCAGAAAACTCGCAACTCGGTGTGCCCAGGTATGTTTGTAATGAAAGATTGTCGTGGTATCATAACTCCAAGACACAGACCAAGTACCATTGGTTGTTTCTAAGACATAAAACTTATTTGGATGGCCTTTGGCACATTTAACACTTATTTGGTTTTTACTTATACTCTTTAACATAACATTAGAAAAAAGAAGATAATAGAAGCAGGGATTTAAAACTATTTCATACCTTGCACATTATTTTATTTACTAGAAAACACTACGGAAAATCTATAATTTGGCTTCACATAGGTACTACTTTATGCAGAATGTTAATTATTTTACTATGTATGTATACGAATATAGAGACAAGGCAAATTATAAGACGTACTTAGTACAAAGCATGTACAAAGAGAGCATTTTGAGTCACTCACTAAAAATTCAACATAAATTAACAACAAACCGTGTTTCTTAGCAACGCATTTCATAATAAGACTGTGACACGATAATCGGACAAAATTAAAACGTTATACTTTTGCCGATTGTCACGTATAATGCCACGAATTTTTAATTGAATGCATTATGCTTCCTTAAAAAGGTTACAGAACCCTGCTTCTTTAGGTCTTTCAACAGGAACATTTTCTAATTTTGTTGTTTGAAATAATATTTCGTAGCTTGGAAGGTCATTTTCATTATAATAAGGTAAAAATCTCAATCATCTACATCATTTAAACATTTTGTCACGTAATTATTTTAATTTTATTATAATTTATTTTTATTTTATTCCACTGATGCCGACAATTGTCGAAATATATCTGGTCATATAACGTGTTTTCGTAAATATATGAAAACATATAATTATAAAAATTAAAGACTAAATAAGTCAATCAAAAATATATGTTGTTTGGTAAACATAAGTCATTATTTTAGGTTAGGTATTTAATAATCGTTTAGATGGTTATGCCATAAAAGTCTGTATTACACATAAAATTACACAAAACATTAATGTTTAACGTTTTTTGTCACCATTTCGTCGAAGTGTGCGCCATGAAGAACCTATTTTTCCTTCTGTCTAATGTTATATGAAATAGAGTATAGTAATATAATGAAATTTAGTACCTTACTTTTTATACGCTGTAAAACGTAACGGGATTACGTTTGGCCACAATCGCCTCTGGTGGAAAGCGTCTACGAGAAATATGATGAAACGCACTTGCACAGAAAGTGGGAAAGTGAAGCTGGAATTTATTATGAGCCGAGATCACGCGCAAGAAAAAAAAATTGTTATGTGTCTATGAAATGCTTTTATAATATTTTAGACTGAGTCCATTGACCTTACCTACATCTAGGTCCGATTAGAACTGAAAATCGGGAAATTTTAATCATATCTTGACAAAAAAACTGGACAAGTGCGAGTCGGACTCGCCCACTGAGGGTTCCGTTAAAGTATGTTGTTTATGATTTCATTACAAATGTATAGTTTTCAGATTTTTTCCTATACTATAAGACGGTATTACTTGCCAAATTTCATAGTTCTAGGTCAACGAGAAATACTCTATAAATTTTGATTCCCTTGAGAGTGTCGAAATATACGTTTTTTCGGCATAAACGGCCGTATCTTTTTTAAATTAACTTACAAGTTTGACTTTTTCACAGCTTCAAGGGACTATAGACTTGAGTATATGGTTTTAATTTAAACTCGATACCTCCACGCATTCCCGAGATAAAGGGTCTTGACAGACAGACAGACGGACGGACGGACGTACAGATGGACAACAAAGGTATCCTGTGAGGGCTTCGTGTTTTCCTCTTGAGGTACCAAACCCTAAAAACAACTGAGTTGCGGTATAGAAACGCAGAAGAAAAGTAAATTTGGATATGAGTAGTTCTGAACCGGGGTTCAAATCAGCTACCTCATATTAGTCACAGTGTAATGATGACACAAGTGATACACCAATTCTTGTTTAAGGTAGAGATAATTTTTAAAAAACTGTGAAAAAATAAAACTTCCAAGTTAACGTAAAAAAAACATACGGCCGTTTATTTCGAAAAACGTATATTTTGACACTCTCAAGGGAATCAAAATTTATAGGGTATTTTCCCTTGACATAGACTATGAAATTCGGCAAGTAATACCGTCTTATGCTACAAGTGTGGGGGAAAATCTAAAAACTATACATTTGTTATTAAATCATAAAAAATATAGCATCTAACGGAACCCTCGGTGGGCGAGTCCGACTGGCAGTTCCGTAGTACGACAAGGACAATACTTATAGTTTCGACAAGGCTTATAGTTTCGCCATGTCCGTCTGTCCGTCTGTCCGCGGCATAGCGCAGAGGCTATTAATATTAGAAAGCTGCAATTTGGCATGAATATAAATATTTATCACGCCGACAAAATGGTAAAATACAATCTCGAAATTTTTTTTTATGGTTACCTCTCGTACCTGTAAACTGGGAATGATTTTTTTTTCTCGTCTATCCCATAGTGTGGAGTATCGTTGGATACGCCGTTTAAAAACATTATGGGTGGGTGCAAATCATTTTTTGATTTAGAGATCCGTTGGCGAAATATTAAGCTTTAAAGTGAAAATTTTAGTTAGAGTGGAGCGTCCGCCCCCCTTGCTGGCTAAACGGTTGTTTATAGAAATGTGAAAAAATTCACAGAAGTAGTATATATGAATTTAAAAGGAAAACTATGACAGCTTAGTAGGCTTTACAGGTTTACGAGTACAGATCGCGCCAAACTTTTGGTCCCCTATAATGTATGGGACCAGAAGTTTGGCGCGGTCTGTATTAGTAGACCAACTTATATGTACCGGGCAACTACGGAACCATACATTGCGCGTGGCCCGACACGCACTTGTCCGGTTTTTTAAACTTCAATGTGAAATTTTCTCTGCTTCTTAGAATAAATAGATCAATGTAGGTATTTTATTTAAATAATAATTTAATGTTAAATAGTCTAATGGCTGTCAGACTTGCAATCACCCTGGTTGGCGTGACTGATGTGATTGATTAAGTGTCCGGTATTGATCATAGACACTTCAAACTTGAAATTATATTTATTTAAATAATAATTTAATGTTAAATAGTCTAATGGCTGTCAGACTTGCAATCACCCTGGTTGGCGTGACTGATGTGATTGATTTAGTGCCCGGTATTGATCATAGACACTTCAAACTTGAAATTATATTTATTTAAACAATAACTTAATGTTAAATAGTCTAATAGCTGTCAGACTTGCAATCACCCTGGTTGGCGTGACTGATATGATTGATTTAGTGCCCGGTATTGATCATAGATACTTCAAACTTGAAATTATATTTATTTAAACAATAATTTAATGTTAAATAGTCTAATAGCTGTCAGACTTGCAATCACCCTGGTTGGCGTGACTGATGTGATTGATTTAGTGCCCGGTATTGATCATAGACACTTCAAAATTGAAATTATATTTATTTAAATAATAATTTAATGTTAAATAGTCTAATGGCTGTCAGACTTGCAATCACTCTGGTTGGCGTAACTGATGTGATTGATTTAGTGCCCGGTATTGATCATAGACACTTCAAACTTGAAATTATATTTATTTAAATAATAATTTAATGTTAAATAGTCTAATGGCTGTCAGACTTGCAATAACCCTGGTTGGCCTGACTGACGTGATTGATTAAGTGTCCGGTATTGATCATAGACACTTCAAACTTAAAATTATATTTATTTAAATAATAATTTAATGTTAAATAGTCTAATGGCTGTCAGACTTGCAATAACCCTGGTTGGCCTGACTGACGTGATTGATTTAGTGCCCGGTATTGATCATAGACACTTCAAACTTGAAATTATATTTATTTAAACAATAATTTAATGTTAAATAGTCTAATAGCTGTCAGACTTGCAATCACCCTGGTTGGCGTGACTGATATGATTGATTTAGTGCCCGGTATTGATCATAGACACTTCAAACTTGAAATTATATTTATTTAAACAATAATTTAATGTTAAATAGTCTAATAGCTGTCAGACTTGCAATCACCCTGGTTGGAGTGACTGATGTGATTGATTTAGTGCCCGGTATTGATCATAGACACTTCAAACTTGAAATTATATTTATTTAAACAATAATTTAATGTTAAATAGTCTAATAGCTGTCAGACTTGCAATCACCCTGGTTGGTGTGACTGATGTGATTGATTTAGTGCCCGGTGTAAAATGCACTTATTTGATTAAAACACAGCTTCACAGGTTACAATCAGCACGTATTGTACAAGTGAGTTTAGCCACACCCATCCGCTCCCGCACACCGAGCAGTGTTGCCCGATCGCAAGATGGTGGCGTACCATGACGTGTACACTACATCCCTTCTTTATTTTTATTTTACTTTGACAATTAAACATAAGAAAAACTAAATCAGTTGAAAACATTCACTTAATTACTATTATTATAATTGTAATGAACTTATTATATTAGTCAGCTTCTATGTTTGCTGATCATCCGAAACCGAATCATTATCTTGAAATTGCTCTTCATTTTGATTATTTAAAACTTTCCACGACCCATCTATTTTCTTTAAATGAACAACGTTCCTTCTGTATTCTTTACCAGTCTCTTCATTCCTTACACGTACATCTCCTCCGTTGATTCCTGTATCGGTGTGTTCGGTCGGATAAAATGTCGATGATAATTTATTTTCCTTTGTCATATTCTTTCTGTAGACCTTTTCTCCAACTTCCACGTCACTGCAGGTAGCTTTCCTTTTCCGATCAGCATACTCCTTTCCCTTTTCCTTCTTTTCCCAATCTCTATCTCTCACTTCAAGGTCAGTTTCTTTATTTTCGATGTCAGTAATTGCTGGTATTTTATCACGAAATGGTCTTCTGTAGAAAAGCTCTGAAGGAGATTTTCCTGTCGTGGAATGGGGCGTACTATTGTACATAATTAAATATGTTCTTCTTTCCAGTCTTTTTTCTCCAGCTGGCTTATCTTTAATCTCTTTAAAATGTCTCTGTTCTGTCGTTCGACCTCTCCATTCATTTGTGGCCAAAATGGTATTGTATGATATAATCTGATGCCACACTCGGTACAATATTCCTTGAATATTTCACTTGTCAATTGATTTCCGTTATCACAAGTCAAAGTTGCAGGAAAACCTAATCTCGAGAAAATTTCCTTCAAGACTTTAATGGTATCTATAGAAGTGATATGTCTCATCACTTTTATTTCCTTATATCGACTATAATAGTCTACTAAAACCATGAGATTTTCATTGCTAGGTAGTGGTCCTAAAAAGTCAAGTGCCACATCTACAGTCGTTGATTTGCACAATCTTGAAAGTGGGTCTGCAATATTGGACTTTCCTGTCCGGTAAATGATTGTATATTTAAATGCTTGGAGTCTGAGAACCCATCTCTTGATTCTAGCGCAGGGCTTTGATTTTGGGCTAAATATAATTTCTAGGGGCTTATGGTCACTTATGAGAACAAATTCTTTCCCGAACAGGAACATTTTAAAATGCTCCACTGCCCAAACAAGCGCCAATGCTTCCTTTTCTGTTTGGCAGTATCTTTTCTCACATTCTGTAAGACTTTTATTTCCATATGCTATTACTCTTGGTCCATGGTCATCAAGTTGTATCAAAACAGCTCCCAGACCAACTGGAGAAGCGTCTGCAATAACTTGAGTTTTATCATCCGGATTGTAATAACCCAAAGTCTGAATATTTGATAAACATATCTTCAACTCTTCGTATGCGTTCTCATGTTCAGGAGTCTTCCAGTCTTCTTCAATTTTGGCTGTCTTTCCAATTTTATTTCTTAGCAACTTCCTGAAAGGTTCCGTCATCGTAGCTAAGTTGGGTATCCATTTTCCTACAAAATTCACCAATCCTAAGAAGCTTTGAACTTCTTCAATGGTTACCGGTGGTCTGCTGGTTTGTAGGACTTTTATACATTTATCGAGAGGCTTAACACCTTTTTTGGAAAGTTCGTGTCCGAGAAAATCAATTTTATTTGTTTTATAAACGCATTTTGACTCATTTAAGAGAACATCATTTTGTTTCAGGATACTTAAAACTTTGTTAAGTCTTTGGTCATGAATTTGTTCACCGGAACCGTGTATAATTATCTCGTCAATAAAATTTGCAGTGCCTTCACAGCCTAAAAGCATTCTCTCCAAAACTTTTTGGAAAATCTCAGGTGCACACGAGATTCCAAACATAAGTCTTTTATAACGGAAGAGTCCTTTGCTTGTGCTGAACGTTGTAATATAACGTGAATCTGCGTCAATTTCCAGTTGATGGAACGCGTTTTTAATGTCCAATCGGGAAAAATATCTAGCTTCACGAAAGTGTGGTAGCTTTTCATTCATGGTTGGCAAGGGATTATTTTCGCGTATGATTGCTTCATTAGCGCGTCGCATATCTATGCAAATTCGTACCTCGCCATTTTCTTTCAAAATAGGGACCATATGAGAAACCCAAGGAGCAGGTCCATGTACTTCTTCAATGATGTCACTATGAATAAGCTCTGTTAATTTAGGGTTGACCCTTTTCTCTAAGGGAATAGGTATTCTTCTATATGGTTCCATCATAGGCTTCACCGTTTTATCGTTTGGTATCACGACCGTGATATCCTTGAACTTAGGAAACGACTCAATAATATTAACTTGAAGCACAATCTGTAAAACCCCAAGTTCAATTGCAGTATCTTTACCCAATAAATTGCGAGTGCCATTTTGAATGACATAAGGTGTTGCTCTGCTACTTTTATTGCCGATAATTACGTCGGTTTCAAATGAGCCAGTGATGTCCAAAGGTCTTTGACTTCCATAAGATAAAAGTATTTTATCAGGATTTTTTACTTGATTTGAGACTGCTACTTTTTGACCCTTCATATACTGCCACGTTTTGTCTGTCACTATATTACACTTGCTGCCCGAATCGATAAGCATGTCAATTTCAATTCCAACAACAGAACAACTAATCTCTGCATCATCGTCCAAGTGAAATATATACTCAACCTCTGTAGTTGCGTTAACATCCGTTCTTTGTTGTTTCGATTGTACTTCAGTGTTTTAGGGAAATTAATTAACTTTCTCTTTTGTCTGGTCCTGCAATGTTCCCGAAAATTACCGATTAGATTACAATTGATGCATCTTTTGTCTCTTGCCGGACATTTTCTATCAAACTGTGAATGGTTCTTGCTTCCACACCTTGAACATTGAATGTCATTTCCATCTTGAGCTTTACATCGTCTATTTTGACTTCTAAACTTTTTGGATTCCAATTTATTTATTTCATGTTGGTTCCCATTAGAACCAGAGTTTTTGTCAAAATTCTGTAATTGTCTACCGACTGCTTCTTATGCATTTGCTTCAATAACAATCTGATCAAGTGTTATATAGCCCCCAGAAGATTTTTTCATTATTTTTTTCCGCAAATCAACAGATTTACATTTCTCCACAATTTGGTCTATCAGGTGTTCGTCACTATTAGTGAACTTGCATTTCCCGGCTTGGTTTCTTAATCTGAGTAAAAACTTCTCAAACTTTTCATCTTTTTTTTATTTATTTTTTATTTATTTACTAATAACTAAACAATATTATGACAGGTTAACCTAAAGCAATATTGTTAAAAATTAAAAAAGAAGAATCTGAAAACCTATGATCTTAACAGACATGAAAATATAAGCTACATAAAAAATATTAACTAAATCACTTATTACATATCATCTACTTAACCTATTTACATAACAAACACAGTGCTACTCTTGTAAAGTCAGTCAGCGAACAGTAAAAAACGTCAATATCTGTCTCCTGATCAATTTTATTCAAAAATCGGATAGCTGTCGTAACTGGTGCCTCCTTCAGCATATTTGTCCGCACGATAGGCTCATAGAACAGCTTGTGGGTTCTTGCTCTTTGGTAATTATTCGGCACAAACAGCCCTATCGATAGTAACACCTGTGGATTATCTTGTTTTCCACGGATAAGTTTGAAGAAATAGACTACTAGCGCCAGGTTTCTTCTCACTTCAAGCTTACTGTATCCAACCATACCCAAAATAAATAGGGTTGGATACATAAGTGGAAAGAAAGGGTAAACTCCATATAATTTAAAATACACAAACCTTATAAATTTATCTTGTTCTTGTCTCATCAGCCTGAACAAATGTCTTTCATAAATCTTGCTCTGTTTTGGTGAAAAGTAATCATCTAATTTTTGTAATGCCACTTTAAAGACATCAATTCCGTCCACTTCATCAATATGCGCTCCGGGTATATTGTAGTAAATGTCTTGCAAAGCAAGTCCCCCAGCATGCAGAAGTGTTGCTCGTTTTTTTAGTGGTCTATCTATATCTAAGGTTAAAAGATAAATTTCCAGCGCTCTCTTCCATTTTTCCCAACGGACACCTACTGATGTTGGGTCACCTTCGCAGTCGAAATTTTCAAGACTACAGAGACTGGATCCAGTTTGAGCCATTTTGGGGTAACCTGGAAAGATTATAGAACATTTGTTCTCTTTGCATGGCCCTTTAGCATTTGCTAAAACTTCACCGTTCATGGCCCTTCAACATTTGCTGAAATATTACTGTGCATGGCCCTTAAGCATTTGCTAAGATTTTCATCTGCATGGCCCTTAATAAGTACTTCAAAATGGCAATATCTATATATTGTGCATGGCCCTTTAGCATTTGCTTAGGTTAAATTGTGCATGGCCCTATAAAGAAAATATTGCAACACAGACACGGTTGTGAGTTAGCGGATAAACTATTAACAACCTTATTATGTAGATATAGGAAACTGTTTACTCAAATAGGCACAATCAACTGTTATGAACTCTAGTGTGAACTTTTAGTATAGAATTACTTATTATGGAATTTATGTCCGTAATAAATAAAGTGAAAGTGTATGACAAACCACGGCTGCACAAGAGCAAACGTTATACTTTATTGTGCGGTGACGAATTTAGGAGCATACATTATGTTTTTATTGTCACCTGATACCGCATACTAAAATTTGGTGGAGAAAACTTCACCCTTTTATTGTAAACCAATAATTGATAGGTATTGAGATTATGAAATATCAACAAGTATTCGTATCATGGACCTATTTCGGTACCTACCTACCTAATAATTATGTAAGCAGATATCCAACCACAACCTTATCCTGTCTGCGCTACAATATTTCCAATTTATTAGATAATCAGACAGCATTTAGTATGCCTTTATTACTTAGTAAATGTCAGCTATTTCCTACATAGCTTTTGGACAAACATGATAACAAACACATGAAGTGAGTTCTTTGTCATTGGCAATAATATTGATCGATCGATCAATTTATGGATCAAAGTTAGGTTATCTAAGTAGTTCACTTTTGTTAACACCAGTTTTTGGGTTTGAAGTAGTTTAAACTTACATTCACCTTCGTCGCCACTTGTAAAATGCACTTATTTGATTAAAACACAGCTTCACAGGTTACAATCAGCACGTATTGTACAAGTGAGTTTAGCCACACCCATCCGCTCCCGCACACCGAGCAGTTTTGCCCGATCGCAAGATGGTGGAGTACCATGACGTGTACACTACACCCGGTATTGATCATAGACACTTCAAACTTGAAATTATATTTATTTAAACAATAATTTAATATTAAATAGTCTAATAGCTGTCAGACTTGCAATCACCCTGGTTGGCGTGACTGATGTGATTGATTTAGTGCCCGGTATTGATCATAGACACTTCAAACTTGAAATTATATTTATTTAAATAATAATTTAATTTTAAATAGTCTAATGGCTGTCAGACTTGCATTCACCCTGGTTGGCGTGACTGATGTGATTGATTTAGTGCCCGGTATTGATCATAGATACTTCAAACTTGAAACTATATTTATTTGTTTCTATCAAATTGCCAACTGTAACGTGTATACGAGTTGGTTGCAGGTAGTATGACATTGTATCAATATAAATACATGGTTCAATGATCGAACACTACAATATGTGTGGAAAACCCTCTTTATTGCCTGTAAATACATTGTTGTCTTTTTGTCGATTACATTCGGAGTTCTCTTCTTATTTCTTTATAGATGGACACATAAAACTTATCTTTACGGCATTTATCCCAGAGGGGGTGTCAAAGATGTTCCCGACTGTAAACTGTGAAATGCTAGTCTCAGTCCGCACTCGGTGCACCCGTGTTTTACCGACGATTATTATCCCCAACGTGATGGGTGGTGAACCCTATCGTCGCACTTCTGGCACAAATACACGCTTTTTAGGGCATGCAGGTATCCTCTTTAGCGCAGAACCCATCAAAAACCTGCAGCAGACACCATAAAGGAACGCAAATGAAGATGTCACGTGCTCAGGCGTAGTGATGACGTTCCAAAGGAAGCACTGACATGGCATCCTGAAGGCGGAAGACGAAAACTCGGTAGACCACGCGAGACCTGGCAGCGCACAGTGAAGAGAGAACTGGACCAGGCGGGTATGACATTGTCGGAGATCCCTAAGTTGGCCCAAGATCGTGAAGAATGGCGGCACTTCACAGCGGAGATTGGGAAGAAGTAAGTAAGGTATCCTCACGCTGTTTAATTTCTCCGTTCAGCAAGTGGTATTAGGAAAGAACAAAAATATCGATAAAGAGAATATAAGATACAAAAAAAAGATATAAGATACAAAGTCGATTATGAAGGCTTTAATTTTGGTTTAACGCAGTCAAAATTTAAATTCAAAGTTATATATATAGCTTCTGTTGTTAACACTAAAGAACAATTTTAGAATGAAAAAAAATTAGTTTTGACAGCACTAAAACTAAAATTAAAGCCTTTAGAAACAACTTTACTATGCAAATACGGGTAAATTCTGAAAAACTAATTGGTGCATGCCCGACCGGTGATCGAAACAGTTTCATAATTAGAGGCTGATTTGATGGAAATTAAAATTTTAGAAATAATGCTCATTATTTAATATGTTTAGAAGTGAATAAAGTTGTGTCCCATAACACTAAAAAAAAAGAAAGTTGTTGATCTTTTTATTTTTACATACTTTCAAATTAAGTAGTGATTTGATTCCCCGATTCGTCACTTAAGTATCGCTTAGCAGGCTTTTCTCAAGTCAGGAACTGGCCATCAGGTAATCTATATTGGAAACATGGAGTTGGGTCTGAAGAGACCCGATTTTGTAATTTATATTAAATATTTGCATGACATTGTATCATGATCACAATCATAATCACAGAAAAAATTAAGACGAATACGAATGATTCGTTTCGGTCCAAGTTTATATAATATGTTTACTATTTCTATTTTCTATAATTATATTTAGAATACCAAAAAATACGTTGATGTATATACAAATACATACTGGAGACTCGGTAAGAGCTCAGTATCAAGGTTCGATGACTTTTTGTGAAATTCGTAAATTATTCTTTTCGTGTTCCCTACAAACGCAAGCCAAACTCCGAGTCGATTACTACGGGAGGTCAAACATTTTATTTTGTAAGATTCACAAAAAGTGTTATTGATCCGTGATACTGATCACTTACCAAGCCTCCAGCACAAATTGGCTGTAGAAATAAATTTCTCCTTTTATAGCGTGACTTTTGTTTATAGGATCAAATTCATACTGGAGACTCAGTAAGTGGTCAGGACCAAGGTTCAACGACCCTCTCTGTGGAATACGCAAAGTAAAATTAAGACTTCCTATACTAATTGAGTCGAGGTTGTTCTTTAACAAGTATATAGAGGATAAAATGTATATTTTTCCTTTCTCGCAGACAGGGTCATTTAACCTTGGTCCTGACAACTTACTGGGTCACCAGTATGAATTTGGCTGTATAAACGAAAGTCACCTTATATATTTGCCCAAGTCAGACGTGTATTAAGACTGTAAGTAGGCATTACTCTTGTGCAAATATGTTATTTGGGTCTCGGGTGATAAGAATGCTTTTAAAGACGAAACGCGAGATCATGTCAAGTGGTTCTCAAGTTAAAACGGAACATACATACATACATACAGATATAAATTCTAAAAATGGTAGTTTTGGCTACAATACAAATTACACATTTCATTTAAAATTTAGCGAAAATATTCGGACACGACTTTTTTACTACTTTATTATTATATAGATAGATTAATACTGATTCGGTAAGTGGCCAGGACCAAAGTTCAATTACCCTGTTTGTGAAATACGAAAAATATTTTTTTGTTCTGTTATAGGTACTTTTCCAGAAAAACCTCGACTCAGTTAGTATAGAAAGTCTAAATTTTAAATTGAGTATCTCACAGAAAGCTTCACTAAACCTTGGTCTCGACCATTTACCGAGTCTCCAGTATGAATTTGGATTTATTAACAAAAGTGAGCCTATATATCTACATCTATATATAGGTATCTATGCTAAATACGTCACGTCGTCGCTCACCGTCCTAAAAACGATTTGAAAAAAAAACAATATTTTTCGCTAAAAAATGTTACATAGAGTCAACATCAGTAAAACGTGACTTAAAACGGCCCTCATTTAAGTATTTGACCCAAACTTTGGTGGGCTGACCGAAACACGGCTCTACTAAAACGAACGGTTTAGTCCGCCCGCAATTCATCTTGGGTTAGTATCTACGATGCCGTTGATGGCTCCATAAAATCTGAGCATCCATCTTGTTGAAGAGTTGAGGGTTACACTGTCATCCAGACGACGATCTGTGTCAATTGTATGAGGATGTTTAGGTTTACTTTGAGGTCAGTTTGTAACGTTGTTTGTTTATGTTTTATTTGAGGTAAAGATTTACTTTTCACTTATTTTACTCAGCCGAATTGGATCATGTTGGAGTTTTAAACACTGGACTCGAATGTGGGGGTACCACCATCTTACTAGCGAACGCCCTCGAAGTTATTGAATGCTCAAAAGTACACCAAAATTGTTAGAAGAAGATAAGTATATTTTTTTACATGTATGGATTTCGCTATAAATCATAATAATACTGGGTGTAAAAGCAAAAGCAAGAATCCTTTAAGGGTGTGTTAGTATGATCGGTGAAGATATTATTTTAAATACTGGGATTTCTAAATAAAGTACCAGTACCTCACAATAAGACGATTTTCTTTACTCAAAATACACTAATCGCGTGGACACCCTCACTGGTCGCTGGCCACTCGGATGAGGGGTGCGGGTTGCGGGGTGCAATTAGGTGTGTGGGGAGGCCGGTGAGCTGCGTAGCCACAGCTTAGAAAAATGATGGAATTTTTGGTGAAAATTTTAGGTATATTTTTTTTCTCGTAATGACATCAGAATCGTGTATACTTTCATACCCTAAAGGGATTCTTAACTTTGCATTTACACCCTGCATATAAATATCATGATTATTGCAACAAAATCACCCAAAGTCTGTAATTTTATTTCCATTTGCGTCATCTTCCCCATTAAAATAACTTAGAAAAGCTAAAAAATTCAAGCGGGGTGAGTCGCTCTCTATCTTAATGAAAGCGTTATTTTAATTGCATTCAAATTACGATTAATTAACTGGCTGTTAAAATGGCTGCACCATTAGAGAATATTGCGTGACATTTTAGCGGCTTTTAACGAGCCAAATGATAGCTTCATGTGTTTTGAATAATAAGTAAGTGTTGGAATGTCGTTTCAATAATTATTCTGTCTAGAGTAAATTGTAACAACTCTAGGATACAAGCTTGGGCTAAGTGGGGAGTGTAATTTTTGTGTGACCTATTAACACTATAAAGTTTAGATAACAAAACATATCGTCACGACATGAATCCCCAAGGATGTTGCTGGTGATCCCGAGTGTGAACTGTAAAATACACAGTCCACACCAGGTACACCCACGTTTCACCGATGATTATTACGTCCCAACGTGATGGACGGTGGGCACTATCGCAGGTTTCCTATCGATGTTTTCTTTCACCGTTCAACAAGTGGTAAGTATTAATGAGAGCACAAAATAATATGCACATAAATTCCGAAAAACCGGTTGGTGCATGCCCTTCCGGGGATCGAACCTGAGCCTCGAGATTGAGAAGCAAGCGTTCTAACGTCTGAGCTATCGCTGCTTTAAGATTATTGTATCGTATTGTGCGTATTGTGTATGATTATTTATTCACAAATTATGACTTTGATTACAATTATTTGAATAGAATGATAGAATTATACAATTAGTTTCTAGTTTAGACTTACTCGTAATATACGATCACTTTTAAAAGTAAAAGTTTGTTTGTGTGTATGTAGGAGGTAATCCTTGCAACTACTAAACCGATTTAAAAATTCTTTCAATGTTGTAATGGCGCGGCTCTTCACTTGGAAATAGGCTATAGGTAATTCCCTGGGGAAGGGCAGTTCCCTGGGGACATAGCCATTAATTACAATCACGCGGGTAATCTCTGGAACTACCGAGCCGATTAAGAAAATTATTTCAGTATTATGATGGTTAAACTCTTCACTTGGACATAGGCTTCAACTTGGTCCCTGGGGAAAGGCAGTTTCCTAGGCACATAGCCGTTTATTAAATACATAATATTTATTAAATATTTTTTTTTTGTAAAAGCAAAGATATATTATATACAGTTTGTGCGCTTTTCCACCCCATCGTTATCAATCGAATGGAAAAAATAAACATTTAACAAAAAAAAATGTTACCGGCTTCAAATGTTACAGCAGACATGTTCTTGCTCTCTGAAACATATGTTCTGTAGAAGTCGGCGCATAATATTGGTTTTTGTGTTCCTGTACCACAGGAAATGCGCCGACTTCTAGCTGAGATATGTTTCAGGAAGAAAGAAGTCAGCAAAAGTGTTATTTCGTTTACAATAGTCATTATTCTTTTTTACTCTATTAGTTTGGACGGACTACTGTTTTGAACTGAAAAAACAGCCTTCACTTTGCATTTTTAGGGACCCTATTGCTAAGCCTCCGCTGTCTGTTTGTCTGTCTGTCTGTCCGTCCGTCTGTCACGGAGTCTACAGCTTCAGCCGTAATAGGTAGAAAGTTGAAATTTTCACTAAATACGTGTTACTATAGTTTCTACCACGGAAAATAATAAAAATAAAAAAAAGCAACAGAAGCCCGAGGGCTCTCCATACAGTAAATCTTGAAAAAAAAGCTTATTTTTAACGTTATTTGTTTCAGCTCTATCTCAAAGATGGTAATAAATGCTGAATTATTTGTCAGGTGGTAACATTTTAGGGCCTTGTTTTTTGTCGCGTTAATGTTGCTGTAGCGCATCTATATTATTGACAGCTTTTGTCCGCGGCTCCGCCCACGTGTTATTCGGTTTAACGGCATGCTTTTTTTCCGGGATAAAAAGTAGCCTATGTGTTAAATTAGGGTATAAGCTATATCCATTCTCAATTTCATCTAAATCCGTTCAGCTGTTTCAGCGTGAAAGAGTAACAAACATGAAAGAGTAACAATCATACAGATCAATCACACACAAACTTCGCATTTATAATAGTAGTGTGATATGCATGTTCTTAGGGTTCCGTACCCGTATTGTGTAGCAGTATAGAACAGAACCCTTTGTGCGCGAGTCCGACTCGCACTTGGCCAAATTATTTTTCGATGCCGCGAATTTTTCTCTATCACGTTTTGCGTTATGCTATCGTCTTGGAAAGGCCTCCTTTGCAAGAAGTTTTTTTTTCAAATCAAATCAAATCAAAATCAAATCAAAATACTTATTTAGCAAAATAGATACATAAAGTATACTTTCTACAAGTCAAAGTTAATTTTAACAATAGATAAGGTCTTACAATAATAAGTGAAAATAATTCTAGGGTAGATCATGTATCGTTACCTGATCACATTCTAGCAGGAAAAAAAGTTTTTTGCTCAAATATTTTTTTTTCTTCCCAGTACAAAGTGGTTGAATCAGCTGAGTAAATTTCTATGAAAAGGTAAAAAAAAGTTCGCGCAAAAATTTTTGTTTTCGGTGGAGTGTGGTCTATTAGGGATACTCTATCATCTGTTAATTTTTTTTCACTTTGAATTGTAGGACCTTACATATCCTTAGAATATAAAAAATATATAATAATACGGGACATAAAATATACACCTACATAAAATAGAGGAATCTAGGAATAAAAATATTATATATACATAATGCAATGAACAATGTGTTGAAAAATGAACTAAATAAACCATAAATAAAAATAATGTCTAATCAACTTTATATTCATAACTGCTATATCAGGATCATCTCCTTTTATCCTCAGTTGGTTGTCAGCAAGGCGATCCTCTAGGACCAGCAATATTCAGTCTAGCAATCCATAAGATTATCACATCCATGCATTCAAATTTAAACATGTGGTACCTAGATGACGGTACCTTAGGAGGGGATTCTAAAACTGTACTGAATGATTTAAGAGACCTATCAGAAAAATTTCGTCTGATCGGGCTGGAACTAAATAGCTCCAAGTGCGAGATATTTATCACCGATACTGTCCCTGATACCCAAAAAACCTCAATTTATGATGATTTCAATTCCTTAGCTCCCAATATAAAGATTTTGGATAAATGCTCACTTCGCCTCCTAGGAGCGCCAATCTTGAAAGATTCCATGCCTCAGTTTTTAGACAATGAGAAATCAAAATTCTTTGACACTATTCCACATCTCACAAAAATAAATTCACACATGGCTTTCCAAATAATAAGATATTGTCTGTTCGTTCCCTGCTTCACTTTTGTTTTAAGAAGCAGCCCTATGTTTAAATTAAAAAACTTGCTATCCACAGTAGATTCACTAATTCAAGTAGCTTTAACTCGAGTACTGAACCTTCCCATTACCGATCGTTGTTGGCTTCAGGCTTCCCTTCCCATCAGATTTGGGGGGCTTGGAATAAGAAAAGTGTCCGATGTCGCGCTACCTGCCTTTTTGTCTTCTATTCACAGCACTGAGACCTTGTATAAGAAACTTATTCAGCCTTCTTTGGTTGATATTGAGGTCTCGTGCTGTGATGAAGCCAAACAGGCATGGTCTGTGGCCTGCCCGTGTGAGGACGTCCCCGATAACTTTTCATCGCAGCGGCAGTGGGATGAGCCTTGTTGCAAATTGCAACAAAAAAAACTGCTTGCCTCAAGTAGGAATATCACAGAGCGAGCTCGGCTTCTTGCTGTGGCAGAGCACGAGTCGGGTGCGAATAGGGGCTTCATTAACTGAACCTCATCACTGCCCTTGCGGGGCTAGCGTTTGTCGGGCCGGACTCCATGGACTTTCTTGTCAGCGCAGTGCCGGCCGCTTGTCTCGCCATGCAGCCCTCAATGACGTTATCCGAAGGGCCCTTGTCTCCGTCAGTGCTCCGGCTACTCTTGAACCACCCGGAGTAGTTCGCGATGACGGTAAGAGGCCTGACGGTATGACGTTAATACCGTGGAAGCATGGGAGGCCGCTCGTATGGGACGCAACCTGCGTGGACACGCTGGCGCCCTCTCATGTTTCCATGAGTAGTAGGGCTGCTGGTTCGGCGGCGGCCGCTGCTGAGCTCTCCAAGGGGCGTAAATATGCGGCAATAGGTTCAAGCTACATGTTTACACCTTTTGGGGTTGAGACAATGGGAACATGGGGTCCAGAGGCGCGACAATTTATCAAGGACCTCTCTGTCAAGCTGATAGATACCAGCGGCGACCGGCGGGCTGGCTCTTATCTGGGCCAGCGTATAAGTCTTGCCATACAGAGAGGTAACGCGGCCAGTATTTTGGGTACTCTCCCGCAGGGCAGTGATCTGGAGGCAATCTTTTTTTTTGTGATTGTTATGTGTGTACAGGTTTGCGTTTTTTTTTTTTAGGGTTATTTAGTTTCTGTTATTACATCTTCTGTTTTATTTATAGTTAGTTTATTTAAGTTTTTGCTATAAGTTGTTTAGTTTAGATATAAAATGTTATTTAAGTTAGAATTGGAGCACAGTTGAAATATTAAAGTTTACCTTATAAATAATATTACATTTCAAAATCTCATTTCTCGCTACCTTTGAAGACGAAAATATGTGACGCTACTTCCCAAATTACGGGCCTAGAATGACAATGGAACTAAGAAGAAAAAAATTACCCCGAGACTCCTGTTAAATTTATATTTTTTGTGAATTTTTATATTTTTGGCCATTTGGCCCTTACAACTTTACTGGAGAATAGGAGGAAACGCCGAGAACATTTACCTCCAGTAAAAGTTTAATCAATATTCATCCGAGAGCCCCTCAGCTCAAGACATTGATGGTTTTGCTTCAGGCAGGCAAGCAAATTAATGAAACAATTAGGGTTTCCGATTCTTGACAGTACCCTTATAACCGTAAAATGGCAGTTTAGTGAGTATCTATCACACCGGTGTGTCTCATATAGTGTTGCCAGATGGACAGGATTCGTCGGGATTGTCCCGACATTTCATATGATGTCCAGAGTCCCGACAATATACAAATTGTCCCGACAAATAACAAATAATACCAAATTGGTAGAGTCAGTGAACTCAAATGCCAAATACTCGTGGCAAAGTAGGAAATAAGTATGTTTTGGTTATCTCATAATATTTTAATCTATAATTTTCAACTGTATAATCTCATAATTTGACAAAAAAAAGTATTTTGTTGTAATAAGTTTAATATTCATAAAAATAAAAATAAATTATTCGTAATATTTATTTGTCCCGAGAATAACCCAAAACCACGACTTCTGAAAATTTTGCTCAGATATTTTGGTTTTCCCGTCTGGCAACCCTAGTCTCATAGATAAAAGAAAATTTGTACGATCATTAACACCGTATAGTAACGTGAATTTGACACGCACCTAGCCGAATGTTTAAAATTTCAGATAACCACATTTCAAGAAAAGAGTGAGACATTTTTTGTTTCAATCCTATCCAATTCTGAGTGAAAAATGTGGTACTACGGGCAAAAAGTTTGCAGATGAACTAAACACTAAAGCAAGGACGAGCAAAATTTGGAACCGGTTCTTCATTTTGAAGATGGGGCGAGATATTAATTTAAAAAGTATTAATTAAAATTTTTGTTCTGTTGTATCTACTCGTGTAAGTATCAAATTTTAGTTTTCTACATTTAAAAACCGACTGAGAAGTAAAAGTATCTCTTAAAAGTACTATCCTTTTCAGATGCTATGAAGATAGGACCTTGTTATACCTGATGTCTATGTGCGTTGGCACCGTTGACGGTAGTGCGTGAGATACATCAGGGTGACAAGGTCCTATCATAATAACGAAACGGATATTATTGGCCACCATCTTGATCCCTATCGCACACAGGCGTCAGGTATGACAAGGTCCTATCATAATATCGAAACGGATACTATTGGCCACCATCTTGATCCCTATCGCACACAGGCGTCAGGTATGACAAGGTCCTATCATAATATCGAAACGGATAGTATTGGCCACCATCTTGATCCCTATCGCACACAGGCGTCAGGTATGACAAGGTCCTATCATAATATCGAAACGGATAGTATTGGCCGCCATCTTGATCCCTATCGCACACAGGCGTCAGGTATGACAAGGTCCTATCATAATATCGAAACGGATAGTATTGGCCACCATCTTGATCCCTATCGCACACAGGCGTCAGGTATGACAAAGTCCTATCATAATATCGAAACGGATAGTATTGGCCGCCATCTTGATCTCTATCGCACACAGGCGTCAGGTATGACAAGGTCCTATCATAATATCGAAACGGATAGTATTGGCCACCATCTTGATCCCTATCGCACACAGGCGTCAGGTATGACAAGGTCCTATCATCATATCGAAACGGATAGTATTGGCCACCATCTTGATCCCTATCGCACACAGGCGTCAGGTATGACAGGGTCCTATCATAATATCGAAACGGATACTATTGGCCACCATCTTGATCCCTATCGCACACAGGCGTCAGGTATGACAAGGTCCTATCATAATATCGAAACAGATAGTATTGGCCACCATCTTGATCCCTATCGCACACAAGCGTCAGGTATGACAAGGTCCTATCATAATATCGAAACGGATACTATTGGCCACCATCTTGATCCTTATCGCACACAGGCGTCAGGTATGACAAGGTCTTATCATAATATCGAAACGGATACTATTGGCCACCATCTTGATCCCTATCGCACACAGGCGTCAGGTATGACAAGGTCCTATCATAATATCGAAACGGATACTATTGGCCACCATCTTGATCTCTATCGCACACAGGCGTCAGGTATGACAAGGTCCTATCATAATATCGAAACGGATACTATTGGCCACCATCTTGATCCCTATCGCACACAGGCGTCAGGTATGACAGGGTCCTATCATAATATCGAAACGGATACTATTGGCCACCATCTTGATCCCTATCGCACACAGGCGTCAGGTATGACAAGGTCCTATCATAATATCGAAACAGATAGTATTGGCCACCATCTTGATCCCTATCGCACACAGGCGTCAGGTATGACAAGGTCCTATCATAATATCGAAACGGATACTATTGGCCACCATCTTGATCCCTATCGCACACAGGCGTCAGGTATGACAGGGTCCTATCATAATATCGAAACGGATACTATTGGCCACCATCTTGATCCCTATCGCACACAGGCGTCAGGTATGACAAGGTCCTATCATAATATCGAAACGGATACTATTGGCCACCATCTTGATCCCTATCGCACACAGGCGTCAGGTATGACAAGGTCCTATCATAATATCGAAACAGATAGTATTGGCCACCATCTTGATCCCACCAGAATTTAAAAGTGGTGTTAGAGGCCGTGAGGGGAAAAAGGACCTATACTACCTCCATGACAAGTGGGATAGCTTCATACAAAAGTGAAATACAAGCATTTTTTCGTTGCGTAGACTCTCACCACTATAATTATTTCTGTGGGTTCGGTGAATAGTGGTTTAACTCGACATCCAAAAACCTATTAAGCAGGCGTTCGTACTTAGTCTCATGTATTCATGTAAAAACTATGTCTTACTACTACTTACCTGTACGGAAATAAATATATTTATAATAGTGTATAATGAAAACAGACATGTACCGAAGGTTTGGCTTCAATATTGTAAAGAAAACGTGTATGTCTTTTGCAGAATAAATATATTCATTCATGCATTAATGATATTGTTCCGTTGCTCCGTTTTTTTTCCCTAAAGAATGGTCAACTGGAGTTTTGATATCTTTAAAAGGGATTTTTCTCACTAGTTTCATGATCTGTTCCATGATGGAACTAGTGTGCATTTTTATACACGTTTGTTCCATGATTTTCCATTGGACTAAATCATGGAACAAACTTGTATAATATGTGCAAAACATGTTCTCACTACCTCCATTATGAGAAATGAGCAAAGCGCCTGCCTGTTTTTATACAGTAACAAAACATGATATCGTGCAGTGATTGGCTTTGCTATGAAGTATTTCAGGTGACTTTTATTTGGATGACTTGTGAGGCGGTCACTTGGCAAGTTTTCTCAACAATTTGTACGTGACTGCCCAACCAACGTCAAATAAACGTCAAACCGTATGCTGCGCGCCAACTCCAGACTACAGTGAATATTGATTACTTGGTCAAAGTGACAGATGTCAAAGTGACAGATGTCCCAAAAATTCAAATTTCAAAAAGATACACATTGAGTGCGGTTATGAGACCACAAAAACTACAATAAACACCAACGATTCGGTCAGGAGCCTCATCAAATGTCAAAAATCGTTGGGAAAAATGGGCTGTCAAACGTGTTGTGCGGCTAACTTCAGGCCACAACGAACAACAATGCTAAGTACCTACTATGGGGGCCGGTTGAATATGTTGTGGTTTATAGTCGGTCACGAAGTCCATACGGATTTGTTCGGTCTATTTCGTTTATTTTCGTGACCGTTATTACAACGATAGCTGAAGTAGATTATTCTGTTTAAAGTCATAACCGCACTCAATGTTTTCTAGGGTCTGAGCGGATACATATAGAACTTAATGACATCTACATGTCCCTTTGATTTTGTGTACTGAATATGAACGGTTTGCAAAAACTGATTCATTTTTTGTGCAAATGAATTTGTTTTTCGGCTCTCCTGTAAAGTTAGGTTTCTGGGTTAAATCGTTTTTCACCGGAGGCACAGATTTATTCTATTCTGTCACCCACGCCCATACTTTTCAACTCTAGATTGACTTTCAACGCATTACCTGCTTCAATAGTTCCGTACAGAAAGTCCACAAAAGCATTATGGTTTATCATCCGATATTTTTCTTCGCACAATGCGTGACATACCGGCGGCGACACCATGCAAACAAAGCCGCTATGATTAGAAGGAAATGTTCCAACCGGCGCGGCGCCCACGTACCTATATATCTGATATGTTCCTTCGTCTAACATTAATCTGACCTTTTTAAAAACTTGAAAGGTAAAGGAAACACATACATACGACATGTATCCCCGAGAGGGTGTCAAAGGTATTTCTTAGTCTAAACTGTCATGGAATAGTCAACACTTATACACCCACATTTCATCGATGATTTTGACGTCCTAAAGTGATAGGGAGTGGGCCTTATCGCTGTACATGGGGCACAAATACACGCTTTTATGGCATGCATTTACCTCATAGTGTTTTTCTTTATCTTTCAGCAAGCGATAAATATACAAATACTCTGCACTGCACATTGTGTGGTAGCCATATTATTAAATTTATAATTTTATGATTTCATCTAAAATACTATAAAAGTATGAAATAAAAAACGGGAAAACCCCGTCATCAATGCATTGATTTAATGTTACCGATAAATAAGGTGATATCGTATCAATGTCTGAACCAACTACATTAACGGACAAACCCCACAGATCTTCAGTCACAGTTTTAGGAGAAATATGTCGAAATTTAAACTGTATATTACAACGTGGCATGTGACTTTTCAATAAGTCTTCTGCTGTTTCTGGTGAGGAATTTAAATTTTCTGTTGTAATTACTGATATATTAGTGAAGAAATTTTCAAAAGCATTAGCTACTTCTTCACTTTTAGATACAATTGCTCATGTATTTTTGACTTTATTTCTCTATCCTGTACCCTAGCTTTGCTTTCAGCTTAGCCTTGTAATAACTAAAGAAATACATGATAAAATAAGCAAATTACAATAAATAATACAAATAATACAATTTTTTTGAACAAATCCAGTTTTAAAAAAAATATTTATACCATGTTATGTAGGCAAGTAAATGCTATTTTTGTGGCAAATTTCAAGTCTTTATCTTTAACGGTGCTAAAGTTGTGAGGCTGTGACATACGGACGGACGGACAACGGAGTCTCACCATAAAGGTTCCTTTTGTACCTTTTAAGAACTACGGAACCCTAAAAATTAGATTTGAAAACCCTCATACTGCAATAGATAGGGTTCTGAAAAGAAAAACATGTTATAATATAACTGAGGACCTTTTCAAGACGAAAACAAAAAGACCAAAACGTAATAGAGAAAAATTCGCTGCATCGAAAAAAACATGCTAAGTGAACATGTTCAACACTGTTCTAAACATAATATATTTTTATACTCATTATCTCAAACATAAAAACGCGTTTTTTTTAAACATTCTCTTTTGAATTTATTTTAATATTATTCACTAAAACTATTATTCACTAAAAAAAACAGCCATGTTGCACCGTAGACATATCTTCATTGGAAATATTTACTATTTGAAAATCAGTGCTGCAAACCTAAATGTTTTGCAGCAATATGCTGACAATAATGCCCTTTTCTTGCCACCAAATAATGTTAAATCATAGTTTTAATTTAATATTTTAATCTAAGTACCTACCTTTTTGTATCTGTTTGTAAAATTATTTCAGTTTTATGTTTCTGTTTTATAATTGTTTAAGATTTGTGTATTATCATCATGTGTGGTGGATTGCAATAAATTGCTTTTTCTTTCTTTCTTTATTAATATTTATTACCATAATTATTAATTTTCGTATTAAAGTGAAAAACTAAACCTTATAAACGTTAGATAGTAGAGCAGTAAAACTTTACACGTGTCACATATAACTAAAGTAAACTCTTGGTTAACGAGTTAGTTTAAAGTTAACTGGCTGCTGTTAGGTGACCTGTCTTTGAGCAGTTAAACTATTTCCTTTTAGATCCAGAAGTAAACTTGGGCACGCACTATGGTATTCCTTTTTACGGGATGGTCCAAAGCCGCTCTCAACGAACAACAGCCACGACAAAAGCCTTAAAATTTCGTTGTGTTACTTTTTTTTACACGTTCCATCAATTAAACACAATTTTTTCACAAAAAAAAGTTTTTCCTTTGAAATTGTGCTGTTTAAAAAATGTAAGAAAGTATTAAACAGATTTTTTTTTAAGTAATAGTACATTACTGCTAAGACCAGGAAATAAGCAATCCTGGACGAGTAAGTTAAAAGTCCGAGCCAGGATTACTATTTAATGCTCGAAGCAAGTATAGTGCTTTTCTCAAAAATTAAATGAGACATTTTCATGTTTTTCATGATAATGAGTTATATCAAATAAAATAAACTGAGTAGGAAATATTAAAAGTTACTTACTTGTTCATATTTAGTCGATTAATCATGTTTATTGTTATTGATTTCTTCAGCAAAGCATTAGTGGAGTACAATCTATATCAGAGCCCGCTTCTGAACCCATTTTGTAATTTATTTGCACAAAACAATTTAAACTAAAATATAAAGCAACATAAATTCCCGCTTTTACGCAACTTTTTTAATTATTGCAAGCTGGGCAAAGGTATTTACCGCCATGCAGCCTTCTTCATGGACAACGCCATCTAGAGGAACGCTAAGGACTAAGAAAAAAAACAACGAGAAAAACACTCATTGAGGTTAAATTATAATTATTCAATGGTTTTAAATATGTCTATAAAATCAATACAAATTATCTATTTTTGTTATTGTTATTGCAGTTATAAAACATAGCAAACATTTATACATTATAAAGATGAAATTGTAATTCATTTTATTTTTCTTTGTAAATTGGCCGCTTAAAACCTTATGATCGACATACTCCTTAGTTTCATAAAAATATAGACACGGATAGTTTTAAAAATAAAACATATGAATTGTACTCTGTGAACATATATGGTATGTAATGGATTTTCATACGAATTTCCTGGACAGTTATTCAGATTTCCTGGACACTTTTAAATAGCTCGCCAGGATGAAGTATTTTCTGGTAGGTCTAGTATGTAATGGTAATATTACAATGTATTTTTGAGAAAAAACATTTTTTCGCCGTTACGTATTGGAGAATGTACTACATATTTGGATTAAGGGAACAGTTTGCTTCGTTTAAATATTATTATGGCTGCAGGGAGATACTGATAAGAATATAAGGTGACTTTCGTTTGTGTAGCCAAATTCATACTGAAGATTCGGTAAGTGGTCCGGAATAAGTTGATTGACCTTTTCTGTGAAATACGCAAAATCAAATACATCCTATACTAATTGAGTCGAGGTTCTTGCACAAATATAAAGGCGCAAAAAACATTTTTCGTATTTCGCAAACAGGGTCATTGAATCTTTGCCCTGACCACTAACCAAATCTCCGGTATGAATTTGCCGAAAGTCAAAATACAAACCGTCGTCGTCACAAAAAAAAACGGTCAAATTACGTACCATTCAGATAAGCTGAAAATTACAAACATAGCAATATCTTCTAAATTTAAGTATTATTCCACATATGCAAATGGAAATCTATAATTTTCCGCGGACTTATTCGTTCACTTGCGTCAGAAAACCTTCACTCGTCCCGAATTTCAATATCTTAGCTCACGCAGGGAAGTGCCCTATAGGTTTCGATGATCAGTCAATGAGTGGGATGTTTAGTATGATTTTACGCTTTGTAAGGTCGTATCTTTTTTTTGCGTACAAACTTATTTTTTTTACAAAATAGGCTTACTATGATGGAATGCGTGCCAGGCTTCTGTGTACACTCAAGTTGGCTTATTATGGGTGCTTCAGTTTTTAGTTAGCAAAATTTCTTCCACCTTTTTTTGTACTTCCATGGTTTCAACATGATATCTTATGCTGTCTCAGAAAAAGGGTCTTGGACGTACAGACAGACAAATGTGATACTATTAGAGTTCCGTGATGAAACCCTACAAACGTAGTTTTCGAGTCAAAGCGAAACTAATGCATTTCTATGAATTTCATGACGTTCTAATAATAAATTTAAAAAACTGTCGAAATAAAAACCATAAATGTATGTAGAAAAGAGATATTTGCTTTTTGTGACATGCTTTGTATGTACAGTGGAGACCGCATCAAGTTAGGTACTTCGTACTTTGTACCTTTCTTAAATTCTTCTTTGTATGGGCTAATGTCGTACGGCAAGTGTATAGCTTGATGTGGTCTCCACTGTGCATTAATTGTACAAAGTTATTCAGCTTGTACAAAGTTACACAGCTTGACTGAATGTACACTAGTATTAGCACGTTAACGTTAATTGTAAAAAGCGAACTGCAAAAATTTTAAATTCATTTTGACAGCACATTGGCTAATCTAAGCCACAGACGTATAATAGTAATATTTATACGTCTGTCTGTGATCACAGCCGTCGACAATTTTAAGATTGTAAGATGGCAGTCATTCGTACTTTCAAAATGAGATAAATATAAAAATAATAGATTGCTCAAATTATATAGAATCGAGCATCAATCGGGTATTGTTATTAAAACATAATTTGCTTAGCAACGTTAACAAGATCCTAAAATGGTAACGAAACTTCGAAAAGAATAATTGGCCCAAGACCACAAAGAACATATTTTGAAAGTCGGTGGGTTCCGAAGCTTTCAGAAAGTCATATTCTTTAAGTTATACATTCAAATGAATACTGATGATTTGGTAGGTATTTGAAATCTATAATTTTATTAAAAACACGTTTGTTTAATTTAATTAAGTGAATAATTTTTGGAAATTGTTTTCAAATTTAAATTAGGTTTAATTTTTTTAAATTAATATTGTTATTTTATGTTACGAACGTAACATGGTCTACTTCAGCTTAATTAGCGCGTTCTTTTTAAATATTGTAACGTACAGACAAGACAGATCAAACCAAAAACTAACAGGATCGCTCTAGTCGCATTAAAACCCAAAGTTTGTATATTTTGAAACACTAACATACCATTTTAAAGTAATTATTTGTGTACTATACATAGCTAGTTAGATAAAAGATTTTAAGAAAGTTAATTTAAAGAGGTACACAAATCTAAAAGTCAAGGCCAATTCATGGTTCAAAATTGAAAACCCAGCAAGTTACGCATCGTGAGGGGCGGTGCATAACGCCGCCCGCCCTTATATAAAAGCAGGCTAGGGCGGGCGGCGGCAGACGAACACTTGTTGCCGAGACAGTTGCTACTAAGCCTTCGTTGCCTGTTGCTGTCAATCGCTGAATAACTTCCTACAAGACAGGTGAGTCATAAGTTTAAGGCTTTTTAGGAGTTTTAGTGGTGAAAATATATTCGTTGATGATTTGCGGAACTTCGGTTTTTTGGTGCGAAAAAAGTTCAACAAACTTTCTTTAGATGTAGCAAAAATTAACATTTCTTAATAAAACTTGTGCTAAATGAGTGAAATCGCCAAAGTGGTAAGTAAATCAACGTCACTTCCGTTTTAGGGAAATGAATCATGTTTATTTTTACTTTCATTTGAATTGCAGTTGTAAAAAAGTTCGAACACGAGAAAAAAGAACGAAGATATATATTTCTTAATTACAATGAAACCATGTTCATTGATTAGTATCTAACGACGCATAATTACTTACATATTACTTAGTTCATTAGTTAATTAACAAGTTGTGTATTTCTCCAACGTTTACAGAGTTGCAACACGAATGTGATGTACTGAGTGTAAAAAATAACTTACATTTACTGAAATTACAAATTCTAATGATCAGAAAAAAACACAAAAAAAGGAAAACTTCTTACTCTATTTAGGAGAAGAGTATTCATTCGAAAAACTTTTTCGGAGTATCATAATTTGGTAGTTATTTAGAATAAAATAATGTCTCCTGTGCATACTTTACTTGTAATTAATAAAATTATATTCTAGATAAAATATATACTTACTTACTTTTAGACAGAGTTATACATTTTAAAACACTTGGAATTACTTACATACATACTCACAACTGTTTCCCAGAGAGGTAGGCGTAGACTACAAATTTCCATCTGCTACGATCCTGACACACCTTCATCACCTCTTTCACATCCATCAATCTACTCATACAAGCTCTTCTATTCCGGGTACTTTTGACTTGCCCTACTTCAGTATGAGTATCTCGCCAATAGGAATTACTTTTCAGATTATATTGCAATAACTGCTGTCCCAAACATGATAAAGAACCTAAATTCAATCTTACTTTATGTCAACAAACCCTCAAATAAGCATTCATATCGACCCAAAGGACCCCGGACCTAAAATTTACCTTACAACAGAAAAAAATATTTCGAACGGTTTTTACCAACTATAGAACCATGTCGTAATAATAAATTAATAATTTCAATAGCTTAGGTTTGTTTACAGACAATGATATTATATATTATAATCAGGTGACAGGTTTATGCAATAAATAGTTTGACATTATTAGGGGAACGGAAACAACAGTTTTTACTTTTTATATTTTACCGAATTTTCAGCAAAGTATCATCTGCCATGGTCACACGATGACTGGTGATGGTCATATACAAAGTAAACACGGTGAGCGCCGTACTCCTAATAGATAAAGTGTATAGTGACCGTGTAAACCAAATTCAAATTGTTTATTTTGTAAAATAGGTATGTAATAGCGTTTTACAAGCCAACATTAACCATAAAAAAAACAACAAAGTAATAAACAAATACGGGTAATACATAAAAATAGTTAAATTTAATATTATAACATCTTAATTAAATTCTCTTAAACTGTTTCACTAATTTTATTTTAAAATTTACACTTTAATCCCGACCGGTTGTATAGATCTTTAATGGCTCGTCAGTCAATATGACGAGTCGTCATATTGACAGTTTAATTTCCCGAATTCCTGAAGCCCTTGAGAATTATGTATTAACCGAAACCGGTCGGGATTAAAGTGTAAATTGCAAAATAAAACCAGTGAATTAAATAAAGTGCCAACAATCGCATTATAAATTACATAATTATATAAATTAATATTAGGATACGATTTTAGTTTCCCCGACCATACTTATTAAACTGTACTGAGTTTAAATGGCGTAATAAATATCTTATAAAACCACATATCTTATTGTTTATACTTAGCAACTTTCCTAAAGAAATAAACCTGCGGAAATGAAAAGTATTGTCACATTTCCTTACTCATTTTGAAAACCAACTGTGAATTTTGTATGGGCAGGCCTATTTTATTTTTTATTTTCGCGACCATGAAAGATGTTTATTATGATTTAGATGATATGGTATTTACTACAAAAAGGTTTGCTTATACGACTAAGACGGACAGTACTTAGATGTTTTTCTTTTTAAACACAAAAATGAACTTTCAAGTAAAATCAATACAAAATGTTTCCTCCTCGGCTTGTTTGCAATCGATTTTGCATAGAATTAATAAGGTGGTTGGCACCCTGCTCGAGGCAGTCAATTTCAGTGGAATTTGAGCAGGTTTTTCTGCTGTTGTACTGTTGACACCCCATCGAAGTCTTTCAGGACTCTCCTCTGAAGGATATTTCATGCATGCTCGATGGCGTTCAAGCGACTAAGCTGGCTATGGTAAAACACGGATATTTTATGAATGTGGACGCGCACTGTCATGCATCAAGATGAAGATTGGCTGCATTATTAGTGAAAATGGACGCACATTGGGAGTCAGAACATGGTGCACGTAATTTTCAGCGTTCAAGTTACCATTTATAAAAACGAGCTCGGTTCTTCGATCTTCAGTTATGCCAGCCCAAACTATTACTCCCGGGATGTTGGATGGAGAGACTCACTGGACAAATTTAGACGTTCAGTGTATCCTGTTTTAAAGGATTTTAAATGCATTTAAAGGATCTCTTGTAATTCAAATTATACAAATGTGATACAGTTGCTTAAGTCTGTTACACATTCAACGCAGGCTGAGCCTCATGCCATGGATGGGTAAAAAGGTTTGTAGGTAAATGACGTGAAAAGGAAATACCATTTCACTCACAATACAATACCATACATACAACTCACCACGAAAGCCGTGAAACTATAGGGTTTACAAATTTGAAATACGACATGGGCACCTGCTAAGAAACGATTTCATGAAATTAAAATTATAAAGTTGTGATAAAGTTTTGTCAACGTAGGCGTGGTTGGGGGAAAACGGCTAATATAAAAAAAAAATCTTTTCGCGATTGTTTGCTTAGGGCAAAAAATTTGAAGATGTTTAAAGTTTAAAAGGATTTAAAACTAAAACTGCAAAACAACCAATTAAAAGACTGTTTTATATTTATTTAAAGGGTTGCAAGTATTCTAATCGCTTTTTAACATTTCTAAGCTATAAGACTTCTAGAAAGTGATTAAAAATAACTGTTATACCGCAACAAAGCTCCGAGATGATAATTACAATTGTAATAATTGTAACAAAGAACAAAAAGCTCTTTTAAAAGTTTTACAAGTTTACCACTTTGAGTTTTAAGTTTTATTCGTACCGTTTTGTTGTTCTTGAAAGTCATTATATACATGACAAAAACTGAAGCTATTTAAATTAATAATTCTGTATGTAACCAGGTATGTAAGGAAGCCATATGTTTTACCTGATTTTACTTAACGACTGTCACAAAATGCCTATCCGCGCAGATTTTTATTTTTATAGGTATACCTGCTTGTCCACAAATTTTGAAGGACAAATCCATTTTTTTATTTACCTGGTTATTTACTTTGTGGCTGTTGTTGGACATAGTCAGCGAAACTTGTTATTTTATAAACTGTGTTTATGTAACAAAATGGTTGGCAGAGTAGGATAATAACAAAGCTTAGAAGTTAGTCTTGAAAAATAAAAAAGTGAAGTACCATGAATTCATAATAAACCGCTTCAAAATATCTGTAATAATGATAACAGTATTTTCTTGTAGCGTGTCCTTTGCAACAACTCACTCTTGTTAAGTACAGGTAAGCCAAGTAAGTTTCAATAAGCTTTAAACTTAATTTAAACTCCATCACTGGACGGCGGCGCAAGGACGCCCGGATATCCCGTAACTCGAAAACTGATTCAAAATCAAATACCAACGCTGCATAAAGATTTAGGTTTACTATTTATTTAAACTGTTTCTGTGAAATGCTTGTCAAGGATGAAACTTTCGGGTGCATGCAATGATATTATTATTATACTTATACCTATACTGTACCTTAACTGTCCGTCCATCCGTCTGCGTACGTCCATAGGGGAACTACCTTAAATCCTTTAATTAGCTCATTCTACTGAAAGGAAACATTCCTTTATTTTTTAAAAGAAACAAAACTGCATTCATAGATCTTCTAAAATTCGCTTGTCTCACCCATGTCTGACGAAAAGTTTAAAAATGGAACGCATTTTTTTTTGCAACGCGAGGTAACATATTTGAAATTCGAACGATAACTACCATCATTTTTAAAATCGATAAAAGTACTCGTTCGAATTTCAAATTTTGTTTTGTTTTGCTTTCATTCCGTGCTGTCATTGTGTAATAATGGCGTATCAATAATCGTTAATAAAGAACTTGTCATAAATATTGAATTTCATGGGTATCTCGTATAACAGATGAGTGTCAGACCAAAATATTACAAAGGTAAAACTCGTTTAAATAATAATTTTTGAAAAGCAAAAGCGGCCATGCGAGCAGAGACAAGACTCCATTTATGTTGTTTTACAAAAAAAGCGATTCAGCTCTTATATTTTAAATCCGATCTAAACTTCGATCGATTGAAAGATTTAAACAAAACTAACACCGCAGAGTGGTTAGGTGGTAGAGCTAATGCCGGGCTCGACTGTGGAGGTACCACCATCTTACTCGGAAATCCTCCCGAAGTAATTCGGGGGAGAGTAAGAGGACAGCTCTCAGGCAAAAAAACCAGGCGGCCCACCATTGCCTAGGACCGATGGATGGCGGTATATCCTTCCCCAATTGCCGGGCCTTATATAAATCAGACTGGTGACGGGCAGCGGCATCACTTGTGCAAGGGTTTCGGCACCGCGCTCACCAACCCGCCTGCCCATCGTGTGTGAGTATGGGCATTTCTTCCAGGAGGACCGCCAAGCTTGGCGAAATCCTGGAAAGGCCTATGTCCAGCAGTGGACGAAACAGGCTGTTGGATGGATGTTGGATGGAACACCGCAGATACTTACCAAGAAAACTATCTTTGTAACATATTTTTTATAGTTAATGTTCATAAGAATAACCAAAATTTTACGTGCGCTGCAGTTGATTAGAGCAAGATAGACAATTAAAAAATAAAAGTGTTTGAGCAGGACTGGATTTTAGCATTTTGGAGCCCCTTAAAGTATAAGAAATGTTTTATTTTTGTTCGCTCACATACCAGGAAATACAGTTTCGTTTTCAATAATAATTATATTCCTAATTTAAATTGTTTTGCTTGTGTTATCTGAACAAGTTGCCCTCTGTCGACTATATAGAAATCAAAACTTTGACGGTTTAATTGTACTCGTACTTGAACATAAAACAACAAGTAGTATTTTAACAAGATCTGGTCAGGTAATATCTTATCTCAAAAACACATTGTAATATTACCATTACATACTGTAATGACCTATCAGAAAATAATTCATCCTGGCGAGCTATTTAAAAGTGTCCAGGAAATCTGAATAACTGTCCAGGAAATTCGTATGAAAATCCATTACATACAATATGTTCACAGAGTACATTTCATGTGTTTTCTTTTTAAAACTATCCGTGTCTATGTTTTTAAGAGACTAAGGAGTTTGGCGATCATAAGGTTTTAAGCGAACAATTTTACAAAGAACAATAAAATGAATTACAATTTCATGTGTAGATTGTAGAAATGTTGGCTATATTTTATAATTGCAATAATAATAACAACAATTTATAGTTTATATTGATTTTATAAGTATATTTAAGACCATTGAATACTTAAACTTTAACCTCAATGGGCGGTTTTTTCGTTGTTTTTTTTTTTCTTAGTTATTAGCATTCCTAAAGATGGCGTTGTCCATGAAGAATGCATTTTAGTTGAAAGTGTTTTGTGCAAATACATTACAAAATGACTTTAGAAGAGGGCTCTGACATAGTACTCCACTAATGCTTTGCTGAAGAAATCAGTACCAATAAATATGAATAATTGCCCAAATATGAGCAAGTAACTTTTAATATTACCTAGTAAGTTTATTTTATTTGATATAACTCATTATTATGAAAGACATGAAAATGTCTCATTTTATTTTTGAGAAAAGCACTATACCTGCTTCGACTATTAATTAGCAATCCTGGTCTCGTATATAAAAGTCCTCGACCAATGGGCTCGGACTTTTAACTTACTCATCCAGGATTGCTTACTTCCTGGTCTTAGCAGTAATATTACTTGTACTAAAATGTGAAACCGTTAAAATCGTCGTTGCAAAGAGAGTGTTACGAGTACTTTTCTAGTGATATTCAGATCTCTGACCAACCCGGGAATATATTTATTTATATTCAAGAAAAACTTAAATCACAGAGTAAAACTAAAATATAAAACAGACTAAACATACTACGGCCAATTACAAGTTTTCACTACTAGTTACATAATACTACACTTACGTAAAATAAAAGTAATAATAATTTATTGACGCTATGAAATTTAGATTCACACATAATCAACATTAAAACAAGTTATTTTTGAACTGAGAAAAAGGATATCAATAAATTCTCAAACACTATCCATCCATCCATCCATGTCCACCGCTGGACATAGGCCTTTCCAGCAGGATTTCACCACTCTTGGAAGAAATGCCCATACTCACACACGCTGGGCAGGTGGGTTGGTGAGCGCGGTGCCGAAACCCTTGCACCAGTGACGTCGCTGCTGGTCACCAGTCTGTTTTATATAAGGTCCGGCAATTGGGGATAGTTATACCGCCATCCATCGGTCCCAGGCGATGGTGGGCCGCTTGGTTTTGCCTGATAGTTGTTCTCTTACTCTCCCCCGAATAACTCGATTTTCTCAAACACACCACAAAATATATAGGATACAAAAGTACATGTAAGAAAATAATATATCAAATATTAAAAAACTTAGAGCTAAATACCATTCTTGCTCTAGCCACAGAGAGGAAGAAAATGTCGAGATCGTGTTATGTGTTTACACAATTTTGTACCCGCCATAAGTAACTATTTTGTCTGTAATTTGTACCAACAATAGGAAGAGAAAAAAGAAAATACACAAGCATGTCTTGCCGATATGTTTTTGTAAATGTGGAAGTTTGAAGCAATATTATGTAGAGACGATCAAGGGATCACGCGTTCATAATAAACCATTTTCTAACCCACGGATTATGTAAAAACATCCACTCTGTACATAATGTATGATAAGTCGAAGAGACAGCCCCTATCTAGAAAAGGGTTTGATACTGTGGGACTGCGACGCACTTTTCTAACTCGGACTGGTACAGAATAGTGATATGCGTGAGGCTTAGGGCCCAAGCATACAATCAATAAACACCTTAGCAAAGTGGACGGCAAAAAGTGGGTGTGCAAGTATTTAATTAAGTTCTTACTTTGACCATCCCGGGTAGGTTCTCGCGGATGTATGACTTAATGTCTTCATGTTAGGTATATCAAGTCATATATACATTCTATTATATTTTTATTTCCTGTAACGAGTTACGAACCTAATAAATCCTCCAAAAACGTAATAAAAATTATACTTAAATAGAAACAATCCCGCTTGCCGGGTCCCGGTGCACAGTGGGCTGACATCGAATTTTCGTGGAATTAGTGATGAATAGAAAACGGCTTTACTTTTCAGATTGTTGATCGATATTAGCGTATTCTACTAATAACGACGCCGACGATGATTTATTTCTCATGATTTTTATTTCTAGTACTAATATCTTAGCCAATAAACAACTTTGTTAATTTTTTTGTATGGAGAAAAATACATTTGATCACGATGATTTTACTGAGCGATTTTGAACTTCGGTATATAGTCAGAAAGTCTATATTAGATCGCTCGCTTCGCACGCTGCCGGCACGCAAAATCAGTGAATTTTACGAAAAAGTATTTGATGTAGGAGTTTTTGATACTTTTGTATAAAGTGACCAAATGTATTTTTCTCCATACAAAAAAATAAACAAAGTAGATTTTTGGCCAAAATATAAGTATTAGAAAGAAAAATCACAAGAATTAAGCCATCGCCGTAATAAGTAGAATACTCTAATATCAGGAAACAATCTGAAACGAAAAGTTGTTTTTATTCATCACAAATTCCACGAAAATTCAATTTCAGCTCACTGTGCGCTGTGGGTTTTGGTGTGTAGACAAGAGACAACTTGTATTTTTTTCGTAAATATATATTTTTTAACATATTCTATTGTTTTTTTAAGATAAATTTTGACGTATAGAATGTGTACTTTATGTAGATACATAATATATTTTACAAAATAAATTATTTGAATTTGAACTTGAATCAACACCTAAATCAATAGTACATAATTCGTTAGCCCCGAAAGTAGAGTTCATTTAGCTAATTTCTGTATACAAAAAGATAAGGTCAATACTTACTGATAATAATTAAGGCTAGAAAGGCCTTCTCTAAATAATTATGAGTCATGGTTTTTGCTTACTTTCCAAATTACAGAGTGTCTGGAGAAGATTATTTTTAATTACAGTGCGACCGTGACGTCATTACAAAAAAGTGAGATGGAAAGAGATATTTCGTACACTTGACGCAGGGTTTTGTTTCAATAATTTTGATACGCGATGGTATGTCATATAACACTTTTGGATTCGGCTTTTAAAAATAGAAAATGTTAAGTAACTGTTTACATACACTTTATGTCAACACGATTGTAGGTCAACGGTAAGAACACTATAGGTTTGTTTGATTTTATCATATTTACTCAATTAATCAATCAGTCAGTCAGCGATACTTCTAGTATGAAAATACGCTTTAATTGGATGTTTCTTTATACCAATTTTGTACAGCAGTTATGAAGAGGCTAGTATTCAACATTAATTTCAATGTAATACCTCAAGCTGTTTGTGAGAAAAAGGACCTTGGCACATGGACAGACAGATGGACGGACAACTAAGTGATTTTTTCCATTTTGTGGCACGGAACACTAAAAATGGGCAGAGCCATTGAGCTTTTTGGCATACTTACTGCGTACAAAATTACTCTGGGGCCCTGATATCAACATTTTTTGTATATTTTACAAATCACGTGAGGGAAAAATGACACGTATTTTTAAGTAAATTATATTTTACGTTGACAGAGCGTTGTGCTTTGTAAGCTTACAACACACTAAAAAGGACGGAATTGCGAAATCAAGCTTTTTAAATAAAAAATAATTATGACAATCGTTGTAGGTTTAATAACGATTACCTACTATCGAAGAAAGTCCGCAGGGCCACTTATTACCCACCTTGCAATAGTATTAAGTGGGTCATAATGCGAATGTATTGAGGCGTATAGTAGGTACGCCACCGTTTTAGTACAAAACTTGATAATACGTTTCTCTGTTTTTTTTCGTTATAGACTAAAGTTTGAGACCTCTATAGTTTAATACAGGCATTTACAAACACAATGAAGAAATTTAAATGTTAAATGTTGCCATAGGTTCAATTAAAGCGATGAGAGCCAGAGCATCCTATTGATTTCATTGATTGTGTCTAGAAAAGATAGGCCACTCTGGCTCTGATCGCCTCAATTTAAGGGGTAACCTTTTACCTCGGTGCAAAATGCACATCATAATATTGTTTTCTTTACTTTTGAATAAAAAGTATGCAATAAATGTGTTTTAAAGCAATTCGCGCAAACTGATTGTTAATAGTTAGATGATCACATGAAAATTATTCAATTTTATGCATTACATTTTAGCTACATTACATTACAACTATAAACACGGTTTTAAGTTTGTTAATGTAATGCAAACAAAATGTAATACTTTAAGGTACGAATTATTTTTGTCAACTTTATTATTAATAAACTATTCCGCAAGTTGCTTTAAAACATATTTATTGCATACTTTTTATTGAAAAATAAGGAAAACAACATTATGATGTGTATTTTGTACCGAGGTAAAAAGTTACCCCCTTAAGGCAAGAAAACAACTTTGTATGTAAACCTGTCCAGCTTGACATCTTAAAAACAAAATCAATATTCAAAATTGTGTCAAAATGGTGGCTTTTAAAACATCAGTACTAGAACATAGAGGTCTTATACTTTGTTCTATAACAAAAAACAACTGAGAAAAGGATTATCAAGTTTTGAACTAAGACGGTGGCGTGCCTATGCGCCTTCAGATAAGTATGTAAAGCACAGTAAAGATAAATTCTTTTACCGTCACCGTTTTTTTATAGTTTTTTTTTTTCATATAGTTGTACTTACATTTTATTAAATAAGTATTGTATATACAAAGTAGATAACTGTTAAAATGTCTACTTACATCTTTAAATAAAAAAATACCCAGGTCAAAAACAGGACTAAAACACAACTATGGAGGAAACTTACCAGACCCACTTTTCACCCGAACTGAACCCACATATTTTTCATAGAAATAATCACAGTTGCCTCACTAAAGTTGTAAAATGTATGCTCTCAGGACCGATCATTTCACTAAATGATAACTTCACTTACTCTGACTTCACTTTATCATAAAGTCCTCAAGTGAAAATGCCATCTTATCAGGCCCTTTGAAGATAAGCTATGCCACACAAAAGGTCTCTATCAAGGGATTCCAGCATTTGTCGAACTACCCTCGAAAATACTCATCTACCTTAGAATGTTCTTGGATAAATATAGAGCTTAATTAATCTTAGAGAAAATACGTGGCATTGAGTGTTTTGATGTATATGGAAAAGTCGAAAAGTTGTTTGTTTTTACGCAATCAAATCTAATCTTCATTGGAGCGTGTTAAAGTACATACTCTTGTGCCAATATCAGAAGAAATACGACCTCTTTGATTTAAATTTATACGAGTTCATAACGAGGCGTTAAAGTTCCCGGTCTAGCATAGAAATAGCATTGCCATCAACTTTTATATTGCTATTTTCTGACAATCTTTTGAGCTAGTACTATTATATCAAACTTAAAATTAATCTTTTTATAAAAAGCATTTGCAAATTGACTTTTTTTATATTGTTTCTAATTAACTAGTGACCAATATTAACAATAACAATACATAGTAACAAACATTTGATGATTTTTTAGGGAAAATGTTAGTTATTCGTAAAAATTATCCAATAATCGGTTTTGAACGTACAAATAGACTGCCATCTTATAATCCTAGAATTGTCGACGGCTGTGACTGGTTAATGTGTTGTCAAATTGTCCCATCAACTTTTTCGTCCGTTTTGTGTTATAAACGCTTACTTAATATTATAATAAATAAATAATAAGAAATAAATTCTTTATTGACACGAAAATGAACACAGGTTGAACAACACAAAACAAAAATACAGTGATGATCAGCTAAACTGTTATACAAAAATGAGTAGTTGCTCTGACACCTAAGGTAAGAGAGTGAGAGAGATAGTAATTTACATGCAGTTTAGCTGTGTAATTTTGTACAAGCTAAGTAACTTTGCAAAAATTCATGTAAAAAACATGTCACAAAATAGCAAATATCTCGTTTCTCCATACTTTTAGACATTATGGTTTTGAAACAGCTTTTATATTGGCAAAATCTTGGCATTTAACTTGATTTAATAAATTGAACATCACGGAATTTATGGATAATGTTATTACGCTGGGTCAAGTTATGGCATTAGACTTGCCCTTCATCTTTGTGTAGTCAATTCACAAAAAGTATTAAGAAATACTGACTGGTAAAGAACACATGTTGTTCGGTAAATCGACAGTCAAAAATTTGCAACCTTGGTATAAGAAAAAAGAAACTAATTGTATTTATGTTTAGCATAGTTGAAAGAATATAACTCGTTTTTAGGACTCTCGCTTGTTTGCGCGTTCCAAACTAACGCTCGAGCAAATAACAATCCCTTTTCGCTCTATAATATGTATAATTTATAACTTAGTGTTGTTGTATAATTGTTATTTAGCATCCACGTCCACATACTTTATCTTCAAACAATTCTTCAGCTTTTAAGTTGTAACATAAGATAATAAAAAAAAAACTTTCCTCGTGTTTTTTTTTCTGTATAGAATATCAAACAAAAGCTGCTCATCTGTTTTTCATAACTGGTACAATTTGACGTACACGTGTAATGGAACGTACTGGCATATAATTTAGTTACAACTACGGTGTCGGTCTCATGTGCAGACAGACTGCGTGAGAATGACGTTCGAGGGATAGCGGTCGGCGTAACGGTTTGCCACAAACATTGGTTTGAAGCGATATCATAAGCGAACTTATATCCGATAACGGGGACACGATTGTAAAGCTTAAAACTTCTTTCTCGTATTGATCAACTTATTACCTTTGTTGAAAAAATAATTATAAACTTAATCACTTCCTTAACTGCCAGCTAAGAGAAATTTTTGAAACTTTCGCCTCCATACATAAGAATTTTTATACATATTGTTAGGTTTGCGGAAAAAAGTAATAACATTTTAGCGTTGGTGTCTGTCCGCGGCATAACTTAAACATGATAGCACCGATTCAGCTAAAATTTCAATGACAAAGCTTCAATGCAAGAAAACTCATGTGATGTACTAAATAAAGCGCTTTTTTAAGCAGAAAGAAAAGGTATTTTTTAAATGACCTATTTTGTTGACGATTCCCGAACTGTACAATTTTAATCAACTTTCACCAGGCAGGACCTCAGGTAAATACATACCTGCATCGCAGTATCAAGCTGTGGAGGTTTGAGCGTCGTTTACGCAGAAAGACTGATGCATATGCGAGTGTTGTAAGTCAAGATTTAAGTGAGCGGTATCGTGACAAAATTCCGCTCCGCTCATGCAAAGCGTTACTCGGGTCCGTGGCTGTGATAGTATCAAGCCTGTGCAACACGTCAGTGAAAACGTGCAGTTTCTAGTGGAAGCCTGGATGCAATAGTTATCCTCAAAATTAATTGCAGTGTGCCTGTTCCATATAATTGCTCTCCATTATTAATTTACTTATTATTTGTTATCAGGCCCCTTTTTTAACACATTAACGTAAGACGAAAAAAATACACAATCCATCCACTCGTATCCTTTACATATAGGGTGAAATTAAATCAACCGACCAAATTCATACTGGAGACTTGGTTAGTGATCAAGAACTAGGTTCAGTAATCCTTTTGACCAATTTCGAAAAATATTTGTTTTTGATCCTTTACTGGTTAGACTAGTTTGAGTACAATTCCTAGTGCAGGCACAAAGGGACAAAAAATTTTTTTTTTCGAATTTCACCTGGACGGTCATTAAACCTTGTTCTTGATGACTAACCGAGTGTCCAGTATGAATTTGGTCGGTTGATTTAATTTCACCTAGTATATCTCGTACAATTGACCATGGTTAATTTACACAAAAGTATTTTCTATATTTACATTTTGAAGCATTTTTTAAAATATTATTGTTAGACTATGATAATTTTTTCATTTATTTCGCCATTATGACGTCAATTGAACGATTGGTGATTCAAAAACCGTTTTGAGCTTAACTCTCTTAATTCTCAACAATAAATTAAAGTCTGGTTACAGATTAAAGCATATTTTTGACTGCATAAATAAATATCACCTTGTACATTAGTATCGAAGAAAACTCTGCAGGTTAAGTGCTAACTGCGGGTCAGTGGTATTATTTTTGATGGTAAACATGAAAATTTAAAACAATACGACTTCAATGTTCCTTAAAATTAATACTTTTAATATGATAAAATGTCAAGTTTTTAAACTGTATTCGCCGCACCGTAAACAGCCATGTTGACTGTCTTTCGGATAATTAGATTCTTTTACTTTTTAACTGTATTAGTCCTATTTAGAAGTTGCAATCTCTGAAAGTTATTAAAAATGTAAATAAATGTGACATGCTAATTATTCTCGGAGACATCTTGTTTTTCTTTTGTTTTGCGGTGATATTATTTAGCAAAGAGCCGTAACTGTTAAGATTACACAATTACGTAACTTGAAAGTTAAGAGAATTGGGTTTAAGTTTTCTTTATATCATTACGGTAGAGAAATGAAGAAGAAAAGTAAATCTGGATATTTCAAACTCTGATCCACGCTTCGAACCCGGACCTCTCGCTTACCGAGTGACTGCTCTACTAACTGAAGTATCCACGTGAGTTTGTTTTATATTTTGGACAAAACTAACCTTACATTTTGCTACGACTCGGCTACTATCTATAAAGACTTGTTTGGACACATAAATGTGTTATATGCAATAAATTTTTTCTAGGTGGTAGAGCTAATGCCGGGCTCAACTGTGGAGGTACCACCATCTTACTCGGAAACCCTCCCGAAGTTATTCGGGGGAGAGTAAGAGGACAGCTCTCAGGCAAAAAAAACCAGGCGGCCCACCATTGCCTGGGACCGATGGATGGTGGTATATCCATCCGCAATTGCCGGGCCTTAAATAAATTAGACTGGTGACGGGCAGCGGCGTCACTGGTGCAAGGGTTTCGGCACTGCGCTCACCAACCCGCCTGCCCAGCGTGTGTGAGTATGGGCATTTCTTCCAGGAAGACCGCCAAGAGTGGCGAAATCCTGGAAAGGCCTATGTCCAGCAGTGGACGAAACAGGCTGATGGATGGATGCAATAAACAATCCCCAACAGTATACGTAATTTAAGACCTGTGTCATAACTGAAATCAATTTCATTCAATCACAGAAAGGGATCAAAAACACCACATTTCAGAGCCCTTCTCGTATATTTGACGTGTTCAGTAATGAAAGGTACAAATCATATACCAACGGCCTATACCCGTTTACGTGGTATCAACGTGTTTTCATATTTTCGATTTTCGCTATGATTTTGATACATACACATTTGATTATGTGGCATAAAAATTGGACCAGTTGGCAAAAAGTTGCCTCCTTTTTAGAAATGAACAGATATTTAAAACAACTTAAGCTAGAGCTAGATTACAAGTGTACAGAAAAAAATATAATATCTGTGTCTTAGCCCCATAAAATTTATAATAATCTAGAATTAAGTTTTAGTTATTTATTTCTGGTGAAAGCATGTTAGTTTACAAAATTACGAGTATCTTCTGGTAATCTTATACCACGGCCCCCGCTGCACATGTTTGCCTTAGTGTGGGGAGTGGTATATGTTTATATTGTAAAAATTCGTATGTTAAATAAACATATTTTCATTTTCATTTCAACCTTTAGTTTAAAACGTCAAAAGCTTTGTCAATTATTTTTTTTCGAAATCGCACTACGAGTCTTTCCGCATGGAGTCATTCATAGAGATTGTTGCGAGCGTGACATATCCTCTTAATTTTCCATTTGATATTCAAGCAGTACTCTCTAGAACATTTTTGGACTATTTTCGATTAAATTGCCCAGTTATGAATGAAAAGAAATATTTATATATCCATCATATACACTTCTAACACGTTTCTATTTATTTTTCAAATAAAATGAATATTTTAGGCCTGTTTAATAAAACAAAACATGTAAAAAACGTATAAGAATTAAAGGTTCATTCAATTTAATGCATACTCATGCAGAGAAAGATGTACGTTACGAATGAAAATTAGAAATAAATAAAACACTAATAAGTAATATAAATAGCTAGGTACATGCTAATACAAGGACGAAAAGTTATTAACCTCTAAAAATAACCACAAGCAGGAATTTACCATCCAAGTCAAAACAGGTTTGAGGCTGTGTGGTCAAAGATTTAATTTAAATATTAAATGAGGCTCTCGCGTAACACAACCGTAAAAGAATGCAATGTAATTTTACTCTTGAAAGTTTTTCTACAGAAAAGTTTCAGAGTCCGTGCTATTGTTGGGATGTCGTGATATTCTGACAGATACCAAGAAATATTCTTAAACTTAATGTCTTATTTTATTAAACAGATACTTACAAAAATATCTATCATTTTACCAGATTGATATTGGTGTTTTGCTATTTTTAGGGTTTCGTACCCGAAGGGTGCTTAACGGGGTCGCATTACTAAGACTCCTCTGTCTGTCCCTCCGTCCGTCCGTCCGTCACAAACGTATACAGCTTCAAACCTAATACCTACGGCTACCAGCCGAAAAAAATGTTCACAGAATACGTTTTACTGTGACCTCTATCACGGAAATTAAACTACAATGAAACCCAAGTATGAGTAGAGTATGAGATGAGGCTTCAGGGTAATTTTTTTGTACTTTTTTTCGTATTCGCAAACAGTGTCATTGAACCTTGGTTCTTACCACTTACCCACACTTACACTTCCCCAGTATGAATTTGGCTATATAAATTAAAGTTACCTTATATATATTTTAATATTTTAACGGTTGTTCAGTGGAGCCGTTTGATTTAGTTATATCCATACCCGGTAATAGTTGTGTGTAAAAAAAAACAATCTTTCTTATCATGCGAGCTGCTGAAGAGCTTTTCGACTTTAAATAATACCGTAGTCTAAAGGATATTCACCTGGGCTTTGATTAAGTTTTATGCAAGCGTGTCAAGCTTCTTGTCAAGATTTTCATACCAAAACACACATTGTACGGAAATGTAATGAGCATCTTCAATCTTCAATGAACTCATGTGTATCGTAAAATGTGTCGGGCGCAAATTGATAAATTATTTTACAACGTCTCATTTTCACGATTAATTAATTTTGGGATAAGTTTTGGGGGTAATGTCTCTTTCTTAGTAACTTGCCTATCAGAACGTATTTTTTCATTACGGAAACCATAGACTAAATAATGCAAAAACAGATGAACGACAGAAAATGGTGGTCCTTAGTTTCAATTCAGACGAAAATATAGCTGGTCTTTTATCACGTTTATAGCTAACACGTACCGCCAATGTGCCAGCAACCTTATTTTAATCTGCAGTGTAGCCTCAGAGTCCTCCGGGAGCAAAACTAATATTTGTTACAATCTCGAGCTGTTTTCATCTTAAACTGCCGTTTCTTTTTCTTACTGGCCACTCAGAAATATCTTAGTCTCATTCATTGCGGGATTATATACAACCTTAAACTCTGGATGTTGATTATGTATACTGTATTCATAGATTTAGTATATTATTATAGTATATGTATGACTGTATATGGCAGGCTCTGTAGCCGAGTGGCAGAGCGCTCACCTGCTAGCCCAGAGGTCGTTGCTTCGGAAGGTACGTTAAGCTGTCGGTCCGTTTGTGCAAAAAGTACGGCGATAGGCCTCACCACCCATCACGTTTGGTACGTCATAATCTTTAGTTAAAAGTGGGTGTGCATTGTGTGGACTGTGACTTGCGTTTCGCAGTTCACACTTAAGTAAACCTCTGACACACTCTCGGGGACTCATGTCATGATGATATTGGTATAAAATGTATTTATTTATAGTGCTTAGCCCGCTCTTATTCAACCTCTGCCCTTAGACCTTCTTAGTGTTTACAACAGAAGGTATAATCTAGAAAAAAATAAGTTTTGGCAGCACTAAAACTAAAATTAAAGCCTTTAGAATCGACTTTAATAATAACTAATTTCATTTAAAATTTCGCAAAAATATTTAATGTACGGACACTTCTTTACTTTTGACGTGTAACCTAAAATTATGAGTAAAAATTTCTTATGTCTTATTAGTACGAGCCTTTGGCCGCAGTTTCGCCTGCGTTTTGCAATCTTTGCCTCGTTTTCGGCTTGGGCGTTTTTTTATGAACAGCCCTTATATATAGTTATGTGTTGACCAGGGTATGATAATGAGAAAAATAAATTTTATTTGTTTTTCCAATAACTCATATCATTTAAAAGCAAAAACATTCGATGTAAGGACACGTTTATTATTAGTATAGATATAGATAGATACATGGAACTACAATATATAATGGTGACGACGAATAACAATGTCATCCATCAGCCTGTTTCGTCCACTGCTGGACATAGGCCTTTCCAGGATTTCGCCACTCTTGGCGGTCCTCCTGGAAGAAATGCCCATACTCACACACGTTGGGCAGGCGGATTGGTGAGCCAAGTGTCAACTGAAAGAAAATACATTAGTTGTGTCATAAAAAAAATTAAAATAGATCTTCCTGTAAAGAAAATAAATGTTCAGGAGTTAAGGACTGTTATTGTTTGAGATGTGAAATGAATCTCACAAGTGTCAAAATTACGGTTGAACAGATTTTGTTTGTAACTTCTGAACAGCTTTGTCTGTCAAACAAAAGTTGAAACAGCTGTTGAAATAAATAATCATTTTTCGATACAAGGCATGAAATTATTATTTAAGTAATTTGGACAAGTGTGAGTCGGACTCGTGCACAAAGGGTTTCGTACCACACAATGCGTTTACGGAATCATAAAAACATACATATCAACAATACAGATGCTATAGCAACATTGAGGTGACAAAAAACAAGGCGTTAAGTTGGTGGCGCCTGACAAACTCTGAATACGGAACCTTAATTTTATTATACAAATATACAATAAAAAACTCCTTAACATTGAAATATTTAATAATAGTAAAATCAAATTTAAAAAGGAAATTATACAAATTTTAGACACCAAAAACGAATGTAAGAAATTGTGTAACTACACAAATATAATATCAAATTAAGGAATGTGTGTGTGTATGAATGATAATACCTATAATATGTGAGATTGCATGGATGTGTGTAACTGTGTGTATGAACGCTTATCTTAGTTTTTAATTTAATTCCATTGCTTTGTGAACAACGTTATTTTTTAACATAATCAGAGAATGGTTCAGAAATGTCACCAAATTACTCCCTACAAAAATAACGTATTTGAGGAAAGCGTAGAGGAAGTAAATTCAACTAACCATTTGTTTATACTTTAACATTTCTATGTACAGTATATATTTATATACTTCTGTGTCTTTTCCATGAAATAAATAAATAAATTGTTAGTTGAATATGTAATAACTCGTTTTAAGGGTCCATGCCACCTAAACGTGCCCCACCGTATTGCTGATTCATGACAGAAAATATTTGTTTAATGAGAAATAAATAATCACACAAGTTGTCGAAGAGTTGTATTATAACCTAATTAATTTGATTTTTGCATAGAATTCATAGCAAGCTAGAAAAAAAAATCTAAAGTTGCTGAAAATCACGTAAAACTGCTTTTCGCGTATTTCTCATTGGCGATTTCTCGGATAATTTTGGAAACTGAAATTCAGGCTCCCTTAAGTTAAAAGTGTACAGAATGGTGAGATTAATTTATTTTTGTCAAACAAAAATTGTTACTTGGTGTATTTATCCATTAAACATCACCAACTTTTGCGTGCGATTTCCTCATACAAATTACTATGGAGGGCGGCATCGAAACGTGATTCTTTAGAGCGCGCGATGTTTCGGTTGTCGTAACCAGTCGTAACAGGCACGGCTCATAGCGCGCTATTTTAAACAATAATGAAACGTCATAGAGTTCAGTTCTGCCTGACGCAACATGAGGTGCTCAATGTCAGGGAGAACGGGTCCTTAAACACTTATTACATTTTTACCCTACATTAACGACAATATTGCAACGAACATAGAGCTAAAGATTTAGAGCAATGTTTATGTAATACCCTACAATCGGCACCCTAATACAAAGTGATTGCCAATATCTTGAGTTATGTGCTGTCATTCACTGAGGAGTTGTATGGTGATGGGCCAGGATCGAAAATCAGGTAGGTGTGATAAATTTCAAGTAACATCCTGTGATCAGTTTCCTAGTACAAAGCGATTACCTCAATATCGAGTAGTGTGATGTTATTCATTGAAGAGTTCCACTGCCTATCTCTGATTACCTTCATCAGATCATGACCAAACATCGAATTTACCCTTTGAGTATTATTGATTTTTGACGGTCTCTATCACAGCATCTCTTGAAGAAAACTGTTCGTTCATCGTACCAGCACCATACGATTTTTTGCCACTGTTGTCACATAAATTTTATCTGAGCCCCAACATCTTTAACAAATTACTAACCCTGTCTTCTCGATGCGATATTGTAATAATTTAAAGCTTATAGCACTTCTGGGACACTACGGTATAAAACAGTGAAAATTCCACTATAATCCGTTCAGCAGTTTTGACGTGATGCTCTTTCATACTCATAAGTATGTACATACAGACAAATATTTCAAAAAGTTCGTTTTTGGGCTCTGTAGCGTTAGTAAAGTACACAGCAATTACTCATTTGAAAAAATATTACATGTACAGTTTCGACTTCGTTATAACTTTTATTATATGGATAGATAGAAGACTAATTCCTGCAGTCTTATATTTTTTTATGCCTTTACTTGAGTAGGTACGTATATGATTTTGTATCATATGTTTTATTTTGAAAAACGGAATGTTTGCTAAGTTTCTTGCCCTTCTTCTTAGCAATACTAATCGAATGGTGCGGATGGTTAGGCATTATGTATATATAATATTTTTATTCCTAGATTCCTCTATTTTATGCAGGTGTATATTTTATTTCCCGTATAATTATATATTTTTTATATTCTAAAGATATATTATATTGTTATAATTAACTTTGACTTGTAGAAAGTATACTTTAAGTATCTATTTTGCAAAAATAAATATTTTGATTTGATTTGATTTGATAGATATAGATTAATGTATTTGTAACTCACAGCCTTAGACCATATAACACGGGACTAGGCAAGCGCACGTACCCCCTCTGGCGAAGTACATAAACAATTTATTCATGTAAGTTTGCTTGTGTGCGCGTTTTGTGTTTGTGTTGCAGCTTTTGATTTAGTGTGACATATCAATTTTTCGAAGCAGTGTGCGTGAATGAGTAAATGTGTGCTGTCCGTGTTTACCTCCCCTCCCGTGGAAAACGGCAGAATAATTTCAGTACTAAGAGTCGCGCTTTGCCAGGTCCCGTGTTAAATGGTCTAAGCTCACAACACATCAAAATTATACGGTTCCAATATTATTAAGTTATAAGGAATTATGTAGTGAATACTTCTTTGTCCTTAGAAAGTTCAGTATTTTAAATTTTTTGGGGTTTGTATCTAACTAGATTCATGTGCAATGTTGACTTATGGATAAAATAAAATAAAATGCTGCTCATTGTAAAAAGACAATTCTTGGGTATTTTTACAATTGAGTCAGATTGCCAAAAAGAAGATCATCCGGTTATTGCTTAGGCCCAATATTGGCCAACGGCAGAACCGAACGGCCAAAAGACGGGCTCAATCTGCAGGGCTTTGTGAAATAACATCCCTAGATGATGATTGACGTCACAAATGAACGTTTAATTTTTCATGTATCTCCTGCACTTTGTATGCGCCTCATCATTTAATACACTTTTCACAGATAAATTGATTTGCATTTATTTTCAGTTTTATTCACGTCAATATTTAGCTTCTTTCATAGTTCCATTTTAAATTGCCGATTGGTTTTCAGTGCGGTGAAAGAAACTAATGAAAAGTAAATAATATCAGGAGCAAAAAAATAACCGAGTAGCAGAGAGGTATTAAGATACCGTGATAGCCTATAAGGTTATTTTAAGGGTCAATTTTATTTTAAGAATAAAGATTAAGGCGATCTTGTTTCAAAAATGTTTTTGTTTTATTTCATGCAGTCAGTACAATTTCTTTCCTTTTATGAAATTTCTTGTTTTTTCAGTTGTAAGTTTTACATAGAAATTTGCTTTCCAAAAAAATATTTGGCCAGCATTTGTAGAAAATCATATTAACCATCTTTACTTTTTAATTGTTTCGTCGACAAAAAAATGTACAATCCTAACGAATCTTCTATAAGATCTTGTTACTTGACAGGACGCAACGTATTTTACTATAAGTGTGAAGTCAAACCACTAAATGGCATTATTCGATGAGGGAAACTTTCGATTGAGTTGAACCTTCTTAAAAGAACAGCGAAATCAGACTATTTGTTGTTCATTATTGCTGAATACTTCTTTCTCTTCTTTTATTGGCTTTTTGTAAGTTTATTGCTGGACGTTCAATGAATACAGATTGCTAGTAGCTGCTGACCGTACCCGCAACTGATCATACTGAATAACTTCTTATGAAATACTCGTAAATTGCACTGATGGCAAAATAACTTGACTATCCTCGGGAAAGTGTTGAAATTGAAAATATTTTTACAGTTCTGAAGTGCTTACAATTACATTGAATAATTATTGTCTATTGACAATATGACATATGTTAATTGCATCTACCTACATCATTTGAAAATGTTGTCACATAGTATTATAATTTATTTTTATTTTTATTCCATTGATGCCGACAATTTTGCCGAAATATAATATATCTGGTTATTATAAAGTGTTTCTTGTAAATATATAAAAATATATAATTATGGTAATAAAAAGTATTATTCTAACCTAATTATTGTTAATACCTAGTACCATCCATCCATCCATCAGCCTGTTTCGTCCACTGCTGGACATAGGCCTTTCCAGGATTTCAGATATATTTATATGTCAGATATATTTCGACAATTATTATTGTCGGCATCAGTGGAATACACATAAAATATAATAGTAATATGTACATGACGTAAAATGTTCTAATGGTGTGGATGATTGACAGACAGAAAAACCAAAAAAAAAAATGAAAAAAAAAAAAAAAAAAAATTGTTTGGTCTTTTTGTTGTGGAGATGCTAAAATAATTTATTTCTGTTTATTTAGACCTGGACCGTAATGGGCACCAAGCGACCATATATATGACCCTTCATTTGGGTACAAAAAGGCAGTATCTAATAATAAATATTGCCATGGGTGGGTTAATTTCTTTTAGTCGGCCGGATGATTCCTCAGATTTAGAAATTTGATTGCTTACAAAACTAGGAATAGAATCATCCAGCACAGGAGCCTCTAGAAGGCGAAGCGATTCACTTTCGATAATGTTAATGTTTGGGGCTAACGCATTGAATTTTGAAATTATATTATTTTTTTCTACTTGAGCCAAAGATTCGTTAATGAACAGTTCAGATTTTGTGAAATTACGTTCAAGGCCGATAGATTTAAAAATTTTAACAATATTTTCGAGATCGTTCAGGACAGAGCACGCTTCGCCTCCTAGGGTTCCGTCGTCCAAATACCATACATTAAATTTGGAAAATATATTATTTTGAAAGGACATTGATTTGAAGAAGAGATTTATGAGGATTTAAAATTTTAAAAGAAACCTAATTTTACTCATATTTCATGTTTAAATCAGTTTTCTTATTAAAAATATGTTTGGGAACCTAAGTAATCCGTAATCCAATCGGAATAAACACGCCCAACCTCAAGAATTTGTTTAATTTAAAAATTATTTTGGTATTTCGTTTGTTTGAAATATGCATGCTCCGCCGGCCTCTTAAGTCTTTGAGAGATACTACTGGTAGCAAATAAATATGAAACATTTGATCCATAAGTTTGTTAGATCAAGATACGTGGGGATTTTTATCGTAAGAAGATATCATCACGGCATAGACACGCAGAAGAAAAATTAATCCGGATATCACGAAGATTTTAGCGCTAACAAACGTTGCGTACTGCGCATTATATAAAATACTATTCGGCGTATCGATAAATAGCCACTCCAGTTTGTGCGACCTAAAAATTTAAAAGCTCGTTGCTAATTTCACAATACATTAAAATACTTTTCAGTTTTTCCATTCGTACTTTTCTAAGTTACCAGTATCAAAATAAACCTTCGGAAATAAAGTATTTCCGTCGCTTTTTTCGTCTAAATCAGTTTACGTATCGCAGCCTCTTTCTTTTGTAGAACCGGAAGGCAATATCTGTCAACCCTGGTGGGGTTTCCATTTCGTCACCGCAAATTGTGTTTCCTGGTGCAGCTGGACACTTTATAGTATTACTATTTTAATTATTGCTCACATTTTACTCGCTGTGACACTATTTTTAAACATTCGTTTTCAAAATTAAAAAAACTACTTTTAATGGAAACGTAAGATTGTTTATATGTAGCTCCGCAATTTCTGCAGAGTGATTTAAATATGTAGATCCGTCAGCTTCACCCAAAATTGCAGCTTCTTGTTTGTATATAATAATTTAGTTCTCAATAAAACCCGCCAAAGTAAGTAAGTGTATTTAGTACTGACACCTATTCTTGTGTAGCAAATATTAGATTTCGAGCTGCCATAACCTTAAACTTTTCATTGCAAAATAAGCTATAACGCAGATGGATAAAAGTTAAATGAGCTTGTATTATTTTAGGTTTTTCAACTCTAAATTTAAGGTTTGCTGCACGAGAATAGGTCACAATATATTCATAAACTCATTAAAGCAGGGTTTACATTTTGGGTAGTTAGAGGTAGAGTATCTAACGTACTGTTTAGCCAACTACTTAACCATACTCACCCAAACTCCTACACTCACCCAAACACTTCACCCAACTCTCCTAGCCCATAGCAAATACAGTTTGGAACTATTTAGTAACTTAAAGTACACTAAGGCTGACTTGCACCAAGCAAACTTAACTCGGGTTAACTAACTTTTTATGCTTTGTCCTTATCTGTATGGTTTGATGTGAAAGGGACAAAACATAAAAAGTTAGTTAACCCGAGTTAAGTTTGCTTGGTGCAAGTCGGCCTAAGAATGTTTTTATTTATTTAAATTATCAAACAAGAAACAATTTCATACGTTTAAACAGTGCTCTGCAAATGAGTCTCGAGAATAACAAAAGAGAAATCATTTTGCCTTAATGTATAAAAAAGCTTATATTATAAATGTCTCTTAGATAATTAATTAATTATGGATGTTCCCAAGAGATACCTTTTAAGAGACCTTCTAAACTTAAGTTTATTTTGCTCATTTCTGATATAAACGGGCAAACTATTTAGTAGATATGTTAGACGTTTTCTAAAAGTTCTGTCAACAAAGTAATTATTTACCCTAGGTACTTCAAATTTACCCGAAGATACCTTGTGTCATAATTATGATTTATTAATGACAGATTATTCTCTTGTATTACAATGGTTGTTTACACCTAACAGGTATTTGTGTTTTAAACTAAGTGGTAGTATTCTACATATTGTAAATAATTTATTGTTTTCACCTTTACAATTAATTTTTGTTTCTTACTAACGAGAAATTTTAAGAATCTAAAATGCAACGCTTCAAGTTTATCTATGTAAGTTTTAAATGTCAGACCATAACAATCAAGATCAACAATTTATCCTTGGTGCATAGGAGGTAATCTACACGTGAAAGAAAGTGTTAGAGTGTGTAACATAAAAATTTGAAATTTATTCATTTAATTCAGCCACAGTTCTAAAGGCAACAAAGACCATTTCAGAAAAAAATCTTAGATACGAGTAATAAGAACATGAACAATGCTAACACTAATTTGTCTGTTTTAAGAATTTAAGCAATATTTGACATTTCCGAATTTGAAGGAACTATTAGTAAACTAGCCTATACCAGTTTTTAGGCTTCCGTAGTACCTAAAAGGTACAAAAGGAACCTTTATGGTGAGACTCCGTTGTCCGTCCGTCCGTATGTCACAGCCTTATAACTTTAGCACCGTTAAAGATAAAGACTTGAAATTTTCCACAAAAATAGAAAATATAATAAAATTAGAAAATAGAAAATATAATAAAATTTGAAATTTTTCAAAATATTTCCGATACAAAAGTAAAAAAAATATAAAAATCATTCTTAAAAATACAATATTGGTATCAAATTGTAGATATTAAAAAGTTGATTGTAAAAATATACACTTTTACCATATTTGCTGAAACCGATTTCGAGAAATCTTTGAAAAACCACAAAAAAATGCATGTCCCCCCCTTATTTCCGAAACTGGTGGACCGAAAAATATGAAAAAAATTAAAATTGTAGGTCATAACTGTCCAATTACAGGAAACTATTGCAATTTTAAAAAAAGTTGATAACAAATGAGAAATATAAAAAATGTGAAATAAATAAAAAATATATTTTATAAAAATATAATTTGGGTATTTAATTGTAGATACTAAAGAGCTCGTGGTAAATATATATATATATATATACTTTTACTATATTTGCTGGCACTGATTTCGAGAAATCTTTGAAAAACCACAAAAATGCATGTCTCCCCCCCTTATTTCCTAAACCGAAAATGAATTTAAAAAAATGAACCGAAAAATATAAAAAAAATCATGGTGATTTGAGATTACGTAAAGATTACAGGAAAAATATAGCGGGTGAGAAATTCACGATAGCAAAATGTCAAAATTAAATTTTACATCCACATGTTTTATTTCGAGTACGGTATAAAAATATTTGAGTCTTTCTTTTGTGGTACAATCAATTATTTGTTTAGTTATCATGAACATTTAAGGGCAAGATTTTAAATACCTTCTTCCTGACTGTTCTTAAAACTGTCGAATTACGGAACCCTAGGTATGCGAGTCTGACTCGCACTTGACCGGTTTTTTTCTTTGGTGATACCCGCTATCTTCTCTTTTGTATCTAATTTGGTCCCATATTTATATTTATTTATATTTTTGGTGGAATTTGCTTGTTAAGCTGATCATATTACGTCTTTCTCTATGATATAAAAGAGCTAGAATTCTTGAAAAATATCATAAAAGGAAATATGCACTTTAAAATATCTAGTTCAACAGTGTTCTCAGTTACGAGTATTCCGTGAAACCAAGACAAAGAAAACTAAGAACAACAATATTAAATAATATACCTGCAAAACAAAATGAAAAATATAATCATTTTTCTCCACCCCGTTTAGCATATCCCAGAGTAACGACAAACGGCTCGTTTTCACTAAGTTTAAACTTTCCCATCTCTGCATGTTTCAGAGTGGATTTTCACGCGTTTTATGCGTGCTTAAGGGCACTCTATTCGCCCTAACTCCCATACTAGCGCAGTTTGCTGATAATATCCTTATTTATAGGAACTTGCTTATAGTTAATTTGGAATATATATTGTTTGTTTTTTTCTTTACTTATGTTTATTTTATTTACTCACACTATGCATTGAAGTTATTCGGGGGAGAGTAAGAGAACAGCTCTCAGGCAAAAAAAACCAGGTGGCCCACCATTGCCTGGGACCGATGGATGGCGATATATCCATCCCCAATTGCCGGGCCTTATATAAAACTGACTGGTGACGGGCAGCGGCGTCACTGGTGCAAGGGTTTTGGCACCGCGCTCACCAACCCGCATGCCCAGCGTGTGTGAGTATGGGCATTTCTTCCAGGAGGACTACCAAGAGTGGTGAAATCCTGGAAAGGCCTATGTCCAGCAGTGGACGAAACAGGCTGATGGATGGATGGATGGATGCATTGAAAAACGTAGCTACACATGGCTAAGGGTAATAATAACTTACTCGTAACGTTCAAAACATTCGCTATGCTGGTCTATCAAATCGTCCTGGTAAGTTGTTGCGTCTGTAGCGCACTTGTAGCATAAACTATAGAGAGGTATTATAACAAGTTTAAAGATATCTTAGGTTTATTCAAGAAATTTGAACGAGGACGTGTTTTTCGATCATTATCATCTCATTTGCCTCTATAAACGTTTCGAATGTTATGTAAAATGTTTCTCATCTTTATCGTGTATTCATTTTATTCAAGACGGTAATGTTGTTTTCTCAATGAAAGGTTAGGATAAATTGTTTTTCATTGCTAACAAAATATTAGTTGCCATTTCGATACTGTATTAATGTATTTTTTTCGGTTCTTATTATCGAACAACAAGTATTTATACTGTATTCTTGAGTTTTTAGAGTTTATTCAAGAAACAAAAATAATGAAATCGAAGTCTCCATTTCTCTTGTCCGTCTGTCAGACCACTGCACGGCTTGGCTGTTTTAGCTGAAATTTTAGGGAAGAAAAAACAAACATATTTTTTGCACAGACATATAATTATCACTAGGTAGTAGACCAAACATAAGAATTAAACAGCATGGCAAGTTTCTATACAAAAAGTAAGCTACATTTAGGCTTCATGGTATGAAGAAACGTATATAAATGGTTGTTTTGGCTGGCTTATGCTTGGAACATATTTGTTCATTCCTAAATTAATCTCTAGTATATATTTTGTTTGGAAACAAGCAATATTTATATTTAAAAGAGCCCGAAGTTCACTGAGCTAAAAGTGCCACGGGTCGACTTTATGCGTTTATTATTATTGTTATGTCTGCTACTATATTATACGTCTGTGATTTTTTGGAAATTCGTCTGTCTAACGTGTATTTTTAACACGACGTACACGTACATCAAAAATATTTTAAGGATAGTTAAAGCTTGTCTGCATGTCTGAAATATTAAATAAAATAATTATACTTACTCGTACTACTTTTTTATCAGTAAACTTAATACATAATCGACAACATTACAAATTAATAATTGGTACGAAACTAAAAACCATTTCGAGATATTGGCCTTCTGAGCATCATATATTTTTTTTAGAATTAAAGCATTATCAAATAGAGATTTAAAAAAAAAATTTTGGTAGATACGGGATTTTAAAAACAATTACCTTTCCTTTCAAGATCATTCCGTATTAAATTTAAATCCTCAGTTGCGACTTGCGTTCTTTTAGAATGAGTGAATAAGAAAAAATAAAAATAAGCATTAAAAACACACGTAAAACAAAATAAAAAATACGTAAGCTTAATTTTTACGCCGAATTTCAATATAAATATTGTTGTCTATTTAAAGCTTTTTGTTTCTTCATTTTGAGATAATAATAACAAAATATTGTTTTTTCGAAATATATTTCGGCATCAGTCGAATAAATGACAAATCTAATGACATAAATTTTTTTTTTAAATTTATTATTTATTTATTTTATTTAAAATTTTATAAATATAACATTTTTATGTCATTAGATTTGTCATTTATTCGACTGATGCCGGCCCCAAAGTGGGCCGAAATATATTTCGAAAAAACAATATTTTGTTATTATTATCTCAAAATGAAGAAATATAAATATTGAAAACAAATAATTACCTGAAATAAAATTATGTCGATTGCGGTATAGAAACGTAGAAAACGTTTTACGTTTTTTTAGCAATGTTTCCTATAAGACCCTTAGCAAAAGGAGTTGTATTTATTTAGTAAGAAACCCTAAAAAAATAAGAATAACTTCATTGTTTATTGGACAGAGTGGGGTTCCGTGTAAGCCGACATATCCACGAATTGGTTGGAGTGATATGTGGGTATCATTGGACATGGATTTGGTGTTACCTTGAGATAAAATACTTCACTTTCCCAAAACTGCATCTTATGATGCCATGAAAGAGATATTCGTATTTCATGCTAAATATTTGAACTAGCGTTGAAACTTTTGCCGTTTTTATTGTTATTCTTTCAATAAATTGGCATTTATAATTATATTTGAAACCATGATTTTTTCTGAGTTGTTTTTTTGGCGGTCATGCATGATAAACGTATTTTGTACCTGCATAATAGGGTGTCAATTTTCGACAGTGAAATTATTTTGCAAGAATGTATTCAAAGCCCTAATAATTTTTTTTTATATTGGACTACATCTTCTGCTCGCTCATTTGATCTAAAGTTGTACAAAATGTATGGGAGGAGCAAATATTTTTTTCGTCCGTTATATTTTTTGTATTTTTTTCTTGTTAAATTATACCATGAAAAAATATTATAAAAATATTCGTCTCTTAAAATGTCTCGGATAAAATAAAAACTGCGTAAATTCACAGAATTTTCAATTTTGGGCATTGATAACAATTTTTTTTTCGTAGGACCTCAGGAGGCAGCGTAGTTTTCATAACCTATTTTGGATGAATTACAGACCTAAGGACAAACCCAAAAAAAACACAAAAAACATTAAATCGAAAATGTTTTATTTTCTTCCGTACATTTTTAAAAACCTTTGAATCAAATAAATAAAATAATAAATAAATAACTTTATTTGTTCATAATACAAAATAATACTTAAAGAATGTTCACTGTCCCCTAACCTACGTATTCGTGTATCGTAGGGTCACAGACTTATCCTTCTAAATTCTAAAGCAGAGACTATTCTAACATGCATGAGTTATAATTAATTTTGATACATTTAACATAAAAAGCAACGAACAACAAAAACATGAGCGAGCAGAAGACGTAGTCCAATATATTTTTTTTAATTTGAGCTTTTTATTGATTCTTGCAAAATAATTTCATTATTACGTAATTAAATTCTAAAAAAGTGGAAAAATGACACACCCTACTGCGTAAGTACTAAAATTTAGCCCAACCTAATACAGCAACATTTTTATTGTACAGTCGGATAATAACTTAGGTAGGCATTGTTGTAAAGGTTTCAATTTTTTTAAAGAACCTTAGACAATCTCATACTTTTTCAAACGTTATCTCGTTGTAGTTCAAATATACAAATGTGATTTTCTTTTGGTCGAATGTGTTCATAGGCAAATCTACTTTGTTACCGTATTTGTGACTACGGACGAAAGTTCCTTTTTAGGATACACATATTTACAGTTGACATGTTTTTTTTTAATTGAAAACAAACTATACGAGAAAGCTTCTGATTCGTGGAGAATTTTCGTTAAAAGGAAACCAACGTGTAAAGTTACAGGCAATTTACAGTATGTTAAAAAGGTGCTACAAAACTACAGATTTTAGTGATCATACTGACCAACTTTTATTTCTGTGATTTTTAAAATCATACTTTTCAGCTTTACAAATACACTATAATTAATTTTCAGTTTCAAAAGGAAATTGGATTTCTTTGTTGTTGGTCAACTTTTGAGGCCAAAATAGGTACAATGTTGTTTTGTATTTTTTATTAAATTTGTTTTCATGGTTAGTAGCAGCTGGATGAGTAAAATGTGTTGGTTGGGATAAAATGTTTTAAAATTTCGTACGTTTGTTTACTAGTTTTTTAATATATATATTTTGACAAGTTAAATAAAAGTTTGCTGTAACGCTCGAAAATTGTTCTTTCTAGGCAGTAAACAAGGCATGAAAGTTATTTTTTGGCACTAATTCGATTATTGTAAAGCTTTATTTTTATTTTTTAATTCCAATCTGTAATTATACTAACTACTTAAAAAAATACTTTGTAAAGTGCAATTAATTTAACAGACGAACAGCGGAGTCTTAGTAATAGGGTCCCGTTGGTTACCCTTTGGGTACGGAACCCTAAAAATATCCGAGTAAATACGTATATTTATTTACGTACTTTGCGATGGAGACAACAGCCTCTGGACGACTATTCTGGCACGTGTGCCAAGGGATTTTGTACGGACGTGTATTGATTCTGTTTATTGAAAACTTTAACATACACGTAGAAAATTCTTTTTAAAATAAACTGAAGTCTGCCTTAGCAGTTTTACGCACGTGCCAGAATAGCCGTTCTTGTCAGTAATTCAAAAAGTCGTTTAAGAGAGATCTTTACAGTTAATTGCAAGATTCATAAATAAAGTAAAAGACTACGGATGGTTTACTGGCATTTAATCGTTAAGAACTGTTCATGACTTCCCTTTATTACTAGGTGGCACATCAAAACTCGCTCTTATAGTCTATTACGGTCGATTTTAAAGTACTCCTGCCACGGGTTTTATTGGTTTTCACCCTAAATTCCTAATTCGGTAAATAGCTGGTTTCTGACATTTTTGAAACACCAGCTTTTTCACCTTTGCCCTAACCAAACAGTAACCTTTATCCAAATTGTATATTGTCTTTTGATTTTTAAAGTGAAGAGATTTTTGTAGCTGCCCTATTTTCAAAAATAAAATAAAGACACAAAGAAAAAAATATAAACTACTGAAACTTGATTATTCAGAAGAACTTTCTTAAAGCATACAGTTATTTTTGTATAGAAACATTCATTTACTAACTGCTGATTTTAAATACCCAGAAGGGCAGGCAGAGACTTTTCGCGTCTTTCATCCATAGAACAGTCATATAAGCTCTTCTATTCTGAGTAATTTTGACATTGCTCTTCTTCAGTGTGTTGCCAATTTAGTCAAAAATCAATTGGATTTTTATCACCTTTTACGTTATCAGTAACCAAGCCGACCATTTAGCAAATATCAAATGGGAAGGAATTTCCCTCTCAAGTGCTCCTCCATCATCTCTTTGAGAGTGATGACGTCATAATATTAGGTCCTCTGATTTATGACCAGAAGGGCGGGGTGCGGGGGTTTCCAAATATGCTTCAATTCATATGAGGCTGGTACGTGAAGTGACGGCGATAGGTTGTCGCCATAGTTATGACGTGGATATGGAAAATTCCAGAGGGCCTAGCACAGCAGATCATATCGAACTTAACCGCTCGATAGGGAATGTCTATCCCGCTCCAGGGAGATCAACAGAGAGAGAGAGCACTGTATCACGCGCTATCGAGCTCGATATGGTTTGCTATGCTAGACTAGCTGGAAGATTGAGTAGAAAACAATAAGTGAATAAGGACATAAAAATTGAATTGTAATTTGTATGTATTGCCGTATATAAGATAGATCTGTAACAAATTACTTTAAAAAATGCTACTCTTTCGAGTTTTTTTGAAAGAGACAACATTTGAGCTTGAATTTTTTTTTTTCGTGGTAGTGACAAAAGTAAAACGTATTCTGTAAAAATTTCGACTGGCTGACTACAACGGCTGAGGCTGTAGACCCCTGTGACAGACGGACGGACGGACAGCAGGGGCTTAGTAAAGTTAGTAATGGGGTCCCGTGTGGAATGAAACACTAAAAACAACACACGACATGAATTCATTACACTCGTCTACAAGTTTTTTTAATACCTAGTGAATTTTCTGTTGCAACTTAGATTTATCATGAGTTTGATATTAAAACAAAACTGTTTTATAGCTAGATTACAGGATCAAAATGAAGCACTGAACAGTGAAAAGTTACCAACATACATGTGTTACACTTTTTCCTTTAAAGCTTCCACCGTTTAAAAATACTATTCCATACACATCTATTACCTATTGGAAAAATTGAGAGGCTTGATTTTATTGACTTTAACAAAACAATTCAACCTTCAGAGGAAAACAATTTCGTTTGATCGGAAAGGTCCATTAAATCACTAAACAGATTGCAAAAGAAAAATCTCAGATACTTCACCCAAGCTGTCAATGACGTCACATATTGCAGGAAAGGACCAAAAAATGGATTAAAGGGCTATGAATGAATTCGTTTTTATCACTCCAACCAAAAAAACTCGCAGTATGAAAGAGATTCGGGTCGAAAAAGATAAATGTATGTTTTTTATAAGAAAAACTAAAGTAGCCAGCAAAATTTCTGTTACCCGTCTAATCAAATACATATTAGTTCTATACATGATTCCTATTCGTCAAACGAAGAGAAAAAGTGTGTTTGAGTATTGTATCAAAAAAATGTTCCCCAAGAACAAAACCCTAGATTGTATAATCAAAGTGCATACACCAGAAGTGAAAAGGCACCTCTATTTTATTTACATAGCCTCTTAGAGGGTGACGGTAATTACATTACAAGCTACACACTAATTACCAAAGCATCCCTAAGTCCTAAACTAACAATAGACTGGTTCTGTGTTTTGACTGCAACACAAATGAAGCAGAATTTTGCTCTGTAAGTATTTTAAATTTTGCTGTTCTACCTTTAGCTAAAAGCTGGATGTTATTATTTTTCTTTAAACTACATTGGAAAACAATGAGAGTATGGGATTCATTTCCATTAATTAATTAACTATGTAGTATTCTTATACAGGATGAAAAGTAGCATAAACTATGATGGCTGGAGATCATACACTATCTCGCTGCAAACATATATTTCAAAGTTTTTTTGCTTTGTAGACCAGCTAAATTGCAGTTTGGGCTCATATATGTAAATAGACTGCTCTCTTTAAATAAAACATCTACGGATCGTTCTAAACAACTTTTCTTGAGAAACTTAGACGGGCAAATGAAATAAATTGTTCATTATTATTAGACAGATATTTATTTAGAATAGTTGGCTCATAGGATCAAAAGCAATTAAAGGCGCAATATGTCCATCGCACAACGAAAGAGATAAACATTTCTGAATTAATGCGCGGGAGTGGTGCGGTGAATCAAGAAAGGTTGGATATTGCTGTTTTTAGTGAATCATATTTATTAATTTAGAAAACGTTATAAAAAAACGCGTTTTTATGTTTTATGTTTTACAACAGTCATTATTGTTATTTTTACTTCATTACTTTGAACGTACCGATAAAACAGCCTCCACTTTGCATTTTTTTTTTCAATGCTGCGATTCGTTTTGGGCTCCATTATCATCTTGGAAAAGGCCTTATTTATAATCCTTATCTTTTGTAGTATGTGAGTTCTACTGATTAAAAATCTCATTTTTAGGGTTCCGTACCCAAAGGGTAACCAACGGAACCCTATTACTAAGACTCCGCTGTCCGTCCGTCCGTCGGTCCGTCCGTCGGTTCGTCCGTCCATCCGTCTGTCACCAGGCTGTATCTCATGAACCGTGATAGTTAGACAGTAAAAATTTTCACAGATGATGTATTTCTGTTGCCGCTATAACAACAAATACTAAAACCGGCCAAGTTCGAGTCAGACCCGCACACTCCCATACAATAGACATGAATTTTTTGCCGTTTTTATAGAGGGCGAGTCCGACTCGCACTTGGCCGGTTTTTACCACCAGTTTCGCCTTAAGTGGATGCAATAGTGCAGCACTCTGTCGAAATAATAAAGTTAATTTTGTCCCCAATTAAACTAAAACGTTAATATTGTTTCGTATCTCTCCTGCATATATCAAAGTCAGCATGTTTGTTTGGAAAAGGTCCAATAAAGGAAACAATATTCCGCGAGTCACGTCACAAAGGTTTGTCACAATAATGCTATTACTACCTATCACTTTTATCATGACAAAGTTCTTTCAGTAGCACTACCCATTTACAGTCCATTAACGCGATTGGAACTATATCAAAGTAACTTCTAGGGAACATTATTTTACTTTTGAACGGATGAATGGCGAGGTTCACGAGGTTATTACGTGGTACGGATTTCTTGATTAAAGTTCCGTCTTCAAATAAAAATTGCAAAACAACAACGGAAGTGCCATAGGTCTTAAGGGGGGGTTATCCCGATTTTGTCGCTTTCAAATTAATTTTAAACCAATAAACAGTGATGATTTAATTTTGTAAAAACAATATGTCATATTTCACTCTTTGATATTAATATTTCGGCCATTTGAAACACGATTACTTACATTTTCCTCGATCCGATTAAATCGCAAAGATAGGTCTAAACTATGATCTACATAAATATCATTTTGTTTTGGACAATAGAACTTAAAATAAAATAAACAGCGTGAAAAGTGTGATATAAAACGGCCGTCATATTAAAAACCAATCCCTCTAATTCCAAAATAATGAATAAAAACACCTAGAAACCGCAAATTTTCTGAGCGGCCCGCTTCCGCTGAGCAGGATAAACATGTGTAAAATGAAAGCACTGGAGCAGGACACATTTTTCCGAATGCCTTAAAGAAAAATTATAGTTTTCAAGGTCCCGTACCTGAAGGGTGCCAAACGGGACCCTATTCCTAAGCCTCCGCTATCTATTTGTCTGTCCGTCTATCACAGGGGTCTACAGCTTTCACCATAATAGGTAGAAAGTATTTTTTTACAGAATATGTGTTACTATGGCTTCTATCACGACAAATAATAAAAGTTTCAAAAAAAAATTACGGGTGTCGCCGTACTGTGGGCACGAATGGACCTACAGCTTATAGTATCTTCCTAACACGCAGACCAAAAACAAATGTGCCTCTACAGATTTAAACCCGTGACCTCCGGATGCATGGTCGAAACATTCGAACCACGAAAACTTTTTTCGCGTAATTTTTAATTCCTCCGCGTCAAGCGTGCAACCCGCAAACTCGTCGCGCCCACGGAGGCTAACTAAATTTCATCATTTATATTTTAATGAAACCTGCCCCAGGTGTGATGAGATGAAAATTAATTTAAAACTGTTCCTGAAGAATGCTTCTGATTTACTGCTTCAGCGGTAGCACAGGCGGTAGAACGCTGGCATCTCAATCTTGAGACCCAGGTTCGATCCCCAGGAAACCAATGAGTTTTTCGGAATTAATGTCAAATAAAATCAAATCAAAATATTTATTTTGCAAAATAGATACATAAAGTATACTTTATACAAGTCAAAGTTAATTTTAAAAATATAATATATCTTTAGAATATAAAAAAATATATAATAATACGGGAAATAAAATATACACCTGCATAAATAAATGATAGTCGTAAGTTTTTAAATAAATAAATAAATAAAAAATAAATAAAGTAGAGGAATCTAGGAATAAAAATATAAAAATATTATATATACATAATGCAATGAAGAAATAGGTTCATAAATAAAAACGGGAAATACATACAAAAAATATTAAGGTTGGGCTACTATGTGCAATAATGTGCATGTACCTATATGTGTATAGTATTTGTGTTCTTACCTAATACTTACCACTTGCTGAACGGTACAGGAAAACATCGTGAGCATACGCGTACCTAGCAGTGGTGTGCATTGAACTTTTTGCTGGAAAAGTAATGAGAAGGTCAAGTTAAATATCATGCAAAAATTTAAAACCAATCCGATTTTTTTAATCATAGTGCCTACCCTTACAAATAATGATTTTTCAAAGTGATATTTTAATTTTTTCATATGACCTTCTCATTGCATTTCCAGCAAAAAGTTCTATGCCACTGGTAACTAGGAAGGGGCCAGGGGGCACGCCCCCCAGAGTACCGTCTGCCCCCCCCAGAAATATGAATGTCATTAATGTAAAAATATATGTACTTTATCTATTTTAAGGCGTTGTATGTTTCTCGATTTATCCAGTGTTGTGTGGAGGGTTATCTCTATTTATCTTATTTCGATCACAACTCAAGAGCAGATACTTGTTGATGACTTCATGAGTTGTAGCTGGAGGTTGCCCCCCCCCCCCCCAACTTCAAATCCTAGTTACGCCACTGGTTGAGATTATCCAAAAGCGATGGATTTCACTATAAATAATATAATATTAATTGTATTAGTAATTGTAATAGTATTAATTGAATAAGAACTTACATTCAACACTTTTGTTTCTTTTGTTTTTGATTTATATTTAAAATGTGTTATTTTTTTTTTTTGCTACTTAAATTTCAGTAAAATTGTTTATAAAACTTTAGTATTTAGTTCTTGGTTCACACTTGTATAATGTATGGCTATGGAAGAGTGAGGTCTTCTGTCACAAGTATTTTATACTTACAAGAAGGTCTCAACAATGTTTTTGTTAAAATGTGTTTTGTACTGAAATAAATATTTTTGTATTTTTTTTAAATATTTTTGTATTTTTTGTATTAGTTCCAAAGTATTTATTTCTTGTTGTTCTTAGGGTCTAGGTCTAGGTCAGGGATTGGGAAATAGATAGACGCGGGCCAGAGAGCATTTATTATATGTGATCAAAATAATAAATTTTACAAAATATATTGTTTTGACGTGCTAGGCCGCTGTGATAGATGAAATTTTTACTGTAATATAGCGTTGAAATTTGGCTCCAAGTTACCAGAAGTAGCTCGTAAAACGCACTTGAGATGTTCGCCAGTCATCCTATTCCTGAATTTGTTTTGACGAAGGCTCATTGTTAAGAATCCTTGCTCACAGGTTGAAGAAGACCCGAACACAGAAATAAAATTTTCTGAGCTTGTTTAATTATTCTTTTTCACGGGCCTAATTAATATAGATGACGGGTTTTGATCGCGGGCCGGTTTGAATCATGTCGGGGGCCAGATTTAGCCCGCGGGCCGCCATTTCACCATCCCTGGGCTAGGTCTTAAGAATGAGAATGTAATTCCTAGAATTTGTAAGAAGCAAGTGGTTTGTTTTTCCAATCATTTGATACATTCACCGTTGCAACAATAAAAAAAAACTGTAGGTATTGAATTTACTTTAACTTTTTTATAGGGTTTTGTCACAAACAGAAACCCTTTAATGTATCATTCGTTGTCTGCCCGTGGTTATATCTCAAGATCTACTGGCCAATTTATCCGAGAACATTTCTGGTGGAAAATTAATTTTCGAAGACGTTAAATTTAGAAGATAATTTATCCTAAATTAGTGCGGTGTCTTATGAAGCGTATTTTTTAACAGATTACGTAATACATTAACTGTAATTAGCATGAATAGTTTATTTATAAATAATAATAAATTTATAGGTACATATACACTTATTCCACGTTATTATTAAAATTATAATTGAACTAATTAAATTTAAAACGGGCAAATACAACACAGTTATAATTTGGGGTTATAAAACATATCGTCACGACATGAATCCCGAGAGGGTGTCAGAGGTATCCCAAGTGTAAACTGTGAAATGCGAGTCACAGTTCATACATGTTACGTACTTTTCACCGACGTTTGTCACGTCCCAAACGACAACGTGAATTCTGATATCTTCAATGGTTCATGAAGCCTTTTGAAAGTTTGCTCTGATTATTGCGAACGTATATAGTAATATTGTGAATGCATGTTTGTGTTTGGCTATTAATTACTTTATTTGAATTTGAATTACTATATTGCTTATTATCAAATAAATACTGTTTTTGTGACTTCTTGAGCCTTTAATTAATTATAGGTAGTTAGATGGAGTATATAGGGAAACAAATAAAAAATAATGATCGATATATATTTCGACCCACTTGTGGTCGTCAACAGTCGAATAAAGAAAATGCGTATTTCACATTTATATATAAATTGACATTGACGTAGAAAAACCTTTTTGGAATCCATTCACCCATCATCCTCTTTCGTCCACTGCTGGACATAGGCCTTTCCAGGATTTCGCCACTCTTGGCGGTCCTCCTGCAAGAAATGCCCATACTCACACACGCTGGGCAGGCGGGTTGGTGAGCGCGGTGCCGAAATCCTCGCACCAGTGACGCCGCTGCCCGTCACTGGTCTGTTTTATTAAGGCTCGGCAATTGGGGTTGGATATACCGCCATTCATTGGTCCCAGGCAATGGTTGGCCGCCTGGTTTTGCCTGAGAGCTGTTCTCTTACTCTCCCCCGAATAACTTCAGGAGGATTTGCGAGTAAGATGGTGGTACCTCCACAGTCGAGCTCGGCATCAGCTCTACCACTCCACCACCTAATTTTTGGAATACTTAAACTATTTTATTTTAGACTAGGATGAAGCAGAAGGAGTGGTTCGGTGGTATAAAGCTTGACCGGGTTACCCCAGGAGGATGTATGTCGATCAAATTTGCGACATACTGATGAACGGTAAAGTCAAAAGTGTACACTTCTTCTGCGTCACGAGAGGCCTACCCTAGCCCTGCTTAACCTTTAGAAATTGATACTCTTCCTAAAAATTTCAAATAAAGTAAAAAATGACATGGCGTTTAATAAATCAAAAAGTGTGATATACCCAATGATATTATACAGTACTAAAATAACCCCATTGTGTGCACAGTGTCAATAAGTAACGCAAGTTTATCAGAAATACCGTTTTATTCCAGCCCCAGTAGAGTGTGATTGGTTTTCTTATCATACCTTGAACATAATAACCAGCTAAGGTGGTTTCTTTACTTTATATTATCAAAGCGTCAAGGATATTTTTCGTTCCCACTTGTAAATCACGTTCCAATAAAACGAAATGTCTGAACTCATTTGTGTTTTGTCAAAAAATTGAATAAAATTTTAAATCATGACATTAATTTTACAGCAAAACCTTGGTACAAAAACCGGCAAACATCTTGAGCAAAAAGCAGCGTGGAGGAAGCTGACGCACTAATGTTGTCCTTTGCTTCTAAAAATAGACACTATATCTCGTATGCCCATTGTCATTTTTTAAGATGTTTGCCGGCACGTGTACCTGTCCGTCTTTATGTTTGTCAGTCTAAGCCTTAACTTTTAGCAGCCACGGACCACTTTCATAATTTCAAATATACCACGAACCCCTGTCGAAGAAAATTTTAGGTAACGAAAATAGAGCGCTGACTTCATTAAATTTAAGTTCATGGAAAAGATACTGTGGTTTCGATTCGTGATACTGAGTTAATCACATCACACTAATATTATAAATGAGAAAGTTTGTGTGTGTGTGTGCATGTTTGTTACTATTTCACGCTAAAACGGCCGGACGGATTTGGATGAAATTAGGAATGGATATAGCTTATACCCTAACTTAACATAAAGGCTACTTTTTATTCCGGAAAAAAGCATGTCGTTAAACCGAATAACACGCGGGCGGAGCCACGGGCAAAAGCTAGTAATATATATGTTAAGAGTGAACTGTGTGGCTGTGGACCCCTGGCACTCATGTCACGGACCCCCAAGGGGTCCATGGACCACAGTTTAAGAAACCCTGGTCTAAGGGATGTCTTAATAATGAATGGGCAAATTGAACGGTGGCAAATAGAAATTTAAATATATTCAAATATTTGTATCGCGTATGCGTCCATTGTCGCGTACTACATGTATGTACCATCGAAAAAATGGCCGCCGACCTACTTTTCACCCAAATTGTAATGATATTAAAAGCAATAACTAGGTCTGCGGCCATTTCCTCAATGGTACTTGCATAGAGACCATGAGTTTTGTTTTTTAATCGTTGTAAAATTGCATCTACATAAAAATAAATGTAGCGGCTCTTTGAAAACTTGAGAATCTGTTTACCTAATATTTGGCTTATCTCACACGAAAGTCTGCCGACCCCTGACCTAGTGGGTCAGAGGAATATAGGATCGTAGCACTTGCTACGGCGTAGCAAAAACAGGATGAGTATGTGAGTTGAGCGACTGTTTAAGTAGAGTACATAAAGTAGTACATCTATTTATTGTACATCTGCTATTTATACATCATTTGATTGCTAATAATATGAACAAAACTTTGCTTTAGGGTTTTGTGTAATTTTAATAGGGGTGCTACGCCGCTTACGTATTGCGTAGGCGATATTCTTGTAGCACTTTGTAGACCCAGGCCCAGGTGGCTAGAATAACCTAACAATACATATCGCAAATTTATAGCATTTGAAAATATGTTATTTATTTTTAATATATCAAATTAAAGTAGAAAATATAGATGGTGCTTCTGAATATGTAGTGTACGAAATTTTGTGGTAAAACTTTTAAAAAGCGGTTCTGATTTTAAATTACAAACCAGATTAATAGTTATAATAGATTGACAAATACTCAAATAAATATAGCCCTGAATACTTCTTGCAACTTCTTTTAACAATGATTTTACGAATATTTCTTGAAGTTGAAAAAGGCGTTGGTTTCAGTCAGACCTGTCCAGTGATATTTGTTATTTTATATCGTCGGTACACCCGTATTTCAACGACGATTATTACGTCTCAACATGATGTATAGTTAGTCCTTTCGCCGTATTTTGGACACAAATACACGTTTTTTAGCACATACAGTTTCCTCACGGTGTTTTCCTTACAGATGTAAACATAAAAGAAGACACAGTTGCTTTGTTTAACATACAGGTATTTAAATGCTTTTCAAACACCAGGAAACACAAGAAAGGTGGCGGTATATTGCTATATGTAAACCAGAGATATACATTCGAAGGCGAAAATAAAAATCGATTTTCCTACGAAATGATACAGGGAAGATTAAAAACTAAAAATAAATGGATTAACTTACTAGCTATATACAGACAACCTAAATCAAGCAGACACACTTATCTAAAGGAAATAGAAAATATTTTGAAGTCTTTACCACCGCAAGAAGATTTAATCTACATGGGAGATATAAACATCGATCTATTCAAAAGTGGTATCAATACGGTTATTACTACGTACGAGCAATTATTGAGTAGGTATGGTTTGCAGTGTGGAATACGGGATTATACACGAGAAGAAATCGTAAAAGGAAAGTTAACTAAATCGTGTATAGATCACGTGTATGTAAGGCTTTTCAGTGATAGTGTACGGAGTCAGCTATTAACATGTAAAATATCAGATCACTACCTAACCGGTATTGAGTTACAAAGTGAATTAACGCAAGATAATGGTGAAACAATGCGGACTGTGCTGAATAATAAACTGGTCGTAAGTAGATTAAATAACTATGAGTGGAATACTTTGCTTGATATAGAATGTCCAGTAAAAATGTATGAGAAAATGTGTTATATTTTTAGCAGTGTTTATAACGAGTGCTATATGAAAATTCATGTTAGTAAAAATCGATGGAATGAATGGATGGATACAAAATTAGTGAAAATGATAGATAAAAGAGATAAATTATTTAGACAGTGGAAAAAATCGCCAAGTAATATGACTTACCGCTTAGAGTATACAAAATTTAGAAACAAAACTAATAAATTAATAAACAATGCTAAAAACGATCACAGAAAAAGTATTATTAAGGACTGTAAAAATGATATTAAAAAGATATGGGAGAATATTAATAACTGGTTAGGAAGAAAAAGGTGTTGCTTAGATAAAGTCATTACAACACATTTGGGAAAGAATGATAAATTAGAAAATATATGTGATAACTTTGCAGACACATTTACCAGTGAGATACAGAATATTAAACATGTATGCGACAAGAAATTTCTAAATAGATCTGAATATGTGAATGTAGCACCTTTGTCTTTTCACTTTAGAAAGGTTAGCTCTACTCAAGTAGAAAAAATTATAGATTCTTTTGATGTAAACAAATCTTCAGGCTCCGACGGTATTCGGATGAAGGACCTAAAGGCGATAAAATGTACCATCAGTCCTATAATTGCTAAATTCATAAATTTAAGTGTGGCTAAGGGCCTGTACCCTGACAATCTAAAATTAGCTATTGTAAGACCGTTATACAAGCAAGGTAGTCACTTAGATTATACTAATTACCGACCTATAGCTATACTTTCGACAATTAACAAAATAGTAGAAAAAGTAATTGTTGGGCAGATCTCAAGGTTCCTTGAAAGAAATAAAATAATTAGTAATGTACAACATGGATTTCAGAGAGGTAAAGGAACTAGTACAGTTTTGTCGGAATTTACATGTGAAATAAATAAAAGTCTCAATAAAAAACAACATGTATTGGCGTTATTTATAGACTTTAAAAAGGCCTTTGACACGTTGGATCATGAAACATTGTTAGAGGCCATGAACGAGTGCGGTATACGTGGTCCAGTAAGCTTGTGGCTTAGGAGCTACTTAGAGTCAAGAAAAATCTCGGTTAAAGTAGACGATGTCTACAGCAAACAGTGCGATGTAACACTTGGAGTTCCAACTGGTTCGGTTTATGGTCCCGTCGGGTACATAACGCATGTAAATAGCATGAGTAATGTCGTTAAGAATGGTAAAGTTTATATGTACGCTGACGATACGTGCATTATGTATTCGGGTACGGATGCAAAAATAATAGAACAGGCTGCTCAGCAGGATTTTGATAACATTTTAAGATGGTCACACGACAATGGAATTATTCTAAATGTCCAAAAAACCAAATATGTACACATACGATCACAACAAGCTAGTGTGAAAGACATAGATTTTCTAATAATTGGCCACACATATGATTGTTTGCATCAAAATTATATGAACTGTAAATGTTTAAGTATCGAAAAAGTACATAAGATTAAGTATTTAGGTCTCACAATAGACAGGGATATGAACTGGAAATATCACATAAAAGAGGTATGTAATAGATTACGAATACTATTAGCTAAATTGAATAATCTCAAATATTTTGTTAACAGAGGTGTTCTGTATTGTATTTATCACGCCCTAGTGGAACCGGTTTTGAGTTATGGATTGAGTAGTTATGGAAGAACTTTTCCTACATATTTATATGAAGTAAAAAAGTTACAAGTGAGATTTTTGAAATGTCTAGTAAGTAAAAAAGAAAAATTGAGGTGTAATAAGGAATACCAAAAATTATTTAAAATTTGTAAAATCATGCCAGTAGATGTAAAATTAAAATTTCTTATAGCAATGGAATCATTTCAAAAATCTCATTTAAAAGTTAAGAAAACACGTTATTGTTCAGCTCGGGGAAAGGGCAAATCAGTAATTAAGTATGTTGTGCCAAAGTACAAAAATTATTATGGAACTAGGACTCGCGAGTATTTAATACCGAAGATATTTAACTCAATAGGGGAAGAGGTTGACGAAACTTTAAATGGCAAAATAAGCAAAAACAAATTTAAAAGTATTTTGAAAGGGTGTTTTCTTGGCTTTGTTTAGATTTTTAAAAAGCTGTGTTAAAAATAAGTTTAAGATTTAGAACCTTTTGCAGAGGAAGACATGTTTGGATACCGAGAGCGGTAGCCGATAAACTGCTGAGCAGTTTGGCTTAAGAAATGTAAAAGAAAAACATGTATTGTCTTTGGTGAATAAACTAAATCTATCTATCTATCTATCTATCTATCCTTCACCGTTCAGCAAGTAGTCTTAAACTCATTGGTCCATGCCCGACCGGGGATCGAACCAGGGTCTCGAGATTGAGATACCAGCATTCTACCGTTTGAGCTACAGGCGCTTTTAATTGATTTTCATATTTCAATACCACCTTCACCAAAGATAAACTTATTTTTTACAGATACAAACAAAACCTCCATAACATACAAGTACGTCTCGGTTGTTTGCTTACACCTACACTAATATAGCTATGTACAGATAGACTATAGACGTACCTCTATACGACCACAGACAGACCACAAAGAGGACCGTCCCGTGAAATTGAATGGAGGCTGATATTTCCGATGAATCAAATGGATTTTGTATTTTCCTAACGTGATTTTTAAGGTTCCGTATCCGAAGGGTGCTAAACGTAACCCTATTACTAAGCCTCCGCTGTCTATTTGTCTATCTTTCCCTCTGTCATAGGAGTCTACAGCTTCAGCCGTTAAGTTAATAGGCAGAATGTTGAAATTTTCACAGAATACGTTTTTACTATAGCCTCAGCCACGACAAATAATAAAAATGAAAACAAAATGCAATGTAATCCTACTAATATTATAAATGCGAAAGTTTGTGCGTGTGTCTGTGTGTGTGTGTATGTTTGTTACTCTTTCACGCTGAAACGGCTGAACGGATTCGGATGAAATTTAGAATAGATATAGCTTATACCCTAACTTAACACTTAATACTTTTTATCCCAGAAAAATGCATGGTTACTGTAGGATAGATCAATATCATTGAAAAATCAGGTGTCTAATTAGCGCGGTCAGTAATCGTTTGTGTTGACATAAGACAAGGCTATGTTATCTCATCACACTTCACACTAATATATTATTATAAATGCGAAAGTTTGTGTGTGGGTGTATGTTTGTTACTCTTTCACGCTGAAACGGCTGGACGGATTTGGATGAAATTTAGAATGGATATAGCTTATACCCCAATTTAACACATAGGTTATTTTTTATCCCGGATAAAGCATGTCGTTAAACCGAATAACACGCGGGTGGAGCCGCGGGCAAAAGCTACTCATACAATAAACCTCGAAAAAAACGTTATTTGGTTCAGCTCTATCTTAAAGCCGCTAATACATACAATTCGAACCAACCATAAATTGTAACAGGCCCTTATGTATATTTTTTGTGAAAATATAGGCTAAATCATATATCAGATTGACTGTTCTTTAACTTTCAGGTGGTATTTTTTATAACGAAATTATTTTTTGAAAATCAGTTTGGGGAAATGGGAATGTGAATAGTCATACTGTTTAGGCTCAAAAGGGAGAGTTCCTTGACTTAAAGAAAAAATAAAAATAAAATTTAGGGGATAAAACCTGAAGATGGGATTATTGAAAATAAAAAAACAGACGTCGATTTTGACATTACTTTTTTTTTTCTTGTGGACAATGGCCTATTTCCTGTAGTGCCTAGACGACATGACTATTACGTCATAAAAGCTATTTATTCAGTTCCTGAATATTTTCATGTATATCTTTTATATTTCAAGCAGAAAAAAATTATGCTTTTTTATGACATTAAAAAAGTCTATTCCTTTCAAAATAATCGACAATTAGGTGCTGTTATGGTATTCTGGACCATTCAAATTCTAAAATTTATTGTACATAGGTATTCTAAACTAAAACAAACATATAATAAAATTAGGTAAATTTTTTGTCGCCTTAATGTTATGTAGAGCATCTATATAGTTGATATGTATATTTTTAGGGTTCCGTACCCGTATTGTGTGGTGGTATGGAACCTCTTGTGCGCCAGTCCGACTCGCACTTGGCCAAATTATATTTGTTTCCTATAAGTAACGAATTTATAAGTAACGAATTAAAAATTATTTCCACAAATATTTACCCTTTAGGGAAACCTACGAGCCCTCATGAGCATGTTTTATCGGGGCCGTATTTTATAACAACGAATGAGAATGAATAATTTATTTATGAGATATACGAGGAGGCACGGTCTGTTGACGAAGTGAGGTATCCACCATTGAATCTTTGTCGCTGATTTATTAAATTAATGACAATGATTATATACTTTTTATTCAGCTAGGATTATATGGTTGAGTCAGGTACACATACCTAAATAAGTTAAATAACGATACTGCATATTCATAATTAATTAAGTAACGAAATATCATAATAGGTGGTAGAGCTGGAGCATCTTACTCGCAAATCCTCCCGAAGTTATTCGGGGGAGAGTAAGAGAACAGCTCTCAGGCAAAACCAGGCGGCCCACCATTGCCTGCGACCGATGGATGGCGGTATATCCATCCCCAATTGCCGGGCAATAAAACAGACTGGTGACGGGCAGCGGCGTCACTGGTGCAAGGGTTTCGGCACCGCGCTCACCAACCCGCCTGCCCAGCGTATGTGAATATGGGCATTTCTTCCAGGAGGACCGCCAAGAGTGGCGAAATCCTGGAAAGGCCTATGTCCAGCAGTGAATGAAACAGGCTGATGGATGGATATGATAATTTGGGGGAAAATGAGAGTCACAAAAAATTCGACTGTACAAAATTAATGCAATAAAACTTGGATGCATCAATTGTTTTCCTGTTTCTGGATTGCTTATAATGAATAGAAAATCACTCGGACTATCACACAGACTAATTCATTATCACTTGACCGGTTTCAAAGATTTAACTTTATGGATCCGTCCCACATCTGGATTCTGGACTGCCCTTTCTTGTTTTACTGATGTTTTTGCCATAATGAGAATAGCAAGGCGTTCTTAATGGATTTGCTATATATTTTCCTAGCTTTTTCCCGCGGCTCTGCTCGCGTGTTATTCGGTTTAACGACATGCTTTTTTCCGGAATATTAGGTAGCCTATGTGTTAAGTTAAGGTATAAGCTATATTCATTCTAAATTTCAAGTAAATCCGTTCAGCCGTTTCAGCGTGAAATAGTAACAAACGTACATACACACACACAGAAACTTTCGCATTTATAATATTAGTGTGATTGATATTAATTATATTTTTCAAATTTCCTCAAAGCGTCAATAATCAACAGTGTCAACATTTTGATCGTTCAGTTGAAATTCAAAACAGTTCTGACACCCGTAGGAGGTAAGGAACGATTTTATCTTTCATCAATCATTTATAAATAAAAATAAACTAAGACGTAACTAGGCGTCACACACATGTGTCTAATAATGTTCGACTCAACAGGCGTGAGACAAAAGACTCGATAATCAATCAATGTTCCATTGATGGATTATATTGTTTTCTTACTTTCCTTACGGGAGTTTGAACAGTTCCGTAACAGAGTGAAAGCTTCGGGTAATAACGATTATGTAATGGGCGTCAAAGAAAACAAAGCTTTTGGAGAAATTAACATTGTTCGTTTGTGTACCAAGTTCTTCTTGTTGATTACCAAAAGTATTATTTTATGAAAAAAAGTTGCGGTAGCGCAATCCGTAGCACGATATACTCTCAATCTTAAGAGGGCTATAATTGCTGGTAACCTTCAAAGCCACAACTAAGGGCCCGTTTAATTCAACTGTAATATAGAAAAAAAAATACGTAATAAACTACAGAATATCTAGAATGACGTACCTTGATTGGAATTTTATTAAGAACCCAAACTAAGTAAATACCAAAATAAGGTCCAAGTTAAGACTAAGATCCGATTCAATTTATTAAGTATGCAAGAAAATTCTTCAAACTTAGTCAAATTAAAGATATAATCACAACAAATGAGTACCCTTGAATATTTTTCAATAATTTTAGTAAGGATAATTGTAATTAATTATTTAGGTATATTTTAGCGCGATCGCAACTTGATTCCCGGTCGAACGACGGAGAGATCAATATGGGACGAGTTGTGCGAGTAAGTGAAACGCACGCACCCGGGGTCACCAGCATTGTCGCCTTAAGGTGATATGTAAGTTTTTCAACGGTTACTGTTACTTCATGCGGAACGACCCGCAGTGCGAGAGGGACGGATTCCGGAAAAAAATGCAAAATGTCGGTTTTAAATTAATATAAAATTAACTAAAATAATTATCAAAATTTCAAATTCACAAAAATAGATATTGTTAAAATCTATCTAATAAAATATCGTTCAGGTCTCTATGTCATTCCTATTTCGCATACTATGAAAAAAAGTGTAGAAGAAGACCTCATTTCAATAATTACTTCTATCGATCGAAAGTTCTGCAATCGCATTTCTGTATTCAAGAAAACTAGAAAAAGGTACCCATATTTATATACTAATTTATCAAATTAGTGGCTTCTTCTGAAAAGCAGGTAAACAACTTCAAAAAGTGCCAATTTTAGTGAGATAGCGCCTTAAGGGGGCACCTAGTTTAATGCGAAATATTTGCGTTCATTTGATCCCTTGCTGTATCATTATTACTTAAGTTTTAGTTACGCAATTAATATGTAAGATATTTAAGGATTCACTTTACAAATGTACACTTTAGAAACACGATTACTTTACAGATTAACGGATCTTTAATAAAGTACTCTAGGAGTTTCGGGGATTTCTTACATAAATTATATTAAAGTTAATGTGTACTTACGGAAAATGAATTAAAATTTTACCAAGAATTCATGCTCAAGATATTCGTGTTCCAATAACGACCGAAATTAAACCCGGATATTTGACCACGAATTTCTCGTGCGGCCGCAAGTGGCCGCAGACGTTATGTATGTCATCGGCAGATTTTAGAATCGGGCATATCATGATCTGCCCAGGCATATCGTATTTCTGCTAAAACTAGGAGGATTGCCTCGCTCGGCTCCCCAAATGTATGATCACAAGCAACCTAAAACGCACCTCCTTGCTCCACTCGTCGTCGCACCTATTTTTCACTTTTGGTGAACGATTTGCCGACGACACATATACCGAGTGTAAATAGAAACTACATATTCTACCGACCCTACTGAACCACTTTTCCCAAGAGTCATACCCGCGGACACCCTTAGTTTAGGAAATAATTGAGTTCCAAACAAAAATGCGTGAACCCTAACGCACTGACATACGGGCGAGGTTAGAGAGAGCGTTGACCTCAAACAGCTGCAGGTTTCACGGACGACGTTCTCTCTAAACTCGCCCGTATGTCGGTGCGTTAGGGTTCACGCATTTTTGTTTGGAACTCAATTATTTCCTAAACTAAGGGTGTCTGCGGGTATGAATCTTGAGAAAAGTGGTTCAGTAGGGTCAGTAGAATATGTGGTTTCATTTAATGGTAGCAGTCTATTTACACCCGGTATGTATTTTTTTGAGTAGACATGTAAGCCAAACTCGCGACACTTTGCAACATCTTGAGATTTTTTTATAAAGGTGAATGTCTCCATACAAAATGAAAGGTTTTTTAAGCTTAGTTTTATTGCTACAAAGTAGTTAAATAACTAAGTGAAAAAAATTTCACGCAAATAATAATAATTTTCGTTGGAATTGGCGTATAAGCGACACTCAATTTATCTCTTGATTTTTTTTTTACTTTGAATTTTAGGCCTTGTTGATTTGTTGTGTTTTTTGTGTCTTTATTTTGACAAATTTTGCGCTATCTGTAGCTTTACTGTGCAGTGAAAGGTCAAATATTCTTACTTTTTGCATCAATTCAAAATGGTGACTGTTCATACAATCGTACGTCTAGACTCATGACCGCTGGAAACTGACAATACACGTGCAACCTTTATGTTACGCGTTACATTACGCGAGCGTCGAGTCGTCAATAGACGTCGTTAAAGGGGACAGGGGGACAGGTGACATGCAACGTGTAACAAGAAAACTGTTAATCAAAACTTTCGTACTTTTTAAAGACAGATCCAGACGAACATTTTGGGACGTCACGTCACGTTTTTAAATACTAACATGCCACACAACATAGTAAATTCTAAAGGAGCAGAAATACATTTAAGAAAAACATTACCGACATACTATTGTATGTAAAGAAAAGTAAATTAATACATTTTTAGCTAACTCCCTTTCTTAAGAAGCCTGTATTCGGCGGCTTGAAGTCAGTCGCGCACGGGGTCGCTATGCTTGCTATTTCATTCTACATTTAACTTCAGATTATAAACCACTCACTGACTGTTATTGGTTGGCCCAAACGTTCATTCAGGAGAAATATCCCAAAAATCGAAATGAAACAAAAATATTTTTGAATAGTATAAAATATACTATGCTGTGAAACTAAAATTATTTGATTTGTTGTATCGCTTCTAGGACATTACGGTATATAAACATTTATCAAAATATGTGTAAAATTCAGGACTTTTATACGCTTGTAACTTTTGTATGTATTTAATTTTGATAAATGTTTTAATTTAACGTCATGGGTATTGTATGGGATATGTTGAAAAAGAAAAAATAATAAGCAAGTACCTATAAATAAGGATATGATCAGCAAACTGCGGCAGTATGGGAGTTCGGGTGAATAGAGTCGCCTTATGAGTATTTTTTGGTTTTACTAGTCAGCACTTTCATCTTGGTAAAGAAAAAAAAGTAGGAAATTGCAGCTACCAGTTGTTTTGGTCGGATTGTAAAGTTATTTGTTCGAAGCAAAATCTCCCATTTTCGAGCTCCTATATACCTTTATAAGTTATACATTTTATTTACTTAAATTGCTCTTTTATTTCTAAATCATGATACAAACATTTTTACTTTTAACATTTAATGCTAAAATTCAGATAAAATAAATACAGACCGTACTTCACATTGTGTCGAAGCTACTGTAGTATTTAAACGATGTGAAGGGACAAATTTCCTTCTTTCACAAATAGAAGGCTTTTTAAAAGTCAAAGAATTTCCATGTTAAATCAAACTGGCAAAACAAACAATTGACTTGACAATTCTATTCTAGCGAAACCGGTTGGGCAGAGTAGGTTATAACTTATAACAGTAATTTTATAGAAAAACTCGGGTTTTTTTTTCATAGCAATGTATGATAAGTTCCGCCAAGCGCCGAAAATCACAAAAATCAACTTCAATAATCTAATATCAAAGTATTATTTCTTGGATGAGACTAATAAACCTTTGTTTTCGTTTCGGTATTTGTGGGGAGAATACTTGTGGAAGGAACATCTTCAGTTATTGGAGTCAACTTTCCTTTTTTGTTTGGTTAACCTAAGGTTTATCTTACTGTAAAGCAACCTCGTAATAAGGCTACGAGGTTCTATAAATTATAACAAGAATATAATGTCTAGACTTACCAACATTTAATTTTAAAGAGTCTTAACTTTTGAAACGTTATAAAACTATTTACCTCGATAGTATTATAGCCGATGTTGATGTGTCTAGGTCACGAACAATAAGAGGAAAAATGACAACTAATTTGTTGACTTTCTTTGTTCATTTTATAATAACCAATCTTTAAAAGTCGCTTAAGTCAAACCTATATTTTGCACTCGTAATTGTTATAGTATATACTCAACTTTTTTTCATTTCCTTTGCAGGGATCTTTATCCTATTTTTTATTTTGTGTATGTTTAAGGCCTTTCGAATAACAAACTATTTTCAAGCCTCTTGTAATCTATGTAGTAATTTTCCTCGTGTCTTTTCTCCGCCCCCTAAATAATTGTACATAAATTCTCGCTAAATCAGCGCATTAAGTTTGAATTTCAGCAGATTTAGCCAGCCAAATTAGTAGGCAGGTTTCATGTTGTTCTTCTTTTCCTATTAGGAAAACTTGTTTTCTTGAAAGCCAAACAACGATAAGCTTTTCCTGAGCCTGCTTTCAAAGCCCAGATTACGACAAATTTAATGATAATTTTTAACATAATAGGTACCCAGCCTACGCTGCCCTATCTACATTTTTCTTCGTCTGCAAAGGTCTTGCTCATTAACTGCCAGACTGTTATGCATTGTTTTGTATTCTGGAAGTGAGATCTGAATGAATTGCGTTCCTAGACGTTATTATCAGTCGGGTTGGCTGTAATTACTCGTCGACTTTACTGTCATATAAAACCTTGTTCTATTCGAATTTGGCACTTTTAAATGGGCTTGACATATTTGGAAATAACTTAGTTCAAAGGCAGAGGTAGATAACTTTTAAGTACATATATGGGACATTATTATTACGTACACGTCAAGCTACCTAACTGTATTCATTACGATGCTGTTCATAAGGATTACCATTGTACAACAATAGGTACTTTCAAGTGCGGGCGACTGTACTTATTCTGCTAATGTATCAAGTTAAGAACGAACGTGTATCTATCACAAGCTATTATTTCTATATCAACAGAGCAAAGGAGGTGTCAGTGCCTTTTGTGCATCCATACAATACCCTTTTTAAATCAGATACCGTCGCAGAGATTTAAATCATTCATGTGTGAAATGATACGGGTAACATTCAACAATTTTATCTTTCTTTGAACTACTGCGCAGGAAAATTAATATTTTGTAACTGTACAGTTACGAAAAGGAAACCAAGTTATTTTGTAACTCTGCAGTTACGGAAAAGGGAACCAAACATGTTTTACGTTGTATACCTAACTGCGTAATCCGAATCAGTTGATACATAAACCACCCCACTTGCGAGATCAAAAAGTTGTAAGAATGAGATAGAATAAAATTACTATTGATAACTTAGTAATTTATTTTTCTACATAGTCTCCAAGTCTCTGTACACACCGAGTCCAGCGCTTTTCCAAGGCTTTAATCCCTTTCAAAAAAAAAGTTTTGTCTTGGTCCTGCAAAAAGCTCTCCACGGCATCCATCACCTCGTTATCGTCTTCGTACCTGTTTCCCCTCAAGTATTCTTTCAATTTGGGGAACAGATGAAAATCTCTAGGCTCCAGATCTGGTGAATAAGGGGGGTGGTCAACCAATTCGAAGCCAGCTTGCTGAATGGCAGCCAGTGCGCGGGTGCGTTGTTGACACGAAGGAAACAAATGACTACATTCAGAAACAAAAAACAAAAGAGAATCGAAGGATTTTTTAATATTACAAATATCTGAGCTATGCCTGCCAGCATTTTTTTTTTCTTACCAAGAAGTATATTATGTCGTTCTAACTACTTTTTGATCCCCTCTAGTACGTTTTGTCTTATACGTAATTTTCTGCCTTCTTTAACATAATTTAACACGTATATATTCGAACTTTGTCTGTTTTAGCATTCGGTTTCTAAATATTTTTCTTCCCGAAAAACTTTCCTGTAAGAAATAATCGTGAAAATTGCTGCGTGTTTCAAAACTCTCAGAGAAGACTTTTTACTGTAGCTTGTTTTTATTTTATGATCGCTCAAACAAAACAAGTCTATTCTGTCCTAGTTCTGCAAAATGTCTTATTCTTAAATGCAAACTGAATAGCGTCAAATCGATTTACTTCATATTCAAGGTCCCTTTAAAAACAAAACATTCTACTCGTAGATCTAGGCATCTCTCCCCTATTTCTGCTTCAATAAAACTGTGTCACAGTCATACGTAGCACACACAGGGAAGTTTCCACGACACCCCTCTTTTAGACAAAATTATACTATCAGGTTACTCATTTATACGTCGTGGTAAACAAGTTTACTGCTTCTATTCCATATTTTCACTATAACGCTGTCAACTAAATTTCCCTCATTCCAAAATAGTTGTTTAGTGTTAACAACAGAAGCTATATTACTTTGGAAAAATGTAAGTTTTGACAGTACTAAAACTTAAATTAAAGCCTTCAGAATCGACTTCATTGTCAACTTAATGAGTAAGGGTTAACCGCCTATCCACGCATTTGTCTAAAATTTATCAACGAGCTGCATTTCACGAGGGAAACTACATCGTCACGACCTGAATCCCTTAGTGGGTGTCAGAGGTGCTACCGAGTGTGGAATGTGAATTGCAAATCACACCACACTCGTACGCCCTTTTTACATCGACGATTATTACGTTCCATCGTGATTAGTGGTGAGTCCTATCACCGTATTTTGGGAACAAATTGTACCCACAGACTAGAACGACCTTGGACGAATACCTTTCTAACCATTTCATACGGTAACTATAGCATTTTATATATAAGAAAAATACATAATAATGTACATGTTACGAAGAGTGATGTAAATTTTCCTAAATTTTGTTTTAATATATTGAAGTGAAGCAAAAAAACGCTGGATTCACCTTTATTTCTCAGAAAAATTGTATAAATAGGAATGGTATTAAAAAAATTAAACATCCAAAAAAAAAAGAAAATGACACGGTTTTCTCGCTTTTCGAAAATCCTTTTTCTCCATGTCTGTCTCTCCGTCTGTCCGCGGCTTAGCGCAGGTACTATTAGTACTAAAAAGCTGTTATTTGGCATGGATATAAATATTAATCACGCCGACAAAATGGTAAAATAAAATATTGAAAAAAAAATTTTTTAATGGGACCTCTCTTACAAGTAAACTGGGGATGTATTTTTTGTCTCGTCTATCCCATAGTGTGGAGTATCGTTGGATAGGCTGTTTAAAAACATTGTTTGTGTGTGAAAACCACTTTTCGATTTAGGGATCTGTTTGTGAAATATTAAACTTTAAAGTGAAAATTTTAGTTAGAGTGGAGCGCCCCCCCCCTGCCGGCTAAACGGTTGTTTATAGAAATGTGAAAAAATTCACAGAAGTAGTATATATAATGAATTTAAAAGGAAAACTATCACAGCTAAATAGGCTTTGCAGGTTTACGAGTACAGGTCGCGCCAAACTTTTGGCCCCCTATAATGTATGGGACCAGAAGTTTGGCGTGGTCTGTATTAGTAGACCAACTTATATGTACCGGGCAACTACGGAACCCTACATTGCGCGTGGTCCGACACGCACTTGGTCGATTTTTATTTATATAAACAAAAAACAAGCTGACTTTGCACTTGTCAGCCGTAGTAACAGACTTAACAGCCATGTTACTTGTATTTCGAAGCCCGCAGACCCAAAAAAATGTGTCCTTACGGGATTTAAACCGATGACCTCCGGATTAAGCAGTCGGGTACTCCAACTACTAGACCACAGGTGGCTTACGTTTCGGTAACGTAATCATGATAAAAAGAATTTCAGAGGAAAATTGGTTTTACCACTAAGAGATTCGTGGTTTAGATTCATAGTGATACTGAAACGGCTACTCACTATTTGTTATATAGTCAGATTTGGCCTGACTAGTTTCACTGTATTCGTACAGTTTCTTCGGAGGCAAACATGGTTACGCGGCGGTTCCCCGTTTGACACTCACACAATCTACAAAAACGCAACTCGAAAGCCCATTTAGTGCGTATTTTTTTCTTATTTAACGTATTATACATTCTTTTATTACTGTCACTATTCATTTAATTTAATAAAAAACTAAATAAAATATTTATATATACCTATATATACAATAATCAGTATAGTATATATATACTTATAATTATAAGATGAATATATATATATATATATATCGAACTTTACAAAAAAATAGCAACATAATATATAAAAATTAAAATCTGTACTAACAATAAGTCTAAATATATTTTGTTTTCTTTTATATTTTAGTAGGTATTAGGATTTTTTTTTTATATAGTTAAACTGTATAGTCTAAATTAAAATAACCTAACAATAAAATATATGTTCATCCTAAAAATATAAATCTATCTTAATTAATTATAAAATTTTTGTGTTGTTTCTACGTGAATTAATTATTATTTATTACTTAACTTTATGTGTTACGGAAATAAATACTCCCCTTCTCATCTATGTTCTTAGGTGACCAATGACTAGGGTGAAACAAATCGACTACCATTTGTCTTAGAACCCATAAACACGGCGAAAATTCCTCGATTCCCCATCTAGAATTACATATTGATGTCCCTCCGAGGTAGGCCGCTACACGGTAGATTTATATACAGGTTGTTGATTTCTTCAATTTACGTTACAGGAGTGTGAATACTCATGATATTAGTGCAAAAAGAAAACATGTTTTTTAAGTTCATTATTGTGGCACAATTTCGACCACAGCACAATCAACCATCAATGGGGCATGCGGGTTGACATAGTGGGTAGAAGGCGGCGCGCTGTCACTGTTCAATGAATTAATTAATAGGATTTTTTGTACAAAAAACATATTTAAAACAGAAAAATTTAATTTTTATACATATTTTGTACAACGGTACACTTAAAATTATTTATTCCAACCAATTTCTGCGTGGTGAATAAATAACTATTATTCGAAAGGTAACAGGGCATAGACAATAAAGCTACGACAAGATTTTTAATTAAATAAAAATAAATATAAGGTAAATATAACTCCAACTACTTGTATGTTATACTAATGTAGTACCCTCTACCTAATTAAACTCCCAGCTTTGTACCGCAGTTACTGCCTGTATAGTGTTACTCTTATCTAAGATCTCCCAGCGAAGACGAAAAAAATATGTATCGTATTAAATGTACAAACTATTATAGACCTTAAGAGTTGCAATAAAGGTTTATTATATATCTATCGAATTAACTTCATTATGCTGCTAAGCGGGTATGTAATACAATTATTCACGACAAACCAAACTCGTAACAGATAACGAATGTGCATCGCCAAGACAAACCTATTTAAGTTTAATGGCGATAAGTATGTAACCTAGATTATTTTTCTTAGCAACAAATAATTATTATTTTTTGTACTTCGAAGAAAAAAACTTAATCGCAAAACTTTTTTTTATAGAATATATATTAAGTTTCTGCTGTTGTTGCGGATAAAATAAACCGCCTGTATAAACTTCTGATTGTGTTTAAGGGCGCAATAGGTATCTTTTTCCGAAGCACGTCGTTATCTTATTACAGTGACTAATTTAGCGAAGTCATTACAAAACTTACTACACGGGGGACCAATGAATGCCCATCCTTATTTGTTCTGACTTTTTCTTTTCTTTAGGTTAATATGGTTACCTTCAGTATATCTGTAACTAAATAGAGATAGCTCAGTCGAAGGCCAGACTAAACAAAGGATCCAGATTAAAATTTTGCCATATCTGTTGAAATGTATGTCAAAAGTTATGAAAAGCATTTCTATAGGTAGAACAAATGACTCAATAAAAAACGCGTGTAAAAATCATGTATATCAGCCGGAAGTAGGCTGAGAAGTAGGGTTACTCTAATTTTAACTTTTTCCGTTTTACTACGGTTACTGAGAGGGTCTCAGTGTGTTCTTTGTAGCTAAAAACAAATAAATTATTTTTTTCATACTTTTTTACAAAGTACTAGTACTGAACTTGACCTGGTGTTATTTTCGTAAATTTATGATGTTCAATTAATGAAATCAAGTTAAATGTAAAGGATTTTTCCGATATAAAAGCTGTGTCAAAACCATGAATATCTATTAGTATGGAGAAACGAGATATTTGTGTTTTTGTGACATTCTCTATACATGACTTTGTATAAAGTTACTCAGCTGAACTGCATGTAAAGTACGTAAACATTATAAGCATGAATCAGAACTATAAAGTAAAAAAGAAATAATGAAAACTCATTGGTCAATCCATCCTAAGTCTATGGGTCAATCATAGAGTCCTCGCCACCACTGAAGTCCGATGGATTATGGCATTTGGGTTCATATTCCAAAGCTACTACAGACTTCGTCGCAAGACTTCAGTGGTAGCATGAACTCTAGGCATCGACAGTTCTCAAGATGGCAGTCATTCGTACGTTCAAAACCATTTATTTGGATTAATTTTTCAGAAAAACTTACTTTGTCCGCCGGGACTTTCAAAAATCATTTAATTTTTTCCAAGATACAACTTTTTGCGCTTTGTATAATGCACGTACTTTGCTTTCTTGAACATGCCGTTAAAACGAGGAAATTGCGGCCCGTCAACTGCCATGATCCTTTAGGGGTCGCTACCAAGGTTTAAAAAATTTAAATCCCCATACAAAGAACGATTTTTTTAATAAATAAAAATTTAAAACATGCAGAAATAAAGCTTCTTAAACGAAGATAATGAAAAACTTTTACATTTCAAAAAACTACCTATCCCTTGAGAGTTAAAAAACACTATGTAACACGAATAAATTCTCCTTTTGGTATTTTAGCTCTATTTTGACAAAAAAACTGGGTGAAATACAAAAAGTTTAAGAATGCAATATTTATCACCTTTTAAGGCTTACTTTCTGTATTTTATTATTTTCGCCCATCTGTTTAAAAAAAAACGCTCGACGTAGGGAGATATAAATTTTAAAAACTGTGGTAGCGACTCCTAAATTTAGTTTAAGAAATATTTATAATGTAATTTTTATTTGTTTTTAGATACATAGAACACATTGAAAGAGTGACCAGTGATAACGGTTAGGAAAACCGCAGGCTATTATCTTATTTATACTTAAACTAAAGCAAAAACTAGTACTACTCGTAAAAAACATTTCGAAATAAATTATATCAGAGACATATTAAAATTAATTAAAAGTGGGCGTGAAAGTGTTCATTGTTCAGCATTTGAAACATTTCTGATTCTGGAATAAATATCGTAATAATAAAATACAAATACATTATAATACTTTAAATCACTTCGTTTACAAAAATAAATAAATATCTTTATAACCTCTGTAAGAAACTACTACACTCTAGTTTCAAAACATTCGTTTTCTAAAATAAATAAATATCTTTATAACCTCTGTAAGAAACTACTACACTCTAGTTTCAAAACATTCGTTTTCTAAAATAAATAAATATCTTTATAACCTCTGTAAGAAACTACTAGAGTGTAGTAGTTTAGTAGTTTCTTACAGAGGTTATAAAGATATTTATTTATTTTTGAAAACGAAGTAATAATAAAATGTGCTAAGAAACATGATAAAATTTAGTAATATACCTACTGCAGCTATAACTTTACCTATGATTTCTAAATGAAATCATTAAGACGATAAAAAGTGAAGGAATCAAGAATCGGGTTGAATTTAAACTAACAAGGCGTTCTTAAAATTATAATGAGCACCACGAAACTTTCAGACCTTGGATTTTGGAAACTTCGTGAGAACTTAAATGCAGTTTCTTGCGGTACTTAAATATTTCATTTCTTAAGTTATTTTGGCGAGTGGTTGTACTCTATGCACAAGTTATTTTAAACAGGCAGGCAGCAATGCCGGCTTGTACAAATTCTCCTTTTCGTTTGAAACAATAAAACAGTTTTGTCATTGTTTAGCAGCTTTTCATGTGTTCACATCTCTGTATTATGGATGTGTTAATATGAGTAGCGCTTACACTTTGTGAGGACTCAACAATAACAGTTTATGGAACAATTAAACTACTAAGATTATATTATGCTTTTGGATATCTAATTGCTCTTTTCTAGTTTATAATACACTCTAAATTATCAAACTGGTCTTAATCGACTTCAAAGTATACATATTAGATTTAGATTATTGCTTGTCTATAATATACAATATATAATTTTGCCTTCCTACGGTACAGGATTTAGGTGTAGAACGGTTTGATCGTATATTCGAAACCCTGAATGGTGCTTCAGAAATCACTTGGCAGGTATCGGTGTGCAGACAACAAAACTTGAATGGAACTGGAGTGGCCGCTAGTAGTTCGTCGTATTCATTCAATAGGGGAGATAAAATCGCCACCGAGTGGATAATAGATTTCCAAACGGCGGCGGCGGTTCCGCAGGTAGATCGAAAAGACTACGTGGGTACGTACGTACTCTGCTGTCCGTCTGTCCATCTGTATGTCACTGGTCTCTAGCTCACAGACGAATAATTTGTGTTGAATATTGATCGAAAACCCAATAATTAATTTAAAAAATATTTGTCCGAAGGATCCCATGCATGAAAAAGGATCTGAAAAAAAAATGTTTTGTTTCCCTGGCATGAAGTATGATTGTGTAGCTAGAGCTTATTAAGTAGATAAAAAAAAATGATTTATTATGTTCAAAAATAAAAAAATGGGAAGCCATCAAGGTTGAAAGTTTAAGACCATTTTTGTTATGGGGTTTATCACAAAAACTAAGCTAGTTAAGAATATGGAATTTTTAAAGTAAATAAAATAATTAATAAATAATATTTTTCGTGTACAATGTGTCATATACTGTATTTAAATGATAAATACTGAAATGTAGTTTTAGGGTTACGTACCCGAATACTCGACCAAATTAATTTTGCAATTTTGTCTCATAAATTTTGTAAGTAATGATAAGTTTGTAATTATTTATCAAATTATTCAAGTCTAACTTTATCGAATAGTAAGGAACCCACAAGGCACGAGTTCTACTCGGACTTGCTCGATTTTATTTTATATCTGTCCTGCAAAGTATCTACTGCAGTTATTTGCACAAATATGAGAATAAAACCTTAAAATGATTAAAAATAAGATAGTTGCAAAATCGTGCTTGCTCTATGCAGGCATTCAACAGGATAAATATTAAATAATTTAAATTCGTTAATTAGATTTATATAATGCTACATCAATTGATGTTTTGTTTTGGAACGGCTTTTCGCAATATAAATAATTGCACCGTTTCGATCCTCCATTTTAAATGAAATATGAATTGCGTGCGGGCTCACAGGACGGGCGGACCAAGTGAAAAGGAATTTTACCCATTTCCCCGTCTCATGTTTCTGCGTTTCAGAAGCTTAATATATGTAAAATATCAAAATACATATGTATGTAGTCAAAATTGAATCAAAATATGTCAAGTGGTAGATCTAGTGCCGGGCTTGAGTGTGCTCAAATGAAGTTATTCTGAGGAGAGTAAGGGGACAAACAGGCACAACCCATTGCCTGGTACCGATTGATGGCGGTATATCCATCCCAAAATTCCCAAATTGCCGCGCCTTAAATAAACAGACTGGTGATGAGTAGCGGCGTCAACTGGTGCGAGGGTTTCGGCACCGCGCTCACCAACCCGCCTGCCCAACTTGTGTGATTATAAGGAGGACTGCCAAGATTGACGAAATATGGGAAAAGCAGTGGACAAAACAGTGTAATGGATGGATGTAAAAATATATAATTTAAGCAATTTTTTATTTTATTTTAAAATACTCGTATGTATTTATCTATACATTAAATTTATAATGTAAATAAATATATGTTACAAGTTTTTACTCGTGTAATATAGCAAACAAGGGCTGTGGGTGGGACATCACCAGTAACGCAAATGTAATTTTAAGGCTTCGCAAGTTCGCAATTCGGAAACACCATTTTACCCCCGGAGATTTATGTCGTAACGATATATTTTTTATTTATTCGCACTTCAATTTAAAAATGTACTAGAATAAAGGAAGCGTATTTTCACGAAACAATTAGTTACCGTTTGTGAATTTAAATGCTTTTTTTTGCTTAGCCGCCGTTTTTATGAGATCAACATCTATCATAATACATAACATATCATAATCATAACACACACAGTTTTACTTGTCAAAATATACAAAATAATACAGTTTTCTAAGGGATTCCAATTACATAGAACGACTTTAGAAAACAACGACCTATAAGATACGAGTATCATAAATTATTTTTATGTGACTTACCTTTGTTAACAAACTCTATTCTAAACTGATCTTGGTTCAATCGTTTATTTTTAATTATTTTGAGATTGCAGTCACACGGTCAAAATAACTTTAAGCCACATCTTCCGCCTTCCAGACCAAAGCTCAGGAACCGTAAACGCCGCCCGCCCTCGGTTTACCGCGCAATATCGCCCAACATTCAGTTTTATCTGACGCCCTCATAAAACTGAATCTAACCCTTGAGGCTTTCACGCACTTTAACTTGATCCTAATTGAGGACAGAGCACCTCGCTTCGAGGAAGCTTTTGTAGTTCAACGTTCAATCAACGTGAAACTGTCAAACAAACGCTTTGTTATAGACAGAATGAAAAAAGGATACGGTAAAGTATTTGTATCGTAGAGAATTTGTAAGAGCGCTCAACCGAACATAATTATAGTAAAAATGTATTAGCTGATGTAGAACATTAAACTTGTTACAATACCCATCCATGCATCCATCAGCACTTTCCAAGATTTCGGCACTCTTTGGGGTCCTCCTGACAGAAAGAAATGCCCATACTCAGACACGCTGGGCAAGTGGGTTGGTGAGCGCGGTGCCGAAACCCTCGCACCAAGGTGTTATAGTATATATGATTGCAATTAAAAATTATCAATATTGCATTCATTTACGTTCTGGCACAAATACATTTTTAGGGAATGCGGGTTTATCTCACAGTGTTTCTCTGCATCGTTCAGCAAGTAGTAACGACAGACCAGGACCTATGCACACACATACATTTCGAATGTTTTTGCGATGAATTTGATATATGCTCGACCGGAACCAGGGATGCCAGACGTACGAGAATCCTCGTACACGTACGCGAATTTTAACTCATGTACGATGTACAGTGGAGACAACATCAAGCTAAACACTTTCAGTAAAAGCTGACCTCTCATTGTATAGGCTTCCCGTACAATGAGAGGTCAGCTTATACTCAATGTGTATAGCTTGATGCGGGCTCCACTGTACGATTGTACAAGGCAAACCGGGTTCTCGATGCAAAAGTTCGAGAATTTTGGTTTGAAAGTCTGTTCTATCGTTTTTTAGGGTTCCGTCCCTAAAGAGTAACCAACGGGACCCTATTACTAAGGCTCCGCTGTCCGTCTGTCCGTTTGTCTGTCTGTCTGTCCGTCTGTCACCAGGCTGTATCTCATGAACCGTGATAGTTAGACAGTTGAAATATTCACAGATGATGTATTTCTGTTGCCGCTATAACAACATATACTAAAACCGGCCAAGTGCGAGTCGGACCTGCGCACTCCCATACAACAGACATGATTTTTTTTCCGTTTTTATAGATAATGGCACGAAACCCTTCGTGCGCGAGTCCGACTCGCACTTGGTCGGTTTTTTTTATACAAATGCTTCACTACAAATAAAACGTCTATGCTCTATGGAATTTGTCTATGGACTTAGCTTTAATTAGATCTTAATGACACAAAGTCAAGTGCGAGTATGAATCGTGTCCGGAGGGTTCCGTACACAATTTTTTTCCGTGATACTGTTTAAAACACAAAACATGACACTTACGATCTATTAAACTCCATGTATCCAAAGCGAATAATTCAACCGGTGCTTAATTTATTCTTGATTAATTAAATATCGGTAATTTTCAGATTTTTTCTTAGAACTGTGCTATTATAATTGTGAATGGAATTTCAAGTTTCTATATCAAGTGGAAGTACCCTATAGGTTTCCATGGTGAGCTAATTTTTATGAAATAATTGATTATTCAAAGATAGAAGTTGATTTTTTTAACAGAAATACTGGCCCGTAGACTTCTCTAGGAGGTATTTATTAATTGCAACTTTATATCTCTAGCAAGGCCCGCAAAACAGGGTCTTGACCATGGATATAATAACAAAAGGTAGATATGGTATGTTCTTTTATCGTCAACTGAAAAATGGACCACTGAACGACAAGCTTCGACAGTGGCACAAGTGAGACAGGCTACATAAAACAGGCCAATTGGGCCTATATTTGCAGTGCCGCGCGCGAGAAGCGGGGTACCGCATCTTCCTTTTGTTTTATCTAAGGTCTTGACAGACGGACTGCCAGGGACGGACAACAAAGTGATCGTATAAGGGTTCCGTTTTGATGTACGGAACCCTAAAAATAATCTCTTCACACAAACGAAAAGGCAAAAAATATAACGTCTTCTGGTAAATAATTTTCATGTCAACAGAAAATGAGAAAACATCTGTAAAGATAATGTTTCGCGAAGGTGAAAATGATTGTAGGCGTATCGACTTATTATTTTGGGATCCGAAATAAATTGATCCCATTTATTTGGTGAATCCAGTGGAAGAGGTTCTGGAACAACCAGTTGTGTACAGACCTTTATATTATTATATAAATTATTGTTTATTGTAAAGCGTTTTATAACGTTATGGTTGAATTATTTCGTTAAGGAACAACGAATGAAATATCAAAACAAAATATACATCCATCCATCAGCCTGTTTCGTCCACTGCTGGACATAGGCCTTTCCTGGAAGAAATGCCCATACTCACACACGCTGGGCAGGCGGGTTGGTGAGCGCGGTGCCGAATCCCTCACACCAGTGACGCCGAAAAATATATAATAAAAAATATATAAGGCCCTACAATAATAAGTGAAAATAATTTAAGGGTAGATCATGTATCGTTATCTGATCACAATAAAGAAGAAAAAAATTTTTTTTGGTCAAGTTATTTTTCCACTCTCCAGTACAAAGTGGTTCAATTAGCTGACTCAATTTTTATGGAAAGGTGAAAAAAAGTTCGCGCAAAAAAAAATATTTTCGTTGGAAAGTGGTCTTTTAGGACTACGGAATCATGTCTTGAATTTTTTTCACTTTGAATTTGTAGGACCTTATATAGCGATTCATTTACATGAAATACACGTTTACAACAACAATGTGTGTGTATTTTATATACTGGTTTAGATTATAGAACCCCTTCTGATAAAATTAAAAAACATACCTTTTTCTCTTTTGTGCTGAATCCGCCCCTCTCGCACTGCGCGTTTTTTCGCTTGGAGTGAGAGTGATAATTGGCAATGAATACTGACTTTTGAAATCCTCAGATGCGACTTACGTCCTTTTAGAATGAGTGAATAAGAAAACATTAAATTATGCAGGAAAAACATACAATAAAACAAAATAAAAAAATACATAAGCTTCTTTTTTACGCAGACTTTCAATATAAATATTAAAAACTAAAATGAAATGTTGTCGATTAGGAACACTTCTGACGCTTCCTCGGGGATTCATGCCGTGACGATATTATGTTCAATAACATTTCAAAATAACGCTTTTTCAGTGTCTAGTTGTGTATCTAACCATAGACATTACTCTAATACCTAATGTAACTATTAATAATTGTGATTTTATATTATTAATAATGTCTATGTATCTAACATATTACGAAATTAGATGAGCAGCAATAGCCAATTGAGGTCAAAGTCCAAACAGGTCGCCGGGAGAATTATCCAATAGTTATCTCAAAGTACAGTAAATGAAGTTATTGCTGCTCGTTACCTCTAGGGAAATATCTATGATGAGGGCAGTTTGAATGCTGGACTGTTTGTGTTATTGACAAATGAGCGCGGGAATTCAAAATGGCCACCGTCATGAGCGCAGCAACAGTGTGCGTGACCAAATGTAATGCTATTTCATTTCGATAATACGTGCATGCTCGATGAATTTTGTTTCGTCGCGGGCACAAAACTGAAAAAGTTAAGAGAAACAAAATTTTGGCAATACTGAAAGGGGTTTCAAACATGTGTATTTTATTGGCCAAAATAATTTAGGTAACATTTTCGATGCAGAATCAGTATACTTACATTCTTTTCTAAAGCAATAATAGTACATTATGTTACAAGTGTGCTGCATAAATGCGTGATGTCTAATGCTCACGCGTTTCATACGACGTTTTTCAACATACTTGCGAGGAACAATAATAAAAATTCACTGTCTTTTTTTCCACATAATCGAAAACACAGCTATGTACTAACAATTATCTTTAAAAATGGCGGCGGAGATTTTGCTTTTTGCGCAGATGGAAATAAAGGCACTGAGGCAAAAATCCAAATAGCCAAATATTGCTAAGCAGCCAAATATTAACAAACTGAATATTTTTGTATTTACAACAAAAAATTTAGTTAATTTGTTGATAAAAGAAATAATTTTATGAAATTAAATGATTATTTATTATATTTCAACTGAGGCAGTCTATTTATTCGCAAAAACTTTACTATTTCTCAAGACATCAAAACTCTTTGCTAAGATTTAAAAAGAACTGTAATGTAAAATACATTAGTGCGATATTGTAAAGTAAAAAGCACGCGTGTTTAATATGCTGCATTATGACCCTAATAATGCTGCAATAATGGCCACTTTATATGTAAGTGTGTTGAAAAATATTAACAATACATTCGGCTACACTTTTGTTAAATAACAGTTTTTACGTTTTTTAGCGGTATGTTGTTAAGATATGATTCAAATTTACCCAATTTTGGTTCTAATTTGGCATAAATCTAGATAATATCAATATCAATGACTCAGACTAAAATATTATAAAAACATTCCGTAGACACCATTGACTTCAAACAACTAGACTCACAATCTCGCTCAAAAAGTGTCCGCGACGCATTTTCTCACCGCTATGGGTGACATTGCACCTTATGTTAACGATATAACGTCTAAATTCGGTTGAAGATTTTTACTACGTTGCACGTCGCACGTTCGGACACTTCTGACGAACTTTTCTTAGAGACTGTGTGTCTAGTTGTTTATTGCGTTCGTATGGAGGATTGCGCGTGATGGCTCACCTTAACCTCCTTTTTCTGCATCCGTAATAAATAACTGAAAAAAAATGATAGTAAGATTAAAATATCCTGTTGAATATAAAATATATTTTACTCCTATTATGCAAGAGAAATATTCACAGAATTCCTCCCCAGTTTTAATTCAAAAAGAGGAATTTTTAAAAAGCTTGGTTGTTGTTACTCTCGTTTATGTTCGAGTTTATAAATTGGAAGAGTAGTAACTGTTGCAAAGTAGATACTTAAATTGAGTTTTATTCGAAAAGTGATCAAACTTTTAAAGCTCGTTAACCCGTTCAGTTATCGATTTTCGATAACAATTGAAGAATAACAGATAGATATGGAGCGCGATCGCGTCTTCTGATAAGACGGATTAATTTATATAATTATATATTAATTTACCCAGCATCTACGTATATCAGCAGGATAGCGTATACAATTTTCGACGGGTGCAACAGAGACATAAACATATTATATCCTATCCTATCCTATTATTATAAATGCGAAAGTTTGTGCGTGTGTGTATGTACAATCAGGTGTCTAATTAGCGCGGCCAAATCGTTTGTGGTGAAATAAGACAAGGCTTTGTTATTTCATACATCAGGTGTCTAATTAGCGCGGTCATTAATCGTTTGTGGTGAAATAAGATAAGGCTATGTTATCTCATCACACTTCACACTAATATTATAAATGCGAAAGTTTGTGTGTGTGTGTGTATGTTTGTTACTCTTTCACGCTATAACGGCTGGACGGATTTAGATGAAATTTAGATTGGATATAGCTTATACCCCAACTTAACACATGGGTTACTTTTTATCCCGGAAAAGAGCATGTCGTTTAACCGAATATCACGCGAGCGGAACCGCGGGCAAAAGCTAGTAAGATATATTCCTTAAACAGACACAATGTTTTTATATTTGTTTCTTATCAATGACCCTGCCGATTGAAGGTGATTATTTTCACATTTTTCCCTGCGCAGAGGCAAGCCATTTTTAGGGTTTCGTACCCGAAGGGTGCCAAACAGGACCCTATTGCTAAGCCTCCGCTGTGTGTCTGTCGTTAAACTTTTTACAGAATACGTGTTACTTTGGAGCTCAAACAAGAGACTTAAAAAAAGTTGCAAAGTGAATCGTTACTGGTATTGGCTGTTACTTAAAGACAGTAACACATAAGTTTTGTGTTTAGTTAGATTGTAGTATATACTCTAAAGTGAAACAAAGAATAATGAAAAGAAGAGTTCCGTACGCATATGGCACCAAATTGTTTGTCAGGCTCTACCATTTTAGGACATAAAGGAATGCTTCCGTTGGGTAAAATCTGCTACCATCAATATTTAAGGTACTGTCCTCCTTTTATTTTCCACACTGTATATGCAACCTATTTCTCTATTATTCTATGCGTTTTACGGGTATACAATCCCACGGGATAAATAGATAGACTGAGCTTCCATGATATAGTGCCCGAAATACCGTATGTAATATTTAAAAGCCAGGCGGCTATTTTGCGGCCATTTTTTGCCCTATTTACAGACACAAGCCTCAGGCCGAAAACCGTGCTGTGACTTTTATTATATCACTTTAATAAATATATTAATTGGCTTTAATTGAGCTTTTTATTTTGTAAGGCATAATGTATATTTAGATATATATCAATAATATAATACTGTTAACTTGAAATATATTTCGGTACTTATTAGACCGTCATCAGTCAAGTCAGTCAAGTAATGACTGATTTCTATTACTTGCATAAATATATTTCAAGTTTACAGCTGTAGTTTACAGTAATTTTTTATTTATATACCGGTTGAAAATGAACCCTCTGGATATAACAAAGGAAACTGTTCTATGTTCGAAATAAAAAATACATGTTTTGTTACTTTTGTCATTTTTCATGTAAAAAAAAGATATCGACCGCCAAAGAACCACTAATACTGCGGTGACAGAGACGACGCTCTACAAAACCTATGTGTACATAGCCTATGTGCATTATTTACCGCCGGGAATATGTACGGTCTATTGTACTCACATGTCTCGTCGCGTAGGTTAATTTTTGTTCGAAAAATTTAAAATAAAAAGCAAATGGAAAGAATTTTTTGTACCGGTTTTTGTTCTATTACTGATTCTGATTCATAGAGTTCAATAAAGCTAGAGGGTTCATTTTCAACCTGTATATTTAAAGTTGTATTATATCCTACAAAATACTACAGTTATCATTAAAAAAATCGAAACACTACCAAGACTTTCTTTCTAGCGACAAATAACCAAAAATTCCTTAAGCAAAAATTTATTTGAATTTGGAACGTTAGTATAGGCAATTCGAAACCTTGTACTACTGTTGTAGATTTTATTTTTTTCCGTATAATACAACATTTTTCTAGTGATCCATTAAAAACACAAACTTGAGAAGTGTTTCGATTTTTTTGGTGAGAAGTGTGTCATATCAAAACTATATTGTCACGACATATATCCCGGAGGGGCTGTCAGTGAAGTTATCCGAGTGTGCACTGTCAGTAGAACAGTCGGCACTAGTAACACCCTCTTTTCACTGACGATTTCAACGTCCCCTTATCGGGCTACTTATTTTTGTGTGAAACAAACAGAACTTTTATTTATAATATGTAATAAAGGTATTTACATTTTAAAAAAAGTCTATTTTTTGTCATATTTCTATGATGTTTAAATATAAACCTACCGTTTTGAAAATGCAAACAAGTATTTTATTGACACAGCGCATTCGTATATTGACATGGCAGTTTATTATGAAGTTGCACATTTCAATGACAGCAAATGATTATGGGGAAATTCCAATAAAAACGCTTCTAAAATAAGCCAATTTTGTTTTAGTACCAGAGAACGGGACATACTTGATAAAATACGGTAAACTATTCGTTTCCTGTCTAAGTTGTATTTTGTGCTATATTTTTTATTATAATTAAATGTATAAAATACTTGCGATTTTCGGTACTTGATGAATCAAGAAACACGTTTGAATTGAATGCACTTTTTTATTATATGATATAGTTGTTAAAAATTACTACGTTAAAAAATTGTATTTACTTTAATTTGAAAGCCCCTGATGATGCTTACACAGTGAAACCAGTTGGGCAGAGTAATATTAAATACACTTCTCACCAAAAAAATCGAAACACTTCTCAAGTTTGTGTTAATGGATTATTAGAAAAATATTGTATTATGCGGAAAAAATTAAAATGTCGTACAGCAGTAGGTAGTACAAGGTTTCAAATTCCCTATACTAACGTTCCAAATTCAATTTTTTTTTTTAAGAATTAGTCCTCTTTTTTTGTTATTGGTCGCCAGAAAGAAAGTCTTGGTAGTGTTTCGATTTTTTTGATGAGAACTGTTTTATTTGTGGAAAATTACAAGTGTTTTTCATCGCAAAAATGTATTATATAATTATTTTAACTTGATTCAAACATGTGGTCGTAGATGCGTTTTAGAAGTCTTGGACATAAATTCACTGTAAAATTTAGAAAAAATGGTGTCGTTGCAATACCGTACTCCCATATTGTTTGGTACAGCAAACATGCAATTTTTTTTAGGAAATTGAAGCCACTGACTAAAGCTACCTTCAGGGGTTCCATCCTAGAAACGAAACTCTTATGAGGGCATCCATCAATTACGTGATAAACAATGGTGGAAGGGCATCGTCAAATCAAGATGGAGGGTGGATACACAACCATCTTAAGTCATTTTACGAATCGTTACAAATCATAACAAATTATTAATTTCATCTATATTATTAATAAAGTAGTAAAAAAGTCTTGTCTGTGCATTCTATATTTTAAACGAAATTTTATATGAATCATCGTTCCCTGCGCTTAAAGAAAAACATGTTTCCGGACAAACAATATGACCAACACCATACTCGCTTTTTGATGGGTTTAAATTTGGACCAAATTGATGCATCAGGATTTTCTAAAGAAATAAATATTACTTTATCACGAGCAATAGGTAAAAAAGAAAAACAGAATTACTATATCTGATGTGTTAGATAACGAAACTAATATTGTTTGATGAAACCTTTATAACTTTATAAGTCACACAAAACAAGCAAACAAACAAATTTATTTAATAATGCTATAAGCCAAAAAACCAAAAAAAAACAATTTAAATTATAACAACCATAGGTAACATCACTTATCAAACTTAAAATAAAACTAAAACGTTGTTACAAACAAGATGAAAAATTTAAGAAAACGAAAGTAACAAATTCATTTTACATTATAAAATGGCTGTGCTAAATAATCGAGCTCTGGCCCATAAAATAAGTATAAAAACCTGTTCTATATGGACCAGCCTCTTTCATCCCGGCGCGATTAGAAAAATAAATAAGTAAATAAACAAACGAAGCGATAGTGTTCGTGTGTATACGAGTGACGGAATAAGTTATATATAACTAACATTTTGGTAATAAAAGTAAGCCTTGAATTCATACACTCGTGAACTCATCTACTTTAAAACATAATAGAAACAACTAGAAAACGTAAGCGAAGTATAATTTTCTCCTTATAAAGGGTTAACTGAGATTCGAGTACCAAACCATCCGCAAGCGATACCATCGCCCGGAAAATTATAATATGACATTTGCAACTTGAGAACGACTTGTTAGTCGGGATATTTTCCCAAGAAAATACAAGTTTCATTCGGGAACCCTGAGCTTTGAGGAGATTTGTCGGACCGTTTTATGTTTAATAGTTCGACTCTAAAGTTGTTTAATATCTTGTGGTAAAGTTTACAAAGGTCTAAGTGCATTTATTTAAGCTCTGCCGAAGAGCCGCTCTGGGTCTTGAAATGTTAAAAAACCGGGATAATGCAGGGTTCCTTAGTTGGACCTTAAAAGCATTATAGCAAATAACAATAATATCGATGCCATAGCAGCATCGAGGCGACAAATAACAAGAATCTAAAATGGTAGCGCCTAACAAACAATTTGGTACCCTCTGAGAACAGAACCCTAACTAAGGGATGGCTCAAACGGCTATTTTAGGAACATCCATGTTTGAACGTTGATATTAAAAATGTTGATACAACTAAACTGGATTTATTTTATTCCAAACCAAAAAACCTTTGTAATATTATAGTCACCTTCAAGTTATCAATTTTCATACGATTTTAACCGTTATCTAACTGCCATTGGGTCAAACACAAAACTCACACATGCCTTTCAAAAAATATTCACGTTCAATATTTCCAATTAAAGCAATCGGAGCACAATATCGTTCTAAATGCTCACATTCATTCATGAATCAATCTACCCCTGAAAATTGTATTTCAGAGTAGCCAAGAGCCGTGAAATAGCCAGCTTAGTTCATGAAAAACATCGGGTCAAGCTCGCAGTGACGTGACACATCGAAGCTCTGTGGAAAACTTTTAACTACAATAATGTTTTAGTAAAGACGTGTATGGTATGCTGAACAAATTGGTGAAGTATTAAAGAAGGGCAATGTCAAAAGTACCCAAGTATAGAAGAGCTCGTATGACTTTGACCCCAACTCCGCCCGCGTTAACACAATCTTTGCCCCGTTTTTGACTTGGGTGTTGTTTTATGAACAGCTCTTATAGCCTATATGCTAGGGAGCCTCTACGATGATAATAAAGAACTGCATCCAAATCCGTTGAATGGTTCTCGAGGTAAAACGGAACATACAGACAGATAGAAAGAAAGACTTAGAATAAAAAATTGTAGTTATTGCTTCAGTACAATACTAATGACACATTCTTTTTAAAAATCTAAAAATAAATTATTTATTTGATCCCGGTCACCGATGAGTTTTTCGGAATTTATGCGCATAGTATTTGTGTTCTTATTTAATACTTACCACTTGCGGTGAAGTAAAACACCGTGAGGAAACCCACCCATCACGTTGGGACGTAATAATCATCGGTGAAACGCGGGTATACTGGGTGCTGACGACTGTGACTCGCATTTCACAGTTCCCGCTCCGGAAACACCTCTGACACCCCCTCGGGGATTCGGAGTAGTACCTGCCCGAAGAGCACCTGCGCGAATAGCACCTAGCCTAGTCCACGAAGAGCACCCAGGTAAACCCGGGTAACCCCAGGTAAACCCGGGTGCTCTTCGTGGATTAAAATTTATTTTTACATTTTTGTCCACGAAGAGCACCTATGACTCAGCAGCCTACTTCTTATACAGGACGTTAATAAATGTTTTGGACGTAATAATCGTCGGTGAAAACATTTCAGCATTATGAGGCGAGTGTTTGCTTTGATCGACATCGGTGGAAAATGGCCACGGTTAACATTATTACACATATATATACTCAGGCCTGTCTCCCAGAGGGGTAGGCAGAGACTACAGATTTCTATCTGCTACGATCCTGACACACCTCTCTTGCTTCTGCATCTATCAGTTTAGTCGTACTATCTCGTCTATTCGATATACTTTTTTTTCCCTTCTTCAGTATTTTCGTCAGCATACGTTCTTCTAGGACGGCCTGGTCGAGCTTTACCTTCCACTTGTGCAGCATAAATTTCTTTTGTCGCTCTAATTTCATTCATTCTCTCTATATGCCCAAACTACATCAATAAATTTGTACTAATTTATTTGATGTACATATTTATATAAATTGTAACGGATTAATATTTACTACGGAACTCTAAAAACTATCAGTGACCGTTAAATTAAAAGAGACGATGTGGGAGTCCCCTGTATTTACTTTATTTGATACTCTCTCGTATTATTTGATTGGATCGGTGGATATTAAAGCCGATTCTGAAGGCTTTAAATTTCATTTTAGTGCTGTCGAAACCAAATTTTCTTCACTCCAAAATAGTTCCTACAGTGAAATAACCACAGAAGCTGTACTACTTTGGTAATATTTAAGTTTTGACAGCACTAAAACTAAAATTAGAGCCTTCAGACTGAGCAGACGGATTCATAAATAACCGGTGAAATTGCACTGCTTTTGACATTTTATTAATTAAACAATAATAGAACAATGCATGTAATTAAAAGGCATTGAAAAATTATAGGTAGCTATAAAATCAAAACAATAACTGATGATTTTATGATCACAAAATTGCTATGACACGATTAATCAGATCAATCATGCTTTCTAAAACATTTTAGAAACTTAATAGAAAAACTCCAAAAACTTTTTAGAACCTTCTAGATTCTAGATTAAATTGTATTCACTTCACTAGGCAATAAATTATTTATTTAACCATCGGATAGACGTAAAGATTATGAAATCTGGAGGCCAAAAAAAAGTTAAAGAAGTGTTTTGTTTACAAACTCATAAACAATTGAAAGTTTAATAAAAAATATGATCCATCCAGAAAATAACAATATAAAAACCAACAACTATAGCCAATTATTCCTTGCAAATGATATTTATCTACCAATTGTGCTTTAATAAGGGGATTTAGTTATTTTGACACTTCCAATTTGAGCGGCTAATCTGTTGAATCCGTTAAATAAATTGACTTACGAGAACTTCAATAAAGGCACTACAACTTTCTTGTTAAAGTCCGAAAGTTTTGTTGACTTTACCTATACCTAATAATTTTACAGAATAAGGACAGATTATACTAATACAGGTGGGACACATCATTTAATAAAACTGGCCAAGTTCGTGTCGGGCTACGCGCAGTGTAGGGTTCCGTAGTTGCCCAGTACATTTTATAAGTTGGTCTACTAATATAAATTGCGCCAAACTTCTAATCCCATATATATAAAAGAACGGCCCATACTTGTCCTTTTTAGAGGGGGCCAAAAGTTTGGCGCGACCTGTACTCGTTATACTGTAAAGCCTACTTAGCTGTGATAGTTTTCCTTTAATTCATTATATATACTACTTCTGTGATTTTTTCCACTTATCTCTAATCAACCGCTTGGCCGGCAGGGGGGGGAATTAGCACTTTAAAGCTTAATATTTCGCCAACGGATCCCTGAACCGAAAAATGGTTTTGGCACACCCATACACGTAAACCAAGAAACCATTAAAAAAAATTGTGAACGTCTTTGGAATTATTATAACAGTATAGTCACTTGCACTTCACGCTCCCTATATGTAAACTATTTTTCATCACTAATGCTCTGAAAGTAAGTCGTATTTAACTTGAAATGTGGGATATAAATTCGATTCACAAATCTAGGGAGGTAAGTAAATTTGAAAATCGAACGAGTGTCCCTTACATTCACTGACTAGTAAAGTCACTCGTCTCGCAAAATGACAATGGAAAGTATCTTTTCTGTGTATTTCCTTTTTATTTTGTTATTCTGTATCGTATTTATAATTATTATGGATAAATGTGAATTTCATATAATATAATGTTAAAAAGACGCTTAAGTGTTTACACAACAACTAAATTGGTTTTATTTTTAAAACAATCACACTGGCCAGTAAGACACGATAACACAAAAAAGTCACGTGAAAAGAAAATGGCGGCAGTAAAATTATTATGTTGGAAACGGTGTTATAAATATAATTTTGCAAGTTTTTTATTTCCTCGCGTTAGTGATGAAAAGTAGAGTGTTACACTCGGGTGCCAGTGATCAATTGCACCCTCAATAGTTTGCGAATATAACGCGAGGAAATAAAAAACTTGCAAAATTATATTTATAACATTATACATATAGGTACACAACTATCCAAATAAATACTAGATATTGTCAGGGTTGAAAAAACAGTTTGCTAGGTTCCTTTTCACAGAAGTGGTACTGGTGCAGAATGTCAATATCAAGAGATGAATTGTTGATTGAAATGGGTGCTCTTTGTATAAACGAATTTCTTCTATAGTTAGTGTGCAATCGCGGTACATGTAATCTTGCCCGTTGTCTTAGACCAGGGCCATTGAAACGTAGTCCAATCTGACTAGAAATGAACTAGAATTAATATGTATATACCTATAAATATTTATAACGAATAACTCGTTTCATTTAAAATTTCGCGAAAATGTTCAGTGTACAGACACTACTTTTTTGCTACTTTATTATTACTATAGAAGTGATCCAATACTAATGATATTCGTACTATGTCGTTAGTTTCTTTTGGAAGGGAACCGTAAACTTGCCGTAAACCTTATTGTTTTATATATTTATTTGCAACATCACTGACCTTATTGATTATTGAGTTTGCTTAGTGAGTTTTGACTCATCACTCGGGAATCTATACTAATAACTAATAATAAAGTAATAAAAAACTCGTGTCTGTGCATTGAATATTTTCGTGAAATTTTAAATGGAATGGGCTATTTGTATTTTACTGAAGTCAAAACTACCATTTGTTGAATTTTTGTCTGTCTGTCTATATGTATGTTCCGTTTTAACTCGAGAACCACACAACGGATTTGGATGCGATATTTTTTATTATCATTGTAGTGACCCTGGTCAATACATAGACTAAAAGGGGTGTTCATAAAATAACGCCTAAGCCGAAAACGGGGCAAAGATCGAATACACGCTTTTAACTCGGGAACGACTCAACGGATTTGGATGTGATTTTTTGTTTTATTATCATTGTAGTGACCCGGTCAACACATAAGCTATAAGGGTTGTTCATAAAATAACGCCCAAGCTGGAAACGGCGCAAAGATTGAACTAACGCGGGCGAAGGCTAGTATAAAATAAAAATGGTCGTCGAATATTATATTTTGAAAATATGTATCGTATTTTCAAACGTTTCCAAGACAATACAAACAAATACAAAGTAAACGTATCTACTAATCAAAATGTGTCGGTGTTATTAATCCAAGAATACATGTCTTAACTTTTTCTGAACGGTATTAAATATTCAGAACAATTCCCAGTGGATGAAAAGTTCGAAACCACGTAAATCCAATATTTTGTGATTCAGTATTTTTCCATCAACGCAATAGCACTGCCGTGGGATTTACAAACTTCTGAATTGACGATTGTAACACAAAGGGCCCATTAAAAATACAAAGGTTCAAATTTAGAACAAATTACTATATAAAAATAAAATGGTTACTCTATAGATTTCGATGTGATAATTAAAAGGAAGTACCTCAGCTACCGGCGCTGGTTGCTGAATTAGCTGCCAGCGCCGGTTGCTGAATTGGCTGCCGGCACTGACTTTAGAAAAAGAAGCGGGAAATAGGGTTACCATAATGAAGTATAGGGCTAGGAAGGATAGGATAGGAAGTAATTTTGGTTCTTTATAGTCATAGTAAAAATAAACTTTCACCAAAAGAAAAAAAATAGGTGCGACGACGAGAGAAGCGAGGAGGAGCGTGTTTGGTTGACATGTAAGATAAAACAGGGAGCCGAGCGAAGCGGAGCGGACCGAGGCGACGACGTCCCTAGTTTTGACAGTAACTCAAATTTGTATTTTCAAGTCGCCGATTTCAACGATTTCCAAAACAACAAATATGACACATACACAATCTGACACTTTGAAATTTAACGTCTTTTGCATGTCAGAAATTTCTACCCTAAGCGCCGCCGGTGTCTATTATGAAAGCCGGCGGTGCCGGCAGCCGATGTTTTTGATCTCAGCTGCCGGCAGTAATGTACTGACGGTTCCCAACGGCGTTATTTTTGGGTGCCGGCGCCGGCAGCGGAGGCACTCCCTAATTAAAATGGTAGTAGGCGTGTTTGAGTAGGATATCGTATCCAAATAATTATATAGAACATCTTCAAAGAATAATAATTAACTATTACTAAGTAAAGAAGCAGCACTCAGCTCCCCACGCCCGCCAGTTTACCGTCCATCAGCCTGTTTCGTCCACTGCTGGACATAGGTCTTTCCAGGATTTCACCACTCCTGGCGGTCCTTCAGGAAGAAATGCCCATACTCACACACGCTGGGCAGGCGGGTCGTTGAGCGCGGTGCCGAAACCCTCGCACCAGTGACTCCGCTGCCCGTCACCAGTCTGTTTTTTTATAAGGCCCGGCATTTTGGAATGGATATACCGCCATCAAACGGTCCCAGGCAATGGTGGGCAACCTGGTTGTGCCTGTCGAGCTGTCCTCTTACTCTCCCCCGAATAACTTCGGGAGGATTTGCGAGTAAGATGGTGGTACCTCCGCAGTCGAGCCCGGCACCAGCTCTACCACCTCTGTTTACTGTTGCCCGCAAATTAGAAGTACGATTGGGGTAAGCACTACCTGGCTGCCGACAGTTCGCTGCGTGCACGCACACACAAACAAACGTTTACGGATAGCCTGGTGCTCGTGTAGTTGTAGAAAATTAAATCTATTCGCTTGTATTGAACCGATTGAACGCTGGGAGTCCGTTATTATACCGTTTAATAGAATAATAAAAAAAGGACTTCCAGTCACTTTTCCAATAATAATCCCTTTTCTGATATTCCTGGTACAATTAATGTTGATTAATTAATGCGTTAAATAAAATATATAAGGTCCTACAATAATAAGTGAAAATAATTTTAGGGTAGATCATGTATCGTTAACTGATCACAATAAATAAGAAAAAAAAATTTTTTGGGCATATAAATTTTTCACTTCCCAGTACAACAAAGTGGTTCAATCAGCTGACTGAATTTCTATGGAAAGGTGAAAAAAAGAGGCCGCGCAAAAAATTTTCTCTTTTTTGGAAAGTAGTCTATTAGGGATACTCTATCATCTGTTGATTTTTTTTCACTTCGAATTGTGGGACCTTATATATCATTATATTCAAAAGTATTTTTCAGCAAAAATTAAATTCGTTTAAATATGTAATTATTAGATTTAATTAATATACAACTGAGGAATTTCAATTTTTCCAACAGATTTAACCAAAACCAAAGTCCGTTTTGTAACGGTCAAACAAGAATTTTTAACTTTCCAAGTCCTTACTCTGCAAAGATAAAAAAGGAATAAGCAAATTTACTTATGTAGAAAGTTAGGTAAGACGTATTAAATATTGAAATAAATGTAAAGAATATTTTGTAGGTAACTTTACGGTAAAAAAAAACATATAAAGAACACAATAAAGTAACTTTTTCGAATTCCACCAACTTGATTTTTTGTCCCTTATTCCGCCTGCATACTCTACTGTATAAGGAACAGAGACTAAATTCGTACAGCAAAGTTTTGGATAGCTACTCGTTCTATAAAAAGTTTGTAAAGTGTAAGTCGTGAATTTTTGAAATCGTAAAAAGTGAGACTTCATCAAAGATTTTTCGTAATTTTTCCGCCTTTCTGCTTAATCAGCCTAGCCTTATTTTACTTATTTACAAAGAGTTCTGTTATTTGAAGCAACTCTTAAAGGTGTACTTACCTTACTTTTATTTTCCACGTTTCTTCTGAAGACACTAAAACCTCATAAATTAATGTCCGTTTGAATGAACAATTTCATTAATGTCTTTTAAGGGGGGTTTGTTACCCAAATTAGCCAACCGAAAATTCAGGGAAAAAATAATTCATCATATTATTATTTTCATTCAAGGTTTTTAAAAGTTATAATATTTCACACAATTACCCGAAAAAAGAAAATAATTTTACCTAATTTCATTTTAACCCATTTTGTTCGGCATACCCCATGCGTTTGAAATTAATTCTTCACAAAAATTATCGTATTATTATCTAAAAATAAGCTCTTACTTTATTTTCAAGTTATTGTTTGAACACGGAATTAGTATATTTTTATCAAATTTGTCGAGTAAGTTACCTTTTTACCGCCTACGACCATTGCGCAGTCAGTCAATTCTCACTCTTCTTCCTCTGGTTCCTCTTCCCCAAGAGTTGCAGCTTAGAGGTCAATGTTGAGACGACGATTGTTCCACCCTGAAGGTTTCTCCTTTGTTCGCTAGATGGCGTACATAGTAATTTTTTTATCAGTAAAAATAATTTAAGCGCTTAAGGCGAAGAATTGTTAAATTTTTAATCTCAAATCGGCGCCTTAAAGGAGCGAACTGAGGGGGGCTTACTCCATACAAATGTACGCTCGCGAACTAGCTATGCCGTATGGTCGCATGCACCAAAACAGTATTTCTTATTTAAATTAAAGACTATCATCGCTAAGGCCACAAAATCCAATTACCATTTTGAAGAGTGTACTTAAACTAATCTGTACGGATAGTTTTGGGGCTTAAATCGTCCTTATCTTCCTGTAAAATGAAAATCTCTAGTTTTAAAGAGCAGTTTTTGTCATTTTTTTTTTCTCTGCTGTAAAAGTTAACCGGTCAAGAAAAGCTATTACTAAAATGATTTAAAAGATATGATCAATAAAATACATAGATATCAGTTCCAAATATTTTGTAATGACTGAGAAAAATTGAGATCCGTGCCGCCAACATTTTTAATGCGTCCTCTTAACAGGTTGGGTGCCGATAGCCCCGCGCGTGTGTGCGTGGTGCGTGGGAACGTAGTGCCAACCTGTTAAGGGCCCATAATACCTCAATTCGCAGTCCTGCTCTAACGCTTCTGCTTTTTAACTGTCTATCCCACTCTAATCAGATGCCGCGCACGAAAAACAAAGCATCAGTTATTTTGAAATCGCGGCTACACTGATGGTTTTTTCATTTTTATGGAACAGTCTGCAGCTGCTTTATACTAATATCAGTTATATTATGCAAAGTTTCAGATCTAATTTCAAATATTCATTGAATGCTATCAGTTTATTGTACGGTTTGGAGGTAACTTTGTTTTTTTTTTCTATCGAGAAAATTTAATGGAATTAAGTTTTCACAACAGCATGGACATAGCATTATATAGTCCTCAATTTTATCATATGCACATTTCAGAGTGATTGTTGCACTATTTGTTGGTATAAAACAGGATCATGCGAAGCGAAGTGAGGTATTATACACCCTTGACCATGGACGCCCTTGCTACTTACCGGTTCTCAAGAATAATGCATGCCTTCGTCATGAGGGTGGTCAAGCCATGGCTGAAGCATACCCCAGTGAAAGAATTTGGAGCAATTAGTGGTTGTATATCAGCTTACCTCATTCGGTTAGGTTCCTTTCACCCCATATTATTATATTTATTGGCCATCATGTATACAATAAGTTACTATGTATCGTTTTGGAATACTCCTCATTGTTTATATACTCCACTAATGGGACTCCGAGGAGGTCCAATAAAATAAGGATTTATATCCGAAGCTGTAAAGGTTTCTATCACGGTATATGGTGGGTTTATATGGTGGTAAGCACTTAAGTCCACGCCTGGGACAGATTTTTGTGTTGCTTTCTTATGGATTAGTCACTACGTGTTCATTTTGTTATTTGCCTTATTTTTCTGTTTATATTGGTATTGGTTCTTTATTCGTTTGCCCTTGCCTGTTGGATGGAAGAGGATTTACCTTTTTGCATTAAATATATTTAAAGTTCCAAGACAATTATTAAAAATAAATATTTTATAGAGAAATCCAACATTAAACAAGCAAACAGAGGAAAACTGAACGTGAAACGTTAGTAAATATGTTAATAAATATAATTATAAAAAATCATATAATACCTATATAAATTAATTAAAATATGCTAGCCAGATAGGTCCCAGCCCTTGGGTCAAAAAGATTTTTCTTTTATCCCAAATAAAAAATGAAAACTGAATGTTTTCTATAAGAATAGCCAGCCTTAGCTAGTAATGGGCTATCCATTTGTCAACAGAAAAAAATACGCGTCTTGCATTTTGTTCAGATAATTATTGCTAACTGCTTCAGAAAGATAAATTAAACTTTCTTAAGTTACATTTGACAACCGCTCTTTGTTTTTAAATTATTAACTAATAATAAAACAAACACCGTTCATAATTTGTTCTACGATTTTTTTTGTTACATATAATATCATTTCAAAATAATTTCATCTACTTTTCAAAAAATTGGTTATGGAAATTAAAACAACACTAAACAAACACCAAACAAAATAAAGATAAATGAAAAATATCCTCCAGGATCTAAAAGCTTTCACCAGTATATCTCTCTCAAAAATTATGACATAGGAAACACCCTTTTTTCATCCCGGGAACATCATTTCATCCGGGAGCATTTAAACTCGTGATGAAACCGTTAATATTGTTGTTTATGAACCATCCTCTTTTATGTCTTTCTATTTCTACTGAAAACTGAGTGAATGGCTTTTTTTAAGTTAATTGAGCCCAGATTCGAAATTTATTGTGCCGTAGAGGAAGATTGTGTCGGATAAACATTTTTGCTGCATAATTATTTGCAATCAGTTGTTATTTCCAATTTAGACTTTTGCATAGCTGTTAACAATAAAGCATTTATTGTTTGAGGCCACAATTCAAACATTTAGGTCTAAGTACAAATTAAAACTTTTTGACATATATAAAAGACAACCTGCTATTTATCAGTGGCATGCACTCCATATAGACAAAAAGACACTCTCTACTCTGACCAATACGGATTTTTATTTATTATCTGTTATCAGTTGTCTGCTAAGATGACGCAGATAATAAAATAGGAGTTATTAACCTAAACTTCGAGGAACAGAGAGAAGAATGGGAGACTTGCTTACGACAATATTTTTTCCGGGACATCTGCCTCAAGATTCGGGACATCACTTTAATACATTAAAAATTAATGCTCTTCAGAATAAATAATTGGTCTCAGTTTAACCACCAAAATTTCTGAAGGTTTTCTTTTTGGGGAATATTTTTTAAATGTCTGAATTTCTGTATCCCTTGAGAATGGTGTATTAACCGAAACCGGTCGGTATTAACGCGTAAACCTCAAAATTAAAAAGCAGTGAAACAAGTACGAGTGAATTTAATTGTGATGTTTTCCAAGTTTCACCAAGTGCCGACAATCGCAAGTATAAATTTTTCAAATGACTTGTTGATCTTAAAACTATCGCAAACGCAATCTTTGTTTAAGAAGCCGTACACGATTTAAGGTGCCTTTTTGCTCGCTTTCGACCACGTTTCTTGAGATTTCTAAAGTTCAAGTGTATAATTGAAAAAAATATACCTCTCATTTAATGTGGACATAGACCAATTACTTATTCCAAATAACATTAACTTTTAATGTACTTAAGTGATGTCCCGAATCTTGGGAGAGATGTCCCGGAAAAAATATTGTAAGTATAATTAATAATATTGTCGTAAAAAAGTATCCGATTCTTCTCTCTGTTCCTCGAAGCTTAGGTTAATAATAAGCCCTACCTATTCCTATCACTGGTTATTTTAGCAGAAAGCGATAATAGATTATAAATAAAAACACATATTTGTCATACCCTAACATACCTTGTGTCTTTTTGTCCATATGGAGTGCACGCTACTGCTATTTATATAGGTATAAATATGTATTGACTTATTGAATTACATTTGACAAATTTGAGCGTGCAAAACTACATCAGTATTAAGCCTTGTTCCTTAAGTTATAATGAGGCCGAATGTCGATATAATCTATCTGTTATTTTTGTTTTTATGAATGAAAAATAAAATAGCAAGTATGTTTTTTTTTATTTGAAGAATACTCTCTAGAGTTAGTACTTTTTTTACAATTGTCTAACACAATATGTAAATCCGTGAAATTACTATTAAACAAGCTGTCTACCATTGTGATGGATGAGTTTTATATACTTGTTACGTTTAACCTTTCATTTGTTACGTTTGCGAACTTACTGGCTCAGCCTACGGGCAAGAATACTTTCGTATGATTTAACTTCATGCATCTTATTTTCACTTATACATGCTTTGTATATTATTTCATGGTTTCTGCATAGAGGCTGAATAACACATTTGTACTGTTTCACAAATTTTATAATTCCCAACTAGCTACGCCTTATCGGTTTTCTCAAGGATTTAATGCATAAAATATGAATCCCCGAGGGGGTGTCAGAGGTGTTCTGAGTGTGAACTGTGAATTGCAAGTCACAGTCCACACACGGTACACCCGCGTTTCACCGACGATTATTACGTCCCAGCGTGATGGGGGGTGAGCCCTATCGCCGTACTTCGGACACAACATTAGACAGGTAAACTAAGATATATATATACCTATATATTTTTTTCCTCATGACACAATTTCCTTCTGTCTTTTATAGTTTTATCCGTTTTTAATATATTGCTTAGTATTAATTATATAAGTTAAAAAAACTGTAATAGTATTAAGCCATATTCAGAAAAAAAACTGATTTAAAAAAAGACATGATCTTGCTAAGTTTCTTGCCCTTCTTCTTAGCAAGATTAATCGAGTGGGCGGATTTAGGAATTATGTGACCTATTCTCGTGCAACAAAACTTAAATTTAGAGTTGAGAAATCTAAAATAATACAAGCTTATTTAACTTTTATCCATCTGCGATAAAGCCTATTTTGCAATGAAAAGTTTTAGATTATGGCAGCCCTAAATCTAGTATTTGCTACACGAGAACATATATCTATTTATAGTTTATTTATTTATTCATTGAATTATGTAGGTATTTTATTATTATTATTCAGTTTATTTATCAACTTATTTATTAATTGCATTATGTATAATAATATTCTTATTCCAATAAGTCTTTATTTTATGCATGTGTATAATTTTAGTAGTTTAAATATAGTTTTTTTATATATTTCCCGTATCATATTTGTTTCATCATAAAATATTATTTTTATACAGATTAGATTTGACATGTAAAACGTATACTTTATGTATCTTTTTTGCAAATAAACAATTTGAATCTTTGAATCTTTTTGAACAAATACACGCTTTTTAGGGCTTGCCGGTTTCCTCGCGATGTTTTCCTTCACCGTTCAGCAAGTGGTAAGTAAGAACAAATACTACGCACATATTTCCGATAAACTCATTGGTGCATGTCCGGCCGGGGATCGAACCTGGGTCTCATGATTGAGAGGCCAGAGTTCGACCCCTGATCTACCACTGCTCGTTGATGGATAAAAAACGGTACAAGTGTATTGTTTAGCCATGATGATTTTTGAACCAATGTGATGTTTCGCAAGTATAATTAACTTCTACATATAGATTTGTTAAGGCCAAGAATGTATGTATTCTTATCAACAAAATAATCAATTGGAGCTTCTATTTCCTACAATTATACCTCCCTTTTTTAGGTAATATTAAGCATATAAATTTGTGTATGGTTCTGCGTGAAACGAACGAACTTTTTAACCCCTTAATGCTGCGTGTGGGGAGAGTCAAAATCTATGTCTTGTGAGTCAGTAATGGACACAAAAATCATTAAAACAAAGCTTAGTAATCTTTCATATCAAATTACATGATAAAACGTATTTTTTCGTCACTTTTTCACTCTGTTCCGTGTATTTTATGGGGTATAAACGAACGGTTTTATTATCTAAAAAGGGCAAATAAAGCCAAGTGGATGACACCCATTTATGATGATTGCGGGCGCGTGCTCTCTGTGCTCGGCTTGTAATATTGCGGGATAACATGCACTTTGCGACATCTTTTTCGCATTAACACGTAAGATAAATGTATGCATACATCATCTAGGAGTATATGTTATTCTTTCCCATTTTTTAGTGGTAGAAGTAGTGGAAATATTTAGGCTTTATTGAATATTACTTTTTCTTTCAACTTCTATATTTGTTGTTATCCATCCATCCATCAACCTGTTTCGTCCACTGCTGGACATAGGCCTTTCCAGGATTTCGCCACTCTTGGCCGTCCTCCTGGAAGAAATGCCCATACTCACACACGCTGGGCAGGCGCTGCTTGCACCAGTGACGCCGCTGACCGTCACCAGTCTGTTTTATATAAGGCCAGGCAATTGGGGATGGATATACCGCCATCCATCGGTCCCAGGGAATGGTGGGCCGCCTGGTTTTGCCTAAGAACTGTTCTCTTACTCTCCCCTGAATAACTTCGGGAGAATTTGCAAGTAAGATGGTGGTACCCCCACAGTCGAGCCCGGCATCGGCTCTACCACCTATAGTTGTTGTGATAATTTAACCAACATTCACGTGTAAAACATCACATTATATTTACTCGCAGCATTTGAGCAAAAGTTCACACAGTTTTTGAAACAGTACAAAACGTACTGGCTGGTTGGACACGTACCGTAGAATCTTTAAATTCAACTTTGGAACTTTATTACAAAGGAGACTAAAATAAAAACCAAACGTTAAAAGGTGCCCGAAGTTAGGAAAAATGGCAAACTATAACATACCTGGGGTTTACAAGTCACATTAATATTTTTAAAGTGCCATTTTTACTATTTCTTCCCTCATTGCCTTCGTTAATTTTAAGAAGTATAGTGATCACCCAATTACTTACACAAAAAAAATTACTCCCAATCCAATTTAACCCCGCACATCCTTTTCTATCTGTGATTGCTTTGTTAATTTTACCCTCAGTTATAGTTTGGTTGGGCGCTCATAAATAAAGATTTAGCTCTGGACAGGTAAAAGTTTTCTAGGTTGTTTAATTGCGTTCCCGTAGGAAATTATACTTTGCAATATTTTGTTACAAGTTTTGCTATAGTTCTTAATAGAATCTAAGAAGTTAAGGGAAAATCTGAAACTGTAAAACTAATGGAAACGTAACGAGTAGTATTCAAACTTTTCTCAGTGTCCCCGGAGTATTTCCTCGACATTTCTAAATAAACTACCCGTTTCTTTGAATTTATTTGGTTCATCAATTAATCTGAAACATGAAAAGTTGGAAAACATCCCTTTTAGTTGCAAGGATAGGATTTATTTGACCTGTATAGCAAACTTTTAAACTTTTATTCTTACTCATTAACAGATGCTTTCAATGTGGTATTCGTAATTCGTAATTGAACTTTAGTTCTGATCACTAAGTCGCTAGTATTAATTTGGTTGTATCAAACAAAGTTTCTTTGTATAATGGCCCTAGCAGAAAAACAGCATCGCGTGATGTTAATGGAGTAAAACCCATACCATATGCTGAGTTAGGGTCCTTTTTATTGCCGCGCCCTCATAAACAACAAGACTCACAGTCTCTAAGAAAAGTTCGTCAGAAAGTGTCCGAACGTGCGACGAGCAAAGTAGCAAAAATCTGAAACCAAATTAAGACGTTATGTCGTTAATATAAGATGCAATGTCAGTTGTACGAAATCGTCGTTCGATTTTGTCACCCCATAGCGGTGACAAGATGCATCGCGGACACTTTTTGAGCGAGATTGTGAGTCTAGTTGTCTATGAGAGGGTACAATGGCCGTGCCACATACTATGATATTATACATTATTAAATGTATTGGTGATTGTTTGCATTTTAGTTTAATTATTAGTTATCTATACTAATAATAAAGTAGTCAATAGGTCGTGGCTCTACATTGAATATTTTCACGAAATTTTTAATAAAATGTGTTATTTGTATTTGTACTGAGACCAAAACCACGACTTTTAAGGCAACATATCAGCCCACTCCCGCAACGAACAAACCCGTGGCCGAAGGTTGGTGACCACGTAACGGAACGTCAGCTGTCACAAAAGCTTCGCGTAGAGCCTTAACGACTCTTCAACACATTGCTTGTTAACTTTAGTTTAAATAGGACACGGGCTAGAGCGAGGTTTTAGATTATCTTTACATTTTAAAATGTATTCTAAGAAGCTCTTATTAGAAGTCTTTATTTTGTTCACATTTACTATGCTGTAGCAAGCTCTACGGCGTAGCATGTGCTACGAATCTATAGTTCTTCCGTTTCGTAGACCTAGCTGCTAAGCCGTAGTTTGGGGGCATTAATGAACCATCCATCCATCCATCAGCCTGTTTCGCCCACTGCTGGACATTGACCTTTCCAGGATTTCGCCACTCTTGGCGGTCCTCCCGGAAGAAATGCCCATACTCACACACACTGGGCAGGCGGGTTGGTGAGCGCGGTGAGGTGAACGAAGCCCTTATTGGATCAGTTTTTGGTCCATCTGTCCATCCGTCCGTCCGTCCATGTGTCTGTCAAGACCTTTTATCTCAGGAACGCATGGAGGTATCAAATTGAAATTAAAACCGTATACGAGTACTCAAATCTACAGTCTCTTGTAGTTGTGAAAAAATCTAAATTAACGTAAAAAAAGATACGGCCGTTTATGCCGCAAAAAACATATATTTCGACACTCTCAAGGGAATCAAAATTTATAGGGTATCTTTCGTTGACCTAGACCTATGAAATTTGGCAAGTAATACTGTCTTATACCACAATTACAGGGAAAAATCTGAAAACTATACATTTGTAATTAAATCTTAAAAAATATAGTTTTAAAACGAACCCTCGGTGGGCAAGTCTTTTTTTTACTTGGAATGTTTTCATATCTAGAAAACATTTTCGCTCAAATTGCGAAAATTAAATGGTAGATTGCGTAATTTAAATTCAGAAAATTCTAGGTGCAACAAAAGAGTTTGAACAGTACTTACATGAATGATATATGTAGATAGAAAATGTATATTTCTTTGCATTCCAATCGTGTCTCGATCGGTATGGGGGCACGTCTTTGTTTTAAAGTATTGAAAAGTATGTATTATAAAACAACAGAAATGGATAGACTGTACAGTGAACAGCAAAAGTTCGAAAGACGTACAATTGCTTCCACCTCCACTGTGCTTTGAATAACATTGCGTTTTCAGACAAATTCTCGAATGAAATATCAAGTCATGCATTTTAAATGAAGTTGGAAGGCTTTCTTGTACCATAAGAAATAAACTTCTTGAAAAACTAATGGTAAGACCCAATCGTGGCAATTTTAACCTTACTCATACTCATTTATTGTTAAAAGAAACATTTACAAGTCATTATCATAAATACAATAAAATAATAAGGCATACCTTAAATAACAATAGGTAATAAACTAAAAATCCTGAAAGGATAATTTATGGCATATATTTTGATATAATAATAACAACAAGATAAGTCAAGCATTTTTTTATTTATTATAAATAGTTTAGTTTTGATATAATTTATGTTAGTTTTATATTATTATTAAGTCATTTAAAGTTTTTAGGTAAGATTTTTTATGTTAGAAATTATAATTTATTAAAAGATAACTTACCCGTGTTCTGAAATAGTGCAAATAAAAAAAATTTGTGTGCTTTTAATGTCAACTTGATAGAAATTATAAAAATATGCAGTATCAAAATTAACACAACCATAAAAATCCTTCATGTTATGCCCTTTGTAACAGCTGTGTGTTCAGTTTTTTTCCAAAACGCATTTTTTCTAATTATGATTTTTTTGTCAGTAGAAAAGCGTTATACGCAATTTTTAAACCTGCGACATATGTATATCTATAGACTTTGTTGATTTCGTAAGTTTACATGTTGGTATTTTACTTATAATTTTATTAGGGTAAGGATATTTGAATGCCTCATTATGTGAGATTGAAAACTTTCTTTAGAGGGAAATGGTCAGGGTTGCTCCTTATAAAAATCACTACCTGAAAAATATACCGTGAGGTCAGTGTTGACCCAAATTAGGGCCAATATTTTGTTTAAATTTGGTCATAGTCAAATAAATTTATCAGAAAAGCTAGGTTTCATTAGGACAAAGATTTCCTTCAGCAATTCCAATTGAATATTGAATTAAGTTACAGCCATTTTTTCAACATTTAAAGCCCTTATTTTCACAAATTTTCTGACACAAATGGAAAATGTTTTATCCGTATATGACAAATAAGTTTATCAGAAAAGCTAGGTTTCATTAGGACAAAGATTTCCTTCAGCAATTCCAATTGAATATTGAATTAAGTGACAGCCATTTTTTCAACATTTAAAGCCCTTATTTTCACAAATTTTCTGACACAAATGGAAAATGTTTTATCCGTATATGACAAATAAGTTTATCAGAAAAGCTAGGTTTCATTAGGACAAAGATTTCCTTCAGCAATTCCAATTGAATATTGAATTAAGTGACAGCCATTTTTTCAACATTTAAAGCCCTTATTTTCACAAATTTTCTGACACAAATGGAAAATGTTTTATCCGTATATGACAAATAAGTTTATCAGAAAAGCTAGGTTTCATTAGGACAAAGATTTCCTTCAGCAATTCCAATTGAATATTGAATTAAGTGACAGCCATTTTTTCAACATTTAAAGCCCTTATTTTCACAAATTTTCTGACACAAATGGAAAATGTTTTATCCGTATATGACAAATAAGTTTATCAGAAAAGCTAGGTTTCATTAGGACAAAGATTTCCTTCAGCAATTCCAATTGAATATTGAATTAAGTGACAGCCATTTTTTCAACATTTAAAGCCCTTATTTTCACAAATTTTCTGACACAAATGGAAAATGTTTTATCCGTATATGACAAATAAATTTATCAGAAAAGCTAGGTTTCATTAGGACAAAGATTTCCTTCAGCAATTCCAATTGAATATTGAATTAAGTGACAGCCATTTTTTCAACATTTAAAGCCCTTATTTTCACAAATTTTCTGACACAAATGGAAAATGTTTTATCCGTATATGACAAATAAATTTTCTTCGTGGAGTATATCTGTACTAATAATCGAGTAGTAAAAATGTCATGTCTGTACATTGCATTTTTTGCGAAATTTTAATTAAAATGGGTTATTAGTACTGTACTGAGATCAATAACTGAAAGAGATCGTATACATAGATCTTATAACATCAAGTGTAAACTGGCTGCTACGCATCTTTTTATAATGTGTCACTTGTAAAGACTTCTGTCTATCAAAATATGTTTCTCGTGATCTGTCTACATTATATATTTATCAAACTAAAATACAATAGTTCCATTAATTTAACTTCATTTTACTTCACCTTCCACTACGCTTACTTTCTGCTCCATATCAGGTTATGTGCGCCAGCGAAAGTGTAAATATTATGAAGTTTCTATGAGAAATATTTGGAACTGTCAGATGACAAGGAATTCGGAGGAATTCAGTGGATAGACGCGAGTAACGAGGAAGCAGTAGAACCTATCGTATCTACAATGGCTTCAGGCGACAGCGCGCATCAGTCTAGTTCGGAAGGTATGCCGTCAATAGAGAAACTTGAAGGTGCCTCAAACTATTCCACCTGGAAATTTGATATGGAATGTGTATTAATCCATGATGATCTATGGACTTACATCACGAGCGAACCGGATGAGAAAGATGCAAATGCCGTCAAGAGAGATCAGAAGGCGCGAGCGATAATAAGCCTTATGATAAGCAATTCCTGCAAGGTACACGTGAGAAGTGCTAAAACAGCAAAACAGGCTTGGGAGGCCCTGAGGACAGCCTATGAGGACAAAGGTTTAAACAATAGATGTAGATTGTTGTCTCGCCTTGTGAGTATAAAGCTAGAGAAGTTTAATACTGTGGCTGATTACGTGACAGAGGTCGTGAAGATCTCCCAACAACTTAGCGACCTTGGTAAGGAAATTGATGATGAGTTACTGGCAACTTTGATGCTGCAGGGCTTAACGGAGGAATATATGCCCATGAAATTAGCACTAGAAAATACAAACATTACACTTACCACCGACTATGTGAAGACTAAGCTGCTACAATTAACTGACTACAAAGCGACGTCAGGACCAAGAGGAGCAGCACTCCTTACTACAAAGAGAAAGCCATGGAAGAAGTCTCAGAGAAAGAGCGGACCACCACTATCACAAAGTTTGAAATGTTTCATATGTGACGGGCCGCATAAAGCCCGTGATTGCCCAAACAACCCAAGAAAGAAGCCAGCGGCGCATACGGCGCAGCGGTGCACACACACCGCCTTGGTGACCTTCTCTGCTAACAACTACGAGTGGATTGTTGACTCGGGAGCGACGCTACATATGACTAATAATAGAGATTGGATGAGAAACTTTGTAAAGCATGAAAATAGAGATGTTTTATGCGCAGATGGCGGTAAAGTATATGGTATAGGTACAGGAGATGTGGTGAGTAAGGATGGGAAGGATGTTTGCGTGGAAGGTGCTATGTATGTGCCTGGCCTATCAGAAAACTTGCTGAGTGTAAGTACATTGGTCAGGAGAGGTAGGGTAGTAGTATTTTCAAAGGCCGGATGCGAGATTTATGATGAGAATGATTGCGATGTGAAAGGCACAGTGATTGTTACGTGTAAAGAAGAGAGAGGTGTTTATAAACTAAAACATTATCCACAGTGTACAGAGGCAGCACTGTCAACCGACTTACACAAAGAGAATGATGATTCACTGGAGCTGTGGCATCGGAGGATGGGCCACCTGGGAGTACGCAATCTTAAATTACTACGAGATAAAATGGCGGATGGGGTGATTTTTCCTGATTCTAATCCTAACTTAGAATGTGTGCCTTGTCTGATGGGCAAATAAACGAGACAGCCTTTCCCAAAGAATAAGGCTACTAGAGCCAAGGAGGTACTAGAGTTAGTACACTCAGATATTTGTGGGCCTATGAGTGTTAATTCTGTTCGAGGTTACAGATACTTCATGACACTTATCGACGACAAGACCAGGGGCCTTAGAACGAGGCACAAAAAGAGTGTCTTTTGAAAGAGTCTTTTACTGTCAAACTTGATTTTTAGTATGCACAAAATCAAATTTGACAGCTGAAGCCTCTTCCAAAAGTCACTCTTTTTGTATCTCGTTCTAAGGCCCCTGGAAAACTTTTGTGTACCTACTCGGGAGAAAGAGTGAAGCCGTAGAGAAGATGAAAGAGTTCAAGATTCTCGTAGAAAAGCAAACCGACAAGAAACTAAAGGTTATTCGTACAGATAACGGGAAGGAGTACGTTAATAGAGAGATGGAACAGTTTACCAGGGAAAATGGTATCATCCATCAACTAACAGTCGACTACACGCCACAGCAGAATGGTGTCGCCGAGCGAGCGAACCGAACGCTTACAGAGAAAGCCAGGAGTATGTTGCAAGATGCAGGATTGGATGAAATTCTGTGGGCAGAGGCCATAAGACATGCGGTATATCTGAAAAACCGATCCCCAACGATAGCTGTCAAGAACATGACACCGGAGGAAGCTTGGACCGGACGAAAAACAGACCTGAGCAACATAAAGGTGTTTGGCTGTAAGGCGTACATGCACGTACCCAATCAAAAGCATAAGAAGTGGCATCCAAAGTGTAAAGAACTTATTCATGTTGGATACAGTGAGAATTCGAAGGCGTATCGACTGATTGAACCCGTTACCTACAATGTACACAAAACACGTGACGTCATACTATTTGAGAATAGTCCCGCTGGCCGCCGCAAGGAAGAAGAGCATAAATCGCAACCTACAAGAGTTGTAGTACGACTAGGGGACGTCGAAAATAATGAGGGCTCAGAAACTGCAAGTCCTACGGTAGAAGCAGACCAGTCACGTCAAGGAGGAGATGCCTCCATACAGTCAGAGGACATCAGGGTGGAGGATATCCCAGAAGAAATTTCCGATGCAACCGTTTCGGAGGAGAATACAGTTAGAGTAACTGAGGAAACGGCTGATCGGAGGTATCCACAGAGAGAACGGACGCCGAGGAACATTCCAGGAGCAATCCTTTATCAAGCTGTCAACGAGCCTGATAATAACCTGGATGGTTCCATCACAATGAAAGAGGCACTAACTGGTGCAGATAAAGTGCATTGGCAGAAGGCCATTAAGGAGGAGCTGGATGCCCTCAAGAAGAATAAAACTTGGGAGCTAGTCAAAAGGGAAGCTGGACAAAATGTGATCGATTCTAAATGGATTTTTAAAATCAAGTCTGAAGCTGGCAATAAACAGAGGTACAAGGCAAGGTTTGTTGTTCGAGGATTCAAGCAGAGAGAAGGAGTCGACTATTTTGAAACTTATTCCCCGGTAATGAGGCACAGCTCACTGCGGTTACTACTCGCCCTAGCCGCAGAAAATAAACTGCACATTGACCAAATGGATGTGAAAACCGCATTCCTGAATGGATACATAAGTGAGACCGTATTCATGAAGCAACCAGAAGGGTTCGAGGAGAAGGGAAAAGAAGATTATGTTTGTCTTCTGAAGAGATCCCTATACGGATTGAAACAAGCCCCACGGGCTTGGAACGAGAGATTGGATTCAGCATTGAAACAGATGAAATTCCAACAACTTGGAAACGAGCCATGTGTCTAAGTGAGAAAAAGTCAGCATAGGTTTATCATCCTAGCCGTTTATGTTGATGACATTCTGATATTCTGGAACAACAAGAGTGAAATGTTGCAGATTAAAAAGGAGTTAATGGAAACTTTCGAGATGAGAGATCTTGGAAAAGCGGAGTTGTTCTTAGGAATGCGTCTTCAGCAATCAGTGGATTGGATATCACTGGACCAAGAGAATTATTTAGAGAAAATGTTGACCAAGTTCAACATGGAATGCTGCAAACCTGTGGCTACCCCACTGGTTCCAGGTCAGAGATTGACTAAGCCGGAAGATGTTAACTATGAGTCACCTAAGAACATTCCTTACCCTGAGTTGATCGGATCCATGATGTACCTCGCCGTGTGTACGAGACCCGACATCGCCTATGCTACCAGCTACTTGAGTCAATTCAATAGTTGTTATGGAGAAGAGCATTGGCAAGCAGCTAAGAGAGTGCTGCGGTATCTTAAAGGTACACAGAATCTCGGATTAAAATTCAAACGATGTACAAGAGACATGGAAGCATTCGTTGATGCTGATCACGGAGGTGATCTAACCGATAGAAAGTCCTACTCAGGATTTGTGTTCAAGTTTGGTTCTGCGCCTGTAAACTGGGAGAGCAAGAAACAAATTATTGTAGCATTGTCCAGCGCCGAAGCTGAGTACGTAAGCCTGTCCAACGCTGCACAAGAAGCGACTTTCTTGAAAAGATTCTTTGAGGAGCTTACTGGTCTTGAGAAGACCATTGTACTGAGCTGTGACAGTCAGTCAGCTATGGCGATAGCTAAAAACTGTTCACACCACAAACAAACGAAGCACATTGATTTGAAGGTGCACTTCGTTAGAGAAGCTCTACAGAACAACGTCATAGCGTTGAAGTACCTATCTACTGAGTTACAGATAGCAGATGTGATGACGAAACCTTTGGTGAAAGGAAAGCATGAGTTCTGTTTTAAGGGTATGGGAATGAGTCCTGTTGAGAGTGTTAAGAGTATGGAGAGTTTATGCTAGTGACACGATGAGTTCAGCTGTGAGTTAACTGAGTTAGACTGGACGTTAACACTGGATGTTAAGGAGGAGTGAAAGAGATCGTATACATAGATCTTATAACATCAAGTGTAAACTGGCTGCTACGCATCTTTTTATAATGTGTCACTTGTAAAGACTTCTGTCTATCAAAATATGTTTCTCGTGATCTGTCTACATTATATATTTATCAAACTAAAATACAATAGTTCCATTACTTTAACTTCATTTTACTTCACCTTCCACTACGCTTACTTTCTGCTCCGTATCAATCACTACAATTTTAGAATTTTAGTCTTTCTCTGTCTGTATGTAGGTATGTTCTGTTTTAACTCGAGAACCACTGAATGAATTGGGATGCAGTTATTATATTATAATTGTAGTGACACTATATGAGAGCTTTAGGGGTGTTCACAAAATAACAGCCAAGCCGAAAACAGGCCAAAGATTGAAAAAAACGAGGGTCAAGTCGCGGGCAAAGGCAAAAACATAATTTAGAATAGATTGAGATTGAAGATTATTTAATTACAACAGTAAATATATCTTGGGCTAGTCTTCAAATGAGTCTGTTTATGTTTTATTTCTTGACACTGAAACTCGTTTAAAGGATTTTTGTCTACTGACGAAACTCTAAACTGAGGACAATCTTGTCTTGTGAACTTTAAAACTCTTTGTAGTTACACGTGTAAACTAGGACATTGAAGGCAGTAAGTAACAAAGATGTTTTATGTGGCTGACCTGTAAAAGACTTCCAATATCGTCTACCCATACGTCTTCCATCGCACCCTTTCCGACCATTATGTTTAGACAACTAAGCTTATCAATTAGCACCTTCTTTGCTTGCCAATAAGTATGTATCCTAACGTTGGTATTGTACATATAGATACAATAGTCTGCGATTGACGCCTTCAAGAAGTTAGGTACTATTGTATTCAAAGTAAAACTACTTCTAGGATTGTTTCTAACGGTCTCTTTGAGATAGCATTGCAAGCGTCTGGGGAAGTCACAATTCTCGTTATTTTTAAACAACTACTTACATTCTCGTTTGCTTTGTGACAGATAAAATTGTCACTAGAAGTAGTATTGTAGGGATAATACTAAAATAACAACCTCTTTTTATAATCAACGTACTTGCAGCGAAGGAACCAGTATTGAATTAATCTTTAATCACACTAGTTTTTTAATGCGAAAGTTTGTGTGTGTGTGCGTGTGTGTGTTTGTATGTTTGTTACTCTTTCACGCTGAAACGGCTGGACGGATTTGGATGAAATTTAGAAAAGATATAGCTTGTAGGTATCCTAACTTAACACATAGGCTACTTTTTATCCCGGAAATAAGCATGTCGTTAAACCGAACAACACGTGGGCGGAGCCGCGGGCAAAAGCTAGCTAGATGGTACAAAATAACGAGTAATCACCTTATTCAGCCAAAAGTTAGTGAGCATGCAAATATTTTAAGAAAATCTATAGTTTACGTTACAATTTTGTTAAGTACATTTTTCACACAATTTTAATAAATAAATTATACACACAATTCAAGCAAATACTTGCTTTCTTGAGATGATTTCTTTTTATACTTTAAATCGTTATTAAAATGAAAAATTTGTTGGCCCGATGATGTGTGTTTGATTAGGTATTTATTAAGTATTTATCACATTTGTTACAACATTTTATTTTAAACTGAACTCTCACTGCATGGAGTGTCACTAGGAGCACTTTGTTCCCGAGCAAAGCAAATTAAAATAACCCGTAAAAAACACAACAAATTACTTTTAACAACCTTTTTCCTCAATAACATGTAATCCGATCAATGAGAAAGGGTCTGACCATGACGTGAAAAATCTGATTAATCAGCGACTTATCTAATATTAATCACCAGTTATCAGTAACTGGCATAACACACAGATCCGGTGATTTCTTTCTTATTAGCCACTCGAATGAAGTTGTTCCGTTACGCGTTAATTCACATAACGATAACGGATATAATCGTTGATAATATAACCGTTGATAAGGGGACTTTTCATCGATTCTGCTATGTATAAACTGGCTTTTTGTGAAAAATTTTAGTCGTTTAGGACGGTTCACCGGGCATTGTTGGAATCAAGTGAGTTTTTTTTTTCTTTTTGGTAGAGAGGTTCGCTTATTGTTGTCGATAATTATCTTTTCCTTTTCCATTGTTGGCCTATAAGAATTTTGGTTCCTCATTAACACAATGTCTTCGATTTGTAAGATTAAGGTTTCTTTTTTAATTTACATTAATTTTATTAATAATATTTATATTAATTTCCTTGTTCTATGAACAAAATATTCCTATAAAATTGTCAAACCCAATACCTTTTTCAATAAATAACAAACTACATCCAATAAACCAAGATAATATAAACACAAAAGTCAAAGCTTGCGGATAAGTTGCATTTACATATAACAGTAGAAGTTGTCACAAAACCACTATTATCTACCGTGGAACCCGGAACCAAGCTTAGGGTTCAGTGGAAATCGTAAAAGCCTTGCGACTTGCTCTGTGATATCGATGTAAAAGCTGCTGCAAAGTACAGATAGCAGATTAATATTATATCTTGATATTATGGGAATCTTTCTAAATGTATAGAAATGACATATAACGCCGTTTATAATAATAAAAACATTAACATGAAAAACCAATAGCTAAAATACAATTAAAATTAATAGCTATCTAAATTTAAAGTAATCTGTCTAAATTGATTTCAGATTGCTCCCAAATTGTTGAGGTGAAGCCTTTCTTTCAACCTTAACAAGTTTTAGCATATTCATTGTGCAATTAGTATTATACAGGTAATAAAGTCTAACAATTAAACAAATATCAACATATGTTAAATTAACTGAGTTCCTTAGTTCAATATTTTCACAAAAAGTTCATGATCGTTGCGGGTGTAATTTGTTTCCTACCACCGAGCATACTAACTGCCACGCTATGCTTGAAAATATTTTATGTTTTGTCGACGTGACGTCAGCCTTTGCTACCTTTAAACAATATACACGTACGAACATAAAATGTAAACGCTTGCGAGGCAGATTTTGGTATGAATTTCAATGGTTCTTTTAGAATTCCTCTAAGAATGTTGTTATTATGGTACATATGCAATATTTATAATGATAGCTTTAATTCAATAGGAGCGAATAACTACCATTTTGTTTAACTATGAGAAATAGTAAACTTAAAGAATTTAATATTACTTACTGTACGTTTACTTTTCAAAACAAAAAGTTGTATTTGTATATTCTATTAAAGAAGCTAAAATAAAAAAAATTACTAAGCCTCAGGAAGATGTCATCAACAAAAAATTGTGTACACAATATATTATACTTCGGGTATAATATATTATATTATACTAACAAACGATTATATTCAACATAGTAATCCAATAATAAATAGTAATAATAAATTTTGGGATATACATTTGCGATGAATTGAAAACCAGCGCGCAGAAACTTACGCGATCTCTAGTCACAAAGTAAAAGCAGGATTTCGCTGTGATCTTTATTCCACGATTTCCGACTATCTTTGTAAACGGTACTTGGGCAATTCTAGTTCAAGCCCCCGAGTCGATTTACATTACTTCCGTTAATAGAAGGAACTCGCAAGCCAATTGTTGATCAAATCGATGTTTGTGTTGACAGTACCACTTAGACCAAGCCATTTTGCAACTTGTGAGCAACTGGCTATTTATCTATATACTATCACTTTTCATGATTTATTTATTATATTATTTCCGTTTGCTATTCTAAGTGATTGATCGAGAGGAAATTGTTTTATTTATTTCTCTTTAGGGTTCTGTAGCCAAGGTATAGTCGTCCCGTTTGGCACCGTTCGGGTACGGAACTCAAAGCGAACATGTTTTTAGAAAAGAAATAACTTTTATGTAAAATTTCTTGTTACCGTAATAATTTAATATTGAATTAATATGAGGGCCAGGTTACTCGCAAACTCCCTCGCAGTTATTCAGACCGATTATAGTGTATCCATCGTCAATTGCTGGCCCTGGTCACTGGTGCGAGGGTTTCGGTACCGCGCTCACCAACTTACCTGCCCAACGTGTGCGAGTATGGATATTTCTTACAGGAGGATCGCCAAGAGTGGTGAAATCTTGGAAAGGCAGTGGACGAAACAGGCTGATGAATGGAGAGCCAGGTCAAAAGAAGCGGGAAAAAGAGCTTGTGTAATTCGTTTTAGAGGACCCAAAATATTGAAAAAGCAAAAGGTTAATATGTACCAGATAGAGATTTATTCTCTGTCTATCCCTTTGGGATATAGGTGTGAGTACACAAGAATGAAGTTAAATAGTTACTGATAAGTAGATATTATTTTAAAATTTAAATAATACAGTTTTTTTTAATGTTTGAAACCTAAATACATGCGGGTAAGACACGTGCTCACTTCTCCATTGATCTTGTCATATGTGTCATATTATTTTACTAGCTTATCTATGGATTTTATGATATGAAAATAATAAAGTTTATTTTTTATTTTAGTTTTTAGCTTTTACTTCTATGTGATGTCAAAATAAAATATCACAAGTAAATACCTGTAATTTGGGTATAAGAGAAAGTGAAGAAAGCATAAAAGAAAACACATAGAAAACATACAGTAAGCCAAAATCGCAAAAATATCGGAGATGCATCTCGAAATGAAAATTTAAAATAAGAAAAGAAAAAGCCAATTCAGCCAACTTCCAAGAAAATATGTTTCTTTTGTTTTAAGCGTCTTTTGTTTTTATTGCAACAGAGATTTAAGTTTAGAAATCCGAAATTTATTTAAAGGAAATGAAATGAAATGGATTTATTTATGTAATATCGGTACATCATGTACACTATTTTTAAAATTTAGCTTACTTATGTTCAATAAAATAAAATACCTACTTGCAAAAATAAAAATATAGGAATAAATGTAATGCAGTACATACATACATACATACATACATAGATAGATAAAAACGTTTATTCATTTACACAGTACACAGCACATACAATCAAATAGTTAAAATAAAAATAAAAACAATAGAGAAAATTAAAAAAAACAAACATTAATCACAATAAACAAAATTGCAAAAATTAAGAAAAGCAATAAAGAAAAAAGAAACTCACGCCTGTTTCCCAGAGGGGTAAGCAGAGACTACAGATTTCCACCTGCTACGATCCTGACACACCTCTTTTGCTTCTTCTACATCCTTCAATCTAGACATACAACAAATAGTTAAATCAGTATATTCAACAAAGTTAAATATAAATAAACAGAAATTGCTTTAGTATTTCAAAACGAACTTCCGCGAAACTAAAAAGGTCTTACCTATAAAAGCTGCTAAGTTTATCCCTGCTCTTTAAGGCTCGGTGTCGTCGTAAACTTGTCTAACCTCTCTAGCTACTATAATACAGTGGTTTTAAGTTTAAACCCAACTGTGTGGACAAAATTACAGACACGTGCGACTTTCAGTAAAGACGAGTATTTGCTATCGAAAACTTTATTACTTATGTATTTTAAGATTATATGTACCTATTCTTTTTATATCTTTCATCGTTCGCTGTCCAGAGCAAATTCTCTAGTTCTTGGTAACGTGCGATCGATTTTAATATATATTTCATACATCATTTGAATAATTTTAAATGGTTAAACTCTACGTTAAGTTATGCCAATATTTCCTTCGAGGCAGCGGTACCATAAGGGACAGCAGAAGTAGTCCAGGCGGAAGCCACATAGTGGATAATGGACGTCATTATTTCAATCAAAGAGTCCAATTTGGGCTATTTACAGTTACAGGATTTGCGCCCGGAGGGTTCCGTACACGGATTATGTCATCCGTGGCTCGGTACCATTCAAATAATTAAAAGAAAAAAAATACAAGCTTATCATTAATTTCAATATGTATGAAACAAGACTGCATAATTAAGTTGGTTAAGGTTTCGGGTGAACTCTCTAAATCGGAGTTTTCAGTATTTGTTGTTTAAAAACGGTCCATTGTATATAAAATACAGAAATTTCAAATTCCTAACTAGTTTAGTTTTTTAGAGATACACTCATTGTTTCTGAAGATAGAGACTATACTTCTACTCTACTAAATGAGTTCTAGACAATTACACTTTACATGCAAGATTTTTTTATTTTGTTTTATTGGTAATATTCATTACAGGTCAACTATTTTACAAATTACAAATTATTTAAAAAGACACAAGGAAAACATAGGTATTTAAAACATAATAACAGAAAGAAAATAAACAACAAAATGGAAATTACGTATATTACTCAAAGAATTCATTATAGCTATAGAATGACTTCTCGACTAGCCAAGATTTTAATTTTGTTTTAAAAATGGAAAAAGTCGGAGCACTTTTGATATTGTCGGGTAAATTATTATATACTATTGGTCCCATGACATTTATTGTTTTAGCCGTTTTTTCCAATCTACGTGTGGTGCCCCCTAGAGTATCCATAACTCATTCCGTCTACGAGCTAGAGACCCGTGACATACGGACAGACAGCAGAGCATCATTGTACTCAATGTCGGTCGCGCACGTGGTTGTTATACTTGCTATTCCATTATACATTGCACATTCGTAAATATCGAGCGAGAGAAAACTATGAGACTGGCTTTGATTTTTCCTACGATTTTAGGAGAAATAATCCAAAAATGTAAATATTCCAAAAATAGTTTGAATGGGCATAAAATGATGATGACAGTGATGGCGTTGGGGCCGAAAGGCATTAGAACGGAGACCACGTACAGCAAAGCGTAGCGTAGGCTGACCTCGTGCCCGCTAGACCGACGACCTGAACGAGGTTGCGGAGATAGGTACTTTGTGGCCGCGCGCCGTTCGTCGCATCGCCGCAAAATAAATTGACATCTCTGCAGCAGGAGGCATTTAAGCCTCGCACGGCGCGGGAGTTATTCTACAATTTTTTACTATGGTTGCGGACAGGTGGCGTCTGGATGAGGAGGACGGAGGACCGCCAAGAGTGGCGTAATATTAAGCCTATGTCCAGCATTGGGCGATGACAGGCTTATGGATGCTAAGCTGTGAACCTACAATTATTTTGTTTCTTACTTTTGCATGTATTTAATATTGGTAAATAAAATATAGGCAAATAAGGATATTATCAGCGAACTGCGCTTGTGTGGGAGTTCGAGCGAACACGGTGCTCCGAATAGGGTTCTGTTTTGCCGTTTGGGTACGGAATCCTAAGAACTTACGTATTTATGCAGCTTTCGTTGAGAATACGTAAATTAGATATTTGCAATATTCGAAGTCAATTAATTAAATATTACGTTTTCATATAACTTTTCAATAAACTCAACAACAAAGGAAAATTCAGGAAATTGCTGTTTTATAAAGTTTTCAATCTTCGGTGTTTACTTCGTTTATGTCTTAAATGTTATGAAATATAGATTTTGCGTCAAAATTTGAAATTAGCTTTTAGAACTTATGTGTAAAATATGTTAAATACTAATAATTTATTGATAACCGTATGAAAACATTGTAATGAAACCTGCGTGACCTAAATAGAAACCGGCCCACACAGGAAATATTAGTAGTTAACCTATTTAGAAGGCAAATCGACTGTAACAATTTCCCTGATTCTTTCAAACTTAAGGACGCTATTACAAAATGTTGAAATTTTCGCTATTTTTCCGCACGTTGAATCAAATTTAGTCTAATGTTTTGTGTGCTTACATATGCGTTAAACCTTCACCTTTGGGGCTAGAGTATATTTTTTAAACACTGTTTAGGGTTCCGTATCTCAAAAGGAAAAAACGGAAACCTTATAGAGTCACTTTGTTGTGCGTCTGTCCGTGCGTCCGTCCGCCCGTCTGTCTGTCAAGACCCTTCATCTCCAGAACACGTAAAGATATGGAGTTAAAATTAAAACTATATACTCAAAGCTACAGCCCCTTGAAGCTGTAAAAAAATAAAACTTCAAAGTTACGGCCTTTTATGCTGCAAAGAACGTCAACACTCTCAAGGGAACTAAAATTTAGAGAGAGAATTAAGAGCTATGAAATTTGGCATGTAAAGCCATCTTGTTTTACAAATATTGAGAAAAATCTGAAATCTATATATTTGTAATTACATCATTACAAAAATATTAATTTAATTCAATAAAACATTTCTAATATTTACTTACAAATTTGTACGGAACCCTCGGTGGGCGAATCCGACTCGCACTCGTCCGGTTTTTTTATACAGTAAAATCAAACTTGTCCAACCTCCTTACATAAAAACGGAGTCGGGGAACGGTACCGATATCTCAGTGGAGGAGTTTGATCAAAAACAAAAATACCCTGTGAAGGAAAAAGGCTAAGGGGTCATCTCGGCCACATAAAACTCAGCCGCGTGGCCGAGTTGACACCTATCAATTTTATTGGGGGTCAACTCGGCCTCACATACAAAGTACAGTCAATCTAAGAAAGGATTGGATCCAAATGCCCACTATAAGACTTCGAATAAAACTATTTAAAAAATTAAAAGCAACCTCGTTACCAGAAAGAGCATCTTTGTTGAAATTATGATAAGTTCTTACCTATCTCTTCCTTTCCATGTAGTATTTGTTTTTGTCTAACGTGTTTTCTTTAAATATATTCAAATATGGTCTTTTAAAAAAACTTGCAGCACCACGCATGCCACGCGGCCGAGTTTTATGTGGCCGAGTTTTATGTGGCCGAGATGACTCCTTAGTCAGGAAAAAATACTAAACTTTAGGCGCAGCGTGAAAAAAAAATGTTTTTTTAAGAAACGTCGAAAATAAATAAAAGAAACTTTAGTGACAGGCCCTGAAGTTTGGAGCGATCTGTAGCTCCAAGAATTTGCCACTGCCACTCCAACTGTAACTAACGTCACGCCCGCCTTCTTACTTGGCCAGAACTGTAAGGCGAAACGATCGTGGCTCGTGCCTCAACTCTTCTGAGAAGGATTTTGTTTATGGCTGTACATTGAAACTTCATACGAGAATTGAGCTTAAAATACCCTTGAGTTTTATACTAAACTAGCCTTTTCCCGTGGCTCCACCCTTGTTCATTCAATCTTTGCCCCGTTTTCGGCTTGGCCGTTATTTTATGAACACCTCTGTATTCACCAGGGTCACTACGGTGATAATAAAAAACGCATCCAAATCCGCTGAGTGGTTCTCGAGTTAAAACGGAACACACAAACGGACAAACAAAAAGACAGACAGAAAAACAGACAGACCAACAGACGAAAATTCTAAAAATTGCAGTTAGGCCTTAGTCAATACCTACAATATAAATTTATACAAAATATTAATCATTCACCGCTATTAAAGGAGGTAAAAAAATATTTTAACTTTCGTTTGACTTACGTAAAGAAATTCCTGTCGCTTCGAGTTGTCAAGTTAATTCAAACAATGTCTTGACAATAATTACCTTGCCATTGTCTTGTAACAGGACGTTTAACGACTTAATTGTATTTCAAGCAAATGTTTGACTTACTGTGCAACTGAAAACATTTTTATATTTTAATGAAAGAAAAATAAACATTAGGAAAATAATAAAAAGAAGATTCCACTACTACATCCACTACGAAACGTGATCAAAATTAACATTTCCACATTCCTGCTTTTTAGTCGACGTCTGTTCGTCTGTAGCTTCAACCGTGCTAGATAGAAAGTTGAAATTTTCACAGAATACATGTTATTATCACCCATAATAATAATAATAATAAACCCCCATACAATAAACCTCGTGTTAAACATAGCGCCATCTGAGATGACTTGCTTGACAGCTTTTACCGGGGTAATAAATTGCGTTAAGGCGAGGTAATCCAGAAAAATCTGTCCTTGTTCACATGTTCATCCTGCTCAGCGGAAGCCGGCCGCTCAGAAAACTCGCGGTTTTGAGGTGTTTTTATTTATTATTTTGGAATTAGAGGGATGGGTTTTTAATACGATGGCCGTTCTATGTCACATTTTGTACGACGTTTATTTTAATATAAGCTATATTGTCTAAAACTTATTATAGTTCAAACGAAATGATATTTAGATCATAGTTTAGACCTATTTTTGCGATTTAATCGGATCGAGGAAAGTGTAAGCAATCGTGTATCGAACAGCCGAGTTATTATGATCGAAGATTTAAATATGACATATACTTATTCGCTTTTTATTGGTTTATAACTAATTTGAAAATAGACAAAGTTGGGATAACCCCCCCCCCCACCTTATGAGTAGCTTGTCAACCTTTTTGCACCGAGGTTTATTTTGTAAGATGATAGACAGCGCCAAGATCTTAGAGGCGGTCATTTGTTATGTACCATAATGTTTTTGGGGTTCCGTACAAGAAGGCATTTTTCTTAATTTCAGAATGGTGCGTCCCTCAAGTTGTCTGTTGGCGTGCTGCGTGCTCGCTACCCTGATGCTGGTGCTGCCCTCTACCGCTTATCCCAGGTAGTAGTATCCACTCCATTCGGAACTAATCCTTGCTACCTAGCATGGTAGACCATATCAAGCCTTGATGGCTCGATATACCACTGTCTGTCCCTCTTTAAGTAGATCAACAGAGTGAGACAGGGGACTGTATCGAGCGCTATCGAATTCGATATGGTCCTTCATAGTAGAGGTGTTTATGCCGAAAAACGATTGAAGGTTATACCGAGACTGATTTACCATCTCGGACCTTGTGAACTCAAGAGAAACGCTTCTTATCGCGTAGAATGTAACGAAGTAAAGACAACTTTAAGTTATTTATAATTCGATCATCAGGCGACTGAAAGAGTTCATGTCTTGTTATGTGAGTAATAAAATAACTAATAACGGACACAATTGGATCAAAACTAAGACTAGTCTTGCTCACGTGGAAATGTCTTTCACAATGTATGTTTTATTAGTTATCGACAGTTTTGGACTTGGCGGTTATTTTACCAACACTTATAGCCTGTGTTTGTTGATCATAAGATCACTACGATGATAATAATAAAAACTGCGTCCAAATCCGTTGAGTGGTTTTCGAGTTAAAACAGAGCAGAAAGACAAAAATTCAAAGAAAAATAGTTTTGGCCCCAGTATAAAAAGTTTTTTTTGTTATATCGCATTTACTTACCGGGTGTAAATAGACTGCTAACATTAAATGAAACCACATATTCTACCGATCCTACTGAACCACTTTTCCCAAGAGTCATACCCGCGGACAGCCTTAGTTTGGGAAATAATTGAGTTCCAAACAAAAATGCGTGAAACCTAACGCACCGACGTACGGGCGAGTTTAGAAAGAGCGTTGACCTCAAACAGCTGGAGGTTTCACGGACGACGCTCTCTCTGTAAACTCACCCGTATGTCGGTGCGTTAGGGTTCACGCATTTTTGTTTGGAACTCAATTATTTCCCAAACTAAAGGTGTCCGCGGGTATGACTCTTCGGAAAAGTGGTTCAGTAGGGTTGGTGGAATATATGGTTTCATTTAATAGTAGCAGTCTATTTACACCAGGTATATTCAATGTAAATAAAATACATTTTCACAACTTTTTTATTAGTACAGATGTATTTACATTTTATCATATGTATTTGTATGCTATTTGTTCGCAGTCCGAGCAACTACTACCGCGATGAGAACCAATACGACCCTGAAGAGATCATGGACATGCTGAACCGACTCGGAAACCTCATACAAATTGAACGGAAAATGGAGAAGTATGTCCTAACCTAACTGTCAAGCATTCAAAAATCTCAACTTCAATCTAATTCTTTCTAAAGCGCACCGCAAAATCAAGGCGACACAATAAAATTGGACGACATTTCCGACAGAAAACATAAAAACAAAACTGTCAATGTCAAATGTCATTTCGTACGAATCGACAGGCGATAAAAATGCCGTCGCGTCTTAGTCTGTGCCGTCATCAATTTTATTATAATTTTTTCAAAACCTGAAAATGCTTTACCAGATTTTTTTCCGAATTTGGTAATAATGTTGGTTGACTCTGCATGTGCGGATAGAATATTGTACTGCAGGTACCGCAGTAACGCATGAATAGAATAATTTACAAGATGAATATCTACAAAGGTTGTTTAATCAAGCTGTCGAATATATTGTTATGTCACTAAAGTATAACAATTCTAAATTAAAATTCTCTGCTATTTGTAGTATGTGACCTTAGACCATTTAACACGGGACCTGGCAAAGCGCGACTCTTAGTACTGAAATTATTCTGCCGTTTTCTACGGGAGGGGAGGTAAACACGCACAGCACACATTTACTCATTCACGCACACTCCTGCAAAAAATTTATGTGTCATGTCACACTAAATCAAAAGCTGCAACACAGACACAAAACGAGCACACAAGCAAACATACATGAACAAATCGTTCATGTACTTCGGCAGAGGGGGATAAGTGCGCTTGCCTAGTCCCGTGTTATATGGTCTAAGTATGTGACAATGAATAAAGGATTTTTCCTATGTCGAACATGTCCACAATGTTCGTCAAACGGACAACTTTGTGTAAATATTGCTTATGTTATGATTCCTTTCACGCCACTACTAGCACCCTATACCTTTCTTGAGTGATGTTGTATATTCGATGAATTTTCTGCCAATTTATCTTCTAACTTATATAATAATCAATGTCTTTTTTTCAGTATTAAATATGATGACATTACTAGGTACGTTTTTTTTGTATAGGTCGATGTGTCTATTAAGTAAAGCATGACAAGGCTTCATTCACTTTATTTTGTTTTTGCATGCTCTTCTGCCAAGGAACACAACAGTTCGGCCCAAAATTGTAGAGATAATAACTTCATTTAGTGAAGTGATAATTGCGTTTTTTTATTTACTTAGATGTTTTATTCAAGACTAGCTTTTGCCCGCGGTTTCACCCGCGTTGAATTAGTTTTTGTGTACTCATATAAAATCAGTCAATATTATTCGGACTGTTACCTACAGTAAACACAGCTGGTGAAATGTGTGCGTTATGCGCCTCTGTTTCCCATTTTGTGTGCCTCTTTTATAGTTTTTACATGGGAACAAAGGGAAAAAGTAGTTTTTGTCCTATTCAAAGTCTAGAAGTACATTTATGCAAAATTTCAGCCTAATCGGTTTCGTAAGCATGGCATGAAAGGGGTGACACGACACTTCTCTATAGAAATTTGAAAGCTCACTTTCATCCCATGGGAACTGATTTATGGGATAAAAAGTAGCCTATGTCCTATTCCAGGTCTAGAACAACATTCATGTAAATTTTCAGCCCAATCGGTTCAGTAGATACGGCGTGAAAGAGTAACAAACATCCATCCATCCATCCATACATCCAAACTTTCGCATTTATAATATTATTAGTGGGATAGTGGAATTACTTTTTTGTCTGCGCATTTTTTCTTGCAATCTTTAATTAAATTGGCTTTTGTTTGATTTTTTGGAACTGTCGCATGTTTTCAATGTTTCTTAAATTTTACATTTGGAACTTGACTTCAAAATGTACTAATCGCTACAAAAACTAAAGATTAAAGTAATTAAATTTGAATTAACTTGAGTAAACGTTTAACCAACAAGTCAACAATTTGATTCCTGAATATAAGCAATAAAATTAATTAAGTAGCGAGGATTTGCGTTTGTGTTTGTAGTATTTTAGTGTAAACCATTTTGTACAAAACATACTTTACGAGTCTTCCATGAGTTCCAACAATAGTTTAAATTTTGTGCTATTGCCTTTAAAAGTTGGTACACAAATGTTATATAAAAATAGCTAGTACGATTTATTTTAATTACTTTATTTCCTTCCTTAAGAAAATATTTGTTCTTCTTCCAGCGAAAAGCGAGCCCTCGATCTTGGCCTCAGTCGAGGCTACTCCGGTGCTCTTCAAGCCAAGCACCTCATGGGGCTGGCAGCTGCCAACTTCGCCGGTGGCCCTGGCAGGAGGAGGCGAGACGTGTCCCATTAGACCTCCTTCCTACAACCTCCATCATCCCACATCACTTAACATTTTCAAATTCAGAACGCTGTTTCTTATTGGCTTGTTTTACGTTCTGACTTTCTAGTCGCGAGTGATTTTGAATAAACGTTCTTCCAGTGTTAATGCCGTACCTTCAAAATGTGAATAGTTATTTCGATAAATTTATCAAAATTACTATAATTTAAAAGTTATGTGCATTTGAAAATTTCTATACCGGTTGCCAAAGGCTCATAGTTTTATGGAAGATTTAATTCTGATAAATTATCTCAACCGACAGTTTTTTCTAGTGGAAGTAGTTTTTTCCAAAGCACCGCGGAATTAACAGAATTTTCGTTATTGGAATTTTAAAAAGAGCGAATGTTTATCCAACTGTTTTAAGTTCTCTCACCCATATTATTGATTTGTAAAACTATATAGACTGAAGTTTCAGCGGTACTTATTGTATCTATTGTAAGACGAAACTGTTTTTTGCATTTAAAAAGCAATTGTGTTAGGTTGGACGTAGATCTTAATCATCAATCGATACAGTATCAATGTTGTCATCATAATTCGAAGTTCCCTGTAACCTGTAATCAGTGTTAAAATATTCTAGAAAAATTGTATACTTACTTCCTTAATGCTTTTTTATCTTCCATATTGAATACTAAGAAAGATTAAATAAAACTTTACATTATATGAAAAAAAAACTTATCATCATGTTACCAAAAAATATAAGTATTTTATATTATACTAGTCAAAGAAACGCTTAACGTTAAATATAAATATTAGATTTTAATGAAAATTAAACTTTTATGTATAAACAAAAAGCTATAAGTTATTTTTTACAATTAACTAAATGTTTTATGTGATTCCATCTTTCTATGAGCATAATGCATAATTATGTGGCAAATTTAGCGATAATTTTTAGATTTAAAAATGAAATAAATACCTCCTGTCTAGCTAGAGTAATTGTTATGAAATAAAGAGATATTCATATTAGCTCTAACTAGTTTTTATTGTTCCTAATCTAGAATGACTCATACTAAATAACCCAACTAACATACTGGGTTGCATATAAGTTCCATATCAGATCACATTGTAACCCAAGGTTAGAAAGACAGCTTATCTTAGGTTCTATATCGGTGTAGGCAACCCATATGCAACCCATATGGAACCCGTTGGAGAAAAATTGCAGCCTATTTGTAGTTCCAAATGGGTTCCATATGGGTTCTATTGGCCCGTGGGTGAAAATTAGAACTTGGGGTTCCAGTAGAGCGAAGCGAGCGAATGATTGAACGATAAACATTTGGTTCATTCATTAGATGGTTTGAGTTGAGTCGAGTCGCATCTGTGCCGTGTCGTGTATCTATATTTTTGTGGATGTCTGAAGTTTGGTAATACGTCACAATATTATTATGTTATGCAGATGTTGAGCATTCAGATAGTACAAATTGCATGCGATTTTTTTGGTTCTGTGAAAAATATATGATATTCCTTAATAAATTTTCACGCGCCTTCGATATGATAAAGATTAACTGTAAATAATGTGAAAACAAATGAGACAATAACCCCACTTTTTTATTTAAAAAAAATTGTGATCTGATTGTGCTAAATTGATTATTTCGTTTCATTGAAACAGTTACAACTATCAAAACTATGTAATAATGTGTCATTATCATAAAATCGTGTTCTGAACATAACCTCAAAAAAGGACGCGACTATAAAATAATGGTGTCGCAATTTTGGTTCTATTTCTAACCTTGGGGTCTATAAGTCACCCATTTGTGTCCTATGAGTGACAAAGCAGTGAATTTTGCAACCCATAGTAACTATTAGAACTCCCAGTGTTCGCGAGATAGGGATCAGTAGTCAGTAGGTATATATCAATCTTTATTTGGCCTATAGCAGTAAGGTATCATATAGGGTAACTGGAAAATTAATAGGAGACTCGATAGGTGACGTAGAACAACTATCCTATGTTTTTTTTGTTTTATATGCTTAGGTTTTTATGTTGCTGAAACGGACTAAAAAGTGATTCTTGAAATTTAATAATAATAATTACACTGCAATTTTCTCGTTTTAACGGCATGTTCAAGAAATCAAAGTACGTGCGTTATACAAAGCGCATAAAGTTGTATCTTGGAAAAAATTGCATGATTTTTTAAAGTCCGGAGGGCGAAGTAAGTTTTTGTGAAAAATTAAACCAAATAAATGGTTGTGAACGTACGAATGACTGCCATCTTGAGAACTGTCGATGGATAGAGTTCACGCAACCACTGAAGTCGTGCGACGAAGTCTTTATTGATTTTGGAATATGAACCCAAATGCCTTAATCCATCGGACTTCAGTGGTGGCAAGGACTCTATGATTGACCAATGAGTTTTAATTATGTCTTTTTTAGTGTTCCGCAGTCCGACAAGGAACCCAAGGACTAGAAAGCTGTAATTTGGCATTGATTATAATACATAGGTATTAACTACGTCGACAAAATGACAAAATAAAATCTCGAAAAAATATTTTCTTAACGGTTTGGAGGAATTGGCGATATTTTGTTTCATCGCGTATCCCATTAGTGTGTGGTATGGTTTCATAATATTGTAGGTGTGTGAAAACCACTTTTCGATTTAGGATTCCGTTGGCCAAATATTAAACTCAAAAAACAGAAGTAGTATATATAATGAATTTAAAAGGAAAATTATCACAGCTAAGTAGGCTTTACAGGTTTACGAGTACAGGTCGCGCCAAACTTTTGGCCCCCTCTAAAAACATGTAAAACTATAAAATATATAATATTAGATATAAATTAATTAATAATAATATATATATTATAAAAATACATAAAATAACTCAATCATTTTATAAATGCTCTTTTAATTTATTTTTGAATGAGATAGTAACGCACTAATGCACAGCATGCGGAAGAGAATTCCACAACCTAACAGCTTGCACAGTGCAGGAGTTCCCAAAAGCTCCTGTATTGTGAGGTGGTGTTTTTAGGAGTGAAACAGTATGTGACCTCAGGACTTTGGTTCTACAGAACAGAAAATCGAAGCGCTCACGCAGATACTCAAGTGCGAGGGGACTTTTTAAGATGAGGAAGAGGCAACACAATGCGTGATAATTTCTGCGCTGTCGAATAGGGAGCCACTTTATTCCTTCACGGTGCGGTGGTGAGATACATGGTAATACTTACGCAGACTATAAACAAACCTTATGCCCAAATTTCCAATTTGTTCAGAAGTTCTTCATTTGCGTCAATAAAACATATATCAGCATTATCAATGAGAGGAAGAATAAGGGATTGTGCAAGAGTGATTTTAGTTGCAAAGGGTAGGAATTTCAGACCGTAGCATAGACTTTGCGGCTAGTCTCATTATTGTGTGCTGCTGACTGACCACGACAGATTGCATTGCAATCAAAGAATACTCCGAGATTTTTTACTGTTTTGGTGTATGCAATCGGAACGTTATTGAATGAGACTAGTGGAATACTATTTTGGTTAAGCAGATTGGTCATGTATCTTGTGCCATTAATGATAGCCAGGGATTTTTTGGGTTTACTGTAAGACCATATGCTGTTGTGAACGTCCGAATTCCATCCATCCATCAGCCTGTTTCGTCCACTGCTGGACATAGGCCTTTCCAGGATTTCGCCACTCTTGGCGGCCCTCCTGGAAGAAATGCCCATACTCACACACGCTTGGCAGGCGGGTTGGTGAGCGCCGTGCCGAAACCCTAGCACCGGTGACGCCGCTGCCCGTCACCAGTCTGTTTTATATAAGGCCCGGCAATTGGGGGTGGATATACCGCCATCCATCGGTCCCAGGCAATGGTGGGCCGCCTGGTTTTGCCTAAGAGCTGTAGAAATAACTTCGATGAGGATTTGCGAGTAAGATGGTGGTACCTCCACAGTCGAGCCCGGCATCAGCTTTACCACCTATTCCACCACCTATCTACGTCCGAATTAATAGATTCTATTGCTAAGTTAATTTCAGAGACATTCATGTATAGTATAGAGCATGTCACAAAAACGCAAATATCTCGTTTCTCCATACTTTTAGATATTCATGGTTTTGATAAAGCTTTTATTTCGGCAAAATCATTAATGGAAATAACACCAGGTCAAGTTCAGTTACTCCTGCATTCACCTTTAAAATTGTGTGTTTTACCGTCTTTAAGTAAGAGCCAAAACATAATAATGTAACTTTTCCGAGGTTTCTTGTGTGGGTAGGGTAGAGAGGGACCCCCTTTAAATTTAGTTTCTTGCACAGACATTTAACGTCTGTAGTTTTTTGATATTTTATTATTTTTCGTAGAAGAGGCCATAGTGAAAATTTGACATAATTTATGATATACGCATTAAAATCCTTCTTGTCGTCGCGTTGCACCTATTTTTACATTTTCCTACATTATCACTAAAAAATACAGTAGTTAGGAAGTAATAATTCAACAAAAAGTTTTTTTTTCTTTCTTATTTCCCAATACTGGTCAAACCTACACGGCTAAGATTTATTAATATCAATATTCATTACTGTAGGACAGTGGTTCTTAAACTTTTTGTAGCCACGGACCACTTCTAGAATTTTAAACACTTGTCGAAAGAATTTACAGGAAAATAAAATAGAACATGATATGAAAAATAACTTTTATTTGTTAGTTAACATTAATACTCAAATAAATAGTATTAAAACTGAGTTCATGAAAAGTAGCTAAGTATAATAAATATGTTAAGAGTCAACTGAGTAGCTGTGGATCCCTGGCAATCATGTCACGGACCCCAGTTTAAGAAACCCTGCTATATAAGGGCCTTTCCGCACTGCGAATTTTCACCGCGCGGTTTTTTTCTCGCAATTCTGTAACACATTGAATCTTATACGAGTATTCGCACTAGCGATATAAAATAAAATATAATAATACACGGAAATAATTTGCGAGAGTAAATATCGCGCGGTAAAAATTCGCAGTGCGGATAAGCCCTAAGATGACTCACTAAAATGTCTACTAGCGACATCTATTTAACCGTACCTGTACTATCTTGCTATTTCTGGGCGGACTGATTCGTGGTATGAACGGAGCTCTGTTACTTCATCGTTGTAGTTATAATATTGAGTGGTAGATGGCGCAATGTAAGACTTTTTACACCCTCACTATCATCCATGCTATCATTGTTCATGCATGCTCACTATGCAATCCCGCACACACGCATACATATCCTCACGCCCTAGTGGATAAATGTAATCTGATTCCAAAACCTCGGTCATAGGACTAGGGTTTTTTTCAGAATCATAATCATAAATATTACACTCACCAACGTACACTCACACAGACCTTAATTTTACACAATAGTAACCATGGATGAATTTTGGGGGGTTAAACCCCCCTTATTTTCTCATTTTCGGAGGAAATGCGAAGGTTAATGTAGATGAATGTTCCCGGGGGTCTACAGAACACGTGGAAGAAAAATTTTATGGTACCGTTCCATCACTTTTCCTCCACATTTGACACTTTTTTCCGTCTTATTTCCTTTAAGTAGACCATATCGAGCTTTGACAGCTCGATATATACCCTCTGTCCCTCTTTAGGTAGATCAACAGAATGAGACAGAGCACTGTATCAGGCGTTATCGTATCAATTATAATTAGTATAGAGTATAGAACTTAAATATCCACTAGCGACATCTATGAAACAATAACTGTATTTATCTTGCTATTTCTGAACGAAGTGATTCGTGGCATCATAACAAGAATGGGCTCTATAGCTTCACGAAAAGAAATGTACGGTTGAATAGAGTTGTAGTTATAACATTGAGTGATAGATGGCGCAACATGTATTGAAATTTTCAATTGGGCATTATTCATTGGAAAGAAACTAGTGATTTCTTATCTTTTCCTAAAATAAGTTAACGTAATAAAAAACGTATTTTGATACATTTTATAGTAGGCTAGAGCCCTTATGCTTGAGTATTTTTTTACTGCTTCCCGTATTCCAAGAAAGTAGTACCTAGTACTTACAAATTCTTCTAAATTCTTCTTCTTTTAAATACCTCAATTGAAAACTAAAAAACATGAAAACCTGCTCGGAAATTTACCTCTAGACTAAAAATAAATATGAAAATAAATTTAAAATACGACAGCTAAAAATAACTCGATAATCACTTACATTGATAATAAAAACGCAATAAAACTCATTTACTCTATCGATTGATCTCTATAATTTAAATAACAATTTTGCAATCATTTTTGTTTTATTTCCCAACTACTCATGAATAAGTACGATAATTTCGAACTAACAATCACCTCCCGTATGGTCTAGTGGCTAGGATACCTGGCTTTCACCCAGGAGGCTCGGGTTCGATTCCCGGTACGGGAAATTTTTGATTTTCTTTCCTGTTCTTACTAACGCCAATCTGCCCCAATATTGAAGCCACTAAGTGCCATCACATCTACATAATCTTTCGTATAGTCCGCATATTCATATCTAAATTCCTGGTCTGGAAAATTTCACGAGCTCGCTTCGTCCCACCTACAGGCCATCTCAGCATTAATTAATTAATCATCATTAATTAAATGAAACACGCATTATTATAACTAAAAAAAGAAAAATATGGCATATCGATTATATTCAAAGTGAATCGATAAAAACGGAACGTCTCTTAGCAGAGATAATTTTCTCCCTTGTAATCTTTCTCCATTGTCTACGAGAATAGAGTTTTTTAGTAGTGTCGAGATTTGAACCGGACATTGGTGCGGAGATTTGAAACAGAGATTTATCTCAATGGTCGTGATATTTCCATCGAACCCGGAATTGAGGTCCAGGTGGCGCGTCAGTTAGGTCAGCAAATATGCGTCACGGGATGGTGTTTGCAGAAAACTAGAAAAAGTAGAAAGCCTCTGGAAAGACCATAAACAAGTGACGCTTACCTAAACCCGCAAATTAGACGTACAGCTGGGAGTACGCACTATTTGGCTGTGTGTACGGCACGCACACTACAAACGCTTACGGACAGGCTGTTGCTCAAACGAGAATGTGTAGATTCGCTTGTATTGTCGGAGGTTTGCCTGCGGGGGCGGAGCACGCGACAAATGTCAAAAGAACTGTCTTTACACCTGGTTAACTCCTCTGATTACCCAAGGGCTGGGGCTTACTTTAGCCATAGGGCTATTTTGAAGAACCAACGAGGTAACGTTGCAAGGATTATTTTGGGATCGTGTAAACATTTTATTTTACTTTTTTAGGGTTCCGTACCTCAAACGGAAAAGAGGTCAGTGGTCAAGACCCTTTATCTCAGGAACGCGTGGAGATATCAAATTGAAATTAAAACCATATACTCAACTCTAAAGTCCCTTGAAGCGGTGCAAAAATCAAACTTCTAAGTTAACGTAAAAAAAGATACGGCCGTTTATGCCGCAAAAAACGTATATTTCGACACTCTCAAGGGAATCAAAATTTATAGGGTATTTCCCGCTGACCTAGAACTAAGAAATTGGGCAAGTAATACCGTCTAATATCACAAGTATAGGAAAAAATCTTAAAACTATACATTTATAATTAAATAGTAAAAAATAATCGAGGTTAAGCAACGGTACGCGGTCATAATTGTACGGGTGACCAAATATTTTTATAGTTTTTTTTTTAAATCTAATTTGTACGGAACCCTCTGTGGGTGAGTCCGACTCGCACTTGTCGGGTTTTTTGTTATTCTTAATGTTAATTTAGAAGTAAAACAACTCTAATTTACCTACTACTACGCACAAATTTACTAAAACATAAGCATCCTTTCATAGCAATATAATAATCCAGCTATAGCAATTTTCTGTTCACACAACACACCCTTTTGTCCAAAGAACTGTGTCAGCCGAGTATGTGCAGAAGGGAGACTACAAGACCAAATAAACTTGGCCTCTCATCTGACGCACATTCCCCCGCAGCCAGGGTGTTAATAGCGGAATGAGGGGGCGGTGGGGGTGAAGTTAAAGTGGTCGTGTCAAATGGGGTGATGTGCACACAGATGGACGCTCCCATGTTCCAACTCGGTCGAATGGCGGGGTTTATTTATACCGGCATATTTAATTATGTCTTACGTAGGCGAATCCCACCTGTTACACGAAGAGAAAGTTACATTGAGTCGCAGTTCCCTTTGGATAAAGGTTTTTTTTAAACAGATTGAAGAGTTTGTTGTCTGTTTACGCGCGATGGAAAGTGTGACGGTGACATTGGAATAATAGACCGTCGTCGTCCAGGGGGGTGTTTTTCTTTGTAAAAGATTGTGTGTGGTTTGGAGACTATTATATGATCATGCGCATGAAATGATGGTGAACTTAAATATCAACCTCTGACGCACCAAGTGGGATTTCTGCTATTTTGTACTTTACTACATTTTTTACTCGAATAACATCTGAATTAATTGTGCACCAAATACAAATATTAGGAAACAATACTTCATAAAAGAATTGGTGGCCTTGTCGCTCATAGCGATTTCTCCCAGACAACCCTCATTGTGGCTTTCAAGGCCACCAGCAATTAAAGCCCTCTTAAGGCAAGAGGGCTTTAATAATACTTTAATTTAGCAGTTAACTCGGAAAACTCGCGATTTCGAGGTGTCTTTTTTATTAATTTTCAATGTTTATTTTAATTTTTTTACTAATATTGTTTCCATAAAAAAACTCAACAATACTAAATCCATCAACATGGTACATTCTTCATTGCAAAACAAGTATTGAACAATAAATGAAACTGTATTTTCGCTGAAAATTAGCTAATTTTTTCAGAATTATTTCAATGCAGTAAAGATACTGACTAACAAAATACTTTCTATATTACATAAAAATGTTACAAGTTACCTTTCTAATGTAGCCGCAAAGTCAAAATTACTAATTTTTTGTGATTAGAGCAGGATAGGCAATTGAAAATCTAAAGCGTCAGAGCAGGACTGAAGTTTAGCATTATGGTTAAGGGTCCGTATAAGGCTAGATGCACAACTTCAAATGAGCATATCACATTGTGTAACTTGGTTAATCGGTATAGTAAATATACTAAATATAGGGCTGATAGAGACATCTTAGAAAAAAATATATATAAGTTAGCAAATAATTAATTGAAATAGGCGTTACCTTGCGGAAGTCCATCACTAAGTTATGGATATATGAATATAATTTGCAATATTCCGCTAAACAATTTTTGTCGTGCTATTCAAAATGCAGACTCGTGCACCGCCCGCATAAAACATGCAAGAAGCAAGCAATACGAGCACAAAAGCAAAGCAATCTTAAATAAAGCAAGAAAACTTATCGACACGTGTTTCGCCTCTGAACGAGGCATCCTCGGGATGTGTTGCTAGCTCAGCTTCTCCGCAGCAACTGATGTTGTTCGCCCGACAGCTCAGCAGCTAGTTCATATATCCATAAGTTAGCAAATGACTTGATTCAAAGATTCAAAAGATTCAAAATGTTTATTTGTAAAATAGATACATAAAGTATACGTTTTACATGTCAAATCTAATATTAAATCTTATTATACATAATGCAATTAATTAATAAGTTGATAAATAAACTGAATAGACCATAAATAAATATAATGCAATTGGCCTTAGAATATTTAAAAAATTTCATCTAGAAGCAGATAAAAACGTAGGTTTTTGTGGGCGCGTGTTTCTTGGTGGTCGTAACAGCCACGGTTGAGAGCGCGCTAGGAAACGTCGTAGAGTTCAGTTCTGATTGATGCAAAATGAGGTGCTCAATCTGACTTTATAATGTAGCCTTAATGCTAAATCGAAGAATCAGAAGTCAGGAGTCAGGAGAGGGATCACAAAGATTCAACCGGCTTCATTATGTCGAGATCTGACGAAGGTCGATCGGATTGCGGACGTGAGCCGACTGCACACTCCGGAATTAGAAGACACTGCTTATTAAGATACTCTTACTGAATATTGAGTCCGTTACGTGAATGTATTATTGTTCAATACTAGGACTACACCTGCGTCGGTCGTCGCGCTCTGAAAATCTACTATGCAAAATAAGCAACTATGAAATAAAATTTATAAAAACAGCGCGTATTGCAAAGTGGCTGTTACGACGATCGCTGCGTCTCCGAATAGCGCAAAATAGGAGAATCGATATGTTTAACATGGCCGCGATGGACAAAAAAAAGTTGTACGATAGTTTTATAGATCTATAAACTGTCTTTAGTATGGTGAAAGAATCATTAAAATCACGTCAGGCATTTAGGTGGTAGAGCTAATGCCGGGCTCGACTGTGGAGGTACCACCATCTTACTCGGAAATCCTCCCGAAGTTATTCGGGGGAGAGTAAGAGGACAGCTCTCAGGCAAAAAAACCAGGCGGCCCACCATTGCCTGGGACCGATGGATGGCGGTATATCCATCCCCAATTGCCGGGCCTTATATAAAACAGACTGGTGACGGGCAGCGGCGTCACAGGTGCAAGGGTTTCGGCACCGCGCTCACCAACCCGCCTGCCCAGCGTGTGTGAGTATGGGCATTTCTTGGAAGGAGTAGGAAATTTGTATTTGTCATTTTTCTAAAAATTAAACATGGAATTTATTTTTGATTATGTTATGCCTAAATATTAAGGGCCCATAATACCTCAATTCGCAGTCCTGCTCTAACGCTTCTGCTTTTTAACTGTCTATCTTACTCTAATCACATGCCGCGCACGCAAAATCATCAGTTATTTTGAAATCGCGGCTACACTGATGTTTTTTCCATTTTTATGGAACAGTCTGCAGCTGCTTCAAACTAATATCAGTTATGTTATGCAAATTTTCAGATCTTATTCCAAGTATTCATTGAATGCTATCGGTTTATTGTACGGGTAACTTTGTAATTTTTTTCTGTCGAGAAAATTTAATGGAATCAAGTTTTAACAACAATATGGACATAGCATTAGTCGTCAATTTTATCATGTACTAATTTCAGAGTGATTGTTGCAGTATTTGTTGGTATAAAACAGGATCATGCGAAGCGAAGTGAGGTAATTTCTTTATAAGTATCTTGACCACTCGTGTAAGGGAAGTAGGCTTTCAATGAGTAGGTCTAAATTGTAGTTTGAGTATACCTGATCGTACTTGCAGATAACTTCACTGAGCATCTACTCTTAATTAAGGCACATTGTATTTTAGCGCGATAAGACGCAGGTGTAGCTCTGGCAAAGCTTAGGAACCAGGAGACAATTAAAAAATTATTTATTTGAAGAAAACTACATTAAGCCTCAAAAACTACACATCATAAAATTATGGAGGCAGTTAAACAGGTTTCGTGTTTATGTTAGATATAGAGAACGGCTATAATTCATGTGCCCTGGTTTACTCATTAGAAAAAACTGTACAGAGTACACCAGTCTCTTTGTCCTTATCAAAATAGATGGAGCCAAAAAAGTTTCACAGATCAATTTCTAATTAAGTAACCTAACCTAACCTTAATACGTATATTAAACAAAACAAGTAAAAAAAAAATAATTATTACAATAACAACAATGGTATTACAAATATTACGTAAAATACATTATTAATATAAATACTGTAGTGTAGGAGGTCATATGATTAGATTATAGAACTCTTTAGGCTCGTTATTGGTTGGCAATCAGTAATCTTTATGAACATTTGTACGTCGGATTGATAGATTTATCGAAGTATTCTAAAAATAAAAGGATGCCTAATGAAAAGACAAAGAAAGGAGGAGGGTTCTAGAAGAGATCTATTTGGAGAGACCCCGTGAATGTGTTCAGTGATATGTAAATATCTAGGATATATAAATAAATACTGAAGAATATAAGAAAAGCTTTGATTCATTCCATAACCCCGGTCACAAGTGCGCTACAATACATTATGTATGGACCGTTTTTCCTATAAATATCGGTATAAATTTATTTTACTTTAGGTTTGAGATGTAAGCAAAGCTTCTGTTCGTTATAGGAAAGTTCCTGAATCCACCTAGAAACCAATTTACAGCAAACATGTTTTGTGAGCTTGGCCATGTTCAAATATTTATTAACAGAATTATATATAAAGGGGGCTAAGAAAGAATTATTCTTAACTCATTCACACCTAGTAAGAAGGTTATACACCTCGGTCGATACGGCGCAGGACGGCAGAAACGCGACCGTATTGCAGCGCGGCAGCAGCCGGTGCACCATTGTGAAGCTTCTACCCAGCAGCCCGCTACTAAATATATTCACTTTAGGTAGCCTTTACAATTTATATTTAATTACTAGCCTTTGGCCGCGACTCCGCCCGCGTTTTTTACAACCTCTACCTCGTTTTCGGCTTGGCGGTTATTTTATGAACACCGCACTACGATGATAATATAAAAAAAACGCATTCAAATTCGTTGTGTGGTTCTCGAGTTAAACGGAACATACATACAGACAGACAGATAGACGAAAAATCAAAAAATTGTACAATAATAATAACCCAAAAATATTCAATGTACAGACACGACTTTTTTACTACTTTTATTATTAGTATAGTATAGCATTCAAGGACAATGTAGTTTCCTATTAGTGTGAAGGAATTTTAGAAAGAAAGTGACTAAATAGCCGTTGGCGGCTTCCTTAGTTTTAATTTTATACGACCGCTAGGGATAGGTTGCGACGACGAGCGAAACTAGGGAGCGGTTAGGTTGACATGTAAGTACATAATAGGCAGCCGAGCGAAGCGGAGCGGAGCGAGGCGACCCCCGTAGTTTTAACAGAATTCACGATATGCAGAAAAAATCATTTTCCGAGCACTTTCCGATGACTTACGGTTCAATAGTTTATAAAATTAAAGGATCGCTTCCCTTTCCGAACTGTAGATTGCAAATTGAACTTTATTAGTTCATACTAAGGAAGATATTTCAACAGCTATATAATGACTTAAGCTCAATAATTTCAAAAATCAAAGGGCCGCTAGTGGCCCTTTAGTCACTTCCATTTAGAAATCGGATCTTTTCCTATTTCCAAACACACAAACTAGCAGACTCACTGAACCTCCTCTTCATAATATTGGTGTACAATCCGGTTGGTATATTTAGTTTTGATATTGTGATGTAGTCGGTCAACATGTATTCATTCATTTCATTTATTTATTTCGATGTATTAAAGACGTTATAATCGTCGGTGAAACGCGGGTGTACCGGGTATGGACTATGATTTGCTTGGAACACCTCTGACGCCTCCTCGGGGATTCATATCGTGACGATATATTATGTTATGTTTGATAATAAAGACACAAACAGTCATCTATATCAAAGTTGGATACAGAACAATATTTAAAGCTATTTTATGAACAACCTTTATAGTTTATGTGTTGGTCAGGGTAACTACAATGATAATAAAGAAAACCGCATGCAAATCCGTAGAGTGGTTCTCGAGTTATAAGAGCGTTTATTCAATCTTTGCCCCGTTTCCGACTTGAGGCTTATTTTATGAACACCCCTTATAGCCTATGTGTTGACCAGGGTCACTAAGATGATACCAAAAAAACTGTATCCAAAACCATTGAGTGGTTTTCGAGTTAAAACGGAACATACAGACAGACAGACAAAAATTCTAAAAATTGTTGTTTCGGCCTCAGTACAGAAACCAATAGCCCATTTCATTTAAAATTTCGCGAAAATATTCAATGTACAGCCACGACTTTTTTATTACTTTATTATTATTTAGTATATACCGGGTGTAAATAGAGTGCGACCATTAAATGAAACCACATATTCTACCGAACCTACGGAACCACTTTTCCCATACCCGTGGACACCCTTAGTTTACTTCGCTTCACGGACGACGCTCTCTCTAAACTCGCCCGTAAGGCGGTGTGTCAAGGTTCACGCGTTTTTTTTGGAACTCAATTATTTCCTAAACTAAGGGTATCCGCGGGTATGACTATTGGGAAAAGTGGTTCAGTAGGGTCGGTAGAATATGTGGTTACATTTAATGGTCTCACTCTATTTACACCCGGTATATAAGGTGACTTCAGTTTATGCAGCCAAATTCTTCCTGAAGACTCAGTAAGTGCTCAGTAACAAGGTTCTATGACCCTTTTGTGAAATTTGTAAATTATTCTTTTCGTGTTCCATACAAACGCAATCTCAGCCCCGAGTCCAATACTATGGGACGCCAAGAGTTTATTTTGCGAAATTAGAAAAACGTGTTATCGATCCGTGTTACTGATCACTTACTAAGCCTCCAATATGAGTTTGGCTGCATAAATTAAAGTCACCTTATAGATTTATGTTAAATTAGGCTTTGTTTTGGAATTTATTTTAATAATTTCTTGACAAAAATAAAAAATATTGACTTATTTACATGACTGGAGAAAAAGAACAATAGAAAAACAATAGAAAATAGGATATTATGTATAACCCATCAATCTTGTAAGGGTTAGGACCTGATTTCACCATAACCTGTTAGTTATTTCATAAATCCGAGATTACCTAAAGAGGGATTAAAATTAACAAGGACAATTGTTAATTTTGTTAATTTTGTATGTCCCATGTCGAGAATGTAACAAGCCATTAGTAAATCAAACATTAAGCGAATGACTCAAAAATCATTCACTCACACCAACCAAAACAAAATGGCACTTTGGGTTTTTGGTAAGGCGACTGATTTGAAATACCGTTTAATCTGTTGAATTCAATAGAAATCGGTTTACATTTCGTTTTGCTGGTTCAAATGTCAAACATTTTGAGTCTTCAAGATAGGTCAGTTGCCGGTTGCCATGACAACAACGTAAACAATAGCAAACATGGCCGATCCGACACTCACTTACTTTAACAGCCCGTTAAATGATATAACAGGGGTGTCAACTAACTAACAGAGTATGGTGAAATGGTCTAACTAATCTATCTAATTACAGACAAATAAAAAAAACATGTTCTTTTTTTACTACCATATCATCTGAGTTATACCGGACCTTATCGCAGCTTTTCAAGATCACCAGCATTAGGTGATGACATGACCAGAGGCCATGGATCATGCGAGCGGGCGCGCCTCTGGCTGGCTGACTCAGGGGGTATTTATAGCAGACCCTGCCCCGAGCCAAGCCAATGTTTGCGGGAAAGAATCAACGAACTCTGAGGTTAGTTTGATTAATGTCGGAATTATTATCAATTTAAACTCAGAATTTAACAGACCTTTAAATAATCATTGTTGTCCATCTGTTTATAAAGACGCTTTTCTCAGGAACGGGTAATTGTATCAATGACCATGACTTGAACCTAAAACATTTATCAAAATCAAATACATACAAAAGTTACAAGCGTATAAAAGTCATCGATTTTACACATATTTTGATGAATGTTTATGTACCGTAACGTCCTAGAAGCGATACAACAAATCAAATAATTTTAAGTTCACAGCATAGTATATTTTATACTATTCATTCTCGAGTTTTTGAATTTTGTTCCGCGTTAGCTTGCCTCTCACAGCGTGTTCGGTTAGTTCCGTACAAGCTCGGGAAATGAATGTTCAGGCCAACCAATAACAGCCAGTCAGTGCTTTTTAATCCGAACTTGAATGTAGAATGAAATGGGAAGCATGGCGACCACGTGCGCGACTGACTTCAAGCCACTGTCTACAGTGCTATTAAACCTAATCCGTCTGGTTATAAATCGAGTTTGCGTTTGGCCAGTCTACCGACACTTGAAGCATGTTCCTCAGGCAGTTGTTTACGAAGACTTGGAGTTTCTTCGTCAGAGCGTCCGTAATCTTCGCTAGTTCCACATCCAAGGAAAAGCGGGCCTACTATGTAACTTAGTGTCGGTTGCCATCATATCTGGTTGCTAAACACTAAAACATTGACAAAAACTTTTAAAATTGCCTTCAGTGTCTGTATATTGAACTGTTTACGAACTGTGAAAGCACGAACGTATTCTTATGTAATAAGAATTCGATAGTATATCATGTTATTGACGTTTATTAACCAGTTGTCAATCGACTCAACGATACATAATCTAGGGGCAGGATAGACTATACAGAGGTTTCGAAGAGCGAAAGTTTGATGCGCTGTACCAGACTCTGCAAGCACCCAGGTCTTAAAAGCGCAAAAGCGAGCAAGAAAATTTCTCAAACTTATCTCGTGATACAGACACGGAGGTTTCACATTTCTTGACGGAATCCTAACAATGGATCAAAAGATTTTCTGCTCCATTACATTCCTCCCCGAATCCCCGGCTACCCGCACTTACATTATTCTAATTTCGTCGTTAGAGAAAATGGCAAGTGTAGAAATTAATATAGCTATTATTATAATGATGATTTACACCAAGATAACCTCGGGTCAGGATCTTTCAACCTTGACTCCTTGCTTGCTTCCTAACTATACATTAATTTGATCAAATTGGTGACATACTGAAAAAGGGCAAACTAAAAAGTGCACGGAATAAAAGCTTGCGTGTATGACAAGATTGATGGATTTGGAAGAGGCAAAAAAGGTGTGTCAGGATCGTAGCCGATGCAAACCTGTAGTCTCTGCCTACCCTAGGAGACAGTGGCTAGGTTGCCTTAGATGGGCCCTGTATCAAAACTTCTTACAAAAGAAACGAAAACGCTCGCATTGAATCAAAATAGTTATGTCATATATTAAAGCCGATTTTGAAGGTTTTCATTTTAATCTAAGAAACTTACTAAAAAACGTAATTTTAAGTGACAGCACTATATTTTGCTATTCTGAAGGGCGCACCAACTAAAGTCAGCAAGTCTTTTAAATGCTCTTAAATCAAACTAAATTTGTTAAATTCAATCAAATGACAGCTCTAAAATGTGCCTTGAAATTACCAAAACAAGTTAAAATGACTAAGTTGAGTAAATTATGGCTGTCAAACTAAAATTTTGACTTCAAATGGTGACTTCAAAATGGCTCTTCGTTTTAACCATACTTAAGTTTAATTCTATGTATGTCAAACTAAAATTAAAGCCTTCAAAATCGGCTTTATTGATTATAAGTTATTATATTACTTACAATATGCTCCTAGGAGCTAAGTTAGCCAAACAATTCAAATCAAATATACACTTTCCTCGCCTTTTTTTCGGCAAACTTATTCATTAAATCGAACAACGATTTCGATTTTTGTAGATTTTTTGCCTCTATAGACAACAGTCTGATAGCCCCTCCTGTCCCATAGAAGTCCTAAGATTTTTTTTCATCAGTTTTAATTTCAAAAAGCTACTTTCTGCTGCTGCAGTTATAAATCAAAAATACAAATCTTCTAAATAAAGCAATTAATTGTACATACAGATGAACTGACATGTCTTTATTGTATTTAGCAGACAGTTTTCCGGCATCCCTTTTTATTTTATTTTTTTTAAAAGATAACAGTTTGTCTGGTTGTAACACTTCGAACATATTACTCACGTCGCAGAGGTTGTTTGTTTAGTTTGAGAAATCAATATAAACAGCAATAGTACACATTGCCTTTGAAGTACGATTTCGGGTCGGAAATTCTGAAAGATGGCCAAAACTCGTGTTGGGAATAATAAATCATATCATATCTTAACATACCATATCATATGAATTATTTGTCATGTATGAGAAGTAATCCATATATATATTATTTATAGTGTATGTAATACTTTATATTCTCTGGTTAAGATATGTTTTTTTCTTCAGGAAGTACGGCCTAAGTGTTTAAGTGAGATTGTGTATAACATTTTACGAATTTTTGCTTTAACACGTTCGGGGCCCCTGTAGCCCGGGGGCCCCATATCACTGATACGGTAGCTACGCCCCTACTGGGAGACAACGTAGGGTCTAGATCATGTATCGTTATACTAATGAAATAAAAATAAAAAATCGTGTTCAAATTATTTTTTCACTTTCCAGTACAGTCTTACTTGAGATTTGTTACAAATTGATTTTTTCTGATTTGTAATGCACTCTAATTATATTTAGAGCTACAAGGGCTGTTGATAAAATAACGCTCAAGCCGAAAACGGGGCAGAGATTGAATAAACGCGGGCGGAGCCGCGGGCAGAGGCTATTGCGGAATAAAGCCAGAAACGCCACAAAAATAACAAAAGCCACAGCTAAAAAGTTAGATTCTAATTTCACAGCTACACAGATGAATCTTTCAGTGCCTAATTCAATATTAAATACAAAGTTACCTCCGGATACCGGTGGAGTCTCTTAGCCCCAATGTGACCCAGAAACTGCTGGTGCAGGCACGGCAAACAGGTTATAGGATGACCTGGTTTACCTGGCAAACTCAGATGCCAATAAAAAAAAGATTTGCTGCTGTAGTCTTTTTACAGACGGACACCCTACATACATCGGGCAAATGGACAGGTACCCTTTACAAAAAAAGAAACACTTAATAGGTAATAGCAATATAAATAAGTGGACAAGTACAAGTGTTTATCAAACAAAAAATGTTTCAAAAGTTCCACCAAGTGCCAACAATCACGAGCATCAACTCCACTTAATAGGCTACAAGTTTCGCAACGAGTTATGAGCGGTCGGCAAAAGTGGTGGGGGACTAGCGCATGTGTTCATTCTCGCACAAAAACACTAAGTGCGATAGAGAAACAATGACTAGCGCAGTCAAGGTCACCGCTCATAAACCGTTGCGATACTTCTACCCAAGCTAAACTCCGTATAAAGACGTTGTTGAACGTAAGTTTAATATCGGAACGCAGCTGTCATCTGACAGCTGTCTCTGCTACTTCATCCTTCTCACTTTACCATTTCTTTTCCTGTACAAATGTTGTGCCGAAAATCATATCTAAATTTATTAGTAAAAGGCTACTGAATCACCGAAATATTTCGTTTTTCTTCATCCTGGGGACCTTATTTAACATGGTGACCCCTAGTTTTTTGGAAATAATCGACGATCGGAGAATAAATTGCGGATTTGGTACGTCGTCATCGTGATCATCAGAATCGAACAAAAGGTTTGGTTCCGAGCGTCATCTCAGCACGTCGACGTCGTGAAATCGTCGAGTAGAAGTCGATTATCAACCTGAACACGCTGCCTGCAGAGGATCCTCGCAGGCCTGGGCTCCGGAGTGCAGAAGAACCATACTGCGGCTACGAGAGGATACGTATACTATTTGATTTTGAGCTGGTATCCTTCTATTCCCTTTCATCCCCATCCTTAGCCACAGTTAAATCTAATAATTTGACCTTTTATTACATGCAAAGTTAACCTAAAAATTCTATTTAAATCCCCAATTAAAAATGACTGCACCGCCAAAAAGCATGGCGATTCCAGCTGACGTGGCGGCCTTAACTCGCAGTCGTAGTTATTTCAAAGGCAGAGTAACATTATCGCGAAAATATATTGTAAATCTAACAGAACCTTTGTCTGCAGAGCAGGTGCTGGAACTGGGGGACAGAACAGTTAAGCTAAAATCTATGTATAGCTCATTTGAGGCAGTGCAACACAAAATTGAGCTCTTGTCTGAGAATATCGAGGAACAGGTACAGGAAAGAAGTCAATTTGAGGACGCGTATTTCGAGGTATTGTCAAAGTTTAAATATTTATTGTCCAAATATGTGACGGAACCTCAAACCATGCCTCAGGCAAGTGCTTCTTCTGAATCTGTCAGCCGGGTAAAGCTCCCCGATATATCCCTACCAATTTTTAATGGCGATGCCAATACTTGGCTGGAATTTAGGGACACGTTTGATAGCTTGATTAACAAAAATATGTCTTTGAGGGGCATTGAAAGGTTCCACTACCTCATCGGTCAGCTTGAGGACACTGCCCTTGAAGTGATAAGCGATATTGACAAAACCGAGGAAAACTATAGCATAGCATGGAAAATTTTATGTGAACGCTTTAATAACAAAAATCTTTTGGTGCACAATCACTTAAAGGCGCTATTGGTAGACATGAATGTGACTAATACAAGTCAGTCCCTAAGAAATTTCTGTGATTCAATTTCGAAACACTTGCGTGCACTTTCTAAACTTAATGTCCCAACAGCTGACTGGGATACTATTTTAATTTTTCTTCTGCTAAACAAATTAGATAAAAGAATGCAAAAAAAGTGGGAGGAAACTGGTGACCATTCTAATGAACTGCCTTCGTTACAGCATTTCAGGAATTTTATCAAGAGGCAAGCCGATCTACTCGAGACCCTCGACTCGAAAGATTTTGCAACATCCGGCATGCAGCAGAAAAGCGTTAAGAAGACATTTGTAGCCGCGGGTCTTAGAAAAGCAGACGGAGAACCACGGGTTACGTGTCCATATTGCAACGCTGGTCACTTCATCAATCAATGTGAAAAATTCTTGGCCCTACAAGTAAGTGCACGCATACGCGAGGTTAAGCGTATGAAACTATGTATTAATTGTCTCAGATCCAATCATTTGTTGCCGACTTGCCGAGCCAGCCCATGCCGAGTATGCAAAAGTCGTCATCATACTCTCTTGCATCTTAGCAAGCAACCTATCACCAATAATGCGGCCACTACTTATCCAGCGACAGTAAGTGACAGCAAAAATCTACCAATCTCTTCGGAGAATACCATTTCAATGGTATCAAAGTTGAATTCAACCAAGCCCATTACCAATGACTCTCATGTCTTTTTATCTACAGCTCAAGTTAATATTCTTGACAGTAAGGGACAGCCACAAGTATGCAAAATTTTGCTTGACTCGGCATCTCAATCTAATTTTGTCTCCCAGGCCGCTCTAAGCCGACTCGGGTTGGACTTGTCCACTCAATCTACCAATATTTTGGTCTTGGGAATTAACGACAAATCATCGAATATAACCAAACAGTGTAACTTGTCACTAATATCAAAAACAACTTCTTTTAAAACCAACCTAAATTGTCTGATAGTTCCCAAAATATGCGAATTATCCTCTTTGACTCTAACCGATAGTAACCGAAATCTATTTAAATTTCCACAGCACATCAAGCTGGCTGATGAAAACTATAATACTGCATCTGATATTGATATAATTATTGGAGCTCAACTCTTCTACGACCTACTTTGCATTGGGCAGTATCGCCTTGGTGAGGGCCTACCAATTCTACAAAAAACCAAACTAGGATGGGTCATTTCAGGACCATTTAACACAGACCACCAAAATTCTAAAGTCAAGGTAAGATGCAACCTTACTTTAAACTCTCAACTAAATAAATTCTGGGAACTGGAGGAGTGTACTAATAAAAGCATGGATTTGTCAGATGATGATCAAAAATGTGAAGAAATATTTGCTTCCACCACAACTCGTGCTTCTGATGGCAAATTCGTTGTTAGTATCCCCTTCAAATTACCTACTTCATATCTCGGTGATTCACGTAGGGTGGCATTGCAAAGATTCAAGCATTTAGAGACTAAACTCAACAAAAATCCTGCTTTAAAATCAATGTACTTAGAATTCATGAAGGAGTATGAGGCCTTAGGTCACATGACGAGACTATCATCTGATGACTTAGGGCTCGTACAATATTTTTTCCCACACCATGGAGTGTTAAATGTAAATAAATCTACCACTAAGCTCCGAGTAGTATTCAATGGGTCTTGCAACTCTGATTCCGGTTATTCCGTAAATTCCCTGCAGTATTCAGGTCCCATTGTTCAGGATGAACTAATATCAATTTTATTGCGATTCAGAGTACACAAATATGTCGTGTGCGCTGATATCGAAAAATGTTACCGCTGTGTGTGGATTTCCCCAGACCAACGATACCTTCAATGCATCTTTTGGCGAGAAAGCCCATCTGAACCAATTTCAGTATATGCTTTAAATACAATAACCTATGGTACCACATCAGGTTCCTTTTTGGCCACTCGTTGTCTAAAACAGTTGGCAATCGATTTTGAAGAAAAATACCCAAAGGCGGCTTCTGTTATTAACCGAGATTTTTATATTGACGATTTAAATACGTCTAGCGATAATAAGGCTGATTTAAGTCAAACTGTCACTGAAGTCAACAAGATATTAAGTACAGCCTCATTTCATCTAAGAAAATGGAAGTCAAATAGTACTGAGATTCTTGATAGTGTTAAGGATCATCAGTCTGAATCTATACCTCATCTATTCGATAATGATCAGAGTAAGACACTTGGCTTAGTATGGTCATCAGCTGATGATAAATTGAAATTTCAAATTAATCTAGATAAACTAAAACCGAAAGTTACAAAGAGAGAAATCTTATCAATAATCTCTAGTATTTTTGATCCTCTAGGATTGCTAGGACCTTGTATATTGATACCTAAATTACTCATCCAGCAAATGTGGAAAGACCAGATCCCATGGGATCAAGTTCCTTCGAAGGAAGTCTCCGATTTATGGGTTAACTTCACCACACAATTGCATCATTTTAATGAGCTTGAAATAGAAAGACATGTCAAGTTAGATAGTCATGTCGAAGTAGAACTTCATGGATTCTCGGATTCATCTTTGAAAGGGTACGGGGCATGTATTTATATCCGTACCATCGATGCCAAAGGTTATATCTCAACTAGACTTCTATGTTCAAAGAGTAGAATTTCTCCCATAAAGTCGCAAACGATTCCCAAACTTGAGCTCTGTGCAGCTTTGTTGTTAGCCATTTTGATGGATAAAGTTAGAGGCTCCATTAAATGGCATGATTGCCGAACTTATCTATGGACGGACTCCAATGTTGTACTTTGCTGGATAAAAATTTGTCCTTCTAAACTCCAAACATTTGTGTCTAACCGTGTAAAGAAAATTCAACTTTTAACCAAGCCAGATACTTGGCGTTGGCTTCCTTCTGCTGACAATCCAGCTGATGTTTTATCTAGAGGTGTGGAGCCAGCAAAACTATCAAAGTGCAACATTTGGTGGTTTGGCCCGACCTTCCTGAAAAACCCTTGTGAACTATGGCCTTCGCTTACAGCGCCATCTGTTAGTACAGAGCCTGAAACCAAATTTCAGCCTTATGAGCCAATAATATATGAAAAATCTCAAATTGTGGCGCCATCTAATGCAATTTCCCCTGAACGTAATACTAATAAATTATTATGCAATATTTCCTTGCAGAATAATAATGAATGTGGCAACATATTCTTTGAACTTTATTCAAATTACAACACTTTGTTGAGAGTGACTGCGTGGCTGCTTCGGTTTCAACGTAACTGTAAGAATCCACAAAACGCTATCAAGACTTGTCTCCAATCTACTGAATTAGAAAGCGCTTTGCACTGTTTGGTCAAATTAGTACAAAAAGCATGCTTCCCGGAAGAATATTCCAAATTACAGGTCAACAAACCAATTTCACCTAGTAGTAATCTTACCCCACTTAACCCGTTTCTGGATAAAAATAATATTCTTAGGGTAGGAGGTAGATTATCTTTATCTGATTTTAATTATGATAAGAAGCATCCTATTTTGCTACCCGCTAAGCATATTTTCACCGAATTAATGATGAGTTATTATCACTTAAAATACCTTCATGCTGGACCACAGCTGTTATTATCTCTTGTAAGGCAGAAATTCTGGCCCATACATGGAAAGGCTCTGGCAAGTAAGATCTTGCACAAATGTCTAACGTGCTATAAACATAATCCTCCTGCAGCACATCCTATTATGGGGGATTTACCTAAACCTCGCGTTATGCCTGCACCTCCTTTTATTTCAGTCGGTGTAGATTACACTGGCCATTATTATGTCCGTGACAGAAGGGGCCGCGGCTGCAAGACTTCTAAATGCTATGTCTGTATTTTTGTTTGTATGTGTACGAAGGCAGTTCACATAGAATTGGTTACAGATCTCTCTACGGATGCGTTTATGGCAGCTTTACGTAGGCTTGTAGCAAGGAGAGGTAAAATGAACTCGATATTTTCAGACAATGGAACAAATTTCCAAGGAGCAGCACGTGAGTTAAGCGAATTATTTAAATTTCTTATAGATCAGAATGATAACATCGCTTCTCAGCTGGCAAACGATGGTATTAAGTGGCACTTCCAGCCCGTTTTTTCACCGAGCATGGGTGGTCTGTGGGAATCAGCTGTTCGCAGCTGTAAGCATCATTTGAAGCGTATTCTTTCTAATGCTCTTCTAACATTTGAGGAATTTAGCACTATTTTGTGTCAGATTGAAGCTATACTTAATTCCCGCCCTCTCTTTCCCCTTAGTGACAATCCCAATGACATTTCCGCCCTAACCCCGGCTCATTTTCTTATAGGGCGCCCTCTCGTAGGACTGCCAGATTGGGACTATTCCCATGTCCCTGAATACAAATTAAAGTATTTTCAACTTCTGCAACAGTTGCGGCAAGATTTTTGGAGAAGCTGGTCAAGGGACTACATGAACCAATTGCAGCAGCGGGGCAAGTGGCGAGCATCCAAGGGGCAGTCCATCGCAGTGGGCGATCTTGTGCTTCTGCGTGATCCTGGCGCACCGGTTATGCTGTGGAAGACTGGACGCGTTGCTTCTATTCATCCGGGCAAGGACAAGATTGTTCGCGTCGCAGACATCCAGACTTCATCGGGGACCGTACGAAGATCTTTTAGTAGGATCATCCGATTACCAATCGAAAGTCAATCTTCAAATTAGTCTTAATAAAACTTGTTTTTATTTTTTGGTTTAATATTTTCAAACAAGTCTGTCAAGAAAACTTGTCTCTATTTTTTGTTTAATAGTTTTCAAATTAGTCTGTCAAGAAAACATTTAATTATTTTTCTTGTTTTTTGTTACTAAATCGAGTAACTTAATATCACTCAACTAAAATGTAACTTATACTCTGTTTGTTTTGCAACTTGATTATGTATGTAGCATATTATATTTTGTAATCACATGCCCCATTTAATTTATTATTTTATTAATTACATAACTTCAAATAGGATTTTTAAACTTTAAATTCCCATCAAATCAGATCTTTGCATTGACTTAAAATTCTCAAAATTTTGTTTTGTATAAATCTAATATTTCTCTGTTGTAATTTTTGCATTACATTGCATATTTTTGTGCTGGGAGCATGTTGAACGTAAGTTTAATATCGGAACGCAGCTGTCATCTGACAGCTGTCTCTGCTACTTCATCCTTCTCACTTTACCATTTCTTTTCCTGTACAAATGTTGTGCCGAAAATCATATCTAAATTTATTAGTAAAAGGCTACTGAATCACCGAAATATTTCGTTTTTCTTCATCCTGGGGACCTTATTTAACAGACGTTTTTGAATCGCTTTAAACTTTCTATATGATTATTAAAAATTTTTGAAAAAATATTTATTGACTTATGTCCCGTAATTGTGATGTTTTAAAACCTTAAAAGGTTTAACGTACAACAACTAAATAAATACCTTTTAAATACATTAAAGTAAAATACTTAAACTGGTGGTAGAGCTGATGCCGGGCTCGACTGTGGAGGTACCACCATCTTACTCGCAAATCCTCCCGAAGTTATTCAGGAGAGAGTAAGAGAACAGCTCTTAGGCAAAACCAGGCGGCCCACCATTGCCTGCGACCGATGGATGGCGGTTTATCCATCCCCAATTGCCGGGCCCTATTAAAACAGACTGGTGACGGGCAGCGGCGTCACTGGTCCAAGGGTTTCGGCACCGCGCTCACCAACCCGCCTGCCCAGCGTGTGTGAGTATGGGCATTTCTTCCAGGGGGATCGCCAAGAGGGGCGAAATCCTGGAAAGGCCTATGTCCAGCAGTGGACGAAACAGGCTGATAGATGGATGGATGGACTTAAACTTTTTCAATTCAAAAGAGACTAGGTTAAAACTTATACACACACGAGCAATACAAAAATCTAACATAATGATGTTTAAAACTATAAAATTGTTTATAGCACACCGTGCGTAAAATGACCGCTTTACGCACGCTGCGCTTGCGTAAAGTCGGCATTTTCCCCACTTGTGCTATAAAATATTATACGATACTCGTGCGAGAAACTTTTTCTCGACTCGTGTGATCGCTCTCGTATCGCAATGTACTATTAAAATTTAATTTACTATATGAAAAGTATTATTTTCTCTATTTTACGCTATCCGGCGACGCAGCGATCGTCGTAACAGCTTTGCAATGCACGCTGATATAAACTTTATTTCAATGTCGTTACTGTCAATATTTGTACCAACACACATCGAACTGCTAATTGAGCTTACTGAAGCCTGAACTTCTTTCCCAAAGAAACATAACCGCACAAATAAAAAAAAAATCTCCGCGCTATCTCCATGAACTTAGTGAAAAGGTTGCAGGGGTAAATAAACTTTTATTTAATTTGCCTCTCTGAGAAAGTTGTTCAGCGTGATCAGTAAAGTTGTTTAATTTAAACAGAGCAGTCTACTTACACCCGGTATATGAACGGTTTTAATTTTGGCGAAACTACCTTGGCGTTCCGTAGCGTAGAGGAATATTTAACTAAAAGGGGTTTGAAGATACCTTACTATAACTAGTAATACGTGTATGTAATGTACCTGTATTACACACAATTTGTATATTTAATTTAATTTCATTACATTTTAGCACAATACTACTAATTCAATTTTAACTTTGTTACAAAAAGTAAAATATAAACCAATTAAGACTCTATACTAACAAAATTGTCGAAAAAGTCGTGTAGACAATTTGTACAAAAGTTGAATTGAAATGGCTTATTAGTATTTTACAGGGGCCAAAAATACCATTTTGGAATTTTGGTCTGTTTGTCTGTATGTATGTATGTTCCGTTTTAACTCGAGAACCATTCAACAGATTTGGTTGCGTTTTTTTTATTATCATCGTAGTGACCATGGTCAATACATAGACTATAAAGGATTTTCATAAAACAACGCTCAAGCCGAAAACGGAGCACAGATAGAATAAACGCGGGCGGAGCCGCGGGTGAAAGGCTAGTATACAATATGTGTTGCCCGATCGTCGGATAGTAAATTGAAAGTTAAAATTCGATAAAAATTCCAAGACAAACCAATCAGCCGGAGAATCACAAATCCGCTGACTCGACTCTAGAATTTAAAACAAAAAATAATAAATAAAACCCTTTTTAAAAGCAAGCTTTTGGACGAAAACGAATTAAATAAATTGAGATCGCTGAAACTGATTTTATATTTTGAGTCACACAATTTGTTTTCAAAAAGCTTGGAAAACCCTTTCATTGTCATTGAGGTGGTAAAGTAAATTTATTCCACCATCTTGGAGCGTCGGCCATATTGGATTCAGAACGACCTCTTTTAGCTTATCTCATTCTCCATATCATTTCTTTTTACAAGATGATGATATCGCCAACTTGTCGGGTCTGCCATATTGAATTTACAATGATGCTTACCTTATCGTGTTTATCACCAAAACAAAACGCATTTGCAAAATTGTAGCTTAATCCGTTGGGTAAACTGGTTTACAATTTCCGACAAGGAATTAAATGACAACACACAGCTTGTAAAAATTTATTTCTGAAAACAGAACGCAATATTCAGTTGAGTCGCTGTAAAAGAGGTAAATTCTCTCACAATCACACGTTGGTTTCTTTCAAACGGAGAAACATTTCTATTCATTTTCACGATTCTCCTTTGTGAACCAGTGTACCATTTATCTTAACTTTTATTTCTTCAACGAGAAGGTATATTTTTCTGCAAATCGGACACTTTGGAATGCAAAGAGAAGCCCGGAAGCGATGGAGTTTGCTTTCACACTTTTATGCGCGTTGCATATATTTTACATTACACTTCTGTGTCTAGAAAGGATGTATGTAGGTCAAATGAAATGAGTTTTTTCCTTTTTTACGTTGGGCATTTAATTCAGACACACGGGTCTGTTTATTTAGTGGCTTTGCTCAGAGTAATGTTCTTTTAAAGTTCCCCTTAAAGCATTTTTATTAAAATTTGTGTGTGCTTTTGGAATAAAAAATACATACGTAAGAGATTTAAATTTGAAGGCAGATTATCTAACAGTTAAAAATTCTACAAGAGCTAGTAAGGGGAAAGTAAGTTGTAAGTTATTATTTATATATTTTTTAAAGTCTTACCATAGAAATCTTAATTAATATGCACTAGAAGTCACAATGCTGCGCTGATCTTATTGCCTTACCGACTCACAGATGACGCCTAGATGACCAGCGCTGGGCCGACCGACCGGCGCAGGAGTTGTGAATTGGTACAAACCGTGAAACATTATCAAAAATTGGGTTTTTCAGCATACCTAAATGAGAAAACTTCCGCGACTTGTAATTATACTAATACGGGTGAAAATTACATTTCATCAGTAAGTAATTTTTATTGCAAAGATTATTGCTTTAATTTAAAATGATTATAAAAAGAATGCATCCAAATCCGTTTTGTGGTTATAGAGTTGAAAGCGTTTATTCAATCTTGGCCCTGTTTTCGGCTTGGACGTAATTTTATGAACACCCTTATAGCCTATATATTGACTAGGACTACCATGGTGTAATAAAAACAAAGCATCCAAATCCGTTGAGTGGTTCTCGAGTTAAAACGGAACAGACAGACAAAAATTCGAAAAATTGTTGTTTCGGCTTTAGTACAATACCAATAACACATAACCAATAACCCATTTAATTTAAAATTTCGCGAAAATATTCAATGTTTAGACACGAATTTTTTACTACTTTATTTTATGAGACATTTTTTCTTCTTGTTCCAAGTTGTAAGTCTTTAACAAGTTGTAATTTGTAACTGCTGCAGTTTTTATCGTAACAGTATAAAAATTTACACACAATCAGGCAAAAATAAAATAAAATGATGGTTTGCTACAACCACGTGTTAGTCCACTGCTGGACAAAGGCCTTTCTCAGATTTCGCCACTCATGTCGGTCCTCTGTCCTCCTCATCCAGCCGCCCCCCGCAAAGTCCTTCAGGTCGTCGGTCCAGCGGGCACGTAGTCGGCCTACACTACGCTTTACTGTAAGTGGTCTCCATTCTGAAGCCTTTCGCCTTTTTAAAGAGTTTTATTTTCTTGTTCCATCTTAAACGATCTAATAAGATCAGAAACAACTAAAATTGAAAACTATGGAACTATATTTAATTTAAAAGAATTCGCTTTAAAATACTATTTAATTATATTCGTAGAATAATCTAATAATATTACATCATGTAAAACAAACATGACTCTTTGCCTGCTTCGATCCTGACATACTTTTCCTTGATCCTTTACATATTCGTAAATAACTAATAATTTTATTCTTTATGAAACATAAATTCCGGTCTCTCTCACTTAAAGGTTCGACAACAGTGCGCAAAACGAGAAGATTCCTCCAACAAGTATACTTCTGTACGAAGAAAAAAAACATTTGTCCCCTAAATTCAGTATACCAAAATTTTTATAAAACAACACAAGAAAAGACAGAGATAAAAATCTAGCTCTGTTAAGTGAAAACATCCTTTTCTTTGAGTAAATAGTGCAGAAAGAGGCTTCCTCTTATCAACTATCCTGGTCCGTAATGGCACGTGACAAAGGGATCATTCATAAACATGAACTGTATATACGTAAGACCATGGCGTTATACTGGTGGAGTGACAGCTGCCCCGGTAGCGTGGCTGAAACTAATAGAGAAATTTTGTCTCTCGACGAAACGTTTTACTAATGGAAACGCAGGAGGAGTCGTTTGTCAAGGCGATGGTCACGTGATATAGACTTCCTGCGTTTCCATTGGCCAAACGCTTCGTCGAGAGACAAAACTTATGTACGGTTTTGATGGGTTTTTATGATACCTACATATGGCTTGCTGACTTATCCATTAAAACATTCGTATATCAGAGCCTAAGGATGAATAGGTAATGTCACCTTAGCCTAATTGTATAGAATTGGATTTAGCACTCTTATTCTTAACAAAGAATATATTTAAAAAGATTATTTCTGTGATTCGATGACTCAACACATTCTTCCCTTAAGCTCTCGATATGTTGTTTCTGTTTCAGTTTTCAGACTTTGTTTGTCACTAACCGCCTTTGTTTCTTTAAAGAGACTTTTCTTTAATTTTTGACCTGTCTAAGTGGGGCCCACTTAGACAGGTCAAAAATTAAAGGTTAAGTAAAAAAATATGAAACATTTTTGTCACGATTCACGTCAAAACTACTCTGTGAATTTGGATGAAGAGTACACTTTAATTACTTCCCTATTAGATGGCGCTTCATGTATATCACTTTACCTTTTACTATGCGTTATTTAGTTCATGTGGTAAACAACAAGGTAGCGCTAATACACTGAGAGTATTAAGAGGTCCACGCGGACAAATTCGAGGGAAAAGGCTAGGGTAATTATTAAGCGTACGATGTTATTCTCCATCATTTCAACTCCGTGTGAGAACTCTTGACCCACATCACACATAATATAATACGAGTACATTAAGGATGAAACTGACATAATGTTCTAGTTCCCAAAAAAAAAGTATTGTCGGCTACTTTCTTTTGTTTTTAACGCCCTTTGCACACTAACGACGACGACGCCGCGAAACGCGAAAATGAAGCGAATTGATACGAATCGCGAAAATCACGCCAAACTAGACAAAGAACGAAATCTAAAAGTCTGCCTATTACGGCTGAAGCTGTAGATCCCTGTGACAGACGGACGGGCAGACAGACAGACAGCGGAGGCTTAGTAACAGGGTCGCGTTTGGCACCCTTTGGGCACAGTGTAGGTAACAACAGTAGTTTAACTAGGCGGCGTCCTTGAAATCAATACCTACGGCCGCTCGGTGCCTAAACACGCGCTAGGGCTGCCAACCGACTGTTTACGTATTTGATAATTCTATGTTATTATTATAAAAGTTGTATTTAAGCAACCATACAATGCACAACATTCTCTGTAATTTCGTCCCATAATTTACGAAAATGCGCGGGAGCGTCACAGAGACAACGTGCGTACGTAACTACGGTGCGACCGTGACCGCGACTGTCGTAAACCGAGTTGTACCGAGTTTTGGGGGGGGGGGGTTCGTTTTGGCCCGTTTATATGGAGATAGAATACTGAATACTGTGTATCTAGGACAATAATTGACGTGACTCAGTGTGGAATAATAAATCGAGTGGAGTCACGGGCAAGGGCGAGTTCGGTAATATTGTTTGGCAACTGATCAAACGCTGTATTTAAAATCTTATAATAAACTCCTTTTGTTAGTATAACGAGATATACTTTAATAAATACCGTATCGTTTATAATGAAATTTGGATTTTATTGCAATTAGATGGCAAAATGACTCGTGATTTTGGCAACCCCGCTGAATAGCAACTGCTATGTTGAGAGAATCTATACGAATAATAATAATAAAATAAATTAAAAAAGTTGTATCTGTACATTTTTTTTTTGTACTAAACCAGAAACTATTTTTTTTTTGGAGTTCTTGTCTGTTTGTATTAAGTTCCGTTTTAACTGGAAAACGACTCATAGTTTTTTTTTCGCGTCTGCCCCCTGGCGTTGCGTATCGTTGGATAGGTCTTTCAAAAATATTGTGGGTATATGAAAATGATTTTTCGATTCAGAGTTCCGTTTGCGAAAAATTAAGCTTTAATGGCTAATTTTTGTTAGAGTCAAGTTGTCCCCATCCCATGCCATCTAAACGGTTGTTTTTGGATATACGAAAAAAATCATGACAGTGGTATATAATATACTTGACTTTCATACTGGAGACTCGGTAAGTGGTCGGGAGCAAGGTTCAATGACCCTGTTTGCGAAACCAAAACTATACGTGTACGATTTTTTTAATATAGTAAACGAAATTCACCTTATAATATAACGAAATTAAAAGGAAAACTATCACAGTAATGACCAACTAAACTTTGCAGTTTGATTTTATAAATTTTTATACAATTCATAAGTTTCTAATTTTTATTCAAATCATTAGGTCTATTAATTACGATACAGGATACGGGACCCTCAGGCGCGAGTCGTTTTCGAACTTGACCGGTTTTTTTTAATATGCCCTTGGTCGTACAGACACAAGGACTCTGTCTGCACGAGACTTCACTAAAAAGGTTTTTATCATTTCAGGGAACCTTAAAAATTTGATATACACAAATGAGCAAAGATACACAAAAAACTTCAAAGGTACGCGTTTATTTGATGTTTTATTTATGTTTGTTTTTGAACTTTCTGGATACCTAATTTGATATTTTCCTATTTTATTAAAAGTGGAAAGGATGACCTCGTAGAAGAGGCCGAAATATACCGTATTTTTTTTTTTTTCGGTTATACCGGGTGTAAAATCATAGTCAAGAATCCTTTAAGGGTGTGTTAGTATGATCGGTAAAGATATTATTTTAAATACTGGGATCTCTAAATAAAGTACCAGTACCTCATAATAAGACGATTTTCTTTACTCAAAATACACTAATCGCGTGGACACCCTCACTGGTCGCTGGCCACTCGGATGAGGGGTGCGGGTTGCGGGGTGCAATTAGGTGTGTGGGGAGGCCAGTGAGCTGCGTAGCCATAGCTTACAAAAATTATGGAATTTTTGGTGAAAATTCAAGGTAATTTTTTTTTCTCGTAATGACATCAGAATCGTGTATACTTTCATACCCGAAAGGGATTCTTGACTTTGCATTTACAGCCTGTATATTATCTGCCCTCCCAACTATAAATAAAAGGCTCAGTAATAGCTAATATTATCTTTATTAACCTTGGGTTATTAGTTATTAAACACTCTAAAATTTTTACTGGTCCCGTCACAATACAAACTAAGTGAAGAAACTCTATTTTGTTGTAATTTTTATTCAAATTGTTGAAGGCGAGGTTATCCAGAGAAATCTGTCCTGCTCCAACACTTTCATTGTTCACATGTTTATCCTGGTCAGCGGAAGCGGGCCGCTCAAAAAACTCGCGGTTTTTAGTTGTTTTTATTTATTATTTTGTAATTAGAGGGATGGGTCTTTAATATGACAGCCGTTTTATATCCTATTTTTAAGACGTTTATTTTAGTATACCTTTTATTGTCCAAAACTTAACATAGCTCAAATGAAATGATATTTAGATCATAGTTTAGACCTATCTTTGCGATTTAAATGGCTCGAGCAAAATGTAAGTAATCGTGTATCGAATGGCCTAAATTTTAAGATCAAAGAGTGAAATATGACATATATTTTTTACAAAATTTAATCGAGACAAAATGCGATAACCACCTCCCCCCCCCCCCCTCCCTAAGTCTATTAAAGTATTGGAATGGTACGGAACTCGGCTCGATCCAACTCGTACTGGACCGGTTTTTAGGGTTCCGGACCCAAAGGGTAACCAACGGGACCCTATTACTAAGGCTCCGCTGTTCGTCTGTCTGTCCGTCTGTCACCATCACCAGGCTGTATCTCATGAACCGTACACTCAAAGAAATTTCCTGACTTTTCTTCTGAGTTTATCCTTCTGATTGTGTTTCCTACCAAAAAGTAACGTTTTCTCTCCAATCTTTAACCACTAATTCAGAAAACTGCAGATTTCCTGCCATAATAATATAGGAGAATTTCTTGGAATTTCAACTAAAACAGACGAAAATTACCGAAGGTAATTTATTTGAAGGATTCCATGAAGATGAAGTATATATATACATATATAACATGAATATTCCCTCCAAAAAGTACCCACCAATTCAGAAGACTGCCATTTTCCTGTCGGAATTCGGAAGAATTTTTTGTATTTTCAACTAAAACGGACGAAAATTAGCGAAGGAAATGTTGCACGATGATGGGGTAATCTTCTACATTAATATTCCCTCCAACAATTACCCACCAAAATCCATCTTAATAGAATGGAATTTTTTCTTCTGACGCAAAGGGGACGGATTGGTCTTCTATTTTTGGAAGATTATTTTTTTCAGTGTGATAGTGAGACAGTTGAAATTTTCAGAGATGATGTATTTCTATTGCCGCTATAACAACAAATACCTAAAAAAAGAGAATAAAAAATAAAATAAATATTAAAGGGGGCTCCCATACAACGGACATGATTTTTTTGCCGTTTTTATAGATATTGGTACAGTCAAATAAATTTCCTGACTTTTCTTCTGAGTTTATCCTTCTGACTGTGTTTCCTACCAAAAAATAACTTTTTCCCTCCAACCTTTACCCACCAATTCGGAAAACTGCAGATTTCCTGCCATAATATAGGAGGATTTCTTGGATTTTAAACTAAAAAGGGACGAAAATTAGCGAAGTTAATTTGTTAGGAGGATTGTACGAAGATGGAATAATCTTCTACATGAATATTCCCTCCAACAATTACTTACCAATTCAGAAAACTGAAATATTTCTGTCGGAATTCAGAAGGATTTCTTGGATTTTCAACTAAAACAGACGAAAATTTGCGAAGGAAATGTTGCACGATGATGGGATAATCTTCTACAATAATATTCCCTCCAACAATTACGCACCAAAATCCATTTTAATAGAATGGAATTTTTCCTTCTGAGTCAAAGGGGTTGGATTGGTCTTCTATTTTTTGGACAGTTATTTTCTTCAGTGTACGGAACCCTTCGTGCGCGAGTCTTACTCGCACTTGACCAAGTTATTTTTGTTTGCCGGCTAGAGTAGCCAATATAAAGCCCCTTGGGTTTTGTCTTGTTTGTGGGATGCAGGAAGTATCTATGAACACGATTTACGATTGGCCACGTCTTCTGTTTAAAAATAAACCAGAAAATCAGAGTCTATGAAGACTCGTCACTGTGAATGTATTTCGTGGGCGATTGTGGATATTTTTTCAGTCAGAATGAAGGCGCGTTACGTAATTCCTATTTTCTTTTGATCAATGCTTGCTTTGATAAGTCTTCATTACATTGCAACATTGAAAAGAACTTTCGGATTACTGTATTATTTTTATGTAGTATTTTTATCGACGTTCACAAATGAACATGTCACGACTTGTATTTCTGTGGGGCTGTCAGAGGTGTTTCAGTGTGGACTGTCACTAAGACAGTCAACACTATTAATATAATCTTTTCAACAACGATTTTAACGTCCCGAAGTAATGGAGTCGGCGGTGGGCCTTATCGCCGTACTTCGGCCACAAGTACACGCTTTTTAGGGTTACGTAGTCCGACAAGGAACCGTTATCGTTTCGCCATGTCCGTCTGTCCGTCCATCCGTCAGTCCGTCCGTCCGTCAGTCTGACCGCGGCTTAGCTCAGAGACTATTAGTACTAGAAAGCTGTAATTTGGTATGGATATACTTTCGATCATCAATTGATTGGTGATCGAAGGGATATACATATTAAACACGCCGACAAAACAGTAACAAAAAAAATAAGAAAAAATGTTTATAAGGGTATCTCCCATACGCTGCTGTCAAAATGTCTTTTCAATTGTTGCGTTCCGATTTGCGCTATTAACGTTTACGTATTATACTATTGAAAAAAGAAGAAGAAAATCTCATAGGTGATTGCTCGACCGGCTGGTTTTAAACCTGGGTCTTAATCTTGAGAGTAGCTCCTATCGACTACGATACTTCATTTCACACTACAGTAAATTAAACGAAAATAATAAAATATACAAACAAAATATGTACGTTCGATCGGGCGTCCTTTTTGCTTATAGCGATCGATTTCAGACAACCTTTGGATGGAAGAAGCTGGTTTAAAAAGAGATTCGCTGGATCCCCAAATTAAATATCCCACGTCCCCCTTAGTGCGTCAATCTCGAAACCCGGTCAGTTTTAGCCCGGTCTAAAATAATCATAAAAGCGGCTTTGGTTAAATTTTTACTCTGACATAGGGATGAGGCACGTAGTCAAGTAGATGAGTAGATCTTTCCGCTAGATTGGTCTCACTAGTGTTGCTACCCGTACTATTATTGTTTGAATTAATTAATGAACTAGTAATTCGCCCCGAACTGTGAACGCGCGCTCGCCCGATTCGCGCTTGACCGATTTGGCTCATGTTTTAAATTAAGAAATCTTTTTGCCTTATTTATTCTTCATACATTGAAATCGGGAAAATCGCACAAATAAAATAAAATTTCTGGCTGTCGTTTCATGATTTAATACACCAAATCATTACGAATTCATATTTTATGTATGTAAAATTATTTATTTACGATACAGAAATAAAATTAACTGTAAATATGTATAACTAGCTTTTGACGCGGCTCCGCCCGCGTGTTATTCGGTTTAACGAAATGCTTTTTTTTTTTTCGGGATAATAAGTAGCCTATGTGTTATGGAGCTTGGCCACGCCACCGTTTTAGTACAAAATTTGATAACTCGTTTCTCTGTTGTGTTTCGTTATACACCAAAGTTTAAGACCTCTATCGTCTGGTACTGATATTTTAAAAGGCACTGTTTTGCCATAATTTTGAATATTGATTTTATTTTAAAGATATAACATTTTCTCACTATGCTAGCCATCAGCCTGACCATGACTCCTACAATATTTTAGCTCATACTTGTGGGGCCCAAGTCCGCAAATGCGGCTGCACTCCTATTGTTCGAGCCTCTAATATTAAATACTTGGGCGTTATAATAGATAGTACCCTTTCATGGAAAGATCATCTTGAATCCTTAATATCCCGGGTTAGAAAAATAATGTATATATTTCGTAAACTTAGATATTCAGCTGATAATCATACCCTAAAAACTGTGTATTATGCGCTGGCGCAATCAGTACTTACATACTGTATTACATCCTGGGGTGGTGCATGTTCATCGCACTTCATCCGCCTAGAGCGAGCCCAAAGGGCCGTCCTTAAGGTCATGACTAAAAGGCCAATCCTTCATAACACAGACCAGCTGTACAAAGAATGTCAGGTGCTTTCCGTTAGAAGGCTTTTTATTTTTAACGTTATCCTGCGTAAACACTCTACACTTCCTTATGACCCGTCTACCATTAGTTCGATAAGACGATCGGACCTAGTCTGCAGGGTTGTGAAGCACAGGACTCAGTTAGCCGCTCGACACTACAAAGTTCTGAGTTCTCGTCTGTATAATAAGGTAAATAGAACGGTCAATATTTATCCTCTTCTCTTAGGCAAATGCAAGGTTGTGGTCTTGAACTGGCTGCTCTCACTTAATTACAAGGATTCAGAGGCACTTCTGAAAGTGATTGCGTAAGAGGTATTAACAGTAATAGTAATTTCCATATATATATATTAAATATATATTGTGTATATAAATGTAGGTGATAAAACCAATTCTCCAGCATCCATAATTTCATTTATTGTATTTATTATATTTATTCGGACTCAGCTACACACATGCAAACACACCCTCACACACACACACACCTTCTCCCTCACACACACGCACACACCCCCCACACACCTTTAGAGTATATTGCATGCAAATTTTTCATTTTTAATTATTTTTCTTTTTCTGTTATTCTTCCATGTAACACGTAAATTTTATAGTTATCGCTCTCCTATAGGAAGGCGTTGGTGACTGTATAACAATTTATATTACCACAGTTACCAACGGCACATTTTTCATGTTAATATTTATCCCAATATACAAATAATTTGTGTAAGATCTATGTACTCAAATATTTTCCCTGTTTTTTTTGTACAATGTATATTGGTTGACACAATAAATAAATTAAAAAAAAAAAAAAAAAATATCTAGCTGGATAGATTTACATACAAAGTGGTTTTCTTGCCCTAAATTGTACCTAAGTTTTTATACCAAAATTTTACATTTCAGCCAAATAGTGTCTTTGTAAATTCATGTATTAAACTATAGAGTTTTTAAACTTTAGTCTTTGATGGAATACAACAGAGAAACGGATGATCAAATTTTGTACTAAAACGGTGGCATGCCTATGCGCCTTAAGTTAGGGTATAAGCTATATCCATTCTGAATTTCATCTAAATCCGTTCAGCCGTTTCAGCGTGAAAGAGTAACAAACACACACACACACACACACACACAACCTTCGCGTTTATAATATTAATATTAGGTGATAAATACACATACATACAGATAAAATACATGCCTAACTCCACCACTTTGATTACGATTAGCTAGATTACGTGAAAAAAAATTGCACTAAAACCTGTCAGGGAAAGGCAAAATTACAATGTACCTACACTACATATTATATATTGAAATGTATTGATGAGTGTCACACCTTTCTTTTTCCATCAAATTATGTACCTACATATGGATGGTTGTTACTCAGCCACACCGTAACGGCTGATCGGATGAGACTTTCTCTTATTTATACAAGGTGAGATTAAATCAACCGACCAAATTCAGACTGAGGACTCGGTTAGGCATCAGGAACAAGGTTTAATGAACCTCCAGGTGAAAATCGAAAAAAAATTTTTTTACCCCGTAAGGGGCCGTCCATATATTACGTCATTCTAAATTAGGGGAGGGGGGGGGGGGGGGGGGTTGGTCTGCGGATGACGGTAAATGATAGATGGGGGGGGGGGTGTCGAAATTGACGTCATGGATGAATCGAGCCAAAACGAATATCGGGAGGATACGGAGATATTACCCGTGATCCAGAATTTAAAAGAATGGGTGAAAACTCCGTGGGAGTTATCCAAAGAAAAGTAAAAAATAAGTAGTTATATTATATCCATGATTATTGCCAAAGTAAAAATAATAAAAGGTGATTCTATAACCAAGTGTTTTAATCATATAATACCCTATTTTTCTCAAATCTGCAATGTTTTATTTTGTCAAACTAGTAATGACGTCAATTTTGGGAGAAGGGGGGGGGGGGTCATTAAGAAATGACGATAGGATGATTATAGGGGGGGGGTCTAAAATCTTAAAAAATCGATGACGTAATTTATGGACGGCCCCTAGTGCCTGCACTAGGAATTGTACTTAAACTAGTCCAACCATTAAGGGAGCAAAAAAAAATATTTTTCGAAATTGCCCAAAAAGATAACTGAACCCAGTTCTTGATCACTAACCGAGTCCCCAGTCTGAATTTGGTCGGTTGATTTAATCTCACCTTGTATAAATAAGAGAAAGTCTCATCCGATCAGCCGTTACGGTGTGGCTGAGTAACTAACCTCCATATGTGGTAGGTTGAAAATTATAATAAGATAAAATTTGTTTTCTACGGTCTAAACGTAGGATTCTAAACACAATTTAGATCCTAACGTTCATTAATTTTTTTACTATTCCATCATAAATAAAAAATAAATAGGTACCTCTGATTCTCTTAACACGAAATCTCTGGAACCAGAGCCTACAATATAGAAATTTAGCATGTAAGTCTCCGCAAAACTGTAGTCTTCCTGATTTAAAAAATCTAGCAATACTACATGATAAAAAACTAAGTACTTCTGCCAAGAATATAATGCACACTCCTATTGCAGCAGAACGTTATGAAGTCATACCAATATTGAGAAAAAAATACCGACGATGGCTCATAAAAATGTTTTCATGTCGAGGTTTAACGTCATTTGAGCAAAAACCCATACTTTATTGAACTCTGAAATAATCTGATATTTCATAAAATTTTTAAACAATAAAATTAATTAAGAAAATTTTCATTTTTCTATTTTTTCTCTCGCACTGCGATTCTTCCCGAATGGAGCAACAGGATTGGTTCAAGCGTGACCTAGGCTAATAAAGAATTTCTCGGAACATTCTGATTACAATACACTTGATTTTTTTCACTGTTTTACGAGTTAGGTAGTGATTGCTGCTAGGTAATTTTTGTTCACGTGCAATATATGATTATTGTAAAACCTAATAATGAACGAGATATATTAAAAGATTTTAAAAAAATAGTTTGGGCAATAAATCTTTGGAAACTTAATTTCTGCCAGGGAAACTGCGAGCATCAACAAGTAACTTAATAAAAATATAAAAAAATTGGGAATAAAAAAATAACATTTCTTAGTATATTACAAAAACATTTTGGATTGCAAGGAACCGAAAAAATTAACAAGAAAAAGACGAGTTTCATTAACTCAGTAGATATTGTTGACATAGTGCAGTCGGCTGCGGTTCAATCTTCCTATTTTTAACGATATTAATTATAATTACGGAATATTTTTGCAGCGTAATAGCCGTTAATAATTATAATGATTACTATATAAGAACTCCCAAAAGGTAGCCTGTCATGCTGGCGTTCGTACATTTTCGATACTATATTTGTATTTGTATTACACTGAGGACATCCCTATTGGGAGGTGTTAGGTGAGGCAAGGGGTTGGCGGGAGGGTGGTACACGTTTTCCGAAACAACGGGCACGGAATAGCCATTTAAAATCTCCCCATACATTTACATAATCCAGATTGACGCGCAAATCAGTCTAAACACGAGTCTATTATTTTAGTTGTTTTATTTTTAAGTGCCGAGACTGAGGCTAAACTACTTTTGTCTGGAAACACGGTTTAAAATGTCTATGTTATTGCATTAATTTTAGCTTTTGTATTGATTTCTAGGGTAACCTTTCTAAGTAGGCAAACACGTCCGATACGTGATTTTGAGGTCAGTCTTATATTGGGTATTTAATCTCGTCACATAAACATCTCAATCAGCTATGTGTAAGGAATTAAATGAAGTCACGTTTACGTCAAAATAGGGTCGATCCCATAGTTAATTGAGTAACGTCTATCGCCACAATGAGTTTGATAAACATTTCTTATTTTAAATAGAAAATAGATGACGTTGTAGTTATAACTTAAAATATTATGTACCTATATAAGGTGCCTTTTATATATACAGCCAAACTCATACTGGAGGCTTGGTAAGTGATCAGTAACACGGATCGATAACACTTTTTCCCAATTTCGAAAAATAAAATCTTGGCGGACCATAGTAATTGACCCGAGGCCGGGCTTGCGTTTGTGAGGAACACGAAAAGAATAATTCACGAATTTCACAAAAAAGGTCATCGAATCATGTTACTGAGCACTTACCGAGTCTTCAACAAGAATGTTGGTCGCATAAATTAAAGTAAAGTTATTGGTTTTGTCGCAATACATGATATTTTATAAAATTTGTTTAATAAACTAATATTATTCCTTGGAAATGGTCAAAACAGCAATACATTCGCTAAATGATGTAAGAAAAATAAACAACTTTTTTTTTACAATGCATTTGTGAAATTATTGGAGGTGACGGAATTTTCCACAACGATTATGGATACGGGTAGTTTTGTTTTGATGGGTTGTAGAGTGTCCTGATCTAAATTCTATTAGTCTGATTAATTTCTCTAAGATCCACCCACTAAGAGCAGCCAGAGCCAGACACACTCGCTACACCTGCGGAGAAGCCATACTTCGAATGAGTATTAAAACTGACCTTTTCCCCAATATCGTTTGATTTTTCTGATCTTTTTTTGGTACGTTATTTCTAGGATGTAACTATCGAGAGCAGACAGAACGGTATAATTCATATCAAGGGACCATTAACCCATAAAAACAAATCCATCTGTATCCATGATCGTTCTGAAAAATACCCTTACTTCCTAGTCCATAACGCATAAAAACGGGAAACTACTCTACAACACATAAAAATAAATGAACGCGTATCAATGATCGTTGTTAAATATCCCGTTACCTCCTAGTCTATAACGCAGAACAATAACGTCATATCGACGTCTTAAAATAAAGTCTTTACGACGTCTTGGAACAAAATCATTTTGACAACCTACAATAACAAATTGACGTCATTATCAGGACCAACCGACGTCATTAATGTCAAAGATGACTGTAAATAGACGTAAACATGCTCTGGCTTAGGGTGTCTAAGATTGGCGTGCAAAAACAAAGTCTTATTATAAGCCAATTAAAGTCCAAATTTGTACAAAAAACCGGACACGTGTTAGTTGGACTCGCCCACCGAGGGTTTCCTACAAATAAGACAAAGCATAAAAAAAAAAAAGATTTGGTCACCCGTACAATTATGGCCGCGCATACCGTTGCTTAACCTCGATGATTTTTTCATCCAGTTTAAGATTTTTTTCCTGTACTTGTTGTGGTAAGTATTATACGGTATTTATTACTTGCCAAATTTCAAAGTTCTAGGTCAACGGGAAATACCCTATAAATTTTGGTTCCCTTAAGAATGTCGAAATATACGTTTTTTGCGGCATAAACGGCCATATCTTTTTTTACGTTAACCTAAAAATTTGATTTTTCACAGCTCCAAGGGCCTGTAGACTTGAGTAGGTATATGGTTTTAATTTTAACTAGATATCTCCACGCGTTCCCGAGATAAAGGGTCTTGACAGACAGACGGACAACAAAGTGATCCTATAAGGGCTCCGTTTTTTCCTCTTGAGGTGCGGAACCCTAAAAGAGGTCGGTCACCGGACCACGACGCTTTGTAATAATGTAAATTATCACTTTGTAAACTCACGTGATTCATATTACATTAAGGGGAGGTTATCCCGATATTTTCTCTTTACAAATACATTTTAAACCGTTAAATTGTAATAATTACAGTTGGAAAAAATAAACATCACATTTCGCTCTTATAAACTAATATTTAGCTGCTCGATATACGAATACTTGCATTTTACTGCATCCACTAAAATCGAAAAAATAGGTCTAAACTATGATATAATTACCATTTCATTACAGTTACATTAAGTTTTAGACAATAAAACTTATATGAAAATAAATGTTTTGAGAAATTTGATATAAAATGGCCGATTAATTGAAATAGGCGTTACCTTGCGGAAGTCCATCACTAAGTAAAGGATATATGAATATAATTTGCAATATTCCGCTAAACAATTCTTGTCGTGCTATTCAAAATGCAGACTCGTGCACCGCCCGCCCGCCCGCATAAAAACATGCAACAAGCAAGCGATACAAGCAAAGCAATCTTAAATAACAAGCAAGAAAACTTATCGACACGTGTTTCGCCTCTGAACGAGGCATCCTCGGGATGTGTTGCTCGCCCAGCCGCTCCGCAGCAACTGATGTTGTTCGTCCGACAGCTCAGCAGCTAGTGACGAGCCGCTGACCAAAACTCGCCTTTTATACACCGGCCTGACTAGTTGTTTGGTGGGGAAAATGGGGAGACGAAAACATGCGTGACAGTGGGGTAGTGGTAAAGTTAGTTTGTTCGTTTAGTAAATCAGGGTTATTCTTGTTTTTTAGTATTTCTAATTGTTCTAACACACACATTCTTAAACCTTTTTTACAAATATGTTTTACTTCAAATGAATGGTTATCAGGCAAACTATAACCGGACTCTAATAGATGTTTTGCAAAGTGTGATTTTTCAGGATGATTATTTCTATGGGCTGAGATATGTTCTTTGTACCTAGTTTCAAAACTGCGACCTGTTTGACCTACATAGACACCGTTACAATCATTGCAAGATAATTTGTAAATACCAGACTGTTGTTTTTTATCTAATTTGTCCTTACCATTGCAAATACGCTTTATCTTATTTTTGGTTCTGAATGCAACGCGAACACCACAACGCCGAAAAATCTTCGCAACCCGTTCAGAAATTGGACCTAGATAAGTTATGCTTGTTTTATATTTCTGAACACTCGTACTTTCAGGCTGTAAAGCAGACAAACTGTTTCTAATAATGATATTCTGTTTTTTGTGGACTAATCTATCAACCATTTTTGCACTATACCCGTTATTCACAGCAATCTGATATATTATGTTGAGTTCTTTTTCAAAGTTGTCAGGACTGTTGAGTTCTTTTTCAAAGTTGTCTGACAGTTGTCAGGCACCGTCATCAATCTGTGAACATAACAACATGTTATTTAAGATTGCTTTGCTTGTATCGCTTGCTTGTTGCATGTTTTTATGCGGGCGGGCGGGCGGTGCACGAGTCTGCATTTTGAATAGCACGACAAGAATTGTTTAGCGGAATATTGCAAATTATATTCATATATCCTTTACTTATAAAATGGCCGTCTTATTAAAAATCCATCCTCTTCATTCCAAAATAATAAATAAAATCACCTCGAAATCGCGAGTTTTCTGAGCAGGATACAAAAGTGTAAAATGAAAGCGTTGGTGCCGGACATATTTCTCTGGATAACCTTGCCTTAAAGGGACCCATCTATTGAGTACTTGACAGTATCTTCCAAGTAGCAAGGCTTCAAATTACTTATAGTCCGGGAGGTACCGTTGCAAATAAAAAAGTCATAGTAAGCCGGCTGATATTGACATCGATCGTAGATCTCACATGACTAATATGTGAATCGACCGTCAGCTGCTCAAGTAGCGGTGGGTTTGGATGTGAGAAGCTGCGAAAGTGGTCCAAAAAAAATGTTATAGGACGCCGGCTGAAACTTTTCTCAACAGACAGTTGACATCATGCGGATGATGCGTCAGCTGCTTGCATGAACTTGTAAAAAAAAACGTAAAATAAAGTATTAGTACGCCGCATAAAATTTTACTAGGTGATTATTTAAATAATAAAAAGTACGAAAACAACAATCAGCTGCACGGGTAGTGGTGGAAAGGCCGTCAGCTGACGCAGTAAAGTTAAAAAATATTGGAGCATTTTCCCTTAAAACGCATATGTGGAGATAGATTCCGGAACTGCTTGAGCCCATAACACGACCTTCGGCCTACCTAGGCCTCTCCCCATAAAATTCCATAGAGATATCTGCGTGTGCGTCTCTTTGTTGTATTATGTGTAAAACGGGATTAGTATATTTGATCTGTATCTTTACTGTGTCAGCTGACGGTCTTTCCACCGCTACCCATGCAGCTGATTGTTGTTTTTGTACTTTTCATTATTTAAAGAATCACCTAGTCAAATTTCATGCGGCGTACTATTAATAAGATAACGTGTTTTTTACAAGTTCTAGCGAGTAGCTGACGCATAATCCCCCCCCCACGATGCAGTTGACAATTTTTTTTAGCTCAGTATAATGTCAACTTTCTGTGAGAAAAGCTTCAGCCGGCGTACTACTCAATTTTTTTTACCACTTTCGCAAGTATTCTCAACCTCCCACACCCACACACACCGCGGGTGCGTCAGCTGACGCTTGGTTCTGTTATAAGTCATTCCAGTTGAAAAAGATGGCAATTTATCGGCGTAAAATCACTACCTAAAATGCAACGCTACCGCCCGGGCTATTATCCAAGATGTTGGATAACTCAATTGTATCCTCTTGTAGGGTCCGGAACTGAATTGTGACCCTCAAGAGAACCTTGTCACACTAAATTTAATTTAACAAATGTAAACTGTCATCTGTGAACGAAACTTCAACCATTGAATGTGTCAGAACAAAACAGGGAAGACATTGTAGTTATGAAGTCGGAACTCCAACTACAACTGTAATTTATTTATTTCAATAAAGGTTTGTTATGTAGTAACTCGGACCAAGGTTCTCTCTCTCATCTCCGTGTTTTATGTAAGACAGATGTCACTGCATAATTAATTAATAAACAGGTGTTTAAAGTGTATTGTTTGGTGTTAATTAATCATCTTCTAATAGCTTCATCTACCTAAAACCTATTGAATCTATTTACTGTGTCAGTTACAGCAATTGGCGACGAGGATTGTGAACCTAAAATATCGTGCAAGTTTTTGAGGTTATAAAATATGAACATGATTTGAAGTAATTTGAATCGGATCGCGATCGGTTGTTCAATTAATACAACGATAGAGAGCCGCGTTTACTTTAAAGCTTCAATTCGGACCGTGGTCGATACAAAAAATAAATAAACACTCTGTGGACTAGTGCGTCAGCGCCGCACACGGATTTCGGTGGAACTACAAATTGTCAAACGAGAAAAAATTTCCGCCCGAAAATTTTATTTACAAATACAACATAATTTACAAGTTATATATGGATCCTTATTTAGAATTAATCACGCAACAAAAGACTGCTTGGATTCAGACCGTGAGTAAACAAGATCTTTTATCAATCGCCCAGCATTTGGACCTAATAAGCACAACTGAGTCCGAGGCAGACCTAACGGTAGAAAAGTTACGACAAATAATTCGTGAATACGTAAAAAATCTACATAAACGTCAAGAAAACACAAAAATGTCCACACCCTATAATACATTGGATAATTATAGCGGGTCGGGAAGCTGGGATACGTATTTAGAACAATTAAATTGCTTTATCTCGCTCAACGATATAGAAGAAAGCAAAAAGCTGAGTTTGTTGCTGACAAAACTGTCACCGACAGTTTATGAAACATTATCTACGTTGTGCGCGCCTAAAAAACCAGCATCAATGAAGTTTGAGGATGTGTGTGTGTTACTAAGTAATCATTATCACCCAAAAATCAATCTTATTTTGGAAAGGGCAAAATTTAGAGATCGTTGTCAACAAAACAACGAATCAATCAAGGATTATGTCCTTGGGCTGCGCAAACTTGCAAAGCGGTGTGAATTTAAAGATACTGATGATCAAATTAAGGAAAGATTATTAAATGGAGTTAAGGATGAATGGATGAGGTTTGAGTTATTGAAATCTGGGGACGTACCACTCCAGCAACTGCAAAATATGGCCGAAACAGTAGAGACAGCATATAAAATTGCCCATGGAAATAAGGAATCAACCGAAATGTATGCATTTAAACAAAATGCAAGTGGCTCCTCGTATCAGAAGAAAAGCCATAGGCCAGACAATCAGAAGCAAAGCTGCTATTGTTGTGGAAAGATTGGCCATAATCGAAAAGAATGCACATTAAGAAATAAATTTTGTAGTGAATGTGGAGTGAAGGGGCATATTTTTCGCACATGTAGAAGAAATGGTAAAGAATTAAAAAATGTGACGTCAACTGAAAAACAAGACATAGAGGAAGATATGCAAAGTTTAAAGTTACAAAGTGAAAGTGAAAATAGTGACTCTGAAGAGTATCAAGCATTTAAGTTATCTATCAAAAATATTAATAGAAATAAGAAAATTAAACCTCTGTACCTAGAATTGTTAGTTAACGGAAAACGTCTGAAATTTGAGGTTGATACAGGAGCAGATATAACAACATTAAGTCTTAAGGACAAAGAAAGTTTTTTTTCCGCTTGCAGAAATATTATCATCAAATGTAACATTCACAAATTTTAATCAGTCAATTTCCAAACCAGTTGGCATGCTTAATAATTTAGAAGTTTCCTTTAATTCAAAATTATACAAGGAAATGACATTATTTGTTGTTCCTGATGGACAGCCTCAAATTATCGGAAAGGATTGGTTAAGTACATTAGAAATTTGGCCATTGATTAAAAGAAATTTAAAGTTTTATAGAGCAAAAGATGAAAAATGTAAACAATTCAAAAATAATATACAAACCGAATTTTGTGATGTATTTAAGGCAGGTTGGGGGAATTTTAAAGGTAACTATATACATTTAGAATTAAAACCTGAAGCCATACCAAAATTTTTACCCGCTCGAAGTGTGCCTTTTGCTCTAAAATCAAAAGTTAATGATGAGATCAACCGTCTGGCCACAGAGGGTCGTATAGTTCTTGTGGAATATTCAGAATGGGGAACACCAGTTGTTCCAGTCTTAAAGAAAGATGGAACTGTTCGTTTATGTGGTGATTATAAAATAACAATTAATCCCAATTTAAAAATAGATCATTTTCCACTGCCAACTGTGAACAGTATACTGGCTCATTTTCAGGGTCAGGCTTACTACTGTGAATTAGATTTACGGGAAGCATATCTACAGGCTCCATTAGATGCAGATTCTCAAAACATAACTACCATTGTTACTGAAATAGGCATTTTTAAATATTTGTTCTTGCCCTATGGTGTTAGTACGGGGCCGGGTTCTTTTCAAAGATTGATGTTTCAGCGCCTGGCTGATCTTGATGGAGTATGTGTTTATATTGACAATGTATACATTGTGGGAGAAAATCTTGATGAAACCTATATTCGATTAAGACAGGTTTTGCAGCGTTTTTCTGAGTCTGGGTTGAAATTGAAACTATCAAAGTGTCATTTTTTTGAAACCAGGATCAGTGTTTTCGGTTACATTGTAGATCATACAGGCATTAAAGTTGATCCTAAAGCAATTGAATCTGTTATGAAAACGCCACAACCTGGGAACATGAAAATGTTGAAATCTTTCCTAGGCAAAATAAATTACTACAGCCGTTTCTTAAAAAATATGGCTACAATATTAAAGCCATTATTTGATGCTCTAAAAAATAAAACATTCATATGGAATGAAGAATGTAACACAGCATTTGATCAAATAAAAAAAGCATTATCGTGCTCAGAAAATCTATCACACTATGATCCGAATTTACCAATTATTTTAAGTTGTGATGCTTCAGATTGCGGGGTGGCTTCAGTGTTATCAGTGCGTGATAAAAATAATGTAGTAAAACCAGTAGCATATGCTAGTAAAAAATTAAATGACACACAATCTCGCTATCCCACAATTGAAAAAGAGGCATATGCAATTGTTTTTGGTGTGACAAAATTTTACGAATTTATTTTTGGTAGACATTTTGAGCTGGAGACTGACAATGCCGCAATAGTCAGGATCTTTGGCCCTCACAAAGGAATCCCAAAAATGGCTTGTCGCAGACTACAACATTGGGCAATATTTTTGTCTGCTTTCAACTATACAGCACGTCACATTAGTACCAGCAACAACCCAGCCGACTACTTGTCACGATACCCACAGGGTGATTGCAATAGTAATAATGATGACCATCCTTTACTTAAAGAAGACAATTATGGTTACATACGTTTTATATCACTGTCCCAATTTGAATCATTAAACTGGAAAGACATTCAAAGTGAAACAAAAAATGATACCATATTAGCTACAGTAACCAGGTATTGTACAGACGGCTGGCCAAGCACTATAAGCAAAGTTTTGACAGAATTAAAACCTTATTATAATCGAAAAAATGAAATTTCGATAGATAAAGGCTGTCTTTTGTGGGGATATAGGGTAATAATTCCTAAGGCTTTAATAAACATTGTTTTAAATGATCTACATTCCAGTCATTTTGGCACAAACAAAATGAAACAGACTGCCAGGTCATATTTTTGGTGGCCAACTATTGATAGCGACATAACTGATATAACAGGTTCATGTTTGATTTGCCTCCAAAATCGTAAAGCTCCAGAAAAAGTTCCATTAACCCCTTGGCCTGCTACAAAAAAGGTCTGGCAACGCCTTCATGCTGATTTTTTGGGTCCTTTATTTGGAAAAATGTTTTTGGTCATTATCGACAGTCATTCAAAATGGCCTGAAGCATTTATGCTTAGCAATATTACAGCATTAAAAACAATATCAGTTTTTAAGAATTTATTTCTTCGGTTTGGTTTCCCAAGGCATTTGGTAACGGATAATGGTGGGGCTTTTATAAGTCAAGATTTTAAAGAGTTTTGTCAAAGTGTTGGTATAAAACAGAGCTTTACACCTCCCCACTACCCCGCCACAAACGGGGCAGCTGAGAGGTTCGTCCAATCGTTTAAGAGTCATGTAACAAAAATTGTTGAAAGTAAAAATACATTACAACACGCTGTGGATCTTTTCCTTTTTGATTATAGGACATCAGTACATAGGGTAACGGGAAGTAGTCCTGCGAAACTAATTTATGGCCGGGAACTTAGGAATAGGTTTGATTTATTGCGACCAGAACCAACCATACAAGATCTTGTTATAAATGCAAATACTCAAGGAGGTGGAGGAAATAGGGCCGTACTCTTTCTAGAGGGAGAACAAGTAATGACCAGGGACTTCCGGAAAGGACATAAAAAATGGGTTCTAGGTAAAATTGCAAAAATCATAACACCCGGAATAACATATTTAATAGAAGTAGAGGGAAAAGAAGTGAAAAGACACGTTAATCAATTATTAAAATGTTCTCAGGATATGTCTTTATAGATTTAAAATAGGTATAGATAGTTGTAAGTGCATGATTAAATTAAATAAGTACGGCTTTAGTATTGTTACTTACTACAAGTTTCATTATTGTCAATTTAGAAAAGGCCGAGGAAGAGTGTAGTAACTCGGACCAAGGTTCTCTCTCTCATCTCCGTGTTTTATGTAAGACAGATGTCACTGCATAATTAATTAATAAACAGGTGTTTAAAGTGTATTGTTTGGTGTTAATTAATCATCTTCTAATAGCTTCATCTACCTAAAACCTATTGAATCTATTTACTGTGTCAGTTACAGCATTCGTTAAACTGTGGGTCTTTATTAGCCCGAAGGAATCACCACCCATCACGTAATAACCGTCGGTGAAATGTGGGTGTACGAGTGTGGACTATGACTTGCGTTTCAAAGTCCATATTAGGAAACATCTCTGTCTAACACCCTCTCGAAGATATATCAATCAAATGAAATCATTTATTCTGTAATATTTGCTTGAATATACACTTATTATAAGAAAAAAAAACAATGTAACTAAATACAAGGTGCCATTTATTTATGCAAACAAATTGATACTGGAGGCTTTCTAAGTACCGATTTAATAAAAAAAATGCATAACTTGAATAATACAATTTTGTCTTTCCATTGTATTGACTCTGGGCTGAGCGCGTTTGAAGGAAAAAAAACATATTATTATTAATTCAAATATTATTTTATTAAATTCAAGTAAGCCCATTAATTAACTTTAATTTTTTAAATTGTATTTCCCCTTATCATATAAGGTGACATTTATATAGCCAAATTCATACTGTAAATAGTCGGTTCTGTGGCGTGCATTAAATTAAAAATTAAATAAAAAACTTTTCCATTACGAAGTCGCAATCCCTTTTTATTGAGTTTCTATTAAGTAATTTTGAATAAGAAGTAGCTTTGGAACGAAAGACGTGACTTTAGGAATTTTTATGTTGAATAAATACCCTTTTTAGTCTAAATCCTTTTCCTTATAATTAATTCTTGTACGAATCGGTCCCAAGGCAAATTAAAAAATCTGGTCAAGTATACGTCTAAATCACCAGCTGTGGGTACCGTATTATACTTGAAAATAAACAGAATATATATTTTGTTTAAAAAAAACATATTTATTTATGAAGCCAAATTTACACTGGAGGCTTGATAACAACTTCCGAATTCTCCAAATAGGGCCATCGAACCTTGAGACCGACTCAGTGGCGTGCATATAACTTTTTGCTGGAAAAGCAATGAGAAGGCCAAGTTTGACGATAAAAATAACATGAAAAAATTTAAAAACGAATTTGAAAAAAAGAAAATCTCTTAAATCATGGACTCAAAGGTAGGCAGTGCCTATACCCTGGCGTCATACAAATATAATGATTTTTCAAAGTGACATGAAATTTTTTCATACTTATTTTTAATTCCTAAACTTGATCTTCTCAATGCATTTCCAGCAAAAAGTTATATGCACGCCACTGAGTCGGTCTCAAGGTTCGATGGCCCTATTTGGAGAATTCGGAAGTTGTTATCAAGCCTCCAGTGTAAATTTGGCTTCATAAATAAATATGTTTTTTTTTAAACAAAATATATATTCTGTATATTTTCAAGTATAATACGGTACCCACAGCTGGTGATTTCGACGTATACTTGACCAGATTTTTTAATTTGCCTTGGGACCGATTCGTACAAGAATTAATTATAAGGAAAAGGATTTAGACTAAAAAGGGTATTTATTCAACATAAAAATTCCTAAAGTCACGTCTTTTGTTCCAAAGCTACTTCTTATTCAAAATTACTTAATAGAAACTCAATAAAAAGGGATTGCGACTTCGTAATGGAAAAGTTTTTTATTTAAACCCGAAAATGTAGCCTCTGATTCATATTGATAAACTTGACGTTAGGGTTACCATTCATTCGGATTTGTCCGTGCATGTGCGGACATTCGGCCTTACGTCTGTACTATGTGACCGGCTTATTAATTTGTCCGGACTTTTTATTCTCATGTTTTTTTTTAAGTTGAATTGTCGCATTAAATTATATAAAAATAAAGTTAATACTTGTGATTGTCGGCACGTGGTGAAACATCATCATGGTTGAAGAAAAAACTTGTACTGTTTCACAAAATTATTATAATTATATTTCCGACTAGATTTACCTTAGCGGCATTTTCCAGGATTTAATAAATGTACGGTATGTCACAAGAGCTATACCAATCTTTATCCCCGCGACCCGGCACTCCACACACACCCCTCCCCGCGCCTGCTATCCCTGTAAATATCCACGCGTAGATTAGAATTTTACTTTTGTCACGCTATGTAATAATAAAACCTGGTTGTTATATGCTACTCGTACGTTTGATGAGTTATAGCGTGGGATTTAATTTTTTCTGCTGGGTCGTTATACATGGAAAAGTTTTTATTTAAACCCGAAAATATAGGCTCTGATTCATATTGACAAACCCGAAGTTAGGGTGACCATCCATCCGGATTTGGCCGGCTTTTTGATTTGTCCGGACTTTTTATTTTCAGGTATTTTTTTAGGATTGATAAATTGTCGCATTGAATTACTTAAACATTGACCAAGTCTTCAATCTTTTTCCCACGACCTCGCATCCCCCCCCCCCCCCCCCGCGCCCGCTCTTCCTGTAAAACGTGCGCTACGCGTGGGATTTTCGGGCTCCACCTGCGTATATTCAATCTCTGCCCCGTTTTAAGCTTGGTCGTTGTTATATCAACATCCCTTATAGCCTATATGTTGACCATGGTCTCTACGATGATAATAAAGAAAACCACATTTGTGGTTCTTGAGTTAAAACGGAACAGGCATACAGACAGACAAAACGTAAGAAAAACAATATTTTGGCCTCAGTACCTACTGATAACACATTTCATTTAATTGTTTTTAGGAATGTTGGCGACGGAGACCAGAGGAATAAGAGCTAATACCGACTAGACAAGCCTTGAAGATAATTTGTGTTTTTTACCTAGAATATAAGGAATTATTGTAAATTATACTATTAGATTACCACACCGCCGCGCCGGTACCTGCAAGAATAGCATTCGGGAAAAACCCGCCGACCAACCGTTCCCAGGTCCCAGGCCGCATCGCTAAACAATGCAGCCTCGGCCCCACGCAGCCCTGCTTCGCCGCGGGAAACCCACCGCGCCGATAGCAACCTTAGATTACGGCCTATAGAAAGGCACTAGTTTTATGTCGGTGTTAGTGTAATTTTGTATGTGTGTGTTTGATTATTATTTGTATAAAAGGAGCGAGCTTTAGCCCATAAAGTTTAGTTTTAGTCACAACCAGTCACAAGTATAGTTCACACTTGTCAGATCTACTTCACAGTTGTCAGCTCTAGCTTAGCTACCAGTAAGAAGAAAAATAAAGAACCTATCTGCAGAACCAACAAGGAGTTTAAATACAGTCCACTACAGTCTTTGGACCTTCGGAAGCCGGATCGCTGAAGGAAGAACATTCTACCGGTCGAGAATTAAGATTTCGAGAACAATGCCGGTCACCCGTTCCACAACGTCGAGGGAGAGAAACGTGGAGGCTGCCTCAGTGTCGACCCCGAACCCGTCGACACTTCCACCGAACACGGCAACCGCCACCACCACCGACGCCGTGCCATCGGGCTTATTACACATCGACAATCCCGCATTGCTTTCGTACATCGAGATACCAACAACCTTGGCTGGGACCACACATGGCGGGGACTTCCTACCCCCCGCATGGCCCGTACCCTCTGCGACACCTCCAAGCACGGTTAGCACTGTCAAGGCTAAGAAGCACGTCATGACAGATCAATATAAGAACATTCCACTCGCTAGAGCCCACCATGCACCGTTAGGGAGGAATGACAGCACCGTGACGAGATCATCGACATCGTATCGTAGTCGAAGAAAAATCGAAGCTGAAGCCAAATACAGACTAGCGCTGCAGAAACTGGAAGAAGAGAAAGCTCGAACGGAGCTTATGAGGGCGCAAGCAGAACTATTGGCTCTTGACTCAGAAGAAGACAATGACGAAGCTCTGGAGCTGGAGCGATCCACAAACGTAGAACGTTGGGTCGATGATACTCTGAAGAACAAAGAACAGAACATGCCGCAAGAACATCAAACTTCTATGGAGCCAGAACCACGTCACCACGTGACAAAAGCACCGATTGAAGTAGAAACGAAAAGCGACATTAAGAAGAACGACATACAAATCTTGGCTAATGCGATTATAGAGGCATCGAAGAACAACACATCACGCTACGCATTTACCCAGGATTTACCGTCATTTAACGGGAATATAGAAGAATGGCTCGTATTCAGAAAACAATACGAAGACACTGCAACTCTATACTCCGATATACAGAACATGGCGAGGCTGAGGAAGGGCATCACTGGACCGGCACGAGAAGCAGTAAAGAGCATGCTGCTACTAACATCGAAACCCAATGACGTCATCATCGCATTAGAACGACGCTTCGGGAAACCAGATATGATAATACTGGCAGAGATGGAGAAGATCAAGAAACATGCAGCACTGAACGAGTCACCACGAGACACATGCATCTTCGCTAGTCGCATCAACAACGCTGTAGCGACTATCAAGGCGCTATCAATGCCGCATTATCTCCACTCACCCGAGATATGCAGAAGTATCATTGAGAAGCTCACACCGATCACCAAGCACCGATGGTACGACTTCAGAGCAAGGTGCACCGACCATGAAGAACCAGAACTACTCAAGATCAACCGATTCCTCACCGCGGAAGCAGACCTCTGTGGCCCATACTCGTCACAGGAAGCAGAGAAAACGAAGAACTTCAACAAGCCAAACACGCGCTTCGCACAAACTCATCACGTCGAAGAGGAGAAAGAAACAACAGCCACATTACTAGAAGACAAAAAGAAAAGCTGCATATTTTGTACCGAAGAACATTGGTCGCACGAATGCAAGAGGTTCCTGACAGCAGACAACGAGAAAAGATGGAAAATGGCAATGGAAAACAAACTCTGTTTCCGTTGCCTTCGCAAACGCCATCAGAGAGCAAGCTGCCGCAGTCCACCTTGCAAGATCTGCAAGAGGAGCCACCATCTCACTTTGCATAACCCAGACAAAGTTGAGAAGCCCAATGATGAAAAGAAAACTGAAGAATCCATCAACACTGCAGTATTATCCACTGCAGCGCCATTCACCGCCTATCTGAAGATCATCCCTGTTGAAATATACGGACCAGAAGGCTCTCAGAAGATCCTGGCACTCTTAGACGAGGGATCAACCATCACTATGATCAACAGTGATGTAGCCAGGAAGATTGGAGTCAGGGGTGAACCAGAGAAGCTGAGCATCAATACCGTGGGTGGCGGGAAAGTAACCACACTCAGTTACCTGCGAGTTGACTTGAAAATAAGAGGCCTTCATCGCAGAGACAAGAGGCACGTCACCAACGTGAGAACGATAGAAGACTTGAAGTTGCCACTTCAACAAGTCCAGAAAGAAAATATTGAAGCATGCAAGCATCTCAAGAAGATAGAGAAAGAGATCACTTTCGCACTTGAAGCCCCGAAGATGATCATCGGACAAGACAATTGGAGTCTTATCGTTAGCAGAAAAATAATCAAAGGAAGAGCATCTCAACCCGTCGCCTCACAGACAAGTCTTGGATGGGTACTCCATGGCGTTCACGCAGGTGTCTCTGTTCCAGTAAACTTCGTCAATCACTGCACGGAACAGAGAAGCGAGGATGCAATAGAGAATATGATAAGGCATCACTTCAGTATCGATGCACTGGGAGTACAACCGAAGCGATCGAGCACAGACCCAGAAGAGAAAGCGCTGAAAGTCCTGAAAGCTACCACTAGAAGACTTCAAGATGGCAGATTTGAAACAGGGTTGCTGTGGGCCAGCGAAGAAGAAACATTACCGAACAATCGCACCCACGCCCTGAAGAGATTGAAGTCGCTAGAGAAGAAGCTGAATCAAGACAAAGAAATGAAGACTCAATATCAACAGCAGATCCAGCATCTCATTGAAAGCGGATATGCAGAAGAAGCTCCTCCGCCAAACCCAGAAAACGAGAGGACATTCTACTTACCGCACTTCGCTGTGACTCATCCTACAAAGAAGAAGATAAGAATAGTCTTCGACGCAGCGGCACGCTTCCAAGGGAAATGCTTGAACTCCGTACTGCTGCCAGGCCCAGATCAGCTGCAATCTCTGTTTGGCGTCCTACTTCGCTTCAGAGAGAAACCCATCGCAATCATGGCAGACATCAAAGAGATGTTTTTACAAATCAACATCCGAGAAGAAGACCGAGATAGCCTCAGATTCCTATGGACAGACCAGAACGGCGAAACAAAAGAATACAGAATGACCTCAGTAAACTTCGGAGCCACTTCGTCACCAGCAACTGCGATATTTGTTAAAAACGAGAACGCGAAAGAATACGCCGACAAATATCCTGAAGCTAGCAGAGCGATCATCAGAAACCATTACATGGACGACTATCTGCAAAGCTTCACTTCAGAAAAAGAAGCTGCAAAAATCTCCAAACAAGTCGATTACATCCATACGAAGGCCGGTTTTCAACTCAGGGGATGGGCCAGCAACGAAAAGTCTCTTCTAGAACAAATAACCACAGAAGAATACAAAGCTGAAGTCAAGTTGACACAAGACACAGAAGCAAAAACTCTAGGTTTACTATGGAAGACAGAAGAAGATACACTGGCTTTCAATGTTACTCTCAGGAACACACCAAAAGAAATCATCAACGGTGACAAGAAGCCAACGAAGAGACAAGTCATGAGCGCTGTGATGTCTACATTTGATCCAATTGGTCTGCTAGCACCAGTGCTAGTACAAAGGAAGAAAATTGTACAGAAATTATGGAAGACCGGAATTGGATGGGATCAAGAAGTCGACGAAGAAATCATACCAGGGTGGAGGAGCTATCTGTCAGAACTAACGAGACTTCGACAGTTGAGAATCCCACGAAGTCTGACAAAGAACGTGACCAACGGAGAGCTTCACACGTTCGTAGACGCTAACGAGGAGGCATATGCAGCCGCCGTATACTGGAGATCCACTGAAGAAGATGGCAGCATCAGAGTAATCCTCATCGCAGGAAAGGCTAAAGTCGCGCCTACAAAGCCAACATCAGTACCACGTCTGGAACTGCACGCAGGTCTACTTGGCAGCAGACTGGCCAGAAGCATAGTCGAAGAGACAGATTTGGAAATAAAGAAGATTTTCTGGTCAGACTCCAGCACGGTACTCCAATGGATAAAGACAGAACCCAGAAAATTCAAGACCTTCGTAGCGCACAGATTGGCTGAGATAGAAGACCTTACCAAACCAGAAGAATGGAGATGGGTTCCCACTAAACAGAACCCAGCTGACGAAGCTACTCGTGGCGTTCCCAGAGATTTCTCCGAACAGTCCGTATGGTTTACTGGACCATCCTTTCTACAGACAACAGAAGAAAACAGGCCGATCAACAAATTCCAGAACAAGATAGAACAAACTGGGGAGGACAAGATCGAGAGAGTGGCGACCATTCATTCTCCACAACCATCCACTCCAGATGAAGAACGCTTCTCAACATGGAAGAAACTACAGAACACTATGGCCAGAGTCCTTATGTTCATCGATCTCTGCAAAAAGAAGGACGCTGTAATGACAGCACAAGAAGATAAGAATTGGAAACCATATTCCAAAAAAGAAAAGAAAAACTGGAGAACCACACAGCGTCTCGCAGATCACTTCTGGCACAGATGGGTGAAGGAGTACCTCCCAGAACTACTGCTGCGACACGGAGACACCCGACAAGCTACAACAGTCTGCGAAGGAGACATCGTGCTCATCGCTGATGGAACACTACCGAGGAACCTGTGGCCCAGAGGAGAAATCACGAAGACAGTACCAGGACCCGACCGGAGAATACGAATCGTTGAGGTCAGAACAGCCGGCGGAACATTCAGGAGACCAGTATCAAGGATCGTCGTGCTGGTTCCAGTATCGTCGCGACCGACAGATGGTGCTGCGCACGGCGGGGAGACTGTTGGCGACGGAGACCAGAGGAATAAGAGCTAATACCGACTAGACAAGCCTTGAAGATAATTTGTGTTTTTTACCTAGAATATAAGGAATTATTGTAAATTATACTATTAGATTACCACGCCGCCGCGCCGGTACCTGCAAGAATAGCATTCGGGAAAAACCCGCCGACCAACCGTTCCCAGGTCCCAGGCCGCATCGCTAAACAATGCAGCCTCGGCCCCACGCAGCCCTGCTTCGCCGCGGGAAACCCACCGCGCCGATAGCAACCTTAGATTACGGCCTATAGAAAGGCACTAGTTTTATGTCGGTGTTAGTGTAATTTTGTATGTGTGTGTTTGATTATTATTTGTATAAAAGGAGCGAGCTTTAGCCCATAAAGTTTAGTTTTAGTCACAACCAGTCACAAGTATAGTTCACACTTATCAGATCTACTTCACAGTTGTCAGTTCTAGCTTAGCTACCAGTAAGAAGAAAAATAAAGAACCTATCTGCAGAACCAACAAGGAGTTTAAATACAGTCCACTACAAGGAATATGCATTGTTCGCACACACGACTTTTACTTCTTTGTTAGTATTTAATAAATGTACACATATGTATGTCTACCAGTGGCAAAGGGTGCACATTTTAAAAAGGGAAGCCGGTCAAAAAAGTATCGCCTTACTCAGAAAAGCAAGCAAAGGAATACATAAAAAAAGTTGTACGTTGCAACTCCCTGTCAGCCAAGTGTTTGTCGTATTGAAATTATGGAAATGTTTAACAAAGCAAAGAGCACGGAATAAAGAAATGTAGTATGGACGCCACTTCCTAAACAAGCCGATGAGAATCGTGTTATATGGACCCTTCGCCACTGATGTCTACCTTTACAACATCTTTTTTCCCAATTCCCAGAGGTAAACTGGAAGAAATCTCTTCTTAGAGATAAGTTTCTCTCGTACATGTTTATTTAATTAGTTGTATTTTAAAATATTTTTTTCTGTACAATAAAGAACAAGAATATAGATTTTGTGACTAAAATGCCCGGACTTTTTTAAATGTCCGGCATTATGTTAGGGTTTTTCAAATTTGGAACTGGCAACCCTACCCAAAGCCTGTAAGCTTCTACAAGATATCCACTGAAATTGTTTCAAACCGAGTAATAATGGAATGGCTACTGAAACGAATGTGTTTTTAAGCTGAAAATGTCGTTAACGTTACGAAAATACGCAGCTGAATGCTTCAGACTGAGAAAATCCGTGTTTTACATTTAAATTAGATACTTTTATGTTCACCTTTAAGTGGAAAGAAGCGGTGGGCGAAACATTTCTTTTTGTAGCGAACGAAGCTCTTGTAATGGCACAGTTCATTACTAAATACCTTACAAAAATATATTTACATGAGAATCAGACTTTGGAATAGCGTCATAAATTGGAGACGTTTTTGACGATGACTTGGAAAAAACAATAGTATGGTCAAGTACGAGTCGGTCTCGCGTTTGGTTCCGTACCACCAACAAAACGGGTAAGGAACCCTAAAAACATGATAAAAATAACAATATAGATACCATTAGCAACATAAAGGCGTCAAAAAAGCCGCTAAAATGATAGCGCTTGTCAAATAATTCGGCATCTTTTGGGTAACCCAAATTTTTTGTATTTATTCATTTACTTTAGAATATTTATAACAATCTAACCAAATTTGAATTTTTTTTACAAAACCGTTAAAAAATAGCATTTTTTCAAGGGTTCTTATATGGGGAAACATTTGTTTTTTTTCACTGTGAAAATTTTCAACTGTCTTCCTATTACGGCTGAAGCTGTAGACCCCTGTGAAGACGGACGGACAGACAGATACCGGAGATTTAGTAATAGGGTCCTGTTTGGCACTGTTCGGGTACGGAACCCTAAAAATAATATTATAGGAAAACGTTATTCATATCGATATACAACTCGCTCAGAAAATGAAACCATATGCTCAACTAAATGTACTGAACCGCATCCATAGAAAAACTTAACATAGAAATTTCATTTTCCGATATAAATTTTTAATCCCTACTCCTCATTTTCAATGGGGAAGTGATTTATTTTTGCGACGCTTTTTATTTTTCCATTTTTTTTTGCAAGATCTCGTCTCTTTCATTTTCTTTTTTTTTAATTACACTCCTTCTTGGGTCTCATGGCGGTATGTTTTTGTGTATATGTGTGAATGTTTACTAACTGCTGCAATGTTAAGAATTCAGGACTCTAAGGATCTCATTATCATATAAAAGGCAAGCTTATGTTTAAACAATTTTACTTTGAGTTGTTAAATGTCTCACTAACCGTGAAGATATGTAGATCGTAAAATACGGAATATTAAGGGTCCGTATAAGGCTAAATATGCACAACTTCAAATGAGCATTAACACTTGCGTAACTAGTAAAAATAACATAAACATTTGTGATCGGTCGATAGGAAAAAATTACGAAGTTACCTCTAAATTTCATGTTTTTAGAGTATTAAAGGGACTTCCTTAAATTATACAGACATTGACAGATCGTCTTAGAATATTTTAAATTTTTTATCTATAAGTAGAGTTGTTAAATAAATACGTAGGTTTTTGTGGGCGCGTGTTTCTTCGTGGTCGTAACAGCTACGGCTGAGACCGCGCTATTTTAAACCAAAAGGAATCGTCGTAGAGTTCAGTTCTGATTGATGCAAAATGAGGTGCTCAATCTGACCTTATGTGCAGCCTTTACACAAATAATATTAATCGATTCAAAAGCCGGAAACTAGAGACACTACTTGTCTATACGAACAAATTTTCCTACGTAGACAACACCGAAATCGCAAAAAAAATGGGTTTACATACCCGCTCGACCAAAATGTATTTCAAAGTTCGCATAAGCACAATTTATAATTGTTTTTCTGATTTTTGAACAAAAAGTAATAAATAAATGTGATTCATGGCACTTTCACATGGCGAAATTAGTTTAGCTTTTCTTGCAAAAATGTTTACTCCGTTGTCCGTCCGTCCATCCGTCCGTCTGTCACAGCCTCATAACTTTAGTACCGTTAAAGGTAAAGACTTGAAATTCGTATTTTATGCATTACGTATTAAATTATCGTGCACAACAACTTTAAAGCGTGTATATAGTTAATGTGCAGGATCATTCACAAATTAATGCATAAAATAATAAAACTTTGCCGGAAAAGCCAAAAAAACAAAAAAAAATATTACTTTTTATTAAAAAATAACAAAAAGACTGTCTAAATTGTACGTTTGGGAACGAATCCTAAAGCAACCACACACAACAATATAAATATAACGGTAAATGTTTTTCTTCAATCAAAAACAAATTGAGATTCTGCTTCGGCGTCGTCGGCCAAACGCTAAAAGCCGAACTTGAGCACCCGTGACACCCGTAAGTTATGGCATAACCTGACCCACGGTTCGCGAATTTTATCTTCCTATTACATAATGTATGTGTATGTGTGCGTGTGTGACATATAAAGTTATGTTATGTGGGCGAACATGCCGCGTCGGGGATTTTACGATTGGAATAAAACGCGCATAAAAAGAGGACTGAAAATATGTATCAAGATATACTGTTGGAAGATTATCTGCTGTAACAAACGATTTACTCGATTTTGACAAAAAAGAAGCTTTGTTTGTGTGCAGTTTTGTTTCAAGATCTCATAAGGGTAAGCAAATGAAGTCATGCCACGCGGTGACGAGTCATAGGAAAAATTTCACTGACCTACGACGAACGAATGGAACGACAAATGGGTCAGCGGAATTTTCCCTCATAGTAACAAACCATACTTTTGTTATGCTTCCTATTACTTAAACTAACCGAACTCGAATTAGGTCCCCTTAAATAGAATTAGTTATGGGAAGCAAAATTAATTATTTATTTATTTATTTATGACTAGCTTTTCCCCCGCGGCTCCGCCCACGTTTTCGGCTTGAGAGTAATTTTATGAAAACCCCTTATTGCCTATACACAGACCAGGGTGGCTACGATGATTAAAAAAACCGCATTCAAATCCGTTGAGTAGTTCTCGAGTTAAAACCGAACATACATATAGACAGAAGACAGACAGTGATTTTGGCCTCAGTAAAATACAATAAGTAACCCGTTTCATTAAAATTTTGAAAAAATATTAATTGTACAGACACGACCTTTTTACTAATTTATTATTAGTATTCATATAAATTGTATAAAGTGCGGCGGCAGCTCAGGCGGTAGAACGCTGGCCTCTCAATCTTGAGACCCAGGTTCGATCCGATCGGGCATGTACCAATGAGTTTTTCGGAATTTATGTGCATAGTATTTGTGTTCTTACCTAATACTTACCACTTGCTAAACGGCAAAGGAAAACATCGTTATAAATATAATTACATTTTAGTAGCCCAACCTAAATATTTTTTGTATGTATTTCCCTTATTAGAATATATATTTTTTTATTCTAAAGATATATATTGTAAAGATTAACTTTGGCTTGTAGAAAGTATATGTATGTATGTAAATTCTTTATTGCACACAAAATATACAATGCACAAAGGCGAACTTAATGCTAATTAGCATTCTCTGCCAGTTAACCTTTAGTTATGTGGAGAGTTCAAGGGTAGTGCCAGATAATTGAATTAATTTGATATTATACAAATTGGTACTATTTATATATATATATATATATATATATTAAACTACACTGAATTACAGATTACTTATAAATATAATATAAATAAAATTTAAATATACATGTCTTCTCATAAATACGAAAATATACATATAAAGGTACATAAATACATAATAATATTTAATATTTACGAAAAGGAAAATGACTCAGGGAGACTTACAAGTGAGGTGACCGATTCTGTAGCTGTAGATAGTGTTGATAGACTCTGGTTTTGAAGGTGGAGATAGAGGGAGATTGTCGGATGTCAAGAGGAAGACTATTCCACAAGCGGATTGCTGACACTGTGAAAGAATTAGTATACATTTTGGTGTGATGTTCAGGAAATCGGAGAAGTATTCCAACACCCTCCTACGTGTTATATCCGATCGGTTCGACAATCCGTTTATGTTTAAACTGATTGATCGGACAAGATCACTCTTAGTTATTAATTACTAATATAGAATAAGTGTATTGTTACTAACATAATGGATCCATGTTGTCTGATAAATAAAGATATTATTATTATTATTATTGCTCTACCTGATCGCTGAGGGCGGCCAAGGGATTCAACAGGGACAAACCGGTCTCGAAGATAGGGAGGAGAGAAAGGACTATTGAGAGAGTTATATAGAAGTGTGACAATGTGTGAATTCCTACGGTAGCGAATATTGAGCCAGCTTAACTGGAGACGAAACTGAGAGACGTGATCGTATTTGCGCAATCCGAAGATATATCTGATACAAAGATTCAGAAGACGATCTAATTTGTTTAGAAGTTCTTCAGTGAGATCAGGATAACACACATCGGCGTAATCTACAATCGGAAGCAAAAGAGAATTGACTAATGTTACTTTGGCGGAGTATGGAAGAAATTTTTGCATGCGCTTTAGTGAATGCATTGAGGCAAATATCTTCTTACTGACTTCTGCAACCTGCAAGTCCCAAGACATGTTGTTGGAATTGTGTAGCCCCAAGTTTTTAACAGATTTGCAGTATGTAAGGGGAGTGCCATTGAAGCAGACTGGAGGTAAGGTGGAGACATCAGTTCTGTCAACCAGAGCTCTGCTGCCGACAACCATCACCTGCGTCTTACACGGGTTCACAAGTAGGCCAAATTCCTCCGTCCACTCACTGATCCGATCAAGATCAGAAGTAAGTTTGTGTATGGAATCCAGTAAGCCATCTTGTTTACAAGACAAGTATAACTGAAGGTCATTAGCATAGAAATGATATGAACAGAAAAAGACTACGGAAACAAGAGTATTGATAAACACAGAAAATAACAATGGAGAAAGTACACCTCCCTGTGGGACCCCAGCAGTAATGTTACACCACTCGGAGTAAGTGTCATCAACACGTACACGCTGTTTACGACCACAAAGATATGATTGAAACCACTCTGCAGCTGTTTCCGATAAGTTGAGTGAACGGAGGATAGCAAGAAGGATATCATGGTCCACGCAATTTAAACGCACTACTAAAATCGAGAAGGGTTAAGATAGTAAGTCGCCTATCGTCCATGGCTTCACGTGTGTCGTCAGTGATTTTAATTAGAGCAGTACAGGTACTGTGGGATGGACGAAATCCCGACTGAAGAGGATTTAGTAGCTTGTATAAGTGAAAGTAATTCATGAATTGACGATGAACGACACGTTCAAGCACTTTGGAGAGAAATGTAAGTATTGAAATTGGTCTATAGTGCTTGAACTCGATAGGATCAGATGTCTTGGGGACCGGGACCATGTAGGCAAGATTCCATAGAGCAGGAAAAGTGTTGGACGATAGGGAAAAGTTGATGATATGTGTAATAGCAGGTAGAATGGTGTTCAGGATATGAAGGAGTAAGTCACGGCCAATGCTATCAGGTCCAACAGCATTACTTGGAATGGAGAGGATGATCTTCTCAATATCGGAAACAGAAACTGGTGAAAAGGAATACGTAGAATTAGAAGTAAGGGGAACAGCTAAGATTTTTCGGATGGTGGCTTCCTTAACAGCGGCATTAATAACGTGGGGAGGGGTTGAAAAATGCCGATTAAGACCATCCTTGTCTAAAGACGAGTTCAGGTCCTGTCGGCACCTTCCAAAGCCTAAGGAACGTAAAAAATGCCAAAGATTATTGGGGCTACATTTTTCGATGGAGGAATGAATATGGTTGCGTTTGGCATTCCTAATCATCTGGTTGCACTACTTTACTGTGTATACTATGTATACTTTAATTAATTAATATTTAGATTTTGTAGCAGGCGATTAATAAAAAGATGCGAATCCAAAGACTATCTTCTTTATTGAACTCGAAGACGGATAGATTACAGAGTAATGTTAAAGTAGACAAAACTATGTTCATATAGTACAGGGTGTACAAGCCCCGTGCGTATATTTTATAAGTGAATAGCCGGTATCCAGAGCTGTCTGACCAGAGAGGTAAGAGCAGTCGGAAGGCGCGGCGACAACTAACTGACTGACTGAGCGAGGCGGGTTTATATAGACGGCGGGCGGCTGTCTCGGGCATCTTCGTGCGTGGTCGGCTGTTCTCGCCGCCACCGTGATGCGCTAACGCCGCTAGAAGAGCGCCGTATTGTGCTAGGCGTTACAGGCTCCCCCTCTGGATCTGAAGTCGTCTCGACGAAGATACAGAAGTTCGAGGTGGAGGAGATAGAAGCAAGCGCAGCGTCGTCGGTCTTCTTAGGTCTTCCAGGCTTTCTTCTTGTGATCGTCTCAGTTCTAGGTGCTGGATTCTGTTTCTTGGGACGGCCTCTTTTCCTCAAAGGCTGCACCGGGGTTGGAAGGTTGGTCGTACTTCCAACATATGGTACCAGAGCAGAAGAATGATACACCCCAATCATGATGGCAGGTTTTTCTGGATCGGCTATTTCATAGGATGAGGGTCCATGTCGTTTCTTAATAACGTATGGTCCATCCCGTCGAGGAGCGAATTTGGCGCTGACCCCTTTTGCGGCATTACTTAAAGGGTGCAGTGTGGCAAGTACAAGCTGGCCAGGACTATAACCAGGATCTTGTCGACGTTGTTTGTCAACGTACCCCTTACGTCTCTCTTCATTCTTTTCTTGAATCTCTCGAGCTTTTTGTAAGTTTGTAGCTAACTGTAACAACTTTGGTGTTATTTCCGGTATAAAGTTTTCTGTCTGAAGGATCTGACGAAAATCATGGGAGTTGTCATCTGGAGTCCTCAGTTCCCTTCCAAATGTCATGTAAGCCGGAGTGAAACCAGTTGAGCAACTGCTTGCAGTATTCATTGCGAACCGAATACTAGGAATCTGTTCCGGCCAGTTCCTGTGGTTATCTCCAACTAGAATAGCCAACTGGGTCTTCAGATCTCTATTCTTCCGTTCAACCGGATTTGTTTCCGGGTGATAAACAGGCGTAAAGGCATGCTTTATGTTTAAAGTGAAAGTGACTTGCTGCATTATGGCACTTACGAACTGTGAACCATTATCACTCACCATTCGGCGTGGCAGTCCAAATCGTAAGAATATCTCATTTATTAATAACACCGCACAGTTCTCTGCAGTGGCATTTTCGAGCGCAAACAGTTCCACCCAACGCGTCACTACGTCTTCCACGATGAAAATCCATGTTTTCCCATCAGGGGAAGCTGGCAGTGGTCCGAACAAATCAAAAGATATGACTTCGAATCTTTGATTCATTATGGTGGTCTGCAGCAGTCCCGCTGGTTTTTGATTTGAAGGCTTGTACCGCTGACAATCTATGCAATTTTTGGTATAGCTGTCGATGTATTTCCTCATACCAAGCCAATGATACCTTTGAGAGATCCGCTGATAGGTCTTTTCCGAACCATAATGTCCTGCCAGCGGGTCATCGTGATATGCTGATAGGACGTTGGCCCACTCATGTTCTGGAACAACCAACTGTGCATCTTCTGTATCTGCGTAAGGACTATGTCGGTAGAGGAGACCGTTATTTATCATATATCCTTTGTTGCTCCAATATGTAGCCTCTTCATCGTTATCTGTGCTTTCTAAGGCCTTCATAATCTTCCGAATCCGTTCATCTTTCATCTGCTCATCTCTGACTTCTACAGGATTTCGTTTCGGCATGTCTACAGTTACTGTGCAAATTCCACATTCATGGATATTTTCCTCCGAGCAAGGCGGTCTTGATAGGCTGTCGGCTACAACGTTCGTCCTGCCTGGTGCATATTTTATGGTTATGTCAAATGCTTGCAGTTGTAGCGCCCACCTTGCAAGTCTGCCTGAAGGTGACTTTAATGACATAAGCCACTTCAAAGCCTGATGATCGGTGATAACTGTAATGGGGAGACCTTCAATATAACCTCGGAACTTAGATACAGCCCAGACTACAGCAAGTGCCTCTCTCTCCGTAGTGGAGTAGTTTCTTTCGGCTGAAGTGAGAAGGCGACTGGCGTATTCTATTGGGTGCTCGTGTTCTCCCTCCCCCTGGACTAAAACTGATCCAATTGCGTAACTGCTGGCGTCACTTTTAATTATAAAAGGTTTTGTTTCATCCGCCTGCCGTAATATTGGAGCTGTTGTTAGTCGATGCTTCATCTCATTGTATGCAGCTTGTTGCTTCTCTTTCCACTCCCAAATCGCATTCTTCTTTGTTAAACGTGTTAAAGGTTCAGCAATTTTCGAAAAATCTTTGATAAATCGTCTGTACCACGAGCAGGTCTGAAGAAAGCTCACAAGGTGCTTGATGTTAGATGGTGGTGGAAGGCCTGTAATAGCAGCTGTCTTTAGTGGATCCACCTGCAGACCTTGCGGTGTAATGTAGTGGCCCAAATATTTTATTGAAGAGCAGCAAAAACGGCATTTCTCTCGGTTCACAGTGAGGCCGAATTCTCTAAGTTTTTGAAATACTTTTCCCAAGTCTTCCAGGTGTAACTCAAAGGACGTGGAAAATATAGCCAGGTCATCCAGGTACGCCAGCATCTTTACTTCAGCCAGGCTCACTCGTATTCTGTCAATTAGCCGTTGAAATGTAGCTGGGGCATTTCGTAACCCAAATGGCATGCGTTTAAATTGAAATATGCCAAAGGTCGTTATGAACGCTGTTTTCTCTTGGTCCTCTGCGCGCACCCCAATTTGCCAGTATCCAGCCTTTAAATCTAACAGGGACATGCGTCGTGCAAGAGATCATCAATTCTCGGGATCGGATATGGATCCGGTATGGTAACCGCGTTAAATCGGCGATAATCTACGCAAATACGAATACTTCCATTAGCTTTTGGAACTAGAACTACTGGTGCGGCCCAAGGTGAAGCACAGGGTTCAATAATACCTTCTGCTAACATTGTGTCAATCTCACGCTTAAGTATTTCTTTACGAGGCGGTGAAAGACGGTACGGTGGGACCGATATCGGTGTGTTATTCTTAGTTTCAATATTGTGTTCAATATACTTTGTAGGTTCCCTTTTGGAAACAAAGACGTCCTTGTTGTCTTCTAATAGCTTGCTTAATTCACCTTTCTGATAGTCGGTAATGTCTGATGACAGATCAATAGAGTTTATCCTCACATCCCAATCATTCCTCTCAAAGAGACTAGCTGCATGCGGCGATAACTCCACTTCTTCTCTGTGTATGTTAATCTGAGCATCCCGCATCATGAAATCTAAGTAGCTTGGGGAATAGCCATCGAAGAGTCTGTTGGATCGTTTTCGTTTCGGAGGAGTCATTGTTAGGTCAATAGTAGCCAGTTTAAATTTCGTTTCAGCTGCAGTGAAATCGCTCATATTTTCCGGCATGGGTGTTAGAGGATGAGCACCCTCCGCTGATAATGCTGGAGAAAAGTTGCAGATCGTTGTTGCAGATGTTGCAGGTGACGTTGCTTTAGGAGTTCCAGAAGGTGTCGGTGGAGGCGTATCAATGGTTGTCGATAACGAGATTGCATCCATGATATCTGATGATAACGTCATTGGGGACAATGGGTTTGCTATATCAATCATTTCCTTCATCACCTCAGTTTCAAATATAGCGAATTCTTCAGAAAACAACTCATACTCACAATCAGATTCTCCTATGAAGTGCCACGTAAATTGGGGTAGATTGAGTATCATACCCGCATCTTGTAAAAACCCAACACCCAAAAGAGTGCGGTTTTCTTTGGCCTCAGGTAGGACAATAAATGTTGTGACGACTGCTAGGCCACAAATCTGTACCGGAGCTTTGAAAGAAAGAACCTTCTGTCTCTTCATTATTCCATCAGCTAGGGTTAGGCTTACCGGTTGCTCTTCAAAGTGATAACCACGTGCTTTTAGCTTGTTGTATAACGAGAAAGATGCAACACTTGTCTTCGCGCATGTGTCTACATATGCTGTGTCTTTTTCTCCATCTACATCTATAAATATCACTGGCCTTGAGCGTGCGTCCATGCGAACATTGATAGAGCAGAAACTTAAGTCTTCTGGTTTTACAGGTGATGGTTTCTTCTTGCATGTTGTGCAGTTACTACGAAACACTCCCGGTGCACCACAGCCATAACAAGAGAATTTTGGCTGTGACGGGGATGGTGCTTGGGTTTGAACTTCCAGAACATCTTTTGGTTTTTCAGGAATGAATATTCCCTCAACACGCTTTTTCTTGCGACATACATCAACGGTGTGGCCCAAGTTCTTGCAGAAATTGCAACGCTGCTTGCCCTTACGTTGTGGATTGGCTGTAAAAGGCGTGGCCAGTTCTGCATTTGATGTGTACTCTCGCATTGTTTCCTCAATTCCACGTGCTGTTTCTTGTAACTTGTCAAAGGTTGGAACGGAGTCTCGTGGCATACGGTTTCTTATATCCAACCTGATCAAAGCAAATATGAGATCGATTTGTTGGGTTTCACTGAGCGCTGGAGGGGGAAGGGACGCAAACAATGCTCTCTTCCTTGCAATGAAAGCTTCTGTTGTGACATGCAACTCCTGTACTTCATGTGTAATCTGATGGCACACCATGAAAGCTGGCTTTTTAGGAGCGAAGGTATGACGCAGTCTCTGTTTGAAATCATCCCACTTGGTGATGTTGCCTTTAACTCCCTGCCACCATACCGCAGCCTCACCCTTAAGAAGAAGCGGTAAACCTGCAAGGGCACTGTCGTCACTCACGCTCTCTACTGATTTGTATACACTTGCTGCAGCCAAGAATGCTTCTACGGCACCAGTGTCCTTTTCGCCATTATAAACGATATTACAGGATGCAAAGGAACCTTTTTTGCTCGCCGCAATAGTCTGCAGAATCTGCTCATTCGTCATAGCCATCTTCGAAGGTCGATGTGGAAGTGGTCGTAGAGTCGCAACTTTATTTTCAAACTGCGGCCCCACGTTGTGCGCCACTTTGTAGCAGGCGATTAATAAAAAGATGCGAATCCAAAGACTATCTTCTTTATTGAACTCGAAGACGGATAGATTACAGAGTAATGTTAACGCAGACAAAACTATGTTCATATAGTACAGGGTGTACAAGCCCCGTGCGTATATTTTATAAGTGAATAGCCGGTATCCAGAGCTGTCTGACCAGAGAGGTAAGAGCAGTCGGAAGGCGCGGCGACAACTAACTGACTGACTGAGCGAGGCGGGTTTATATAGACGGCGGGCGGCTGTCTCGGGCATCTTCGTGCGTGGTCGGCTGTTCTCGCCGCCACCGTGATGCGCTAACGCCGCTAGAAGAGCGCCGTATTGTGCTAGGCGTTACAATTTTGATTTTTTGACTTCGTGAGGAAACCTGCATGCCCTAAAAAGCGTGTAATTTTGCCCAAAGTACGGCGATAGGGCTCACCACCCATCACGTTAGGACGCAATAATCGTCAGTGAAACGCGGGTTTACCGGGTGTGGACTATGACTTGCATTTCACATTTCACACTCGGGGATTCATGTCGAGACGATATATAAATTTTAAATTAAGAACTAAACGACATTTTAACAAAAATGACAAGCTATCAAATTCCCGTTGCTGTAGGGTAGGAGCCGTTTAAAAAAGGCTAGACTATACGGAACACCACCAAGTATTAATAACAACCGAGACATATGAAAATAATACAGTAATATTAAACCATAATTTACTTTACAAGACATTTATGTCTATATTTTCTCAATTATTTTCATAAATAGTATATAATAGTATAATTAAGAATTCCTGGACGAGTAAGTTAAAAGTCCGAGCCCATAGGGCGATTTTATGTACGAGGCCAGGATTGCTAATTAATGGTAGAAGAAAGTATAGTGCTTTTCTCAAAAATAAAATGAGACATTTTCATGTTTTTCATGATAATGAGTTAAATCTTCGGACGAACAAACCAACTGGACGGGCCACCAACAAGCGAACCCCTCTGCCAAAGGTATAAGCCCCGCGGGCATACCGGTTATGTAAAAACGATAGATGTCCCTGTGTGTGAATGTGATTGTGTGCGTATAGTTTAAGCTAGTGTTTGAGTATTTTGTAGTGTGCGTGCATCGCGACGCTGTCCCGTCCCCCACCGAAAATGACAGACTTTTTGCATAGAAATTAGTGCGTGGCTCCACTCCAGTTGGGTTTTCTCCTCCAAGGTTATAAATTAAATAAACTTACTTAGTAATATTAAAAGTTACTTGCTCATATTTTGGCGATTAGTCATGTTTATTTTTATTGATTTCTTCAGCAAATCATTAGTGGAGTCTATATCAGAGCCCTTTTCTGAAACCATTTTGTAATTTATAGGTATTTGCACAAAACACTTTCAACTAAAATATAAAGCAACATAAATCATCGCTTTTGCGCAACTATTTTTTATTACTGTCAGCTGGACAAAGGTATTTATCGCTATGCAGCCTTCTTGATACCTAGACAACTTCATAAATAGAATCCAACAATCATGTAAACAAATATGGCGGACTGACATTGACAGCGTATTGTTTATGCCCATAGTGATGTCATAGTGTTCTAATTTAATTTTAATTACATTTATTTTTCTAACAGCCAATTTTGGTTTTTTGACCGGCGGCGGCGGAGCAGTCCCCGACGAACCTGGCTGCGGCTCGCTCATTATAACCTTAAAAACAAATATAATTTTACACACATACATTTCAGTAATTGTGATCTATTCAAATAATTAGTTACGAGGGCAATACAATATTAAAGTGCGTCTAATAGATTTCCGTTGTAGGTAATAGATCTAAATCATTCTTACCTCCTGATTACTCCTTGAGAAAAAATACCAATCGTATGCTATATCAAAGTCCGTGATGCCGTGCAAAGGTCGTCGTTCCAAGAAAAATATGTCCAGCCAAATCGTAAAGCAAAACAAAAGTCCAAAATGAGAATGCAAAGTCGTAGAAATCGGAAACAGAAAACGGAAACAGAAAACACTAATGCACAGCGAACCCACAGAACAGTGAATGACTGTGAATGACAATTCTAACAAAATGGCCACCTGTCAATTTTTAAAAACTAACCATTATTTTTATGGCTTAGGATACAATCCGTTTTGGTTAATTATATTAAGCTCTTGAAAAAAAATTTTTATTGTATTCAAATAATATTAAATTAAAATAATTTATTAAATTAAAAATAAAAGATAACTTCAGATTACGAACAACACTAACTTTTCAATGACTTATAGAGTTCGATGAGTAAAAAACTAAGATGACAGCTTGTCAAATACTTCGAAATTTTTACGTTGCAAATGTTTTAACAAATTTAACTTATAAATACAAGTTAAATCGTGTTGAAGATAATGTGAAAACAATGGTGCGTTCGTTGAAATCAGACTATGTTCATAATTGATCGTCAAATGTATGTGATTACGGAGTAATCGTGACAATTTGGTTTGTTTACATGATTGTTGGATTCTATTGCAAACGACTTTAGAGGAACGCTAAGAACTAAGAAAAATAAAACAACGATAAAAACGCTTATTGAGGTTAAATTTTAAGTATTCAATGGTTTTAAATATATCTATAAAATGAATTATATATTTTCGTTATTATTATTGCAATTATAAAATATGGCAAACATTTCTACATTCTAAACATTAAATTGTAATTCATTTTATGTTTCTTTGTAAATTGGCCGCTTAAAACCTTATGATCGCCAAACTCCTTAGTCTCTTAAAACATAGACAGGTATAGTTTAAAAAAAAAACTTGAGAAATGTACTCTGTGAACATATGTAATGGATTTTCATACGAATTTCCTGGACAGTTATTCAGATTTCCTGGACACTTTTAAATAGCTCGCCGGGATGAAGTATTTTCTGATAGGTTTTTACAGTACGTAACGGTAATATTACAATGTATTTTTGAAAAAAGTAATTTAACTTTAGCAAATATTATTGTTTAAATACACATAGGTGATTAATATTAACCAAGTTTGTTAGAGTGTACAACAATTATACAAATCATAGTCTGCACCACTTTATGGTCTATGTAAAGTAGAAGTGATACTAAACCACGAGTCGTCGTCGCAATACGCAAAATATTCGGCTGTCACTAATTTAGCTCCACTTTCATTTCTTTCGTGTTCTCTGCAACTATGTTTCATTGACTGCTACCTACATTTTTGGTAGTTACTATTTCAGCTAAACTTTGGTTGACAGCAACCTAAATTTTCGGTAAACACTATTTTAGCTAAACTTTAGTTGACTGCAACCTATATTTGGCCATATTTTCTTTGCGTAAAAGAATCGCATTGCGCACGTCTAGCACAACTTTATTTGCTGAAATTAGCTCTTTCCTCAAACCTAATGAAGGACGTAAGGTTTCATACTTTCGTTTGGTGCGAAGCCTTTGAAAATAAGTGGAGATCTATTTTTAGATTAAACTTTATTATTAGCAATTTTTTATCAATTGCTTGATGGTGCCGCAAACAATACATAATTTTATTTTAAATCCATGTTACCTTGATAATAATGATGTCAGGGTTTTTCTTTTTAGGGTTCCGTACGCAAAGGGTAACCAACAGGACCCTATTACTAAGACTTCGCTGTCCGTCTGTCTGTCCGTCTGTCACCAGGCTGTATCTCATGAACCGTGATAGTTAGACAGTTGAAATTTTCACAGATGATGTATTTCTGTTGCCGCTATAACAACAAATACTAAAAAACAGAATAAAATAGATATTAAAGGGGGCCCCCCATACAACAAATATGATTATTTTTCTCGTTTTTGCTCGATATTGATAACGGCAGCAGGTAGACGCTTGAAATATTCACAGAATATTTAGTTATATTCTCACTTTAGACATAAATAATTAAATTAAAATAAAATTAATATATAGGGGGGCTCCCAAACAACAAACTTGATTTTCTTGCCGTTTTTATAAATAATGGTACGGAACCCAGAGTGCGCGAGTCCGACTCGAAGTTGGCCGGTTTTTTTGTAATTTCTCTTCACCTAGTTCCCAGGTTTTTTATTTAATTGTCAAATAATATATCTGTGTTCTTACTTATATCTAGAAAAATGATGAAATATCTTTTAACGCGATAATTTCTCAGACCTCTTTCATGACAGCTCTTTGTTTTTTCTAAAAAAGAAAACTCGATTTACAGCCCTCAACCTTCGAACTTTGTGTAAACCTCTAAAACTTTTAATTGTGTCGCAAATTCCTTGCTCCGGCAGCCGACGACGGGAGAATTAGTTAAAAAGTGTTTAAAATTGTAATTTTCGAATTCCTCATAGTTAATTTTTGGGGTTTATGTTTTATGTTGCAAGAAGATGATCTAGTTTTTCTCTTTTACCATTTCAGTCACTTGTTTTGATTATATCTATTTAACAGTTATAAAATCATCTAAGTTACCACATATTTACGTATATGGTATATATATAGAGGACCTATAAGTGGAAGAGCTGATGCCGAGCTCGACTGTGGAGGTACCACCATCTTATTCGCAAATCCTCCCGAAGTTATTCGGGGAGAGTAAGAGAACAGCTCTCAGGCAAAACCAGGCGGCCCACCATTGCCTGGGACCGATGGATGGCGGTATATCTGTCGCAGTAAAGTAGTTAAATCAGAGAGTTAGTTGAATCTCTAGAGAGTTAATTAAAGATCGACATTCAATCAAGTCGCTAGCATTTTGATTCAAATAAAGCAGCGTCGAAAACGTTTAACTATCTGTCTGACCGAAAGCCAGCGTGTTGATTGATTAATAATGTAAAACAAGATGATGGCTCTGAGTTGTTTCATAATGTTCAAACCTGACCTAACGTACTGTTTTTAAATACATTTTGACCTATCCATTATGCACCTATTTAGTATCCTACTCGGGGACGCCTCGCTCCGCTCCGCTTCGCTCGGCTCTGAGTTGTTTCATAATGTTCAAACCTAACCTAACCTAGTGTTTTTAAATACATTTCGACCTATCCATTATGCGACTATTTAGTATCCTACTCGGGGACGCCTCACAAAGGTCACCCTACCAAAGTTGAAATGCGCCTAGGAACGTTTAGGAAACTCGTTAAACGTTTCGTTCACTCACTTGTCTGACGGAACTTTAGCGACTTGATTGAATGTCGATCTTTAATTAACTCTCTAGAGATTCAACTAACTCTCTGATTTAACTACTTTACTGCGACATATCCATCCCTGATTGCCAGGCCTTAAAACAGACTGGTGACGGGCAGCGGCGTCACTGGTGCAAGGGTTTTGGCACCGCGCTCACCAACCCGCCTGCCCAGCGTGTGTGAGTATGGGCATTTCTTCCAGGAGGACCGCCAAGAGTGGTGAAATCCTGGAAAGGCCTATGTCCAGCAGTGGACAAAACAGGCTGATGGATGGATGGATAGAGGACCTTAGCGACATGTTCAACTGGAGAATAGAGTCCTTTAACAGCTTATTATGCTTAGACAATTCAACGCATCAATACGCCTACACACTGGACTCAAACCTGAACCTAACATACGATTTTGACATGTTCGACAAACGGAATGGCAAAATTAATAATAATGGAATTTATAAAATACTCCAGGACCTTAGGAAATTGATAAATGACATAGAATTGACAACTGAAAAGCAAAACTGCAATACCCCGAACATTAGAGAGAATAACACCGAGCAGTTTTTTCGTGACAAATAGTATATATGTTCTACATCACAACATAGCTGGATTAATAAGCAAAGAAGACATGTTAACATTGTAGCTTGAACAACTCCATGCTAAAAGTTTAACGATTGATGTCATCTGCATCACAGAACACAACATGCAAACCGGTAGAGAAGAATACCTTGCCGTACCAGACTACCAGCTAGCGTCACACTACTCTAAAGATAACAGAAATAAGGGTAGTTCTTGTATATTAGTAAAAAAAGGCGTACAGTTTGAGAACCTGCCAGATATTTCAAAATTATCTGTGCAGAATGTGGTTGAATGTTGTGCCATAGAACTAACTAATTACCAAGCTATTGTAGCATGTATATATACAGAATTCCCAGGAAAAAACAAAAAGTTAAATACCTAGAAATATTTTATGAGAAAATGACAGCTATCCTTAATAAATTATGCGTTCTTAAAAATAGGCGGGTAATTATTTGTGGAGACTTTAACATAAATATTTTAGAGCAAAATAGTAAGACGAGGGAATTTAGGAATTTTTTGCTAGGATTTAATCTAACATTAGAGCTATTTGAACCTACCAGACCTGAGAGTGGTACGTGCCTGGATAATTTTGCTCATAACATGAAACGCGGATGTAAATGTGAGATCCTTGATTACGGCCTCTCTGACCATACTGCGCAACTATTAAAGTGTCCCGTTAAAAAAACGTGCAAATTGGATTTTTGGACAACTCGAAAAAGAGATTATAGCAAGGAAAACATGGAAAAATTTAGGGAACATCTAAAAAATTTATCTTTCTCAAAAACGTACGAGACTAATGAACCTAATGAATGTTATGATATGTTTTTAGAGACTTTCCTGCTCGTTTATAACTTGTGCTTTCCTTACGTAGACGTAAAAATAAAAATAACAAAAAAGTTAAAATGGATATCGAAAGGCATCAAACTGTGCAGCAAACGAAAAAGACAACTCCTGTGGCAATGGAGATCCAATCCATCGACATGTAATAAAAAAACATTTACAAGTTATTCCAAGACACTCAAGCGAATTATAAAATTAACCCAAAAAGCACAAAACAATCACAAGATCAAACAATCTACCAATAAATCAAAAACTGCTTGGAATATAATTAATAATTCTAAGACAACACTTCCCAATGAACCAATTAGAAAACTACAAGTGGATGACTACGAAATAACTGACCGTCTAAAGATTGCGGAAGCCTTTAATAATTTTTTTATTGACCAAATAAAACCGATAAATAAAGACCTTCCGTCTTCCGAAACAAATACAAACTATCAAAGTCAATCGATGTTTATGAACCCTGCAACTCCAGTCAGCATATGGAAAATAATTGGTTCACTGAAAAACAAAAATAGTGTCGGTTATGATGGTGTACACACTAAGGTACTAAAATACGTCAGTGATATTATAGCTCACCCACTTAGCCACATACTTAATGTTTGTATTGAATCTGGTGTATTTCCAGAAAGTCTCAAGCCAGTAATCATTAAGCCGCTTTTTAAGAAGGAGAATAGAGAGTTGATGAAATTTTATTCACCAGTCGCTTTAGTATCCATAATCTCTAAGGTTTTTGAAAAGTACATATACCACTCTATTGTATTTTACTTAGAAAAATTTGATATACTCACCGAGGAATAGAAAGGCTTTCGTAAGGGCAAGTTAATAAATATGGCAGTCTACGAATTCCTCAAATACGCAACAAGCAGTGTAAATAAAAGTCAACCCATAGTAGCACTTTACATGGATATGACAAAGGCTTTTGACTACGTAGATCACACGTTACTAATAAAAAAATTATATGCATATGGCATAAGGGGAAACCTACTAGATTTAATACAATCTTATTTAAACAATAGAACGCAATCGACTGAAATTTCGCAGATTTGTGTGAAAAGTAAGCGCGAAACAAAATATCAATCAAATGCAAGACTTGTTAAATATGGCGTTCCTCAAGGAAGTGTTTTAGGACCGCTGCTTTTTATTATTTACATAAAAATCTCCCGGAAAATGTTTCACACCCTATGACATTATTCGCTGATGATAGCACTTTAATAATAAAATGCAATGAATTTGATGACAATGAAACCAAAATTAATGACGCTTTAAAAGAAATAATAATTTGGATGAATAGAAATAATTTAACCGTTAATTTAGATAAAACTTACATGATGAATTTTTATCAAAATATTTCAAAACTAGGCAATTTAAACATTGAATATAATGGTCAAAAAATTTACGATATCCAGTATACAAAATTTCTAGGCCTAACTATAGACAGAAAATTAGATTGGAAACAACAAATAAAAACTGTGAGAGACAAACTCTGAAAATATGCCTTTCTATTATCAAAACTAGCAAAAATCCTAAGCCTAAACTCTCTAACAGCATACCACGGTTTTGTTATGTCGACTCTGCGATATGGGATTATTTTTTGGGGAAATTCAACACACAAAGAAATTGTTTTTAAGGCACAAAAACGGTGTATTAGGGCAATGTGTAAACTTAAAACAAGAGATAGCTGCCAACTGTATTTCAAAAAGCTGAAATTGCTAACATTACCATCACTTTATATTTTCGAGATTGCTATTTTCGTAAAATTGAATCCGGAATACTTTGTTAAAGTCTCCACTACGCACAATAAAAGTGTACGCATGCAACATCGCCATAGACTATGTTTACAAAAATCCATTACTGCATTAATGCAGAAGAGTGTTTTTTGTATGGCCCCATTAATACATATATAACAAGGTACCAAACGATATTAAAGAAATGCATGTAAATTTGTTTAAAACTAGATTATTTACGCTACTTGTTGACAAATGTTATTATAGCGTCATTGACTTTTTAAACGATAAAACAATTTAATTTATTCATAATATTGACATCTAATTCTAATAATTTTGACATAAGTATTGTCTTTAATTCTCCAAGACTTTGTTTCAGTTCTTTTGATAATACTTAATTATAATTGGGTGTCTGCTAATTAATATTCATATGCCCATATGGGTAGAACATGGAGTGTACTGTTAACTAATTTTAAGACCTATTATATTGTTTGACACATGTTCATGAATAAACGCTACTTACTTACTTACTTAGAAATAATTTTAATACTATCTCCGATATCCCTATATAGAAGATAATATAGGTATAGACGTTTCTAAAATTGTTTGCTTATTATTAGCTTGAATTTTTTGTATTTCATTATATTATTTATACAGAAAAACACAGTAAAGTTTCATGTCTTTACAAACACAGAGGCAATCTCGTTTAAATAATTATTAGATTTAGTTACATTGCACAGTGTCGCAACTCGCGGCCTCTGACGGAAGATCAGCATCACAGTTCTGCTGTGGCACTTGCCAACTCAGAGACCTTTTTATTTGCTGCATTTTATAAACTACCTTAAACTGTATAGTTAGACGTTTGAAACTATTTATCGAGTGTATTTAGTTTTTGTATTGGTGTAGCATTCGAAATAAACGCCTTTCATTCATGTATTTCTTTCTTTATTTCTATTAAAACAGTGTCGAAGCGCTCAAATAACCAAGTATCGTGATTAGAACCCGTTAATTATTATAATTATTTTTTATGACAAAAGTTCGCACGATTTATAGCAGGTAGTGGAATGTAAGATCATTTTAGATAATAAAAATTTATAAAAATCCGCTAATGTTGATTTCATTGAATTACATTAAATAAATAAAATATCCATTCTCATTCTCAGTATTTTCGTAATTAAAACACTTAAATCTTTTACGGAACCCTAAAACGGAAACTGTCTTATGATTGCAACATATATTATACCGTCACGGCACGATGACAATATAGGTATATTTTTTACAAATAATATGATATTATATTAGCTGATATTGAATATGATATTAGCTTATTTAGGTCATTTACAGGACTTAAATATTCCGAAGACGAAACCAAACAAAATACATATTTTCAAGTCCATTTTTATTTTTAGAAACCAACATTTATAACACTGTAGTTTTTTGTAGATCCTTCTCTTCTTGCGAACCCGCTATTCTTCTTTTATATGCTTGTTTATTATTAGATTTTATGGGGAACCTGTATAAAGCTCATAAAGTCGGAACACAAATAACGAAAGCCAAAGCTATTTCTTCAACAATTTTAAAAGGTCTCTGCACGCAATAGTCGAGTAAAAAATACAATAAATGGTTACATTTAACTCAAATTGTCGCCCTTGAACAGAAAACATGAATCTTTCTCAAAGTTTACCTCCCTTTTCCGACATTGGGAAAGTATAGATGAGTAAAAATAAAGAGAGGTATCATTTTATACCTATTACTCAAATTAAGCTGCATGTAGGCCTAGCAAGCGTAGCGAAATGGTAAACTACATGACGTAAACTCAACGGCAGCGTAATTCGCCATTTTCACCAGGAAAATTTAACATATTTTTTATTTTTTTCGTAAAATATAGACCATTTAGTGATCCTAATTTAAACCAATTTTAGGTTTATGCAGTCAGTATTTATTTATATATTTTTAAAGTTACGGGACAAGTTACGTCTCTGTTACTTATAATAACCAATATATCCATTGAAATGGTACCAAAAATCAATTTAAACACCACTTGCTCGACAATGTCCAATTACATATCATGCAACCTCAACGTAAAGTAAAACATTATAATATATATATCTTAAGGGATATAAAGTTGTATGAACTCCCTAGGGAATAAAGAGATTTGAATTTGGAACGTCAAATTCGTGTAGAAACTCGTTGAAAACTCTAGGTAAAAAAATACTTATATGGCATTGTAAAGAGGTTTGTTCGAAAATCGAAGTGGCCACCATAAGCAAATAAAAAAAAAGAAAAAGGTGCGTTTACAAAGAATGTAAAACAAAAGACGGTGTTTGGTGCTGTCATTGTCAGTGAATTTTATTGCAATATTCATGTTGATAAAAATGTCGAGCGATAGTGATTCTACTCGAGAGTTTATCAAAACAGATGCTTTAGAGATTATTAATAATCTGCTACCGGAAAAATCAAAACACATTTACGAAAAAGCATATGACCAAAATACTTAATTTATGGAGCCCTGGCTTTTTATTGTCTCGCAGAGGGTGTGAAAACTAGAGTATGCTCCTCTGGCATAAAGCCTGTCTTCGTCTTGGACAGTTTGAACCCCTCATTTCACTCAGGACTCTATACAACTCCCTCGCTGCGCTCTGGAGTTAACCATAGAGTCGCTCGTTACACTCAGTAGCCTTAGCATGAAAACATTACGGTTACGTTTAGTTTGAACGTAACGCGGTTTTGTATGGATTCTGATAAGTTCCGCTACTGACCGCTAGGGGCGGTTATCAGATTTCATACAAGTCGCGTTACGTTCAAACTAAACGTAACCGTAATGTTTCCATGCTAAGGCTACAAGGTTCAAGGTTCAATATGCCGCCCGCAACATAAGACACTGCTTTATTCCCTTAGTGCATAATCTACTATTAATTGACAATAATTTTTATGTTTATGTCAAAGTAAAGAGGTAATGTTTTAAATCTTAGTTTAAAAAAAAAGGAACAGACATGAGACATTACATACGTGACAGATTCTTCTGTTCTGTTTTGCTGCTGAAACAATGAAATATGACAAAAAATATATTATATTATCTCGAAACGGTTTTTAAATCAACATGGCATACCTAATAAGCGAAAAATCCATCGTTTTCCCACTGTGTAGACCTGTTTAATCCGGCTACGCCGTAGCTGAATAGCTGTAGCTGTAGCCCAATATACTAATATTATTGGGCAATACATGCATTTTCGCTTGTGTTGAAGTAATAATAATTTCTGAAGAATTTCTTATGTAATTTGCATTGGGTATTGTTAAAACTAACAAACACTATTTTGAAAACATCCACAACACAGCAGATTCCTGCTTACTTGTCCCTTTTTGTTGCGACGTGCAAGTGGTACGTATGTACGACTCCATATTATAGTTATCCCGCTTTAAGAGATCTTTGTAGATCTGTGATTTGTCACAAAAATCAACCAAGTGTTCCAACATTAATACTAAATAAAACGAAATTATGTCTGTTGAGTTTTCGTAAAAATAGTGTTGCTTTAAAAACAACATTTAAGTTACAGGAAATCTGCTGTGGTAGCTGGAGGTTTTCCTCCATGTCATTTAACTGATCCAAAAGGGATAATGACCATAACATGCGGTGATAATGATTACAAACAAAATTTATTTTTCTACATTAATCTCCTAATAAGTCAATACATTTGGTCCATCTTTTTTCTAAAAATGAGGAATTTTGCTAATTGCTACTTGCGTAATATGAAAGTGACTTTTGACAGCAGAAATTGCGCAATTTTGTCGATTGCTTTCTGTTTGCAAGATACGTAATAACCCTGAGAGTCCTTTTGGGTGGGCACTTCTTCACTTGTCAAAGTTTGGCCGGCATACGTCCTTCTTCTATTTATAACTACCCTTAGCCTGCGGCTCCACCCGCGTTTATTACATATTTGCCCCGTTTTTGGCTTGGGTTTACTTTACGAACACCCCCTGTAGCCTATATGCTGATCAGGGTCACTACGATGCAAAAAACATACCGTATCAAAATCCGTTGACTGCTTCTCGAGTTAAAGGCGATTATTGAATTTTTGCTCCGTTTTCGGTTTGGGCGTTATTTTATGAACACCCCTTTTAGCCTAATATGTGTTGATACATAATAATAATAAAAAAAACGGACAAGTGCGACTCGGACTCGCCCACCGAGGGTTCCGTTAAGGACTATATTTTTTATGATTTAATTACAAATGTATAGTTTTCAGATTTTGCCCTATACTTGTAGTAGAGGACGGTATTACTTGCCAAATTTCATAGTTTTAAGTCAACGGAAAATACCCTATAAATTTTTATTCCCTTGAGAGTGTCGAAATATACGTTTTTTGCAACATACACGGCCGTATCTCTTTTTTACGTTAACTTGGAATTTGATTTTTTACAGCTTTAAGGGACTGTAGATTTTTCAACTCGATACCTCCACGCGTTCCCGAGATACAGGGTCTTGACAGACAGACAGACGGACAGACGGACAGACATACGGACAACAAAGTGATGCTATAAGGGATCCTCTTGAGCTACGGAACCCTAAAAGAGTAAAATTGGAACATACATACAGACATACACAGGTTTTGACCTTAGTAAATTATTAATAACCCTAAATAGCCATTTATAAATTCTTCCAAGAGGATCGCCAATACTGGAAAAATCATAGAAAAGCCTGTCCCATAAGGACGACCCAGGCTGATGGATGGATGAATGGATTTACAATATAACGAAAAAAACTACACTAAAACTTTTATCAAAACCTACTTGAATTTTGAATTTCGAGTAATTTTCGTGGTGTCAAACATGGAACATGCAAAGTTTGTGTTTCACAGAAAAGGTCATTGAACCAGTGGCGGTCCGAGGGGAGGGGGGATCCCAGGGGTCATGGCTGCGACCGCGCCTGCATTGAACCTTGGTCCTGACTCTGACCGTCTTCAGTATGAATTTGGCTATCTAATCGAAAGTCACGTTATATATAAGGTGACTTTAATTTATGCAGCCAAACTCATACTGGAGGCTTGGTAAGTGATCAGTAACACGGACCGATAACACTTTTTGCTAATTTCACAAAATAAAATCTTGACGTCCCATAGTAATTGACTCGGGGCTGGGCTTGCGTTTGTAAGAAACACGAAAAGATTGATTAACGAATTTCACAAAAAGTGTTATCGATCCGTGTAACTGATCACTTACCAAGCCTCCAGTATGAGTTTGGCTGCATAAATTAAAGTCACCTTATATATAGAATAAAAATCTTGCACCCACTAAAATCGGTTTACAAGCATTACTCTAATATACCGGTGTGCGTAGCGGGAGAGGTGACCTTGAAAGGTCGTCGTGCGTGACGCAACAGGGAGCCGGAGTAGAGGGGCGGAGGGAGGGAGGGAGGCACGCACCCCGCGTCAATGTTGCCTAAACAATAGTCCCTTTCAGGGATTGGCTTTTAAAAGAACGCTCGCGATTTTGTTTTGATTTAATTTGCGAGAGGATACGAGAAACTCTTTGTTTCAGGCTTTATAAGTTTCTTTCAGGACCAACAATTAATCCTGGGGCTACGCTGGGATTAAATGTCTGAAATTTTCAGCAATAAAACGAGATAATAACGTCTTTCAAGTGTATAATTTACTGGTTCTAAAGAGAAGATGTATGTACAATCGGGAAAAGTTCTTTCGTAATTTTTACCCCATAGAAGTAGCTTTCAAACTGCTGGATTTTGATTTTTGATAGTTGTGAATTTATGTTTTGTCCGTTTTAACAGCTAAATTTATGAATAAGGAAATGACATTTTAATGTTAGTCTGATATTATTAAAGAACCGATTTTTCTCGTTAGTATAGTTATTTGGTTGCATTTTTTTTGCTTAGGAGTTTTTTTGAAATGGATACTTCTTATTTCATCTCGTACAGGGGGCATATTCAAAATATGGTAAGTTAGCGTATTTGATTGGAATAATATATAAAAATATTAATAAGCACGAATAGGGATTTAATATGGATTTCAGTGCAGTCGGGGGACATAAAGAACAACAGGTATCCAATGTGATAATCCCCTGAATGCATTGAAATCTGAATCAAATCTCTATTTCGCCAATCGTGTTTTTTAATATTTTTTATCTAAACTCATATCGTAAAATCCTCATTACGAGCTCAAAACTTGGCATAATGAAAAATATTTTTCATGAACGTCTCTAAAAAAATAAAAAATTTAATTATAGTATAGGTCTCCGAACAACATAATGCTATAAAAAAAAAACTGAGATTACAGTACATGTGATACTAACTAGGAAGGCAAAGGGAACTTAGCCCAAACAGCCATGTCTAAGATTTAATATTAAATACCAATGAGGTTATCATTAATGTCCTCCAATACATAACACATACAAAACAGTAACGAGGTTACAGTCAACTTTATTTTCGGCCAGGTACCTATTGTCTCTATGGCTTACGGCGCCTTAGACTCAATCTGTCAATGGATGAACTGTTTGTTGCGCCATAGTTTTCGAGGAAATGTATTTATTACTTACTGTGGTTTTATAGGTCAAAAGAATTATTTTGCCCAAAAATTATTGACAGCAGGGATGGTGATGATATTTGACTCCACCTGACATTCTGGAAATAACAACGGAAATTACGAACACTTTTAGAACAAAACTTTTACAAGAACAGTCAAAAATGGCTAACGAAAAATTTATGAAAACTAATAAATAAATATTTAATAAAGATTATGAAAACAGGTTAGTAGGCATGAGTTTAGATAAAGTAGTGAATGAAACTATACATAACTAGTTATTAAAACCCTCGTGTTTTTAATAACTTTTTTATGTACCAGTTTCATAAACTACTATTATTATATATATTTTTGTTTAATACTTTTTTGGATATATTTACAGCTTATCCCACTCAGGATGCTATAAAGATTATTACGATACCACACACTTCGTAATCGGTTCAGGCATTATAAGAAGTTATGGTGGGATTAAGAAAAATACCCACATGAACCCTGAAAACAATCACTCCTTTTTTGGGGTCAGTCGTGTAAAAAATGAAATTACCTCGTAAGTAAATGCGCCGTCATTGACACGAGTGATTATATTATCTTTGGCCATATTATTCCTGCGACATAAATAAGAATTCCAGTTAAATGAAATTTACAGTTTTATCAGGACCTGCTGCTTTTTATACTCTGTTATTGCTTCTGATTTCGTTCTGAATCTGAGAAATTTGTGCCCAAAGTACGGCGATAGGGTTCACCACCCGTCACGTTTGGGACGTAATCTTCGATGAAAAGCGAGTATATCAGTGTGGACTGCGACTTTGCGTTTCACAGTTCACATTTGGGAACACCTCTGATCCTGATCCGATTTTTTTTGTAAAAGCCTTTTATAAGCTTGTAGCAGAAGTTTTAAGGTGGTAACGGAGGATCTCGGTGCAAAATGCACATCATAATATTTCTTTCCTTTTTTTTTTAATAAAAAAATTGCAATAAATGCATTTTATTAGCAATTCGCGCAAACTGCTTGTTAATAGTTAGGTGATCACATGAAAATTATTAAATTTTATACGTTACATTAAAATGTAAAGCTAAAGCTGCATTACATTACCACTATAAAGACGCCTATAAGTTTGTTAATGTAATGCTAACAAAATTTAATACACTAACTCCGTAAATTTGATCACGTTTCGAAATTTCGCTCCCAACTTGGCTGGCTCTCTATTAGTTCACATCGAAATGTTCATATCCTCTCCATCCTGTACTCTGTTCTTTTTAATCCTTCTTCTCCTTATTATCTCAAGGAAAGTTTTGAGTTTCTTCACCAATCTCATGAACGAACGTTGCGATCTTCTGAAAACATTGAATTAAAAACACCACCACACTCCTCGACTTTCTATGGCAAAGCGTTTACAATTGAAGCGGTGCGTTTGTGGAATGCTTTGTCTATTTCTATAAAATCTTCTCCTTCTTTGGCTATTTTCAAAAGACGAATTAAAGAATATTTTTCCTCCCATAATTAAGATACGAGTATATTCGTAGGTATATTCATCCCTCTCTGATTATGGTATTATGAATATATATTAGTATATATAATATGATATATCGTGAATTTTTATGTATATTGATATGTAGATTGTTTTGTATTTAGGTTACTAGTTTAATTAGTTTATTTAATACGTAGATATTATCTTTACACCACCTGCACCTTATTCTCTATTTAACATTATCTTCCACCCAAAGGTTGTCTGGAAGAAATCGCTTAAGCGATAAGACCGCCCATTGTACCCTTTCTGTTAAAATATTTTGTAATATGTTTCATTATGGTGCACAATAAAGAGTACTTATGTTATGTTATGTTATCAATTACTTCGGAATAGCAAAGGTCATGCGTTATATTTATCAAATGTAGTTTTAAATGTTTGCTGCCTTTTTCTTTTTTTTTCAGTTTATATCCATTCAATTTTGCTCCAGTTAATCTCCTACCGTTGACTTACTTTCCGATAGAAAGCAACAGGAATAAACTGGATGAATAAGTGGATAGTTAAAAAAGGGAAGACTTTAAAAAGTGCGGCCGCTCACCTAAAAGGGCATGAGAATTGGTCAAGAAAATACCGAGCGCTTTGGTTATACACCGCGTATCTCAATTTTGATAATTCTTTACTTCTTCAAAATTCTGAATAAAATTTAAAACGCTCAATATTTTGACTTGCGCAGTGTTAGTGAGTGAGTGTCCATAGATGGTAGTGCTGATGCCGGGCTCGACTGTGGAGGTACCACCATCTTACTCGCAAATCCTCCCGAAGTTATTCAGGGGAGAGTAAGAGAACAGCTCTCAGGCACAACCAGGCGGCCCACCATTGCCTGGGAACAATGGATGGCGGTTTATCCACCCCCAATTGCCGGGCCTTATATAAAACAGACGGTGACGGGCAGCCGTGTCGCTGGTGGAAGGGTTTTGGCACCACGCTCACCAACCCGCCTGCTCAGCGTGTGTGAGTATGGGCATTTCTTCCAGGAGGACCGCCAAGAGTGGCGAAATCCTGGAAAGGCCTATGTTCAGCAGTGGATGAAACAGGCTGATGGATGGATGGATGGAGTGTTAGATATCTAGAACAACTAATGAACCAACGATTTTCACCGCGTAAGTAAAAATATTAGGGGTTTTCCATTTTATTTATAATTTTGAAGATGGGGGTACGGAATGATCAAAACTGAGATACGAAAATAACATAGACATTACTTTTCAGACATAATAATCGTTGTTGATACGTGGGTGTACGAGAGTGGACTTGCATTTCCTAATCCATACTCGGAACCACCTCTGACACCTTCTCGGCGATTCATGTTGTGACGATGATACTAGTCCATCCATCCATCCATCAGCCTGTTCTATTCGTCCATTGCTGAACATAATTCTCAAATTTCGCCACTCTTGGCGGTCCTTCGTCCAGATGATACTCGTATTTAGTAGTTCCTTATTTTTATTTCTTAACAAAAATGGCCGACAAATATCACGTAATAAATAGCAGACAATCATTTATGTTGGTACATTACAAAACATTGTACTAGCAACGTTTCGTTATATGTTTCTTAATTTAGCAGACAGGAAAACTCATTTAGGATTACCGTGGGAACGAAACGTAAGCTTTTCGAGGGAAATATCCTATTAACCGTTTGTGTTTACCGGTCAAACCCGATTTTAGGCCAAAGTGGTTTTGGGTTGTCATAAAAAAATAATAACGAAGGTTATGTATGGCGGTCGTACCACCACCTAACCTGCGAGCTCTCTTCTGCATTGAAGGATTTCCGAAAAACGAGTTTGGCCTGGGCCAAATCGGCTCCACCCGAACACTCCATGAAAAATAATCAAAATCGTCATTTTTTCACCAAGGGTTATAAAAATTGGTGTGACGACAAGCAAAGCGGAGCGTGTTAGAAATCAATTTTGTTTTAACATAGTAAATACGATTTTCCTAGACAGATTATTATATGCCGAACTCTATGATATTCCAAAGACACATATAAAAAATAAGTGGCTCACAGTCGTAAGAGAAAAGAATTGTTCACAATTAAAGACCCTAATTCAAATTTGTAAAATAGGCTCCAATTAGAATAATAAGTTAAAATTGACAAGACCTTTGGAGTGTCATTTCATTTTGCTGCGAAAGTGCTGGCACTTTAGAAAAAAAAAACATTCTTTCCAGAATAATATTGAGAGTGTTCAATCAAATGACTATAAATAGCAATGAACTATTCTTAAATAGCAGTTTTTTATTAACTTCCATTTACTCATTTAAACATTTGCTACAAGCGGCCGCTTGTAATTTCTACGAATAAATTGAGCAGAATCAATTCTTATCGAGAATAATTTATGTTGTCTTAGGACCAAACCAAAGCCTATGCAATCCAGATAGACGTCGTAGTTCAGTCACCCAAAGGGATAAAAAGTTGGTTTTGTTCGCCATCACCTTGCCAATAAAACTCATACTTGACAGATTTACAATAAAATTCCCAATTTAATTGGTGAATGACTTCCCATTTTTAGGGTTCCGTGTCCGTAGGGTGCTAAAATGGACCTTGCTGACTCAATAATAAGCTACAGTATTAGTAGTTACGGTCGCACTTACAAAAGCTATATAGATAGTATCTATAGACTGCAATTAAGAATATTAAAAGTCATTGTGCCAAACCACATTAAAAACAAATATAATGATGACGAAAAAGGCTTATTTGACTATTGTAAAATCATAAATATATACAGTAAAATAAAAATGGCTATTATCTGTGAAGAATACGGTAACGAGGTTAAACTAATTAAGAAAATAAGGCCAAAAAGCTTAAGAAACCTAATTTACCTACCCACTTATGAACTACCTACCTATAATAATTTATATGGAACGCGAACTTGGGAATACATGCTTCCTTTATTTCTAAACGAATTATCTATTAATACTCTGAATAGCATAAAAAATTGTAGCAGCAACAAAAAGCGAAGGAGTGCCATAAAGCTTTATAACATCAGCAGCCTGTGGCTGCGGGTTGTTAATTAAACTTGTATATAAGTCTATGTTTAGTTAGCATAAGTTGGCGATCTCGCCATACCGCGTATAAACCATGTGGTTTTAGTTGGATGGCTTTTATCTTAATCAAAATGTATATATATTTGTCTTTGAAAAAAAAAATAGGGTCTATAGTAATAGACTAAGCCTCCGCTGTTTGACTGTATGTCCGTCTGCCACAAGGGTCTACAGCTTCAGCCGTAATAGGTAGAGAGTTGAAATTTTCACAGAAAATGTGTCACTATGGCCTCTATTACGCCAAATTATAAAAAGTAAAATAAATTTGAATCCAAGGGGGTCACCTTTTTACAAGAAACCTCGAAAAAGTAAAAAAAATTAAACGCTATTTGTTTTAGCTCTATCTTAAACACAGTAATATTACTAGTTTCAAATTTGGTCATATTTTTGTATATATTCTTAAGTAAAACTACAAATAATAAAAATTTGGGTTCCGTACTAAGTGGGAGCCGCATTGTTTATCAGGCGCTACCATTTTACGCGATTGTTTTGTGTCGCCCTGATCGATAACATCTATAGGTATATATTGTTGTTATTTACCATGTTTATAGGATTCCGACCCCGTATGGAACCCTTTGTGAGCAAATCCAATTCGCACTTGGCCAAATTCTTACAAGACAATGACCCATTTATTTTTACTCTCTAGGAACAGATATTTCAACCTTTCTTGATTTATTTTTATAATAGCTTCTATTGAATCATTTTAAAATGGAGAAAATCGATCGAGAACAGACGTGAAGGATATCTTGAAAATATGTCTTCTAATTATAAAGACAATTCTAAACCCAATAATGAAATTAACAGGTAATTTAGATATTAAATGAACTAAATTGACATTTAATGCCAGTACAGAATAACTGTACCTAGATGGCGCCACACTCTGGCGCACGAAGTCGCAGGCAATAGCAGACAATAAGTTAATTTGTTTGGTCATTTAATTATTTAACGTGACTTTCGTTTATCCAGCCAAATTCATATCAGAAACTCGGTAAGTAATCACGAAAAATATTTGTTATGACACTATACTTGTTCAAGAACAACCTCGACTTAATTAGTACAGGACGTCTAAATTTTATTTTGCGTATTTCATAGAAAGTGTAATTGAACCTTGATCCTGGACACTTACGGAGTCTCCAATATGAATTTAGCTATATAAACGAAAGTCCCCTTATACCTATAGTAAGCTAGTTTGTTTCGTCATTTAATTTTATATTTAATCATCAATAATACCTTATTACCATGAGGCGTCTTCCATATACAGGGTTGGGCTGACTAAGTGTCCAACTTTCTTAACTTGATTTTTCATCTTTAAATATTTAAACTTTTTTCTTGCCATTAAATGTATTCATTGAGTATGTATCTAACGTTTATAAACGTAAAACGTTAACGTCATATCATTTGTTTTATGTATTTTACAACAACGGAAGCGAAACGACATATCAGAGGAGGTAGTGCATGCCGCGTGCAGTTCATTTTATGGAAGAATGTGTAAAGTTATTCAGGCAAAAGGGGAGCGATTTGATTAGTGACCTTTAAATTGTACTTAACCAAAAAATATAAAGAGTTTTAATTTTCATGTAAATTTAAGACTTTTACTGCCCTTTCAAACTAGGACACATAAACTGCCCAACCCTGTATGTATACGCAAACCGTATTATTCAGATAATATAAATTCAGTTTGGGCGTTCCGAAAGTTATGAATTTGGACATATTTTACCGGAAAGGGACGGCTATCAGAAATTCAGAATGTTCTTAGAATACCAATGCAGGATAATTCATCATCAATTTAACGGAAAGACTTACGAGTATCAATTGTTTTTTACCTGGCGTATTTGTCTATAAGGATCGTGTTATAAATATATTATTTGATAAGTGTTAGCTCCATTTGCGTAATTGCTGGAAAAATTTAAACAAAGCAATAAAATAAACCCAATTCGCTTCGGAAAATATGATATTTTCTATTAATCATCGATATTTAAATTTCTTACCGTATTAATACCGGCTTTAAGCCCTTTACAAAATAAAAGTGAAAATTTATCATATTATAAGGTCATAAGATCATGTATCGTTAACTGATTGATCACATTCCAAAAGGAAAAGTATTCTTTTTGGTCAAATAATTTTTTCACTTCCCAGTACAAAGTGGTTCAATCAGCTGACTAAATTTCTATGGAAGGGTGAAAAAAAAAGATCGCGCAAAAATTTTTTTTTCATTGGAAAGTTGTCTATTGGGGATACACTAACATGTCTTAAATTTTTTTCACTTTGAATTGTAGGACCTTATATTATGTCAAAGTCAAACGTTTATTGCGAACCAAGTGTACAAAAAGATGGAAATAAAAAAAAAAGGATCTTACAACTTAGTTGCTATTTTCTAGGCACAGCAAATATCTGATAGATACATATCCATCCATCCATCCATCAGCCTGTTCCGTCCACTGCTGGACATAGGCCTTTCCAGGATTTCGCCACTCTTGGCGGTCCCCCTGGAAGAAATACCCATACTCACACACGTTGGGCAGGCGGGTTGGTGAGCGCGGTGCCGAAACCTTTGCACTAGTGACGCCGCTGCCCGCCACTAGTCTGTTTTATATAAGGCCCGGCAATTGGGGATGGATATACCGCCATCCATCGGTCCCAAGCAATGGTGGGCCGCCTGGTTTTGCCTGAGAGCTGTCCTCTTACTCTCCCCCGAATAACTTGGGAGGATTTGCGAGTAAGATGGTGGTACCTCCACAGTCGAGCCCGGCATCAGCTCTACCACCTATGTGTCTTTTTTTTTAAACAAATTTTATTTACAGCACATAGGTTAGGTCTTAAAATATTAAAATGAGTTGTTAAGCCCTTGAAAATGAATTGAATTTCGAAACCGGTTGGGTTAAAAGTACCTATAGTTTAGTAAATTTTGTGTAAACAGTGTACAAGTGGTTTTCATCAAGATGTAAACCTAGGAAGCTGAAATTTCGCACAGAGGTTATTTTATAATGTAGACAAGGAATAAGACCGGATTTTTATAAATTCCCATAGCATAGGGAGTAACGGGATCCAAGCGAGCAACGTCGCGGGATCTTCGATAGTTTTAGATATTCGTACTCCCAAATTGGGTAACCTCACGTTATTTATTTAGCAAGATTTACGAGAAGCCACAAAATATCCTGTCACAAAAGATAACACAAAGCTAAAGAATAGTATCCAGGGAAGGAAAAATGCCCTCGAAACTAATATAATATGTGAGAAAGGCGGTTGCCACAAAGAAGATATTCTGTCTGTTAATATATTTTTGTGACACCTTGGTTACCGCCTATTGTACGCTTGTAGAATTAGGAGCCTTATCTTTAGATCTGTTGGCAGACCACAACGATGGCCAGATTATATTACGAAGGTCGCAAGAGTGGATGAGATTTACTCATGATCATGATGATGATGATGATGATGATGATGATGATGATGATGATGACGATGACGACGACGACGACGACGACGACGACGACGACGACGACGACGACGACGACGACGACGACGACGACGACGACGACGACGACGACGACGACGACGACGACGACGACGACGACGACGACGACGACGACGACGATGATGATGATGATGATGATGATGATGATGATGATGATGATGATGATGATGATGATGGTGATGATGATGATGATGATGATGATGATACCTACTGGTAATGATGAATTTTAATTTCCTTTTTGTTCTAGTGCGGTCAAGAAAAGTAAAATCCCAAAGAAGAGGACGTTGTCTCCAAAAGGACTCAAGCATTAATACTAAAAATGCTAGTTTTGGCTTCACTTATAACTTATAACACATTTCATTTAAAATTTTGAAAAACTATTCCATGGTCAGTCGGACACTTTTTCACTACATTATTTTTAGTACAGTAGTAAGGTATTTGTATTATTGATGCCGTTGCTTTTTGTACTTCGACACGTATCCATGTTCATCTATCAGCCTGATGTATCTACTGCTTGCTTTTCCAAGATCTCGCCACTCGTGGCGGTTATCCTGGAAGAAATGCCCATACTCACACACGCTGAGCAGACGGCTTGAAGAGCACGGCGCCGAAGCCCTCGCACGAGTGACGCCGTCACCAGTCTGTTTCATATAATTGCTAGCAATTGGGGATGGAAAAACCGCCAGCAATCGGTCTCAAGCAATGGTGGGCCACCTGGTTGTGTCTGTTTGAGAGCTTTCCTCTTACTGTCCCCCGAATGACTTCGGGGGGTTTTGCGAGTAAGATGGTGGTACCTTCACACACTCCACAGTCGAGCCTGGCATCGACTCTACCATCTGCACGTTACTCGTATTCAGGGTTGGCATTGTTTAAAACACTGTTTAAAACAAATTGTTGTAAACGTGTTTAAAACAAATTGTTTTCAAAGTGTTTAAAACACAAAACACTTATACATAAAACACTGTTTTTTTAGTATGCAAATTATTATTTTTTTCCTTATATCGAACGTGTCGTTGTTATTACTCTTTTTTTTAACGCATCCTTTTATATTAATCGGCGCGGTTAAAATTCCTTTACTGGCGGGGGGGGGGTTTCCCCAAACATAAAGACGAGAACGGGCGGTGTCGGTGAGTACTTGTATTTTCAAGCATTTCTACGTTTTGTGTTATTATTGGGAAAGCAATTATTATTTTTCACTCAATACATGATTAGATTATGATAATTGATAAGATTCAAAAAACGCTTTTTAATTATTTTAACATATATAGGGTGAAATTTAATCAACCGACCAAATTCATACTAGAGACTCGGTTGGTGATCAAGAACTAGGTTCAGTAATCTTTTTGGCCAATTTCGAAAAATATTTTTTTTTGCTCCCGTACTGGTTGGACTAGTTTAAGTACAATTCCTAGTGCAGGTTCTACGGGAAAAATTTTTTTTTTTTCAAATTTCACCTGGAGGGTCATTAAACCTTGTTCCTGATGACTAACCGAGTCTCCAGTATGAATTTGGTCGGTAGATTTAATTTCACCTAGTATACCTACATAAGTTACCAATACGATACCCTAAAAATATTTTAAACATGTTTAAAACAGCCGCAAAAAAAACATCAGTAAATATTGGTTTTAAACACGTTTTTTTTATATTTGGTTTTAAACAAGATTTTTGATCTTTTTAAAAAAACTGTTTTTTTCCAACCCCAGTTGTATTTCTCTTGGCAATTATGACTGGCTTCGTACGAGAAGTTATATCGTAGTATGCCGTATCTGTGAATACTTCAACAATAATCACTGCATAGCAAAGCGTAGTGTAACCCGACCTCGTGCCCGCTGGACCGACGACCTGAAGGACGTTGTGGCTGGCGGCTGGATGAGGAGGACGGAGGACCGACATGAGTGGCGAAATTTGGGAAAGGCCTATGTCCAGCAGTGGACGGACACGGGCTGATGATGGATGGATGGATTAATAACACAAAGGTGTGCAAAACAGAGGTCTTATTACAAATACATAGATATTGTAAAATACCTTAAATAAAAAGATCTTGCGTGACTCTTTTAAGTATATTTCAAAGTAAAATTTAAGGTAAGCGCAATGCAATAATAATATTATTTTTTTGAAAAGCGAAACACAAGAAATTTCTTCTAAGAATCTTTACATATTAATCTCGCAAATTCCGTAAATTTAAGCGTCTTTGAATAATGTCCCTACGTTCTCGTTCAAAGCTCGTTTTGATTCCACTCCGCTTGTGATCTTTTCCTGGGTTTCCTGTTTTAATCACCAACAATATTCGCAAAAATTTTTACTTTTATCCGCCTTTATATCTTCTGATATTAACTTCCGACGTACTTATACCGAAGGAAAAAATTATTATAATTAATTGAGAAAATCTGAAAATAAATGAGATTTAATTAGTTAAGAAGAAATGACAGACCAACTCAATTAGACCCTTTGGATACTTGGAGTGTAATAGATCGCAAGTGTCAAGTTAAAATTGTTCTTGGAATAAGTTTGTATTTTAAGGTTTAAAGATACTATATTCTTACTAAAGACAATATGTCACTTACTTAAGAAGAAATCATTTTAACGGTATATACGGAACCTTCTGGGCACGAGTCCTACTTGCTCATTTTTTTTTATGTTAAAGTGTCTACTCACTATACAATATACATAGTTGGAATTTTTTTAAATGTCGGAATCCACTTAAGATCTTACTTCCAATGACTGGCATTGTTATCTTTTGTTAAGTGCAACCGCTAAATGAGCAGTGCATAACGAAACGCATAAACAACAAAATATTGTATTTTAATAGCAACTCTACCACCTAAACAAAAAGGCTCAAATTTGAACACCAAGTCGCCAACGCACTAACGCACGTTCCTACTACACACACAATCTGCTGATTCAATTCGCTATGGCTCACACACTCATCTCGTCGCTCACGGCTCACCTCGCTTCTCGTCTGGCTACTCGCGCGAGTGTCATAAAGTAGGCTCTATTATATGTATATTTACTTCCTTACGATTTTGTTGCAAAGCTGTGAAATTTTTATTTATTGTAGTTTTCTTATTTTATCATGTACTATTTCTTAATTTATTACAGCTAGCTTTATGTTGAGCTTAGAACTTTTGTTTTTCCATTTTTTATAAGTAATATTGTATTTTCATGTTAGTACAAATTAGGACAAATAAAGTATCTTTCATTTTATTTATTTGTTATCCGTCAAACGCAAACCGCTTTATTTTCTTCGAAGATCGATCGCACGCGAGAATTACCGCCCCCGTTAAGGGCAAACAGTAAAAAGTGGCCTGCGTGAACTAACCAACCTTAAACCAATAGTGATTCATTGATACGACTGTTTCGGGAGGGAGTCGGCCATAAATTGAGCCCAAAAGATGGCGGCAAGGTCAAAGACACGATCGATACCACTACCAGAGAATATAATGCCAGTACTATTTAAGGTGGTAACTTTTTACCTCGGTACAAAATGCACATCATAATATTGTTCTCCTTACTTTTGAATAAAAAGTATGCAATAAATGCGTTTTATAGCAATTCGCGCAAACTGCTTGAAGGTAGTTAGGTGATTCAAATTCAAATTCAAATTCAAATTTATTTATTTTTCAACAAAAAGATACAAACCATAAAGCAACTGGCTCCCAAAAAGTTAAAACTGAGATTCAGGAGCCAGTTTCTCCTCTTATTTACAAAATTAAATTTTTGTGTTAGCGTAATAATTATTTACTAAATTTACACAAATGTGTAAATTGTATACATTTTAGGTTTAATTTACTTTTCTATCTTATTATTATTATTATTTTTTTAAATTTCAAGTATAAAACTATTAGACGATAGATTGTCATATTTTATATTCTAAAATCTATCTTATATTCTAGAGAATAACAAACAAAAGAAGAAAGGAGAGTGTATGAGTGTGGGGGTGAGTATAGTATGTGTGAGTAGCGTGTGTGTGTAGTGTATAAACGTAGGGTGAGGATGAATGTGTAGTGTGTGTGAAGACGTGTATTTAAACTAATAATATAATATAATATATGAATCTCGCCATATCTACTTTTTCATGAAGAAGACTAGTGGGTAGAGCAAATCTTCGGTCTCCTGGTATGTTAAATTTTGGATCCAGTCCTTGATGGCAATTTTACATCGTCGTTGAGGAAGAGGGTAAATATGGATTTCTCTGTTTATCTTGTTGTAGAGGCGTCCACACAAGCTCGGATAGTGGCGATTTGCTAATGCTGTTTTAAACAAAGGAATTTTGCAGACAAGGTCATTGCGGCGCTTTTCTGTTATCAAGTTCGGATCATAGGCTAGAGAAGCATGTTTTCGCAGAACAACCTGAAGTACAAAGAGCTGTCTTACGGTTAGAACTTTGCATTCTTGATATAAAAGTGTCGTCGGGTATCGAAAAGGTTTAGAATGCATCACTTTAAGAATAGCCCTCTGCGCTCTCTCGATACTGAGAAATGATGATACACCAGCACCTCCCCATGCAGCAATGCCGTATGTTAAGATGGATTGGGCTAGGGCATGATAAACCATTAGAAGTGTTTTTTGGTCAGCACACGATCTAAGGTTCTTGAATATGTAAACAAGTTTCCTGACACGAGGTTTTAAGTATTCAAGGTGATGTTTCCAACTTAGGGTATTATCAATTAAAACACCTAGATATTTAACGCAAATGGATCTTTTTAGATTGTAACATTGACAGTTTTGTTCCCAGCCGGAGCGATTGCAGCTATGGGCTGTGAGATGGTACGAGTCAAGAGGAGGCTGATTCAAAGCTCTAGCACTGAATGTAATGAATTGGGATTTGTCAATATTTAGTGTAAGCTGATTGGCGGAAAACCATCTCATAACTCTGCCAATCGCGTGTTCGGCATGCTCATGTGCATCTTTCCAAGTTTTACCTTGAACGAGAAGGGCAGTGTCATCGGCGTAAGATATAATTTTACAATTTGGAATTTGGAATTTACACAAATTATTTATATAAATTAGGAACAGGGTTGGACCCAGGACACTCCCTTGTGGTACCCCAAATGATAGCTGTTCATCCCTACTCGTAAGTCCATCAATAGTCACACACTGAAAACGATTTGATAGGTAGTCACAAAAAATATCATGAGCAAGGCCTCTGACTCCTATTTGATGTAATCGGTCGAGAAGTAGAGGAACAGAGACAGTGTCGAAGGCCTTAGAGAGGTCAAGAAAAATACCTATAGTCTTTATTTTTTTGTCCACATATTCAGTCACAGTGTTTGTAAGATTAAGTAATGCATCTTCCGTAGATTTACCAGTTTGAAATCCGTATTGGTTCTTTGATATTAAGTTATTATTATGCAGAAACTGAACTAGTCGTGAATTAAGTACTTTTTCAAGGATTTTGGATAAAGTAGTTAGGACGGATATAGGCCTGTAGTTGTTGACACTGCCTCTGTCCCCCGCCTTAAACACCGGATGCACAATCGCCTTTTTAAATACGTTGGGAAAAGTGCCAGTTCTAAGACAAAGATTACAGACATGTGTTAGTGCAGGAATAATGCAGTGTCGGGCTGCCTTAATAATGGTTGAAGAGATACCATCCCATCCCACTGCACAGTCATTGCGAAGACCAAGTATAATTTTTTCGATTTCATGCTCATCAGTTTCGACTATAGCCAGCGAGTTACAGACAGAGTCGGATAGAGAAATAGAAAAATCATTATTGTCAAGAGGGGAAGATTGAAGTTTTTCAGCGAGATTCCTTCCAATGTTTACAAAGAAATCATTTATTGCATTAAGTGAAGATTCTGTATCAGGTTTTATTTTTAAAAGTTCTTTTGGTGGAGATGACTTTCGATTTATATTAGTAACTTTTTTTATAACGTTCCAGGTTGCCTTGGGATTATTTCTGGCTTTATTAAACTCATTTTGTTCGTAGGTGCACTTGACTTTTTTTAATAGACTGTTACAGAAGTTGCGATACCTTGTGTAAGTGACGTGTAGGATCATATTTTCCGGACTTTTTTTAGATTTTTTGTACAGCTTGTCACGGTTTCGTATACACTTTAATAGACCAGGTGTTATCCATGGTTTTATAGTCCTTTTTCGTCCCGGTATATTTTTAATGTGAGTATGTTCTTGTATTATAGACGAAATTATTGATACAAGTAAATCTGCTGCGTAGTTGGCGTCATTAGAGTTCAAAACACGTGAAAAATCCGTGTTTTCAATATCCCTGACAACAGCTGCCTGATCTATTTTAGTGACAGTACCTTTTGTTATGAACGTCCTAGTTTTAATCTTAGTGCTAAAACAGACTGGGTTGTGGTCCAGGGGAGAACAGATATCAAAAACAAGTGTAGTAGCATCAGAAGAGCTTCTAAGCATAACATGGTCCAGGCAGGAATTCTTCCGTGTGGGAAACATATGAGTCGGGATAAGACCGAATGAGGCTAAAGGTTCGAGATAGTCATCAGGATTTATACGATTACTGGGATCTGAGATAATGTTGATGTTTATGTCACCTATTACGGCTAAAGTTCTGAATGTTGACAACGTTGGTAGCAATCTATCTAAGCTCATCATAAAATTACTAATGTTATTAATCTGGGGTGATCGATAAATTGCAACCAAGGCCATTTCCTGTTTGTACTTGAGGATTAGGCAGTTAGCATCCGCGAGAACATGTTCAGTAACGCTACAGTCAAGTTCTGCTCTGACGTATATCACCACACCGTCATTTTGATTATTATAACTTGACTGATAAGAACAGAAACCGTCCAAAGAAGGGATAGTCTCATTTTTACTTAGCCAGCATTCGGAGAGTATGATAATATCGCACAAAATATTGATCCTAGATAATAAAACTGTCAGTTCATTAAAGTTATGGCCAATACTACGAATATTCCAGTGCAGTATGTTCAAGTTGCAATTTCGTTCATCTAAATAAAAAGAGCTTTGCTCAGGTATACATATGAACGCTTTTGATGCGCATATCATGTCGATATCAGAGTTTATTTTCGTAAAATCATTATTCATTTTGTAACTAAATAAAACATAGGAACAAAAAACATTTCCAAAAGTGAATAACTCACCGTTATCAGTAAACATTGGGTTTTGTTAACACGCACCACGCCAGAGCAGCGCATCTCACTGCAGTAAAGAGGTAGGTCGTTGACGTATAGCAATATAGTCAACGCGCCAGAGTACATGTTAAATAGAAATATGACATTATAAAATCTTTTAGGCCATAGATGAGTTTTAAAGCCAAAGTTTGAACACAATGACATTGGAATATTATTGTGTATCCTGGAACATGATGTCTCGACTATTAAGTAATAATACAGTTTGCATAAAGCGTAATATTTAGTAGTTATGTTTGTGTAGTATGTTGTGATGTGTTTGTGTGTGTTTTTGTTTACAGATATACATATTATTTTGATACAATAAAATATTATAGTTTTTATTAGTAATATAAATCTAGAAGTTAATTGAAATAATATTTTTATTTCAGGGTACCTTGAAAATAAATTATTTAGTCACTGTTGAAGTTTAAGTTTAGCCAGGTCAGTCTCCGCTGACACACGGATAGCCGGTGCCCCTTCCTTCTTCCTGAGGTAAATGACTCCGTGCGAGGTCCAGCAGTAGGCGTAGTTGTTCATCCTTAGGAAGTCTCGGGCAAGGAAATGTAGTCGTTTTGCCTTAGGTGTGAGATTTTCAGATATGAACACGGGGGTAGATGGGCCGGGGATGTGCAGGTGAGAGGTACTTAACTTCATTCCCCTATTTCCTTTGTTGAACTGCTTCAAACAGGCAAGTACCTTATCTTTCATGATGTTACTTGTAAATTCGGCGACAATAGGTTTTGTTGTGCCAGGTTTGGAGTTGGTACGGTAGACATCTTTTAGGTCCGACGGTAAAATTGTGACATTCAATAGCTTTCCTGCATTGATAACGACACTGGTGAGGTCATCTTTAGTCTCGGGGGCTTTTGCAGGAATATTCCTTATTTCTATGGACGCAGATCTGGAGCAGCGCTCGAATCCTTCTATTTTTTCTTCCAGGTTCTGGATGTACGACAGATGGGATTTACGTTCATGTTCAAGTTTGTTTAGTTTTTCTTCCATTTCTTTATTTTGGGCGGTAAGAAAATTTACAGAGTCGGCTATTGAATCATTTTGCCGCTTTATCTCTTTTACGGATGCTTGAAGATCTTTGTACCTTTTATCTTGCTTTTCTTCCCATTTATCGAACATCCTTTGTAGTTGTTCCAGAAAACAAGTTTGTCCTGATACACCTCCGTCGTCATTTCGAAGGCGCTTGTTACGATAAGTAATGCTTACGTTTTCTGAGCCTTCCGTTTTCGACAGGTTGGGCACAGAGCTAGAAAGGCCACTTATAGGACTGGAGAGTACCTTAGGTGAGACGAGGAGATTCTGAATGTCTTGGTTTTTAGACATTTTCTCCATCAAGCTTGACACCGCTACAATGTCTCACAATACAGATAATCAGCAAAATGTGAAATCGTTTGCTAGATTTTTGTGGGAGGCGTTAGTTGGCTTTTGTATGCACGTATACTTTTTACGTAGGTAGGCCTTACAAAAAACTTGGCTCAGCTTTAAGGTGATTTCACTTATTTCAAGCTTAAATTTTCACTTTTAGACACTGAAATCCATTCACGTGGCTCCAATAACAGATATTAATCACTTTTTGGAGTAAACGACTGTTTTAAACCACTCAAATTATTTTTTTAATGCGGGAGTAAACAAATCACGTTAACACTGGTTGAGGTGCGGGGGGAGGATTACACGAAAATTATTCAATTTTATGCGTTACATTTTAGCTGCATTACATTACAACTGTAAACACGCTTTTAAGTTTGTTAATGTAATGCAAACAAAATGTAATACATTAAAGAACGTATTTTTTGTGAACACTTTATTGTTAATAAACTATTTCTGCAAGTTGCTTTAAAACCTCCGTTACCACCTTAAAGTTAGCGTCACAAACATTAAATACGCGTCCATATTTTAGCCAATAATTTGGCAATAAAATCTAAAAAAATTATGTCGGGATCGCAACTTATAGCGTGGCTGCGAAATGTTTGGGTGTATGTGCAAGTATACAATATTTGTAGTGGGTTTTCAATAGTAGTTTGTGCAACTGTGACATAATAGGAGTCATTAGGACACGATTCGCTCGTTTCGTAATGGGCAGCAAGAGTGTCCTAATGGCTTATGTCCAGTTAGACACAATCTGTACAGGTGGACCCTTCTTGAAGTACATGCCAAGAGACCTGTTGACAGGCACATCCAATCCATCTATCTAATCATCAGCCTGTTCCAGCTGGCACGAGCTGGTCGAGTCCGGCACCCGCTCTTCCATCTTGCAGGCAATAAAAAGTCGCGTCTGTCTGTCTGTACATTAAATGATTGAATGAAATGGGTTAGAGTATTGTACTGAGGCCATAACCACGGATTTTGGAATTTTTGTTTATCTCTCTGTCTGAATTTACCTATGTTCCGTTGAATTCTAGAAATGTTTGTATCGGCCTCAGTACAATACCAATAAGCTATTTCATTTAAAATATCGCGAAAACATTCAATGTACAGAGGACAGACACGACTTTTTTACTACTTTATTATTAGTAAGTATAGATTTCACATAATTAACTATACTAGATTACTTTGAAATTACGCAAGCACAGTTTAGGGAGTTTTGCGTGTATATTTTTACCAGCTGAACTGAGTCAGACATTCGTCTCCCTCACTTAAGGTTATCATCCGTTTGGATTTTTTCGGACATGTCCAGATATTTGTCCGGACATGTACCTTTAGCCTCCTGTACGCATTTTGACTGGATTTCCGCATTAAATTATTTTGAAATACAACAAGTAAGTTTAAAATCCGTCTTCCATATTTAAGGGGAAATGCAAATTTATACACGTTTTTCAGAAAACCAGATTTAAATACAGAATTGAAAAAGATAAATATTGTTTTCGATAATATAAGAAATCTTTTGACTATCTTAAAATAATGATTTGAATCTTTCACATATTGAAAAAAAAAACCTTAAGAGACCTCTGAAAATTGTATTTATTACGTTTTTTGCCTGTAATGTGAATCGTATCGATACAAAACTTGATACGAATATTTTGTGTATACTTCTCCATCTTTTCACTACAAGATATTTTTAAATAAATACGAAGACTATCAATCAGATTATCGCTTAATACTACCTATGTATGTCTAACCTGCTCACGACTGTAAATAGATTTGTCCCGCACTCTCATAACATTATTTTTTCAATACCCACTTCACCCAACCAGTTCAACACCGCAATCCTCGCCGCGGCGCCCGCTATCACAGTAAAACGTGCTGCGCATGGGAATTGTAAATTATGTCCTGACTAAAATGTCCGGCCTTTTTTAATGTCTGTCTTTATGCCAGCGTTTTTCAAATTTGGAATCGGTAACCCTACGCACTGAACCAGCTGGCAGATGTTTCCGCTGTGTCTGGTACCGAAATAGGTATGAGACTTGACTTGCAGACTGAACATCAGATTTGTGTGTTGGGTGTTTCCGTGATAATTAAAATGTGACGTCTTTTACGCCTTAGCTCAGTATCAGTAGGCCAAGTTGTTTTAGAAAGTACTGCAGGTAGATAGGCAATACAAACAACAGTGATGTCGAAATTTAAATTTAAATTATTGCCTCGGCTCTCCGCTTTAAATTAAAATCTGTCAATTGTACATCAGACACACACATTGTACGGGTCCCTCAATTAAAATGTAAATGGCTCAAGGAGACGTTTTATTTGACACACCAAACGAATTTCCCATTTTTTTTACTGAATTCCAAAATTACTATTACTTACTAAATTTATACTGGAGACTCTGTTTGTGGACTGTGAATAGTTTCTAAACGATTTCAGCTATATTTTATTTTGGTTTTGAATACTGAAGAACTCCGAGTACTTACCAAGCGTTCACTATTTTAAATTTTATGGATTTATATTATATACGAGTTATCTACTCAAATAAACAAACAAACAAAAATATATCAATAGGTCATCTTCAAGAAGGTTTCTTTAATTTTGTATATAATAATCAATTTAATTTATGCAGCCAAATTCTTACTGTAGACTCGGTAAGTGCTCAGTAACAAGGTTCGATGACCCTTTTTGTGAAATTCGTAAATTATTTTTTTCGTGTTCCTTACAAACGCAAGCCCAGCCCCGAGTCAATTACTATGGAACGTAAAGATTTTATTTTGTGAAATAAGCAAAAAGTATTATCGATCCGTGTTACTGATCACTTACCAAACTTCCAGTATGAGTTTGGCTGTATAAATTAAAGTGACCTTATACAACGTGAAATTTAAGTCATTCTGTTATCGAAAACTGGTGATAGTACTCGTCCATATGAACAACTTTTACTATTTGGCCAACCCTGAAATCGTGAAAAAATATCAGCAGTTCCATAGAAAAGTTAAATACCTCGATCAAAATGTATGAAACAGCTGTTTTATTTTCGCGATTTCAGGGTTGGCCCCATACTAAAAGTTGTTCATATGGACAAGTACTACCTATCACCAGTTTTCGTTATTAAAATGACTTAAATTTCACGTTGTATAAGGTCACTTTAATTTATACAGCCAAACTCATACTGGAAGTTTGGTAAGTGATCAGTAACACGGATCGATAATACTTTTTGCTTATTTCACAAAATAAAATCTTTACGTTCCATAGTAATTGACTCGGGGCTGGGCTTGCGTTTGTAAGGAACACGAAAAAAATAATTTACGAATTTCACAAAAAGGGTCATCGAACCTTGTTACTGAGCACTTACCGAGTCTACAGTAAGAATTTGGCTGCATAAATTAAATTGATTATTATATACAAAATTAAAGAAACCTTCTTGAAGATGACCTATTGATATATTTTTGTTTGTTTGTTTATTTGAGTAGATAACTCGTATATAATATAAATCCATAAAATTTAAAATAGTGAACGCTTGGTAAGTACTCGGAGTTCTTCAGTATTCAAAACCAAAATAAAATATAGCTGAAATCGTTTAGAAACTATTCACAGTGCACAAACAGAGTCTCCAGTATAAATTTAGTAAGTAATAGTAATTTTGGAATTCAGTAAAAAAAATGGGAAATTCGTTTGGTGTGTCAAATAAAACGTCTCCTCGAGCCATTTACATTTTAATTGAGGGACCCGTACAATGTGTGTGTCTGATGTACAATTGACAGATTTTAATTTAAAGCGGAGAGCCGAGGCAATAATTTAAATTTAAATTTCGACATCACTGTTGTTTGTATTGCCTATCTACCTGCAGTACTTTCTAAAACAACTTGGCCTACTGATACTGAGCTAAGGCGTAAAAGACGTCACATTTTAATTATCACGGAAACACCCAACACACAAATCTGATGTTCAGTCTGCAAGTCAAGTCTCATACCTATTTCGGTACCAGACACAGCGGAAACATCTGCCAGCTGGTTCAGTGCGTAGGGTTACCGATTCCAAATTTGAAAAACGCTGGCATAAAGACAGACATTAAAAAAGGCCGGACATTTTAGTCAGGACATAATTTACAATTCCCATGCGCAGCACGTTTTACTGTGATAGCGGGCGCCGCGGCGAGGATTGCGGTGTTGAACTGGTTGGGTGAAGTAGGTATTGAAAAAATAATGTTATGAGAGTGCGGGACAAATCTATTTACAGTCGTGAGCAGGTTAGACATACATAGGTAGTATTAAGCGATAATCTGATTGATAGTCTTCGTATTTATTTAAAAATATCTTGTAGTGAAAAGATGGAGAAGTATACACAAAATATTCGTATCAAGTTTTGTATCGATACGATTCACATTACAGGCAAAAAACGTAATAAATACAATTTTCAGAGGTCTCTTAAGGTTTTTTTTTTCAATATGTGAAAGATTCAAATCATTATTTTAAGATAGTCAAAAGATTTCTTATATTATCGAAAACAATATTTATCTTTTTCAATTCTGTATTTAAATCTGGTTTTCTGAAAAACGTGTATAAATTTGCATTTCCCCTTAAATATGGAAGACGGATTTTAAACTTACTTGTTGTATTTCAAAATAATTGTAATAATACAAACGCAAGCCCAGCCCCGAGTCAATTACTATGGAACGTAAAGATTTTATTTTGTGAAATAAGCAAAAAGTATTATCGATCCGTGTTACTGATCACTTACCAAACTTCCAGTATGAGTTTGGCTGTATAAATTAAAGTGACCTTATACAACGTGAAATTTAAGTCATTCTGTTATCGAAAACTGGTGATAGTACTCGTCCATATGAACAACTTTTACTATTTGGCCAACCCTGAAATCGTGAAAAAATATCAGCAGTTCCATAGAAAAGTTAAATACCTCGATCAAAATGTATGAAACAGCTGTTTTATTTTCGCGATTTCAGGGTTGGCCCCATACTAAAAGTTGTTCATATGGACAAGTACTACCTATCACCAGTTTTCGTTATTAAAATGACTAAAATTTCACGTTGTTTAATCTAAGTAACCTCATAGATCTAAAAGAAAGGCCACAGATTGTGTTCGTCGTAGGCTCGGGTATTTATAAGAATTATATACAGTTTCAGGTCGATGTTCGGCCTTCGGCCGTCATTACCTTCACGGTCAATGGTAACCATCAGGCGACGCGACGGCTGGGATTATTTTCTTTTGGGACTATTATTGACTCTATTTTATTAACCGACTTCAAAAAAGGAGGAGGTTCTCAATACGACTGTTTTTTTTTTGTTGGGTATGTTACTCCATAACTCTGGCATATCTTAACCGATTTGATTTTTTTTTGTTTGGGAGAGTTTGCTTTCGGGTAGGTCCCATTTTAGTTTGGTCAGAGATAGGCAGCAGAACTCCTCAATAGATGACGGCATTCACTCGATATTGAGGCAAATATCTCCGGCATTTCCCAACCGATTTGATTTCCTTTTTGTTTCAAAGTGCTTGCTTCCAGGTAAGTCACATTTAAGTTTGGTCATGATCTGATGATGGTCTTCAGAGATATGCAGTGGAACTCCTCAATGGATGACAGCATATCACTCGATATTGAGGCAAACGCTTTCTACTAGAATGCTAATTGCAGGGTGTTACTTGAAATTTGAAATATATCCTCTTGACTTTCGATCCTGGCCTCATCACCATAGAACTCTTTAACGGATGACAGCACATAACTCTAAATTACGTGAATCACTTTGTAATAGTGTACTCATTGCAGGATATTACCTGAAAATTGTCATTATGCCACGGGACCTCTGAATTTGAAACTCCTCAGTCAGAGTTCTCACTGTAGTCAACCCATTTTTCACAATTTAACCCGTCGATACTAAAAAACGTGAAATAAAAAAGGGTTTAAATATTATAGCAGACATTCACTAAAAAGCTTAAAATAATTACATACTAACCGATGATACCAAAATAACACTTTTGCCGACTTCTTTCTTCTTGAAACATAATTTTATCTAGAAGTCGTATTCCTCATGGTATAGAACACAAAAACCAATATAAGAGCCCCAACTTCTAGAGAACATAATGTTTCAGGAAGAAAGAAGTCGGCAAAAGTGTTATTTTGGTACGTATGTCATTTATTGGTATTTGGTATGTATGTAATTATTTCAAGCTTTTTAATGAATGTCTGCTATACAATTTGAAGTCGGTTATTATTTTTTTGTTAAAAGTGAATTTTTCGTAGGTATTGACTTTTTACTTTGAATCATTTTAAAATATTTAGAAACAACTGATGTAGAGAGCCATTTCTATTAAGGTTTTTAACTTGGTTTTTTTGGGATTCTTGTGCTCTTTATAGAAATCGTATAAATAATTAAATGACATACTGGTAAGACTTCTTGTAACACAAAAGCCGCTACTAAAACCGTAGAGTTTCCAAACATCGATTCCAAGATGGCGGCGAATGTATAATTCTACCCCATTCAGCGTCGCGCCCCATTGTACTTCATAATATATTTGCGTGAGAAATGGATACCAACTATTGAAATTCTTTCTATGTCTGCAAACTACAAACTACGTTAAATTAATTGGTAGATTTTGACGTGGTTTTCCACCTAACAGGGTTATTAAGGAACTAGTATACATGTGGTGGACATATCGTAAAATTTATAATTTCATGATCCGACTGATAATATCGTAAAGTGTGAAATAATAAATTTATAGACTTCAAAAAGACGACAAAAAGTCAAAAATAGGTGTTTGGTTGCTTGTGATACGCACTGAGAAGGTCAAGTTTGACAATAAAAAAATATTAAAAAATTTAAATGTCACTTTGAAAAATCATTATTTGTATGACGCCAGGGTAGGCACTGCCTACTAGTGCCTACCCTAGAGTACATGAATTCATACAAAAGATTTTTTCTAAATCGTTTTTAATTATTTTCTTGTATTTTTTAATCGTCAAACTTGACCTTCTCATAGCTTTTCCAGGAAAAAGTCCTATGCACGCCACTGGTGAGCTGTTGTGAGTTTTTACATATTTCATGATTTTGCGATCAGCAGGCCCAACATGATGCCACTTTAACACCATTTGACAGTAAATTCCATGTATTTACTGTCAAATGGTGTTAAGGGGGAACGTTTCGAGCTCGGTGCAAAATGCACAACTTATGATTGTTTTTCTTACTATTGCATAAAAAATACTAAATAAATTATATATGGCATTTCGCGACCATTGTTTAGTGTCAATTAGGCTATTGTACCAAAATTTTGTAATTTTATGTATTACGTTGTAAATGAATGGGCATACAAACTTAAAACACGCTTTTAAGTTTGTATACCCATTCATTTACAACGTAATCCATAAAATGACGCAATTCAGATAAAAACCCCTGATAATTATTCGACAATAGTCGCAAAATAAGATGAAACTATTTTATTTCAACAATTTTATTTTAAACAAACTTATGTTATACACTTTGCACTGAGCCCTTAAAGTGGCAACCGTGTTAGGGCTGCAGGTCATGAAATAATCAATTCTACGCTATAGGCACAACATACACTGTATCACCTTATATTAGGTATAGTATACCATCTGTGGTGGCTCACAGTTGGCAGGACACGGGCTCGGATTATTCGGAATCTATGTGCATAGTATTTGTATACCAATTTGCTGAACAGTGAACGAAAACACTTAATAAAACCGGTCAAGTGCGAGTTGGAATCGCGCCAAGACGGTTCGGTATCATTTTAATAAGTTATAGCAGACTTAAGTAATTTGAACGACCAAATCAAAATCAAAAATCAAAATATATTTATTTACCAATAACAATACAACATTTACAATTGATAAAGTGACTTGAGTACATGATATAAATTAGCAATAATGCGACAAGTTGTAAAGGCGATCTTTTCAACGGACCCTAGACAAAGCAGAGCTTGAAACACAGGGCCCAGAATACGATTAGCTATAGTTACGAGTTCTCATTTAGTTTGATTAGTACTCGGTCGATATAAGTACTAAATATAACATTAAAATTGATTATAAATGAAAATTAAATTACATAGAGAATTTACAAAACAAGGAAAAGTAAGTCATTAAAGATAATAACCTACTGTTGGCCTTATTATAGCGGTGAATATGGTAGATGATCGTGGTGTGTGTGAGTTTGTGTATATGAGGATGTTTTAGGGTGAGTGACAGGGTGTGTGTGAGGGTAAGAGGGTGTGTGTGTGTTAGTGTGTTTCATTTGCTTTGATTTATGTCTCCCCTTTCGGAAGAATTTCTTCTGTTTACACGTAGTCTAACCCATCGAGCCATCGAGAAATCAACAGAAAGCATTTTCCACTGGTGCAAAATTTAAGTTCTGGAATTCTTTTACAAAAATAGTCTGACTGACAACTTTACGGCCCCTCCTCCTCCTCTTAATTCTTGGTTGAGTATCGCGCATTGGAGGTTAGACGTGGATTAACCTTGATAAGGTATTTTCTTCAATTGTTACGTGGTCGCATCCATAATCCAGTAATGTTAGCACAAATAAATCTGTTTGCGCCGGATAACTACTGCCGAGCTCGCACCCTCCGACTGTTCGCTGTCCCTGTTCAATACGCGCCGTTACCGAGAGCCTTGGCTCTCATCAATGAAATCCTCATTTTTGACTCCAGCCTGGACCTATTCTCATGCTCGGAAACCATAGTTTTAGCAACTTCTGGACGCTACCTAGAATCGATTACTGTAAAAAGCTCGATTCTATCATGATTCCAATAAAACAATAATGTGTAATTCTAAATATCTACCCACATGCAATGTATTTAATATAAGAGATTCTATTAATATTGTATAACTTACTTATTATATTTGGTCCTGTACTGTGAGTAATAAGCTGTATTAAATAAGTAAATAAATAAATAAATAAAAAGATAAAAAAGAATAAAAAATATATTTACCATTATACGAGTGGTATGCGAGCGCTTTTTAGGGTTCCGTACCCTAAGGGTAACCAACCGTACCCTATTACTAAGACTCCGCTGTCCGTCCGTCCAGTGGCGGGCACAGAACTTTTTGCTGGAAATGCAACGACAAGGTCAAGTATGATAATCAAAAAAATATGAAAAAAAATTCATGTCACTTTGAAAAATCATAATTTGTATGACGCCAGGGTACATGATTACCCATAAATTTTTTTTTTTTTTTTCGAATTGGGTTTTAATTTTTTTCGTGTTATTTTTATTGTCAAACTTGACCTTCTCATTGCTTTTCCAGCAAAAAGTTCTATGCACGCCACTGCGTCCGTCCGTCCGTCTGTCACCAGGCTGTATCTCATGAACCGTGCTATTAAGACAGTTGAAATTTTCACAGATGATGTATTAACAAATACTAAAACTGGCCAAGTGCGAGTTGCACCCGCGCACTCCCATGCAACAAACAAGATTTTTTTGCCGTTTTTATAGATAATTGTACGGAACCCTTCGTGCGCGAGTCCGACTCGCACTTGGCCGGTTTTTTACTTTTTTACGATAGGTCATCCTTCAAATCCGTGTCCTTGAAAATTAAAAACAAGTCTTGCAGGATCTTAAATTTTTACCATGCCCTGAAGTACAGATTGCAAATATTATGGACAGACAAACATCAAGACTTTCCTTGCTATAACGGTTTCCCTAAAAATGGGTAATGGAAATACACAACAATAAAATGTCGTCATGAACCCCCGAGGAAATTGCAAGTCACAGACCACAATTGGTACACCCGTTTTTCACCGACGATTATTACATCCGAAAAGTGATGAGTAGGTAGTGAGCCCTGTTGCCGTATTACGGGAAAAATTGACCAACAGCTTAACGTGCCTTCCGAAGCACGCAGACCGAACACGTACGTATTGAACCCACAACCTTTGGGTTAGCAGGCGAACGCTCTACCGCTCGGCCACTGATGGTAGATATCGATATAATTAAAGTTACCACATGGCTCCAAACGACTTCACTCAAATTACATTTAGGGTGATCAAAGTATAAGTAATAAAATAATTAGTAACTAAAGTTTAAGACAATGGCTAATTACCAACCGCGCCAGGTGTTGCGAACTAAAGTTTATTGCGATAATTACTACGCCATATTTATTATTGTTACTTTACCAAGACGGAGGAGGTAACTTGTTTATAACTTAGTCTAATGTACAATACTCGGTAAAATTACAGAAGTTTAGGAGGGAAGTTTTATGGAAGGTGTGTACTAAGGGAGATGAACAACCTTTTGTCCGCGGTTCTACTCGCGCTAAAGCAGTAACTTATCCATAAAGTGGTTATTATCTAACTTCTTTCATTCAAATATTCCCTGCTCAGTTCTTTTTGTGTTGTGGACGACCTCTCATGAACAACTAGACTCAAAATTTGGATTATGTTTTTATTGCGAAATCCATCGCCTTGGAATACTCTAAATATTATTAGAGTGCATTACAAACTAGAAAAGATAAATTAGAAACAAATGTAAAGACAAGAATTTGAAAAAGTCCCTCGGGCCATCACTCGAACCTGCGACCTCTTGTTATCAAGACAAGCGCGCTAACCGACTGCGCCACCGAGGTACTTACCTAGACCGTTGAATTTTTCCACCATACTTGTCCACCGAATATTAACATAACGCCCTCGTGAGCGTTCAGTATGTGCATTACAAGCTAGTTAGATCAAATAGTTACAAAATATTCGGTATGGAACCCTAAAAAAAGCGTGGTACAAATCAACATTTTGTATATTCTTGCTTATAACTTGCGTACGTCTGTACTGTAATTCATTTTCATGTTATTCCACCGTTAGTTTCTCGAGTAAAGTTTTGGATATGTCCTTTCATTACGATATTGCAATGCAATTGTAATTTTAGTGACAAAAGGGGCCGTTCAAGTATTACGTAAGCAGATTTATTACAATTATTTACCCCCCCATCCCCCTTGTCAGCAAAAGTAAGCAAAGCTCTTACCCCCTCCCCCCATGCTTACGTAAACATTTTTCAATTATAAATATATTTTTTTTTTATATTATAATGTTATAATTATAATTTTTAAAATAAGAAAATAGATTTAGGGTAGAGATTAGATTTTGCTGATACAGTATTGAAAATAGTGTAAGGGGCAAAAATATACCGATGACGTAATCATCATCTAGACTCCCCTACCCCCCATGTCATCGAAAATAAGCAAAACAAAGACCCCCCCCATTATTCCCTACGTAATACTTGAACGGCCCCAAAGCTTGAGAAAAGAAAGAATACAGTGCGCGTTCTTTTTATTTACATACTAATACATTTATGAAGCAGTATTCCTTAAATACAACATTCAAGCAAGAATCACGATAGAATGCTTGTTATAATTCCATATTCAATGTTGGCATTCATAGTATTTTCATCTGCCAAGTACTTTCACGGAATTATTTAAACGGGCTTTTACTTTTCATTTCATATTTGTAGAGAACATTCCTTTGACGGGCGTTTTCGTTTTTCTTTGGAAGACGCTTCTAATACATTTATGAAGCAGTATTCCTTAAATACAACATTCAAGCAAGAATCACGAAAGAATGCTTGTTATAATTCCATATTCAATGTTGGCATTCATAGTATTTTCATCTGCCAAGTACTTTCACGGAATTATTTAAACGGGCTTTTACTTTTCATTTCATATTTGTAGAGAACATTCCTTTGACGGGCGTTTTCGTTTTTCTTTGGAAGACGCTTCTAATACATTTATGAAGCAGTATTCCTTAAATACAACATTCAAGCAAGAATCACGAAAGAATGCTTGTTATAATTCCATATTCAATGTTGGCATTCATAGTATTTTCATCTGCCAAGTACTTTCACGGAATGATTTAAACGGGCTTTTACTTTTCATTTCATATTTGTAGAGAACATTCCTTTGACGGGCGTTTTCGTTTTTCTTTGGAAGACGCTTCTAATACATTTATGAAGCAGTATTCCTTAAATACAACATTCAAGCAAGAATCACGAAAGAATGCTTGTTATAATTCCATATTCAATGTTGGCATTCATAGTATTTTCATCTGCCAAGTACTTTCACGGAATGATTTAAACGGGCTTTTACTTTTCATTTCATATTTGTAGAGAACATTCCTTTGACGGGCGTTTTCGTTTTTCTTTGGAAGACGCTTCTAATACATTTATGAAGCAGTATTCCTTAAATACAACATTCAAGCAAGAATCACGAAAGAATGCTTGTTATAATTCCATATTCAATGTTGGCATTCATAGTATTTTCATCTGCCAAGTACTTTCACGGAATGATTTAAACGGGCTTTTACTTTTCATTTCATATTTGTAGAGAACATTCCTTTGACGGGCGTTTTCGTTTTTCTTTGGAAGACGCTTCTAATACATTTATGAAGCAGTATTCCTTAAATACAACATTCAAGCAAGAATCACGAAAGAATGCTTGTTATAATTCCATATTCAATGTTGGCATTCATAGTATTTTCATCTGCCAAGTACTTTCACGGAATGATTTAAACGGGCTTTTACTTTTCATTTCATATTTGTAGAGAACATTCCTTTGACGGGCGTTTTCGTTTTTCTTTGGAAGACGCTTCTAATACATTTATGAAGCAGTATTCCTTAAATACAACATTCAAGCAAGAATCACGAAAGAATGCTTGTTATGATTCCATATTCAATGTTGGCATTCATAGTATTTTCATCTGCCAAGTACTTTCACGGAATGATTTAAACGGGCTTTTACTTTTCATTTCATATTTGTAGAGAACATTCCTTTGACGGGCGTTTTCGTTTTTCTTTGGAAGACGCTTCTAATACATTTATGAAGCAGTATTCCTTAAATACAACATTCAAGCAAGAATCACGAAAGAATGCTTGTTATAATTCCATATTCAATGTTGGCATTCATAGTATTTTCATCTGCCAAGTACTTTCACGGAATGATTTAAACGGGCTTTTACTTTTCATTTCATATTTGTAGAGAACATTCCTTTGACGGGCGTTTTCGTTTTTCTTTGGAAGACGCTTCTAATACATTTATGAAGCAGTATTCCTTAAATACAACATTCAAGCAAGAATCACGAAAGAATGCTTGTTATAATTCCATATTCAATGTTGGCATTCATAGTATTTTCATCTGCCAAGTACTTTCACGGAATGATTTAAACGGGCTTTTACTTTTCATTTCATATTTGTAGAGAACATTCCTTTGACGGGCGTTTTCGTTTTTCTTTGGAAGACGCTTCTAATACATTTATGAAGCAGTATTCCTTAAATACAACATTCAAGCAAGAATCACGAAAGAATGCTTGTTATAATTCCATATTCAATGTTGGCATTCATAGTATTTTCATCTGCCAAGTACTTTCACGGAATGATTTAAACGGGCTTTTACTTTTCATTTCATATTTGTAGAGAACATTCCTTTGACGGGCGTTTTCGTTTTTCTTTGGAAGACGCTTCTAATTTTCAGGTTGACGTCATTTCTACTAACTAAAGAACGGAAAAAGGAATTGAATTTCTCAAATAAGGAAAATGTTAAATTGGAATTCTGTTATCTGTGATTCTAAAAGAAAAACCGACCCATTTTTAGGCAACTTCTAGTGATCATAAATACATATAAACAGGTGTATTTGATATGCTTAAATAGGTAGTATGAAGTATAAGTATGATCCGACCAGGGTTGTACCTATACTATAAAAGCAATTTTTTTTTCAGGAATCACCATCGTCTTTGAAATTAATGTATGATCAATGATAGATATCGTTTCAGAAGCGGGCGGAATCGGTAGAACCCTATTTGCCTCCGATGAAGAAAACAATTTCTGCCAAACTATTCAAGCGATATTAGTCGTATATCAAGTAGCCATTTATATTTCGTTTAAAAAAACCACAAATATATCAGTATTAAACAATTTGTCTGCATATATTGTAGACAAGATAGATTATAAAGATTGAAAAACATTCCAGACTAGGCCCTCTTAATTGAGAGGGATTCTTTTTCTCAACTCCTGCTTCATTTACACGATGCGATGTGGGAAAGTATTCAGGGAGGTAGCAACGTATATAATAAAAGTCGTCATTTACAGTTAAAAATCGGAAACCATTATCGCAAAGTTTTTTAGCAGAAAAAAAGAAAATTACGAAATGGTATACTAAAATTAAAAAAATATTTTTGTTGTGGAAATATTTTAAAAAGAATACATGTACGTTGACGTAAATCGTACGTTTTGCTTGCAGCGCAATAATTCACGTGATAAAAACTACACAAAATAAATGAAATTTTGGCCGAATTAATCTACACATTATCTAAGCCACTTCATACTATAAATCTTTAATATACAGCGAATAAAAATATTCATTTTCCCATATAAACTTTTTACCAACTCGTAATTTACGTATACGTCAAGTGAAAAAACTAAATTAATATATGTGCAAAACTAATATTAAAACAAAAGGTTATCTGTGTGATCAGTATTTAATTTTCTAAGCACGTCATTAATACAACCTGTATATCCCAAAAAGCAAATTTATAAAAAAATATCACTATCGAACCCCGCTATACTCTACAGCCACGCTTTCTGTACGGGGCAGGCAAGACCTTTGGGAAACAGTAGCAAATATGTGGTCTCTGCATTCTTCTTAACCCCCGCCCTCCCCCCAATGTCACGTGACTTTTAACATGAGTGAAAGGCAAATAAATTTACTAACGAATTATTTATGATAATAACGTAAAAGGACACAAATCAGAAGGAAGATTTACAATTCATTGACAAGTGGCATCTGTTCAGACCCCACTACCCTCTTCGTGACCGAAAGTGCCACAGGACGACCATCCCCCCTCCCGTAATTAGCGTCACGTAATTTATGAACGCCCCCTTTTTACGGGTTAATGGTAATGTTATGTAAGTTAAGTACTGATAATATGTTATTTTTTTAATATATGTTATCAATTATTTCTTTTATAAAATTATACGAAACCCTGAAACACACGCGATTGGTCACTTACTTTTTGCTATTCATACTTATTGTAAGTAAGAAAACGTTGCTAGCTCTCGCTCTATAGTCATTAAGTATTTTATTCCGTCTCGCAAGCAAGACAAACGAGACCTTTTAATAAAAGAGCAAGAAAATATGGTTTCCCATCGACCATGGTTAGTCTTAGTGAAAACTTCACAACATTACATGCTCTAGTAATCACATTGGACGACTTTTGTTCTACGACCAATTTGTCTGTCTCCGGCGCATGAAATTGTTTAATACCAGCTTCCTGATTCTGTATCGTAAAATCAGTTGCCAAACCGAGTGCCTATCGTCAAAAACATACATATCCGCTTATCTAAGGACACGTTCGCACTTGAAATGACGTCATAATTCGTAAATAGTTCAATACCCACTGAAGATTATTTTGGAAGTACATTTTTTATTTGTTTTTGGTAAATAGCAACCACAGTTTGCAACCGAAACTGAGTTATATATAGGATGACTTTAATTTATGCAGCCAAATTCTTACTGAAGACTCGGTAAGTGCTCAGTAACAAGGTTCTATGAACCTTTTTGTGAAATTCGTAAATTATTCTTTTCGTGTTCCTTACAAACGCAAGCCTAGCCCCGAGTAAATTATTATGGGACGTCAAGATTTTATTTTGCGAAATTAGCAAAAAGTGTTATCGATCCGTGTTACTGATCACTTACCAAGCCTGCAGTAAGAGTTTGGCTGGATAAATTAAAGTCACCTTATATATAGGTATAATAGTCCCGCAGGTGTCGTTAGTAACGTGCTTCGAAACCTAAACCTAATCTTAATGAACAACTTTTGTTACGTGACCTATTCGCAACATAATTTGAGAAAGGGTGTACCACAGGGTAGCATATTGGGCCCCATTCTTTTTCTCTTGTATGTAAACCATCTGCACTGCTTGACAAACAATAAAGTGGTCATGTTTGCAGATGATGTGTCCGTATTCTTTAAGTTTGAACGATCAAATGATAATAGTGATCTATCGAGTGTTATAACTGAGTGTACAAGCAGTGTGATAAACTGGTTTGAAACTCTTAATCTAAATACAAACGTCAATAAGACCCAGATGCTATATTTCCACAATTATAATACTCGTAAACTGGACTTAAATGTAGATATTTACAACAAAAAAATAGAATTTGTTCCATTTGCAAAGTTTTTGGGAATTTATGCTGACGAAAACATGAACTGGAAGAAACATGTTGAAATTCTTGGGAATAAGCTGAGCAGCTTCTGTTATGCTTTAAGGACTTTGGCAAAAATTGCAACGAGAAAAGCTGTTCTACAAGCATATTTTGCTTTCTATCAATCAAGAGTACTGTACGGTCTTCCTGTATGGGGAGGAAGTACAGATATAGAGAGTATATTTAAACTTCAAAAAAGGTGTATCCGTATAATAAGCGGACTAGAATCAAGTATGGATTCCTGCCAACCATATTTTATTACGTTAAAACTACACACACTTACTGCCTTATACGTAATCGAATTATGCAAAATTGTCAAGCGCTTTCCTAGTAAATTCCCCAATAAATCTCTATGTCATAGCACTAGACTTCAAAAACGTTTTGAGTTTGACCTCGAAGTTCCTAGGAAAAACACTACTTCTTATGAAAAGTCTACCAAATTGGCTGCCATTAAAGTGTTTAATAGCCTACCAATACAAATCAAATGCCTTTCTGGGATCGAATTTATGAATACCCTGAAAAGATACTTGGTACAGATGTGTCCTTACAATTTAAAAGATTTTTATAAGTTTAATAAAGATTATAATGGAATTATATTGTAATTTAATTTTGTATTGTGAATTAACATTCATTTGATCTATTATATTTGAAAATTTTATAACCTTTTTCTATACCCCCACCCCCACCGATTACAACTAAGGAAAAATCTGACGAAAATCATATCGTAAATCTATCTTCAGTCTATTTATCACCCACTGACAAAGCTGTAATTAACAAGGGACTATCGTTCTGTCCCACCAAAAAACTAGACCGCATAAAATTAATTAATGACTTTGTTGACTTTGGACGAAAATTAAGATGGAAACACTTTTGGAGCACACATCCCCATCAAAGTATTGATAACACACATCCAGCACTAACAAAATTTAAACCACCATCTTCCAATGAACCACCACAACTCCCCGCAAATCACCCAATAGAAATTTTCATGACTAATATACTGTCAAGATTATCTAACGATAGATATATTAGAAGTTTACAGACAAATACGGATAATCTGACTTTCGAAGAACGAAAATCAATCCGTAAACTTGTGAGTAACGAAAACATTATTATATTACCATCTGATAAAGGATCGGCAACAGTGATCCTTAATAAAAATGATTATGACAACGAGGGACTTAGACAATTAACTGACTCGACATTTTACACACGCACACCAAGTGATCCCTGCAGCCAGATCGTGGACATTGTCAAAGACTTCCTCCAAACTAAGGGCATAAACGAAGGATTGTCGGAAACTGACATAACACTGATGATACCGAGCCATCCGAGAACCCCTCATTTCTATATGCTGCCTAAAATCCATAAAGAAAATAACCCGGGCCGGCCCATTGTGGCATCATACAATGCGCCAACAGAAATCATTTCCGCTTTCGTTGACCATCACCTACAACCCATTGTTCAAAATCTAGAATCATACATAAAAGACACAAATCATTTCCTCGATATCATACATTCACTTCAACTTCCAACAGATGAACATTTACTACTGGTTACAATAGACGCTGTTTCATTATACACCAACATTCCACATGACACCGGTCTATTTGCTCTCAGCTCTCATTTAAATAAACGCCCCATCCCTCATCAACCATCAACTGAATTCCTGACAGAACTAGCAGAATTAACCTTAAAAAATAATTATTTCACCTTCGAAAATGAGTACTATCACCAAATTAAAGGCACTGCTATGGGGACTCGGATGGCTCCCAGCTACGCCAATATCTTCATGGCCTCGGTCGAAACTGCATTCTTATTGTCTGAACCTCATAAACCACTGGTGTGGAGGAGGTTTATAGATGACATCTTCATGATCTGGCCACACAGCAGGAACTCACTGACTATCTTCCTGGAAAGACTTAACAACTGCAGCCCATTAAAATTCACTCATTCCATTTCTACCGACACAATCACATTCCTAGATGTTGACATCACCATTAATGACAATAACCACATATACACTTCAGTCCACTTCAAAGAAACAAACAAAATGCAATATCTTCACTACCACAGCTGTCATCCACCACACACAAAAAAATCGATACCATATTCACTATCGCTCCGTGGTCGTCGAATATGCAACACACAAAATGCACTCGACAACTACCAGAACAAAATACACAATGGACTTCTCAAGAGACACTACCCTGATCACTTCCTACGAAAGCACATATTCAATAGACCAAGATTCCACCATAATAATAACATTAACAACAGCAATACCAACCACAACACCAACAACAACAACAACAACAACAACAACAACAACAACAACAACAACTACAACAACAACAACTGCAACAACAATAACACTTCTTCTAACCAACCACGACTAATCACGACATATTTTCATGGAAGCCAGAAACTTAAAACACTCATCACCGATCATCTACCCATTCTCCAACAAAACGACGAAACAAGAAACTTAATTCCCAAAAATCCACAAATATGTTATCGACAAAATCCAAACCTCAAATCATTACTCACAAAAACAAAACAGCAACCACAACAAAATGTCAACATCACAATATCTCCTGGTACATCACCATGTCGACGACCACGGTGCAAAACATGTCCAATCATCAATACAAGCACACAGATCAATACACATCACACCACACATACATACAAAACTCAACCTAACAACAACTGCAAGACACAGAACTGCATTTACCTACTAGAATGCCGACACTGTTCGGCATTCTACGTAGGTGAAACCCGGAACGAACTACACATCCGCATTAATCAACACAGGCACACATCGACGATCCATAATAACAATCTCCCCATCCCCATCCATGTCCGCTCCCATAACCAAACTTTTAATAACTGTTTCACCGTCAGAGTCATAAAATCATTTAACCCACCACTGACAGACATAAAATTAAGGACATGGGAATACTCCTACATATGGTCACTTGGTGCGCACTACGGACCAGGACTTAATAAACAACACTGACATCAGACGATGACTATTTATGGACACCTGAACCTGACTCACAAAAATATTACATGTATGTATATATTAAGACCAGGGTGCCATAAACAGCAGTGTCTTCTTGCGGTCTTCGGTACGTATCGAAGATATTCCAAGTAAATGTCGAGATGTCGGGATGTTACGGCCGGAAACCGCAATATGGCTCTTCTACCGAAATAATTTTTATTTTTGGTATTTAATATATATATTTTTTATTTTTTTCCATAATTAATGTTAAAAGTAGGTTAGTAGATTCGTAGGTTAATTAGTCCTAAGGTTGTATATATCATCATGTCATTTTTACATTATGTCTTTTAAGTATTCGACTGATGCCGGCCCCATAGTGGGCCGAAATATATTTCGAAAATCAATATTTTTTTTCATTATTAATACAAGTTAAAAGAAACTAAAGGCTTTATATAGCTAAATTATATATATTTATTTCAAGTTAATTCGCAAAAGCGACAATATTTGCTCCATCCCACAATTATACTACAGAAGACACCTGGTGAAACTGCACGGCTAAATCTAAAAAATACTCTTGAACGTCTTCCTACAAGGGCTTCTGAAGAGGGCTGCTGCAGTGTGGTAGACCTATGTCAACATAGACTTGGAGGAGATCACTGGAACTAGTTCTTTGTATCAATATCGTCTGCCGCCTGAAGCTCCGGATCGGTGTCGACACGCAAATGAGGTCTGCTTGATGAGGTTGCTACACTCAGGAATACAGAGCGGCGTGATTCTTGATGTATTACATTGGGCCTTTCTTCTGTGATATCTTCCAACAGTAACAACAGTGGGACAGGCGCGGAAAAGAGGTGGATCGCTTTATTGTACCTTGGTCTGGGTATTTCACTGTTCCTTTCACCTAATTTTACTTTGTAAACTGCTTTATTTTTTAGCATTTTTATATTTTCTTATCATTTTTCTCAGCAATAGGAGTCAGAAAGAATCTAGACCAGACCCTTGTCATAGTCAAAAATTGACACTTACATCCAAAGAGTAAAATTCAATGAAACTTTGAGATTTCCTTATCTATGATTAATTAAACCTCAAATGATATGAAAGAGGTGTATAACAAAATAAAAACTACAATCGAAAAATTATTCCAGTACTACACACATCTAATATTTCTCAGAAAATGCCTGGAAATTGGTGCAGCTCCAAAGGGGCTCATTCCAAAAATACCACTTCACACAATGCCACCAATAATAAGGCACAACATGACCCTAACAAACTACAGTAACGCCTTCAATACAACATACGTTCTTTATACTCAATATTCCCTTTTATGTATCCACTATAAAAATAATCTAGATGCTCTCCTGAAAGTTACCCTCATAGCATACCCACATCTCTTTCTCCCTGTTCAAAATTTACTATCTAAAGCCAATACCAATCTTTTCAGGGAAAACGTCAGGCTTGCAAAAAAACTTTTCAATCTGCAAACATACTATAAGCAAAATAATATAACACTACCTATAAAAAACAATTCATTTACTGAACTTCCAAACCTCAACCTAACTCCCACAGACCTATCGAACCCTTTTTCTATACCCCCACCCCCACCGATTACAACTAAGGAAAAATCTGACGAAAATCATATCGTAAATCTATCTTCAGTCTATTTATCACCCACTGACAAAGCTGTAATTAACAAGGGACTATCGTTCTGTCCCACCAAAAAACTAGACCGCATAAAATTAATTAATGACTTTGTTGACTTTGGACGAAAATTAAGATGGAAACACTTTTGGAGCACACATCCCCATCAAAGTATTGATAACACACATCCAGCACTAACAAAATTTAAACCACCATCTTCCAATGAACCACCACAACTCCCCGCAAATCACCCAATAGAAATTTTCATGACTAATATACTGTCAAGATTATCTAACGATAGATATATTAGAAGTTTACAGACAAATACGGATAATCTGACTTTCGAAGAACGAAAATCAATCCGTAAACTTGTGAGTAACGAAAACATTATTATATTACCATCTGATAAAGGATCGGCAACAGTGATCCTTAATAAAAATGATTATGACAACGAGGGACTTAGACAATTAACTGACTCGACATTTTACACACGCACACCAAGTGATCCCTGCAGCCAGATCGTGGACATTGTCAAAGACTTCCTCCAAACTAAGGGCATAAACGAAGGATTGTCGGAAACTGACATAACACTGATGATACCGAGCCATCCGAGAACCCCTCATTTCTATATGCTGCCTAAAATCCATAAAGAAAATAACCCGGGCCGGCCCATTGTGGCATCATACAATGCGCCAACAGAAATCATTTCCGCTTTCGTTGACCATCACCTACAACCCATTGTTCAAAATCTAGAATCATACATAAAAGACACAAATCATTTCCTCGATATCATACATTCACTTCAACTTCCAACAGATGAACATTTACTACTGGTTACAATAGACGCTGTTTCATTATACACCAACATTCCACATGACACCGGTCTATTTGCTCTCAGCTCTCATTTAAATAAACGCCCCATCCCTCATCAACCATCAACTGAATTCCTGACAGAACTAGCAGAATTAACCTTAAAAAATAATTATTTCACCTTCGAAAATGAGTACTATCACCAAATTAAAGGCACTGCTATGGGGACTCGGATGGCTCCCAGCTACGCCAATATCTTCATGGCCTCGGTCGAAACTGCATTCTTATTGTCTGAACCTCATAAACCACTGGTGTGGAGGAGGTTTATAGATGACATCTTCATGATCTGGCCACACAGCAGGAACTCACTGACTATCTTCCTGGAAAGACTTAACAACTGCAGCCCATTAAAATTCACTCATTCCATTTCTACCGACACAATCACATTCCTAGATGTTGACATCACCATTAATGACAATAACCACATATACACTTCAGTCCACTTCAAAGAAACAAACAAAATGCAATATCTTCACTACCACAGCTGTCATCCACCACACACAAAAAAATCGATACCATATTCACTATCGCTCCGTGGTCGTCGAATATGCAACACACAAAATGCACTCGACAACTACCAGAACAAAATACACAATGGACTTCTCAAGAGACACTACCCTGATCACTTCCTACGAAAGCACATATTCAATAGACCAAGATTCCACCATAATAATAACATTAACAACAGCAATACCAACCACAACACCAACAACAACAACAACAACAACAACAACAACAACAACAACAACTACAACAACAACAACTGCAACAACAATAACACTTCTTCTAACCAACCACGACTAATCACGACATATTTTCATGGAAGCCAGAAACTTAAAACACTCATCACCGATCATCTACCCATTCTCCAACAAAACGACGAAACAAGAAACTTAATTCCCAAAAATCCACAAATATGTTATCGACAAAATCCAAACCTCAAATCATTACTCACAAAAACAAAACAGCAACCACAACAAAATGTCAACATCACAATATCTCCTGGTACATCACCATGTCGACGACCACGGTGCAAAACATGTCCAATCATCAATACAAGCACACAGATCAATACACATCACACCACACATACATACAAAACTCAACCTAACAACAACTGCAAGACACAGAACTGCATTTACCTACTAGAATGCCGACACTGTTCGGCATTCTACGTAGGTGAAACCCGGAACGAACTACACATCCGCATTAATCAACACAGGCACACATCGACGATCCATAATAACAATCTCCCCATCCCCATCCATGTCCGCTCCCATAACCAAACTTTTAATAACTGTTTCACCGTCAGAGTCATAAAATCATTTAACCCACCACTGACAGACATAAAATTAAGGACATGGGAATACTCCTACATATGGTCACTTGGTGCGCACTACGGACCAGGACTTAATAAACAACACTGACATCAGACGATGACTATTTATGGACACCTGAACCTGACTCACAAAAATATTACATGTATGTATATATTAAGACCAGGGTGCCATAAACAGCAGTGTCTTCTTGCGGTCTTCGGTACGTATCGAAGATATTCCAAGTAAATGTCGAGATGTCGGGATGTTACGGCCGGAAACCGCAATATGGCTCTTCTACCGAAATAATTTTTATTTTTGGTATTTAATATATATATTTTTTATTTTTTTCCATAATTAATGTTAAAAGTAGGTTAGTAGATTCGTAGGTTAATTAGTCCTAAGGTTGTATATATCATCATGTCATTTTTACATTATGTCTTTTAAGTATTCGACTGATGCCGGCCCCATAGTGGGCCGAAATATATTTCGAAAATCAATATTTTTTTTCATTATTAATACAAGTTAAAAGAAACTAAAGGCTTTATATAGCTAAATTATATATATTTATTTCAAGTTAATTCGCAAAAGCGACAATATTTGCTCCATCCCACAATTATACTACAGAAGACACCTGGTGAAACTGCACGGCTAAATCTAAAAAATACTCTTGAACGTCTTCCTACAAGGGCTTCTGAAGAGGGCTGCTGCAGTGTGGTAGACCTATGTCAACATAGACTTGGAGGAGATCACTGGAACTAGTTCTTTGTATCAATATCGTCTGCCGCCTGAAGCTCCGGATCGGTGTCGACACGCAAATGAGGTCTGCTTGATGAGGTTGCTACACTCAGGAATACAGAGCGGCGTGATTCTTGATGTATTACATTGGGCCTTTCTTCTGTGATATCTTCCAACAGTAACAACAGTGGGACAGGCGCGGAAAAGAGGTGGATCGCTTTATTGTACCTTGGTCTGGGTATTTCACTGTTCCTTTCACCTAATTTTACTTTGTAAACTGCTTTATTTTTTAGCATTTTTATATTTTCTTATCATTTTTCTCAGCAATAGGAGTCAGAAAGAATCTAGACCAGACCCTTGTCATAGTCAAAAATTGACACTTACATCCAAAGAGTAAAATTCAATGAAACTTTGAGATTTCCTTATCTATGATTAATTAAACCTCAAATGATATGAAAGAGGTGTATAACAAAATAAAAACTACAATCGAAAAATTATTCCAGTACTACACACATCTAATATTTCTCAGAAAATGCCTGGAAATTGGTGCAGCTCCAAAGGGGCTCATTCCAAAAATACCACTTCACACAATGCCACCAATAATAAGGCACAACATGACCCTAACAAACTACAGTAACGCCTTCAATACAACATACGTTCTTTATACTCAATATTCCCTTTTATGTATCCACTATAAAAATAATCTAGATGCTCTCCTGAAAGTTACCCTCATAGCATACCCACATCTCTTTCTCCCTGTTCAAAATTTACTATCTAAAGCCAATACCAATCTTTTCAGGGAAAACGTCAGGCTTGCAAAAAAACTTTTCAATCTGCAAACATACTATAAGCAAAATAATATAACACTACCTATAAAAAACAATTCATTTACTGAACTTCCAAACCTCAACCTAACTCCCACAGACCTATCGAACCCTTTTTCTATACCCCCACCCCCACCGATTACAACTAAGGAAAAATCTGACGAAAATCATATCGTAAATCTATCTTCAGTCTATTTATCACCCACTGACAAAGCTGTAATTAACAAGGGACTATCGTTCTGTCCCACCAAAAAACTAGACCGCATAAAATTAATTAATGACTTTGTTGACTTTGGACGAAAATTAAGATGGAAACACTTTTGGAGCACACATCCCCATCAAAGTATTGATAACACACATCCAGCACTAACAAAATTTAAACCACCATCTTCCAATGAACCACCACAACTCCCCGCAAATCACCCAATAGAAATTTTCATGACTAATATACTGTCAAGATTATCTAACGATAGATATATTAGAAGTTTACAGACAAATACGGATAATCTGACTTTCGAAGAACGAAAATCAATCCGTAAACTTGTGAGTAACGAAAACATTATTATATTACCATCTGATAAAGGATCGGCAACAGTGATCCTTAATAAAAATGATTATGACAACGAGGGACTTAGACAATTAACTGACTCGACATTTTACACACGCACACCAAGTGATCCCTGCAGCCAGATCGTGGACATTGTCAAAGACTTCCTCCAAACTAAGGGCATAAACGAAGGATTGTCGGAAACTGACATAACACTGATGATACCGAGCCATCCGAGAACCCCTCATTTCTATATGCTGCCTAAAATCCATAAAGAAAATAACCCGGGCCGGCCCATTGTGGCATCATACAATGCGCCAACAGAAATCATTTCCGCTTTCGTTGACCATCACCTACAACCCATTGTTCAAAATCTAGAATCATACATAAAAGACACAAATCATTTCCTCGATATCATACATTCACTTCAACTTCCAACAGATGAACATTTACTACTGGTTACAATAGACGCTGTTTCATTATACACCAACATTCCACATGACACCGGTCTATTTGCTCTCAGCTCTCATTTAAATAAACGCCCCATCCCTCATCAACCATCAACTGAATTCCTGACAGAACTAGCAGAATTAACCTTAAAAAATAATTATTTCACCTTCGAAAATGAGTACTATCACCAAATTAAAGGCACTGCTATGGGGACTCGGATGGCTCCCAGCTACGCCAATATCTTCATGGCCTCGGTCGAAACTGCATTCTTATTGTCTGAACCTCATAAACCACTGGTGTGGAGGAGGTTTATAGATGACATCTTCATGATCTGGCCACACAGCAGGAACTCACTGACTATCTTCCTGGAAAGACTTAACAACTGCAGCCCATTAAAATTCACTCATTCCATTTCTACCGACACAATCACATTCCTAGATGTTGACATCACCATTAATGACAATAACCACATATACACTTCAGTCCACTTCAAAGAAACAAACAAAATGCAATATCTTCACTACCACAGCTGTCATCCACCACACACAAAAAAATCGATACCATATTCACTATCGCTCCGTGGTCGTCGAATATGCAACACACAAAATGCACTCGACAACTACCAGAACAAAATACACAATGGACTTCTCAAGAGACACTACCCTGATCACTTCCTACGAAAGCACATATTCAATAGACCAAGATTCCACCATAATAATAACATTAACAACAGCAATACCAACCACAACACCAACAACAACAACAACAACAACAACAACAACAACAACAACAACAACAACTACAACAACAACAACTGCAACAACAATAACACTTCTTCTAACCAACCACGACTAATCACGACATATTTTCATGGAAGCCAGAAACTTAAAACACTCATCACCGATCATCTACCCATTCTCCAACAAAACGACGAAACAAGAAACTTAATTCCCAAAAATCCACAAATATGTTATCGACAAAATCCAAACCTCAAATCATTACTCACAAAAACAAAACAGCAACCACAACAAAATGTCAACATCACAATATCTCCTGGTACATCACCATGTCGACGACCACGGTGCAAAACATGTCCAATCATCAATACAAGCACACAGATCAATACACATCACACCACACATACATACAAAACTCAACCTAACAACAACTGCAAGACACAGAACTGCATTTACCTACTAGAATGCCGACACTGTTCGGCATTCTACGTAGGTGAAACCCGGAACGAACTACACATCCGCATTAATCAACACAGGCACACATCGACGATCCATAATAACAATCTCCCCATCCCCATCCATGTCCGCTCCCATAACCAAACTTTTAATAACTGTTTCACCGTCAGAGTCATAAAATCATTTAACCCACCACTGACAGACATAAAATTAAGGACATGGGAATACTCCTACATATGGTCACTTGGTGCGCACTACGGACCAGGACTTAATAAACAACACTGACATCAGACGATGACTATTTATGGACACCTGAACCTGACTCACAAAAATATTACATGTATGTATATATTAAGACCAGGGTGCCATAAACAGCAGTGTCTTCTTGCGGTCTTCGGTACGTATCGAAGATATTCCAAGTAAATGTCGAGATGTCGGGATGTTACGGCCGGAAACCGCAATATGGCTCTTCTACCGAAATAATTTTTATTTTTGGTATTTAATATATATATTTTTTATTTTTTTCCATAATTAATGTTAAAAGTAGGTTAGTAGATTCGTAGGTTAATTAGTCCTAAGGTTGTATATATCATCATGTCATTTTTACATTATGTCTTTTAAGTATTCGACTGATGCCGGCCCCATAGTGGGCCGAAATATATTTCGAAAATCAATATTTTTTTTCATTATTAATACAAGTTAAAAGATAATCAATGAGAAGTGTTAAATTATGTAGAATAGTAAAAGTAGGTTTAAGGTATAATTAGAGTCTAGCTGTAAATACGAATTATACAATTTATTTTAAGAATTACATTGCTACACCTTATTGGTAAAATTACATTGTAACTTGTATTTTTAAAAACACCTTTTATGTACATGTGATTTATGGCAATAAATGAATTGAAATTGAAAAAAAATTGAGACTTTTTTGGCGTAATCTGAAAATGTATATTATAAAAAGTTAAGATTATGTTTTTATTTTGAAATCCATCGCTTCGGAAAACTCTAAATATTATTATTAGAGTGCATCTCGAACTAGAAAAGATCAATTAGAAACGAATTCAAAGATAAGAATTAAAAAAAAATACTCAGGCCAGGATTCGAACCTGCGACCTCTTGTTATCAAGACAAGCGCGCTACCAATTACGCCACCGAGGTACTTATCCTAGACCAATTAACTATTCCACCATACGTGTCTACCGAATATTTTTGTAATTATTTCATCAAATCAGCTTGTTAGGCACATACTGAACGCTCACAAGGGCGTGATGTTACAAAAGTTGTTCGGCATGATCAGTAGAGGCTTAAGTTTCGAAGAAAGTCTAGAAACGAACCTTGGACCTCAGTTAGAAACCGTGTGTGAGCTTGGGTCTCAAGTTAATTTCTGGGTTGCAGGAAAGGAACTTCCTGAGTGGCGTCTACTGAGATCAACCACAGATAACTCCAATTGTGCTCGGGGCCCTTTAACAGTTATACCAAGACCCAAATAACTGACAAATCATTTCACTTCAACTGGTGGTAGGCTTGTCACCTCTCTCATGACGTCACCACGCCGCCCAGCGACTCGTTGCATTCCGGTGTGACGTCACGAGTAGCCGTACCGGGGAGTGGTTACAGGCAGTTGCGCAGTAGCAGCCATTCGTCCGTTACCGACTTACGTAGATTTTTTGTCACTGTCGCAGTTTCTGGAGGAGCTCCTTTTATCCTTCAGGCGTGTAAGTCAAATTACAGAAGTTGACGCTTGTGACTGTTGTCACTTGGTGCAACTTTAAAAAAAAATTGTTGCTAGTGCAAAAAATGCACTTGTTCTTGTCCGCCGAATTTATTTTATTTGCTCATTTTTTCATTTAATTACAGTTTTAAATTACAGATTACAAATTTAGAAATTGGAGGCCTAAAATGGATGTGAAAATTTAGAAAATTAGACTTCTTGTCGTGTTGTTATTGACCAACTTGGACCTGTTGTCTCGAGAAAGATAGCGATCGGTAAAAAAAATGTTTCACCGATGATAATTACATCCCAACCCAATGGGTGGTGGGTGAGCCCTATCGCTATCGCCGTACTTCGGACACAAATGGACCAAACTAAATTACGCTTTTTGTATGGATTGTCTCCGTTGATCGTGATTTTCTTTAAGGGGGTAACTTTTTACCTCGGTACAAAATGCACATCATAATATTGTTTTCCTTACTTTTGAATAAAAAGTATGCAATAAATGTGTTTTAAAGCAACTTGCAACAAGCAACTTGCGGAAACACTTTACAAAAAGATTACCTAATTTTAATGTATTACATTTTGTTTGCAATACATTAACAAACTTAAAAGCGTATTTACAGTTGTAATGTAATGCAGCTAAAATGTAACGCATAAAATTTAATAATTTTCATGTGATCACCTAACTATTAACAAGCAGTTTGCGTGAATTGCTATAATACGCATTAATTGCATACTTTTCATTCAAAAGTAAGGAAAACAATATTATGATGTGCATTTTGTACCGAGGTAAAAAGTTACCCCCTTAAGTTTAGACTAACGTCAATTTTGTTTTACGGTCTAAATAAATAAATGGATTGTCAATATAATTGCTGAGTTCCATTGGTTGAGGATCATTAGGTTATTGTGACATGAAATTTTTATTCTAGTTATACTTTATTCGAAACAAAATATCGTGGTAGACTGGCGACCGACCTTAAGAGGCCTCATCACGCAAACATATCAATACAACAGGTAAAAGCTGTTTGTTAAGTCAACAGCTTACTTTCTTTAAATGTTTTAATAAGTTTTATCTAGCGACATATAACTACGTACGTATGAAGCCCAAAAAGCTAAAATCTGATGATATACCATCATAATAGCTGTCAGGATATTGTGAATATTGCCTCGTTTTTACGCAAAGTTTAACGATTCGTACAATTTGTAGCTATAATAGAATAAAAAAAACGCTTCAGTCCGCGATTTTTCATTTACAGAAGATAAATTTTAAATACTTTTTTATAAAAAATACGAACAGTTTCATGGTAAACAGTTTTCCCCTGAAACCATTTTACTAAGTCTAATATTGGGTGAATACCTCGCTTTCATGCACTTCTCGATGCCGATGGGAGATAGATCAGAGGGCTGCGTCGTAGACAGGGAAACCTATCTGAAGACATGTGCAAAGTTTCATTTTAGATCAGACCCACCAGGGCGTCACAAACACCAAAAGCTGAGCATGAGGGGCCCCTTAATCAGAAAAATTTAAGGAAGTTTTTTTTTCCACAATTAGTGTGATATGATACATATTAAATATTCTGATACATTATGTTCCTACAAATGTATATGTCTGATATCTGTATTTTTTTTTTCAGCAAAGTTATTGAACTTGAAAGAGTTGAAGTAAACTAGGAGATTAATCACTACAAAAAAAATAAAGTAACATTTTCAAATGTGATACACTAATGTTCCATTCAAAATATTGGTCCATGTTTTACATTACTCAAAGGTATTAAAGTCTTTCCTAAGCTGTTAGGAGCTGGAAATTTTAGATTTTCGCATGAAAGTGTAAACCGGCTCTGCCCATGGTGCACGATAATCTTACTGAGTGATTTTGAACCTCAGTATGTTGTCAGAAAGTCTACATTTGAACGCTCGCTTCGCGCGCTGCCGGCACGCATAATCAGTGAATTTTCGAGGCTTTTCAGGATTTAACGAAAAAGTATTTCGAATAGGAGTTATTTCACCTGACATCGGAAAATAAACCATATTTTCTTGTTATAGCAGTAATTTCAGACATAAAACTCCAGCCGCTTAGACATAAAACGAACTAATAACTAAAAAAGGCATTATATTCAAAAATAAAATCTATCGAGTGAAATGTGTCCAATTAGGTAACCGACCTGACAACGGAAAGACAAAGGTCTGAAAAAACACGTGTCTAAGTTTTACATTGATCAGATTGAGGTTGAAAGACCAAAGGCAAGCGAAGCACGCAAACGGATTGAACCTACAACCTGTACCACTCGGCCACGGATGCGGTCAAAGCATACTATGGGTCAAAAGAAGAAACAACCATAATAAAAAGCGATCTCTACCCAAATAGCGCCTCTGGAAAACCTCTTAGCAACAATCGATCGAGCATTCTGTTCTGTTCGCAAACAACGTTGCAAATCGATGCGATGCGCTTAGGGATGGGGTTATGATTTAAATAACTAGTAGTTCACCCCGAACTGTAAACTCGCGCGCGCCCGATTCGCGCTTGACCCGTTTGGCTCATGTTTGATCTTAAAAATTCTTTTTGCTTTTTTTATTCACCTGCCAAATTTCATGACATTCCGATCAACGATACTCGGGTTATCGTCGAACAAACATTCATACATGCATACAAACGCCGGATTGTTCAAGTAGACTCGGAGAACTTTGCTCGCTCGTTCAACAATAAAAACACTAAAATACACTTATACTTGTCTATTAGTAAGGCGTACTATGTCCATCGCACAACGAAAGAGATAAATATATCTGAAAATAGTGGCCTAATGGTGCGGTGGATCAAAAAATGGTTGGATATTGCTGTTTTTTAGTGATTAATATTTCATGAAAATTCACACGGGAGCGTTTTAAAAATAAACGCAATTTTATGTTTTAGATAATAGGTTCATACACTTCCACAAATTTCTTTACTTGCGAAGCTAAAACAAAATGGCTCCCGGAAAATGACGCCTGGAAAATGGTATTATAAGTCTGAACCTGATTTCAGAATCCTAAAAAAGACCAGACCAAAAAAAGAGGCTCTCGCCTTTTTAAATAGCCAAACTTACATATTTTCAGGGGACACATTTTACATTGATACTAGTATTTTGCAATACTGAATCCCCAGTTCAAAACAAATGATCACACGTATCAAAGTGGCATATTTTTTAAAATATTGTTTGTATTAATTGTATAACATACAAGGCTTGGCAAATTTATATGCACATTTTATCGACTTTACGAGCCCATCACTAGAGGCGGTCGCTATATGGGAAAACAAATACGACAAAGGGGTTTGTAGATAAATGAGTGGAGATGAATATACTCCTACTACTCGATCAGTCGGTTCAGCAGATGGAAAAGTAACTTACTTAACTAACTTACTCATCCGTAGGGCCTTAGCCAGTGCCAGTGTTCCGGCCATTTTGGAACCAAATGGCATCATACGCGAAGACGGCAAAAGGCCCGACGGAATGACGATCATACCATGGAAGCATGTGAGGTCGCTGGTATGGGACGCTACATGTGTCGACACGATGGCGGCGTCTCATCTCCAAGCGACCTCAGTCAGAGCGGGCGCGGCTGCGGCATCTGCAGAGGGCTCCAAGAGGCGCAAATATGCGGCCTTAGGAGAGGGCTACATGTTTGTGCCCTTCGGCGTAGAGACTCTCGGGCCATGGGGACCAGAAGCGCGACAACTCCTTAAGGCGCATAGGCATGCCACTGTTTTAGTACAAAATTTGATAATCCGTTTCTCTGTTGTTTTTCATCATAGACTAAAGTTTAAGAACTATAAAGTTTAATACACGCATTTACGAGGACACTATTTGGCTGAAATGTAAAACTTTGGTATAGGTACAATTTAGGGCAAGAAAACAACTTTGTATGTAAATCTATCCAGCTAGATATCTTTAAAATAAAATCAATATTCAAAATTATGGCAAAACAGTGCCTTTTAAAATATCAGTACCAGACGATAGAGGTCTTAAGCTTTGGTGTATAACGAAACATAGGTGTCCAAAATTTTCTTTTTTTATTTATCTGTATAATATTTAAATTGCTAGGTAATTTTATTTTTTAATTACACTCTTAGGCTGAGATTCAGAGTGCAGTTTGAGTCCGAACTCAATCTTACAAACGTCAAAAAGTGACGTGATCTCATACTAGAGTGACGTTTGTAAGATTGAGTTCCTCTTGAGATCGGATATTTTAAATTCAGAAACACGCATTTTGCGACTCATCTCTAACTCTGGCTAAGCTGAGTATGAGACGGGCTGAGTACTCAATATCGGACACTCAAAACGAACTCAGCGCTACAGTAGCGCTATCTACGAATCACAAAAATGACGTTTCTTTTATTTCACTTATTCATTTGAACGTTGGATGTTCCATCTTTATCTAGTAACCATCTTTATTTAAATTGTGAACTCGGCTAAGCACAATAGAAGCAAAAGCCCAAACTTGTCTGGGAATACAAAATTCATGAGTTGTGCTCAAACGACGGCACTGTGAATCTCAGCCTTAAACTTAAAAATAACTACAAAAAATAAACCTCTTCTAAAATTGACCCCTCCCAAGTAACACCAAACACCATTATAATAAACATACAATAGCATGAGCTCATGCACAAAGCATTATATGCCAATCGTATATCAGCTGTTTAACTTTTGTACAGCTCTTTTAGGAGCATTTTGGGCCCCAAATTAGCCGGCTTTAAGTCCTATAAAGGCTGCCTAATAGTATTATACCTTTTGTACAACGTCATTATTATAGTCGGTAAAGAATAAATTACTGTATTTAAGGCATTTTTTGCGACTTTAGTACAGCTATTAAACGGCTTTAGTTATTATAATGCCTAAATAAAAACCTATATAAATGCTACTTGTTGTATTTCCTTTGTACGAAAGAATTTCTGAACAGATTTTAAAAATACATTTATTAGATGGTTGTCATTGTGCAGTGAGTGTGACAAACAACTGTGGAAATATTTTTTAATGGGTAAGTACAAACTTGTATTTCTATCTTTGGATGAAATGGAGCTGCGGGTATCAGTTTACTGTGAAAACATATGTAAGTTTGTAGTAAAATTTTCTCGCGCCCTCGCAAAAGTGCTTTTTAGTGTAAAAATGTTAGACCATTAAAATCTACAAACAGTATTTTTTGTAAAATTTTAAGCTGTTGACTTAGTTTTAACGAATAAAATTGCTTCCATAGACATTCACGCATTCGATACCTATATTAAGTAATGCTGGTTCCATGAAATTTTGGTCACTTTAATTATTTCTAAAATAATGGAAGAGAAAGCAAATGGCGTCACATAATATAAATGCTTTAGGCATTCGAAAATAGGATAATAATGCTGTTAGTTCTACTATAGCTAGACAAAATAATTAGTATCTGTTAAGCATAATAAAAGACTCTCAAAAATAGTGTTCAGATATATTACAACACATCAGAATCATATTATAATGCTTGGTGTCATTTTGCAGCATAACGGTTGATTACTGTCGTGTTTATAAGGGTACCGTAATAATTTGGAAAAACGTTTGGCAAACTAATTTTCTATACTTTTGACATGGTAAGCGATAGTGACGCCTCCGATTTTATTTTTATTAATTTATATCCCAACAATTTTTAACAGACAGAAATAGTAATAAGAAAATATAAAATTTCTGCGAAACATTTTGATTTGGTACCTACCTATTTAATATTTACACAATAGCGTTACGCCTTGCCCGTGCGCCTGCTGCTAACTTTGGTTTTCAATTTACTACGCGCTTACAGATTTAGGATGAGAATAGTGACTGGGAAAGTGTACCTACATTAATTACGTGCCTACTTAGCTACAATTGTTATACCTACTCGTATACATATATGTAACTTGTGCTTGCGAGTGTAACTAACTTTAGACCTTGTCCAGATGTCGCGTTTTGCTCGCGCGAGTGCTAGGCGCCAATACATTGCGTCCACACGCGACGTTTAAAACTCGCGCGTTGGTTCGCGCGTAGCATGTGGACGCAATGTATTGGAGCCTAGTACTTCGACTACGCGCGAGCGAGCTCTCGCGCGAGCAAAACGCAGCATGTGGACAAGGTCTTAAGTAGGTATATATTTTAGGTTACTAAACCTTATTTTTTTATGAAACCGAAAATAGTAATGGTGATAATTCAAACTTATGGGAAAAATTATAAAAAAATATTTTGTGATCTAAAGCTTTTACGAATTGAAACCAAACCATATAGAAATTGCTTTAATAATTCCATTTTTAATTTCTACATTTTTATCAATAGAAAGCTGAATTCTTTTTGAGTTTAATATCGGTAAACTCTAAAAAAATATGCAAACAGAACATTTATTAGTTTATTTTTGCATACGCTTGTTAAAACACTTCTCCCGCCAAAATCGAAAAAAAAAAACAAAACAATAAATAAAAGATAGTACCTACATTGCTTTAAATAAAATTTAATTAAAAGCTGATTTTGGTTCAAATACTTAATCAAAATTTTATTATATAATATCAATATTTTACGGAACACGGATCTTCTGGATCGTTTTGATACATTATGCATTTGAAGTGAGTACCTATACCTAACTAAATACATGTTCGTTCTTTTCAGAGACAATATGCCCTTCAAGATCGTCCAAACATTTGAGAAGGGATCAGAAAAGTTATTTATTGTACCCAGTGAATGGGAATGGAAAGGCCAACTGCGATATCCGAAAATACATATTCTGCAACACATTCCTCTTCTTCAATAAAATTATTTGCTACGGAACCCCTTGGCGACACTGCTTGGCTAGTACTTGGCTCACACAAACTCTCCAACTCAGGAACATCGGTTATTTTACTACATATTACTTTGATTATTCAAATGAGTAATAAAATTTGAATATTCCTTTATAAGTTTTCTTTTAATTCCGCCCGTTCTTTTAGTTTTATTCCAATCTTTTTTGTCCATGACGATATGCCCAACACAAAAGTAGTGCATAAATAGCCATTGGTAAACTTGAATTACGATCTAGTTATTACTTGTAGTTTTAAAAATACTTTTCTTTGTATCCAAATACGGCTAAAAGCTTGATTGAAAAATACATTACGAAGAAAACGGAGCTGAGGCATTAATAATTATTTAGTCAATGTTGATATAGAGCTAGCATTAAATAAACACAACCTCAGCCCATTAGAAAGTTTCAAGCCTTGAAAATAAACCTAATACAGCTAAATGCCCGCTAAGAGATTTTCTAAATGCTTATTTAATGCATATGTGTTTTCAAATTACTATTATAAGATAATAACCATTGGAAAAGTGTAAAAGCTGTTTAAGTAGCTGTACATTATAATTACCTGATGTGTTAGTAGGAGTTTAAGCATTATGAGAAGAACCAAATGCTATTAAACAAAATTAAATTTTGGCCAGTTCTGATTAAAAGTGTTAGTCTGACCTTAGGACATAAATCCATATCCACTTTGGTTATTATACAGATTACGTGTTACTTGGGCTGCGGCATGGTGCCCAGAACGCTGGCCACATTTCCTCTTTGAATGGACAAACTTATACGTTGGCCGAGGAATGCGCCAGCCCTCTGGTCACCCGATGTTTCCACTAAAAGAAGTGTTAGTTAATTAGTTTTAATTTTAATTAGTTTAGTTTAGATATAAATTGTTATTTAAGTTTTAGATTACTGTATATAATGTCATACATTTTATATACTACAAACATTACAAATTGTCAATAGAGTACAGGCACTTCTTCAATAAAAACTGCTTTTACTTACTTTATTATTTATTTTTTAGATCATTTAAAGAGAATGCATGACAATAAAGTGACAAGGAAAACAAAACTCGACCAGGCCACGCTGCTAGAAAGAAGTATGTCAGGATCGTAGCAAAGAGAAATATGTAGTGTCTGTATGCCTCTCTGGCCTGAGTATATTATGTATATATTTATTAGATGTTTAGAAAAACGGGCAAGAGTATGAGAAGCGATTAAGGGGTAGGTATGGTTAAGCTATTGCCAATTTGATGGGTTACGATAGGGATATTTGGTTTGACTCGCGATAACCAACAACATACCTTAGTAGATATGTGCTTGACGTTTCGACGCCTCTGTAGGCTGTCGTGGTCACAATCTTACCAATTAGAGGCGTCGAAACGTCAAGCACATATCTATTAAGGTATATTGTTAGTTATCGCGAGTAAGACCCCAATACAAAGTTAATAATATGGTCTGACGCAAAATCTGTAAGAAAAATGTCACTAAACAACATAAAAACTATTTCTTGATAAAAAGACTACTAACTATTTATTACTAGTAGTTCCCCCCGAACTTTGAACTTGCGCTCGCCCGATTTGCTTTGGTTTGAACTTAATTTTCTTTTGCCTTATTTACTCGCCTGCCAAATTTCATGACATTCCGATCAACGATACTCGAGTTATCGTCGAACAAACATTCATACATACATACAAACGCCAGATTGTTCCAGTAGACTCGCTCGCTCGTTCAAATAGGTTTGCCCTCATAATTGCATGATCAAATTAATTGAAAACAATCATCTTTACCTAGAAATTAACGGAGATCGCCCTGCTCCACTCCGCTTCGCTCAGCTCCCAAATGTCACCTAACTCGCTCTTCCTCGCTTCACTCGTCGTCGCACCTTACATTTTTACAATTATTGTAATTTATTTGCGTCAGCAAAGATCTATATTTTGAGGACGAAACTATAATTTCGGGATAAATTAATAAATCTTTTATTTTGAGCCCAAATTGTTTATTCAAGCAATGAGTGATGATGATAGTATTTATAATCCATCTTTTATTTTAGATACAAATTGACAATATTTCGGCCAATCAAACCTGGAGACAATTTTTATTCATCTGGGAATAAAAATATTTCGTTAGGATAGAGCATGAAGGAGATAGATCTATACTAATATATAGCTAATAAAATTGTAAAAAAGTAGTGTCTATACATTGAATATTTTCGCGAAATTTTAAATGAAATGCGTTATTGGTATGTACTGAGGCCGAAACAACAATTTTTAGAATTTTTGTCTGTCTGTCTGTATGTTCCGATTTAACTCGAGAACCACTCAACGGATTTGGGTGCCGTTTTTTTTATTACCATCATAGTAACCCTGGTCAACACATAGGCTATAAGGGGTGTCCAAAAAATAACGCCCAAACCGGAAACCGGGCAAAGATTCACTGAACGCGGGCGAAGCTGCGGGCAAAGGCTAGTTAATAATAAGAGGATACAAGTTGATGTCTTTGATGGCAGAAAAAGCTTATAACCCTAAAAAGGTGTAAATTTTATCCTTCAGACAAACAAAATGAAGCTCAAAACGATATTTCATTTGTAAAACAAACACCATTATTTATGGGCTTAGATTGTTTTCCAAAGAATTTTCTGATTAATAGTTTTGTTTTTATCACATTTGTGACTCTTAAAAGTTTGCTTATAAGCTGCATAAATGCTGTATACACAAACAAACATAGCGAAGTAAAATTAAACTAATTTACTTGATACATGATGGGCAATGTCAAAAGCAACCGCAAGGAAGTAAAATTGTTTGACTAGATTGATGGATGTGAAAGAAGCGAAAAAGGTGTGTCACGATCGTACCAATTAGAAATCTGTACTCTCTGCCTACCCCTATGGGAGACAAACAGGCGTGAGAATATGTACACATACGTATGCATTTACTTAAAGAAATACTTAAACCAAGACGTTACTTTCTTACGTTTATTTTTAAAATCATAAAAACAAAGTCACCTCATCAAATTGAACAGCTATCCCTTCCCGTACTTATTGCCCATAAAACCTACATTCACCCTTCCATAATAAAAACACTTCTGATACCAATTTCGATCACAAAACGCCTATCGACCGCCAATATGGCGACGGCGCATTCCGATATACATTCCTGTAGAGCTCACACCACGAAACATGTCCCGCAGCGATTTTAAACGTTTTAATAAAGCCGATTCTGAAGGCTTTAATTCTAGTTTTAGTGCTATCAAAACTAAAGTTTCTTCATTCCAAAATAGTTCTTTAGTGTTAACAACAGAAACTATATCACTTTGGGAAAATTTGAGCCTCATTCAGAATAGACTTTATTGTAAACGAAAACGCCTTAACCCGTGGGACTTGTTTCTTGGCGCAGGCTCTAGTAAAAATTCTGCGGCTTTCTGTTGTTCCTCGAGATTATTCGGTTGACCTTGAACTTGTCTCTAGAGATGACGTCATCGGCCTACCGATTCGGGGGGAAAGGCCACTCCCTGGCTTAGGGCTGATCCGTACTTAGAGTTTGCCCTTATTTACAAATCTGTAGTCTGCCTAGGTACAGTCAGAAAGAGAAAATTTGCGAAGGCAACTCGAATGATTTAAGGCATTATTTACATATTGTACACTTCATTGGATGAGCTTTAGTAACTCAACTGAACATCGCATGGTATAACCCGCGAGAATAAAGAAAGGAAACTCAAAATATCGCCCATAATCATCGCCTCTCACACGCACTGTATGTCTGTCTTCAGTCGCACACTTGTGTACTGCATGCAAAAAAGGTAATCTGGATTTTCCGCTAAAGTTTACTCCACGCGTTCCGTCCGTTTCATTGACCCATTGTTACTCGTTTATTGTTTCACTTATTTTTGTTATTTTTTGTTGTTATTGTTAATAATTACAAACTGACCGATGGTACCAACATAACACTTTTGCCAACTTCTTTCTTCCTGAAACACATGTTCTCTAGAAGGCGTCGCTCCCATATTGGTTTCTGTGTTATAGACCATGGGGAATGCGCCGACTTAACACACTTAACACGGAAAAGGTATAAAGAAGTAAAATGTTACTCATAAAAAATAATACTAAAGAAACAATTTTGTACTCTATCACAATCCAATGCAGACACAAGTACATGCCGCCATTTCAGATTCCTTTCTTTACTCGCACGGCAAGCTTATTACGTATCTTGCGAACAGAAAGCAATCGACAATAATTGCGCAATTTCTGCTGTCAAAAGTCACTTTCATATTACGGAAGGAGCAATAGCGGAGCGATAGCAAAGAGTCAACGGTGCTGCCACCATCGAGCAATCATAAAACTAAAAAGTGCATTCTGTCCTTTACATAATTATGCGCAAAAAAGTTGCTTCTCTCATGCACAGAGTGTGCGGCAGCCACAATACCATTCTGAAGGTAGTGGGAGGCGGGTGCGGGTGTCCTATCAGCCATCACTGGACGACACTACATGCTAATAATAATCATAATATTTAGTAATCAAAATTATATCGTTTTTATTACCGCTTTATTTTAGTTCTATTGTTAATTTTTATTTTTTTTGTGTGATCATATGGAACCCAGTTCTGAATTAAATGATTTTTATTTTATTTTATTTATTTATTTACAGGGACCAAAGTTTCGTATTACTTATGCCATATTTGACAGCAAGCGACAGCTGTGTGAACGCAATCAGAAACGTCAAAATGCAACAGCCCAAACACTGATCGCTTAGGAATCGCTTTAGTTTTGTTTTGAATATTGAGTTATTTAGATCATAGAAACGAAATATTAATTAATTTCAATTTAATTTAATGAGGTAGTCTATCAGGTGGTTCATTTGGTCCTGGGACACGTGGTTGGACCTACAAAGATTTATATTAAAAATTCATTAAATTGATAGGTATGTGCATATTAAAATCATAAAAAATATTTCTTGAAAAACAACAAAATGTGAGTATGTTTTTCAAGAAATATTTTTTATGATTTTAATAAGATAAAGATAAGATAAAAATCATTGATTGTACCAAAAAGCACTATACATTAAAGTAGGTAACAAATAAAGTGTGACAGAGACAAATATAATTAAGATGTAGGTACCATTTTCTAAACTCGGTCTAACCAGTCCTTAGAAAATGGTAGTAAGAGTTGTACAGTTTGCTGGGTTTAATATATATGGAGGTGGTGCCATTTTCATACTAAAAATAGTTATGACATTTATATTATTTGAGTAGTAATTGAATACTTAATGAGTAAGCTGACTTAAATTTATTTTATAATAAATGAAACGTTAACAAAACATTTTTTTTTTAAGAAAAGTCTACACAAAGCCAATAAAAAGATAAAAACCCACATAGGGTAATATTATACAAATTATAATTTAATAGGTGTGATATAGATTGAGAGAAAAATAATAGATACATTTAATTTAGTAAACATTATATACATATTTTTTATGCTTATATAATTATAATATATATATATATAATATAGATTACATAAGTACATTATCTTATCGTTGTTAGTAGATTCTCTGTATCATCATATGTCTGTTTTTGTAACCAATATTAATATGCACATACCTATCAATTAAATGAATTTTTAATATAAATCTTTGTAGGTCCAACCACGTGTCCCAGGACCAAATGAACCACCTCATAGACTACCTCATGCTGCATCCCAATCTGGCCAAGGGTGTGGGCTTAGGGGCGAGATCAAAGGAAACAGTCGAACGACAGTGGGATAGCCTTGCCTCTACGCTCAACGCCTTGGGTTCAGGCTCCAGTATGATCGGTGGAAAAGGGTAAGAAGTTATATTTGTTTTATTGTTGCGTCTAGTATGCTCGCTTGCAAGGCATAATAGGTAGAAATACTTTCGCTTGTTACAGTACTGGACTGATTTAGTAATAGTAATATTTAGTGATATTTCAGGTACGTACGGGACCTAGTCCCCACCCTTACCCCTCCCCCCTCTCAGGTTACCCCACACTTAGCCGCTTATGCAGACAAAAGACAAAAATGTATGAAGAACCGAATAAGTGTGTGTCGTACGCGCATTTAGGGTTCAGTAACATTTTGTGAAAAATCTAGTCTTTGCCTAGACGACGGTTGTTCATTACGTAGAGGTAACTTATATTATTTTTCAACACACTTGCTTATAAAGTGGGCCTTATTACAGCGTTCTTAGGGTCATAATGCAGCATATTAAACACGTGTGCTTTTTACTTTACATTATCGCACTAGTGCTTTTTACATTACAGTTTTTTTTTTTAATCTTAGTAAAGAGTTTTGATGTCTTGAGAAATAGTAAAGTTTTTGAGAATAAATAAACTGTCTCAGTTACAATATAATAAATAATCATTTAAGTTTATCAAATTATTTATTTTTATCAACAAATTAAATACAAAAATATTTAGGTTGTTAATATTTAATATTTGGCTGTTTGGCGGATGCATCAGTGCCTCTATTTCCATCTGCGAAAAAACAAAATCTCCGTCGCAATTTTTCAAAGAAAATTGTCAGTTCACAGGTGTGGTTGTGAAAGTGAAAAGAGACAGTGAAATTTTTTTATTTTTCCTCACAAGTGTGTTGAAAAACGTCGTATGAAACGCGTGAGCATTAGACATTACACTCTCGGCTCCATTACGGTCTCGCCTTCGGCTCGGGCTGCAATCCCGCCTCCACTGTAATGTCCAACGCAGCTCACTTGTATCATAATGTACTATTCTTTAAGATGATTGCTCAAGGATTCACAATCACAATACACACAACATTAGATTGTTTTCCTTAATTTTTTAATAAAAAGTAATAAATGAATGTGATTTAGGGTACGCGACAATAGTTAAATCACGCTTTAGAGTTGTCGTGCTAGATCATTTACATAGTAATGACTTTAACTAAATAAATAACTTTGCTAGAAAAGCCTGATGGGCCGGGCTTGCATTTGTATGGGACACGAAAAAATAATTTATTAATTTCACAAAATCGGCAATCGAACCTTAATACGTACGTAATAAAGTACGTATCGAGTATTCAGTTTTAGGGTGGTAATATTGTTTTCCTTACTTTTGAATTAAAAGATGCAAATTGAGTTTTAAAGCAATTAGCGGAAATTGATTAGTAATAATTAGGGTTTCTCATTCAAATTCTATGATTTTATGATTTACATTTTGATTGCATTCGATTTACAAACTTAAAAGCGTATTTATCGTTGTAATCGAATGTAATCAAAATGTAAGGCATAATATTACATAAAATGCGCGAACCCTATTATTAGTAATTAATGTCCGCCAATTAGTTTAAAACTCAACTTTTGCATACTTTTTATTCAAAAGTAAGGAAAACAATATTATGATGTGAATTTTGCACAGAGATTTGGTTTTACCACCTTAACTTTGCTGTATAAACTAATTTCACCTCGTATAAAACAGTTCCGTTACTGACTTGCTTATACTGGCGAATAACACACTCTAAACATCTGAAGACAGAAATATTTTTGTTAAATATGTTCTTTATGGGGTGTAGAAAAGGATTTTTTTGAAATTCACCCCATAAAGGGGTGAAACGGGGTGTAAACTTTTGAATCGAAAATATGTTCGCAAAACAGATACAACAGGCTGTTTATATCCCAAATCCACTTGAACGAAGTCACGGGCCTTATTTGATCGAGTATCAATTGGACGTTGCTGTTAAAGCACAATTTGTAGGAAGAAATAAAGAAAATGATATTTATTGCCAGAACACAAAAAAGTAAAAATTTAACAGAACTTAATTAAAAAATAAATAAAAATAAAACAAAACACGCGATACACAATAACATAAAAGTACCTATTTAAACTTATACCTATAAATAACAAAAAAGACATCATTATCGTATTAAATTAGTAAAACAAAAAATAAAATAAATAGTTAAAATGAAATCTTATGAATAAAGTTTTATATTGTATATGCTTTTCTTAAAGTATTATTCTTTTTTATGAAGTTCTGGCAAATGGTGGCATGCTCAGCATTTGCCATCAGATAAAAAGACACAATTTTCATCTGAACGGCGCTGTTTTTCAGCATGTTCCATATACATCATATTTAAATTTAGTAGACTGACATAGTAACGCGTAGGAGTAGGAGTCTATTACTTTATTTGCTATGCAATACTATTTCCCTGAATAATAATTAAAATATGTACAATGCAATAATTGCTTATAATTTATATCCGTTTTAATTTGGTGTTAATAAATATGTAATTAATGTATATTTACATTTATTTTGTATACATAAATTAATTAACTCTAAAATCTTATTTTAAAGGAGAATTTGGGTTAAATTAAAAAGTAGCTATTACAAGAATAAAAAACCGGCCAAGTGCGAGTCGGACTCGCGCACGAAGGGTTCCGTACCATTATCTATAAAAACGGCAAAAAAATCATGTCTGTGTATGGGAGTGCGTAGGTCCGACTCGCGCCGCAGGTAGCTGTGGCTGAGCTGTTAGAATGGTAAAACTGAATAAAGTTAGTCCTTAGTATTATTACCTATTCACAGATATTTAATAAAAAATAAATTTGGTCATCTCTAAGCCGTACTAGGTAGAACTTATCTAGTCATTATGTAGATAGGACGCATAAAATCAAATCGTTGGTTTTTTGGCATTCTTTCAACTTAACTAGCTCAATTTTGGCCCAGACGGTTTCTTTATTTATTGGGTCAATTTGAAAAAAAAAAGGTCCATGGCTTAAAATATATTAATTACTAGCCTTTGCCCGCGGCTCCATTTGCCTTTATTAAATCTCTGCCCTGTCATTTTATGATCACCCCTAATACAATATGTACATATGTTGACTAGGATCACTACGATGATAATAAAAAACCGCATTCAAATCCGTTGTGTGGTTCTCGGGTGAAATCGAAACATACACACAGACAGATAGACAGCAAACATTCTAAAAATGGTAGTTTTGGCCTCAGATCAATAACAATAACCCATTTCATTTAAAATTTCACAAAATTTAAAATGTACAGACACGATATTTTGACTATTTTATTATTAGTATATAAATAGATTTGCAATATTGCGTCCCGTTTGTCACCATTCAGTTACGGAACCCTAAAAAGTAGTTTGTGTAGTATTTTAGTATTTTTTTTCGATTTCGGCTTTTCGGTACTATATTAACATGTATAATTACGTATATGTATACAATCTACATAATATTATTTTATTCTATTCCTTAAAAACACATTTTTATTTAATTTTATAATTAAATTAAATAAATTAATTTGTTATCAACAGTTATCGGCTTGGCAGTTATTTTATCAACACCCCTTACAGCCTATAAGTGGACTACTCGATGATAATGAAAAAAATCTTATCAAAATCCAAGTTCTAGTGTTAAAAATAAACAAACAAACAGACATACAAAAATTCTAAATATTGTAGTTTTGGCCTCGATAAAAATCATTTCATTTAAAATATCGCAAAAACAGTAAATATAGAGACACGTCTTTGTTACCACTTTATTATTAGTGTAGAAAATATTTTAGACGCATCATTGCACATGTGGCCTATCCGTTAGAAACTAGCTAAAATCCTCCATCAGACATATCGCCAAAGTTTCAGCAATAAAACTGAGTTATGGAAGTAAAAGTTGTTTGAACATTCTACATATTTAACAAATAGACGGGGTTATTCTACAAAGAGACACGTCTTTGTTACCACTTTATTATTAGTGTAGAAAATATTGTAGACGCATCATTGCACATGTGGCCTATCCGTTAGAAACTAGCTAAAATCCTCCATCAGACATATCGCCAAAGTTTCAGCAATAAAACTGAGTTATGGAAGTAAAAGTTGTTTGAACATTCTACATATTTAACAAATAGACGGGGTTATTCTACAAAGAGACACGTCTTTGTTACCACTTTATTATTAGTGTAGAAAATATTGTAGACGCATCATTGCACATGTGGCCTATCCGTTAGAAACTAGCTAAAATCCTCCATCAGACATATCGCCAAAGTTTCAGCAATAAAACTGAGTTATGGAAGTAAAAGTTGTTTGAACATTCTACATATTTAACAAATAGACGGGGTTATTCTACAATGTCATTTCTTGTGCTTAAATAACCTGCCGCGAAATATGTGTTTATTTAAAAAATAAACATTATCCCGTTTGAAGATCTTTAATCTACCTAAACCTATTCTTAACGAGTGACCAAACGCTTCGAAACGTCAACATGTTTTCTTCAACGTGACAATGTTAATAATGTGTGAAAATCGCGAAAGTTCAAAGTTTTCTAGTTAGACCTAAATAAAAAGAACTAAGACTCGTTTTTCAAGTTTTTTCTAAACGCTGCTTTCTACCGAAACCCCAATATTTTTGTATTATTCTTTAATGGAACAGGCATTAAAGTATTACATAAAAAACAAAAAGAGCTGTAAGTAAATTCATCTGAAAGAGTAACCTCCTGGTCATTACAAACATTAAACGATGATAGACTTGATTTATGAGCCACTTAAGCTACCGAAAAGAAGTCGAGAAGGGAGAGGGAAAGGGGGGTGAAACACAAGTAAGGAATAATAATGGTTGATGTCCAACTGTAACGCATTCGCTGCCCTTGACTTGCTAAATCTTTCATCCAAAAGTAAAATAAATAACTGCCAAAATCAAACGGCAATATTTCTGTGTTGATATTGTAGCGGAGGCGGATGCTTCATTGTTATAAGCCAGTCTGTTGGATATTTACAATGGTACAGTCTTGTAATAAAATATTGTAAAAAAATTATAGCGCCATTGTAAATTGAATAAATATTTTGGCGTAGCAAGTCTACGGAACGGAAATACTACGCAGTATATAAGTTTCGCGTTTGCTACGGCGCGGCGCGTCGGTGGCGGCGTAGGCAATGCGTAGCAGAATTTTGTACGTAGCGACATTTTAGTGATCAAAATTACCTTTATTTCCAAAACATGTTTATTGTTTATGGTAAGAATGGCCAAAGGTTATTTTGATAAAATTTGTATCAAGGCCGAATGTTTAGAGGCAGACTGAGCGTTCAGGAGGTCTGAGTTCCGCGTTCTGCGTTCCGAGCTCTCTGTAATGTAAGTATAGGTTTTGTAGTATCCGTGCACACAGAACGCGATGGTCAATATGAACTCGGAACGCAGAACGCGGAACTCAGAACGCGGAATGCAGAGCTCCTCTTTCGGCGTGGCCTCTTAGAGCAAGCAGTTTTATTTACCGCTTAAAAGGAGGCCTTCCCTTTTCTACAGTTTTAGAATGACCTACCACACACCCAATAAATTTTAAACATATACAGTTTCTTCACACCTTCATCCTGCTGTGAATATCTGGTGGCGGCTGGATGAGGAGGACGGATGACCGACATGAGTGGCGAAATTTGGGAATGGCCCATGTCCAGCAGTGGACAAACACGGGCTGATGGATGGATGGAAGTTAAGTTGCTTAAATATCCCGAAATAATTTGAATACAGACATGAAGAAGAACATATATTATTTTGAAAATTTAAATCCATATTTATTAATACGAAAATGTAAAAAAGCAATTTTCGGTTTAGGTGGTAGAGCTGATGCCGGGCTCGACTGTGGAGGTACCAAAATCTTACTCGCTAATCCTCCCGAAGTTATTTGGAGGAGAGTAAGAGAACAGCTCTCAGGCAAAAAAACCAGGCGGTCCACCATTGGCTGGGGCCGATGATGGATGGCGGTATATCCATCCCCAATTGCCGGTCCTTATATAAAACAGACTAGTGACGGGCAGCGGCGTCACTGGTGCAAGGGTTTTGGCACCGCGCTCACCGACCCGCCTGCCCATCGTATGTGAGTATGGGCATTTCCTCCAGGAGGACCGCAAAGAGTGGCGAAATCCTGGAAAGGCCTAGTCCAGCAGTAGACGAAACAGGCTGATGATTGGATGGATGGAATTTTCGGTAAAACACGAATTCCCTCGCCTTAAGTACCCAAACGACTAAAGTAAAGAGGCTGCACAATAAATAAACAAAATTAAGTCTCAGGAGTATTTACAAAATAACATTTAAGGGCACTTGTTCCCAGCCTAATTGTAAGCAATAGGCTCGATCCAATTAACCATTTACCAATACGGTTAAAGAAAGTTAAAAAAAATATATAAATATTTAAAAAACGGATAGGACTAGGACGGATAGGATTTATGGTGTCAGCTCACTCTAATTTTAATGAAAGTTGCCTGCGTAGATGTAATAAGTGTAAGTGAGAATTGAAAGTGAGAGTGCGAATATAGGAGCATGTGTATGCAAGCAGGGTGTGTGGTTACAAGGTAGTTTTCTGTATACGTTACATCCATCCATCCATCCATCAGCCTGAATACGTAACATATGAAAAACAAATACAATTTTACTTTTTTGGTAAATCAAAATCAACTTTTAAAATAACGATTTTACGCGCTTGATACGACACGGGGGATTTTACTTTTTTGATTTTATTTTTTTACAAAGCACCAGTCAATTTTGAATTAAATGTAATTGTTGTGACGTATGGACACGGCCTTGAGAGGATAGGTTCCGAAAAACCATAATTTATTCTTCCTTGTTTGAAGAATCTAGCAATAATAGATATTTGAAAAAAAATTGGACTTCTGTTAAGAATGTTATGCACACAAATCGAAACACAATCTTCAGATGTCATTCCAACATTGAGCCATAAAAAATCAAAGAAGACTCCAAAAAAAGTTTTCATGTCGAGTTTTAACATTATTTGAGGAAAATCACATTATATTATTTATGAATTAAAATCCGCATAAACTTTATTAAACTCTTATCCGAACAGATATTTGATACAGACTTTAGTTTTTTTTTAATAATAAAATTCGTGAGAAAAGTTTTCATTAGGATACTTTTCCAGAATTCGTCCCTCTCGCACTGCGGGTCTTTCCGCATGGAGTAACAGCGATAAATGCAATTGGAACCTATTCTCTTACAAATTGCTAGAAATTCGCCAATGAGTCTAACACAAAGCAAACATGTCACAAGAACTCAAATAAATATACGTATTTTTTACTATTGCTAAAGATTGTCTATAAGAAAATATGTATTAGTTTCATACGTTAGCAAATTAAAATTAAATGAAAAAAGTTAAGTAAGCAAAAGCAATTCGCTACACTAATTAAAATTAAAACTAAGCTAAATCCGTTTGCCGTAAGCCGATTTCATAGCTTTGGCATAACCTTTTGAGGCTAACCAAACCTACTGAAAAACATTTTTTAAATATTTCGCTTAGCAGCAAATTTTAGAGCCAACCTTTTTGCTAACGGTAAATAAATTAATGCTGAAAATGCTTACTTTTATGCTGTACATACCCAGTTATTTGGTTCTTTTCGTGCTTACTTTTTAATCAGTAAAGAAATTATTTTATCACTGCAAATGAAGGAGTTTTTGTTTACATTATGTCGGTACCTCGTGGAATTGTTCATGTCATTGTTATCAGTGCATAGTTTCATTGCTTTCCGCCACCACATTGCCTAATTCTAAAAACTACTAGCCTGATTTTCAGGTAGGTCAAAAATTAGATAAGATTCCGGGAAAAAATGCCTTTTAAAGGAATCCGTACAAATTAGTGTTTCATAAAAACAAATTAATAATTAAAACATCCACATATTTATTTTTAATACAATTAATTTAAATCATCCTAATACCTACTTAAATATAAAAGAAAACAAAATACATACCTATAAAAATTAATAAAAATATCTACAAATAAAAAACTTCATCCAAATCGCTGCTCCGCGGCAAGGTGCCCAGTATGCTGGCGACATTCCCGTGTTGAATTGCTAAGCTTATTTATGTGCCAGCCCGAGGGTCACCCGTGACGCTGACCACTTAACCAGGCGTGTGGAAATTTCTTTAAATAGATTTCGCGCTTTGGGACCCCACGAGCCCATCGTTTCGACCCCAAACGGCGCAAATAGGTAATTGTCCCCTAGAAAAGTATATTTGTTTGATTAAATCCAAATATAAATAATACAATTTTGTTTAGGCTACAAAATTGTTATAAGTTTTACGTAAAATAAATTGTGAATTGAAAGAAAGTACAAAAAGATAAGATATTGGTTTTAAACATAATTTTCTAACTTACTAGATTCTTACTATACATAGCAACAACATCGATCGATGTCATAATACAGATGTATATTTTTTTAGAAAACGAGCAATTTCGTTTCCCGGCCAAGGGAAAGAAAATTCTAAATCTTCGAATGCAGTTTTTATTTTCTCCCAAATCGATCCCAATCCTTTGAGAAAAATATCTACCTTAGTTATATTTTCCCCATGCTGCCCCATCTTAACGCGCTAACCTGTTACTAGATTATAATATAAAATACTCCATCCATCCATCCATAAGGCCGTTTCGTCCAATGCTGGACCTTTCCAAGATTTCGCCACTCTTGGCGGTCCTCCTGGAAGAAATGCAAATACTCACACACGCTGGGCAGGTTGGTCGGTGAGCGCGGTGCCGAAACCCTCGCACCTGTGACGCCGCTGTTTGTCCCAAGTCTGTTTTCTTTATAAAGCCCGGCAATTTGTGATGGATATACCGCTCTCAATCGGTCCCAGGCAATGGAGAGCTGCGAGCTGTCCTAATTCTACCCGGAATAACTTCGGGAGGATTTGCGAGGAAGATAATAATAAATATCTAAAATAATAATTACTAAAATTATTAATAGCTAAAAAGCCAACAACATGGTGGTGGACTTGTCTACATGAGCAATTATTCTGCGAAACCAATTATAAAACTGCGAAAGCTACTGTTCCATAGAAAACATATACGTCCCTTTTTTTAAAATGTGTTGAACAACAGATTTTATTTTACGGTTTCAGGTTTGCTTTGTAGTAAAAGTTGTTTGTATATAGAAAGTTTTCCGCTAACGGCGTCATGGCTAGTTAGCAAAAATCTGTTTACGTCTAAAGGTAAGTTGATAAACAGAAAAAAACTTATTAACTGGTGTTAATAATAAAAGCTGCGTCAACAAGTTGTAGTACAACATTTTCATCAACAATATTAGCAGTTTAAAGTTTTGCAATTGTCAATCGCAAGCTTTGCTTAGGGCATATTTTTCCGCACTATTGACCACTATTCTGCTGCACAAATCTTGACCCGTTATGTTTTCGATATTCGATAACAATTGGAAAAGATTCATTCGCACTTTGAGAATCGATCGATGTGAAACTATCGCTGTCCTGTCCCTAGGACATTAGGATACCAAAGCTCCAAGCAATAGGGTTGTGTGGAATAGATCCAAGTTTAGAGCCGACCATCCGCCTGGGTCCAGCAGGCATCTCACCTCTACATCATCAAAATAAGCATGACCAGCGCTCTTGAAAAAAGAATTGTTGTCAACTGAATAGTTCATATCTACTTGGGAATAAAATTTTACGTGACGACTATTTTATTAATATTTAAAATCCTTCTTTTGAAGAGCTGGAGAATGTTTTATAATGGCCGAGTCAGTATATTTATTATTTAAAACATAAAAGATTTTCAATATTGATATGGTGATTAAAAGATGTTGTTAGGTTAGCTAATTATGTAATTACTTTAAGACAGATAAATTAACCGACTTGGATTTACATGGATCTCACAACCTTTTACGGTAGAAGAACTAAGTTGCGAGACTTGGTTTTTTTACAAGTTTTGTTTTTGTTGGCATACTTTCATTTCTTGAACATGCCGTTGATACGAGAAAATTGCGGGTTGCCAACTTCCATTATCCTTTAGACATGACATTTAAATTGACATACCTCAGAATGAGCTTTGCCATATATTAGGGTAACTAGTAAACTTAACAACGATCAAATAAAAAGTTTCTTTTTGTCAAAATCTCGTTAAAAAAAGTTAAAAGCATGTTATATCTTGAACGGTTGTTTCTGTAGAAAGTCAATTCAAACAAGCATTATTATATTTTTAATGGCTTGTTATGCTTTGGCTATGTGGCCTCCACACAAGATAAAATGAGAGAACGCAGACAACTTTCACATCGAGTGAAAATATTTAATCAATATTCATCTGAGAACTTCAGAAAAAAAACATTAATAATCAACGCCAGCCTGTAATACAGCTGAATACCGAATAGCTCCTCAATTCGGTATTCAGCTGTATTGTAGGCTACGGCGTTTGAGAGATACACGTATCCACCGTTACATATGTTTCCTATTACACATATAGCGAAGCTTATTAGGGGCGAATAACAAATTGTAGGGTAGCAAGCCTTTCACAGGTTCAAATCCTATTTACCCCTTTGAATACCCTTCGATATTTACGTAAGGCCTTACTGAAATTTTAATTTTTAAAACTTGGATGACATTAAATGATTTCTATAGAAGGTGAATTTAATTTATGCAACCAAATTGTTACTGAAGTCTCAGTAAGTGTTCGATGACACTTTTTGGGAAATTCGTAAATTATTCTTTTTGTGTTCCGTACAAACGCAAGCCCAGCCCCGAGTCAATTACTATGGGACGTCAAGATTTTATTTTGCGAAATTAGCAAAAAGTTTTATCGATCCGTGTTACTTATCACTTAGCAAGTATGAGTATGAGTTTGGCTGCATAAATTAAAGTCACCTTATATTTTATTTGTGACAAAACAAAATGATTGCGTCTTACATTCTCGTCTTGTGTTTGTTAAGGTTTTGTTAGGCACACAATTTAATTATGCGTTTTTAATATAGTTCCGCGCCCGAAGGGCAAGATGGAGCCCTACTATCGTCTGTCTGTCTGTCGGTCCGGGTATGTCAAGGGTCTCTAGCTTGCAGACAGAATGAGTTGCCGATCTAAAATTTAAATATGTTGTGTAAAATATTAACATCATAATTCAATTCACTTGTACTTGTTTCACTGGCTTAATTTTAAGATTTACATGTTAATCCCGTCCGGTTTCGGTTAATACACCATTCTCAAGGGATACAGAAATTCAGGAAATTAAACTAACATAACGACCAGCCGTTAAAAATGTACACAATGATCATGTTGAAACGAAAATATAAATATTGCTAGGTAAGTCAATAAAAACTTCAGTGATGTCATAGTAAAATAATCATTTAATCAGTCAAAATCATTCTTTACTAAAAACTTTAAACCTCTCCATATGGTGTAAGAAAGGCATTGGAGAAAAATAAAATATATAAAGAACAAAATAAAATTCTAAATCAACAATTACATGTAAAAAAATCACCTCTGCTTTATTATTTTAATTAACCTTTTATCATTGAAAATTTTTGTTTGAAATTTATATTTATTAATATTTAAATTTGGTTTGACATTATAATAATTATTGTAATTTAATAATCAAAGACTTGTGCTGAAAATGACTTAAATTCCCCATTTTAGGGAATTTATTTTACTATGACATCACTGATGTTTTCCAAATTTCACCAAGTGCCGACAATCGCAAGTATAAATTATGTTAAATATGAAACCAAAACCGAATATTGAACTAAAAATTAAAATACATTAATTTTCATGGGGTCCCACAATGAGCTGGGGTCCTATACATAAAATAAAAGCCGAAGAAAAAATATTTTTCTTATCTCGGCGTGTGTGGGACATCCCGCTACCGTATTTAAACTAGTTTAAAGGTAGTTCAAAGCCATTGACGTACCAACCCTTGATAACGTAGAAAATTAAAACCAGTTCCCGTGGAACGAAGTACAAGTTTTAATTAACGAATATTCACGACGAAACAAATTAAACCACACACACACACATTCACAGTGCACGTGCATTGCATACCATACGTTTCAATATCGAATGCTGATTAAATTTCAGACTTCAATAAACGTGTTTTCAATGTACCATCGCAGATAGCTGCGCAGATCCACTTTTTGCCTTTACTGCAACAGTAATATGGCCGAAAAGTTCGTCAGGAAAACTTTATCCGATGCATGGTACCTTTTGTCATTCTATTTGCAATGTGACAACCCTAACTGTGCATGACAGGTGGATTGTTTACCACAAGTATAGCGAGACAACTTTAGCTATTCCTACAAGCTGAGCGAAAATACGTCCTGTAATTGAGGAGATAAAAGCTTTTATAAAAGTAAGTGAAACTTGGCGGTAGATATTCGTGAATGACGTCACAATGCCGCCATATTGGGATCACTTTTGACAAATTACATCTCTCACTCTCCTTTGACTGCGAAAGAATAAGCCGAGCGTCTTTGCGACCAAAATAGATGTTATATGAATCTCCGAAATGGTTTTCTATGGAACGATAAAAATACAAGGAAAGTTAATAAAAGAATGGCGTAGTTTATGTTTGTATGCGTGTTTATTTTAGGAACAAAGAAGCTATTTATACAACTTTTAAAAAAGTACCTTTGCGCAATTACACAGCCTTGGCATGGGAATCTTTGGGTAATCGTATACAGCTAAAACAAGACGTCACTTTTTCGAGAACGCTGACGTTATATTCTAGAATTGCGATGCAACTTTTGAAAGTAAAGGCTTATTATCCCAATTATCAGGCCGTTCCCCAAGGATGGTTGATCAAGTTATTTATTTAAAGCTTTGAAAAACCGAAAGTTTATTTACCTTCCGTTTATTCGTTCCCAAAAATGTAATAAAGACACAAAGATTATGTATATACAACTTATTTTATAAATTTTCTTTTACATAAAATGGAAATTACTAAGTATTGTTTCAAAAATATTATATTTTAGCTTAGCAATCACGTATGGAAAATATTGGAAAATAACATCTGCCAAATGTCCACCTCTAGAAGCGCGACAAATGTGAGCTCTTTTATCGCGTTTCTCATCACATTTTCTTACATTCCCGGCGCTATCCAAATGACTGCGTCTCAGATATCCTGTTTTAAATATTGAATGTTTCTCGGCTTGTTAGCATAGACACGTCCCTTTAGATAGCCCCACAGAAAAAAGTCAGGAGCTGTCAAATCCGGTGATCTTGGTGGCCAATCAATGTCACCATTTCTTGAAATTAATTGACCTGAAAACATTCTTCTCAATATTTCGATTGTGTCTCTGGCCGTATGCCATGTGGCCCCGTCTTGTTGCAACCACATGCTTCCTAAGCCCAACTTAACTCACGGTAACGATCTCCATTCACTGTTACGGCAGCGCCCGTAGCATCTTCAAAGAAGTAGGGTCCAATTACTAATCCTGACCAAATTCGACACCATACTGTTACTCGACGTGGATGCAGTGGTCGCTCGTGGATCAACAAAGGCTGTTGAAGAACTGGTTTATCTGTTACAGTGCTATGCAGCTCAAATTTATTCACCAAACGAGTTATTGCTATCCGCGAAGGAAGGTGATTTCTACCGAAAATTGTTCGTAATTTTCTCAGCGTTTTCGCAATAGAAGATTGGTTTGAGTAGAACTTTTTGATAATTAAAACACGTTGTTCAATCTAAAAACGCCCCATATCGAATTTGCCGTATCTACAAAAATAATCAAATCAAATAGCTGTCAAATATGGAGCCCAAACAAAATGGCGGCAAAAAAAAGTTGTATACCTCTAAGTTGGCCACCCTGTAGTAGAGAAGGAGACAATAAAATTGTACTCATCCATCAGTTTGTATTCGTCCACTGCTTGACATAGGCCTTTCCAAGATTTTGTGACGCTGGTGGTCCTCTTGGAGGTGATACTCAAAACCGCTGGGCAGGCGGGTTGGTGAGCGTGGTACCGAAACCCTCCCTCCAGTAGTATCGCTTCCCGCCACCAGTCTGTTTCGCTTATAGGGCTCCAAATTCGTGAAAAACTATTTCATTTCATTTAATTACTTAACGACTCTTTATTGACTATCTACAAAAATCTGAAAACAAAGAAACAAACGAAGACTAATTTAACGTTAAGTAATATAAGTTATAAGTCACCAGTCTGTTTCGCTTATAGGGCTCCAAATTCGTGAAAAACTATTTCATTTCATTTAATTACTTAACGACTCTTTATTGACTATCTACAAAAATCTGAAAACAAAGAAACAAACGAAGACTAATTTAACGTTAAGTAATATAAGTTATAAGTCACCAGTCTGTTTCGCTTATAGGGCTCCAAATTCGTGAAAAACTATTTCATTTCATTTAATTACTTAACGACTCTTTATTGACTATCTACAAAAATCTGAAAACAAAGAAACAAACGAATACTAATTTAACGTTAAGTAATATAAGTTATAAGTCACCAGTCTGTTTCGCTTATAGGGCTCCAAATTCGTGAAAAACTATTTCATTTCATTTAATTACTTAACGACTCTTTATTGACTATCTACAAAAATCTGAAAACAAAGAAACAAACGAAGACTAATTTAACGTTAAGTAATATAAGTTAATTGTGTATGACTGTCGTCACCATCGTGCTACGACTACTGTCTTACAAGTTGAGAGTAAGTAATGACTTGTCAGCCTTGACATCCACAGATGGCAGAGTTGAAATAGTCCAGGAGCCTTGTTTTCATATGTTTACGTCATCTGCTTTTCAACATACATATCTAATAATGTTTTCTATAAAGGTAGCCAGCGACTAATATTTTGATCTGATACGATCTTAATACACCAATTACACTATTTTGTTCTGTTCTGTGGGCCTACGATTTAACCTTTCTGCAGTGTGTCAACAATATTCCTTAAATCTATTCATACATTAATCTTACATGATATTTAGATAACAGTTTTAGTGACATTGTTAGACTTTTCCGCACCATTCGATTAGTATTGCTAAGAAGAAGGGCAAGAAACTTAGCAAACATTCCTTTTTCAAAATAAAACATATGATACAAAATCATATACATACCTACTCAAGTAAAGGCATAAAAAAATATAAGACTGCAGGAATTAGTCACGAGAAAAAAAATATCTTAGTCAACCCGTCTCATATTGTCTATTACACTAAAGTAAGTTTACATATAAATTAATTTTAAGTCTTTGAGGAATCATACAGTATTAAAATATGTTATTTATTACAATATATTATTTATTACACCATGCTTCATTATCGTCCAAATAATCATTGATTTTATAATAAGCTTTCTTATGTAGTCCCTGCTTAATATATAGTTTAAACTTATTTTCAGGCAAACTAAGGACCTCCTCTGGAAGCTTATTGTAAAATCTTATACCATGTCCTACAAAAGAGGTACCTAACCTGGCAAGTCTTAATTTTGGAAAAGCTAGTTTATGTTTGTTTCTGGTTTCAACAGAGTGGTGCACACCAAGCCTCGGAAAATTATCAATATTTTTTCTGACATATCTAATAACTTGATAAATAAATTCACACGCGACCGTAAATTTATTAATTTCTTTAAACTTTTCTCTTAATGAATCTCGGTACTTCATGTTATAAATAGACCAAATTGCTCTCTTTTGCAAGACAAAGACTGCTTCTATATCCGCGGCTCTACCCCACAACATTATGCCATATGACATAATGCTGTGAAAATAACTGAAATATACTAATCTAGCAGTATCTTCATCAGTAATCTGCCTTATGCGTCTAACAGCGTATGCGTCTGAACTAAGTCTACCACAGAGAGCTTCTATGTGGGACCCTGAAGACGAGAGTCTATAGTAATACCCAAAAACTTAGTTTCGTTAACTAACTCCAGCTTGGACCCTTGCAAAAATAAACTGACATCTACTTAAATTACATTTGGTAAAGTAAACTTTATACATTCCGTCTTTTTTGCATTTAGAACTAAATTATTTGCAGTGAACCAATCAAGAATCAGAGAGAGAGTTGAAATCGCGTCATCAAAAATATCGTTATGTCGATTAACTTTAAAAATAAGTGACGTGTCATCTGCGAATAGAACTATCTCAGATAAGTCTCTAGCTAAGTAAGGAAGGTCATTTATGTATATTAAAAACAATAGGGGCCCCAATATGGAGCCCTGCGGAACACCCATTTTAACTAATGCTCCAGGTGACTGTACTCCATTAATGTCTACCTTTTGAATCCGGTCACTAAGGTATGACTTAAATAACGCCAAAGATTTATCCTTAACTCCATAGTGATCTAATTTACATAAAAGTGTTTCATGATTAACGCAATCAAAAGCTTTTGAGAGGTCACAAAATACACCGAACGCATCCTGCTTTGCTTCCCAAGCGTCAAATATGTGCTTGACTAAAGCAACTCCTGCATCAGTGGTTGACCTCCCTTTAGTGAATCCATATTGTTCACTGTGAAGCAACTTATTTAAGTTAAAATGAGATAATAATTGATTAAAAACAATTTTTTCGAAAATCTTACTAAATACTGGTAAAACTGAGACCTGTCTATAGTTGGAAGGGTCTTCATTGTCACCTGATTTAAAAAGAGGGATCAATTTACTCAACTTCATTAAATCAGGAAAGACACCATCATTTACACATTTATTAAAGATAAAAGCTAAATATGGAGCTATTAAATCAATAATACAGCTTACAACTTTAACAGATAGGCCCCATAAGTCCTCGGTTTTTTTAAAGTTAAGAGATTTAAATGCTTTAATGACAGTGAGGCACGTGATCACTCAAAAGATCCTGTGCAAGTCTTGGACTTGAATTTAAGCCTTTAGTTGTCAAGGAAGGAATGTCAGTAAAGAATTGTTCAAAGGCCTTCGCAACTTCTTTATCTCCTGTAAAAACTTCATTGTAAATATTCAATTTTAGTTCATTATTCCGTTTGTTACTCGTCCCAGTTTCAGTATTTATGATATTCCATACTGCTTTTACTTTCTTATCGGCCATTTTAGGTTTTTTATTCAGAAATATACTTTTTGCTTTTAAACACACTAATTTGAAAGTACGTGAGTATATTTTCAAATGTTCAATAAATTCAATATTATTATTGTAGGATTTTATGTCGTACAATTCGTATAAATGATTTCTGCTTTTATAAATACCTGGCGTTGCCCAGTCACTAAAAGTGATTTTATTACTGTTAGAAGCTTTCCGCAATGTAAACGTATTTTCAAATTCTTTGGAAACTATGTTAAATAGGTCTGCAAAGAGAGCATTTTTATCATCCTGGAGAACATTAAAATATGGTAATTTAAGCTCTAAGTTTGTTTGAAAACATTCTAGTCTGTGAGTTGTAACAGGCCTGTAAAAGGCTCTTTTGGGCAACTGTTTCACACTTTGTATGAAAGTTACAGTTTGGCCACTGTGATCAGACTGCAAGCGGTTAATAACTTTATTGTCTGAGTAGTAACAATCACAGAATATATTATCAAGACAAGTTCCTGTATTTTGGGTAGTTCTAGTTGGTTCTAAGAACACATTAGACAAATTAAATGATTTGAATAACTGTATTAATTTTGTGGAGATAACCGACTTTTCTAGTATATCTACGTTAAAATCTCCACTGACGATAATTTTTTTCTTCGTATCAAATAATAACTTTAGCACTTCTTCCATTGTTTTTTCAAAAATATTGTAATCTTGTCCGGAGGGTCGGTAGACACAAAGAATTATATATTTACTCATTTCTATACAAGCCAATTCTACTTGGTGTTCAACAGAAAGTTTTAGAATGGCTTTTCTTTCTTTTGACTTTATATTATTCTTGACTAGAATCATAGAACCACCTTTTTCTACAGTTAATCTGTTATAGCAGCTAAGGACACTAAAATTATTAACATTAAATTGCATATTATGTTCCGGTAAATGGTGCTCAGTTAAACACAAAATATCTGTTTTTGATTCCTCTAGGAACAACTCTATTGAAAGTATTTTGCCGAGGAAGCCGCCTTGTATGTTTTGATGTACTAGTTTATATAGAAGGCTTTCCCGTTGTCGTTAAATCTAAAAAGGATTTGGTACAATTTTGTTAGTACTTGTACTAACTTTGTCAATAGGGACAAAACTATGAAAAGAATTATTATTACAAATACCATCAATTATGACTGGAATTGAAAGCAATCCTGTTACACACATTGTAACAGATTCATTACGTGGTAAAATGCTAGCTAACTTAGTAGCCAATTGTTTTTTAAAATAACTTGGAAGGTATAGAGTACCGTTTGTCAAAACAAAATCTCGAATGTACGAATTCGTGTCAAAATATTCTATTTTGTCACTGTGACTAACTGAAAATTTGTGCATGCAAATATTTAAATTATATAAATTATTTTTTTGTGACCCCGTTAGTGATTCTGAGTAAGGGAATTCACAGAGTATGATTTTATGAACACTAAGTTTTAACATAAATTCAAAGTATTTTAATGGTTACTTATGCCGCAAAAAAACGTATATTTCGACACTCTCAAGGGAATCAAAATTTATAGGGTATTTCCCGTTAACCTACTCATACAACTATGAAATTTGGCAAGTAATACCGTCCAATATTACAAGTATAGGAAATTATACATTTGTAATTAAATCATAAAAAAATCATTAAGGTTAAGCAACGGTATGGTCATAATTATACGGGTGACCAAATCTCTTTGTAGATTTTTTATAACTTTTACTAATTTGTAAGGAACCCTCGATGGGCGAGTCCGATTCGATTTGTACGGATTTATATTATATATTTCTATTATATATTATAATATTTCTAGACTATGTGTTATTATTCCATTGTAAATTTCGTGTACGAGTAACTATATATGAACAGTTTCATTGCCAATAGATATTTTAAAAGTACAATCTTTTCGTTCATTCGGTTTCTGTAAAAAAGTAAACAAGAAAAAAAGTTACATATATATATTGTATTGGATTGTAACGTCTTCATTATTATAGTGATTGATTTAATCTAATTCTAAAAATGACGACATAAATAGAAAATTGAAGATAAATATTGACTGCCTAAAATGAATTCTATTCAAATAAAAAAAATATCGTGCATGCTTAAAATTGCTTGTTCTGAAATAAGTGTCTACCTTGTCATAACGAAATCGATTTACATTTTTACGAATAATATAATATTTCTAGTGCCTAATATAGAAATTATAACAAAATAACGATCGACTGAAAGATTTTTATATTGTTGAAAACAATGTTCAACATAGACCAATCTTTCGTACTGAATGTTGATGCATCAATCTCCCACACCTCGTTTCCGAAAAAATGACCACATTTTCACTTTCCCAGTTTCTGGGCGAGCGAACTTCATCCTTGGTCTTATCAACGGTAATGGCCAAGCGTAGCTCATTGTAAGTTTAAAAAACCGGCCAAGTGCGCGTCGGGCCACGCGCATTGCAGGGATCCGTACTTACCCAGTTCATTTTATAAGTTGGTCTACTAATACAGATCGCGCCAAACTTCTAGTCCGATACATTTACAAAAACGGCCCATACATTGTCGTGTTTAGAGGGGACTTAAAGTTTGGTGCGACCTGTACTCGTAAACCTGTAAAGTCGAAATATGGTTTTCACACATCCATAATGTTTTTGAACTACCTATCCAACGATACCCCACACCATGGGATAGAAGAAAAAAAAATCATCCCCATTTGACGTGTATGGGATTTTTTTACAGTTTTATCGGCATGATTAATATGTATGTATACTCATACCAAATTATAATTTTCTAGTACTAATAGTCTCTGAGCTAAGCCGTGGACAGACGGACGGACAGACGGACATGGCGAACCTATAAGGGTTTTTTGTTGGACTACGGAACCCTAAATGTGCTCCATAAGCCTATCATGCCTTCTGCATTCACTGTAATCTATTCTGTTGTCTAGTGCTTTGACAGTACCTTCGTTATTGCTGCCAAAACCTCCGTTTATTTATTGCAAAGTATACGTACAGTACGACAAGACTCTTTTGGCGATGGATTGTTCGTGGAGTCGTGGCCAAAATCGAAACAAACGTTACTATCTTAATAAAACCGTTACTGCGCCTTCTGTCGATGTCGTCCACACGCCAGAAGTGTTTTGTCGTTTATTTTGTACTCAAAGAATACTCAAACCATCTATTGTTTTTAAACTTTATCACCTTACAGTTTTCACAAATTGTTGTACGAAATTACAAAATAATCGCTCTGATGACGGAGTGCAACTTCTAAGTCCAGACATGTTCTGTAACTTCCAATTGTGCTGTTATTACCGCAAATGTACCGACGTCCGTTCTTTAATTAAAAATTATGTTGTCTTTTATGTGCTTCTGCAGCTGCTAGTCTGGACAAAAGCGCCGATGAAACTTGGAAAATTATATACTACTAACTTTTGCCCGCGGCTCCGCCCGCGTCGAAGAGATTTTCGTGGAAATAAGGAAAACAAAAGAATATGATTTTTTGAACGACTATATGCAGCGGACACCATGTTTAACCAAAGCGCTAATAAATACCAATCAAATAATCCCAAGCTCGAAGGTTCTGCTGTTGTCCTTGGAGGAGAGCCCGTACCCACATTTCAGTCCCACCATCAGACCCTGGTCACCATGTTTTACCAAAGTGCTAATAATACCAATCAAATAATTCCAAACTCGAAGGGTCTGCTGTTGTCCGTTGAGGAGATCCCGTACGCATCTTCCAGTTCCATCATCAGACCCTGGTCACCATGTTTTACCAAAGTGCCTAGAAGTGTGTCAGGATCGTTGTAGATGGAAATCTGTAGTCAGATTGAACTGATACAGTTTTCTCGTATTGCGATGATAATAAAAAAACCGCATCCAAATCCGTTGAGTGATTCTCGAGTTAAAGCGGAACGGACAAACAGATAAAAATTCTAGGAATGGTAGTTTTGACTATAGTATAACACATAATAATAGAAATTTTGCAAAATGTAAATGTAAAGACATGACTTACTTACATAAACTACTTTATTATTAGTAACTAGCTTTTGCCCGCGGCTCCGCCCGCGTGTTATTCGGTTTAACGACATGCTTTTTTCCGGGTTAAAAAGTAGCCTATGTGTTAAGTTAGTGTATGAGCTATATCCATTCTAAATTTCATCCAAATCCGTCCAGCCGTTACACACACACACCACACAAGCACACACGCATACAAACATTCGAATTTATAATATTAGTGTGATAGTGTGATATATAGTACGGAACCCTTCGTGCGCGAGTACGACTCGCACTTGGCCGGTTTTTTCATCTATCTAGGATATATATTTTGGTTTAATATTAATATGTATGAAATAACATAGCCTTTTCTTATATCACCACAAACGATAGGGACCGCGCTAATTAGACACCTGATTTTTCCATGATATTGATCTATCCTACAGGAACCATACATTTTCCGGGATAAAAAGCGAATTGACAAGATGTCATTTAAATTTTCCACCGCATTTCCACACAATTATCTCATCAATTACGTGTACGATTTCGATCTTTATCTCTGGACTTAGGTCTATTTGCATGGAGTTTACTTTTCAAGTAAGATAAGATAAGATATCATTTATTCGCTGCCAAAAAACATGCACTTAAAAATAAAAACAAAATATAATAAGAAAGTGAATTAAAAGATAACACACACAGCTTAAATAAAACAACTTCAAAAATGGTTTTTAGTTGAAGCAGCGAAAAGGTCCGACTTAGCAAAAGCATTGCGATGACAACCGCAACGCGCCGTTTTTCAGTCAGGCCTATATGATCATCACACAGACCAATTATAAAAATTTAAAAAATTTAATGCAATATGTTGCTGAATTTTTCTTTAGCGGGTTTAATAAAGGGGACGAGTCAAAATATAACACAATCCGTTTGAAATATTAATATGGATAGACAAGACAACTGACAGTTTACCCAATCATTGAACAACCCATACTTGTAACTACAAGATGGCAAATAAAATTTGGAAAAAAAAGTTATTCTCGGTCACAGACAAGCTTTTTGTGTTCTAGGTTTATTAAAAAATAAGCAATATTAGAAAATGTAATTTGAACTGAAGATAGGTCCAAGCCAATCGTAATATTTTACTAAAGTACGTACAACATATTTTTTTTCGTAAAAGAAGAAGATAGACGATCTTTACAACAGAACTGCAACTAAGTATTATCCGTCAATTAGTATTTTCTTTTATCTTCCGAAAACCTGTTCATATTAACACAAACGCGTGTACCTTTTTGTGTGATTTATGCGGAAGTAGTAAGAACTATAGCATACCGAGGCGTATTGGAGACTGTACTTCAAAATTAGACACCCTCCATCGCCAAAGATACTCTAAGAATCTAAATAGGCCATGCTCATGTTACATTCATATACCATAGATAAGATCAGCCTACATTCCCTGACAACCTTAGAACCATCGTAATAGAGTTCACTTTAGAATGTTTAAAGGATAATTTTATGCCTATGTCCCGTATAACTGTGACATTACGTCAATATGGTAAACAAAAGCAGGCCACGTAAAATCCACTTGATATGTGTGAACATATGTTCAGACACGTATCTAGGGGGGCTATCTAGGGGGTACGGATCCTCTTTAAGAGGATATGTCGCGCTTGCAAAGGTCACTGTTACTCCATGCGGAACGACCCGCAGAAGCACAGTGACATTTTTCGCTTCGAGTCTCACTCAAAAATAAAATTCACATAGCTTCCTTAATACATCTATGGTAGGACTTACTTATTTCTCCTGTACATAGTTATTATTTTGTACCATAGTCTTTTCGTAAATAACGCCTCAATGTGTTGGTGGACCCCCTAAATCCAAATTCCTGATACTTACCTGTGTACGTGTACAGTAAACCTTTGTTTGTGTGCTCGTACGTAGATACGTCGTTTATTTGACGCTCTAATTGGCACCAAGTTTCTTTGCAAAACTCTTTGAAACAGATGCTAATGGAAATACCTACTATCTGTAAATATTTAATAATTATGTGTGGGATGAAAAATCATTCACATCGTGCGGGTACTTAACCCCAAAAAAAAGCAAATGACAACAATACAGAGCGCTAAAATAGTTGTGTTTGACAAACAATTGGCCACCTTCTGAGTATGGAACCCTATTTTTATTATATACTAAGTAAAAATATTTTTTTCAAAATTCGAAATGTTTTTTTTTACATCAAGACCAATGGAAGGATAAAAATTCATAGGATCCTCTCACTGATTTCTTACAGACTCCCAACATATCGATGATTCTTCAGAGTCTAACTTAGAACGAAATTGCTTTTTGTACTTTTCTTCTTTCTTATTCTTATTTTTTGTTGTAAATAGTGGAAACTTTTGTACACATAAAAGTTAATTTCCAAGTTGCCGACCATGGTTATTTATTATTACTAAGTTGCAAATTTTGTAAACTTCGAGTATGTATGTACATTTGTTTGGGGTAATTCTGTCGGTGTAACGAGAATGATGTTTCTGTACGAGTAAAAATTTTAGATAATTTATATTAATTAATTTATATCGATATACATTAATATGTATGTTATTCTGTTGATGAAAAAAATAAATAAATCTACATAAATCTAAATCGCCTGGCTGCATCAATTAAAATTACCTTATATGCAATGAACAGTAAAGAAAACTAGGTATAAACTGATATTCTAAGTAAATATTGCTTCGTCACGAAACCATCACGTGCTACTTCCAGGTTTGCCAATAAATTTTTTTCAGATTTCCCAAAAGCTTTAAAAATCCCCAAATTTACAAATAGGTACAAAGTCTTCATTATGCAAGGTGGCGCTGCCATTTTGTTATAAATGAAAAACAGAAGCATTGTTTTCATAAAAAGTTTATTTGAAAGCAATGAGCTATAGATAATTTCGTCGTAGTTTGAAAGTGGAAAATTGATGGCATTTGCACTGAAAAAGTGATTGGCCCTTACTTTTTTGAAGACGCCGATATGGCACCGTCGAACCGTAACCGGTGAGCGTTACAGGCTGATGCTAGCTCGGGAGGTGGCCATTTAAGAGATATAATATTTTACAATTAATGTCTTCAATTTTACACTTTCAAATAATTTTTTTATGAAAATAGAGCTCTTTTTTTTCATTTATTACAAAAAAGCAGCCAATTCAAATTATGACATTACTTTTGCACCACCTTGCACTAGTCTTTCTATTTTCCTTCTCGTGTTATTTCAAACATATTATCATACTTTCTTTGTTGAACGAGCGAGCGAAGCGAGCGAGTTTTTAGGGTCTACTTGGACAATCCGGCGTTTGTATGTATGTATGAATGTTTGTTCTACGATAACTCGAGTATCGTTGATCGGAATGTCATAAAATTTGGCAAGCAAATAAGGCAAAAGGAATTTTTAAGTTTGAATATGAGCCAAATCGGTCAAGCGCAAATCGGACGAGCGCGAGTTCAAAGTTCGGAGCGAACTATTAGTATTAGCACAGTTTAAAAATCCCTACAGTTGTCCAACGAAGGCGTTTGACGGAACGGTTGTGCGGTGCTTGCGCGAGGGGGGGCGAGACTTGTTCCTTGTTCGAAAATTGTATCTATCTCGGTGACTTACCTACCTTCCGCGTCTCGCTCCAAACATTCTAGACGAAAATTCAAAAAGTTGTGGTATTGGCCTCAGTACAATATCCTAATAATATTATATATATTTCATTTAAAATTTTGCAAAAATTGTTAATGTACAGACACGACATTCTTACTGCTTTATTATAAGTATACATAAAATATAATACACAAAACGACAGTGGAGCTAAACTGCTCTAAATTAAGTCTTCTTGTCAAATCCAACTATTTGCATTTTTGTCCCTAAAAATGTTAAACTTACATGTCAAACCGGTCTATGTGCATAAACAAACGTTTACTAGCATAGAATGTATACATATAACAAAATAGAATTAAAAGGTAAGTACATGGTTGTGCACATCGTATGTGCAATTATTACAATCATAATGTATTAAGGGCACTCTATTCGCCCCAACTCCCATACTAGCGCAGTTCCCTGATAATATTCTTATTTATGGGTACTTGCTTATTATTTTTTCCTTTTCAACATATCCCATACAATATCCATGACTTGAACCTAAAATATTTATCAAAATCAGATACATACAAAACTTACAAGCGTATAAAAGTCCTGGATCTTACACATATTTTGATGAATGTTTATGTACCGTAAGGTCGTAGAAGCGATACAACAAATAAAATAATTTTAGATTCACAGCATAGTATATTTTATAGTATTCAAAAATGTTTTTGTTTCATTTCGATTTTTGGGATATTTCTCCTGAAATCATAGGAAGACCCAAAACCATTCTCGAGTTTTTTCAAGACATGAATGTTGTCTCGCGTTAGTTTGCCTCTCACAGCATATTCGGTTAGTTCCGTACGAGCTCGGGAAATGAACGTTCGGGCCAACCATTATCAGTCAGTCAGTGCTCTATAACCCGAACTTGAATGTAGAATGAAATAGCAAGCATAGCGACCCCGTGCGCGACTGACTTTAAGCTACCGACTACAGGGCTCTTAATATAGATTTCTTTAACTGCTCTTGTAACAGTTATAAAAATAAGGTAAAGAAAGCGTTCATAGAAAAAAAATTAAAATAAAACAAAACAAAAAAGTAAAAGATTATACAAGGTTAAATAATAATAGTTAGCGAAACTCAAAACATGGGTAGTACTGATCTATATGAATAACTTTTTCTATTGGGGCTAAGCGAAATTCGCAACTTTTTTTCACTTCCTCTCATACAAATTGACCATATCAGATGTCTGGTTTAATATGAGAAGGCGAAACTCTTTTTGAGAATTTTTCTTAGTCCCCAATATAAAAAGTTGTTCATATAGATCAGTACTACATATGTTTTGAGTTAATTTATCAAAACTATTGACTATGACTATTATTATTTAACCTTATATATATGTCTTATTCTTAGGTAAATTTTTTTTTTGTTAATTTTTAGTTTAAATGATTTTTTATTTTAAGTTTGCATGTGCATGCTGTAGGTTTTTTGCTTTGTCTTTGGCTTTTGGTTTTTTGGCTTTGGTTTTATAAACCAATATTGTCATAAACCATTTATCTAGCTATTACTTTCTTCATATCTGCTTCATTGTTATCTCTTTAGATAATTTGTGAGAACGTTAAGGGAATAGATATACTTAAGGTGGTAACGGCGGATCTCAATGCAAAACGTACATCATAATATTGTTTTCCTTACTTTTGAATATAAAGTTTGCAATAAATGCGTTTTATAGCAATTCGTGCAAACTGCTTGTTAATAGTTAGGTGATCACATGAAAATTATTATACTTTATGCGTTACATTTTAGCTACATTACATTGCAACTGTAAACACGATTTTAAGTTTGTTAATGTAATGCAAACAATATGTAATACATTAAAGTACGTAATTTTTTTGTGAAGACTTTATTACTAATAAACTATTTCCGCAAAAGTAAGGAAAACAATATTCGAGGTAAAAAGTTACCCCCTTAAACTAATGTAATCACTATTGTTATTGTCAAACATATATCTATTTCTGTTTTTTCTTCTATCAAAAAAATTATACTACTTTATTTCACATAAATTATATTTTTGTTGGATATTGAACAGTAGTTTAGTTCCACGGTCGTCTGATATATTCTCAGTTATAATATAAGGTAAATAAGTACATAAAGACACACAGATGATGCATATATAAAGAAAAAGATAAATTAACATCAAAAAAGAACTCAAATACATCGCTAATTGCTTAGCCACCCGCGGTCTACGATGCGATAATTTTAATGGTTCTTTCAATTTGTGTGTGTGGGGCAGTACGTTATAGAGCTTGCACGCAAATTGTGATACCACTCTTATTAGGGTTCCTTACCCGAATATGGAGAAATAAACTCAATCGTCAGTATAACCGCCAAGATAAAAAAAATATAAAAAAAGCCTGGTGGTGAGAATCTACAATAATAATAAAGTAGTAAAGTCGTGTCTGTACATTGAATATATTCGCGAGATTTTAAATGAAAAATGGGTTATTAGTGTTGTACAGAGGCCACAACTACAATTTTTAGAATTTTTGTCTGTCTGTCTTTCTGTCTGACTATCTGTATGTATGTTCTGTTTTAACTTGATACACATTTGGATGCAGTTTTTTATTATTATCATTGTAGTGACACTGGTCAACATTATAAGATAAGCGGTTTTCAAAAATAACGCCCAAGCCGAAAACGGGGCAAAGATTGAGTTAAGGCGGGCGGAGCAGAAGGCATCAAAGGCTAGTTCTAAAAAAATATTTCAACACTCATTGTCTACTTTACGTAAAAGAGTGAAATGTCCGCTAAGACTACATTATATCCCCTATTCTCTGAAACTATTAGATCACTCGGTTTTTCATGTCACACTTGCTCAATTTTGGGGGGTTCCTTTATTTAATATTATATTTTTCAACGGCGGTGCTCGTAAAACCCATTTTATATGCATCAAAACTGTTGCCAGAGTCAGCTTTTCCACACTAGTGTTTTATTTTTTTAATTTATTGAAAGAATTTTCAGTCTTTTCTTGTGTACCCTTTAAGTATTTAGGTATGTGTCATAAGTAGACTTGACAGAAAAATGCTGTATCAGTTTTGTCCGCTCGTAGACACCCACCTACCACTGACAGCAGGACAGTATCAAGGTATGTTATGGCTTATGAATGAGTGAAAGCAGCCTACGAACGCATCAAACTGAAAGCAGCTTACTTCTCTCAAGTTGGCAACTTGCGTGCAAAGAAAAAGAAAAAGACAAATGCCCACCTAAAGTTCATTTTATTACGTTTAATTTATTTACTCACACTATGCATTGAAAAACGTAGTATCATACACATGGGTAAGGGCAATAGTTACTTTTAACGTTTAACACTCGCTTATCACTCGTGTTTCAAATCGTCCTCGTAAGCTTTTGCCTCCTTACCGCACTTATAGGATAAACTCCTATTTCGCACTTTGATATCGCGTTACAAATCAGAACTGATCAATTATTCTTTATCATTTCATTACTTCTGCAAACATTTCCAATACTAAAAGCCACTGGAGTTTGAGCTATGCGGAGCCCTTAGTTAAGAGACGAATGTCACACTTGACAATAATTCTGACATTCCAGTTAATTCTGGCTAACATTAATTAGCGTACATTTACGAGACGCGCACGCACTCTCGCATGATACGGAAAATTTACGTGAATATGTACCTATATTGTTTTATTTTTCTGTTTATACTCATATACATTCCAGTGGGCCAAACATGAGTTCAGGCCTCGATACACGCAAATACACGCAAATAATTATATGAGAAATTGATACAGCGCCTTACAACAGGAAGCAGAATTTTCAATACAATAGTATAGTAGGATTTTTTTTAATGTCGGAGTCGGCTTAAGAGCTCATCTTCCAATGAATGGCATTGTTCTATTGTTAAGTTTCACCGCTAATTAGCAGTGCAAAACGAAACGCATAAACAACAAAATATTTTATGTTAACAGCAACTTTACCGCCTAAACAAAAAGGCTCAAATTTGAACGGCAACGCATCACAGATAGTACTTTTTGAAATTGAAAGCGGTAGCAAGGTACAGGTGTGGTACAGGCTGAAACTATTTAACATTTTTAAATAATTTTGTATGCATATTATTAAGAAAAACAGCATTTAAGTTTTAAAAAAATATTTGTCTTTTTGAAACTTTAATTTAAACACATTTGTTGTTTATTAAATAACTATGTTACTTATACTTATATAATTCCAACAAAAATCAGTAAGTACCTACAAATACAAAATAACATTGTATGGCTGCAATCTACGGTAATTATTGAAGTCACATTAAAATGTATACATTACATTTCTGTACCTCTTATTCCCGCTAAATCAAAGTCCATATACACAGCCGTGGTCGTTATCGAGCACACTTTTCACAAAAATCCAAATAGTAAGCAATCAAAATCCAATAAACGTAGGCCAGGGTCCAATTTATGAAATATCCAGAATAAAACACAGAGAAGTATACGATGTCAAAACTAGGTAGCAATACTGCGGCCTATAGTCCCTGCGTCTGCGTACTTTATATAATATTAAGATCCAAAAGCTATTACTTAATCACCCTGTGACTGACACACAGAATGGCTGCGGCTACCAATTTCAAAAATGGAATGGCATGGATTTTGTATGCGATGCCGTTCAAGTTTGAGCCTTTTTGTTTCCGTGGTAAAGTTCCTATTGACATATATTTTATTGTTTATGCGTTTCGTTATGCACTGCTAATTAGCAGTCAAACTTAACAAACAATAGATAACAATTGCCATTCATTGGAAGAAAAGCTCTTAAGCCGAACCCGACATTAAAAAAAAATTCCTACTATAGTTTATTAAACAAGTGAGGCAATAGCTTACGAGGACGACTTGAAACACGAGCGAGTAAGGTATTACTTTTTTACGTTTTTCAATGCATAGTGTGAGTAAATAAATTAAACGTAAATAAAGCAACAAACAAACTAGCCAGGTCAAATGTTGAGGTTCAACAAGTTGTATTTTTGTCTAAATAATTCGACTATTCAAATTTAAAAAGTCATATTTTTATATAGGATGAAATTCAGTCGACCGACCACTCGAGACTCCAGTATAAATTTTGTCGGTTGATTGAATTTCACCCAGTATAGGAAACCTTGTTGTAGCAGAAAAACAAAAGGAAAATTTGAGTTTTTTTACTTAAGAATGTTATACATGTTATAAATAAATTTCAGGATTGTCTACAGAATTTGGCAGCCATTTAAATCTCAAGTATTTTGTCGATTAATTCTACAACCACCCCATATTATCATAATGTTGAACTTAGCTCCCATTTTCACATTTATTAATATATTTTTTGGTAGGATTTAATGTACCTAAACATACAGAGGTACATACTATAGGTGGTAGAGCTGATGCCGGGCTCGACTGTGGAGGTACCACCATCTTACTCGCAAATCCTCACGAAGTTATTCGTGGGAGAGTAAGAGAACAGCTCTCAGGCAAAACCAGGCGGCCCACCATTACCTGGGACCGATGGATGGCGGTTTATCCACCCCCAATTACCGGGCCTTATATAAAACAGACTAGTGACGGGCAGCGGCGTCACTGGTGCAAGGGTTTCGGCACCGCGCTCAACAATCCGCCTGCCCAGCGTGTGTGAGTATGGGTATTTCTTCCAGGAGGACCACCAGGAGGAATATCCAGCAGTGGACGAAACATGCTGATGGATGGATGGCATGGATACTTACAGATACGAAATTTTTTACTACTTTATTATTAGTACAGATAAAGGTTTGCTCAAAAGGGACGAGCAATTTATATAGAAAAAGGCTTTTCGTTTTACTCCAATGCTTTGTTAGCCGCCGTTCGGATTTGGCGCACGTATTCTGAACTTAATTAAGGTGGAAAAACAAATAAATGTGCGGCCAACTAACAGCGTAGCCTTGGCCACCGATCACGGACGAAGCTGCCCTTAATCTTGGCTTTCTGGGCTCGAAACATACGTAGGTATTTGTATACTTTCCAAGTGGTATAATTAGCAAGATGATTTATTAAAAAAACTGTTTCTTTGCTAATTTCGCAAAATACTATATTGATCTCCCATCGTAGTTGTCTCGGGCTTGCATTTGTAGGTAAAACGAAAAAAAACAAGTGCGAGTTCGAGGGTTCCGTACATATTGTAAATATTTTATGAAATCTATACCTATATAATTATTTTTTATGATTTAATTACAAATATATAGTTTTCAGATTAAATATACTACGATACCGATTGCCAAATTTCATAGTTCTCTAGGTCAACGGGATAAGTACCCTATGAATTTTGATTCCCTTGAGAGTATCGTATCTTTTTTTTACGTTAACATAGAAATTTGATTTTTTCACAGCTTCGAGAAACTGTAGAACACGAATATACGGTCTTAATTTCAACTTGATATCTTCACGCGTTCCCGAGATAAAGGGTCTTGACAGACAGACGGACAACAAAGTGATCATAAGGGTTCCTTTTTTCCTTTTGAGGTACAGAACCCTAAAAATTGCAAAATTCACAAAAATATATTAACCAAAGTCACTCTAAATATTATTATATTTTTAATTATTTTATGTACAAGGGACTTACGCTTGGCCGGAAAGGCCTAAGACGAAATGCGCTCGCCCAGAAAGTATCTATAAAGTAGAGTAATGAGTCAACGTCGTCGTCGTCAGTTAGCTGGCCCAGCCCACTGATTCTGTATCGTAAAATCAGTTGCCAACCCGAGTGCCTATCGTCGAAAACATACATATCCGCTTATCTAAGGATAGCACTTGAAATGACGTCACAATTCGTAAATACTTCAATAGATACCCATTGAAAGTAATTTTGGAAGTTCATTTTAATCTGTTTTTGGTGAATAGCAACCATAGATGGCAACCATAAATCTGTGATGGTAACCGACACTGAGTTACATAATAGGCCCGGGTCAACTGTCCGGGGCACGCTGTCTATACGTGTTTTGAGTGCCAGTGGTTGTATCTCAGTTCACACAACGCGTTGTGTGTACTCGATGCGTTGACTGTGCATTTTTAGGGTTCCGATAGGAGAGAAACAATCCTAATGGTTTTGTTTATTTTTTCGCTTGATTACCTTTGAGATCTCGTGTTCCAACTGTTACATTACAGCTGATTTTATTTATTTTGAATTTAAATATTCCGTATTTCATAGGTAGTTTAACGGCTTCCTACAACGGTTTTATTCATTTTTGTGAGTTCCCTATATTTCAATATGTTTTTTATAAAACCACGATAGGTTCAAAATTGAATAATTATCTAAAGTTCATCTAAAGTAAAAAAATAGTTAATTTAACATCGATTAAAATTATTCTTCTCGTTTTATTTACCTTACACGAAATTATTTCGAAAAAAGAATATCAAACAATTCCACAGAGAGAACACAATTAAAGAGTTTCGTAGAGTTCCAAAAAGTTTCACACGCTACGTTCCTAAGCAGGTTGCGCCCATAGACTTAGGATAATACTAAGACAAAAGATAAGTTAATTTCTGTAATTTTTCAGTTTTGTTCCTTCACAAAAACTTGGCCTTCAAGTGGTTAAAAATATTTACTATCGACAACACATCGATAGTTCATAAATGGTAACTGGCACATCACTAGTCAACGCACACAGTGACAAATCAAAATTCGTTCCAGATCATTCATCATAACTTGTCCCTTGGATTCATTCATGTTGGCATCACTGCTTGTCAAGGTTTTGCTGTCATATTGTTGTCACTCAGATTTTTCAAAATTATTTGATAAATTTCGTATAATTATTGCCAAAGCGGTTGAACAATAGTGCAAAAGAGATTGTGTTGAAGGTACGCCTTTTGTGAAAGAGAAAATGCAAACAATGCACCGTGATTGCTCTTGATCAGGTTTGATCTTGTGTCAGTGCTATAACGGGTTAGTAAAATAGGGATACCAACTTTAAACATAAAGCCAATTTTATGGGCAAATAATAGGTATTCATTTACTTTTGCAGGCATATCGGAAAAAAGCGTTCACATTAATTCGCCTGGAAGAAATCGTCAAAAACGTAAAAAACGGAAGCTCGACAATTTAGAACAAATGTTCTCGAGCTAGAACAAGCAATAAAAAATACCGTTTTAGTACAGAGATATTCATAACATTAGAGCATACGTATTGTTTGCGAAATACAAACCAACAAATAATTGATAATTTTGATTTGTTAATTCTGTATATTTTATTTTCATTAAAGAGAAGTCTAATTAATATATAAAAAACGCAGTTAAGTAAATATTAAGAACTAGCTTTTGCCCGCGGCTCCGCCCGCGTGTTATTCTGTTTAACGACATGCTTTTTTCCGGGATAAAAAGTAACCTATGTGATAAGTTGGGGTATAAGTATAAGCTATATCCAGGGTGTCCCAAAAAATCAGAGTTATTTTTTTTAACGCATACCCTCTAATTACGTTCGTATGATGCCAAAACTATTGTAAATAAAGTTTCATGTAAACTACGGCAACCCGTGCCGACTTGCATCGAAACATGTCAGTACTTGCATACTAGGCGCGCGGCAGCTAACATATCAATGTACAAGTTATTGCTTGTTTGTTTTATTAGTAATCGCATTGTTTTCGTTGAATCAAGATGTCAGTGGAGTTACGCAGTTCAAAAAAGGATATATTCTTTATACAAGACGTAAAACACCAAATTACCGGTTCAAAACTTCCCTCTAATGGCATAGATTTAAAGGTAAGGATTTGGCTGAACGAACTAGTGCTGCGAATATTTTTCATACAAGAAAATACGAGCGCCATCTATTAGAACTTGTTATAACTAAGTAAATGACGGCCTACGTTAGGTACTATCGGCAACCAGTGTGACCACATATGGTAGATTTTTATTATTTTGGTAGTTTTTTTGTCTATTTTAGTGGCGGTTGCTGGCTCAATGAACAGGTGTTGCACTTTACCGGTTTATTGTAGGTTATGTATTCTGATTATATTTAAACTCTCGCGTTTCGTACACATTATTATTTATAATATTTAAAGGGGTCGACAGCGACCCAATTTTCATGTTTTGTGTCCTTTTTATAAAAAAGCTAAAAATTGGACCACGATCATTCGCGGTAGACCCCTTTAAATATTATAATGAGAAAAGTTATAGGTTACCTAGTAAAAATCATGAATTTACACTTTGATTATAATAGTCAAAGATTTTAAATATTTACACCCAAATGAGTCTGGTGACTCTAGATCTATTTTCAGTTTCATTGCCGGACTGAATTTATTTAGTCACCACTTAAATAGGCTGAAATTAAATCAACCGAACAAATTCATACTGGAGACTCGGTTAGTGATCAAGAACTAGGTTCAGTAATCCTTTTGGCCAATTTCGAAAAAAACATTTTTTGCTCCTTTACTGGTTCGACTAATTTAAGTTCAATTCCTAGTGCAGGCACTATGGCAAAACATTTTTTTTCTAATTTTACCTGGAGGGTCATTAAACCTTGTTTCTTATGACTAATCGAGTCTCCAGTATGAATTTTGTCGGTTGATTTAATTTCACCTACCTTTATTATATAAGGTGACTTTTATTTATACAGCCAAACTCATACTGGAGGCTTGTTAAGTGATCAGTAACATGGATTGACAACACTTTTTGCAAAATAAAATCTTGACGTCTCATAGTAATTGACTGGAGGCTGGGCTTGTGTTTGTAAGGAACGCGAAAAAAATAATTTACTTACTAATTTCACAAAAAGGATCATCGAACCTTAATACTAAGCACTTAGTGAGCCTTAAGTAAGAATTTGGCTGCATAAATTTAATATTAATATACATATAATATGTTTATTTCTATATACATATACATATTTTCTATCTCTAATAGAACGAACGATACAAATTTAATCAGCTTGGAATTTTTCTAAAGAGTTGAAGATTTGAGATTTATTACTTTAGGTTTATACAGTGACGTCACGTAGCTTAATACACATTCCCCCTTGTCACACGATGTCAACTTTGTTGACACCCTCGTAATTTATGGATGGTCCCTTATTTATTAGTGATCAATTTATTATAACTTGTATGAAAGTAATGAATGAATGAGAAAATAAAATAAGAATTACCTACTGCTGTTCCATTTTACAAAAACCTCATTGATCTGATCACTTTCGAAATGAAAGATCACTTTCGAAAAAACCACTTCTTTTATCATCCCTCAAAATCAACCGACCAAATTCACATTATCAAGGTGAAATTAAATTAACCGACAAAATTCATACTGGATACTCGGTAAGTGATCAGAAACAAGCTTCATTTACTCCTTTGGTGAAATTAAAAAAAATATTTTTTTTTGCTTCCTTCAACCGCTAAATAAGGGTACCGTAAAACTTCGGTATGACGTAATACCGTTGTATTACGGTACCGTTTGAAGCGCAAGGCAGATCAAGGTTACGGTACCGATGTCCAATTACGGTACCGAAATTTTACCTTGGCTTCGCTTCAGCTTATTTCTTTGTAGATACCGCAGGTCACGGCGTGCCGCCCACAGGTGCCATTAATTTCATTCGTATGTTCGAGTTATAGATAAAGATGTAAACAGTGTTGCCATATCAATGACTTAGCCGCTAAAACTAGCGGAAATGTAGTCGATTTAATTTATTATGTTTGATCCAAGGTCGGTTTTTTTTTATTTTGGCCATATCTCCGGGATGGTTGGTCCTGGACCCCTCAAATTTGGAACCTAGGGTTCCAAAGAAAGTTTTTAAAATTTGAAAAAATATTCTTTCCGAGGCACGAAAAAAAAATTGTTTTGTACATTTCTCCGGAACGGTGGGTCTTGGAAACTCAAAACTTGGACCCCGGGGGTCGAAAAAAAGTTTTTTAAATTTTTGAAGAAAAAAATATCAGAGACGTGAAAAAATTTTGTTTTGGCCATATCTTCGGAACGGTTGGTCTTGGAACGCCCAAATTTAGACCCCAGGGGTCCAAAAGAAACCAACTGTTCCGGAGATATGGGCCGAAGACCCACCGTCTTGGAAACTCAAAACTTGGACCCCGGGGGTCGAAAAAAAGTTATTTAAATTTTTGAAGAAAAAAATATCAGAGGCGTGAAAAAATTTTGTTTTGGCCATATCTTCGGAACGGTTGGTCTTGGAACGCCCAAATTTAGACCCCAGGGGTCCAAAAGAAACCAACTGTTCCGGAGATATGGGCCGAAAAAGATTTTTTGAAAACAAAAACAATTCTTTTGGACCCCTGGAGTCCAAATTTGAGGGTTCAAGACCAACTGTTCCGGAGATATGGCCAAAACAAAATATTTTTCGCACCTCGAATAATTTTTTTTTCAGAAGTTAAAAAACTTTTTTTGTACCCCCGGGGTCTAAGTTTGGGGGTTCCAAGACCAACCATCCCGGAGATATGGGCAAAACAAATTCTTCTTTTCAAATTTTTTTAAATTTTTTTTGAACCTCCAGTTCAAAAGTCTTATACTCAACCGACTATCGAGTAGGATTTTTTCCCGTTCAAATCTTCGGTCTCGCTTGCCAGAACGGTAAAACACCAGTAGGAATTTTTTCCCGTTCATATATCTCAACCAGATCAGGATTTAGCGAAAATGTCAAGACTGTCAAAAGTTTTTTTTCCCATACAAAAATCCGATGTGTACCTCGCGGCGCGAATCAAAGAAAGTTATATGTGCCGGCTGGAGTAGGAATTGTACTTAAACTAGTCCAACCAGAAATATATTTTTCGAATTTGGCCAAAAGGATTACTAACCGAGTCTAAAGTATGAATTTGGTCGGTTGATTTTATTTCCGCCTATATACAGTTAGAGATTTATTACTTTTGATTTATACAGTAGCATCATGTAGCATAAGACACGTCTCCGCCTTGTCACACGATGTCAACTTTGTTGATCCCCTCCCTACCCCATAACATGCAATGTAATTTATGGATGGCCCCATATTAGTGATCAATTTATTATAACTTGTATGAAAATATGAACGAATGATAAAATAAAATAAGAATTATTTTCATTTTACAAAAACCTCATTGATCTGATCACTTTCGAACCTTAGTATTTTCCATGAGTTTGATAGCCGAATTTCACCCGCTTACCAGTGGCAGCAGGATAGTATGAACAAATTCAATGCGTGTAAAAGGGAACGTGTCCGGTTCGCCGGGCGTCGTCGTCGACGACGTTCAAACAGAATGGAGCCCTGGTAGGTTTTGGTAAATTTGGGAACGGTAACACTGTGACGTTCACTATGGCGAACAAAATGACGTTTGTGAAAAAGAAATCCATTCTTTGATTAATATTAAGTGCAAATAGTGCAATTGACAATATTTATAACTTATGGATGATAAGAAATGCCATCTTTTCGTTTGTTCAGCTTCCTACTGTAGCTTGGACAACCTTTTACCACACAACACGGCATTCTCGTACAGAGTTTGTGCACAAACGGAAACACATCCGCAACCGACAATGTTACCAGCGCGACTGAATGAATTTCGGTGCTCACAACAGTTTTGAACACCATTTACTTGGCGACATGTTAGCGCGCACCTTTATATCAATGTCTATTGGACAAGTGCTGGTAGTTCTGTTCTATAATATTCGTGAAGTGAATTTAAGTGTCAATGAAAGCGCAAATCTTACTATTCGTGAGTGCATTATCTATTGGGAAAAGGCATGTATACCGACAAAATCTTTACCTAACTGTGTGAGGAAACTAGTTACTTTATACCAAGTTTGGAGAGATTTGCAAAAAAATGCAAAAAAAACACAAGATGTGTTTGAGCAGCGTCGTCAAGAGTTTGTTGCAAACTTAGACAATTTGTTTGATATTGCACATGCCGATGCGCTTCAGTTAATAAAGATAAACGAAGACAGGATATTTCTTCAGCGACAGAGAGAGCCAGGTCGCCTCGGTCACTTAGCTGGTGTAGACAAAAAACTGACCGAAAAAGAGGAAAAGGCGCGACTTAGAAGCATTGAGGAGCAAAAGCGGCGTGCTAAATATTTTTCATCTCTGACGCCTTCGACATCATCTTATGAACCCGTACAAGAAGATTTGTCATCTGATTCTGAACAAATGGAGTTACAAGAAAATTTGCACACCCTGACTGAGAGCACACGGCCTGATTCTAATAAAACTTCTATGAGAAAAAGTTTTATTACTCCAAAATTCAGATGTCAGATAAGTATGAGAAATTCTGTGTTTATTATTGAAGCAACTATTGAGGCACTGGGACATAACACTAACGATTAAAAACTAAACGATAACACTTTCCCATCAGCAAGTCCTCCATTCAAATAATTCGCACGGAAAAGCGAACTGAGCGCGCCCAAGCAATAAAAGTTGACTTCCAAAACGAGGTTCCGGATACTGTTACTGTCCACTGAGATGGAAAACTGTTGCCTGCTTTAGATGCACGCAAATCTAAAGAAGAACATCACAATTAAATTCACTTGTACTTGTTTCACTGCTTTTTAATTTTAAGGTTTACACGTTAATCCCGACCGGTTTCGGTTAATACACCATTCTCAAGGGATACAGAAATTCAGGAAATTAAACAAACATTACGACGAGCCGTTAAAAATGTACACAATGTAATAGGTGAATAGGTACACAATGTAATAGGTGAATAGGTGTACATTTTTAACGGCTCGTCGTAATGTTTGTTTAATTTCCTGAATTTCTGTATCCCTTGAGAATGGTGTATTAACCGAAACTGATCGGGATTAACGTGTAAACCTTAAAATTAAAAAGCAGTGAAACAAGTACGAGTGAATTTATTTGTGATGTTTTCCAAGTTTCACCAAGTGCCGACAATCGCAAGTATAAATTATGCTAAAGAAGAACCACTACCGATACTAATTTCTTACGATAATAAAGAACAACTTCTTGCTGTGCCAAAATTGGACAACTCTTCAGGACGCGAACAAGCCGAGGCAGTTTGGAACGCTATTGTTGACTGGAATCTTGAAGATAAAGCGCAGATTCTCTGTTGTGACACTACTGCTTCAAATACAGATCGTATTAATAGCGCCTGTGTGCTTCTTGAACAGAAACTGAATAGAGAAATGCTTATTTTTGCATGTCGCCATCATGTTTACGAGTTGGTGTTAAAAGGCGTATTTGAAGCAAAAATCTGCCAAGTCACTACAAGCCCTGACATTCCAATGTTCAAAAAGTTCCGGGAAAACTGGAACAACATCGAGCCGGAGAGAATACAGAGCTATCCAGAAAGGCTTTCATGCCTGAGTGTTTCAAAAATTCACAAACTGCTAGAATTTTACCGTTCTGAATTAACTAAAGACATTGCTAGAGACGACTATCGAGAATTCATAGAACTTTCAATAATATTTCTTGGCGGAGATATAGAGAAGAAATTTAAGATTCGGCCTCCAGGCGCTATGCACAAAGCTCGATGGATGGCGAGAGCAAATTATTCACTAAAAATATCACTTCTTAGTTCCCAGTTCAGAATTTCAAAGAAAGAAAAGGAAGCTCTGTTAGACGTTTGCCTGTTCATCGTGACATCCTATGTTAAGCCCTGGCTGCAATGCGTTTTAGCAGTAAAAGCACCTTACCAAGACCTGTGCTGTGCTTTCTGAAAGCCATGAAGAACTACGAAACAATAGACAAAAGTATCTCAAAAGCGGCTTTACAGAAGTTCTGCCAACATTTATGGTACTTGATAGATGAAGCACGCTAAAAAGAAGCTGCTCACACTCAGAGCAGTAAACGATGCCGCTGAAAGAGCAGTGAAGTTAATGCAAGATTTTCATGGCTTAATCACTGTTCAAGAGGAACAAAAGCAATTTTTATTACGCTGCGTACAAGAGCACAGGCAAGTGTACCCTGACTGCAAAAAACAAACTTTGAAAAGAAAATTTATTTACCTAATAAAAATTAAGTTCTAAAATCTCAATATGGCTTCCCCATACTAATCTTAATGTTCAAAGTTTGACATCAAGTCGGCACGACTTATCGTTATCCGATCGCAATAATGTTTGATATTCCAGTTATTAGGGTCAAATAGAAAAAAAAACAGAGGGTATGCGTTGCGAAAAAAATTCGCCCTTCTTTCTATTCTAAATTTCATCCAAATCTGTTCAGCCGTTTCAGCGTGAATGAGTAACAAACATACACACACACACACAAACTTTCGCATTTATAATATTAGTAGGAGTAGGAAGTAGGATGTGTAGTAGGGTGAATGCTACGTGAGCCATTGGCAACATTAATGCAGTCCTACCATTTCCTAAGCCAAGGGACTTCGTATAGCGGTGGGTGCGGGTGTAGTGGGGTGGGGAAAAAAATAAAAAAAATGTGGGCTCAGCGGCTTTAATTTTTTTTTCAAACAGTTGCTCTGTACTCGCTGTGCACCCAAAAAAAATTTTAAATCAATCGGGTGGTGAGAAGGGATTGCCAGCGTTAATTAAAAGTACCAAAATAATAATAATTTTCATGTGGGCTCAGCTGTATTGGCTTTTTTTCTGACGCGAGATTAATTAATATGTTACATTTTTTGCGTAAATAATAACGAGAAAAAAAGAAATACAATTGAATAAAATTTTTGCATAATAATAATGAATAAAAAGAACAATTGTTCGCATAAATAAAAATGAGAAAAAAAAAGAAATAAAATCGAATAACATTTTTGGCATAAATAAAAATGAATAAATAAAGGAATATAAATCAATAGAATGTTTTGCATAAATAATAATAAATAAAAAGAAGAAAAGAAATGAATTAAATTTTTTGCGTTAGTAAAAATGAATATACAAAGAAATGTAAAATTATAAGGAATATAAGGCATAGAATATTTTGCATAAATAATAATTACTAAAAAGAGGAATAAAAATGAATACAATTGTTCGCATAAAAAATACCGAGAAAAAAAAATTGAATTAAATTTTTGCATAAATAAAAATGAATAAATGAACAAATATAAATAAATAGAATATTTTTCGTAAATAATAATGGACAAAAAAAGTCATAGAAGCAGGGAATATTTTTTCGCACGAATAAAAATAAGTTAAATTTCTATGAAAATGCGTAGACGCACAGCTGAAGCAGCTGCTCGTTCGGAAACGTTCGGGTTTTCCCGTTCAACGGGTGCGAGAAGGACAGCGGCTACTCTCTGTTAGCCGAACAAGATCGACGCGCCGTGAGCGCGCTGACGCGTTCGCCGGCTGACATCGCCTCCACGTCCGCTTTTGGCTTCTCCTCAGCTCATTTTCGAACGAAATCCAACGATTTCAACAATTTTTTTCGATACCTTCCCACCGATATTTTTGCATGGCTATTTTTTTGGGGCTCACATATTAATTAATCTCGCGTCAGAAAAAAAGCCAATACAGCTGAGCCCACATGAAAATTATTATTATTTTGGTACTTTTAAATAACTCTGGCAACCCCTTCCCACCACCCGAACGATTTAAATTTTTTTTTGGGTGCACAGGGAGTACAGAGCAACTGTTTGAAAACAAAATTAAAGCCGCTGAGCCCACATTTTTTTTCTTTTTTTTCCCCACCCCACTACACCCGCACCCACCGCCCGCGGCCTGCCAGCACGGAGATTATGGGAAAAGGTTGTTCAGGGAAGTAGCTAACGGAGTTTCAATACAGCTGAAGCTACATGACCGATTTGGTCACTAGCTCTCCGTCCAATAGTGAATGGTCTGTACGCGTTTTTGGGCTGTCATTTGGTCTAAACGCCAATGTAAGATGTATCCTAAGTCTATGGTTGCGGCAGTAGATTGGTTTCATACTAAAAGCCTTGGAATTGCTAGTCTGTGATCGAATTTTATGTAACGTTCATCGAGAAAGTATACCGTACACGTAATTTGATTAGCCGTTATTTTACCGGTCTTTATTAGTTCTAGTAACTGGAAATATCCGCAATAAAAGGTAATTTATTTAATAGATCCTTAAGATTCGGAACAAAACCACAAAAAATATTATAATTCACAAAAATCAAATTAAAATCAATATACAACCACAAACAATGTACGCGGATAATATACTACATATGCTAAAATGTAATAATGTTAATATACACACACACGTATTCACACTCGTCTCCCAGAGGGGTAGGCAGAGTCTACAGATTTTCATCTGTTACGATCCTAACACCTCTTTTGTCTCTTTTACATCCATCAATTCAGTCATACAAGCTCTTTTATTTCGAGTAGTTTTGACTTAGCCCTTCATCATCATCATTATCATATTCAAACAAATAACATAAATAAGGTGACTTTAATTTATGCAGCAAACTCATACTGGAGGCTTGGTAAGTGATCAGTAACATGGATCGATAATACTTGTTGCTGATTTCGCAAAATGAAATATTGACATCCCATAGTAATAGACTTGGGGGCCATGGGACTGAGCTTGCGTTTGTAAGGAACACGAAAAGAATAAATACGAATTTCACACAAGGGGTCTTCTATCCTTGTTACTGAGCACTTACTAAGTCTCCATTAAGAATTAGGTGACATAAGTTAAAATCACCTATAACAAATTTAAAAATCTATGGACTGATCTTCTGACTGAGATCTTCCGATCACCCGAGACCTCGGACGAACAAACCAACTGGACAGGCCACCAACAGGCGAACCCCTCTGCCAAAGGTGAGCCCGGCGGTCATACCGGTTGTATAAAAACGATAGATGTCCCTGTGTGTGAATGTGATTGTGTGCGTATAGTTTAAGCTAGTGTTTGAGTATTTTGTAGTGTGCGTGCATCGCGATGCTGCCTCGTCCCCCACCGAAAATGACAGACTTTTTTGCATATAAATTAGTGCGCGGCTCCACTCCAATTGGTTTTCTCCTCCAAGCCCGAGACATCCGCCAGGCGCTATGAAAGTTCTTCTAGAATGTTATAGCAGATTCAAAACATTTCAAAGAGAGTTCCCACAGTTCTGTAAATACGTAAGGCGAATGGTTAAATTATGGTAACAAAAATGAAATTTACATAAAGAGTATAAACGGGTAATAAACAACGACGTAAATATTGTGATAGTCAGAATGACCGAACCTAAAATGGTTAGATTTTAGTTACTAGCAGACTTACATTTAGATAAAAGTTTGTTATTCAGATAAAAATCCAACGAAAAAAATTATTGAAATAAATGCGTTTCGAGAGATTTTACACTAACATCCAAACTTGGGCTAATCTTCGATCATTTTGTGCAGTAACTGAGCTTTGAATCAAGTGAAATGAAATGGGCTTTTAGTTGTGCTCAAAGGGTAAGAGTTCTTATGTAATGAAATTCAAGGTAATATCATAGGTACTTATAACGCAGTAAGTATTGTGATAACTGATAAATCAAGTAAAACTTATATCTCATATGATAAGTTTACTGAGAAAACGGTAGTTTCTTCAACAAATTTAGTTTTTTAAATTTATACTCATAAAGGTTGAAAAGGGAAAGTAATGTTTTTTTTCTGGGAATCATATGAATCGAATTAGTGTATAGGTATATGTCTTCGGCAGATCGTAGAATTGGGCATATCATGATCTGCCCAGGCATATTGTATTTCTGTTAAAACTAATTTATGATCACAAGCAGCCTAACACGCTCCTCCTCACTCCGCTTGTCATCGCACCAATTTTTCACTTTTGGTGAAAGATTTTCGGTTTCCTACTTTACGATGTGCCGACGACATATCAATTATTTCCTTTAGTAGGAGTAGTTTTTAGGCTTGCACAAAGTGTGTCTTTGACGGGAGTAATCATATCTTATGTCTTTCGTCTCTGCGACATATTATATCTATATCATATCTCATCTCTTTCACTTCTATGGCTTCCATTAATGCTCTTAAGTCACCTTACTCCTACTTTATCAAGCTCATATTTGTATCTGAGTATATCAATTGTAAGTTGTAGTCTAAAATAACTTTTTATTACTAAAATATAAGTAAACAAACAAAATGCAGTCGCATGTGTCTCATAATTAATTGAACTTTAAAATTATGCCTTAACTGCGTAAAGACAACTTTTGATTGTGTTAGTAAGCCCATCACCGTTGTTTAGAGACCGCTGCTTCCAAGAATCCCTCGCGTCTCGCTCATAAAAAGTGCATACAAGCTGGGAACCAGATATTTACACTTTTAAAGCCCATACAATACAAAGTGTATGCGGGGTTGCGACTTGCGATTGCGAGCGAGGACGAGGGAGCGAGATTTGTTTGATATCTCTAGGTTATATACTGGGACACAAGGGAGGTCTCCTGACATATATGTCTTATTATATCTCGCTTCGTAGTTACCCAACTCTAGTAGTTCGGTTGATGTAAAGCACCAAACTAACGATACCCTTTAGTAGTATTAAGAAAAAGAAAAAAGGTATTGTACATATAAGGAAAATGGAACAAGTATATTTTTATGTCAATATTTGCTGCTTGTTATAAAGGCGTTTCTCTTGTATAAGTTGCTAGAATAGTAGGTCAACCTCTTAAATAAAGAAACAGCTCAACCCACGCAAATTGTCAGTCCGTCTGTTCATTTAAAACACAAGCTCTCCGGACATTAAGCAGTCTCCAAGTCCTCGCAATCAGAGCAGCCTTTCAGACCAACATCGTAGCAAAACTTAATTAAACATGCACCCTTTGTGACTCTTTAAACAAAAGAGACAAGACTGATTTTTGAAGGGATAAAGTAACTTTGTAAATTTGTCGATCTTTGATGAAAACTTAACTGAATCTAATTTCAAGATTTTTCATCTCATTTGAAAATAAAAGCGGAACTAAGGAGAATGAAATACGGATAAATCGATCAGACTGCGAAAATTAAACGATGGCACTTCAATTTCCACATCCATCACAACTGATATGTTCATTCCTACTAAGAGCTGTTATGTAACTAAAAGATGGTTCTTTTTTAGGGTTACGTACACCAAGGTCAACACGGAACCCTATTAACGTCGCTCTGCTGTGCGTCCCCGAGTATGTCACGATGTTTTAATTATTTATAATGTTGACCCAAAACCTAATGTTGAATTAAAAATGAAATGAAATTATTTTTACGGGGTCCCGTACTATTACGTTACGTACGTTATGAAAAAGTAACGAAAAAAAAACGTTTTTTTTACACCAGCAAGGGGGTGTCACTGTCTAGAACTTATTGATTAGAATATAATATATATCTTTTAAACTACACCTGCTTGGAAAGTTCCTTCTTACTTTTTCGAAAACGATGGAGAATATACGTCATTGCTGTCATACCAATATGCGGGCGGAAAAAATGTATGAAAATCCATTGTTAACGTGCTGAGCGGGCAGAAAAAGTATATGAAAATCCATTGTTAACGTGCTGAGCGGGCAGAAAAAGTATCTGAAAATCCATTGTTAACGTGCTGAGATGGCAGAAAAAGTATCTGAAAATCCATTGTTAACGTGCTGAGATGGCAGAAAAAGTATCTGAAAATCCATTGTTAACGTGCTGAGATGGCAGAAAAAGTATCTGAAAATCCATTGTTAACGTGCTGAGATGGCAGAAAAAGTATCTGAAAATCCATTGTTAACGTGCTGAGATGGCAGAAAAAGTATCTGAAAATCCATTGTTAACGTGCTGAGATGGCAGAAAAAGTATCTGAAAATCCATTGTTAACGTGCTGAGATGGCAGAAAAAGTATCTGAAAATCCATTGTTAACGTGCTGAGCGGGCAGAAAAAGTATATGAAAATCCATTGTTAACGTGCTGAGCGGGCAGAAAAAGTATCTGAAAATCCATTGTTAACGTGCTGAGATGGCAGAAAAAGTATCTGAAAATCCATTGTTAACGTGCTGAGATGGCAGAAAAAGTATCTGAAAATCCATTGTTAACGTGCTGAGATGGCAGAAAAAGTATCTGAAAATCCATTGTTAACGTGCTGAGATGGCAGAAAAAGTATCTGAAAATCCATTGTTAACCTGCTGAGATGGCAGAAAAAGTATCTGAAAATCCATTGTTAACGTGCTGAGATGGCAGAAAAAGTATCTGAAAATCCATTGTTAACGTGCTGAGATGGCAGAAAAAGTATCTGAAAATCCATTGTTAACGTGCTGAGATGGCAGAAAAAGTATCTGAAAATCCATTGTTAACGTGCTGAGATGGCAGAAAAAGTATCTGAAAATCCATTGTTAACGTGCTGAGATGGCAGAAAAAGTATCTGAAAATCCATTGTTAACGTGCTGAGATGGCAGAAAAAGTATCTGAAAATCCATTGTTAACGTGCTGAGATGGCAGAAAAAGTATCTGAAAATCCATTGTTAACGTGCTGAGATGGCAGAAAAAGTATCTGAAAATCCATTGTTAACGTGCTGAGATGGCAGAAAAAGTATCTGAAAATCCATTGTTAACGTGCTGAGATGGCAGAAAAAGTATCTGAAAATCCATTGTTAACGTGCGGTTTTTTTTATTTGTTGACAACATCCGTACGATAAGCATAAACGTTACATTAAAAAGGGTATGAACTTCTTGGTAACCTAGCTTAAATAATAATGCCAAAAGACAAAAAGTTTTCATGTCTTAGTTTGCAAAATAATACTGGCCACTTGCTAATGATCATTAAAAAATGAAAAAGTGAAAGTCAAAAAGTTTTTTTAATTAAAGATTTTGTCTTTTATTTTCCTCGCAGGTGTTGTATAAAGCACTTTGTATCACTCGGGAGAAAGTGCGATTCCCAACTCGTATGTATTGAACTACACCCTCGTTGGTAATCGGCCTCTTTCTCCACTCGGTGAACAATGTACTATTTTACCTCCAAAAATAAAGAAATGGGTTGCCATAAAATTTGTTACTTTTAGAAAAACTAAGCAGGTTAGGAGTTTGGAATTTTCTGTATAATGTGTGCTATAGGGTGAAATTAAATCAACCGACCAAATTCATACTCGACACTCGGTTAGTGATCAAAAACTAGGTTCAGTAATCCTGCTGGCCAAACACGAAGAAAATAATTAATTATAAAAAACCTAGTATAGTGTATTTAAACAACAAATATTGAAAACGCCGATTTTTAATACAGGTTTAGGGTTACGTACCCGAACACTCGATCAACTTCATTTTGCAATTTTGTTTCATACATTTTGTAGTTTGCAATTTTTATTCAAATCATTAACTTATTTAAATGGTACGGAACTACCGAACCCTCAAGGCGCGAGTCCTACCAGCACTTGACCGGTTTTTTGTAAGACATTTGTGCCAACAATCCAGTAATCACTATGAACTTTTTGAGCAAACTATAACTTTATATGGCGGGAAATCTTCCAATTCCCGAGAGACACAAAGCCGGTTTTCAGTGAAACTATTACGACTTTTATCTGTTATGAATATTTCCAAGAAAATTCGAGATCCCTTTGCAACATATAATCAGTCCAGTCGTATAGCCGCGGAAGGTGGACAATGAGGCTTTGCTAGAATATTCGTATGGAAAGGAGAACAATTTTTTTGCTCGAGCTTTCTTTGAGAAATTTGTTAAGTATAATCAGTAGTTTCATTTCTGGAATTAGTTTACCTGTCCCCGCAATATAGGAATAGAATACCCCGCTGACTGCCTGATCTATCAACACTAACACCAAACAGCTGGACCCAGGAACATGAGATTTGGACTGTGGGCATAGGCGTAGCTAGATAGGGGCCAAAGTACTCTGCCCCCCCCCCAGAAATACCGGTGACATCGATGTAAAAAGATGTTTTGTCCAGTTTAAGGCGTTAGTAAAGTCGATTCTGAAGGCTTTTAGTTTTAATGCTGTCGAAACTTGAAATTTTCCAAAGTAATATGGCTTCTGTTGTTAACATTAAAAAACTATTTTGGAATGAAGAAATTTAGGTTTTAAAATTAAATTAAATTAAATTAAATTAAAATTTAAAATTAAAGCCTTCAGAATCGACTTTATTGCCTTGTTTATTGGTTTGTGTGTGATCTCGTCGAATGGAGGGTTCCATCCATCCATCCATCAGCCTGTTTCATCCACTGCTGGGCATAGGCCTTTCCAGGATTTCACCACTCTCGGTGGTCCCCCTGGAAGAAATGCCCATACTCACACACGCTGGGCGGACGGGTTGGTTAGCGCGGTGCCGAAACCCTTGCACCAGTGACGCCGCTGCCCGTCACCAGTCTGTTTTATATAAGGCTCGGCAATTGGGGATGGATAAACCGCCATCCATCGGTCCCAGGCAATGGTGGGCTGCCTGGTTTTGCCTGAGAGCTGTTCTCTTACTCTCCCCCGAATAACTTCGGGAGGATTTGCGAGTGGTTGGGAAATGGAGGGTTATCTCTATTTATTATTACGATCACATAATGGGGAACAGGGAGTGTATTCTTGAATCATTCGAATTTCAATTCGCATATGAATCCGCATGATTCGCATACGAAAACTTAAAATCAGTATTTTTTTAATTCCGTGAATTCTGCAACTAGTGGTCTGACCCACTCGTTTTCCGATTTCTACCTACCTTTCTCTAACCGCAAATGTCGATGAGGGACTGACATTATATTTTTTTAATTTACTTTCGTTCGCCTCCATTCATTAAAGGTTTTTAAAATCAACGAAATATTGCTTTCCGGTTTATATTTTTTCTTTGTGAAACGAAAATCCTTAAGATTGGTTTTTACTAGTTTAAAAATACGTAAAATCGTGACCATTCGAATTGAATTTCGCACGTGAATTGTTTTCGTGCGTAAATACATAATTCACGGCGAGTGATTCAAAAATACAGCTCCAGATCCCCCCCCCCCAATGCAAACCCTAGTTACGCCAATGACTGTGGGTTCTATAAATTATGAATATAATATTATACTTATCAAGCTGCAGCCGTATATTCAAAGGCTGCAGCGCGTGGATTATGTCCGGGACCTAGGCGTGGTTTTTGACAAAATTGTCGTTAGAGCTCCATATAGAAAATATACTAACGTGCGTTTAAAAATCTAGGTTTTGTATTGAGAGTATGTGGGCCCTTTACGTATCTCGCTAGTCCAAAAACGGCAAAGTATACTAGTAGTTCAAACTTATTTTCTGGCAAACTATAACCTCGTCCTTTGGAAGCTCATTGTAAAATCTTACACCATAACCTACAATTGCACCCGCAAAAGTGAACTGACCATCTCCACGTAGGTACTTGACTTACGAAGTTTTATTTTAGAATGCTGCGTGGCGCTTCTCACGTGCTACAGTTCACGTTTTTTGTTTTTGTTTTCAACAATTTCCTGAACTAATGTTTCTTTGCAAAACTTATTGAGGGTTTGGAAAAAAAATACATTAATAGCTACCAGAAAAATTATTGAAAATCTGCTGAACTAAATACCTAGAAATAGTGGGTTGGGTTCATATAGCCTAATGAACTATGTTTAAATACAACGTCTATATATAGCTAAAATTTAAACATATGCTAAACGCGGGAGTTTTTAATGTTTGAAAACTGTGCTATTTAAAAACAGTTTCATTAAATTATTATAAATACCGGCTTTAACACTCACGTGTTACTCGCTCACTTATTGTTGAATATATACCAACTGTTTCACCGAGACAATTTCGGCATTTTCAAGGCGAGTGTCGTTCTTAGAGCCAGTATTTAATAACAATTTTCATGCTCACGTAAGTTTTAATAATATTAACAGTTTTATTGCTATTTCTAAACATTAAATCGAGCAAATTCCTTAGTTAATAAACTTATGAAATATGGACATCGAATTTAATAATTTAAAATGAAATTTTTTATTTAATGTAAATGTATGAAAGTGTGACATTTTTTTTAAATAAACTGGAAAATATTTTTAACTATGTCCAGAAATCACAACGCAGGTTGGTATATTTTCAACGTTTATTGTTTTACAAACATTTTGACAATCCGTTATCGCTTTGACAGTTCTACCGATAGTGCCGGCGCGCCCGTGCTAACCGCTTTTTATATCACCCGACTTTTAACGCTGTCAAGCGGATAGCACGTGGGCGTCGGAACCATCACAACTTTACTTTTAAATGTACAAGCTTAATACTAAAATAAGTGAGCACACACTGATTATAGTAAAATGCCTAGAAATATAATGTTAATTATTTAAGATATCTAACAGTCGGCCTTTTCTGACAAAATTCACGTCCCGTGAAGAAGTAATCATAATAATTAAGTTAGTACATAATTGCAATCACATTTAATTGAAATAACAGTGAAATAATAATCCTAAAACATTAAACATTTACATTACGAAATAATGCCTATTAAGCTGCGTAATTACTTTTAACAAATCAAAACAATTATCTCATATTGTACTGAAGCCCCATTCACGTCTTCAATACAGATTACAATTCAAAATAGTCTTAACTTACACGCTGTACTGAAGCCCCATTCACGTCTTCAATACAGATTACAATTCAAAATAGTCTTAACTTACACGCTGTACTGAAGCCCCATTCACGTCTTCAATACAGATTACAATTCAAAATAGTCTTAACTTACACGCTGTACTGAAGCCCCATTCACGTCTTCAATACAGATTACAATTCAAAATAGTCCTAACTTACACGCTGTACTGAAGCCCCATTCACGTCTTCAATACAGATTATAATTCTACTTTAAATTTACAAATAAAAAATATTTCAACTCGCACATTGTACGTACAATACCTATAATAACCGACCAAGACCCCATGCATGTTCTTGGAACGGTTCTTACTTTTAAACTCTAACAAGACCCCATTCACGTTCTTGTCAGCGTTTTATTGGTTACCTTTATCAAGACCCCATACACGTTCTTGATAAAGTTTTTCCATCTAATGCTCATGTCGTGACTGATAGAGCAGCTCCATCAAGACCCCATTCTTATTCTTAATGAAACCTTTATGCCAGATTGACCAATTTATTTACAGTGCATATATACATGTACGACACATTTTGTTTTTATTTATTCCATTATCATAATCAACTTTTCATTAATTCATTAATATCAATAATACCTGACATATTCTGTTTTAGATGAAAGTATCTTAAGTTTATAAGATGCTCTCATAAATTTTATCATAATTTTATTTTACATTACACAAACTTTAAATTGTATATAAAAATTTTACTATATTTTAATACAATCCTATCAAAATATCTGTAATTACTCGTCACTTTTATCATCAGAATCCGAATAATTTCTCTGAAATACAAGCCATGGGTGTATTTTATCAACGGAAAAAACTCCTTTGAATGGTCTGTTACCTTTTCGTGACAACGGGGTATCCTCTACTACGTATCTATCATTGTCTAATACTTCTACAATACGATAGGGCCCTCTCAATTTGGGTACTAACTTTCGGCTTTTTCCGATGGAAGGAATATCCCTTTCTATTCTCACCAGATCCCCAACTTGGAAATTTGCACGCTTTCTATGTTTGTCATATTGTTCTTTTTGTTTTGACTGAGACTTCCCTATATACTCTGAAACTTCAGCTCTGGTTTTTTTCAAATTATCAGCATAATCGCTTGTGTCATTAGTAATATTTAGATTAATCAATGAATCGTTTGTGCCTATCAACTTGAGACCAAAGAGTGTTTCAGCTGGAGATTTTCCCGTTCCCTTGTTAAGTGTATTATTCAATCCCCATTGCACTTCCGAAACCCTTTCGTCCCATGTGTTTTCAGTTTTTCCATAATTAATGGCGGTAAGACTAGCCAGGACTGTTCTGTTATATCGTTCTACTTGGCCATTTGCCCTAGGTGTAGCTACTGCATTTAAAACGTGTTTTATGCCCAATGAATTCGTATACTCTTCAAACTTCTTTGACGTAAAAGATGTTCCCCTATCTGAAATTAACCTTTTGGGTGTACCGAAAGTATGAAAATAATTTAATAACGCTCTAATTGAATGTACTGTTTTAGTGCTTTTTACCGGGACGAGTATAATAAATTTAGTAAACGCGTCTATAATTATGAGCAAATATGAGTTTTTCTTTTTGCTGCGTACAAAAGGGCCCAAGTGATCGATGTGAATGGTATGGAACGGACAATCTACCTTTGGGATTGGGTGCAATACACCAGCCCTTTTACCGGCTGGTACTTTGGCGTGTGCACACTCTAAGCATGATTGGACATATTTCGTTACAAATTTTCTCATTTTAGCAAACCAATATGTACTTTTAATTTTGTAAAGTGTCTTTTCCAAACTAAAGTGTCCAATGTCGTCATGATTAGCCTTCACAACTTGCCATCTGACCCCCTTTGGTACTACCCAACGATCACCATCATCAGTTTTTCTGTATAATAAACCACGCTTTACTAAAAAGTTTTTCTTGATTTCTACTACGTTGTCACTATTTTTATCTTTAAGTATATCTAAAATTATTTGTAACTCTGTATCACCCTGCTGCACCGTAGCCAACCAATCCACGTCAATATTTCTAATAACAAAATCATGTGGACTGACAAAAACTGGGTTGCGGCTCAGTGCATCAACGTGAGACATAGCTGTACCGGGCTTGTAAATTATATTGAAATCGTATTCTTGCATTATATTCCACCAACGGGCTACTCTATGTAACATATCTCTTTTTTCAAATGTCGCACGAAGAGAATTGCAATCGGTAACAATGGTAAATGGTATTCCTAGTAAATATACTCTGAAACGTTGCAAAGATGTTACTACTGCTAAGGTTTCCAAGTCATACGACGTGAATCGAGACTCTTCGGGTGACGTTTGCCTACTATAATACGCTACAGCATTAAATGGGGCATCTTTGTTAGGTCTTTGTAAAAGTATACCAGCGATTCCTAATTTTGAAGCATCTGTATGCAATTGAGTCTCATAGTGCGGATTATAGAATGCCAAAGTGGGGCGTTTTATTAATTCCTTCTTTAACGTTTCAAAAGCACTCTTTTCTTCGGTACCCCACATCCAAGTGCAATCTTTCTTCAGCAGATTCGTCAGAGGCTTAGCAATAACAGAAAATCCTCTAACAAATCCTCTAAAGAAACTGGCTAAACCCAAAAATTGTCTAACCTTGTGCTGATCAGTAGGAGTAGGAAAATTTTCTACAGCATCTGTCTTTTTTCTGCCAGGCCTTATGCCTCCTTTATTCACCTCAAATCCTAAATACTCTATGGACTCCATTAGAAAATTGCACTTTGTTAGATTCAGTGTTATTCCAGATGCCCGGAATAATTCTAACACGTCGCGTAATTTTTGTAGCCCTTCGTCCAATGATTTTGATGGAATTATAATGTCGTCCATGTATGCAAAGGCATCTTTGAATCGAGCATTACCTAGTATCGTGTTAATTGCTTTCTGGAAGGTTGATGGCGCATTGACTAGACCGAATGGCATCCGGTTAAATTCATAATGCCCATCGGGTGTGACAAAGGCAGTGAGATGTTTAGACGATTCAGCCATGGGTATCTGATAATAGCCGGATGCCAGATCCAATGAAGTATAGTATTTGTACCCCGACAAACTATCTAATTGATCATCTATGCGAGGCAAGGGGTAATGTTCTTTGCAAGTTTTCTTGTTAAGCCCTCTGAAATCTATACATAGACGGTAGTCGCCAGTTTTTTTTCGGACTAAAATTATTGGTGATGCATATTCCGACGTAGAGTTCCTAATAATACCAGAATCTTCAAGTTCTTTTACCATGCCTCTAACGACTTCGCGTTCTGTATAAGGAAGACGGTAAGGTCGATATACTACAGGGGTTGTATCACTAAGTTTGATGTTCATTTCGGTTGAGGAAATGCAACCTAACTCGTTGGTCGAAAAAGCAAAGCAGTTCCGGTATTCATTCAAAAGATGTGTTAGTTTGCTTGCATAGTTTTCTGCTATGTTTTCATTGGTTTTAATCATAGATTTTTCGATCATCGAGTCAGGGCTTAAAGCTGAATTCTCGATTCTATTCACATGTAATAACTGTGCGCTGATCAAAGGGTGTGCACGAATTATTGGTGTATTTTGTTCTAATATGCATCCTGAGTGATATATTCCTTTCACCAAAATTTGCCCACAGCCATCAATCAATTTTATGACACTTTGTATGACTTCATATTCTCGCTGTGAAAATTGACATAAACTAGGTTCGATAAATAAATCTCCTGTGTACTGAACGTCAGAATGTACTCTTATCTCACGGTACCCAATTACTTCTACCGTCTCATCAGCATATAGCATAATAGGTTTATCTGAATTCGAAGATTTAGTTGTTATTTTTAATATGTTACCCGTTTTGTAGACTACAATATGTTCCAGTTCCGTGAGAGTCTGGCCAATCAATAAAGGGACTTGAAGCAAGTCATCAGGAACAACCAGAGCTTCTATACATGCATTTGCGCTGTCTATTGTGATGTCAATGTTACATTTTCCTAGACACGTTACTTTTGAATCCCCAAATCCCCTTAAAACTGGTAAATCCGTCAAATTCCATGTCGATGCTAGATTCCTAGCTACTGATGCCCTAATAAGAGTACACTGACTTCCAAAATCAATGAAACACTCAATATTTTGGCCGTTCACCTTAGCTATCTTGTAATACTTAGTGTCATTGTTTGTTTTTTGAGTGCTATCTAGTCAGCTAATATTCTTAATATTTCCTGTGTCTGTTGCTGTTATTGGACATTGTTCAACCCTGTGGCCTACTTTGTGACACTTATCGCATCTTTTAATCGGTTGTTTACATCTGTAAAATGGGTGTCCTTCATCACCACAGTTGTAACATTTTACCTGAGATTTATTTTCTCTAGTGCTGTGGTTTGGTTTGGCCAGTTTATTGTGCTGTTTACTGTCGGAAGTGCTTGATTGAGGCTGCGTATTAATTTTATCGGATCGCTTAGTAACCTTAGTATTTCGTAAATAAACTAGTAATTGGTCAGGCTCAGTGAACTGAACGGCTTCAGCACTCGTCCTCACTGTCCTATCCTCTATTCCAAATAAAATGCAATCAATTGCGCTTTTACCGGTTATTTTGCATCTGTTTATCAAGACAATTTTTTCGTAGAAATATTCTTCCAATGAATCACCAAATCGCGCCTTGCATGCAAGCATTTCCGTCAGCAATTGAGCGTAATTCTCGTCACTAGGGAACGCTAATCTTAGCTTTTGTTGCCATTCGGACCATGAAAACAAAAGGCTGGGCAAACCCTGGTACCATCGTTGAGCTAGTCCCACTAATTTTGGCAGAGCATAATGGATCGTTTGTCGTTCTGACCAGCCATAAATTTGAGCACATTCGTTTACTTTAGAAATCCACACGTGAACAGTCTGATTACGTTTAGACGGATCGAATTCTGGTATAACATTTAAATTTGGGAATCGTTCATTTCCGGAATCTGTTTTCATGTTGTTCATGAGTTCTCTAAATGCTAATAATAAAGATCTCGTACCTGAATCTCCATTGACACCTTGATTAGACGACTGAGGCTGCTCGTGTTGAATGCCGCTATCACCATTGACATCTTGATTAGACGACTGAGGCTGCTCGTGTTGAATGCCGCTATGAGACGGGCGCTGCTGACGCTCCGAATCATTCCATGCATGACTTGGCGCGTTGCCAGAACCACGCTGTGACTGGTGACTCAAGCGCTGCGACTCGATGTGTGACCGGCGTTGCAAGGGCCGTAAGCAGCTGCGTGTAGGGTGTCTAGTGCGCCGTGTGACGCTCCGCGATCGGCGTGGTGCGTGCTCAGAACCACTTCGCGACCGTCGATGCGCGCTCCGTGAACTGCTGCGTGTACGGCGTCTAGTGCGCCGTGTGACGCTCCGTGATCGGCGTGGCACGTGCTCGAAACCACTTCGCGCCCGGCGATGCGCGCTGCGTGAGCAGCGGCGTGTAGGGCGTCTAGTGCGCCGTGTGACGCTCCGCGATCGGTGTGGCGCGTGCTCGGAACCACTTCGCGACCGGCGGTGCGCGCTCCGTGAGCTGCTGCGTGAAGGCGTGCGCCGCCGGGTCTTCTTTTTCTTTCGATACGATTTCTTGCAATTACGTGGCGGCGGTGTTGCTGCCTCTGAACTGCTGGTCTCGTCTCGTTTTCTCTTGCACGAATTGCGACCCATGTTGTGTAGGCGCTTCAGGTCCTTTTATTAAGTGTTGATGCCACCCAATAATATCCCGGCTTCTGAACTTTTAACTATGTCCAGAAATCACAACGCAGGTTGGTATATTTTCAACGTTTATTGTTTTACAAACATTTTGACAATCCGTTATCGCTTTGACAGTTCTACCGATAGTGCCGGCGCGCCCGTGCTAACCGCTTTTTATATCACCCGACTTTTAACGCTGTCAAGCGGATAGCACGTGGGCGTCGGAACCATCACAACTTTACTTTTAAATGTACAAGCTTAATACTAAAATAAGTGAGCACACACTGATTATAGTAAAATGCCTAGAAATATAATGTTAATTATTTAAGATATCTAACAATATCAACTAAAATAAAGTATTTTGAAAAAAATCTTCGGTCCATGATTCGAACCTGCTACTTCAGAACTTTCACGGCAAGTGAAACTTCAATTGATATTTTCCAGTTTGTAATGCATCCTAAATAATGTTTAGAATATCCAAGTAATGTTATTGTATGTTATTTAAAATATTATTGTATTTTTGGAACAGTTTTTGTGCTGATATACAGGGTGTAAATAGAGTGCGACCATTAAATAAAACCACATACTCTACTGATCATACTGAACAACTATTCGAAAAAAAAACACGCAAATCTTCAGAGAAAAAGATATTCAACTGTAACTCAAAGACTTTATCTCGTAGGAGGAAGGTCTATTTTAGAACGCTGCACCGGAACAGCTGTTTCACTCGCCCGTATGTCGGTGCGTTAGGGTTCACGCATTTTTGTTTGGAACTCAATTATTTCCTAAACTAAGGGTGGCCGCGGGCATGATTCTTGGGAAAAGTGGTTCAGTAGGGTCAGTAGAATATGTGGTTTCATTGAATGGCAGCAGTCTATTTACACCGGGTATGTATGTATTTAGGTGGTAGAGCTAATGCCGGGCTCGACTGTGGAGGTACCACCATCTTACTCGCAAATCCTCCCGAAGTTATTCGGGGGAGAGTAAGAGAACAGCTCTCAGGCAAAACCAGGCGGCCCACCATTGCCTGGGACCGATGGATGGCGGTATATCCATCCCCAATTGCCGATAAATCAGACGGGCAGCGGCATCACTGGTGCAAGGGTTTCGGCACCGCGCTCACCAACCCGCCTGCCCAGCGTGTGTGAGTATGGGCATTTCTTCCAGGAGGACCGCCAAGAGTGGCGAAATCCTGGAAAGGCCTATGTCCAGCAGTGGACGAAACAAGCTGATGGATGGATGGATGGATGTATAATAATGAATAATAAATATAACTGAATCTGAATGTACATTTTTAACTCAAGTCCCAATTAAATATACCAGCTTCCTGTTGTGGGTCAGACCCTTAACTATCACATTCAACTACCAGGGTGTCATATTTATATACAACTTTTAAATTGTCTAATTGTTCGTAAACTCGTTCTACAGATAAAGTTAGCACTAACAAATTGGAGTAACAACGAACATCCGTCAACAAGTGAATTGCTTTAATCAACCTCAATCTAGATCCGAAGCACTATCCACATTGTTTTAAGGCGAGGTTGTCCAGAAAAATCTGTCCTGCTCCAACGCTTTCATTTTTCACATGTTTATTCTGCTCAGCGGAAGCGGGCCGCTCAGAAAACTTGCGGTTTTGAGGTGTATTTATTTATTACTAGCTTTTGCCCGCGTGTTATTCGGTTTAACGACATGCTTTTTTCCGGGATAAAAAGTAGCCTATGTGTTAAGTTAGGGTATAAGCGATTTCCATTCTAAATTTCATTCAAATCCGTTCAGCCGTTTCAGTGTGAAAGAGTAACAAACACACCAACTTTCGCATTTATAATATTAGTGTGATTTTGGAATTAGAGGGATGGACTCATAATATGATGGCCGTTTTATGTCACATTTTTCACGGCGTTTATTTTAGTATAAGTTTTATTGATCAAAACTTAATACAGCTCAAATTAAATGATATTTAAATCGCAGTTTAGACCTATCTTTGCCATTTTATCGGATCGAGGAAAGTGTAAGAAATTGTGTATCGAACAGCCGAAATATTAAGATCAAAGAGGGAAATATGACATATATTTTTATCAAAATTTAATCGTCGCTTTTTATTGGTTTAAAATTTATTTGAAAAGAGACAAAGTCGGTATAGCCCCCCCTTAAGGCGCATGCCTACGCTAAATTAGCAACTCTATATATGTCAGTACGAAAATCGACGGAAACGACATTGAAATAACATTCATATCAGCACGTATTGCAAAGTGGCTGTTACGATGACGATCGCTGCGTCTCCGGATAACGCAAAATATGAGAAAATAATATTTTTCACATGAACACGATGGACGGGAAAAATGTGTTGAACAATTGTTTTGTAGATCTATAAATTGTCTTTAGTATGGTGAAAGAATTATTAAAATCGCTTCAAGCATTTGAAAGGAGTGGGAAAATTATTGCGTAAATCGCAGGAAACTTTCGATTTTTTTTTTTTTTTCAAAAGTAAAGATATATTTTTTTAATGAACTTAAATTAAATTTTTGATTATATTATGCCTATTATGTATTTTTAGGGTTCCCTGCCTCAAAAGGAAAAAACGGAACCCCTATAGGATCACTTTGTTGTCCGTGTGTCCGTCTGTCTGTCTGTTAAGATCCTTTATCTCGCGAACGCGTTGAGGTATCGAGTTGAAATAAAACCATATACTCAAGTCTATAGTCCCTTGAAGTTATATGAAAAAATCAAACTTCTAAGTTTACGTAGAAAAAAGATACGGACGTTTATGCCACAAAAAACGTATATCTTGACACTCTCAAGAGAATTAAATTTTATAGGGTATTTCGTGTTGACTCAAAACCATGAAATTTGGCAAGTAATACCGTCTAATACTACAAGTATAGGAAAAAATCTTAAAACTATACATTTGTATTTAAGTCATAAAAAATCATCGAGGTGGCCAAATCTTTTTGTAGAATTGTACGGAACCCCGGGTTGGGCAAATCCGACTCGCAATTGTCCGGTTTTAGAAGTGTTCGGACCGCCCGTATAGGAGGTAGGCCTCCAAAGATAGGTCTAAATTGCAGTTTGCAGTTTCTTGCAGTTCATGTAAAAAGTACTATTTTCTCCCATTTTGCGCCATCCGGAGACGCAGCGATCGTTGTAACAGCCACTATGCATTTCAAAATCAAAATCAATAAATTTATTTTGTTAAATAGGTACATAAAGTCTCAGACCAAATTTGGTGTGAGCATAAAGTATACTTTCTACAAGTCAAAGTTAATCTTAACAATAGAATATAATCTTTAGAATATAAAAAATATATATAATAAATACATATTATATATACATAATGCAATGAACAAATAAGTTGAGATATAAATGCGGGAAATACATACAATATCGTTTCCGTCAATCTTTGTACTGACATAATTATATTGAGTTGCTAATTTAGCGTAGGCATTACGGTTCATCTTCAAGATGGAGCTGAAACAAATAACGTTATTAATATTGGATTATAATTATTTTTTCAGTTTTATCATTTTTCGTGGTAGAGGTAACACGTATTTTGTGGAAATTTCAACTTTCTACCTATTACGGCTGAAGCTGTAGACTCCTGTGACAGCCGAATGATAGACAGACAAAACGCGGAGGCTTAGAATAGGGTCCCGTTTGGCACCCTTCGGGTACGGAACCCTAAAACACCCAAATTCATATATGAAAATAATAATATGCTAGAAAAGACACCACTATGCTGCCACGGGTCGGTGCAAGCCACACCATAGGTACCTACTAGAAATAAATATAAACTTGCTGCTCCAGAATTGAGACTTCACGAGACAAGTACTTCCTTTGTTGGTAACAGTATTCGTTTTTATAATAAAATACTAAAGGAAATACTTGGTCTTTCAGACAACAAATTAAAAAAGTGTGTTAAAACATGTCTTTATAAGAAAGCTTACTATAGAATTAGTGAATATTTGAAAGATAAAAATGCATGGTGTTAATTCATCTCAAATTTCATATATTGTATGTAAGTACCTAAAATTATTGTTGATATATTTAAAGTCTAAGGGTTGTTGCAATACAAAAATGTATACATATATTGTTTTGAAAATTATATTTTATAGTTAAACAAAATTTATTCCGACTGTAAGAGATGATAGGAGTGATAGAACAGAAGGATAAAGAGATAATCTATTAATTTCTTTTTGTTTTTAATATTATTTAACTCAACTTTTGGCCTGATTATCCGACTTTCTCTTGTCCTGTACCTTCTATCTCTTTACTAAAACTCTATTGTCTATAAATATAATGATGATCGAAAAAAAAAGACATGACCTTGCTAAGTTTCTTGCCCTTCTTCTTAGCAAGACTAATCGAATGGTCCGCCCGTTACGCGTGTATTTATATATGTAACGTATTAGTATTTAGTATATGGGTAGCTTTTATTATTATCATATCGTATTACATAATTGTATACATTACATATCCCTTTATTTTATACGTGTATTTACTCATTATATATAAGCAAACCCAACACCTATTTTAATATATTGTATTTCCTCTTTTAAATTTAATTATTTTTTTATTATTTAATAAATCCTAACGTGCAATAAGTGTATTTATCTAACCTCATATCGTAAAATCCTCATTACGAACTCAAAACTACTGGCATAATGAAAAATATTTTTCATGAACGTCTCTAAAAAATTAAAAAATTTAATTATAGTATAAGCTCAGATAAATCTGAGAGTAAGTATAAGTCTCCGAACAACATAATGCTATATAAAAACTTTTTCTGAGATTACAGTACATATGATACTAACTAGGAAGGCAAAGGGAACTTAACCCAAACAGCCATGTCAATGTCTGAGATTTAATAATGTTTTATCTTTAATATACGAGTACAAACATTGTGATTTGTTAAACTTTCTGACGGAAACCATAGACATTGGAATAACATAGATTATAGTAAAATCTATCGCTGGAGAAACTTTTAATGTGATTGGAGTGCATTACAAGATTGAAAAAGAAATTGGAAAAATATTCGCGGAGAAAAATAAATGGAATTGTCTAGTCTGCCACGAGTGGTTTTAATAAAGAGAAAAATTCTACACCGTTAATTGAAAAACGAGAAGGATTTTTGCTTAAATCATGAATTATGTTAAAACTATCGGGATAGCCTCGCTCGGCTCCGCTTCACTAGGCTCCTGAATTTATTTTTCATAAAATGAGCTTCGCTCATCGACGCACCTATTTTTGACTTTTTGATGAAAGACTCGTAAATTTCCAAATTAGAAATTGAATTTGAAACTACAATAAAAAAACCGGACAAGTGCGGGTCGGATTCGCCCACCGAGGGTTCCGTAATTTAATCAATAATTTTTTTAAAGATTTATTTGCAAATTTATAGTTTTCAGATTTTCCCCTATATTTGTAGTATAAGACGGTATTACTTGACAAATTTCATAGTTCTAGGTCAACTGGAAGTACGCTATAAATTTTGATTCCCTTGAGAGTGTCGAAATATACGTTTTTAAACGCATAAACGGCCGTATCTTTTTTTTAAGTTAACTTAGAAGTTTGATTTTTTCACAGCTTCAAGGGACTGTAGACATAAGTATACATTTTAATTTCAACTTGATACCTTCACCCTGCACGCATTCCCGAGGTAAAGGGTCTTGACAGACAGACGGACGGACGGACGGACGGACGGACAGACGGACGGACAAACGGACAGACGGACAGACAGACGGACACCAAAGTGATCCTATAAGGGTTCCGTTTTTTCTTTTTGAGTTATGGAACCCTAAAAACACACAAAAAAGGAAATCTTCTGACGTGATTTGTAACCTGGATAATGAAACTTAGTGCTCTCGGCCGCCACTGCACCAACGATTCCTTATCTGTGTTGCTAGCACGCACCAGAGATACAGAATCCACCTATTTTACTTGACCTCTCACGCATACCGCGGTCATCAATGTGCGAGAGAGTAAGTATGATGGAAAGATACTGTGTTGACGGCGGCGCGTGCTGTTATAGTGCGTTTCATCGGATAGTACCTTTGCTGTAATGTTGGCTCCCCTGTCTTCTAAACGTGATGATTGGATAAACAACATTTTATGAACACGGATTGGATGATCTAAACTGGATTGAATTGCTACCAACATTACAGCAAAGGTACTGTTTGGTGAAACGAACTATAGTCACGTGATTTGCGAAAGAATCACACTAATATTATAAATGCGAAAGTTTGTGTGTGTGTGTGTGTGTGTATGTTTGTTACTCTTTCACGCTGAAACGGCTGGACGGATTTGGATGAAATAAAGCATGTCGTTACGCTGAATAACACGCGGGCGGAGCCGCGGGCAAAAGCTAGTAACATAATAAAGAAAGACGGTCAATGGGTGCGTGTTTACGTAGCCGTCGGTAATTATTTCAATGACACTACCATAGTTTAAAATATGTTTTTACACTACCAAGACAATATACCTAGTAATATTTAAAATATAAATATCCGTTTGGCTATGATTGTAGTGGCGACGTGTACAGATAAGCGCGTCTTCTGAGGTTACGCACAATACAAAAAAGTGCGTATGCACGCACTACTACAGCCCGTAGCCAAACGGAAAAATTCTTTTTTCTTAAGGCGAGGCATTGATAAACTTTTAATTTCAAAGCGGCGCCTTAGGGGAGTGGAGTGAGGGGGACTTACTCCATATAAATGTGCGCTCACGAACTAGCTTATGCCGTAAGGTCGTATGCGTCAAAACAGTATTTTTCGTTTAAAATGACAACTATAAGTACTTTAATAAATACAATCGGCCATATTGAAGTGTATTTGTAGACTAATTTAAATGAAAAACTTAGAGGCTTCCTTCGCTCCCGTTTGTCAGTAAAATAGAAATCTCTGTTTTAAAAGAGGTTTTCTAAATATTTTTTTCTCTGCTATGAAAATTAATCAATCAACAAAATCTTCGGGCAAAATGATGTCAATGAAATGCTTAATCTAGAATATAAATAGGTAATTACATATGTTTTTTTATTGCTGAGAAAAATGGAGATCCATGTCGCCAAAATTTCGTGGCGTCGCCTTAAACGCTATCATAACCTATAAGTTCCCTTTTGTTTTACTTTGAATTTTTTGGAAGTCTTTCAATTCTTGCAATAACTGTAAATCTTAAAAAATGGCTTTTCAGAGTTGGCACCGCTTTATGCCAAATTTTATTTCAAACACAATGATTGGACTACATGTTTGGACAAGGTTAAGTTCCTATGTATTTACTACGGTCAAAGTCAGCATTAAGGACATTAAAGTTGATTATTTTAGTTTTAATGCTGTCAAAACTTAATTTTCTTCATTCCAAAATCGTTCTTTAATGTCAACAACAAAAGCTATATTACTTTGGAAAAATTTAAGTTTTGACAGCACTAAAACTAAAATTTACGCCTTCAGAATCGACTTTAATATCCCAGTAAAATGTTTAAATTACTTTAATTAGCAATTGCCAACCGAGCTGGATTTTCAACAACTGGAAAAGAGAGAATACCTCTAACACCCCGTTGATTGGTGATATAGATCCTAACGTAACGATATGTTGTTGTGTTGTGTTCGAATTTCAATTTCATTTAAGTTTGTTCGTCCAGACAACGTCAACAATGCATTTACCGTCAATATTACTCGTAACATACGAGGTGACCTTTCTTTTTACAGCCAAATTCTTACTAGGGCCTCAGCTATGCAAAAAAAGATGTTTTTACCACATAAATCCCTGGGAGAATGTTATAGGTGCTTCCAAGAGTAAACTGTGTCAGTATCAGTAAACATTACTCCGTTACGTAGACTTATGGGGGTAACTTCTTACCTCGGTACAAAATGCATATCATATTATTGTTTTCCTTACTTTTGAATAAAAAGTATGCAATAAATGTGTTTTAAAGCAATTTACGGAAATAGTTTATTAATGATAAAATCTTCACAAAAAAATTACGTACTTTAGTGTATTATTATGTTGTTAGCATTACATTAACAAACTTAAAAGCGTGTTTACAATTGTAATATAATGCAGCTAAACTGTAACGCATAAAATTGAATAATTTTCATGTGATCACCTAACTATTAACAAGCAGTTTGCGTGAATTGCTATAAAACGCGCTTATTGCATACTTTTTATTCAAAAGTAAGGAAAACAATATTATGAAGTGCATTTTGTACCGAGATCCTCCGATATCTCTATTTTTGCTGGTTTTACAAATAATTGCATCCTGCTAATTGCATTCTGTAAGACAGATTCCCGCTTGTTGGCTTGAAAGAAACCGGTCAAGTGCGAATAAGACAAGCACCTGAAGGTTCCGTACCATTGAAATAAGTTAATAGACTTAAATGATTTCGATAAAAATTACAAACTTAGGAAATATATGAAAATTTATGAAACAAAACCGCAAAATTAAGTTGGTCGACCATTACTCGTTAACTTGTAAACCTAGCCTTGCCTACCTAGCTGTGATAGTTTTCTGCCGTGAATTTTTCACATGCCAAAAACAACCGTTTAGAATTCATAGGAGGGACACTTTATTCTAACAAAAATTTGCACTTTAACGCTTAATATTTCGCAAACGGATCCCCGAATCGAAAAACAGTTTTCACACACCCGCAATATTGGGTAAACAAGAAAAAAATCATCCCCATTATGCGAGTAGGACAGGTACGCATTTAAAAAAAAAAAATTTTACCTCTTTGTCGGCGTGATTAATATGACATCCATGCCAAATTACAGCTTTCTAGTGCTAAGAGTATCTGAACTAAGCCGTGAACAGACAGACAGACAGACCGACAGACAAACGGACAGACACACGGACGGACATAGCGAAACTATAAGGGTTCCTTGCTGACTACCGAACCCTAAAAACGCTAAACAATAACTCTGAATTTTAACAAAGCCAGAGACTGAATACTGCATGAGTCTGCGTTCCAGTTTCGTTTGAGCTACGAATATGAGGGTAGTCATGAATTTAGCAACGGAACGAATACATGATGAAGCTTCAACTTAAAGTAAAACCGTCATCTGTTCAGCTGGATAACATTGGCAAAATATGAACAACTTCTATCATTATAGAGCCAACCCTGAAATCGCAGTTCCATAGAAAGGGCATCTGCATACAAAAGTAAGATAACCTCTTTTAGTTCAATCTGATTTTGTTATCCTATGAAAAACAAAGACACGACAGTATACCACGATGGTTCTAATTTCGGCAACTCTTAGATTATAATCGCAAAAAATCGTAGTCTAGGGTGTGTCTATCTATAGATACTACATGTAAAAGGAGCATTATGTTTGTATCGAATGGAAGAGGCAGCAACGTTTGACACCAAAAATGTAATTCCATTATAAGTGTAGTTTTATTTAGAAATAAAACGGTCAAGTGCACGTAGAACTCGTGTCCTGAGGGTTCCGTACATACAGTTGAAAACACAAACTTATTGCTCATGTATTTATTTACATATTTCATGCATTTATGCTTGGGGTATCGAATCCGAAATGAGGAGATCCGTCGGAGATCGAAAGTATAACATAGCCTGCAGAATCAGTAAGTTGGAGTGGCTGTGGGGTGGGCAGGCCGTATTTGTCGCCGATATGATGGCCGTTGGGGCCGAAAGGCTTTAGAATGGAGACCACGATCAGCAAAGCGCAGTGAAGGCCGACCTCGTGCCCGCTGGACCGACGACCTGAAGGACGTTGTGGATGGCAGCTGGATAAGGAGGACGGATGACCGACACGAGTGGCGAAATTTGGGAAAGGCCTATGTCCAGCAGCGGACGAACACGGGCTGATGGATGGATGATTTAATACAGCCCAACATAACTTCACACTTACTTTCCTATAAACTCTATGTATCCAAGTGGTCTAATTAAATTAAATATCTCCTTCAATAATTCAATACTGATAAGTTTTCGATGTTTTCCTATACTTGTTATACAAGCTGTAAATAGAGCGCGACCATTAAATAAAACTAAGGGTGTCCGCGGGTATGACTCTTGGGAAAAGTGGTTCCGTAGGGTCGGTAGAATATGTGGTTTCATTACGTATTTATTCTGTGGTTTCATTTAATGGTAGCAGTATATTTACACCCGGTATAAAACCTACTTGCGAACTGAAATTCAGGTTTCTAAGTCAGCTAGTGCTCTATAGGCTTTCATGGTCCAATTTGTATGAAATTGATTACGTAAACGGCATAACTTTTTTTGCGATGAGTTTAGTAGCCTGATTTTATTACAGCACAATGGGGCCGCGAAAAAAGATTCTTGACAAACGGTCAGACAGACAGACGGACAACAAAGTGATCGTATAAGTGTTCAGTTTTTTCATTTTGAGGTACGAAACCCTAAAAAAAGGTGAACTCTTTGCAAAATTTACAATATTACTGACATTTTAACTCCGCATAATAAATCAAAAATCATTTATTTGCATAGAAAATAATGCAGGAAGCGCCATATTCAGCTAATAGTTAGTTAGCATGCAAATATTTCAAATAAGCAGAGTTAACTAGAATTAGCTTCGAAAAAATATGGGCACGCAATTTATATTTTACTTATTTGAAGGTTACTTGTATATTGGAATCAAACGAAGCGTTATTTACGAATAAATTAAGGCAATATTAAATGTAGAGTGTGTGAAATGCTCGTCGTACATAATGAACGAGTTCAGTAGACGAATAAAAAATATTTAAAAAATTGTTCGTTTTTTTGTAGAGCGTCAAAAGTCGTAGAACAAAAACTATTCAGTATCATCAGTATAATCAAATTTCATTGTATGCCACCTCGATCTCTTAGCCTAATGATTTGGTGGCGAGATTTGTGACGTCAGTGTTTGGCTTCCATTTTGGCAATTACCGCGCGCCATTTCTCCGTCGGCGACACATTTATATGATTGTCACATTAATTATACTCAGAACACTGACTTTCGTACTTACTACTCGTAAATTGTTCACTTTGGGCAGAGGATTCTGGCCTAGATATAATCTGATTTAGTTTATTTGGTACTAGCTTCTGCCCGGGGCTTCACACGCACTTCATTTATTTGACACAAGATAAAAACTATTATCGACAGGTTTCGGCTTGATATTTATTTTATCAACACCCATACAGCCTTTATGTCGAATAAGGTCACTACGATTATAATATTAAAAAAACTGCATCTAAACAGAATCTTGGTGCAAAATGCACGTCATAATATTGTTTTCCGTACTTTTGAATCAAAAGTATGCCAAAATTTTGTTTTAAAGCAATTAGCGAAAAATTATTAGTAATATTTAAGTTTTCACATTCAAATTCTTCCATTTTATTATTTATATTTTGATTGCATTCGATTACCAAACTTAAAAGCGTATTTATCGTTGTAATCGAATGTTATCAAAATGTAAGGCATAAAATAATGTAATTTTATTGCGAAAACCGTAGTATTAATAATCAATTTCCGCTAATTGCTTTAAAAGGAAATTTTTGCATACTTTTTATTCAAAAGTAAGGAAAACAATATTATGATGTGCATTTTGCACCGAGATTTGGTTTTACCACCTTAAATGATTCTCGAGTTAAAGCGGAATAGACAAACAATAATTTTAATAAGTTGAACCCATTTCATTTAAAATTTCGCAAAAACATTCAATATGTAGACAAGACGTTCTTTACTACGACAACGTGGCGCGTTTAGAAAATAGTGTAGAGAAGTTTGGTCACAAAAGTCAACGATCCATGAAAAATGAAAATCGCCTTTCCTCTGTGTTCCCGAGCTTAGTTAGGAGGACGCTGGCCTTCTTATATTGGAATCTGGGTTCGAATCCTGCCGAACAATAAGTTTTTTGGAATTTATGTGCATAGTTACTATTTGTTTACTCACTCATAGTTGGAGGGTGGAAGAAAACACTTGATGAAACGTGCAAACATTGAAGAGGCTTGCTTTTGTGCCTAAAGTACGGCGAAGTAAGATAAGAGAATTCCAGAGACATTTGACACTCAAAAAATGTGACGAAATGTATTTTAGAAATTGAAATAATTTTATTTTTCCAATATACATTGAATTAAACGTATTACAGGTCAGGTATATATGATCGAAATAAATCCGATACAAGAGAATGCAAATTATATTTAATAACTAGCTTTTGCCCGCGAGTTCGTTCGTCGCGTGGGTTTCGGATATAAATTCGATTCAGATTTCCCATAGATTTATATAACAATAGCCTTTTCCGTTTGCGTTTATTCAATCTTTGCCCCGTTTTCGGCTTGGGCGTTATTTTATGAACACCTTTTGTAGTTTATGTGTTGACCTGGGTAACTATGATGATAATAAAGAAAACCGCATCCAAATCCGTGGAGTGGTTCTTGAGTTAAAACGGAACAGACCGACAGACAGACAAAAATTCTAACAATTGTTGTTTTGGTCTCAGTACAGTACCAATAATCCATTCCATTTAAAATTTCGCGAAAATATGTATTCAATGTACAGACACGACTTTTTTACTACTTTATTATTAGTATAGATAGTAGTTTCCGAGGACGTATTGTTCGTAGGCTGCTTTCAATCTGATCGTTGGACGACACCCACCTCATATGCGTTGATACTGTCCTGCTGTTCGTGGTAGGTGGTCTCATCCGACGATCAAACTGAACGCAGCCTACAAACGCATCAAATCAAACTGATCGCAGTTTATTTCCATCATATCTATGTACGGAAGGAAATATTGCCAACATTTTATATTTCAAAAACACAAAAATAAGGCAAAAGTTACTGCCAACAGTTTTGATGCATATACAAATAAATCTTTACGAGCACTTGCATTAGAAAATCTTGTACCATGTCCTACGAAAGAGGTGCTTACTTTTGCAAGTACTTTGAATCCCGCTGTATGTGTGCGTGTGTGACAAAATATTTCAAAAATACGTTTTTTTTTTCCTTAATCATATACAGTATGTTCTAGAGGCTAGAGGCTATTATTGATCGACCCAGAAGTTCCGTAGTGCTGACTGAAGCACAATGCAGCCTCCGATGAACTTTAAGTGACCTAAATACTTGCCCTTTAGGATGCTAACCCGATATCAGAGCAAAAGTAGGTAACACAAAATCCAGCGTTCGTTCGATGCATATGAAAATAATCAACACAGTGTGTCCATATTTTATTGGGAGTTCAAACCGTATAAATGTACTGACCCGGTACTCCCAAAAAGATTTGGTCGATAGTTTATCGTTCTAGCATACGTTCATCTCTGACGTACAGTACTCCCAAACTTATAATGCCCATACGAATCTTCGCCACTGCTCGGCTAAGTTCGTATTTCCCTACACTTTCTATACAAGCAGTAAGGTCACGTGGTACGTCCGGTCGCTCGGCTATAGATGTCTATGCGCAGTATAACTTTGGGAGCACTGTATACATTATGTTATATTATGATATAGGTATATCTACGACCGGACGTTAATTACATCGATTTAATTTTTTTGCTCTAGGGTAGCCTCCCAGGTTATTTCATAATAAATGACTTTCCCCAAGCCGCATAACCCCGCAAATAAATAAAAGATTGTGTACCCTTCCATGGCTTCCTACATAGGTTGCCCCATAAGTTTTGCAAAACGAACTAAAGTATTAACATTTATCAAAATACATACCACCTGAGTCCATACACTTCTGCATATGTTCAAACTAATCTCATGCCATTTATCACACTCACACTATCCTACTTCCTACTAATATTATAAATGCGAAAGTTTGTGCGTGTGTGTGTGTATGTTTGTTACTCTTTCTCGCTGAAACGGCTGAACGGATTTGAATGAAATTTAGAATTAATATAGCTTATACATTAACTTAACACATAGGCTACTTTTTATCCCGGAAAAATGCATGGTTCCTGTAGGATACATCAATATCATTGAAAAATCAGGTATCTAATTAGCGCGGACTTTATCGTTTGTGGTAATATAAGACAAGGCTATGTTATCTCATCACACTTCACACTAATATTATAAGTGCGAAAGTGTGTGTGTGTGTGTATGATTGTTACTCTTTCACGGTGAAACGGCTGGATGGATTTGGATGAAATTTAAATTGAATATAGCTTATACCCCAACTTAACACATAGGCTACTTTTTAACCCGGAAAAAAAGCATGTCGTTAAACCGAATACAACGCGGGCGGAGCCGCGGGCAAAAGCTATAATATTATAAATGCGAAAGTTTGTGCGTGTGTGTGTATGTTTGTTACTCTTTCACGCTGAAACGGCTGAACGGATTCGAATGAAACTTAGATTGGATATAGCTTATCCCCTAACTTAACACATAGGCTACTTTTTAACCCGGAAAAAAAGCATGTCGTTAAACCGAATACAACGCGGGCGGAGCCGCGGGCAAAAGCTATTCCTTTATAATAGTATCCCAAGCACCCAATAAGCAACCAATAATAATAATCTTTATCAAAATTGTGAGTCATAATTAGCAAATTTTAATACGAAATGTTTGATTCCTCTAAAGGCTAATCTTAAGCCCTTTATAGTTAACTAATATGTAAACTGACTTTGCTGTAAAAGGTAATAGACAATGTAAGAGGTGGTAGAGCTGATGCCGGGCTCGACTGTGGAGGTACCATCATCTTACTCGCAAATCCTCCCGAAGTTATTCGGGGGAGAGTAAGAGAACAGCTCTCAAGCAAAACCAGGCGGCCCACCATTGCCTGGGACCGATGGATGGCGGTATATCCATCCCCAATTGCCGGAACTTATAAAAAACAGACTGGTGACGGGCAGCGGCGTCACTGGTGCAAGGGTTTCGGCACCGCGCTCACCAACCCGCCTGCCCAGCGTGAGTGAGTATGGGCATTTCTTCCAGGGGGACCACCAAGAGTGGTGAAATTCTGGAAAGGCCTATGTCCAGCAGTGGACGAAACAGGCTGATGGATGGATGGAATGTAAGACGGATTGACTAAGATCAATATATTTTTTTTTTCTCTTGGACATAATTCCTATGGTTTTATATTTGCCTTTACATAAGTAGGTATAAGAAAATTGTATAGATTAAGGTTATGTTACAAATGAAAAAAATTCATGTTTGCTAAGTTTCTTGCCCTTCTTCTTAGCAATACTAATCGAATGGTGCGGACGGTTAGGCATTATGTATATATAATATTTTTATTCCTATATTTCTTTACTTTATGCAGGTTTATAACTTTATTACATTTTAGTAGCCCAACCTTAATATTTTTTGGATGTATTTCCCGTATTTATTTATCAATTTGTTTGTTCGTTGCATCATTTATATATAATATTTTTATTCCTAGGTTTTTCTATTTTATGTAGGTGTATAATAAAATTTTTGTAGCCCAACCTAAATATTTTTTGTATGTATTTCCCTTATTAGTATGTACATATTATTTTTTTATTCTAAAGATATCTATTGTAAAGATTAACCTTGACTTGTAGAAAGTATACTTTATGTATCTATTTTACAAAATAAATATTTTGATTTGATTTGTTTTGACCCAGTTACAAATTTTTGCCCTTTTAATTTATTTTTTATGAAAGGGACGCGTCCAAAATCGCACGGCATGAAACTAAAGTCAGTGCACAATGTATGAAGGTATGAAGCCAGAAGACCACGGCAGTTCGACATTCGTCTTTACAGCTCATCTCACAGGCTTATTGTTGCCAAACCAGAGTATTTCTTCGCCCCTTAGCGTAGGCGTTTAGTAAGTTAGCTATGTAAAACTTAGATTTCATAGATACATAATGAAGTTCCGACAGACTTTGCCTTGCTCTCATCTCTCAAGAAGAAATTACCGGCGCAACTCTGCAGTTTGTAGTTTTCTTACGAACTCCTAACCGATCGCAGCGCAGGGTAAAGTTCACTCTCTATGTAGGTTCATTAATTGAACTAACAACTTTACGTATCCATTGGCTTAATTTTAACTAGCCATGGCCAGTGGCTCCGCCTGCGTTTATCCAATCTTTGCCCCGTTCTCGGTTTAGGCGCCTTTATAGTTTTTTGTGTGTCGACCAGGATCACTACGGCTTTATTTATTTCTTTATAAATAAACACATCCGAATCCGTTGCGTGGTTCTCGTGTTAAAAGCGTTTATTCAATCTTTGCCCCGTTTTCGGCTTAGGCTATGAATACCCCTATATGTTGACCAGGGTCACTACAATGATATTAAAAAAACCGCATCCAAATCCGTTGAGTGGTTCTCGAGTTAAAACGGAACATATATACAAACAGAGAGACAGACAGACAAAAATTTTAAAAATTGTTTTTTCGCCTCAGTACAAACCATTTCAATTTAAATTTTGTAAAAAATATTTAATGTACAGTATACGACTTTTTTACAACTTTAATATTAGTATGATATTCCACCAAGAATCATCAATTGAATATTTTGAAATTTCCTCGAATGAAGGCAAAATCCCTAAAAAGATACTATTTCAGCAACTTTTCCTCAAATATCTTGAATTTATCTTTTCCTTTACATATTTTTTTATTTTTATTTTATATTAGTTATTATTATAATGAAACACCATAAAAGATTACCCAACCATATTTATTAAAAATTTAACATACCACACTTTTAATTAAAAAAACCGGTCAAGTGCAGTGTAGGGTTCCGTAGTTGCCCGGTACATTTTATAAGTTGGTCTACTAATACAGATCGCGCCAAACTTCTAGTCCCATACATTTACAAGAACGGCCCATACATTGTCGTGTTTAGAGGGGACTAAAAGTTTGGCGCGACCTGTACTCATAAACCTGTAAAGCATGGATGCACAGACGACGGCCCGCGGGCCGCATGCGGCCCGCCGGTCGAATACTGGTGGCCCGCCGCGCCGACAGCAAAAACCCAAAAATATGTTCGAAAAAGTAATTTGAAACTCGCGCGCGCGCTCTTAAGTGCGCTTATCGGTGCGCCGTGCATGGCACGATGGCAGCGCGGTGGCGGCTTATCCACGGGTTATATTGTTAGAGCAAGCGAGATAGCAATAGTCCCGAATTCCCGATTGCTCGCGTAGGTAGATACACGAAGCTTCCAGAGTTGGTTTCGAGATTTCTCCAGACAGTTTTCGACTCTATACGCGCGGTATAAAAGCCACGCTAACCGCAGCGACCGACAGTTCGGTTTTAATTTGAGTGAAGTGTCAATAGTTCTAGTGTAGATTTTAACTCGACTAGCCGGTGTCATATATTTTGATCCACATTCAACGTAGATTTCCCGTCAAGTGCCGTGTATAATTTTGTTGTGAAATCGTAAGTAAAACTCTGTTATTAATAAGTGTTTCCCTACATATTTAATCAATTATCTTTGTTAATTTAAAAAAGGATGGGTAATTTAAGTAGGTACTGTAATTGTTTTTAGGTGCTGTCTTAATCCTAGCCAGGATTAGAACGCAACATGGATAAGCCAGGGCCTAGTAGAAAACGTAAGGTTAAAGATGAAAATCGGCAGTTTCAAGAAATTTGGACTGAGAAATACTTTTTTGTATGGTCGCATAACAAAGTCGTTTTTTTAATTTGCAAGAATTCTGTTGCGATTGCAAAGGAATATAATGTAAAAAGGCACTATGAAACGCAGCACCCTACTTTTACCAAGTTTACAGGCGAATTAAGAAAGCAAAAAATGTTGTCTTTAAAACGGGAGCTTATTGGTCAGCAGCTATGTTTACAAAACCCATTCAAGATTCAGAAACAGCTACAGAAGTTAGTTATGACATTTCTCGAATGATAGCAAAGCGAAGTCACCCCTTCAATGATGGGGATTTTGTAAAAGAATGCATAGAAATTGCCGCTAAGAAAATGTGTCCAGAAGCAGCAAAAAAGTTTGAGAAAATTCAACAGAATCGTATGACTATCCAAAGACGAATTATGTCTTTGTCAGGTAATATTGCGGAACAATTAAATGAAAAAACTAAGATCATTGAATTTGTTTCATTAGCACTCGACGAATCCACTGATATTAGTTCCACAGCTCAACTTCTCATATTCATACGAGGTGTTACTCAAGATTTTGAAGTCTTAGAAGAGTTATTAGGAATGTGTTCATTGAAAGGTCAAACCAGAGGAGTTGATATACTCAATGTACTTTTGGATGAGTGTTCAAAAACTGATTTGGACTTATCAAAATTATCGGGAGTTGCGACTGACGGTGCTCCTTCGATGATTGGTGTCAATTCTGGGCTAGTTACTTTGCTGAAAAAGCATCTGCAAGAAAAAAACATAAACGCTGAAGATCTCATGCAGTTTCACTGCATTATACACCAAGAAGCCCTCTGTTCTAAAAAAATTGAATTTCAAAATGTCATGAAAGTGGTAGTTTCGACTGTAAATTTCATAAAATCACGAGGACTCAATCACAGCCAATTCAAACAATTCCTTGATGACATCGAAAACGAATATGGAGATTTACTGTATTATACAGAAGTAAGGTGGCTAAGTCGTGGATTGACACTCGAACGATTTCTAAATTTAATATAAGAAATCGGAATATTTCTGGCGGAAAAGGAAAAGGATGTCCCGGAACTTAAAAATCCTGATTGGTTGTGTGATTTGGCTTTTTTAGTTGACATTACAAATCATTTGAATGTCTTGAACACACGGCTTCAAGGCAAAAATCAACTGATATCCCAGCTCTAAGCTCATGTATCATCCTTTCAATGCAAACTGACAATTTTTAAGATCGCAATTGAATTCTGGAAATTACAATCATTTTCCGAATTATAAGAAAATGGCTGAAAAATTCAACAAAACTGCGATTAATTTCAGTTATGTAGAAAAGCTAGATATTTTGATTAAATCTTTTCAAGACAGATTTTCGGAGTTTAAGAAAGTGAAACCTCTGTTGGACATATTCAGCAATCCTTTCACGATTTCAGTTGAAAATGCGCCAGAGTCAATGCAGTTAGAAATTATCGACATTCAAAACGACCAAGATTTACGCAACAAATTCAACGAAGGAGACTTGCTGAACTTTTACCGCTGCATTGATAAATATACGTACAAAGAGTTGCGCATAAATGCTCTGAAATGTGACAGCTTATTTGGTTCTACCTATATATGTGAACAAGCCTTTACAATACTAAATAATAATAAAACAAAAATCGAAACCGCCTTGCAAACGAAAGTTTGAAAACAGTTTTACGTGTTGCTACAAGTAAATTTGAGCCAAATATAAAAAAGATTGTAAGCACTATGCAGTGCCACGCTTCCAATTAATAAATTCTTTTTCAATTTTAATACATCTTTATTGTCTTTAATTACCTATACTTCTGGCGGCCCGCCATCAGTTCATAATTTGCCCGAGTGGCCCCTAGTCTTAATAAGTCTGTGCATCCCTGCTGTAAAGCCTACTTAGCTGTGATAGTTTTCCTTTTAACTTCATTATATAACACTACTTCTGTGATTTTTTTTACATATTCATAAACAAGCGTTTAGCCGGCAGGGGGGGTGGGACATTTGACTCTAACAAAAATTAGCAATTTAAAGCTTAATATTTTGCCAACGGATCCCTTAATCGAAAAATAGTTTTCA